>OY987335.1:57644235-59102286 GCA_963920685.1 Polydrusus tereticollis
TTTCTTGCTAGGTGTTTTTGCTGATTATAAGAATGTATTTATGGGAAAACAAAAAATTAAGCTTGTACGTGCTCGACATGATGATAACTGCTATAAAAATGTTACTGCTAAATGGCGATAAAAAAGGCTGCCATAACTTTAAAGTCTATCGAGTTGAAAGTTAGACACATATATCCGAGCGACGCAATAAAATTGAGACTTTTAGATGACATTGCTGAAAATAAACCGATTTTTATCCCTTTTCGAAATTGGGAAATACACGAATTACCCGCATTAAAAACAACTAAGAAAGATATTTGGACTGTTAAAACAATGTCTGAACGTGCTCGATATGTCATTGTATTTTTTATGGACAATCGTAAGGATAATTTTAAGTCCGACTGTACATATTTAGATAATTTGAGTATCACCGATGTTAAATTGTTTCTAAATTCCGAAGTGTATCCATATGAATCGTTAAACTTAAACTTTAACAATAGACAGTTTACAGAAGCTTACAGGATGTACACGGAATTTCAAAAATCATATCTAGGCAAGCCGACTAGTGAACCACTAATGGATTTTGCGGCGTTTGCCAAAAGGACTCTTTTTGTAATTGATTGTTCTAAACAAAACGAGAGCATCATGAGTGCAACAGTTGATGTCAAGTTAGAATTTCAAAGTTCGAATGTTGCACGTGCCTTCTGTATCATTGTTCACGATCGTATTCTCGAGTATCAAGCTTTAACTGGACAAGTAAGAGACCTTATGTAATCAGTTTGATTTGAGTCTTCAGACAATGAAGTTCGTTGTAGTCGATATTCAAGGATTTAACATACCTGAATTTTGCGCCAAAGAATTGGCTATTTACGATGGGAATAGTATGAAAAGTTACTTTTTTAAACCAGTTAAACCATTCGACACCTTAAGTAAGGCTTGCAAGAAACAAGTCAAATATCTATTTGGAAATCATCATGGTATCCTTTATAATTATGGTGATACCGATTACAAGGAGCTACATAATATCATCTACAACAATCTGATAGACGCAGACATTATTTACGTTAAAGGACGTGTTAAAGAGGAATTTTTAGTTAAAACATTTTTAGAATTAAACTGTAGGGTACCATATATTATAAACTTAGAAGACAACATTGGTGTACCAAAATTGGAGAAGGGAGATGTTGATGGTTGTAAATATCATATTTTAGATATTAATGTTTGTAGTGTTAGAAATGCCAAAGTGTTGTATCGATATATTTATAGTCTTTTACCTTAATAAATATTAAAATTTTTCAACAAGCCAGCTTTTATTTATTTCCCACGTAGCTCAAACGTTTTTGTTTCTTTATCGGGGTTGTTTTCTGTAACAGACAGGTCAATAGGGTCCGTTGAACAGGGTCTGTTAAACAGGGCTGTTCAGGTCAACAGGGCCCGTTCAACAGGGTCTGTTAAACAGGGCTGTTCAGGTCAACAGGGTCCGTTGAACAGGGTCTGTTAAACAGGGCTGTTCAACAGGTCTGTTCAGGGCAATAGGGTCCGTTCAACAGGGTCTGTTTAACAGAGTCCGCTCACAACGGATCTATTTAGAATTAGGGTCTGTTTCAAAACTGTCAGTTGTTCTCGAACCTATGACGAAGGTAGTTGAAGAGAAGATCAAAGATCATTTAAGTAATATTCGTGCGCTGAAGAAACGTATAAAGCTTTACGAAGACCGAAAATCTTTGGTTAAGTTACTGTCAAGACTTAATATTCAAGATGAGTGTTCAAATCAGATATGAAGTTGGAGATGACGTTACAGTAACATTTTCTACTGCAGACGAGCGAGTTATCGTTGAGATTGCTGAAGGAGAGCTATATTTTTCCAATTATGATTTTGAGGAGTTTATAACTACCTACAGCGGTGTTCATGGATACTGGCCTGAAACTACTATTATAATTGACAACTACAATTTGCGTTTCCATACATACCTCGGCAGCCGATGTTTAACATTTGAAGAAAATGAGCAATACTTGTTTTGTTGGGATGAAAGTCTTATAGATTTATTCTCTAAACACATTGAGAATTTATATAAGATAAATTGTGTTTGCTTTAAAGATTAATATACTTGAATCTTTTTGTAATAAATGAAACTATGATTTAAAAACAAAGCATGTTTATTAAAAACGCAACAAGAACAGCTAAAATCAATAAATATATTAAAGTATAACTAGTCTTTTATTTGGTATAAAACAACTTTACTCAGGTCGACATTTTGTAAACGACCCATGACGTCACCCTAAGTACGCGATATGTATTTGCAATCTTTCGCCCTCCTGCCGTTAGGGCATTAGCTATATCAACTTTGGCCCTATTGGCCTGTTCAACCCGGTTCTTTTTTTAAACGACTCATGACGTCGCCCTAAACACGTGACATACATCAGCTGTCGATTTTGACATTTGACAGGTGACATCTGACAGGTGACAGTTCTTAATTGACAGGTGACAGGTGTCATTTTCGAGTCATGCGCAAGAACCCATTTCATAGACCCCAACTACGCATGCGCAATATCCTAGGCCCATTGGTTCCGGAGATATGAGTCATAAAAATCCCTCCGAAAATTAACATTGGAGGGCCCAGCCTGGTTTACCCTAATTTTGTACATTATAAAACACCACCATAACCCCACTTAAGGACCTTTTGTTCCAGCAATCTAATCAGATGTGCCCCCGTGGTTTCACGTTGTCAAACATTGTTTAGCAGTTTTAATCTATATGCTCTCGTAGCGTATTTTGCAAGGCTTTGAGGTTCGGCCCCAGAGGTTTATGGTTCAATTCCCGCTGACTGCACAAACTTTTTTTCTGTTATTATTTATTCATTATGTTGTTCAATATTGATTATTTAGATAGATGTTCAGGTTAGGCACTTGGGTTTGGGTACTATTGAGAACGTGGTAAGTCATCTCTCCCCATAAATGTAATAACACGTGACCATGGGTCATAAAGTTGGGTTAGAATCTTGAAATAATGAGGGCTGATAATACTAGGGGGGCGCCACTTAGGCTAAGACGGGTCCTATATTACCGACATCGGATACCCTCGGGCGATCATCGGGTAACCATCGGGTGACCACCGCTCGGGGTCGCTGACCTGCCTGAGCTAGCCTCGCGAATTATGCGTAGGGTCTCGCGGTATCGCCTTCTATCATCATGCGCGCTCAACGCCTGTTGTGGAGGCTTCCTCCGCCGCGGGTCTGGGGCTCGCGCCGGACCAAGTGACCACGCCCTAAAATGTCACCAAAAATGCAGATTTCGGCCCCCATGTTATTTCTTATGGGATTTTGAGTTGGGAGTCACATAGCTTATCTACTATGCGATAAGCCTAAAACTAGATTTTGCTATGGGTGTGGTAAACAGAACACCATCAAGCCAAAATGTCCAAATAGTAACACTAAATCAAAAAACGACGTAGCCTAGGTTTTGTGACTGGTCAGAACTATAGGGTATTTCATTATAAAACCAGTGAACTTAAATTTAAAAAGGCAATACCAAGTAATAACTTTTCAAAACAAAACAAATGGGTTGATTGGCTTAATTTTGTAAAAAAATTTTATAATCAAAACCAGTTATCACCACTTTTGGTAAGCCTTAAGCCTGATCATAGACCATATGTTTCTATTAATTTTAATGATAAAGAATTGTTGGCACTCCTTGACACTGGAGCTATGTCTAGTATTTGGGTCGGGGTGGTTATTTACTGATTTTAAATCATAACATTGATATCAAGTATAACTCTGATTCTAACGTTACCACAGCAGATGGTGTTTCTCAGCAGGTAATTGGGCAAGTTGCTTTGCCTATCACTTTGGATAAAGTCACTAAAAATATATGTTTCCTTATTGTACCCAGTATACGACATGATCTGATCCTAGGAGTCGATTTTTGTAAACAATTTGACCTAAAACTTGATTTTATGACAAATTCGTATAGTGTAAACCAGAACACATTATGTCAAGGTGAATCCACCAGTAGACAGGTCCAAGTATCTGATTTTCCCAATTTCAAGTTAAATATCCTGAATCGACAAGCTTCTAATAAAACTAGTCAAAAAATAAATGAAAATGTAAATAATAACCTTAACAAAATCGATTTACCTGTCAATTTTGACATTGTCAACACAACTCATATCCCAAATGATAGTCTCTTAACTGCTTTTGAACCTGAGAAGCCAAATCTCTGTGAAATATTAGAACAAGAAAATTTCTTTGAAGACATTAGTGAGATTTTGAATGATAGCCTTCTGGTTGACAATTTAATTCCTCTTGGGGTGAATACTGTGGGAAAGGCTTCTATAGAAACAGATGACACTAATATTTTCCCTAATAAGCAAAACCACCATGCTTCAATACTTAATGAAAGTGACTTGAACCCTATTCAAAAAAATTGCTTATCTAAAGTAATTAACTTATTTTAAGAATTAGTATCAGAGAAACTGGGCTGTACTGACTTAATCACACATAAGATAGAGACAACTTGCACTGAACCATTTAGAAAAAGACCATTTTTACTGAGTCCCTACATGCAAAAACATATGAACGCTGAAATTGATCGTATGCTAGAGCTGGGGGTGATAAGGAATTCGTGGAGCCCTTATTGTGCCAACGTTCTCTTAGTGCCTAAGTCAAATGGCGTGTATCGAGTATGCTATGATGGGCGTCCTTTAAATCTCATAACTGTTAAGGATAGATATCCATTACCTAATTTAACGCGAATTCTTGATAAATTGCGAGACGCACAATTTTTGTCATCCATTGATCTTAAACATGCCTTTTGGCAAGTTAAACTTGACGAAGGTTCTTACGAAAAAACGGCTTTTAGTGTTATCAATCGTGGTCATTTTGAATTTGTGCGCATGCCTTTTGGCCTTTGTAACTCAGCACAAACCTTGCAGAGGTTGATGGACCGACTTTTTGACCCTTCCTTAGAACAGAACATTTTCGTTTACCTTGACGATCTTGTAGTCGTTAACTCCACCTTCGAAGGACATCTGGAGACCTTAGAACAAGTTTATAAAACCTTGAAGTCAGCAAATCTGACGATAAATATTGAAAAGTGTAAATTTTGTAAGCCAGGTTTAGAATTTTTAGGCTATGTTGTAGATAGGTCAGGGCTTCATGCAAACCCAGAACGTGTTTCCGCAATTGTAAATTATCCAGTGCCCACGAATGTAACGGAAATAAAAAGATTCGTAGGTATGGCAGGGTGGTATAGGCGATTTATTAAGGGATTTTCGGAGCTAATAGTACCTCTCAATGAATTAACGAAGGGCCGAGTAAAAAGGCAAGGGATTAAGTGGAATGAGGAAGCGGAGCAATCGTTTCAAAAGCTTAGGCAACATTTAATTTCTACACCAGTACTGACGAACCCAGATTTTTCAAAACAATTTATCATTCAATCTGATGCCAGCAATGTTTCTGTAGCGGCTGTATTATTACAGGGTGAGGGCGATGAAGAAAGGGTTATTAGTTATGCATCGAAAACATTGTCTAAAACCGAACGTAACTGGACCGTAACGGAGCGTGAGGCTTACGCCATCATTTTCGCTATAAATAAATTTAGATCGTATATAGAGGGTAGTAAATTTAAAATTTTGACTGATCATTTTTCCCTATTATGGCTAAATAGAATGCAAAATCCCACTGGCAAATTAGCTCGCTGGGCTGTATTCTTATCACAATTTGATTATGAAATATTTCACGTTAAAGGTAAAAATAATGTAGTGGCTGATTCCCTGAGCCGAAGCACTCAAGTTTCCTCTATAAATATCTTACCTAATGATAAGTGGTTTAGCAAAATGATTACCAATGTTAAGACCAATCCAGATAAATTTCCTCTATGGCATATTCAAGGTGACAAATTGTATAAATATATTGAGTCCAATCATAATATTCAAACTAATATCAAAGATTGGAAACTAATAATTCCCAAACCGGATCGTTCTCAAATTTTGAAACAAAATCATGATTCTCCTCTAGCGTCACATATTGGTGTCAAGAAAACTCTATCTAGAATCCTTGAACAGTATTATTGGCCAGGCATTAGGGCAGATGTTAAAAAATATGTAGGTAAATGTAGAACGTTGTAGGTAAGCACCACAACTAATTACTATATTCAATTAGTGTAAGGAGTCATATTAAGTAGTGACTTTCGGGGAAATTTGCAGGTTTAATTAGGATCGTAGATATATATTATTATTAATTGTCTGGAATATCAGGCTAAATATATGAGTGAATTTATGAAATTGGCCCATTTAAATATAAGGAGTTTATTTGCACATTTTAATGATCTAAAAGAATTATTACTGTTAAGAAAATTTGACATATTAGGTTTAAGTGAAACATGGCTTAATAACACAACAGTAGATAATACTGTACATATTAATGGTTATAGTCTTATTAAAAAGAATAGACAAGGAAGAGGCGGGGGTGTAGGATTTTACGTTGAAAATCATGTACCATATACTGTCATTCAGACGTCTGCAGAAATTGAACAACTGTGGATAAAAATAAAGTTGCCAAAATTGTGTTTTGCTGTGGGCGTCGTATATCGACCGCCGAATGTTAACCCTAACGAATTTCTTTCAATATTTGAGGCCAATGTATCTACTTTGCTTGTCTCTGTGGATCATATATTCTGTGTGGGAGACTTTAATATTGATCTGTTTAAAATTGAAAATGCTGAAGTTGATTCGGCTCTAACATGTTTTGAGACACTCGGGCTTTCTCAGATTATAAATCAACCCACTCGGATAACTGGATCCACATCGACACTTATCGACTATATTCTAACATCAAGTGTGGAAATTGTAAAGTCAGTAGGCGTAGACTCTGTACAGATTAGTGATCATGAATTGATTTCATTTATAATAAACCTTAAATTAGAAAAAGCTAAAACTCAGTTCAAAACAGTCAGGAATTTTAAGAATATTAACAAGGAATAATTTTACAGTGATCTGCAAGCAATACCGTGGCGCAACATTTATGATATAACCGATGTAAATGATAAAGTGGATTTTATGTGTAATAATATATATAGTTTACTTGACATCCATGCCCCTTATGTAACTTTTAAAATTACTAAGCCATATGCCCCATGGCTTACAGATGCTTTGCGAGCTGCTAAAAAGGATAGAGATAAGGCCTTGAGTAAGTTTAAAAGAACTAGATGCCCTACAGATTGGTCTCATTACAAAGCTTTGAGGAACGGTTTCACACTAGCAGTAAGGAGAGAAAAAAAAGCGTATTATCAAAATTCTTTTCAAAATAAAAAACCAAAAGAATTATGGGCTGATCTAAAACAATTAAATGTTCATAATACAGTTCAAGAAAACTTAGTTTTACCGACTCATTTGACAGACCCAAATACTATAAATAATAATTTCATCAATGCTGTCCCAAAACTTAAGCCTAATCAAAGTCAAATAGATTTTTATAATAATAATAAACAATGTTATAATAATTTTAATTTTATTAGTGTAACAGAAATAGAGGTTTTAAAAGTAATTTCTACAATAAAAAGTACAGCTACAGGACTTGATGGAATAAATATCTTAACAATACAATTATGTCTTCCCTTTCTACTTCCATATATAACACACATCATGAACTATAGTATTTCTTGCTCCACCTTTCCTAGTATGTGGAAGGAAGCGCGTGTGATTCCTCTGCCCAAGGTTGCTACTCCGAATACTTTTAATGATTTTCGCCCCATTAGTATTCTCCCCACCCTTTCCAAAGTTTTTGAAAAGCTACTTGATGGTCAGTTGCAGGTATATTTTAACAATAATAAAATAATTTCTGATTCACAGTCTGGTTTTACAAAGGGTGTGGGATGCAATACTGCTTTAATGAATATAACAGATGATATAATATGCAGCTTAGATAAGGGAAAGTTGTCAATTTTGGTTTTGTTGGATTATTCCAAGGCGTTTGATACGTTAAATCATGATATTTTAAAAGCAATGTATAGTTATGTGGGTTTTTACGATCAAGCAATAGGGCTCATGACAAATTATCTGCATGACAGAAAACAATTAGTATGTTATAATAGAAAAAACTCGGAATTTTTAGATGTCACTAATGGTGTTCCGCAGGGCTCAATCTTGGGCCCAAGATTATTTACATTTTATACGTCATCATTTTCTTCAGTCTTTCTGTCATGCAGTAATCATTTCTATGCTGATGATACTCAGATGTACTTGTCCTTTTATCCGGATGAAGCACCACAGGCTGTCGCCGCAGTCAATTTTGATTTGATCAAGGTTAGTGAATTTAGTAGTAATCATTGCTTAATATTAAATTTTAATAAAACTGTGGCGGTGGTTTTTGGAGGAAAAGTAGAAAAACAACGGTTTATCGAACGGTACAGTCATGATATTGGCGTTCAAGGTCACAATATTAAGTTGGATCCTGTGGTGAAGAATTTGGGTCTGTATGTTGACAGTGAGTTGAGGTTTGCTGCACATGTGAATAGGTGCATTCAGAAAGCTTACTCCAACTTAAAACTTATTTATCAAAATAGATATATCCTTAATAGGAATGTAAAGTCTATGTTGTGTGATGTACTTGTGCTTTCCCACTTCAATTACTGTGATGGCGTTTATGGTCCATGCTTGACCGAATATGATTCAAGGCGAATACAAAAAGTACAAAACTCTTGCTTACGGCTTATATTTGGCATAAAAAAAGGAGAGCACATTACCCATAAAATTAAAGATAATGGTTGGTTAAGCATGTACCAAAGGCGTTATCTGCATATGATTTGCCACTATCATGCTATTATAAAAAATAAGTTTCCAACATATCTCTATCAGGAGATTAGATTTCGCACAGACGTACACAATATTAATATTAGGTTTAAGGGTAGGCTTACAATACCACAACATAGATCGCAGGTTTTTAAGCGATCCTTCTCGTACAACATTGTCAATTTATTGAACGCTCTTCCTAATGATGTTTATGCTATGTCAGCACCTGTTTTCAGAAATTTTATTTATCAAAAGCTTGGTGCGCAATCATAATAGAAAGTGCGGCCTGGGTAATGAATTGTTGTTTTTAGTAATACTCTCCACTTTCAAAGATAAAATATAATTTATTAGTTTACGTTTATCTCGTCTACTATTTTCTTTCTTTATGGTTATTTCACTAGTTATAGTTTGGTTATGGGTTAGTTGAACAGATGCCTTGTTGCATATATTGTAATCAGGGTGAACTGAACCTCGCCCAATAACAAAATGTTGTACTTTGATTGTATAATTTATGAATAAAGACCTTTATTATTATTATTATTATTGTTATTGTTATTATTAATGAACAAAAGGCTTCACAGCTGGGTCGTATTGGTATCATGGGTGTTCCAAAGAAAATAGAAATACCTTTTCAATTAATTTCTTTGGACATAATGGGTCCATATCCTCGATCAAAGCTCGGAAATCGATATCTATTGGTTGTCGTTGACTGGTTTACGAAGTATACTTTTATTCACCGACTGAGACAGGCATCCACTAAAGAAATATGCAAATTTGTTGAGAATAATGTATTTTTGTCTTTTGGCGTCCCTATGACATGTGTGTGTGATAATGGTACCCAATTTGTTTCTAAGCAATTTAAAAATTTATTACATAACTATAAAGTTAAAAATATTTGGTACAATGCAAGATACCATCCGCAGAGTAATTTTTGTGAACGTTATAACCGTGTCGTTAAGACTGCACTAAAATCTTACATTAAAGATCAAGACCAAACTTGTTGGGACCAATTTATACCACAAATTGCGCACGCTATGTGTACCGCTACTAATGACGTAACTGGGTTCTCCCCTGCTTTCTTAAATTTCGGTCGAAATCTACCACTTTCGGGGGACTACTACGGACTATTTGACAATAAGTATTGCTCTCCTTATCAATTTAGAGATCGCTCAGATTTTGTTAACGAATTAGGTAAACTCCCTGAAATCTATGAACAAGTTTCGAAAAGAATTATGTTGTCACATAAACGTAATAAAAAATATTATAACTTTAGGAAAAGAACTTTAGAATTTGATGAAGGAGATATACTTTATAAGAGAAACTTTATTTTATCTGACGCCTCTAAACAAGTTTCGTCTAAATTAGCGCCAAAGTATATTCGATGTAAAGTCAAAAGAAAAATATCTCCTCTTATATATGAACTTCTGGATGAAAATGGTAAAAATCTAGGACGTTATCATATTAAAGATCTCAAACACTCCCTGGATTGCAATGATTCGGATGGGGAACTCTGACTGTTCACCTTCTGAATAGATAATCGTATCCATTAGCTAGTAAGTTTAGAATAGGAAGTATCAAAACCAATTATGTGTTACTATGTAACATGCTTAGTAGTTAAGACGTTGTAACTTAAGTATGAAATTTGTAGGTTTTGTACTCACTTATAGTTGTCGCTATTAGCTAAGTACTTTTATGTAAGTTTTCAGAGATTTTGCAAGGTAGAGGTTATCAGTTTTTTTTTTTCAGCCATGTCTTCTATTGGTTCCTTATAGATTTCATTCTATAAGTAGCCCGATAAATACAAGTCCATCGGGGTGAGATCAGGGGACCTTGCTGGCCATCTAAGATCCCCATTTGCGCTGATTACTTTTCCTGGAAACGTCACATTTAGATGATTCATAAGGATATTGCTATTGTGTGCTGGGGCACCGTCTTGATGAAACCACCTAGTATTTACGTCAATTCCTACAGCAAAGGGAGATAGTTTTGCAGAAATTGTAAATAACGAACCGAAGTTAAATGTTCATGGTACAAATAGGGCCCGATTATGTAACCATTTACAATACCACACCAAACATTTACCCCAAATCGTGTTTGAAATTTAGTCTGTCGCATCCAGTTAGGATTTTCCCGGGACCAGTAGCGACAATTATGTCGGTTAATTACTCCATTATTGTGAAACCGGGATTCGTCACTCCACATAATTTGGTTTAATAAATTTGGATTTTCTTTAAAAAGAATATTAAAATGTGCCAAAAAGTTTAATCTGCGCTGGTAATCTTCTGGTTGTAGATGATGCACTAAATGAATCTTGTATGAAAAAAGCCCATTTCCTTTTGGGATTCTGCGACACGAACTTACTGTAATATTAGTTTCATCTTTTAATTTTTGTAATGACGTTTGTGGGATATTTTATACTCTTTGTAGGACTATAGCTACATTTTCGTCATTCGTAACCCTCTTCCTTCTTGGAACCTTTCCCTTTTTAAAGCTACCATATGTAGCTAAGTTGGTACACAAAGCTACAAAAGATTTGCGATCGGGCGTTGGTCTATCTGGAAAACGAGCTCGATAGCAGCGCACAGCTTCTGAAGCATTTCGATGGCATTCTCCATAAACTAAAACCATGTTCAATTGTCTTGATTTGTATGGTCAACCATTTTTATTTTAAAAATATAGAAATTGCAAATTCTGACACTGACACTGAGTGTTAATAATGTTAATTATTCAATGATTTTTGTTTTCCAGAGATATGCATTTTTATTTCTCGAAAACGAAGCAAGATATGAAAATAGTTTAGCAGACAATAAAAGGATATTTTTAGTTGCTTAATCCGAAAATAATATAAAAATTGCCAAAAACTCAGTGGCGTCTTATTTTTTGCCAATATTATTTGTTAAGGCGTGCCCTGAGACGTCACTGGACGTAATAATTTAGCGCTACACCAGCGTTTTATCACTAAAATTATCATTACCAAAATTAAATTAAAATCTGCTAAAAATATTTACAATTAAAATACTCGTTAAAATTATTTTAATAAAAAACTTAACCCCAAATATCTCCGTTCATGTGGAATTTATCAAAAATTTGTATGAGACATAATTTGATCAAAAATTAATTATCTTTAAGAACCACAACATCTAAAAGCTCCTGTCATCGAAAAAATTCTTTGCACCACGGCGCCACTTACATCTTGTATTATTTAAACACATTTTTTAAACAGTTGTGAAGCCAATCATAGAGGCTAAAAACTGGCGTTTACAGAATTTACATGTCACTTAGAATTTTCGAAAAAATTGGCCTGGGAGTTTTTATTGAAACACCCTGTATAGTAAACCACGATGGACTTCTTTCCATCAAGATTTAGCAAAATATTATAGAAGTGGTGTGGAGGCATGTGCGCATTATTTGGAAACTTCAAACATTGTGGAGCTGGTGAACAAATTTCAGAACAATGAGTTTTATAAAGAACTACTGAGCTTAAAAGACCATATTACCGATCCAATCGTATTAAATATGATTGATAAAAAGAGGAAGAAATCTCTGTTTGTTAAGTAATAAATTGTAATGATAACTATAATTAAAAAAAATAAATAAATAAATAAACTTAATGTTCTTTTATTCATTCATAAAAAACATAGCATACAGATAGAATACATTTGATAAGGCACAAACACAAGGTGACCTTGAATGATAAATACACTTTGGTGTTGATTGAGGCACGGCTGGTTCTTCATCTAGTTCAATAAGTGGTTTTGACACATATTTTCTTAGAAAGTCGGCCTTTTCTGTTCCTTTAACGTAAACAAATTGAACGTTTTCAGTAATTTTCTTGACTATCTCGTCAAAACAATGGATCGGGGTAGATCCTCGGTTCCAGTTTATACAATGATGATTTTTCATTAACCAGTTCGCTTGCTTGTATCGTTTTTGGGACAGTGAATTTAGTACAAAAAGGTTGTTTGAAAATATAGTGACTTGTCTTCTCTCCATCAAAAGTGGCTAATTCCTTGGGTATAAATTTATTATTGTTGTCCACAAACCCTTGCACATCCTAACAACTCTTGAACACATTTAATTAATTTTTAAAGCACTAATTTTTTTAAACACGAAAGACTTTTTAGAATAATCTCTAATAACTTTTTTAAGAATGCTTAACTTGTGAATAAAAGTGTGTAGTCGTTCAGAATACTCTTCTTCTAGTGACATGTCCACAACTGCAGAATTTATAAGGATGTTAGTTAAATATATTCTTACGTGTTACTAAGTATGGTGGGAAGCTTAAAGTTGTTTTACTATTTTTGTTAGGGGATTGAAGCTAAATATTTTATCATGAATAATGAGACAATAGGCAGCTGTTTTAGCGACCATTTTTTCTATTGTTTCAAATTCAATCCTCATAGTTACTGGACCACTTTGTAACAGATCTCTTTGATGTGAAGAATTAATATATGTAATAGGTGCATTACTCTTAAACTCAGCAGGAGAGAAAATTGGTTCTATTGGGGAGTTATAATATACATGACGAAAATCAGAAAACATTTCATACAGGGTAGCAAGTTTGTTGTCTTTAAAATCAAGTTGAAGATCGTTATAAGGATATCTTTCAGAGTTTAAGAAAACGTTGATATTTCTTTATTCACAGTGATCAAATTTGCTCATATCCATTTTCATATTACCACCTCTATTCTTCTGGAATGCGATTAAGACATGACGAGGCGTTTCAACCTTTGTAGAAGTTTTAACGGGCCAATTATATCTTGTCGTTTCTATTAATTCAGGATATTCAACTAATTCCCAACTTTGAAAAGTAATTACTGTTCCTATCAATAAGTTTCGTTAATGCTAGTTCTTGTGGAATGCCCACAGTAAGATGAGGCACTCGCCAACAAAGCCGATTTGGTAGAAATGCTTCCCTCTGCTAAATTAAATAGGGGATATAGATATATTTTGATAGTAATAAATACCTTTTCAAAATATATCTGGGCTCAACCCCTTAAGCGTAAGCAAGGAAAGGACGTAACTAGCGCTATGAAAACAATATTAGATAAAAACAATACACCAACAAATTTACAGACTGACTTAGGAAAAGAGTTTTATAATAGAGATTTTCAGCAGCTTATGAGCGATTTTAAAATAAACCATTACAGCAGTTTTTCTAACCTAAAAGCAAGTATAGTTGAACGTGTTAATCGAACTCTTAAAAATAGTATGTGGAAATATTTTAGTAATTAGGGCAGTTATAAATGGTATACCGCTTTGTCAAGTATTATCGAAAAATATAATAATACCATACATAGCACCACAGGATATAAACCTGTTGAGGTTAGCCCAAGAAATGAAAAAACTATATTACTAAATTCGTTTACCTTTAAAAAAATAATCGATTAAAATATAGAAAGTTTAATGTGAATGACTTTGTTAGAATTTCCAAGCAAAGAAAAGCGTTTGATAAGGGATATACCCCAAATTGGTCGACTGAAATTTTTCAAATAAGAAAAGTAAACCTGACAAACCCCACCACATAACTTCTAAAGGATCAGAAAAATCAAAATATCGAAGGAGGATTTTACCACGAGGAGCTACAGAAAGTGAAACATCCTGACTTGTACTTAGTTGAAAAAATATTGAGAAAGAAAGGAAGTACGGTGTTTGTTAAATGGCTAGGATTTGACAAATCACACAACTCATGGATTCCAAAAAAAGATATTTTGTAATAAATAGATTAAGAAATAAAACAATATTATTAATTAAATGAATTTTATTACTAATTAAATTTAAATCATTAACATATATTAACATTCTATGTTTTACATTTAAAACATTAGCAAGTATAATTTCACATTGTTGAATTCGTCTTTTGAATCGCAGTTGGTCTAAATATTCTTTTAAAATTATTTTTTCGAGCATTCCTATAGGCAAATAACCATACAACTAGCATATGAACTCTATTTCGATCTTCACAGAAACTCACTGTTTTCTTCATACTTTCTTTTTGTCCATTTTTTGTCAGCATCTTTTCCAACTCGTTCGGATACATTGTCGCAAATTCTAGCATGGTACATACATTTTCACTGTTTGGATTTTAAGTTGGATTTAAACCGGTATAAATATTTGTAAGCAAGTCGCCTGCATTTTTTATATTAGTTTTAAACACATTAAAATATTGTAAAAAGTCCTGTCCTTTAACAATTCGAATCCTGTAATTAATTATATCCATTAGTGTCCACAATTGATCCAGGGATTCACAAGCAAGACTCACATAGTATCCATTACTTTTTTTGATTTTCATTGCTGTACGTTGCTGATACATTTCAAAGTAAATTGTAAAATCAGCAAATTTTAATGAAGTGGTATTATCACTAAATGAGTAAAAATAGCTGGTTAGTACGCCTTGATAGCTAAGCAAATTTTTCCACTCTTCCTCAGTCTGGAATATTTTGAACCCATTATGGCCCCTAATAACCACTTTCGGGGAAAAGTTTTCCAAGTTTAATCCAACACTTATAAACTTAGTTAAGGACTTGTTCAAGTAATACATTTTATCATTTAAAATGTTTTCATTATATTTATTTTCGCCACTAACCTCACTTTTATTGGCGACATATTCGTAACCCTGATTTAAATTATATGAAGAATACATCTTATTTACTGAATTGTAACAAAATAATTATTTGTTATATATCCGCTTCCCCACCAAGTTTTATTTAAAAGGTCAACCAATGTAAACTTTAGTAATAAGTAATTAAAACACTATACGATTGTTTTTTTTTTCTTTAATACATTCATTATATAGAAAAATAACTTGATATAAGATTATATAGTAAAAATAATAGAAAAGTTAAAATAATTGGTCTTAATATTTTACAATCATTTTGTTGCATTGGTAACATTTTTGGTATTTTGTCTTTCATTTTCTGTTGCAATAAACACTCGATTAGATCACAATGTTTATTCAATTTATAATGTTACTCAATAGGACAGTCTTCATATCTCCAATCAAATATTTCTACACCACAATAAAAACATTTGCAAGCATCTTCATTAAATAATAAAATCCACAGACTGCTAATATTTCAGGTGATAATTTTCCATTCCATTTTTTAAACGAAGTTACCGTTGGTCATAGCTGCTATAGAAATAGTGGTCAAAAGATTCTAAGCACATTATTAATTAAAACTGAAATATTTCACACACACACACACACGCGGAGAGGTGAGCCCATCTGACGGAAGTCCTTGTGGCCCTGAGCTTATTTGCTCAGAGTCTCAATGACTCCTTCCAGACTTCCTTCCACGCCCCCCTGCGGTCCAGTTCCGCAGGATCTCACCAAAAAGTACTTAGGGTACTTTTACTCTGAAATCTAAGAGAGGGGTGTATTATTGGTTTTGTGAGGTGTATCGGGGGAGGGCTTTGGTGGGTGGGTGGTGCTGCTTGGCGCACCTAGAGAAGTTGGTGACGGGGACGTTTATGACGATACGGGGCATCGATGTCATAATTGGAAGCTTGTCTGATGAGGGGGTTTGGGTGTTCGGGGGCCGAAGTTAGAATCTTCGTGTTTCTCTCGTGGAGAAACTGGGAAAGGGTTGTGTGTTTGATGTCGCGGTGTAGGTCTACGTTACGGATGAACCATGGGATGTCCATGGCGGTGCGAATGTAACGATTTTCAAGGGATTGGAGGCGGTTAATGTGGGTGGGGGCTGCGTGACCCCACGCCGCTAAACCGTATGTGAGGGCGGGTCTGATGATGGCTTTGATGAGGTGGATTTTGTTTTTGTGGCTTAGGGTGCTGTGGCGGTTGAGGAGGGAGTATAGAAGAGAGTATGTCATTCTGGCTTTATTGAGGTTGCCTTGGATATGGGGCTGCCAGCGGAGGGTTAAGTCTAGGGTGATACCGAGATATTTCACTGAGTCTGACCAGGGAACATCGCGACCATCCAGGTTGACCGCGTCGAAGGGTGGTTGCCTTCTGCGGCCAAACTGAATGGTTTGGGTTTTGTTTCCAATTCACGCAGTAATTGGAAAATTCGTTAGCTGCTGTTTGCAGCTTTCTGGTGACTAGTCGGGTACTCAGTGTAGTGACTGTCCGATGCGGACTCTGATTTTGCGGCGGGCGAGATAGGATTGGACAAGGCGGATCATGTTTAAGGGGTAACCCAGGGCTATCATCTTGTAAATCAGTCCATCCTGCCATACGGTGTCGAAGGCCTTTTCGATGTCGAATGAGATCATCCCGACGAACTGATTCCAGTTGAAGCCCTGAGTTATAAACTCAGTGATTCGAAGGGCTTGGAGTTCGCAATTGAGGTTTTCCCGAAAGCCGAACTGTTCGTCCGGGAGCACCTCCAGTTCGGTGGACTTAGCTTTGAGGCGGGTGAGAATTATAACTTCAATGGTTTTGGCCATTGAGTGGAGAAGAGATATGGGGCGATAGTTTTGGGGAAAGGTGTGGTCCTTCCCGGGTTTGAGGATCATGATGACAGTGGCTTCTTTACATTTTTTAGGAAAGTAGGCTAGCCTAAGGGTGGTGTTGGCAATGTTGGACAGGGTGGCCATGCCTTTACGTGGGAGGAATTTGAGGATTTTGTTTGATATGTTGTCGGGGCCAGGGGCTTTTTTGGTTATGCTGTGCCTTTCGTATGTGTCTGCAAAGGCTTTCGCCTTATCTGCTTCTACATACTTGACGCCGTGGGCAGAGTGGATGGGGGGAAGTTTGCGGGGTGTTGAGAGGCGGAGGGTTTTTTGCATTCGCCAGATGTTATTGTCTTGGGGGTTTAGTTCGCGGAGTCTATCTGTCCATTGTGTTTCTCTGAAGTTGGAGAGGGCGGTTTTGAGTTGTCTGCATAAGACGTTGTATGCATTTATGTCTGGGGGGTAGCGTGTGTATTGGGATAGTCTGCGGGCTCTGCGTTTGTCACGATAGAGTTGTTTGATGTCGTCGGGTAGGGTGGTGTGTTGGGGGGTGGGTCGGTGAGGGGGGATTTGGGAGGTGCTGGCTTGGATGGCCTGGGTGAGGTCGTTTTCCAGTCTGGATACGGCCTTATCCAGTTCATGATTGGAGGTGATGGGGGTAATGGGGGAGAGGTGATGTTGGATTTGTCTGTTCAGTTGGGACCAGTCTAGTCTGTTACGAGGGGGGAGGGTTGTTACCTAGTTTTAGAATGACGGGGTTGTGATTTGTGGTGCCTTCCTGTAGGGAGGCGATGCCATAGGGCATGTTGATGTTTTGGAGGAGGGCGATGTCGATAGTGCTGGGGGTGTGTTGGGGATTGTCAGGGTAGAACGTTGGCGTTAGGGGGCCGCTATGACCGCTCCTAGGACCTCAGTCGCAGCCAGCAGAATGTTGCCATCTGCTAGGCTCCGAATATTTCACAGTCCCGTAAGCTCTTTATATACTAACAATAAAAGTAGAGGGGATTACCAATCTTCATGATCCCTAGACCATTCATACAAAGGAATATTCTGGTGAACCCGTGCAAGACTATGAAAAGAGTTTGGCACCTTAAATCGTTTAGTGTTGGTTGAGCTTAGAGTCAATTTGTTTACCAGCTATGTAAAAATAGTATGTGACCGAGATCTAAACAAATACATGGTACAAAAAATCTTAGAGTTATTTTCAACAACATCCTTGGAATGTGTCAAATTTAACTGTTAAGTAATGCTACTTTTTTTAATTCCTTTTGCTTTTTTAAGCAAAGTATTTTTAGTCTGAACGCAGTAAGCTTTCGCTCCTGTACCATAAAAGCTTTCGATGGGTTCACCAGCATATTCGTCTTTAAATTTACCTACGACAGATTTTGTTATGGGCATACCATGTATATTATTAGGTTTATAATTTGAAGTGTCAAATTTATCTATATGATGTTTAATATCCTCGTAAATATTTGCGGTTTCTATTTCTAAGATGAACGAGTCTGTATCTGTGTACAGTAATTTAACTTTCTCTTGATATAGGTTTTAAAAAGTCGTAAAAGGAACTATACATTATTGTTTTAGATATGTCCAAAATAGAGAATCCCGCGTGCACGGGTTTATCATAGTTAATCATTATTTTTTGCATTTGAATTGCAGCTAAGTTTTCATTATATACGAACGAATCTTTAAAATATGGTTTTGCAATAAGATTCTCCGCCCCATCTTTTCTTTTATTTTTTGACCACTCTGTGACCAACCTAATGTCAGTTCTTTTTTCAACATTCTCCATAGTTTCTCCGTATATAATATTGTTAGCCAATTTATAAGTATTTCTTTCAAACTCGTTTTTAGATTCGTTTCTTAATTTTGTGTTTAAATATTTTTGACAAATGTGACACTTGTTTCTATAGTTATGTCGTAGTATTTCCAATTCATTTAAAGGACGCATGGATTTTTTATGTTGTAAATATTTGTTATAAATATCACGAACATCTCTTTCTATCCAATTTATAAAAGCGTTTGCAGAATTATTACCTCGATAGAGTTGAAATTTTAAAGCCTTATTATTAAAAGATCATTTAATATAGTATGTAAAAGAGAATGGACAATGTTCATATTGTTTCAGAGTGTAAGGCTTGTTGGCTTCTAGGTCATTGGACTTATTATTTAAGGGTTTAAGGACGCATTCGAAATCCGCATAAATGACAAAGGGAAGTTTCATTTGCTTTTAAATATTTGTAAATTTTAAAACATTTCCAGGTACTATGTTGTCAAATGTATCTATTTTACTTTCTATGGTTGGTAAGTTAACTCGTATATGACCACAATCAGAAATATTGTGTCTTATTAATTCCTCATTAGGTCATTAGTTTCGAAATATTATAAGCAACGGTCGCAAAAATACTTTTTCCCGTGATGTATTTCAATCATATATATAATCATATTTTAGTTTTTCTAAACCATAAACATTAATCGATATATCATTTTGTAATTCAAATTTTGGGATGTTACTAATTTTTACTGGGGCTTCAATACCTATGACGTCTAATACTGTTGTAAAGTGTGGATACGAACTTGTCTCAAACTCTACTCTTGTAGGGGGATATAGTGCTGCCATGATTGACCAGAAGAAACAAAATTGGTCATTGTTCCTTATATTGACAATGGCTGCCTTCCTCTGAATATCTCTGGGTAGTTCAATATATGCAGAAGTTCAGAGTGGCTTACATTTGTTGATGTTAACTTCCAAATGTAAAATGTTGACCAAATTCCATCCTATAAAAGAGAACTTTTGTAACTATTTTTGAAAAATTTAACACGAACAAATAATAAAGTTCTATTAACAATATGTTAAATACATGAATCTCTTTCGGCCATTTCATCACCTTTGACATCTATTATTTTACTTATATCATCAATATACAGGGTTAGGTCGGAAGTATGACAGAGTACTTTAAATTTAGTGTTGAAAGACTTCATAGTATGAATTCCACTTATTGGACTTATATATAAAACCCAAATAGTTCCAAATTAGTTTTTTTGCAGTTATGTTTTTGAACCTCTAGTACTAATAGATTACTTAGTTTCTGAAAAACATCTTTAAAAAACTGCTTGACGTTGATATGATCTCCCTCAGACTTGATTCTGTATGAAATTATTCTTTTTTTAAATGTTGATTTGATTTTTTCAATTCCATTTGAAACTATAGACACGATATTTTTATGTTCATTTGAGCGTAGATGACTTGTAAAGAACATTTTAGGAAACATCTTTTTACAATCGAAACAGTATTTCGATGTTTGTCCTAAACGAAAAAAAGATACTGTTTTAAACAGAATTATCTCAGACATATTTAGTGTTTTTTTATTATTAGTATAAATAAAATATTGGTATTACCTGTTTTCTGTCTCTTTACATTTTTCCAATCCATTATTTGTTCTTTGTTTCGGTTCATACGACAGAACTGTCGCAAATGTCTTAGTAAACTATCTTTTCTGGTAAATGATTTGTTGCATGTTTTACACTCAAATGCCATTTCTTTTTCCTTTTCTTACTTAAAGTTTGTGTTAAAAAACTGCTATACAATCTAGGAATAACCAGTGTTAATTAAGTGATATTCGACTAAAATTTACATTTATCACTCAGAAAAATAGAGGGAGAAAAAACTAGAATTATTATAGTAAACAAATAATAGATATTTACATTTACATAATATGTTTTATTGTCAGATCGACAAAGCGGTTTTATTGTAACATAATATAATAATTTGGTAATTAAAATTATAATTATTATCCTGGGCATGACAATATATAAAAATATGCCTACCTAATCGAAAAAATGTATTTCTAGAACACTACAACCTGATAGGGGTAAACAATTAATAAAATAGGAATACTTGACAATTGCAAGTACATAAAAATACAAATACAAAAAACAAAGTCAAAAATGTAAAACAAGCATACAAATAAATAAATGAAAATAAAATTGAAAAAATTAAAATACGAAAACAAATATGTAATTCAGATAGGTATTTGATTAAAAAAAACACACGCCCTCCTGCGGAACTGGAGATATCGCAATTGTCTACACTCAATACTCAAGTGGTTATAGATCTTGAGACTTTCATAGATTATTGACCGTTTGATCAAAGTGAGCCTAGGTATAGGAAGGCGTATATTTTGGTTTTGTCGCGTGTTATATTTGTGTGACTTTGATGCGTTTTCAAGTTAATGAAAGTATTTTTTGTGAAGCAGAGAAACTGTTTCTAAGATGAATAAACATGTTAATGTTAAAATGCCATGTCTGATAAATAATGGTCTACAGTGGTCTCTGCTTCTCATTCTGCACATATACCTAATAGCTCTTTTTTGCAACTCAAAGATGCTACTAAATAGTTGCTGGTTACAGAAGCCCCGAATACTATACCATATCGAATATATGATTCAAACAAAGAAAAATATACCATTCTTGCTGTGGTAGTGTCCAGTTCAGTGGACACCACCCTAATTGCAAAACATCCCGATGATAACTTGCTACTCAGCCCAATTATGTGCTCCTCAAACCTCAACCTATTATCGATAGAGATACTCAAGAAGTTAACTACCGTTTTGTTTTTAATTTCATCGTTTTCTATATGAAGGCTGATGTTGTTAAAACCAAAAGTTAGTACTTTGGTTTTATTAATATTGAGACAGAGAGAATTTGAGTCACACCATTCCTTAACCCTGCACAGATCATCATCCATGGTCCTTTCCAGAAGTTCGACACTACTTGAACGCCACAAAAGGGTAGAATCGTCGGCAAACAGCGTAAAGCCTCCCTGTATGTTTAAATGTGTTATGTCATCTAAATATAAAAGAAATAAAATGGGACCAAGTACAGACCCCTGAGGAACGCCACAACTAACACTCAAGGGCTCAGAAAATTCACCATTCACGCTCACCGCCTGCACTCTCTCTGAAAGATAAGTAGAAAACCACTTGTGGGCCACTCCACGGATCCCATAATGTTGAAGCTTTCGCAGCAGCACCTCCCGATCGACACAGTCAAAGGCTTTGGAAAAATCACAAAATACTGCTGCGGCAACCTCGCCGTCATTAATACATACATATATTTGTTCCAGCAAGGCAAAAATTGCATCACTGGTACTTTTTGTTGCTTGAAAGCCAAACTGGACCGAGCTGAGGATATTAAATCTTAAAAGAGATTCAACTAGCCTTCCCTTGACAAGCTTCTCCACCACCTTCGAGAGAGTAGCAAGCAGCGAGATGGGGCGGAAGTTTGAGGGATCGTCTGTTTCACCTCCTTTATGAAGGGGCACCACAATAGCCAATCCCAAACATGATGGAAACTCCCCAGGGGGCACAGAGGGCGGATTCTGGAAGATTTTCCAATATTCTAATAGAAATATCATCATGTCCAGCAGAATTCTTGTTTTTTATTTGAGAAAATATTTCTTTCAATTCATTAAGATTGGTAGGATACAAATGAAAGGTCTGTGGGATATGTACCTCAGCTAGATAGTCAAGTGGATCTGTTTGACAAGAAATATTTGATGTTATTTTTGCTGCTATTGAGCAGTAGAAATTATTCAAAATGTTAGGATCTAAATTTATAGAATTCTGCAACGGCCTGTGATATCTCAAATCATTAATAATTGACCAATGCTCCTTTGTTTTGTTGCCAGCCTTAGAAATTCTATCATTATAATAACTTCTTTTAGCACACCTAGTTATATGTTTATACAGACGCCTGTAATTATTTAAATAGTTTACAAAAGTATCATTATTTAAGTTAAATTTTCGTATATAATGAAGGCATCGCAAATTCCTTGCAGATGTTTTAATCCCCTTTGTCACCCATGGCTTTTTATTTTTTGGTCTTATTTTTTTAATAGGAAAACATTTATTAAAAGTGTAGCACAATTGTTTATGAAACATAAGTAAGGGATTAGCGGATTGTGAAATGTAGTTCCACCGTACCAAGGAACAATCTGCCTTGAAATTTGAAAAATTGTGAGCACAAAAAATTCTCCTCATTTTTTGTTTTTTTACGACATTGCGGTTGTTTAAAAGGAAACTTGATTACCACAGCTTCATGATCGGAAAGTCCGGCTGAAACGACATTACATTCAATGTTGTCTATGAAGAAATTGCTACAAATGTAATCTAATGTAGTGGCAGAATTCTGAGTAATTCGAGTTGGCCCTGTTGCATGCATTTTTAAATTAAATGACTGAAGTATATTACATAACGCCAATGTGAATAGAGATAGCCTATCATCAAAATTAATGTTAAAGTCCCCCGCCAAAACCATTCTCGCGCCGACAGGAAAGCCAGATAGAAGATTTTCCAGTCTTTCAATGAAACTAGGAATATCACAGCTTGGAGGTCTGTACATACATATAACATATAAATTGCATACTTTCACAAAGATAATCGAAAACTCAAACTCTCTCTCTTAACTGTGAGTCATAGTTGATACATTTATTAACCCAAAAGCTATCACAGATTTTATTTTTGACAAGAATCGTCGTACCTCCATGAATTGAATTTTTGCGACTGTAAGTAGACACTGCTAAATAATCAGGAATATAAAATGATTCATTAGGTTTAAGCCAATGTTCGGTGAGTAAAACAAAATCTGGTATTTCTAATTCATCTAGAACTACACAGAGTTCATCACATTTATTTCGAATTGATTGAATATTCAACAGAAATAACGAAGACTTAGCATCATAATTTATTGACTTTTTGTGGGCATTGGACTTAGAACTAAAAAATAGTTGTTTTTTGAGTGATTGGTAGAGTTATTTTCATTTTTTCTGGATTTAGTCAAATTTAAAGAATTTGAGTTTCCGTTCCGAGTTAGTTGCACCAAATTACAGACATTAGATGACCCTCTAAAGTTCCCCAAAGCACATCTCATTAAAAAAGCCAGTCTGTTTAAACCAGACTTATTAAGGAAACTGAATTTTTTTATAAAATGTTTATAGTTAAATCTTTTTGTTAAATCAATGTATCCAATATTATTACTAAAGGTTTTTAAATTGTCAATGTAACATATTAAATTTTTATTCAAAATGTGATAAGTATTGAAGTGAATAAGTTGATTGTGATAATACTATGAAAAATTCTCTGCTCTAATATTAACACTTGTACCAAATACTTCTTTAATTTTTACCCATTTCTGCTTCTCTCTAGTTGTTAAATTTTTTCCATGGTTTTCGTAAAAGTCATTTAAACAAAATTTAAAGCTCATTAAGAAAGCTTTGGTTCTGCGCTTGTTTCTTTGTTTGTCTAATACAGATTTTTTATTGCCTAAATTAGTAAAACACTCTTCAGTTTGTGTTCCCACGTTCAAGAGCTTATTATTTGTTGAAACAGAATCGAATTGTGTAGGAAAATTATTCGGCCCGATAGGAACTAATGATGCTTTCTTATCTATATCTTCTAGTTCTTGTATAATTTGGTTAATTTTATGGGTAAAACTCAAGTATTTCTTAAGAATATCTTCAGAGTCAAACAATGGAGATAAAAAACTAAATTCTTTGTCTATAGATTTATTATTATTATTATTATTATTATTACTAATCTCGCTGGCTGGAATTATTATATGGTCTAATATATTAACAACTGGTTTAACTAAACTGCTACAGGAGGCACTCATCACACATACGTTTAAGCAAATACATTCGAGCGAAACTGACCTCGCATCACGTTTTCTAACAACAAATCTAAGCCTGCATAATTCGAAAAGTAAAAAAGTTGTCGTTGAAATTAGGCGAATGATGAAACACATAATAGAATAACATAATAAGACAATTTACATCACCTCACGTTTCAACAAAGTTATAGCTTGCTTAATTATAATAAATAATAAAAATAATAATAGTGAATCATGAAACATAAATAGAATAACATAAGACTATTTACATCACCTCACGTGTTCTCACAACAAAGTTCGTGTAACAGAAAGGTAAAAGTTGGTGTTAAGATTATATGAATGATGCAACATATAATCTAATAACATAAGAATAATAAGAAAACCGTTTCAAGCAAAATTTGTTTTTTTTATTCGGTTTAGCGAGCATATAAAAAGCTCTGTTTTCAATGTTAAAAGCAGTGTAAGAATTTGATCTAAACAATGAGCTCTGTGAAACTATTTACTGCCCTGCCATCAACTGTTCCTGTGGACCTGTACTGGGACCCGCTAGCTGTCAGCTATGTTCCTGTAAACCTGTCCTGGGACGACCCGCCATCAGCCTCCGTTCCTGTGGACCTGTCTTGGGACGACCCGCCATCGGTCTTTGTTCCTGTGGACCTGTCCTGGGACGAGACGACATCGGCCTCTGTTCCTGTGGACCTGTCCTGGGACCCGCCATCAGCCTCTGTTCCTGTGGACCTGTCCTGGGACGACCCACCATCAGCCTCTGTTTCTGTGGACCTGGCCTGGGACGACCCGCCATCAGCCGCTGTTCCTGTAGACCTGTACTGGGACCCACCAGTTGTTAGCGATGTTCCTGTGGACCTGTCCTGGGATCTAGAGCCAGGAAACACCTATATTGCACTAAATTATGTGTTAACACATAATATTCTAAGGCAGGTCCCGCCCAAACAGTCAAAGTCAGCCAGGAAGTCCTTTCGAAAAGCTGAAAGATATCGGTTGGCCTTCTTGATTGAACAAAAATAATTTGAGCTGTTACACTAAAAAAAGAAAAAAAACTTTATTTTTTCATTCAATTGTTTTATTTATTTTCCCACTAGGTATGATATAATATAGATTACTCTTTCTTAGGCATATGATTTCTAATTAATGAGATATTATCTTTTAAGCCTAAGATCCTAAATTCTAACAATAACCTATAAAAATTTTTAGATTTTAAAAATTCTTTACAAGCTGCGGCTCTTTTTTGGCACAAATCAGCATGCTCTGTTTGTTCGATATATAAGTCCATATCTTGGGCTTCGATATCGTTACCCGTTCTGGCATAGAAACGGGAATATGCTTCGGATATTAGAAAATCTTCACACATTTCAGTTATTAAGATCTTCATACTGTACCTACTGTTAGGTATAAGCGTTGTCTTGCATTAACATTCAAATCTAGGCTCTGTTATAGTTATCCTACTTTACTTAAGGTTAAAGTTAGGAAGAAATAATCTCGTAAAATTATATAATTAGATTTATTTATACAGGTTTGTGTGGCGGCAATCCTAATCGTGTAGGAATATGTAAATATGAGAATGCGGTGTCAGCAAGCCGTTGGTTTGTATGGCGGGTAGCCCAATCGTGTAGGAATATGTAAATACGTGAAATAATTAGATCTATTTGTACAGGTTTGCGTGGCGACAATCCCAATCGTGTAGGAATATGTAACTATGTAAACGTGCGGCCGCACTTCCATGGGGTTGTGTGGCGGGGATCACTTAACTATACTACTGTTCTTAACCAACCCCATAAATTGTAGTACAACGGCGTGAGGTCTGGCGATCTAGGAGGCTAACTAATAGGACCACCGCGACCAATCCAAATCCCTGGAAACCTTTGGTCTTTCTGTCCGGTGTTGTTTCATGTGGAAATCGTTCACGATATTCTTTAGCAGCCGCTGTAGCATTCCCATTACACAAACCATAAATAAAACCCTATTGGCGTATTCGAGATGTCAATAAATGCGTGGCATTTTATAAAATTAAAATGATACAAATCCGAAAGTTAACGGTGAATCAATGTAACATTTTGTACTGATACTAATAGGGTAGTGACAGCACAACAATCAAAAGCAAACAATAATAACATTTACTACAGGAAAGCTAAATTAATGCAATATTTTGTTTTTGCCTTATAACTTGAAAACAAATGAATATTGGATAGCAACATTTCAGTTTCTTCTTATTATTTTGATGCATAGATTACACCCCTAGAGTTAGGCCCATTCCTCCCGACTCACCCTGTATAGTAGATGAAAATATTTCATCTTTCCAACTATTTTAAATTGATGCGGTTTGGGATCAGAATAGTAATAAAATGTATGTCAATTAACGGACCCATTGTTGTAAAACGTAGACTACTCACTATTCCGAAAACGACTTTATTTTGATGATTTCTGTTAGAAAGTCTTTAAGCGTAAACTCGTGATGCTAGTAAGCAGTTTTGCAGACATTCTCCAAGAATAAAAATCATATCAATTCGTTCTTCTTTTGGATAAATTATCAATTTGAAATACAGAAAAAAAGAAAAAAAAACGAAACTATCACTATTATAACTGAATGACGATTTGCAACGAAACACTTTTAGAAATAACTGACAAACACAAACTATATTTATGTGACTTTCGAAAGACAATTAAATTTTACACCTATTGCCGACGTTAAATACAGGGTGTTACATTTAAATTAAACAAGTTATTATCATTTCAAAGTTGTAATTATTTTGTCGTACTTTTTGGACGCTTTGTATAAGTTAGTGAATTTTTCATAACTGCAACATAAAACATAATCAGTAAGTAGAATCCAGTGTGAATTTGGTTTGAAAGAAGAAAATACATAGGTAATTATAGTTAGTCATTAAAATTGTTGCTACATTTTTACAAAATACGAAATATTCCAAAAACCGTCGGGTTTAACTACAATGATGCCCGATGAACCTCATTTTTATTTTGATCATAGAAGCCGAAAATAAAATAATATACCATTTCCATTTAAAAAAATTAAACTTTGATGCGTTTCGTGTTTTTGGGATTATGAAAATAATTTTAGAATGTACCCATAATAGGCCCCTATCCGGTCGAAAACTTTTTTTATCCAAAACAAATAATTTAGCCATAACATGTCGTGTCGAAAAAGGTGAATAACCCTGTATATGTGAATTTTCGCATTTCAACAGCATTGGTCTTTCTCTGCCAATAGATTTCCATAGATAATTATTTTTATTAAAAAATTTACAAATAAAAACAGTTCTTATAGTGTTGTCAGATTTATATTATATTAATATTATCAATATTCAAGCTTAAATTAGGATACCCGGTACACTAAAGTCATTCACAAACGTTAAGAAATATATTAGATTGAAATATTTCATTATTTTATCTAAAAACGCCTTTTTTAATTAAGGTGATTTTCTAATATCTCATAAAGTCGGAGACTGTCAAAAACTTTCCGGGATATATTACTTCAATCATTTATACTCTGCTGCCATTTTATATTTTAAAAGGTAAACAGAATACGAGCTCTTCAAATTTTTTGATTTTTAACATTGTAAGAATTAATAGGAAGAATTGACGGTAACAGTGTAAAACAAAGAAATATTACATTATACAAAATTGGCTTGGTTGAAGGTTTTTAATTTTTTTATGACCTTGTATCAGCCCTGTGTAAAATTAATACACACAAATGAACCAAAAAAACATACTTTTCATACCTGAAAATATTCAGCTATATAAATTAAAAAATGGCTTTTAGGACATCCTGTATATTTACATTTTTGTATATCAACAGAATTGGCATTTCTCTACCAATACATTTCCATAGAATCAGATAATCATTTTCATTATATTAATACACAAAAAAACGGGTTTTATGAACTTTGCTTAAGTCAAACAGAATTTGGGGCAGGCCCACTAAAGTAGGTCAAAAACCTAACGAAATATTAAATAATATAGCTGGAGTTAGTTGGTTAAAAGATTCAGATTTTTACGTGACATAATTTTCATCCTGTTTATGAAATAATATACATACAATAGAACTTAGCCCATTAAAACTTAATTTCAGTAACAAATAGCTTTTGAGTAACATAAATTTAAAACTACAATTTAAAGGATGATACCAGAAACAAACATCAATTTTGCCCATTTTTACACAATTCCGTGTCTCTTATAAGTCTACATCGTAAATAGGTAATTTAAAACTCACATTAAATCACTAGAACTATTAAAATGACATCTGCGTGTTAAATTTCATGAAATAAATAAGGCTAATTATTTGTGGAAAAATTACTGCGTCCATAAAAGAAGTCAAACATTATATTTTAAAACACATATATCACATCTTTTAAGCTTAACCAACACCATGTAATATTAACCCTCAAATTAAATTAAAACTCGAATTTAATGGCAGCTTCACGTCTATCGTAAATTTAAGCTTTGACAAATACAAATACCTGATTTTTTCAGGGCTGAAAACCCAAAAATGCGAGATTTCTTGCCAGTTTTCGTAGTTATATAGCCTATATTTGTCTAATATTTGTGAGAAATTTTTAATTTTTTTAGTAGACATTGTTAATAGTGATGGCGCACTGGGTTAATTCCCTAGTAGTTACATTAATTTTTACTGCTTGACCTCTCGGGTTGCTCACTGGTTCGTTAATTTTCTGCTACCTTTGATTAAAACAATTGTTTACCTAAACACTTGTGTTTTTATTACTTGATGCAGGTTATGGTAGCATATTACAAGGATTCACTACATAGACATTGGTCTAACTTAACGTTCACAACATTATTAACTGCTTCTTTACATTTTTTCCCTAACTATCACTGTAAAGTACATCACAAAAACGCCCCGGTATCGTTGGGAGTCCAATTTCGTACGTCAGATAACGCGAAATCCCTAGCAGCTTATTTCTACTTAAAAAGAAACTATTAATTGCCCAAAAAGGCCTTAAAATTATGAAGCCTCCGTAAGAGCAATTGCCGGAGCCATTTTGGAATAATAATAATAATAATAATCTTTATTCAGATAATCAAATTTGTTCAATTCACAATAATAAAATTTATACTCTAACATGTTTATCTGAAAGGGCGAAGTTCATCTCTTGTTTGAAACAAGAGTTGGTCTTCCACTTAACCTTTAAAAAAAACTAAAATATAACCTGTAAACGGAGTTTACAACTAGAATACCTAACAACTAACCTTAACTAAAAAAGTTTAACAGTGCAGGAGCATTATATGTTATTCACAAAGACTTATGTTATTCACAAAGATTTATACACTAGAAAAAGAAAAAGATGAAACTATAATTAGCAATAAGCTCGACGGCAATAAGTATAAATAAACATAAATACCTAAGGCAAGGATACATATGAAAATAAGGAACAAAAAACCAAAAACATGTACAAAGTACCTACATTAATTTTATCAATTTCCCAGTAAGTTCCTTTTATACAATTTCTTAAACGATGCAATTGACTTTGCTTTTAAATCTGTAGGGGTAGCATTGTAACGAGCCGAAACGCTGTAAGAAAAACTCCGCTCAAAAACCGACATTTTATGAATAGGTGGTGTGATCATACCTTTAAATCTTACATTTAAATTATGAACGTCAGTACGAAAAGTTATTTTTTGGTGTAGATAAGAAGGTTTTTTGAACAATATTATTTTATGATATAAAACAGCTGCATGAAACAATTGCCGCTGCTTCATACTCAACCAACCCGCATCCCTCAACTTGTGCCTTACCGAGTGACACTTTCTAATGCCGTATGCAAAACGTAGGCAATAGTTCTGAATTTTTTGAATTTTATGTGAGGTGAAGGCTGTGAGGCATGGACCATATACCACATCACAATGACTGAAAGTGGACAAAATAAGAGAATCACATAGCATGAGTTTAAGATTCGAATCTAAAATAGTCCGGGAGTTGTACAACAATTTAAGTTTAAAAATGCATTTTTTCACACACTCAGAAATATGTTTGTTAAATCTCAAATCCGTGTCTAGCCAGAGTCCAAGACTTTTGGCCACTTCAACGAAAGGTATTGACACATCATTGATTTTTACTTTTATATTATATTTATTTTCTAGCCGATCTTTATTTCTGCCGAACAGAAGAGCGACGGTTTTGTTTGGGTTAAGTGTCAGTGAGTGTTCTTGAGAAAACCTAAAAAGGGCATTCAAGTCATTGTTAATAAGCTCACAACCACGATTTAAGTCACTTGGATTGAATGAGTAGAACAACTTAGTGTCATCAGCATACATTTGTGCAGAGCAGCTCGTAACAACATTTTTTAGGAATGCAGTGTAAATTATATACAAGATTGGGCCCAATATGGACCCTTGAGGCACTCCAATTGATATGTGTTTGGCATCAGAGATCCGTCCATACAGAGACACTCGCTGTTGCCTGCCACTAAGATAGCTATCAAAGAATGAAACTGCAGATGCCGAGAGTCCGATATATTTTAAAATTAACTTTAAAGAGTCATGATTAATGGTATCAAATGCCTTGGAGTAGTCCAGAAGGACCAACACTGTTAACTTACCTGAGTCAATGGCCCTAAAAATGTGATCTGTGACATTAAGCAACGCTGTCGCGCAACTATGACCGCTTCTAAAGCCAGACTGTATGTCCGGAAGTACCTCATTATACTCTATATGCCGTACCAGTTGTCCCTTTATAGCCCACTCCAAAATTTTTTACACAACAGGCAGAATACTTATTGGTCGCAGATCTTTAAGTTCCCGTACCTCACTAGCCTTAGGAAGCGGTACAACATATGACTCTTTCCACAGGGATGGATAAACAGATTGCTCTATACAAGAATTTACTATATGATGAATATACGATCTAAGGAATGGACAACAAAGCAAAATAAAAGTCACACTCAATCCATCAGATCCAACAGCCTTGGTTTTAATTGAAGATAAATATGACATAATTTCGGTCTCATCAATGCCCCGGAAATTCAAGTGAGACTTTAGGTTAAAAAGAGTGCCACTATAATATTGATTCAGGCTTGGAGAAGGCAAAATTTAAGGAATGGAGTTAACGAGAAATTCATTTATCTTGTTGACATCATCAAGAACAGCGGGAATCCTTGGTTGAGGTTTCCTATTATAAATATTTAGCTTATTTACAGCACCCCACAGCTCCCTACTACCCCTACCAATCTGCAGTCTCATATAAGCTTTTTTCTCCCTTTCCAATGCATTATTAGTGAAGTTTCTTAGTGATTTGTACTCCTCAAAAACTCTAGGAGACTTTGTTTTCTTATACCTAGTAAAAAGTTTGTCACGTTGTTTAGCTAATAGTTTTATATTGTCAGTTACCCATGGCTTATGTTTTTTTCTGGGTACTACAGTTTTAAAAGGAGCGTGTAAGTTTAATAAAGCATTCAAATTCTCATTAAAAAAGGCAACCTTTTCATCAGCACTTACAAGGTCATACACATTACGCCAAGGAATCGCCTGAAGGTCGCTATACAACTGATCAACATCCACACTCTTTAGATCTCTGTATATAATTGGTTCCACAGAAAGTGCCAGAGATTGAAGCTTTAAAGTGACATAAATCAAATCATGGTCCGAAATATCAGGCAAATACACAGAATCACATCCAGAAAACTGACATGACTCGGACAAAATAATCAAGTCAAGCAAAGTGGAACTATATTGGGTGGTTCGAGTGGGAAAATCCACGACCTGCTTCAGACCTGTATTTGCTAAGAGATCATTAAATGAATGATTCGTATTACAATTAACATCCAGTAAATCAAAGTTAAAATCTCCAAGAAAGACAACAGAGTCAAACTTAGGGATCAAATTAAAGAGAGTGCTTTCAAATTCATCGATAAACACATTAGCGTTAAAACGTGGTGGTCTATATACACACCCCACAGCAATATCACCGCACTTTAGTTTCAACGTCAACCATAAATCTTCTATGTTGTTAGAATTTTCGAGAAGTGAATACTTTAAATGACCCCCAATGTAAATTGCCACACCACCTCCCCTTTGTCCCCCCGCCCTATCCCGTCTTATTAAAGTGTACCCATCAATTGAAACGTCACGTGTATCAATACCGCCATGCAACCAAGTTTCACTTAGAGTAACAACATCAAAATTATTTACCAGCAGAAAATCAACAAAACTTCCAAAATGAGCCGGCAAGGACCTAATATTTAAATGACAGATCTTAATATTCATACTTTCATATACATATATAAGCACTATTCAATATAAACGACAAACAATTAGCAATAACACCTTCAAAAAATAAAGAAAAAACAAAAGAAAAAATAAACAAAAATAAATAAAAATAAACAATAGTTTCAATTTTAGATTATAACACAGCCGTTTTTAATTATTTATTCCTATTTTTATTTCGGTCGGACGCCCGAGTAGGTCCGCTATCTGAGCCCTTTCTCAGGTTGGATCTCGAAAAAGTCGATGGATCTAAATTGACGGGAAACTGCTTAGTCGATATCGAAGTGGATACACTGGTCTTATTAATACTTAGTTTTTGTGAAGCACTATTTTCCGGTACTAATTCTGTTTCGCTTTGGATTCTAACAGGTGTTGATGGACCGCCAGCGACCCGACGAGGGTGCAGTGTCGAGAAAACGTCGCGATCCAACTTCTCTCCGTCTAATAATTCCTTGAGGGTGTAGAGTTCACTATTGACCTCAAGTTTATTCTGCTTAATCTTGGCTGGAAGATTTTGAGACCTGGCAGATCGTAGAAACCTTGCCAAATCTTTTCTTTCCTCCAGCTCGGCCCTAGTTAGATCATCTCTTATTACTACAGAACTTCCCTTGAGCTTGCTTATATTTTTAAAAACAAGCCTTTTCTTGATATTGGAAATAAACTCTACTATGATTGGGCGAGTTTTATTCTCACGTTTAGCACCAACCCGGTAAGTACAGTTAATATCGTCGCCGCATAAAGGTATTTTAAGTTTGGTGTTGAAAAAGTCAACTATAGTTACCAGAGTTCTTTCATCACTCTCATCAATACCATAGATAAATAAATTGTTCCGTTTAAGTTTTTTTTCAGTCAAATCAGTTAGTTGTTTTAGGTGTGCTATCTCCAACTTGGCCACTTCGAGTACGGATTTAACCTCGCTGAGTTCTTTCTGTAAACCTATGTTAATTGACTCAACTTTTAGATCAATATTACAGATTTGCTGCTTTATTTCTGTATTCTGCTCTAAAATAGTGGCGTTCTGGGCAGCCAAATTCTTAAGCAAAATTGCGATGTCATCATTGGTAGACATTATCAGTGTACTTGCTTTCCAAGTTAACGATTAACATAAAAGACAGGGACACACGTTTCACGTCCAGGGGTCCGTCAGGACGACTTTCAACAGAAACACAAACAAAGAGAACCACTCAAAAAAGGGGATTCAACAAAGGTAAAGCGGTAGGAATTTTGGTATAATAGGAGTACAATTTCCAAATCATTAATATGGACGCCTTCATACAATGCAAACCTCAAAACATAAGGTAAACAAAACCCAAGTCATTCACCTCGTATCAATGCAAAAATATATTTTGTTTATCTCTTCGAAATGTAAGTCATTCGCCTCAGTATCAATGTAAAAAATATATTTGTTTATCTGTTCGGAATTTGCATTCACTAATGGGTTTGACATAAAAAAAAGGCCCAGTATCACATACAAGGCAATAGTTTTAGCATTATTTTTTAATTATTAGGGATGAGTGATGTATGGTACCTCTATAAAATAGTGTCCAGTCGTAGGGGATTTTTTCTTTCACCACTGGTACCAAAAACAATACACAAACTCGCTAAAATACCAACAAAAACAGTCAAAAACTCAGGAGCCGACTTTAACGCGTCTATACGTTATAGTGTTAGATTTATCAATCATCAATGTACTATTTAATTGCCCAGAAAGGCCTTAAACTCGTGGGGCGCACTTAAAAGCCCTTGCTTCACGGAACCATAGTGAAAGACTATACAGGGTGTCCCAGATAAGAATGCACTCTACAGGGATCTCGTAAACCATAGGAGATACAGAGCTGGTTAAATTAGAGAAAAGTTGCGCATAATTGAATTCTGTAACGTCATGTTTTCAAATTTAAAAAATTCCGAATGCTTCCGAAGATATTTGGATAAAACCGAATTTTCGCGATTTCGTTTTAATTGATTTATGATTCTATTTGAAAGACATGTCAAAATAAATTTTACATTCTCATTGCCACTTTTTCTCCTCTACAAGATGGTTCAATTATATTTTTGATCCGACGTTTCGTTTAGTCACAACCATCATCAACTTTGTTATTTTAAATAGTCGGAAAATTTTATTTTATGCTTAATAGATTCTACGTTTTATTCTAAATCCAATATCACACTTATTAGTTATTAGACGTTTCGATATAGGAAAACACATCATCAATGAAAATAGGCACATTATCGAAAATATGTATGTTTTTATTGTTGTATTTAAACACTAGTAGGATTTTAAAACATTTTTTTATTTGAAACTATTTACAATATTATTAAATTTGTGTTCAAATGCGTAAATCTTAAGATTATGGGACAAAATTAAAAGAAACCTAATATTATCCAATAAAACTTATCTGAACAATACAACAAGTAGTGATAATTGATTTTAATTATTAAATACAATTTATTTTTATAATAAATTATTTTTTATTTTCAAAAATTCCACCCTCATTCTCCAAGCATAAATAACATCGGTAAACAATTTCTTCCATAACGTTATTTAACATTTCTGGGGTTATTTTATTTATTGCAGCTCGAACTTCAGCCTTCATCATTATTTTGAAAAGTCTTCCATCAGTAAACTTCATTATTAAGGAATCCCAAAAAAAAAAAGTCCATTGGCGTAAGGTCTGGGAATCGCGGAGGCCAGTTTATGGGACGAGTGGCTATTAAATTATTTTGGAAACGGTCTCTCAGATATTCCATATTATTTCTGGAATTATGAGGAGGAGCCCCATCTTGTTGAAACCACATATTATTGGTTACTGTTAGAGGAAGGTCGTCAAGAATATTTTCAATGTCGTTTCTTAAAATTTCTTCGTATCTTTCTGAATTTAGTGTTCCTTCATAAATTATAGGTTCAATGATCCGGGTTCCCAAAATACCGCATCACACGTTAAATCCAAAACGATGTTGATATCTAGATGTATGAACTCGATTTTCATTTTGTGTTGACCAATAGTGACGATTTTTTCTATTAAAGATGCCATTGTACGTTATGTTTGAATATTATGATGTATTTTTTTAAAATAAAAAATAATTGTATTTAATAATTAAAATTAATTAATACCTACTTGTTGTACTTTTCAGATAAGTTTTGTTAGATATTATGTTTTGTTATAAGTTTCTTTTAAAAAAATGTTTTAAAATCCTACTAGTGTTTAAATACAACAATAAAAACATACATATTTTCGATAATGTGCCTATTTTCATTGATGATGTGTTTTTCTATATCGAAACGTCTAAAAACTAATAAGTGTGATACACCGTTAAATTTAGAATAAAACGTAGAATCTATTAAGTGTAAAATAAAATTTTCCGACTATTTAAAATAACAAAGTTCATGATGGTTGTCACTAAACGAAACGTCGAATCAAAAATGTAATTAAACTGTCTTGTAGAGGAGAAAAAGTGGCAATGAGAATGTAAAATTTATTTTGACATGTCCTTTTCAAATAGAATCATAAATCAATTAAAACGAAATCGCGAAAATTCGGTTTTATCCAAATATCTTCGGAAGCATTCGGAATTTTTTAAATTTGAAAACATGACGTTACAGGATTCAATTATGCGCAACTTTTCTCTAATTTAACCATCTCTGTATCTCCTGTGGTTTAAGAGATCCCTGTAGAGTGCATTCTTATCTGGGACACCCGACACCCTACTTAAATTTTGACCGTTGCGCCGTGCCATCTCGTCTTTCTACCGGCGCGCGATACGATCTGACCATATATTTCACCTAATAGGAAGCTAGCGTCCCAATAATGACGTTATAACTGCGTGAACAAATTATAACCTTTATGTAATTTAGAAACAAAAAAAAACAGAGGTTGAAATCGCACGCACACAGCATTTACCAACCTATTCTTTTTGACGTGTTGATACACGTTTCCCCAACATTCTCTCCCGCGTTGGATCATTTATGATTCAACTAATCTTCTGAACTCACACTTTAGTCTACATGAACTTTAAACATAATTCTTAACTCAATATTGAAGGTCTTGACTGTGCATTAACCGAATACACATACTGCTCTTGAAGCAACTAAACTTAACTCACTTCAACTAACTCCAGAGAAAAATCATTTATAATAATTTAAGCAGGGCTCATGTAGAACCAAACATAGAGGAGCTCGCGTAGAGTTAAACATGGAGGGGTTCACATAGACTGACATAGAGCGTACACGTAGAAGGGCTCACTTAGAGCAAAACACAAAAGGTTCTGTTGGTGGCTGATTCGTGCTCCGTTGAGTCACCCCAAAAAAGATACAACGGCGCTCGGTTAAGACACCCCAAAAAACATAGGAATAGAACGATGCTCGGTTGAGACACTTCAAGAAACATAGAACACTTCTTTGAGCTACACACACTATTCATACAGAAAGGCTCCTCCTTGAGTTGACCGTGGAGCTGGGCTCCCCCGTGGACTCCTTTTTTTCCGAACCCCGAAAAACTCTATGAGGTGGTTGTAGGACTGGTACCTAGGCTGACACTGCACGTACCATTGCAGCGCGGAAATAATGTGGACATCATAAAAATGAAGAGGAAGAAGTAATAGAGGTCAGATGCACAAAATGGGACTAGCTCTTACACCAGAACTAGAAGCCAAAGGACAATGCGATATTGCCAGGACATCCGCACTCTTTAGTTTAGACACTAGGAGCGCATCTAGTGCTTAATAGGTTATGGGTTAAAAATTGTTAAGCGCCTCCGCTTACACAATCGTTGCAATATCTAACTAAAGACAAAGGGCCAACAAAAAGAACAAAAAACGCAAGATCATTGACATTTTTAAGGTTGCCTCAGGGACTCAGCCACAGCTCTAGTAACTCTTACGACAAGCTATCATACCAACACAGGCTGGGAACCTGGAATAAAAAATACATAAACATTGACAAATTTCCGTTGTACGAAACGGATCTAAAAAACATTAAATGTGGTAACACGCACCTATATGCGTGTAACCTAGAATCTTATACTATTTAGCTAAACTTGATTAACGTCAACAGTCACAGTTGACTCGTCATAAATCAGGGGGACACTTTAGTGATTGCATTAGCACTCGCGCTAGAGGTCATTGTAAAGGAGGCACGTTATCCTCTCGCAACAAGACTACGTCATTCGGACAGATATTCTTGTTGGCTTTCAACCATATTGGGCAGTTTTGAAGACGATTGAGATAATCTATTGACCATCGCTTCCAAAATAATTGCTAAATTTTGGTACATTGTTGCCAAAACTTAAATCTGTTGTCATGTACCTGGGCTAGGTGCGAGAGATAATCCAAGAATGGTTTACAATTTTGTGAATTGGTAAATAATTTGTACACCTCGAATAACTGATTGTTTGTGCCCTGAAAGTTTGTGGCGTTATCACTGTAGATAATAGTAAGATTACCTCGACGGGCGATAAACCTTTTTAGTGTCATTACAAATGACTCAGTTGACAAACTGGTCACTAGTTTAATACGAATTGCCTTTGTTGACATGGAGGAGACTCTTGTCAGATATTGAAAATACAATGTTTGGCTTTTCTGAGGACAAAAAGAACGTTCTCAGAGCCAAGCTCACTAATATATTAACTAATTTTCTAAAAACACCTGTTCAAACCAACTATTTAAATTTTCTTTTTAATAAGACAAAAAAATTCCTAAAAGAACATAACGAATTAATTGTGACCAGATCAGACAAAGGGAATGTCACCGTAATTCTGACAAGAGACCTCTACGTGGAAAAATCCCATGACATCCTCAATGATCAAACTTACTATAGTATGATGCGTCAGGATCCTACGTCCGCTCTCCAACAAAAGGCTAATAAACTAGTTTCACAACTTAAAAACACAGGTCCGTTGAATGTAGACCAGGCTAAACAATTAACGATCTACAACCAAACAGCGCCAAAATTTTATGGCCTTCCTAAAATTCACAAACCGACATTAACAGTTCGACCTATTATATCTTCAATTAACTCACCGAATAGAAACTAAGTCAATTTATAACAAACATTCTTACAGAAGCATACAGTCACGACAATAAATACTATACCAGAGATTCCTTTGAATTTGCAGAATTTATTAATGAAAAACAATTACCCAACAACTTTGAAATAATCAGTCTTGATGTTGTCTCTCTTTTCTCAAACATACCATATTCTTTAATAGAAAAAAGCATAAAAAAACGATGGGAAACCATTAGTAATTATACAACTCTCACAAGTAAGATTTCTAAACATCACCAAATTCATTTTTGAATCCACATACTGTGTCTTCCAAGGCATATACTACAAGCAAATCCCAGGCACACCAATGGGAGCAACAATATCACCCATTGCTGCTCAATACATTATGGACGACCTCTTAGACGAGTGTATCCCAAAACTTCCTTTTGAACTCCCTTTCATTAAAAAATATGTTGATGACCTGATATGTTCTATCCCGACAGGTCAACACAAAATAACTCTCAGCACATTCAACAGCTACAACCAGTACATACAATTTACGATCGAGAAAGAACATGAACGAAGTGTTCCGTTTCTTGACACAAAATTGATAAGAGATAAGAACAACAAAGTAATCCTCGATTGGTACGTCAAACCTACCAACTCGGGCAGATACATAAACTATCACTCTTATCACACAGAGAAAATCAGGATCAACCTGGTACTAGCATTGAAAAGTCGCATAGAGAAGATTTCCCATCCCACCTATAAAGACAAAAATATAAAAATACTATACAATACACTCCTAGATAATTCTTATCCACCTTCCCTAATAAAAAAAACTAATTTACAACACCACAGCTCGTGATAATGTGCAGAGGGGCGATGGAGGTATAATATCACCAGACATTAGTGCCTTTTTGACACAAAATCAACAAACTTTTTATTTTTCAATTCCTTACATAAAAGTTGTAACAACACAAATAATAAAAATTTATAAAGTTGAACGCAACATCAAGATAGTACCTAAGTATTCGAAAACTGTGGGTCACACATATACCAAACTAAAAGACAAAGACCCCACGTTAAAAAAAGCAGAAGTCGAGTATAGTATCCCTTGTTCAGACTGTGAAAAAACTTACATCGGACAAACCGGTCGCGTACTGAAAGATAGGATTACGCAACACAAAAGTGATTGCCGTAACCAAAAACTAACCTGTGCTCTCTCTCTCAACATACTTGTGAAACCGGACATGAGTTCAATTTCAATGAGTCAAAAGTTCTTCTCACCGAAAAGAACTTACATAAAAGAATTTTTTTGGAGATGGTGGAGATACACCTTGACAAATCAACTATTCACAAAAAGAAAGATATAGATGACCTCAGTGCTATAAATTCTTATCTCCTACATCTGGATAATAATAAAACTCCTAACAATATATCACTTAACAATGATTCAATCTGATTAAAAATACTCTTAGGCTGTCTAAACACAAATAACACAATTTAAATTTTAAAAAACTCTTTCTAAAACCTTCACCGATAGACTATCACTCTCCCAAGAGACAGAGGCTAACGTTGCTTCCATTAGGTCCCGGATTGATACCTGGTGGACACCTATGACTCCTGCCCTGGTCATGTAACAGATGCACAATGGCACCAGTGTATGTGCCCGACAGGTGTTATATAGGAACTGCTAATAAAGATACATTAAAATTACCAGCCATCAAATAATTTTTTACATAGTCAAAGAAACTAAATATAAAAATCAATAAAAGTATATCCTTTTCTATTACAAAATACTTAATATTCAAAAATAATTCACACTATGCGTAGTGACGACACACTGTCCCACTGACCCTCAAGTGACAGATGGGGCGTCCGTGTGCCAGTGGGGATGTTTCAGAGATTCTCTTGTATTTCAAAAACAACATATAAACGTACGGCTACCATGGCACTCCCTTTCCGCTAGGTATGCCTTTGAGTGACAGACGAAGGCGCTTATGTCGGCACTGTGATGTTTATGATTAGCTTAGAAAAGTCTTGTTATCGCCCTTACGTGACAGGTCAGGAATGACGACCAGACCACGCTTAGAAATTAAGAATTAAAATTAAAATTAAAATATTCCACCCTATAGCGATGCAGCCATCATGGCTCCTGACACCAGGTGACAGTTGATGTCTTGTGCTATATGGGCTAGCCACTAACGCCCCCCACAGGAGTTTCTCTGTCCTTCCAAGTCTTACTTTTATTCACATTATCTCAACCTATATTTTCTGGCTTCTTTATAGATCAAATTTTCACTATTCCTTAACTTTCTAACAGAAAAGACTGGTAATGAAGAAAATCAGCTTAACAACTAAAATAAATAAAAAACTTTCGTGTGACTCTGGGTGACAGACAGACACACACTTAAGTACAATCAAATAATCAAATTAAATAAAATATTTATTACTATTTCCTAACTCCAAATAATTCCATGAATAAACAACGCCACCACTGGAATATGCGCACGCAGGTATCCCGCCATTTTCTAAAGTGAAAATCAAACACACATGTTCGCGGTCACATTGTGTTTTCCCATAGTTATTAAAATTAAAAATATGTAACAAATAAAACAAACAAATCTCAAAGTTTCCTTCGATAACACCTACGACGAATTAAAAAATGCCAGTTTTCTTTAAAAATAACTCACTTTACACGTAAGTCTTTAAAATTGTATAAAATAAATTTTAAAAAATAAGATCTTGTTCTGTATTGCAGCCTTGAAAAAGGAATAAAATAATTCTGAAAGCTCGGCGTAGTAGAAAAGAGTTTTTCTTCAAACCGTCCAAACCCAGATCCATTAGGATTTTCTATATATATATATATACAGGGTGTTATGGAAATGACTTATTATATTTTAAGGGGCCACTCCTGAGGTGGTCTAGAGTTACACTTGATAGTTTTTTTTTCTAAAATCGGAAGTATTTTGAATTTTGTAAAATACCTTAAAACCGGACTATGTGCGCCTTCCATGATAGTTCAATGCCCCTGAACACATGTGTTTTTGACAAGACAAACTGCTGGAATGGTAATTGTTTAGTTTAGTGCAATTAATGTTGAATTTTGTGCTAAAATTTCGTATATAGACTAATTGAGGGTAGCTGATCACAATTTTCCTTTTGCGTTTTTACGGCAAATGCACTGGTTTTGAGAAAAAAAAATGTTAAAGTTTTTTACTTACAGGTTAGGGTATTCTTTTGTAAGGATGTCTTTAAGAAATAATAAATTTGTAACGATTAAAACAAATTTATTAATTAGGTAATTTAAGAAAAACATAAAGCGATAAAATTAAATCAAAGGTGTACCGATAACCGACCATATGAACTCTAAAGTTCTTAGTCAACTACTTTTCTTTTCAACTTGCTTTCTTCAGCACCTCGACCAAATCTAACAAAAACAAACCGTCAGCGTATTTTGTCTGGAGCCGATCCGAGGTTTGTTTATTTCGATATCTTTGGGTGTCGCGTTTCACTTTCCTTTCAATTTCCTAGATTTTATGGTTTTCCCTTCAAAATATGTGATAAAACTTTCACCAAACTATCTGTTCATAAAACAAGAACAACATTTTAGCAAAAAAACAATGGAAAAGGCACAAATTTAATTAAATTCGTTGTTAATACGCCGACAAAGTAGAAGCGTCTCTTTTCAGATTCATTGCACTCACGTTGCCAGATTGTTCTTCTTTTTCTTGTAATTATTAATGGCTTCCATCCAGGAGAATGATATGCTAGCTCGAGCCAATAGGATTCATTCAATTAAAAAAATGAATTGAAAAGTATAGGCAATTTATAATACACTAACAATCTGACAACATGGGTGCAGTGAACCTGCAAACAGGCTCCTTGTACCGTGCAGTTTGCTTCTGCTTTTTTGGCCAGCTGTCAGTGAGCTGTCTCCCGTCTTTTTCCAGATAACGTAGAGTTTTCTGTTCGCTTACAAGTTATCCCGTTTTTCAGAGTTTCCTTGTGGCATATTTCGTTTATTTCAACTCAGAAGTGTATACTATGACTCCGACAAGTAATATTTTATTGGAAATAGCAACATTTTAGGATTACATGCAAAATAACATACCGGTGAGTTAGAAAAACTTTAACATTTTTTTTCTCAAACCCAGTGCATTTGCCGCCTAAACGCAAAAGGAAAATTGTGATCAGCTACCCTTAATTAGCCTATATACGAAATTTTAGCGAAAAATTCAACATTTGCACTAAAGTAAACAATTACCCAAATCAGCTGTTTGGGTCATTGGCGCGTAGGTGTTTTGGACCTAAATTTTTTGAAGGCATTTTTCTCGAATTTCTAGCTTCGAGCGCCATTTATAGCAATTTTTCCCCAATTCGTCTCGACCTATATATTTACGGGTTAAAAAATAATAAGTCATTTCCATAACACCCTGTATATAATATTGAAGGATAATGTTAAAATTGCGTGGCAGTAGGACTCGCACAGTTACTCCACATAATTGCAAATTCATGACCGCAGGCTACCCAAAAATGATAGTCCTTACTTGACTAAAAACACGATTGTTTTCAAATTAAAGCCCGCAGGAGTGTGACAAAAAATTGCCAAATTTTCTTGTAATTTTTTATTTTAGTTATTAAATTAACAATCTTTATATTATTTCATTTTTTGAATGCAGATCATATTTATTAGACGGCACCCGATTCCATCAACAAGTTTGATGAGGGATAGCAATGTGTTTAATATTGGCAATTCAATATTTACTTGTCACTAAAAACCGATTCTTTATTAAACTGCTTACTTGCGGTAAGTGCGTCAGTGTTAAGAAAACAAATTTACTTGTCGGTATTAAACATTTCAGCTTTCCCAAATAGTAATTAAGTTGTTACTTATTGGTATTAAAATTTAAATAACGTTTATTAAACTCTTTTTTTTCAGTGCCTACCTCTTGTGACAGCCGTGTATAAAAATGTTCTTACCTTTGCGATAAATAATAAAGACTTTTTATTAAAAGACTCAGTTCATCTAAGACTAATAATATGAATTCGTTAAACATTTTAGACAAATGATTTAGTGCTTTTCTGGATTCTCGAAAAATCTTCTATTTTACATAAAACCTCTATATTAAAAACTTATCGAGGCCTTAAAAATATACAATTAGAGCTGCCCAACACAAGCGCTACCATAGCGACCTCTTGCGCGAGTGCAATAATTCTAGTTACAACATAAAGAGTAAAATCGCTAAATCTTCCTTTGGGACAAGATATATTGGTAAGGAAACATCAGAGAAAAAAACATGAAAGTCAATAAGATTATTTTGACCTTCTGTTCATACTCTCAGAAAAATTATTCATACACAACCCTTAACTCCGCCTATGTCAACTTACTAGAAATTTCTGTATCTGGCCCGCCAGGTGTAGAAATCCACTCGAATTGATATAGAGGGTTCTAAGCCCCCATAGGAGGAAGCAAACACGCACAAGGAGAAGGCAGGCAGTTTAAAGACGGTTACCCCACCCTAGCCAAGCTCATCCCCGGTAACTTGGTTGTTGTCAAAGGGGCGGGCAGCTCTAGCAGACCTAGTGGGTATTCTAACCGGTCATTGTAGGCTGAATAGATACATATTCCGTCTAAGAATCGGGGAAACTCTACTCTGTCCAACTGTGGAGCAAGAGACGAGAGCTCATAATATTTGGTAGGAAAACACTGGCACGAGAAGAGTTAAGTACGCTGAACTGGGAAAAGCTGCTTGTCTTTCTAAGTTTAGGGGAAGAGTAGATGCTGAGGGGTAAATCGGGGAAAGCTAAAAGGGACTATTAGGCCTACTCGCCGGGCTTCTGCTCCCCACTCCCCCCCCCCCCCCCAAAGTACTACTACTACTACTACGGGCAAACCCTTACAACAATACTTATAAGAAGGAAACAAGGAATATTCAAATCTACAGTAGTAATCACAATTGATTTTATTGTTGGGTAAGGTAAAGCAATAAGATTCTTAATTAATTGGCACTTTTAAGATTCTATTTACCTAATTTTAACCGGAATTATTTTGGTGAATATTGTAATCCTTCCTAATTTCGTCACCCTACTATACTGTTGTATGTGCAGTGAACCTAGTTTTGAGAAAGACGAAGAACAAAATTATGGTCATTGTAAATCTGGCGTTAATAAATATAGATTCTTAAGACAAAGATATATGTTAGATTTTGCTTTAAGAAACTAAGATTTGGAAAACATTTTTTTTTCAAAAATGTATGTATTGAAAAAAAAAATACAATTATGTTATAAAATATGTTTACAAATACTTTTGTCACATATAACTTTGTATTTTGATAATGCTTCTAAATAAATAAACTTAAAAATTATGTATGTTAGCAACAAAAATTATTCAAACAAGCATTCATAACAATATATTGAACATCAAAAGCACAAGATATTACCATTATGATAAAAATTATTTTGGAAATATTGCTTTATAAAACACTTTGTCGACTTCTGGCTTCCATTTCACCATACCTTAGATAGTTTCTAAGTTAATTGGAGGAATTGATGTATTTACTATTTACTGATACCCGAGAAGGAAGTTCCATACCGATGCTACTTGCAGCATCTGATCTTGTGAGTCGGTAATCACGAATAAAAACTTCCTATAGATATTTTGTCAATTTTAGAGCCACAAACTTTTTAACTTTTAATCTTGTTCCTTTAATCGGTTTATCTTATAAGGAGTTCTAGAATTAACTTTTTAGAGAAGTCGTAAGAGAGATACGGGTGAAAATTTCACTATAATTGAGTTTATATTCGGATGATTCTTAATTAAAAAAGAAAGTGTGGCCGACATTAAAGAGTTTATATTTTGGGGCACGTAGCTGTTGGACCATAACACCAAATAAGTTAAATTTGGGTTATCCAGAAATACTACCTCCAAAATTTTTATCAATGCACTTGTAAGGTCGTTGCCACTTCTTCCCATCAGACGCTCGTGCCACAAGGAACCGCAAACCTGCTTCGTGGTTAGTAAAAGGGCTGTCAGGTTAAAAACGTTTAGTTTGCTCTATAAAAATATAATCTCGTATTCATACAACTTTGTAATTTTGGTTACCTACATTGTAACGGTTAAGATACAAGTTTGTAACACTGCAGATAAAAAGTTTAGTGAACATACAACTTTGTAGTGCTACTAAGTGGAAAAAGGGAAAAATGCGATGTACAACAGTGTAACTCTAGGGTGACGATTTGTTGATTAAAATAATTTTGCAGTCGCGTGGGTAACTCTCGCTGTTAGGTATCCTACTCCTGTATATAACGGCCCTCAGGCAGTATCAAATAGTATACTGTAGTAAGGAGGTGCTCTGTGAGCAGCACATGCATGCATCAAGATACTAAATATAGTTTAAACTTTGCTATTTGCATGTAGAGACGCTAAAGAATATTTTTAATATTATTGGTCGATATTTTGAGAGGAAAGTATATTCTTAAAAGTCTTCATATTTCTTGTTGTGGAGGTGCATAAAATTTTTCATATAAATATCATCACTGGCTACATCTAATTTTGATGTACAGTTAAGAGTGCTTGGCGTTATAATAATTTCATTTTGTGCCGAAGGACACAAAAGTGTAGTTTCGTTAACTTCTTCCTCGTTATCTTCTTGGTCTTCGTCTAGCTCAGTTTTCTTAGCGACTTCTTCCGGTTTATTTTCTGGTTGATCTTCAGAATCAAAGGACCGATCTGTAAAATATAATTATGTATTAACTCATAGGGATATTATTAACCTTGATTGTGAAGCGACGTTAAAAAATTATTTTTCGACAAAATGCTTACAGTTATAACATATAATAAACATCGATGATTTCGTGCACACATATAATCCAAAATCAAACAAAGAGTTCATGCCACTTTAAAATTGGTTTATTTCTGTAAATATGAGTCGGGGTCGGTTATAATAGGGTACGGTTAAAACAACGCTAAAGATTTAATAACTCTTTGCGACAAAAGAGTGCGCAAAAGGGCAGATGGACGCTGCTTTCATGCCGAGACGTCCGCACAGTGTTCGAGTTATGTGAGTGTAAGTAAATAGTTTTGCTGCTATTCTTTTGTATTTCTATCCAGAACTTAACTGGCTACATTTATTATGACTTTTAATGTAAAAACTTTGGCTATTATACTTTCAAAATGTATAAGGATTTTTATACCTGCGTGTTTATTTTTGAAGGTTATGAAAAAAAAACCGTTAGCACTGTTACAACCGCCCGATATGGGGTCGGTTGAAACAATTTCTGTGATTTTATAAGACCTGAACTAACCTCAACCATTCTTAGTCAGATAACTAAGGTTAAATTTAATCATACTATTACATACACAAAGTTTAAAATGTTATTACAGAGAAAAATTTTGTCGAAAATGGTTCAACCGCCCTTGGTCTACCCTACCTAACAGAGAAGGCTAATATGTATATATTCAGGGTTTCCTAAAAGGCATGGTCAATAATTAGGGATCGGTTAGATCTGGTCAAAATAGGATCCGAAGGTCATGTAACATTTTGTCCTACATCCTAGCCGAGCTATATCCTCCTAAAGAGTAGACTCTGAAGATGTTTTTTTCTTAATATTTTCGAAATGAATATAGATACATATTTGAAATTTAGGTATTTGAGTAAACTCTATAGGAAGAATCGAACTATTGTCGTTAATATATCGACAATTTAAAAGCAGCGTCGGAAATAGGGGAAGGCAGAGTTAAAATATACCTTTCTTTTTCATATTGATTTTTATACTTTTTTATGTCAAATATTTTCTTTTTTTTTAAAAAGGTAATCTTCATTAGACACGATTTAGGGCGTCGTTTTCGAGAATAATCGATTATCTTGCATTCCAAAATTATTGTGTTTAGCTAGTGGAAAAACGAATTTCAAAAAAATGTTCAAAGAGGTAAATGTCAATTTTTTCAAGAGGGGCATATTATGTAGCAGGAATCTAGTATATGTATAACATTTTTAATAAATGAGATTGTGAATAATATTAAAGTTTGGGTAAATAATATTATTTATGTTTTCTTTTTCGCATGCAAGATTGTTCTTAAATCGATTAATATCGTAATCGATGCTTTAAATCGTGCCTAACTAGAAGTACCTTTTCTTTTGCAAAAAAGGTTTCTAATTTCAGGCAAAAAAGTATATAAATCAACAAAAAAAAGGTAGGTATATTTTGAGTCCGCCCTTTTCTATTTCTGGTGCCACTTTCAGATTGTTGACATTTGAACAACAATAGTTCGATTCGGCGTGTAAAGCTTGCTAGAATACCTAAATTTCATTTTATCTTTATTATTTTTGAAAATATTAAGGAAAAACACCTTCAGGGTCATTGGTACCCTGTAGCTCGATTATGGGAGGATATAGAACAAAATGTTACATGAACTTCAGACCTTATTTTGACCTCATCTACCCGATCCCTACTTTTGGGACACCCTGTATATATATTTATATATGAATATATATTTCATGCTATAGAATGTTGTTTCATTATTTTATGTTACTTATTATCCAGCAAGAATGGGAATGAGAGGATGGCTCTATAAGACTCTTGGTTAGCATACTAATAGAGGACGACCTGCAGCGATATCTGTATATGTGGTTTTGAGGTTTTCTTACTACGGATAAAAACTATAAGTTCAAGTCATTCTGACACTAGCCCATTGTTTGACAGTTTCGAAGGAAGTGAAGAATGGATAAATGGTTAATTAACTTCTGGAAGAGAAAAAAGGGAAAGAAATTCATGAGAAGATTGCTCCTACATTTTGTGACTTATGCCCTTCCTACGAGACCATGAGACTTTGAGCCGAGGAATTCAAGCGAAGCAGGACAAGCATCGAAGACGCACCACGTGATGGGACTGGAAAATGTGCTGTGATGTCAGAAACTATTGACAAAGCCCACTTGACTTGCATGCCAGTACGTGAGTTAGCAGAGGTCACAATTATCTAAATTTATTGAGTATATTTCATTTTGCTTGATGGGTGCCGCGCTTTCTCTCCACGGAGCAGAAACTAAATCACCGACTGCTTGTGATTGTTTAACAAGAATCCAGCGGATTTTTGTGGCGTTTTATAACAATGGATAAAACTAGAACTCATTACTTTAGGACGGAAATGAAATAACAATCAAGCCAATGGACGGACTGCACGAGGAGAACTGGCCACGAAAAAGACAAAATGTATTTATCAGCTGGGAACGTCATGATGGCAGTCTTTTGGTAAGTGCAGGGAATTTCCCCGATCGACTATGAAGGGAAAAGGTTTCAGTTTCTTAGGTTGTGTAGAGAATTTGAAAAGAGAAAAACTATCACTCGCGTATACTACGCATACCTTTTGGTAAGACTTCAGGCAGTGATCACGGAGAAAGGTTTTGAAATGGTAATTTAAGTGCAATAAGGAAGCCATCCAGTCAACGATCAACCATTTTGAGGGCCTTGAAGAAAACTACTTTAGGAAAGGAATTAAGAACCTGAAGAGATGCTGGTTCAAGTGCTTTGAACTTCAAAGGGATTAAGTCTAAAAATAAAGTAACTTAGAAAACTTGCATTGCTTTCTTTTATATCAGACCAAGTTCCTTATCGAACCACCCCATACATTTAATTAAAAAGAAAGAGAAACGCTAAATTTAAATTTAGTCAGCTGGTTGTTTAAAAGCTATTTCAGAATTTTTCACGTAGGTGGTTCGTTTAGTATCAGTTTCAAGTTTCAGCTGTATAGCTAAATAAAAAGATATTCCACTAAGTAAAAGCAACAAATGTTATCCCCATTTATTTTGAAAAATTAATTTATATTAGTGTAGAACGGTTTTCCACTCACTCATCATAGTATACGAGATACAGTTACTAAATATTTGTTCTATTTATTACAGATAAACAATATAAATATGTACAATAGTATTCCGCACCGAAGTGAAGTACAAAATATATAGGGATGCATGGGCATAGTCTTTGAAAATAACTTTTCGGTAGAAAATTGTGTACAGGGACATTTTTTTAAGTGCTTCACCCGATTGGCAGTTTTCCTGTTGACTATAATGAAAAACAAATTATACAGGGTGTTAACGTGACCATGTTACAAACTTCTAGGATAGATAGAATACACTAGAACTTTGTAACATGATCACATTAACACACTGTATATCTCTCAATGGAATTCCGCAAGGAAGCCAAATTTAATATAAAAAAATAAATAGGTTTACAGATTTCACAGATATGACGCCATATTGGAATTTTTTAAATGTTAACCCTTATCATAACCACACGAGTGAATTGCATTTCGCGATCCGTTTTCAAAAACATATAGTTGTTGATAATTATACTCAACCGTTACGGAAACACGAGGGAACTCAATTGCCTTCATCGACTTTGTCTTTTAAGTGTCTAACTCCTTTAATAAATAGAGCTTTCATCTGAAAACCCCTATTATTTTTCTGGTAATTTTTGTTTAAATATTATCCCAGTTCTTATTTCAAGCTTAATATGATGTAGTTTTATATAGTTCGTTTAAACAATAAGAAACAGGACATTTTTTAAAATAATTATTACATTTGTATTATTAAGCTCTAACAAGTAAAGTGAATAATAATTATTATAGTGATTGGCTTTAAACAACAGGTTTTATTTTGACCCCTTCCAACAAACTATCGGCACTTAAAATAACAAAATATTTTAATATTTAGCATACTATTTCACGCACTCTAGTTTATTCCGGCCAACTATTGGTAGTTTGGTGCTACCGAATAGTTGGAAATAAATACCAATAACTTACAGATTTTTTAAATTAAATCACGAAATGCAATTCACTCGTATGGTTACGGACGAGGGTTGCTATTAAAAAAAGTCTCTATTACTTAATGGTTGATAGCACAGCGAAGGGTCATTAGTCGTAAAATGATATTAAATCATAGGTGTGACAATACCAGGTACCTGATCTTAAATTACACAGGTGCTGCATTTCATACTAGAATATTTCCAACTTACTTAGTTTGGTTTTCAACGTGTTATCGAAAGCTTGTGGGCCTAATATAAAAATGGTGATAAAATTATTCCCAGTGTTTTTTAAGGGTGTGCTTGACGTAGAAGCGAAGACAATAGTTTTAAAGGTACATGACGCACTTATACACCAAACACCGTCTAATACTGTTCGAAACCTAGACTTAGCATGCGCTAATATAACGGAAGTTAGTGAATCAAAAATCTACAGGCATCCTAGGGATAAATGTGGAACGGCAATCTCTACTAAACAGTCGCCACAGTGGACACCTGTACAAATTGATCAGCATATAAAAAGTATCATAAGAAGAAAAGTTCATAATTTTTTATTCAATTGGAGATCCCAACATTGGATAAAATGTTTAATGTTATAAGTGAAGATAAGAATTTAGCCAACCTAGAACGAAAAAAATTGTGGCAAATTTTACATAAATTGAGAAGAACATAACCGAAAATCAATCGTAGTGGATAGACAAGATATTATTTTTTCGAGACGACAGTATCAGAAGTGAAAAACAATAGTTTTTATTTAGGCGAAATCTGGCTTAACGAGGAACATTCAGTGCAAAAGATATGGCAGGATAAAAGGATTCCAGACTATCGTCAAGCATTTATAGAAGGTTTGTCTAGTTTAGTGGTTTGAAAATACTTGCAGGTAAAAGTCGCAGGTTAGCACTCAAGCATATAGTTAATGAAAATGGATTTGTAAACTGTGGTTTGCTTGAATTTTAGTCAAAGTAAACTAAAGATTATGATGAGGAAATGACTGCTGACGTCTTCGAATAGTATTTTGAGTAACTGATATAATTAATTCCCACCAATTCTCTCATAGTCTTAGATTACGCTAGCTATTATTCAAGGCTATTCGAGAAACTATATACAACTTTTTGGAAAAAGAGGGATGTTATAAACTGACTGTCTGCGAAAAATATACCATCAGAGGACAAAATATTAAAAGAGTACTTTTAAAAATAGTGCCAGAAAATAAGCCAAATTTTAAAAAAATGTGTAATCGACGAAATTACTAAAAAGCCTGGTAGTGTTTTACTTCGACTACCGCTCTACAATCGCGAACTAAATTAAATTTAGTTGATATGGGCACAAATGATAGGCTATGTGGCAAGAAATAACACTACATGTAAAATAAAAGATGTGCGTGAGATATTGAAATATTCATTGACAATTATCATCGGAAAAAATTGGCAAGAAGCTGTAAAATATGTAATTAAAGTGGAAAAAGAATGTGGGACTTAGACAAGATAATGGAAGAGACGGTGAAACCACTTTTTGTTTGAGTGGACTACACTGACGAGTCCTTCGAATTTAGTAATGGCGAGGACACCTCTTTATACATTTAATTTTTAAATTCTTGTAAATGTGATCTGTACAGTTTTCATATTAAGAAAATTAAGTTAATACAGATAAAGCTTTTTTTCACAATAAAAAATGGGATACGTGTTAATAAAGATAAAGCTTTTTTTTCACAATAAAAAAATGGGATACGTATTAATAGAGACCTAAAGGTCCACCACTGTCATAAGATTTATCCTAAATTATCGGTTGTCTCTATTGTTATAATTTCCCAACCCTATTGTGAAGGATAAATGTATAGGTGTGTCGATCTATTTAATGTTAAAACCACCTGTATTGTACTAAAAAGATATATGTTAAGTTCACAAATAATATCGTCACACTGTAACCCAAAATTTGTATTTTGCATTTATAATGAGGCTTACTTGCTGCCAGGCAATAGGAAACACGGTATAAATTTCTTAGACATAACGCGGTCGCAATCACTTTACTACTGGTATACGCTGTTTTGCGATGACGAGAAATTACCTTTGAAATTAACCTTATATGAATCCAGAAAATCACGGCTAATATCCAACCAATCTGACCCGTTCCCGACATGGGCCCTCGAAATTTCTTTTGCGTTACAGTCACCAACTTTGACATTGCACTCTCGCCAGAGTCGGCCGTCATCCTTTGTTTACGGTTTTTTTTGCATTCAGTATTTAAGTTATTCGTTATTAAAAAACAATAATTATGAATGAACAGCAAAATATATATTATTAGGATGTTAATAAACAATATTATAGCTCAAGTTTGTGATACTCCAAAAAACAGTTTTTTCTGTTATTGAACAAAAAAATATACCGCACTTACTATGAGATTTTGACTGAATGGCATTAGAGCTACACATTTCGCATCTGCCTCTATTTTTGTCATAGGCTACCCAATGGGAGCCACGATTGCCCAGACGTCCATCATTGGGCACACTGCGATTGAATCTTCGCCTTTTTTGTTTTAGGGATTAATAGCAGATATAACCTTTTCCAAGTTTTATTTTATGTTTTGACATCAATCTCATGCTGACATTTCTTTTAAATTTAAACGTGGAGATCTTTTCAAAAAGGTTGACATATACAACGTGTCCAAGAAAGTTCTACACAAATGGGAAACTTTTTTATTATGCGTTTTATGCAAAAAAGTGTCTCCTCCTAAAAAGCTTAGTTTGGCAAGAAACTAACATTTACGAAGAGAAAAATGTAATATACTATACAGGGTACTTAAAGTACAAGAATGTAAAAAAGGTCCAAGGAAGAACTAACTAGCCTGAACTAACCCCTATTTTGCATTCTTAAGCAAAACGACAAATAAAAAAGTTGTTTTAAATATTGTTGGGAGGACAAGTACAAAATTTGAATTAAATATTATTATTTTAAAAACACTTTGTATCAAATAGGTTGAGGTCGATACACCTTTTATTTAGGTATTAGAGTGACGTAAATTACCCACGACATCGGTTTTCAAAAAGCTATTTATTAACATGATTGATAAGGCCTTTACTTGATGAAAATCCATGTTCAAAACACTTAAGGAAAACAATAATTTTCGATTTTCACTATATTTTAACCCATTAGCGCTTGAATTTTCGATTTTTTAGTTTTTAATGTTAAATTATTTCTTTAGAGGGGCCTTCTAACAAAAAAGTATTAGGATGAAATCCCATTTAACTTATATTTTTTGAAATATAGTCCGTTACCATATGGTAACACTAGGCGCATGTACTCCCAATTATACATACAATCTAATAGTACCTATAATAGGCAAAATAGGTGATATAATTTTTTTAAAATGAACAAGTGAAATAATAAATATAATAAGTATGGTATATTACATAGTATCTAGACATATTATAAACTGAAAATAAAATCTAGCTTACAAAGAAATATGTTATATACACTAGCGGGTGTGAAATGGGACGAAGCAGTCAATACGTAGGCCAATTTTGCATTTTGAACACATTGTTCTTACGACCGATGTACAGGAAGTATTATTACATCTTCTTCTTTTCTTTCCCTCCGTGTGTTTAACTAGATGGCCAGTATTGTCAAATCTAAGATCCGCAGATACTCGACTTCCCACAGATGCTGAAGGTAAAGCTGACGGTCTTCCAGCCCCTTTGCTTGGAATTCCATATTTTTTTAAATAAATATTGGCAATTTCCCTTTTGAATGTTAATTGCCAAATTTTGCATCTCCTAGCTTTGTTGTATAACACCCAGCTGTTTTGTAGAGCGGCATCAAGTAACCATGTAAAAATGGGTCAATACCATTTTTTGCTACGTATGCCTATTCTATAACATGCTATACTCTGGTCCATTTGGTCCGTACCTCCCATAACATTATTATATTTCAAAATTAGCTGCGGTCTCGGAATTTGAATACTGCGCTTATCTTTCTGTGAAAATCTTTTCACCTGCGTAACTTCCTTGGTTCCACAGAATGACATAAATTAGACCATCATTTTTTTCAATAGCTTTCTCAAAATACCCCCTTTCCTTTCGTTGAAATAAGCTTTTCGCAGTTAAGGGGCATCCTCTAGGAATACGGTTTTCGCGATAAATCCTCCTGGATAAATCGACCTCTACAAATTCATCCTGAATTTGATCGTAATTAACACCAATTCTTTCATTGTTCGCTAGACGTATTTCTGCATTTGCTCGTAGCTGCGTGGATGAAAGGTTATCAACTAGCCTGCAAATTTAAAACTGAGTATTAGCAATAAAACACCTTGTCCGTGTGCATATTTACGTTTCCCATACAGCTAGGGCGACAAGGAAAAGGAGTGCTCCGTTGTTCATTCCGTTCCCTATGACGTGAGGGCGACTTGTCGCCCTGGCCGTATAGGCGAAACGTAAAAATGCCGCCCGTGTCGCACATAATAGCCATGTAAATACTTATGTACCTACTTATATTTTTATATTATACATGTACTAATAAAGCATATAGATTTTAGCAGTACTTACCCGCCTTCATCCTCATCCGCGGAATCTTTGTCAGTATCCACATTTGGTTCCGGAGACTCTACAAAAATGTCTCCGTCAATATCCTCACTATATGCCATTTCAATAGCTTCTGCAAGTGAAAACCCCTTTCTGAGTATAAAACATAAAATTTAGGTATGCTAAGCGCCTAGCGTAACCATATGGTTACACCCATATGGAAGCTACTGCCAGTACCCTACTTTCATATAAAATATTACAAATCATACGAAAAAATATTTAGTTGTTCTTAAACAATAGTTCTAAAACTATAAATTCTATAAAATCTAAGCGCTTTCCATTATACAATACTTACTCTAAGCGAATGTCCATAGTTTTTTTGTAATCGATAATCCTATAAAAACGCGCGAACCTTACTCTTCGACTAACCTCTCAACACTAAATTCGCTTAAATTTTCACGATGGTCAGCTCTTGGGGATTCAGTTGACACATGCGCGCCATCTCATTAGCTTGCCAAACACCCACGAAACCATCCGAATCCTAAGTAAGTTTGGTGTTACCATATGGTCACTCAGGGCGCGAATGGGTTAATAAATAAACACATAACAGCTGTTCTAGCGTATATAAATTAAAATATGGTTCTTGTGATAAGGTGTATATAGGACAAACAGGAAGACCGTTTAAAAAACGTATACACGAACATAAAAGATGTTTTATGAAAAATAAAAGGGATTCTAATTACGCCAATCATTTATTAGAAGAATCACATAATTTTGATGATGAATATACAATTTTACATGTAGAAAACAAAGGTCGAAAATTAAATACCCTAGAGACGTTAGAAATAAATAAACTTAAAAATTCCAACATATTACTAAACGATCAATTAGATTTAAATAGATCACCATTATTAAATTTGTATTCACGTATTTTCCCATAATAATTTAGCAGGTAGTTTAAGCTTTATTCTCGTTGCCCTAATTTTGGTAATTTTAGTATTAAAGTTCTCACATCTGGAGAAGGTACAGTGTACCGAAACAGCTGGTATGTGTTTATTTATTAAAATATAGTGAAAATCGAAAATTATTGTTTTCCTTAAGTGTTTTTTAGCTATTTGATATTTTACTCCATTTTAAATGTAAAATGTTACGATATATCTAAGCAATCTTCATTTATAGTAGCACAACATACTCAAATAGTAGTAGGAGATAAATAATTATGGATTTTTATTACACTAATAAAAATTTTGTAACAAGCAAGAAGACAAAACCTAACAAACATGAAAGCAAATACAGATCTAAAATTCCACATGACCACCATTTTTTTTGAAACACCTCACGGTTCTTCTGGAAAATTCTCACAATACATTGCTTATCATAGCAGGCGTAATTTTTCGGGCACAGAACCTAATAGTTTCTTCGAAGTGATCAATATCACGGTAAGGTCGATGTTCGTATATAATTTCTTTTAATCTCCCCCAGAGGAAAATATCCAGAAAGGTAATGAGCGGGGACCTGGCTGGCCAGGGAGTTTCCGAACGTCGTCCTTTCCAACGCTCGGGAAAAATTTCGTTAAGATATTTAGTTTTGTAGAGTAACTTAAAAATCAAAGTCACGGTCTCAAGTTTTAATTTTATATTGGTTACGCGTTTTACCCTAATCGGGCATCATCAGATCTTATTACTATGGTCCAATTAAAGTATCATAATTAAAATATATAAAAACATAGACTCGACATCTTCACAACATATTAAAAACAACACTGTGACGTAATAAGGTCTGATGGCACCCGATTAGGGTGAAACGCGTAACCAATATAAAATTAGAACTTGAGACCGTGACTTTGATTTTTGAGTTACTCTACAATACTAAATTCAGGTCTCCTTGTGAACCAGGGACGGATTCTTTGAATTAGATATTTAGTTACTCTAGCAGCACTATGACAAAGAGCACCATCATGTTGAAACTATATATCCTCTCTTTCATTTAATAGAAGATCATCAAGAAATTCATGAATCTCAGTCCTTAAGAAATTGGAAATAAACATCAGCAGTTATGTTTCCACGAAAAGAAAATGGTCCAACAATTTCAGTATTTAGTATGCCACACCACACATTTGCTTGGAAATAATACTGGTCGCGAAATTCAATCACAAAAGTTGGAGTTTCGTCTGCCCACCACTGCTCATCGCTAAATAACATTTTCCGGACAAAAAATAAATCATCTTCGAATTTTCTTTGATGCATGCACAGAAGTAAAATTGGCAATCATAATCTCCGGCTGAAGTGTGTGGACAAACCTGGGTTTATAGGGATAAAATTTATTATTTCTTAAATATGTGTTGGCAGATGGTTTTTCCCCTTGTAAGTTTTTAGATAATTTCCATAAGGGAATTTTTGGATTTGCCACTACAGCTTCCAACACTTCCATCTGTTGATCTTCGTTATGAACAATTCTTGCTGAATGGCCTTTCTTAAAACAATTTTCTACAGAGCCAGTGCTTTTTAGTTTTTTTAATACATCTCTAACAGTGGAAAAGGTAATTAGGAGTTGAGGGTGCCTTTCATTAAAAATTTGGGCCGTCTCTCGATACGTTTTATAGTTGTCACCCAGAATAAGTACTATTTCAGTTTTTTCAGCCGTCGTCAACATAACCATTCTTACTGTTTTCAAAAAAGCAACTTTTAAAAATTAAAAAATGTTTAACTGACAATTTATCAAATTTATGCGTAACACCTTGTTAATAAAGGTATTTTTCTGATACAAATGGGGGGGGGGGGTGAAAAATTATGATTAATCAAGTCGTGAAAGTGTTTTTAAAAATAATAATATTTATTACAAATTTTGTATTTGTACTCACACAAGATTTCAAACCACTTTTTTATTTGTCGTTTTGCTTAAAAATTAAAAATAGGGGTAGTTCTTTCTTGGACCTTTTTTACATTCTTGTACTTTTTGAGAACCCCGTATATTATAATACGTTTATCTTTTCGTAAATCTTTCTTGTCAAGCAAAGCTTTTTAGGAAGATATACTTTTTTTCATAAAACGCATAGTAAAAATGTTTTCCACTTGTGTAGAACTTTCTTGGACACGTTGTATTTAATAAGCATGGACACAGGATATGTTCAAAATTCCCCAAACGAGCCTCTGCGACCATTTTCTAGATCATCTGTTCATCCCGTAAATACTTCTAATCTGATCTGCTCTGTCGACGCCTCCCATATATTTATTATAAACTTGTACAACAGAGGGACAGCTTGCTTCCAATCTAGATCCATCTTTTTGAGTTCGCAGAACATTAGCTTCTTCTGTGTTTTGTTTAGATACGAAATGAACGAACCTGTTATCCTTTTATTTAAAAACTCTATTTGTATTGGACACCCTAAAGTCCCACTCTCCACATTTTAGGTTTTATCGTCCGTCATTTTCGGAAAGTCTTTGACATCTAATTGTAACACAGGCTAATGTCTTTATTATAGCTCATACTGGAAAGATGGATAGAGGAAAAAAAATTGTCAAAGTACATCATTATATGTTTGTCACAATACAGCTTAGTTGATGATGATGACAAAACAACTCTTTCACCGGGGTCATAATTTTGGAATTCCTTCTCCAACTTTTCGTTGTTACCTTGCTAGACCTCGAAATTTAAAATAAAATCATTCTGATCTGCAGCACAACAAATCTTATATCCCCGTTTTATGGGCTTTTTGAGGGTTATACTGTTTTTTCCTTTGAACAATAGATTCATCTATTAAGATTCGTCTTGTAGGTCTGTAACATGACTGTTTTAGGAGAAGTTTTAATTTGTATAATAATTTATCCTTGTTATCTTGTGGCATTTTAGTGTTATTATTACAATGTAAATGGCGCAAAATATCTTCAAACCTCTTTTTTGATATATTGTTACTTATGTACGGAACATTTAAATTTGGAGCTCCATTCCAGTAATGTTTCCACGCCGGCAGCCGATGATATGCCATCATAAAATTTATACCTTTAAAGGCATGCAGCTCATCTTTAGGCTTTTATTATGTTAAACATTAGTCTAATGACGATATCATCCAAATTTTCAAGTAGATGCAGAAAGACGATCAGTTGCACTGTGCCAATTGGCAAACTCTTCTTCTCATGAGCCTGCCAGTAAGCGATGTTCTGGCATGTTTTCTGGTATTCCCAATCTTTCCACATTCTTTGCGATTCATCTTTATTAATATTATTATTACCTGTATAGGGCTATTAACTGGTTGAGAATGAATGAACGTAGAATTCTTCATTTCTGCATTTTTGTGGTAAAGATTCTTAATAATTCAAACTCCCCTATTTCGATTCGAGAGCGTTTGATTTTTCGTCATAACATTCATGATAGACCGGTTAGAGACAGAAGTAAGTTAACTATGCCACATCATCAGAGTGCAATGTTTCAGCGCTCCTTTACTTATAAAGCTGTTAAGTATTATAATTCAATACCCACTGACATGTTGGTTTTAAATGCAAATTTATTTAAAATGAAATATAAGAAATATATTTTAAATTTACAAAATACTTAACTTTTATGATAAAATTATATATGTTTTTAAAATTTTTTGTTTGAGTTGTTAAATTATTTCTATTTAATTATTATACTCGCTAATTACACCGTGTAAAAAATTATATAAGAATTACTTTATTACTTTATTAATGAACAATCAAATAATTAACATATTTTTATTAATTTGTTTATAATGTCTGACTGGTTTAGTGGAGTAGCTATTACAGCTAGACTACGCCAGTATTTGACATTTATTTTTAAAATTTTTATTGTAAATCATTTGCCGAAATAAACAGACATTTATTATTATTATTATTTTTATTATTTATTTGTGTTTTTATTTGGGACACATTTTCTAATTCTTCGTTTAATTCCTTGTTTGTTCTGGAACGTAAAATCTGTTTCTTACTTTCGATTTTCTTTTTTACCTCATTTTCTGTCAGTTTCTTTTGGTCTACATTTTGCAGCCTATCAAGCATATGAAATTGTCTATAGGAAAGCCTAATTCAAATATTGCAATTATGCTATTGACATAAAATACAGGTGACCTAGGCAATTGTAGATACCAGAATGAACTCGGCAAAAAAATTAAAATAAAATAAAATAAAAATATTTATAACATGTCAATAAAAAAATTGTTACTACACTTTCACCAGATACGAAATGACTCAAAACCGTAAGTTTTTAGTGAGATAATAAACCTTAATAAAACTCGTTTTTACTTTGGTCGTAGGGATCGAAATTGACGTAATATAGAAGACGTCCTATTAAAAAAAAATATAACTTTTATGCAGGTATCGTCTTTCATTGTGAAATTAATTTTTAAAATTATCTGCAATATATGGCAACCTTTTTAATGTAATGGGCTGTCACATAGTGCGAACGGTAGTTCCTAATTGCAGAGGCACTAGAACGTGGTCCGAAGACATAAATAGTTAAATTATTGATTATTATGGAACTGTTTTGTTTCTAGTGGTAATCAGGTAGCATGTTCTGTATTATAAATAAGACTAATCTTTCTATTTTGGTAGGTATATACTCAGTAATAATCACTATTGAGATTAAAAACTTAGATGAATACATAATATTATGATTCCTGCCTATTTTATTCACAAGGTCTAGGTTGATGAACCCCAATTTTGATTTTTCTGTAATAAATTTATATACGCCAGTTACGCACAGCGCTGGATTAAAGGTTTCGTAGGCCCAAGGCACCAGTGGTGAATTTTAGATTTTAATTCGGGGAGGTTTAGTAACGGGTTGCGAAAAAAAATGCGCCGCAGACAAAAATTTTTGGGGTGCCACGCCCTAATTTTACCAAGAAATAACAAAATTTACAAATTAAGTGATTTCCTAAACATTTCTATGCGTTTGAAGAGCCCAATGGATGCCCATGCCCTGATGAAGTCGCTGACGTCGCTGTTTTTACAGATAAAGTTAAAAACATCATATTTAATATATGGCCAAAAGCTGTTAATTAAAAAAAAACTTACAAAATAATTTAGTAATTTTAGCTTTTTTTGAACAAAACTAACTTTTTGCCATCGAAAATAATTGCTAGTCTCAAGTTTCCCAAATGTAAATGTTGCTTTTCGCATATACCTTTCAATGCTGGGGTCAAATGCAGAAGGTGAGAGGTCGTTTTCTAAACTGTACCTTATCAAAAATTTTATGCGTTCAACTATGGGCCAAGAGAGAGTTTCTTCACTAGGCCTACTATGTATTGAAAGTGATTTGACTCGCGAGATGGACTTCGACGACATACTGCATGAATTCGTCGAAATCAAAAATCACGAAAAAAAAAAACTTATTGCAAAAATATGTGTAAAAAGGTTGTTAAAACTGTTATAAGCTTTTTTGTATCACATTGTAGTTTGTCTCTGTGTCTGTGAACTCTTTTTCTTATTGTAGAATAAAGTATTGATCCTTTTTTGTGTCTATTTTTATTATATTTTATGATCGTAGGCCCTTCGCGTTTCGTAGGCCCTAGGCAAGTGCCTAATGTGCCTTATGGATAATCCGGGCCTGGTTACGCACTATCCTTGCTATTTATTTATTTATTTTTATTGCATTTATTCTTTTTTTCTTTTTTTCGTTACGGAGCATAGGCTTGCGCACAGCTCAAAAGCTATTTAGAATTTCATGGTAAAAGAAATAATTTCTGGTATTTTTATGATTATTAATATTAGGTTGGTATTAGTATATAAATTGGATTGTTTTATGGGATTATGGCGGGGTATGGACCGGTACGTGTGCGGTGGGGATGGGGAGTTCGAGTGTGGGGATGATGGAGGATAATCATGGTGGTATGCGAGCAGTTATCCAGCATGGTGGACTTGCTAATAAAAAATTTAATAATATTAACAATTTTATGGTCGCACATCTTAATATACGTTCATTGAATACTGGCTTTGACGAGTTTGTTAATTATGTAATTGATTATGGTTTTGACTTACTAGGTTTGTCTGAAACCTGGTTGTCATCCGATTATGAGAACTGAAATTTTAAAATCCCAGGATACAATTTTGTGAGAAAAGATAGAGCTACTAGAGGAGGTGGGGTGGGTTTTTATGTTGGAAAAAAGTATAAATTTAAACTGGTTGATTTTAATATTGCCACACCTGACTGTGAGTATATAAGTATTAATCTTTCTCTTAATAATCAAAATATGCTGTTCACAAATATTTATCGGCCTCCCTCCTCCAATATCAACAATTTTACTGACTAGCTGGAAAATTTTTTTGCCTTGACTGTACTATTCTATGATCATGTTATATTTACGGGAGACCTGAACATAGACCTTTTAAAAAATTATGCTCCTAAAACTAACCTTGAAAAACTAATTGACACTTTTAATTTAAAGCAATTAATTAAAGACCCAACACGAATAAATATCTCTAGTAATAGTAGTTCTCTCATTGATATTATTATAACAAACAACAAGTTGGATGTTAAGGAAAATGCTTCTATCATTATATCGGAGGAGGTGTCCGATCATAACTTAGTTTATTCGATTATAAATTTACCCAAAAGTCAAAATAGATATAAATTAGTTCAATTTCGACGAGATTACAATAACATAAATCTTGCAGATTTTGAAAATGATGCTCAACAATTACAGTGGGATCAAATATATTATTCTCAAGATATCAACAATAAACTTAAGATTTTTGATGACAATATTTTGTTTTTAATTGACAAATATGCACCTATGCAGCGGAGAAGAATCAAAGAAAAACCTTTTACACCGTGGATTACTAATAATATTAAGCTTTTAATGAAATTAAGAGATAAAGCTCATAGGAAATACCTGAAGCAAAAAACAGAAGGTCACCTCCAGTATTATAGACAAATTAGAAATTTTACTAAACACGCTATTACTAGGGAAAAAATATCATATTTTAATTTAATGTCTCAAAAAAATGGAAAGGACTTTTGGACTCATGCTAATAGATTAAATTTAACTCGCGACAAAAATTTTAGCTTGCCTGAGGAGTTTTATGATGCAACAATTCTCAATAACTATTTTGCAAGTTGTAACGCTGTATCAGACTCTACATCAGAGGAAAAAATAGAATTTTATAAATTAAGTAGGCATAAAAATGCAACATCACAACTGAATTTTAAATTATTGGATGAGTTAGATTTCAAAAAACTCTTAAACACCATAAATACGAATGCTATCGGTGAGGATTCATTATCAATAAGAGACGTAAGATTATGTCTACCTTTTTGTCTAAAGCCACTATTAAACATAATAAATAGTTGTATTCTAGAGAATTTTTATCCTACACTATGGAAACGGGCAATCATAAATCCATTAGGTAAAGTTTCTAATCCCAAAGAACTTAAAGACTTAAGACCTATTAGTATCCTGCCAGTAGTATCCAAAATAATAGAAAAACATATCTATCAAGAATTATGTGGCTTTGCTAACTCAATTAAAGTAATTCCAGATTGTCAATCAGGTTATCGTAAGAATTCTAGTACAACTACTAGTCTTGTTCATCTCCTTAATGAAGTCCGGTTAAATATAGAAAGAAAAGAGCACACATGTTTAGGTTTACTAGATTTTAGTAAGGCTTTCGACACTATAAATCACAAAATGTTATTGGCTAAGCTTCACTACTTCGGACTATCACCTAATGCAGTAAAATTTTTTGAATCATATCTCCATGATCGAGCTCACTGTGTTATTCTAAAATCAGAATCTACTACATAAAAGTCCAGTTACATACCAATGAGAACAGGAATACCACAGGGTTCCATCTTAGGGCCTTTGTTATTTTCTTTAAATGTTGAGGATATGATTGACATTTTAAAATACACAAAACTACAGCAATATGCTGACGATTCACAGTTATATATATCTTTTCCCACTCAAAATTTGCAGACTGCTCAAGTACAATTTAATAAGGATTTGGTGAGTGTCAACTCCTATGCAGAAGAACATAATTTAAAGTTGAATGCTGCTAAGTCTTGCATTATTTTTTCAGTAATAATAACAATGCTCTTTCCTTCATCTCCGATAATTTTCACATAAATATTAGCAATGACCCCTTACCATTGGTTAACGAGGCAAGGAATTTGGGTATTTATTTTGATACTGGTCTTACATTTCAGGCACATGTAAAAAATAAACTTAAAATTGCGTACATGCACTTAAAAAAATTGTACCATCTCAAACATTGTCTTCCCTCTAAGACTAAATATTATCTGTGTAATACACTTGTTTTGTCTTTATTTGATTATGGAGATGTAGTATATGGCGACTCATTAACAGAAAAAATATCTTACTCTATACAAAAGATTCAGAATTCTTGTATGCGATATTCATTTAATATTCCTTTTAGAGAACATATAACTCCCTATCTAAATGACAATTATATTTTAAATATGAGAAACCGCAGAAAATACCATATGTGTCAATTTGTGTTTCGACTGTTAAAAAATGGAGAACCTTCCTATTTAAGAACAAATTTTCAGTCATATAATCACCCTCATCAGACAAGAAATTTGAATTACTTTAGAATACCTCAGCATTGTACAGCAAATTTTCAAAAATCATTTAGTTTTAAAGCAGTTCAAACTTGGGATAGCTTACCTAATAACGTTAAAGATTTTTCCCCTAAAAAATTTAGGGATTATATAAAAAAACATCTTTTAGAGACCCAGAGAAGTGAAGTTTAGCCACCTTTTATTTATATATTTTTTTTTTTTTTTGTTGTATTCCCGCATATGCTTAGAGTATATAAATACTATGTTACTACCTTGCTGGGCTGCTTGCACCTATTTATTTATTTTTTTATATATTTTTTTTTAATATCTACCCTCCTTCCCCTCTTCTCTTCCCTGCCCCTGGGTCGGTCCTCGCGTCGCCGTACCAATGAACCAATGAATTATTTGATATTTTCTTTTTTTAGTTTTAGTTCAAGGGCTTTACCACACAGGCACAGTTCTTCTGTGCTTTGTGCTATCGGTTTTTATAATCGCGGTATTGCCCTATTTACCCGTAGTATTAAGAAATATGAATGAATTTGAATATCCTGTCTCATATGTTTATTGAGTAAATAAATTATTTTTGAGTTTTAGTTTGAGTTTGAGTTACTACCTTCCCTTCGTTGTTGGCTTGCCTTCGACGCCACTTGGTCTATTGAGACTAAACCAAGAAAATAGAACAGAATACCTGTATGTAGTGGAAAACCATACAATAATAAAACTCACCCACACGCAATTATTCATCGTAGTATTTAAGAAAAGGAAGTTTGGAGTTATTAAAAATAGAAGGTAGTTAAAATTAAGAGTTAAATTATCAAATAGCTTTTCCAGACCCAAGGATTTACGTAAAAAAGGTATAACCTAGGTGAAGATTCTAGAACCTTTATATCTTCATTTGTGATGTATTGTTAATAAAATTGGTGACCCGTGGTTGAGATGGCTTACATTAATTAGTAAAGTTAAAAAAAATATTAAGGAAAAAGTTAATAATTTAAACTCATTAGAAAGGTGTAAATAAAAAAGGTAATAATCAATTTTGAGATAAATAACAAAACAACTAGGTATGAATCAGAATGAACTAATTATACGAGCCTTCAAACCACCACGGCTTCTGCTACAACGGTTACATCAGTATACCCTCACACAAGTCATTGGAGGTAGACTTGGGGCTACTCCTTCGAGGCCAGGTGGACTTTAGCATAATGATGCGGTTGGTAACGATATTCAAAATTGTAGAGTTTTAAGTGTAGTCAACTTGAACTATAAATAAAAAAGTTGTTCGTCGCAACCAAAACCTCAACATGATTGTAAAACACATATTGAGAACTTAAGTTTTGAATATGTTTTCACAAAATACAAAGTATTTCAGAAACCGTAAGGTTTAAGTGATGTAAACCTTAATGAAATTTTTTTTTATTTTGGTCGTAGAAGCTAAAAATTAAATACTATACAGGGCGCTCCAATTAAAAAAATACAACTTGGATAAGTTTTTTGTGAAAATAATTTTAAAATGTTCCGCCGATAGGTTGGTTCAGGTTACTATAAACTAATGTGTAGCCATAGTGTATCCTACCTATTATTGTGGCGACAAAGCTCCGTTACTGTAAGTTAAATCAGTTGTTTGTTGTATTCGTACGCTTTTATTTACTTACAAACGCCCAGATGATGGCCTGATAGCCCAAAACGCGTAGGCTTCATAAACAAATATTTTTATAAACGAAGTAAGTTAGGGCTTTGTTTTTATCCCCTTCACTAATAATATGCAGGCTGGGGCTTTGAAGACAAACACCTCTGAATATTTTTTTTATTGTACATTTTGGGGATATTTTTGTTGCTAGGCTACTGTAGGTATATTATAAATCGTTTATGGTATTCCTTAAAAACATAAATTTTACCCTTTGCGAGATAATAGAAAATCAAACGAGTGAGTTTTAGTGCATTTCTATATTGTACTTGGTCTAAAATAAATTATACCTACCATGTTATTCCAATATTTTATATTCGCTTGACAATAAGAATTTGGAACTGCATGTGATATAAAATATTGTAGTAGGTAGGCTTTTCATCGATGGAATTTTTGTATCTAACGCTCCATATATTTTTTAGCTTTTGTCTTTGACGCATTGCCAGGTTCTTTGGTGCTAAACGAACGCGAGAGCCTATATAAATTATTGTTTTATGCATACTTGGTGTTTTTTACGTGGGTATATTATTATGTTTATGTATTAATTTTATTGTACATATATTACAAAATTTAATTTATTTATTATGTTGATATAAATATAATTTCTTTAGCCTGTCTTGTTGTTTTTACAGTACTTGAACAGGTTGTTTTTATAACCGGGTTGTTATTTGTTTCTTGATGAGTTTAAGGATGCTCATTTTACAGGGGCCTGTCTTCTGGAACAGAGATATTTTTCGGGTTGGATGAGGTTGTATTTAAAATAGAGTGTTTAGTAGTTTCGTAAACAGGCGTTTGTTTTCTGGAATAGATGCCAACATTTTTTGTGTAATGAGTTGTCACATGGGTTGGCATATCATTGTTCAGTAAACGATTCTGTTAATCTCTCCTATTTTGCTTAATGGTTAAAATAAATAATTTAATTTGCCATAGTTTGGATATATTTTGATTAATTAAATAACTAATCCTTTTTTATTGTAATTGTTGTCTATCTTTTAGACCCAGGCTGTCGAGCGATTTATTTTAGCCTAAGACGCATGGGATTTGTTGAATAACACTCACAAATACTAGAACTTATTTAATTACAAACTATAAACTTAAATATATGATAATAATACAATGACAACAATCTGACGCGACTAACTGACTGACACCCGTCTTCTTGACTTGTTTTAGTATTGTTGCTAAGCCCATGTTCCCAGTTTACAGCAATCGGCCTTCCTGAAAGATTTTTGGCTCCCAAAAATGAGCTCAGCTCATAATCGAGAAGGTGTTGTGGTATCTTTCGAACTCTTCCCATTCGTTCACTTTTTCTTACCTCTGTAAGCGGTATATCAGGCCGATAGTTCGGTTCTACTTCGTATTCTTCCTCGGACCCACTATTTTCTTTAATCTTCTTCAATTTCTGGTATTCATAATTTTTAATCTTAAAATTACAATCTTTTTCAGTTTCTTCTTCGCTTTTTATAAATGGTCCTAAGTGGTCCATATGTAGTCTTTCCATGGGCCTCCTTGCTGGTGGAATTGGATGAAATAGACCTGGTCTTCTTCCTCCTGGATTCCTTGCTACCAAGCAATGATAACAACCATTTATATGTCTTCTAACATATGGTCTCATTCCCTTAACTACTTACTTTTACTCGCTTCAAAAGTTTACCCTCTTCTAAAACATAGTCTTTAATTTTATTTCTTTCTTCCTTTGTAATATCCGAACTTTTCTTTAATAACTTGATTGTTTCATCTAAGTCTTCATTATCTCTCTGTAGCATCAAAATTTCATCTTCGTAGGTGGCTCTATAAGGTTTTAATCTTACCGGTACCTTATTATCAACAATGTCCATCTCAACTAGATCAGTGAACCCAATTTCCTTAACTGACTGTGCGAATGTATCCCTATATTCATTAACCAAATCCAATAATTGTTCCACGTGTGCTTCTGGAGTACTTTGGTCAATATTCAATTGCTCTCTTGTAATAGGCACGTCAATTTTCATAAATTTTCTAGAATCCTTTTCAATATTTAACTGTATTTTGGAAATAACTTGGTCTTTTTTTATTTTCACATTTTGGTCAGTACGATTCATCACAGGTATTCCTAGAAATTTATCATTAGCAGTTACTTTGATAAAACCAATTGTGTCACGTTTTAGTAATTCATTGTTTACTGCTTTTAAAATAACTTCTGTATTATGTATTATGTTTCATTAATTTTAGGAAATTTACAAAAGGGATCTTGGTTACTGTATCCAAATGTTAAACTATTTCCCATTTTATAATATGCAATGTGCTTCAATTCAGTAAATGTACGGCCTAAGATAACATCAATAGCTTGTGAGTTATCTGGTAATATATAAATATCAATATTATCTGCATAAATTGTATCTAAAGTAACACGCACATTGATTTTATGTTCACATTCGACTACTGCTGTGTCTTGCCCAAAGCCATAAAGTTTCTCCATGCATTGCAGTCGATAAAACCCAGTTTCATTGACAACACTATCCCGTATTGTGAATACTGAAATACCTATGTCGACCAGTGCATTAATACTTATGCCATATATACTTATCTTTTTCAAAAACTTTGCTATGGAATCTACCTCATCTTTTTCGTCATCCTGTATTACCATTTGTCTATTTGAATTCTGTGGACAATCCCTCTTAAAGTGCCCTTCTGCCTTACATTTATAACATGTGGGTATTCTTCGCCTCACACCTCCAAGTTCCCTGTTTTCTTGGCCTATTTCAACTTTCGGTATTTCCTTTTCATCGTTCTTGTGGTCTTGACTTCGGTAATAGCTCGGTTTTCATTCTGTGTAATTAGATTCCCTGCCAGCCCCAAATCCTAAAGCTTGAGTAATAACTTCGCTAAAATTTAGGATATCATGTAATAAACTGTTAGAGTTATCATGTCTGGCTGCCAGTAGAGCAGGAATTATCTTTGTATCCAGTAATCCAATTAAAATTTTGTCTTTGTTTCCTCAAAGTCGAAACTTAAAGCATTGCAAAGCGACAATTTATCATGAAAATATGAAATAACTGTTTCATTTTTACCTTGAAACCTCCTTTTCACATTTTGCCACAGTACATCTTTCTTTTGTTTGATATCATATGTTCTCTTGAACTCATCAAGAAAATCATTAAAGCTTTTAATGTTAGTTGAGTTAGCAAGAAACCATTTCTTAGCCGTACCCTTTAAATGCTTCTTTGCAGTTTCCAACTTAAATTCTTGAGGCCATCTGTGCAACAAAGCGGTCGCTTCTAGATTCCTCAGCCAATCCATTGCAGGTTTGCCTAGCATTTCACCATTAAAATCATCTATTGTTTGAGTAAAGTCTGGTACTACCTGATAGTTGGTTTGGTTGTTCTGTTTCTCCAACACATCTAAAAACCTATTTTCAGTTGTCGTTCTGTTGACTTCCATTACATTCATCATTTTGACAATTGTTTCCATCATGGACTCCATACTCCTTTGCTCTCCGTTATCATTTCCGCTGTGCTCAGGACCTTCTGCTTGACCAAAACGTGGCATTTTATATTTTTGACAACTACTGTCACAACCACGCGTGTCACCCTGACGTTATCGAAGCAATATTGTCAAAAGTCCAAATTTAAATTTCCTGCACAAAGTAGGCAAACTTCAAAGTACAGTCACATAAAAAGTCACTAAAATGTATTAAATTTTCCCGATTTTCCGCAAACAGTCTGTCCGGCAATCACCAAATCACCACTAGAATGTTCACAATCGCCTATTCACGTTTCCGCCGTAATTGTTTCCAGATCACCTTGTAGCCCGTTTCTTCAAAGAAATCCCCTCTTCTGAATTTGTTGTCTATCTTTTAGACCCAGGCTGTCGAGCGGTTTATTTTAGCCTAGGACGCATGGGATTTGTTGAATAACACTCACAAATACTAGAACTTATTTAATTACAAACTTTAAACTGAAATATATGATAATAATACAATGACAACAATCTGACGCGACTAACTGACTGACACCCGTCTTCTTGACTTGTTTTAGTATTGTTGCTAAGCCCATGTTCCCAGTTTACAGCATAATTATTTTCACTTTTTTAACACTATGTCTGTATCTCTAGGATCAGTGTGAATATTCTAAGACGACTCACACCATTTTACTTATGCAACTATTGTTAGATATTAACTGATTACTCATCGTATACATGTAGATATATTTTTGTTTTTTAAATGGTTAGTTATTGGGCGCTTAGCTTTTTTCATTTGTAACCATAAGCTGGAAAGAATACTACTATGCTAGATGCGTGGATGAACTTTTCACATGATAACGTGCGTTCTCTGTGTGCGGAAGTTGACCTGTTTGCAGATATTGTGACTGGGGACTCTTTTGATGTTATCGGTCTATCTGAGAAGTGGCTTAACCCTGACATATGTGATGTCGGTATTAAAAAGTTAGGAGGTTTAATGTTGTTAGGAATAATCGCAACGTGATTTTCAAAGTCTTGCCCATACAGCTGTTGATGAAGCGTAATGTGGTATGGATGAAACTAATACAAGTGCAATACAGTTACTGATTTTTAACTGATTCCAGCATCTTTAGCAAGCCGCTTGAAACTTACATGATGGTCAATAGCTACCGCTCCTAAAACACCAACTGCCATGCTTTCGTTCGTTTCGTTTTGTGGTATTGCCTTCAAACTGTCAGTACGACGTTTGGTTTCCAGCCTTTTAAATGCTATGTGAAATTTCGAGTTGTTAGGAAATCTCTCTACTCACAGTAGTGCACCTTCTGTGTAGCTTGTTCTGCACTCCCCCAAAATTAAAAACATATCAACTTGCACATTAAAATTCGCTTCCATGTTTTGAGCAATAAACTGAGAAATAATTTTTAAAACTTCAAAATTTTCAACTGACTTAAGTAAACATTATTAATTAATTAAATTATAAAAATCCTGTTATTTATAATGTCGAAGCTGCTATAATATTTGTGAAAAGTTAACTGAAGAAGCAGAAAAATACATAAAATTTATAATAATAAAAATATTGCTTATAAGTTATCAAATAATGAGAAACAAATATAAGTTATGCGCCCAATTAACCCATAGATTTACAATAGATGCCATTTCCTGCAATCAACCAGTGTTCAAAACAATGACCCTGGCGGTGCTCCTAGAAACTGCCAACTTTTCGATCTAAGCAGAATCGCTGGACATTGGAGTATTTAATTTAATAAAATTAATAATTAGTCTTAAATTCGATTTTGTATTGGTAGTTCTTTTTAAAAAAGCTTTTCTATTAAAAGTAGTTGTAACTGGCGCAGTCGGAATTCTTAGGACACTTAAACGGTTTTAAGCATATAAGTATGGTTCTTTTCAACGATTTTTTGACTGAAAGAACTTGTTCGGGAGTTTCTCGGAATTTTGGATTTTAACGTCGCGTTCCTCAAACTCCTTTCGCAATGGTCCAGTTAGGTGAACTTAGTCGTAACGTGAATATTCTTTAGGCACATAAGTGTATCTTCCAAGTGATTCTTCAAGCATATGAAGTAATCTTGCTCCTTAGGGCTAAGCATTTGCGAAGAAAAGACACTGATACTTCGGTAAATACTTATATGCTATTTAGAGAGCCTTCCGAAAGTTCGGAATATAATACAGATTCTGATTTAGAACCTATTGCTTACTTACATCGGACAAGATCTAGATCTCATTTAAAAAGTAAATCGCAGCCAAACAGGCGCTATTCCTTGAAATCTAGTAGTTTAGGTTTATAAAATTCCACGGTGGAACAGAACTTTTACCAAAATTAGAATTTACGAAAAACTAGTTACGAAGTTTTATAATTTACTGACTTAACAGATTTTCAAAATTAATATTCAATGCCAAGCATTTTAGCCACAATGGAAGGCGAATCCTTGTTTTTTTTGTCAAAACGTAGGATAAGCTAAAATAAGCGCTCCTCAATGCGTTCGCGGATAAATACGACATTTATACTTTAAATTTAGTGATGGCACATTTTCAAATCTCCTATATTAGTATACATATCAATGATGCAAATGAGGCTCCAATACTGTCTCAGTACAGTCGAAATCTAGCACTTAGAGTTTTATTGCGAAGATTATGAGATCCAGTTGGACCTCTCATGCGGACAAAAAACCTGACCGATCTTAACCCTGCACTTAATATGTTAACTAGCTACATGCAATCGGGTTCCCTCATGACCAAACATGGGATGCATTCAAAAATTCAAAATGCAAAGAAAATATATATTGTCAATTTTACAATCTGCCATAAGACCTGTTCCTCACAATGCAGACTTACCAGTACCGACTGGGCCTTTAGATTGGCAAGATATTGTTTTGGGTGATAATGGAGATAATAACGCATCATCAGACAGCTTTGAAGAACAGTGTACCGACCCCACTTACTCTAGGTCACAGTTCCGGTGAGCTATATTTGATTGTTCAAAGTGAGTTAAATGATTTAGTACGTGATTTGAGGTTGTCAAAGCAACAGCCAGAACTTCTTGGTTTTCGCCTTAAGGGCCGAAAGGTACGAGCTAAACAAACAAAAATTACGATTTTTAGGAAAAGAAATGTTACGTCTTCTGCATTTTACAATATGGACAATTCGTATGTGCGTGTACTGATATCAATGGTTTAATGCAGGAACTCAATATCGAGCATTCTCCTTGTGAGTGGCGCTTGTTCATAGATTCATCGACATACAGGGTGGACGTAAAGTATCATCTCGGAAACTACAATTTTTTAAAAAAATCGCTTGGACCCGTCGATTTTGTTTTTCGATCGCGCATATTCTGACATAAAATGTAGATATACAGGGTGTTCCAAATAAGAGTGCCAGAAAAAATATTTTTTTCTTAAATGGAACCCCCTGTATATTATTACACGTTCGGATTCTTCGGAAAATTCTAAACATTTTATATGTAGCATGTGCTATACCTTAGCCCAAGCGTTTTGGAGTTATTCTCATTCAAAATTTGAAAAGTGGAAAAAAGTCATGGAGAAAACAAAGAAAACAATTATTTTAAAAACGTTTTATTTATCGAAAAAACAGTTTGGTGAACTTAAAAATAATTTTACTTAAGTAAATGTTCGAAGTGTCTTCCGTTGGTCAACTGACAATGGCCTAACCGATCTTCAAATTCTTTCTGAACATTTCGAACCATTTGGGGTGTAATTTGCCGAATTTGTTGCCGGATGCGATGTTTTAAATCATCTAAATTTGCAGGCTGGCTTTTGAATACTCTTTCCTTAAGGTATCCCCATAAAAAAAAAGTCGAGTGGTGTTAAATCGGGTGGCCTAGGCGGCCACTCAATAGAACCACCTCTTCCAATCCACCTGTTTGGAAAAGTATCGTCCAAATAAGTACGAACTCCCACAGCGAAATGTGGGGGAGCACCATCTTGTTGCAACCAGATATTATGATGTGGCAAATCGGGACGTTCTAACTCAGGAAAAAGGGTGGCCAGGGCTGGAAAGTTCTTGTTCTAAAAAACTCAAGTATCTCTCGCCTGTTAAATTTTCGTCAAAAAAGAAAAGCCCTATAACAGTATCATCAACAACGCCAGCCCACACATTGATTTTTTGATTATATTGTGTGTGTCCTTCCCTCATCCAGTGTGGATTTACATCGGACCAATATCGATAATTTTGGGTATTTACGTCACCATTCAAGCAAAAAGTGGACTCATCGGGAAAAATTATATTTTTTACAAAATTTCTGTTTTCGAAACACATATCCTGTAACCGCTCACAAAATTCAAGGCGCCTCTCAAAGTCCCCTTCCAAAAGTTCTTGGAGAACTTGCATTTTATAAGGATGGTATTTATTTCTATGCAGTATTTTAAGAACTGTTGTTTTTCCAATATCCACGTCACTTGCTACCTGCCTAGACACCACATGCTGGTTATCTTGAACTGCCAGTAAGACTTCTAATTGTTGATTTTCATCAACTTGAGGACGACCACATCTAGGGACATCTCTTACATGACCGAATTGCCTAAACTTGTACTCAATTTTGCTTACTGTTGATTGTGATATTGGCGGACGATTGGGGTATTTTTGATTAAATAACTCACAAACTTCTTGCTGCTTTCTAACTCTATCACCGTAGCCCATCATCATCAAAACCTCTATGCGCTGTTTCTCAGTGAGCCGCATTTTAATGTAATTTAGTTATGAAAAAACGAAATGAGTCTTTTGAAAACTAGTAAAACGTTAGGAAAATACACATAAAACTGACAATAACAATAACTATTGACATTAATTCTTTTGATTCTTGCGTCATAAATCCAAAGCCTACTTGACTTTTTTTGCGCTTCACGCATGCTGACTACAAGTTTTGAATGAGAATAACTCCAAAACGCTTGGGCTAAGGTATAGCACATGCTACACGAAAAATGTTTAGAATTTCCGAAGAATCCGAACATGCAATAATATACAGGGGGTTCCATTTAAGAAAAAAATATTTTTTCTGGCACTCTTATTTGAAACACCCTGTATATCTACATTTTATGTCAGAATATGCGCGATCGAAAAACAAAATCGACGGGTCCGAACGATTTTTTTAAAAAAATGTAGTTTCCGAGATAATGAATTTATTCCTTACTTTACGTCCACCCTGTATAGTTTAAAAACTGTGTTACTACATAATGGAACTTTAAAACCATCTATACCAGTTGCCCATTGTGACAATGAAAAAAACCTATGCGCATTCTTTCAGATAAAATAAATTACAACCAGTACAAATAGCAGATATGTGGGGATTTAAAAGTTGCAAATTTAGTGGGACTTCAAAGAGGATTTACAAAATATTGTTGTTTTCTTTATTTGTGGGACAGTTGTGCAGTAAATGACCATTGAAAATGTTAAATATATGCTCCTTGTAGACCCAAAAAATGTCCTCTTCTTCCTCTTCACATTAAATTTGGACAAATGAAAAACTTTGTGAAGGCTATGAATAAAGAGGATGAAGGATTTAAATACCTAGGATAAGTCTTTCCCCAGTTTAATGACGATAATTTTATGTTTTAAAAGGTTAAGAAAAAACAGGTATTCATATTTTTCCATTTTTAACCCTTTCAGCACCAATATGCGCAACAGGTAGTAATATGGCTCATCTGGCCGGTGACGGGTATACATGTCATAAACGTAAGGGGCATTATTTTAACCGATGCCGTCTGTTTGGGGCATCTTTAAAAACACATTCGTTCAAAATTACTTTGTTTCAAATACGAATGCCGGGACAACCCGTCACCGACGGGCATACCCGGCAGTCGCCGCAACCGAACCGCTTGTCTCTCCGCATGTTTACCTGAATACAAAGCGCGCCACTATTGGGAGAAAAACTAAAGAGTGGCAAATATGTGACTGGTGAAGCAGTGAACATATTTTAGTACTAAAACGGAAAGATCGTCGTGATGTTGTTATGTCAACTACTATCCATGAAAAATGATTTATATTTTTAATCTATGTTTGAAACAAGGTATTTATCCTACCAAGTGGAAAGAAAGCAAGGTTATTCCAATATTTAAGAGCGGCGATAAAAATTATATTCATATATACAGGTCTATCAGTATTACCTCGGCTTGTTCGAAAATATTTGAACTTATCCTTTTTAATCCAATATACAATGAAATAAGGTGTAGAATTTCGGATCAACAACATGGTTTTCTGCCCCAACGTTCAACTGTTACAAATTTAATAAACTTTACGCAGTATATTTAGGAATCCCTAAAAGAGGGTTATCAGGTTGATGTAAATTTTTAACGACATGGAGAAAGCGCTTGACAGGCTGGACTTTGGTGAAATCATAGAAGCTCTTCAACATTTTTCTATAGATCACAATATTATATCTTTGTTGTCATCATATTTACATGAAAGAAGTTTGTTTGTTGAGCTTAAAGGTTATAAGTCTCATAAATTTACACATGAATCAGGGGTGCCCCAGGGCTCTAACCTTGGCCCACTTCTGTTTTTATTGGTGATTAATAATATCGGCGAAAATCTCAATTTCTCCAACGGTCTGATCTTTGCTGACGACTATAAGATTTTTCATGCGATTAGAAGTGAAACGGATGCAATGGCTCTGCAGGAAGATTTGGATGAGGTTGTTCGTTGGTGTAGAGAGCAGAATTTGAATATAAACACAAATAAATGCGCAGTAATGTCCTTTACATGTAAAACACACAAAATTCTATTTAATTATTCCATAAACAATATGCCCTTGAAAAGAACGGATTTGCACAGGGACCTTGGAGTTTATTTTGATCCCAAATTAAATTTCAATGGGCATATCGAACATGTAACTGCTAGTGCTGTGAAAATTCTTGGATTCATCATAAGGACTTGTAAATAATTTAAAAATATCAATACAATAATAGCATTGTATAAATCATTGGTGGTTGCAAAGCTTCAATATGCATGTATCATCTGGGATCCTCAATATGCCAATAAAATATACAGGTTGGAGGTTGTGCAGGGAAAGTTCTTGAAATTCTTGCATTACAAGGCTTTCTCAGTGTACCCACAAAGAGGAACTGATCAGAAACTCTTATGTACTTTGTTTAATTTTCCTAGCTTGCAGCAAATGCGTATTGAAGCAGGCATGCTCTTTCTCTGTGGGATAATTATGAATAATATTGATAATAAGGAGTTTTTGCAACAACCTTCATTTAGAATAGGTCGTATTAATAGCAGAGCTACAGGTTTATTTTATATTCATGCACCCAGGACTAACCTTTATCAAAATTCTCCACTTGTAAGGCTCTGTGCGTATTTTAATAATTATGGTGGTGCTATTGATTTTTTAAATGTAACTGGTCGGCAGTTAAAAAGGCAGATAAAAAGTGAACTGCATAGACAATTACAGTGATTGATTAGGAGGATTTAAACTTTGTACTCAGTATATTGATGTATATATATTTATAGGATTTAGACTAAGTTATAACTGTATCTATGATTGGCTTTATAAAAATTGTTGATACATTGAACAAATAAATAAAATGAAATAGATACTCTTTCTAAATAGGATAGAGTTAGCATTGATTGTATGCGCAAGTGCCTCAAGTTTTACAAAAAAATATTTTTCCATATTGTATATTTGCTTGTTTAATGCTCGTGCCATGTTTTGACACAACACACACAGAAGGTTCCATTTACAAAATTTTAATTGACAGTTGTTTTAACAATTGCTAGAAAAGTATTTTTTTCTTTAATTAACTTTTATGATAATATTTTATAGGAATAAATATGTGTGTGTAATGCTGACGGTGCAAGACACAATACAACCTTATTGTAGAACGTCTTTTATCAGATAGTTGGAAAACGTTTTTCCACATATTTATTCTTAAATATGTGCCACAACTATTGGATTAGTTCGGGTTAAAGAAAACCAGTTCACTGTGATTTTGGAGATAAAAGACTTACAGAAAGACACTTTCCGGAACGAGGACAGTAAGCAAGCTTCAAGAAGATGCTGGGTTTGTTCGCACAGAAATATGCAAGCAATGCAATGTTGGATTGTGTGGTTTCATGTTAGCAGGAGGCGGAAGTTCAAAACTTTATTTCGCAATTTTTTAAGTTATTTTTTAATCAGACGGATATAATCGTCACTGGTCTCTGCAAAAATTGCGGTCTGTAGGCAAAGTATCGTCAAAGAAGTTGCGGTACTGAAAATTGAATTAATAATAATTAGCTCAACTCAACCTTAATTAGGGACATCCTACATGTTAAAAATTGGCAAAAACGTTCAAAAATATTAAAAAACATCGCTCTATAGTGTAACACAGTGTAATATATTTTTCATAACTTTCTTTTCCATCCTGCACGAAACCAACACAGTAATGAGTCAAAAATATTAAATAAATCCATGAAAAACCCACACAACAAGAAATCTTCATCACATAGTTTCTTATGTAGCAAACCTTGTTTTGGGCAATTCTGAATTTTAATAACTATTTAATACTCACCAGAAAAGCATTAATAGTAGGTATAAATACATGTAGGTACACAAAAGAAAACACTTTCCTAAACAAACTAAGAGTCCTCAAAATATTAACGTAACATTGCTATAGTGTTTCATTATGATGAAAAATTGGCTTGGTTACAGGTTTTTAATTGTTATATGACTTTTCGACACTGTATAAAATCAACACACAGACAAGAACCGAAAAGACTAAAGAAATGTAAGAAAAATAAACCACTATATATATAATTGGCTTAGTCAAAGGTCATTAATTTTCACATTGCTTTTTTTTCGCCCTGTATAAAATCAACACACAAATAAACCAAGAAGACGATCAAAATGTACGAAAAACCAACTTTTCAAACCTTGAGCTACAACAAACGCTATACATATATTTATGTAGATTTTCGTATTTCAACGGAATTAGCTTTTCCCTACCAATAAATTTTCGTAGGTAATCCTTTTCATTTTATTATAAAATATGCAAAAGAAACAATTTTTCATTTATTTACCTATTTACATTATAAACTTTGCTAAACTCAAACATAATTCGGGACACCCCTTACACTAAAGTGGCTCGGACACATTACGAAATATTTAGATCATAGAAATATTTTATTATTTTACCTAAGAATGCATTTTTTAAATTAGCATAATTTTTAAAGTCTCATAAGCCCTGAGACTGTCAAAAACTTCGCAGAATATACCACTTCAATCATTCACACTGTGCTATTTTATGTTTTAAAAAGTAAATAAAACACGAGTTCTTTATATTTTCCGATTTTTAATATGAATTTAGTTTAATCAACCATAACTTAAGACACCCGCTACACTAAGCCCTGTTAAGAAATATTAAAGTAACATTGTTCTAGTGTAAGATGATAAAATATTATCATACAAAATTGGCTTGGTTAAAGCTTTTTAATTTTTGCATTACTTTTCAGTATTTCAACAGAATTGACCTATAAATACATTTCTATAGATAATCCTTTTGATTATTAAAATGCAAAAAAAAAAACAGCTCTGTATATCTACCTATTTTTCCATTTCTAATATCAGTTTTATTCAAGTCTAGCATAATTTATTAGGACACCTGGTCCACTAAAGCTGGTCAAAAACATGACGACAAATGACATCGCCTGAGTTGGATACTTAAAAGTTTTAAATTTTTAGTTAGAGTGAATTTCCATCTTGTAGAAAATAAACACATAGAAATTAGTCAGATAGTCTAAAGAAATTTAAGAAAAACGCACCTTTCAAATCCGGAATCCTCATTCATTTCATTACTTACCAAAAACGAATATGAATTTTGTCCATTATTACACAATGAGCAAAAAATAAAAGTCCGCGTCGTAAATAGATATTTTGAAACTTAAGTGGAATCACTGAAAAACAACATAATCACACGTAATAACCTGAAAACCTTGAGCTACAAAAAACGCATTTTTGGCACATCCTGTATATTTATGTAAATTTTCAAATTTCAACAGAATTCGCCTTTCTATACCAAAAATTTTTCATTTTTATTATTAAATATGTAAAAAATATCCATCTTCCATTGTTTTTTTTTTATCTATAATTAACTGTGTACTGGACTAACAAAGACAAAAGGTCTTTGACTTCAATTTCCTTTTTAAAGTAATTACGATAGTTGCATACATCAATTATTATTATCCAGCACAGCGCTTTAGGAAACCAATAAGTTGTTTAATTAGTATAAGCAATTTTAACTATACTTTGCATATGCTATCGTAGCACTTTTGTGGGCATTGACTTAGATTTACTGAATAGACAATAGACGAAGTTTGATGTTCAATCTAACAAGTTGTTTGTTTTTACCCCTATCCTTGCGAACCAATGAAGGGTGACTACATGGCGATCCTGCCAGTCCTTTAACAAGTTTTACTATTTTACGTGTGTTGTGTGCAATAAGTGATTAAGTGATGCATAAGTAACAAAAAACAATATGGGTAAATCGCAAAGTAAAGAAGAAATTGTAATTGCTCAAGCGGGCAACAGCGGTGGTCAAACTACATCACAAGGTGCGTCGATATGGGAAGTTGCGATTTTACTAAGTGTTGCAATAGTTGTGTTCCTAATCATTGCATACTGTTATCAACAAATCAAAAAGAATTTAACCAGAAAAATTAGAAGAGAAATCACCAGAAGCCAAGAACTTGTGTAGACAGCCATCAACGATAGGTGCTACCAGCTGTTACCAAACCGGGGCTGGCATCGAGGGAACGAGCTAGTGTAGGCGCAATGCCGCTAGTTCGCACCGTTGGAAATAAGCTGACAGAAGGCAGACAACAGGGACAGGATACAGTACTATAAGGATATGAGGTTAGATTGTGTTGATTTTTTTTATTCCGTACTTACATTTTTTTTGGGCTCTGTTTTTAAATATTAGGATATATATAAATTTTATAATGTTAGGCAATGAGCGCCGATATTAGTGACTTTAAGGAACTGTACGAAACTACAAAAAAATTCTATAATAATATTACTAGAGATCCTCTTGAAAGAAGGGAAAATGCTCAAAGGGTTAATAAATTATTGTTAGATGTAGGTTTATTGGACACTAAATATTATAAACTTATAGAAGATTTTAAAAAAGTTTCTAGTGACGAAAAAGTAAGCAAAGCAGTTGAGACTTATGCGAACGAGATTCAAAAAATTATTGCAAATTCGCGGAAAATTATTTTAGACAGATTAGACAAAATAGGAGAATCTAGTAATAATAGCGATTCCAACATGACCGATAAATTCGATTTAAAAACCGCGGCATCCTTATTACCAGCTATGGATGGTAGTGAGGATTCCACAAAACAACTAATAGATGCAATCGAACTTTACAGTGAATTACTAGACAACAACAGCCACAAACTCTTAATTAATTATGTACTTAAAACTAGACTCTCTCAAAGCGCGAAAATAAGACTAGAAAAAACATACGCGACTGTCAATAATTTAATTTCAGATATGAAAATTCATTTATTAACCAAAAAGTCTGCTGCTGCTTTGGCTACTGAGTTACATTGCGTTAGGCAAAATGGAAAAACTATCGACGAATACGCTAGAAATATTGAAGAATTATTTACAAACTTAACTATTACTCAGGCCGACGGAAACGATAGCAGTATTCCCATTTTGCGCAGAGTAAATGAAAAAATAGCTATAAATGTTTTTGCAAATGGATTGAAAAATAGTGAGCTACGCACGGTAATAAAGGCTAGAAATTATACGTTATTAAAAGATGCTATAATAGGGGCTAAGGATGAAGAAAAAATTAAAAATTTTAACCCGATATCAACCACATTTCACATGCAAACGCAAAATAATACGCGAGGTTATCGAGGAAGATTTAACGTAAACAGGTCAAATAATAGAGGTAGAGATTTTAATTTTCAAAGCAATTCAAACGGTAGGCACTATGTAAACAATAATCAGCGAATATTTAATAACAATCATTATAGAGGTCAAGGCCGCGTTGCATCTCGAGGCACATCGGGAAGGCCGTTTCGCAGCCATTCAAATTTTCGCGGACATCGACAAAATAATTATAGGGGTCAACAAGCGACTTACGTTACAGATGTTTCAAACGATTTCAGCGAATGCCCTAATAACACAAATTTAAGTACCGGATCAAGTAGCCAAAAATTTTTTCGTCCCTAAAGAAAATGATCATGTAAACAATAATGTAATAAAGAATGAATGTGATTACAATGCAATGAATGAGTGTGTAATTTTAAACTTAAATGGTATGAATTTTGTGCAAGTAAGATACCGAATGGAAAACATGTTATTTTTATTAGATACAGGAGCAAGTATAAGTGTAATTTTTTCAGGAAGTATACATGGAAATGAACGAATTGATAAAACAAAAAAGACTAAAATCGTAGGTGTAGGTGGATTTACTTATTCCTTAGGAGTAGCGAATATTTTATTTTCTTTAAATAATTACGAAATTCAGCATGTATTTTTAGTAACAGATAAATTTAGTTCAGGCATTCATGGTATTTTAGGTTCAGATTTTTTTTCCAAATATGGGGCAAATATAAACTATGAAACATATTTATTTTCGTTTTGTATTTTTAATAATAAGGTAAATGTACCTATGATTTCCAAATATGATTCTTGCATATCATTACCCCCCCCCGAAGTGAGGTAATAACATATTGCGAAATAAATAAAAGTGGTGAATTCGTTGTTTTGCCAGAAGAGCTATGTGAGGGTGTACTTGTTGCAGGAATTGTTGTATCATCTTACAATGAAAAAATTGCTGTAAGAATTGTGAATGTTAACGAGCGTGAAGTACAAATTAGAAATTTTAAACCACGTTTACAATGTGCATCAGATTTCGAAATTTATAACTTTGACAAAACAGGCAATTTAGTTATAGACCGAATTGACAAAATATTGGATTCGATAGATATGTCTACACTAAATATAGAAGAAAAACTTTCTATACAAAAAATATGTGCTAAATACTCTGACGTTTTTCATTTAGAGGGCGATCCACTTACTGTTACCAATCTTTACAAACAAAAACTTCAATTAAAAGACGATGCAGTACCTGTATACGTTAAACCCTATCGATTACCGCATGCGCAAAAAACCGATATAAGTAACCACGTTAATAGAATGCTTAGAGAAGGCACTATAGAAGAGGCAAAAAGCGAATGGAATTCGGCTATTTTAATCGTACCCAAAAAACCTGATAGTTCCGGGATTAAGAAAACTAGACTTGTGATTGACTATAGATTAGTCAACCAGCGGGCCCTAAGGGATGAAAAGTTTCCCTTACCTTGTATTGCGGAAATTTTAGATTCTTTATCTGGCGCCTTGTATTTTTCTCATCTTGATTTATCACAAGGGTATTATCAATTAGAATTAGATAAAGCCAGCAGACCGTATACCGCATTTACTACAAACGAAGGTCAATATCAAATAAAAAGATTGCCAATGGGGCTCAAGGTTAGTCCTTCTATATTTTCTAGACTTATGACGGTAGCAATGTCAGGATTAAACTATGAAAGCTGTTTTATTTATCTTGATGATCTCATAATATTCGGAAATTCATTACAAAATCATAACATAAATCTTATCAAAGTTTTACAACGACTTAGAAAAGTTAATTTAAAACTCAATCCAAGCAAATGTGATTTCCTTAAAAAAGAAATTTTATATTTGGGTCATATTATTTCATCTGATGGAATTTCTCCAGATCCAGAAAAATTAAAAGCAATTGTTCAATATCCAATACCTCAAAATGCTGATGAAGCAAAACGATTTGTAGCATTTGCAAATTATTATCGAAAATTTATTAACAATTTTGCTCAAATTGCCCAACCACTTAATGAATTATCTCGAAAAGGAAAAATTTTTGCATGGACTGAGAAATGTCAACTTTCTTTCGATAAACTGAAGCAAGCTATCACTAATCCGCCCTTGCTACAATATCCAAATTTTTCAGAAAATAACACTTTTATTCTTAAAACTGACGCTAGCGGGTATGCTATTGGCTCTATTTTGTGTAATGGTAACGATAAACCTATAGCTTTTGCTTCTCGAGTTTTAAATAAAGCGGAACAAAATTACTGTACTATAGAAAAAGAGTTACTAGCAATAGTATGGAGTGTTAAACATTTTAGACCATACTTGTACGGTAAAAAATTTCAAATTTTTTCAGATCATCGTCCCCTTATATATTTATTTAGCATGACTAATCCATCCAGTAGATTAACGAAATTTCGTCTAATTTTAGAAGAATATGACTTTAGCATACACTACATTAAAGGTTCTCAAAATGTTAACGCAGATGCTTTATCGCGCATTAAAATCGAATCAACAGAACTTAAAGACATTACTGCAAAAGTAAATAATAGTGTAAATATAATGACGCGTGCACAGACAAAAAGGCAGAATGTGCAAAAACAGCCGGATTTAATAAATTCTCAGAATGAAAGGCTTGATCACCCTGGAATTGTAGAATTATTAAAACCTCCTGTCGACAGTATAGAATTACGTTCAGTAAATGAAATCGATTTCAATAAATATAAAAATAGAATAAACCATGGTTACATAAATAATAAAATTTTTATATATGATGAGATATCTCAAATAATTTGCTTTAATCAAGATCACCGATCGACGCTTGACCTAGGTACATCGTTGAGGGATCTTGGAATTTTATGCAAAAAATATCAAATTCCGGAATTATATATATTAAAAAATACTAACAATGATAAATTTATAAAACACATATCGCGATATAGGAAAGAACTTTTAAAGAACGGTATTAAATTAAACATTGTCAGCAATGTTAACCGTGTTGCAAACAATGAAATGAAACAATTAATACTGAATGATTTTCACAATTTACCTACAGGTGGACATGCAGGTATAAATAGAATGTACAATAATATTAAAAAACGTTATTTTTGGTCTGGATTGAAGAAAGATGTAGAGGATTTTGTCAGACGCTGTAATGATTGTCAACGGCATAAATATTGCAAAATAAACAAACAGCCTATGACAATAACCTCCACAGCTACTTCAGCATTCCAAAAGATTTTTCTTGATATAGTAGGTCCAATTAAAAATGATAGTTTGGATAATTGCTATATATTAACAATTCAATGTGAACTTACTAAATTTGTCGAATGTTATCCACTACAAAATAAGGAAGCTTACAGTGTTGCCAAATCGTTCGTAGAAAATTTTATATTACGATACGGTATCCCTCAGGAGACTGTTACTGATCAAGGCAAGGAATTTGTAGCGAATGTATTTCAGGATTCTTGTAAATTATTAGGAATAAAAACCTTAAACTCAACGGCTTACCACCATGAAACTCTTGGTGCGTTAGAAAATTCACACAAGCATTTAGGAGCGTATTTGAGAATTCAGATAGCAAATCATGAAGACAATTGGAGTACTTGGGTACCATATTGGTGCTTTTCATACAATAATACTGTGCATACTGAAACCAAATATACTCCTTATGAACTTGTTTTTGGAAAAATAAGCCATATACCATCAAATATCTCTAATAACGTAGATCCTTTATATAATTTTGACAATTATCCACATGAATTAAAATACAGGTTACAAGTTGCTTGCAACGATGCAAGAAATAACTTAATATCTTCCAAATATAAAAGAAAGGAACAATTTGACAAAAACTGTAATAATATTATTTATAATATAGGAGATAAAGTTTTAGTTTTAAATGAAAATATGGATACTAAGTTAGATTGTGTATACATAGGTCCTTATATAGTTTTAGAGGATTCGCACCCAAATATTTTATTAAATATCAAAAATAAACCAACATTAGTACATAAAAATAGAATTAAGCTTTACCACGATTAATCAAAAACAAAATTTTCTTGTTTTAAAATTTTTTTTTTCCTTTCCCAAGGGAGGTGTACTGGACTAACAAAGACAAAAGGTCTTTGACTTCAATTTCCTTTTTAAAGTAATTACGATAGTTGCATACATCAATTATTATTATCCAGCACAGCGCTTTAGGAAACCAATAAGTTGTTTAATTAGTATAAGCAATTTTAACTATACTTTGCATATGCTATCGTAGCACTTTTGTGGGCATTGACTTAGATTTACTGAATAGACAATAGACGAAGTTTGATGTTCAATCTAACAAGTTGTTTGTTTTTACCCCTATCCTTGCGAACCAATGAAGGGTGACTACAACTGTTTAAAAAAAAAAAACAAGATATTTGAGAAGTAGCTTTAGCCACATAAATTAAAAGCGACTTTTGGGACATACGAATTTTCATATTTCAACAACATTGGCATTTCTCTACCAGTTAATTTTCATAGATCATCCTTGCCATTAAAAATATGCAACAAAAAATAGTTTATCTTAATATTTTCCGATATTTATTATGACTTTCGGTCAACTCAAATCATATTCTGGGACATCCGGTACACTAAAGTCGATCAAAAATGACCGCTCTAGTGTAAGACGTCAAAATATTTTCATATGCAATTGGCTTAGTTAAGGGTTATTAATTTTTCTATGAATTTTCGTAGCCCTGTATAATATCAACACGCATAAATGAGCCAAAAAGAGGAAATAAATGTAACACAAACTTTGAGCTCTAAAAAACGCCCTTTTGGGGCATTCTATACAGTGTGGTCATTTAAGTGTGCAACATATGGGAACTTTTTTTATTACCGATTTCTCAGAAAATTCTATTCCTGATAAAAGTTGGTGCATGTTCGATAATCATATTAGGTGCACTTGGAATGGTTGCAAGTCAAACGGCGTACAGGGTAGGTAAAAAAATATAAAACTTGTACTAGAATAAAGTACCCCCATTTCAGAAAATTCAGCAAAATGTTATTAAGAAAAGTTGTTTAGAATTAAAGTTATGCATAGATTCGAAAACGTGACCTCCTAAAATATTTTTTTTTATATTCAACCTAAAGACCTTCATAAATTAATCAAAATCAAATCAATTTCACATATCTTTGTTCAAATTCAAGCATATTTGTAACATTAACTTGAATTTTTAATTTATTAAGGAATCACAAACTTCATGGTTGTTGCAACGACATTAAACACAACTTTAAAATATCCTAAAAATTCTTTTTGACAAGATAAAACATTAGTTATGATAATATGCAAATTAAAAAACTCTTATTTAAAGTGCAAAATTTTTATTTTACATGTTTATTAAAAAACTGTACAAATTAATCGACAAACATGAAATTCTACTAAAACATTATGACAGTTTGATGGCATTATTAACAAAACAATGTATGCAATATGTATGCGTTTAGTCCATGGTTTTGGCAATTTTTATCGTTTTTTTTTATTATAACTTAACAATAAACAAATAAAAAAAAAATAAAACAAAAAATACTTGACATGCAGAGAAAAATAAAATTATGTATGTGTAAAAAAATTATCGGCGCGTCTCTGTATGTCCACCTTCTCGGTCGATGCATTTAATTGTCCGATCATAAAATTCACCAAAAGTGGATCGCAACACTTGCTGGAATATTTCTGCAATGAAATCGTATCGAATTTTCATGCTCCCCAACATTATTAAACAGTCGATCCTTGTAAACTTTTTGCTTAAAATATCCCCATAAAAAAAAATCTAATGGGGTGAGATCTGGCGAACGAGGATCGGTATTTCATCCTAACCACTTATCACAAAATTCCCCATTTAACCATTCAGAAACAATTCTAGCAGAATGAACGGGACAACCATCATGTACAAACCATAATTTATGTCGTTCTTGTGTACTCATATTATCCAAAAAATCTATTAGTTCTTTTTCAAAAAATGTAAATAGGTATCACTAGTTAAATTTTGGCGAAAAAAAAAACGGACCTATTAATTTGTTTCTTGGTAATACTGGTTTTTATTGTCAATGACAAAATTTGGATTTTCGTCCGACCACCACCTACAATTTTGGGAATAAACAACGCCATTTGTTGTGAACGTGGATTCATCCTCAAAAAGTATGTGTCTATGGAAATCACGTTGATCTTCTATTTGTCCTTGAATCCACATGCAGAAATCATACCGCAAGTCATAGTCTCGTCTTTGAATCGGTCAAATAAACATTGACTTATAGGCATGGTATTTTTGTTTTTTAAGAATCTTCATAACAGAGCTTTTTTTTATACCAGTATAAGCATAAATTTCTTGAGTAGATCTTGTAGGGTTTTTAACAACTGCTTGAAGTACTTCTAATTGATTTTCTTTAGTACATACAGTTTTGGTACGTTAATTTTTATATTTATAGTCTAAAGACTGTCTGTTTAAAATTATTTAAAATTCTGCTTACAGTTGAATAATGTACTTGTTTATCTAGATGTCGTTCATTGAATATATCTCCTGCTTCACGCACTGTTTTAGAGTTTTCTCCACATAATATGAACACTAATTTTGCCTTCTCAGCTAACGTTAACTGTCTTGGAGGAGCCATTTGAAATCAAATAACAACAATAATTATTTAAGAATGAAAAATGCCACCAAACTATCATAATGTTTACTTTTAACCCTTATTTGTTTTCTTCCATAGGTATCTGCGATTATTTTAGTAGGATTTCATGTCTGTCGATTAATTTGTACAGTTTTTTAATAAACATTTAAAATAAAAATATTGCACTTTAAATGAGAATTTTTTACTTTGCATATCATCATTATCTTGTTTTATCTTGTTAAAAAGAATTTTTAGGATATTTTAAAGTTGTGTTTAATGTCGTTGCAACAACCGTGAAGTTTGTGATTCCTTAATAAATTAAAAATTCAAGTTAATTTTACAAATATGCTTGAATTTGAACAAAGACATGTGAAATTGATTTGATTTTGATTAATTTATGAAGGTCTTTAGGGTGAATATATAAAAAAAATTTTTTTTTGGGAAATTAGTAATGTTTTAAAAAAAAATATTTTTTTATTTTAGGAGCTCACGTTTCCAAATCTGTGCATAACTTTTAATTCTAAACAACTTTTCTTAATAACATTTTGCTGAATTTTATGAAATAGGGGTACTTTATTCTTGTGCAAGTTTTATATTTTTTGACCTACCCTGTATGTCGTTTGACTTGTAACCATTCCAAGTTCACCTGATATGATTGTCGAACATGCACCAACTCTTATCAAGAATAAAATTTTCTGAGAAATCGGTAATAAAAAAAATTCCCATATGTTGCACACTTATAATTTGCGTATTTTAACAGAATTGACCCTTGTCTACCAATACATTTCCATAGATAATCCTTTCATTAATAATTCAAGTCAAACATAATTTATTGAGACACCCGGTACACTAAAGCCGGCCAAAAACATTACGAATTATTAAATTATATCGCCAGAGTTAGTTAAAAGTTCTAAAAATTTCAACCCTTTTTCCATCCTGTATAAAATAAACACACAGAAATTAGCCAAATAGTTAAGCCATCTAAGAAAAACACACTTCAAATCCGGAATCCTATAGCTTTTGAGCAGCATACATTAAAAATCTACAATTTAAAGGAGGATAAAAATATTACTCACCTAAAACGAACATCAGTTTTACCTATTTTTACACAATTCCGTATATAGCTTCATACTCACTACCGCGAATTCCGCCTTTTTTTGACAGATATACATTTTTCGGGCGAATATAAATTTTGGTCCATACTCACTTACGCGAAATTTCGTCCGCGAATATTCGCGAAAAAGTTAAATCAGTTTTAACTTTTTTGCGGATCCGCAACAAGAATTTTAGGTTTTGTTTATTTTTGAAACTTTTTAGGTTATATTCCATAGCTTTGTATTAAATCGTAAATTGAAATTCTGGTTGTTGTATTTAACTTTTCTGTGAATCCGCAACACAAATTTTTTAATTTTACAAGTATCATGGATAAAATGGAACAAATGGAAGAAAATACAGAGGTAAATAGGAGAATCTTCCATAAAAAATCTATATTATTAAGAGCAATTCCTTTATAATTACAAAAGCCGGAAGCGGACGTAAAACATCAGTTTTTACGTAAGGTATAATAATAATTCCACAAATAAAAATTTAAATTATGATCCATTTATAGGTTTGAGGTTGTGTTCATGTTTATCATCAAAACCTCATTCTACAATTTTTTTACGTTTCAAATCCGCTGAAAAGTTAAGATTTTCCGCCGCGAATTATTTTAAATCCCAAACTGACACTTTATGTCAAAAAAAGGCGAAATTCGCGGTAGTGAGTATGAAGCTTATCTCAGGGGCAAAAAATAAAAGTCCGTATCGTAAATAAATATTTTAAAACTCACACAGAATCTCCAAAAAAACTTACTCACTCTTTAGGTATATGATCACTAGTCATCATAGTAGTAGTAGTAGTAGTAGTAGGTCACTAGAAATATTTTAATGACTTATGTGTGTAAAATTCTATGAAATAAATACGGCTATTTGTGGGAAAATACCGGCGTTCACAAAAAGGAAACATTGTTTAAAACACGTCATATATCACATTTTTAGGCTTAACACCATGTAATATTAACACTAGCATTGAATCTAAACCCGCATTTTCTGACAACTTGACGTCTCTGGAAATTAAGTTTGCCAAATACACACACCTGTTTTAGTAATGGCCGACCATGCAATAATTGACAATGTTTAAAATCCCGAAAATGCGAGTTTTTTTGGCAGTTTTCGTAGTATACAAACTGATATATCTGTAATATTAGTGTTCTAATTTTCTTTAGCGAAAATTGTTCGAAAATTACGGGGGCATTGAATAAACCCAATACGGATGTAAAAGAAATAATTTTCCTATAAAATATTTATATAAAGATTTTTTCTAATAAATTTATTTTTTTGTACACTCTGTTTACAATTCAAATTATATACTTTACGTCTTTTGAGGAGAGATTTCCGATGACGTATTCAGAATGTGATTAAAATATTACCTTAAAAAAAACGTCAGTCAGTTAGATGTATCCATAAGAGAAACACATAATTTTTGTATTTTTACTTTGGAATCCAATATTGTAACTTTGTAGAAAATAAAAACACTTTGGACTTCGAGTAAGTTAATTAGCGCCGTCGGTAGGATATTGGGGATTTGTGCATACTGAACCCGTAAATTTCTTCGTATCTATGAATTAAATACGAGCATTTTTGATGTAGTGCTTGGTAGAGGTGTTAAGACAGAGTGAACCTCAAGAAGTCGATAACCCCAGTCTATCGAAGACCTGTGGCTACGCACCTATCAGTAACTCACCGGAAGCTAGAATCAAATTTTCCAGCTAAGCAAGGACCAGGATTTTTGGAAGGATCAACATTGCCAACCAAAGCATAATCTGGATAAGAATGAAGATCATCGTTGTCTTAGTGTTGTGCAATTTTCTTTACGTCGAAGATCAATATAATTATCAAGGATATATCAAGCTTAAACCTATCACATTCAACTGACTCTGCTTCCGAAAAATCAGAACTAGCAAAGGTAATTTATCAATCTTTAAATAATGAAATAATAAATGAAGGTAACAAATCTTTAAACCCTAATCCTAATTCAGCTCTTCTCAGTTTAAACCAGAATGCTTCAATTGTGTGCCACAATTTGATGGCAACCCAAACGGCTTGAATATGTATCTGGCCATATGCCAAAGCTTAATACATACTTTCTATTAGACCAATGAGCCTACAAACTTTCAAAATACTTATCTTCTGAATTTTATAATTGGTAAATTAACGGGAAACGCAAAACTAGTTCTAGGCTGTCAAACTGTAAATACGTGCAAGGATGTAAAAAACATTCTTCAAAGGAGTTTTGCATATCAATGCGACGAGGCTTGCCTACACAGGGACCTAGCCATGCTTACTTAACCACCCACTGAAGAACCTAATCAATTTTACGATCGCATTTTTCATATACTAAATTTATTATTCGATATCCACGAATAAGACTGAAAAAGTGCTTAAAAAAATTGTATAATGACTTAGCTTTAACGACCTTTTTATCGGGATTGAAAGAACCTTTCGGTACAAATATACGTCGTATGCATCCGAGCGATCTCGCAACAGCGTTGCAATATGTTATACAGGAATCCAATTATTTTGAAAGTCTAAATAAAGCTCCTATTTAAAAACAGCCGATCCAAAATTGTAAGCCTACGTATTCTAACTTTTCACAAATGCCTCAATTTTGACCAATCTTTAATCATAACTTTAATGCGAACACATCGCATAACCAGTTCACACCCGGGTCTATTTTCTCGTCACAACCAATTTCAATAAGGCCTAATTGAGGGGGTCAGTGGAAAAGTAGTACGAGTAACATTTTTCAATTATGGGAGATAAGTGCACCACAAGTTGGTTAAAGTGTATATCTGTTTAGAAAAAAAATAGTACAAGTGCTATTCCAACATCTTAGCGCCATCTATAAATCAGTAGCTCAAGCTCAACTCTTAAAAGCTCTTTTCGTTTGGGAAAAAGTAGTACAGGTGCACTTATACCATTTTTCTACTTAGTAAATTAGTAAAACGTGCTTTCATGTTAGGATACGTTGAGGTGTTTTGCCAGTGACTAAAGTGACTTTAAAATAATAATCTTGGTATTTTATACTAAAATGGAGAATGGTGAGTACGTTTTAATAGCTAATTTGCGGTTACATGTTCGTGTGTCGCTTGTAGAAGATCTTCCGAGGTGGCGTCTTGTTTATTAAATTTTGTTCAGCAACTGCCAAAGTCAACAAAAAATATTATAGGCTTCAGTGACTCATGCGGGGGCCAAAATAAGAATAAAAATGTATTAAAATTTTGGATGTTCGTTGTTCAAAATTTTTACATACAATCTGTGGACCACAAGTTCTTAGAGCCGGGGCACACTTACATGGAGTGCGATGAAGACTTTGCATTAATTGAGAAGCACAAGCGCCACGTTGAGTACGTATACGTACCTAAGTACCTAGTGAATAGAATAGAGCCATTAAAGAGAGTTGCAAGAAATTTTCTGTAACACAAATGACATCAGCAGACTTTTTCTCATTTTCAGAGCTTGAAGGTATAACTTCCATTGTTCGCAATAACAAAGAAAAAAGGAAGATTGCCTGGCGACAAATTAGATGGATAAGAGTTGAAAAAGATCAACCATTTACAATGAAATTTAAAGACACGCTAAGTAAATCTTTCGAATTTTACGAAGCAGACTGGGCCCTAAAAAGAAAAGGAAGACCAGCAGCAGAAAAACTTTGCCTATTGTATAATGAGGCACCAAAAATTAAATTCATAAAATGGCAAAATCTTCAAGAGCTGTTGCAGTTTGTGCTTCCGGTGTACCACACTTTCTACAAAAATCTGTCACATCAACTAAAAACTAAATCAAAAGCAGGTGCTGGCAGTATAGAAGAGAAAAATGACATGACGAAGACATAGTAGATGAAAGTGACAGGATTATTTAAGAGTCTGATGAAGATTAGTCAGGGTGTCATTATGTACTTTTTTTCACTTTTTTAAATCAGAATTTTTAAATAAAGTATTTTTTATGTCACTTATACTTGTTTTACTCCAAATCATCATGTATGGAAAAGTGGTACAAGTGAGAAAACTTAATTTTTTCAGAAAAATGCAATTTTTTTTAAACCCAAGTATACAATTCCAAATTATATTAGAATTTTTTAAATAGATATACGTAGCCATTCTTGGACTTACTTTTACTAGGATTTTACTAATAGTCATTAACTTTGACCTTTAGTTACTCTAAATCATGTTAATGTTACTTGTACCACTTTTCCACTGACCCCCTCAATTTTATTAATGAACAGTAGATGTAGCTAAGCTGATTCTGGACCAAAATCCCATAAGAAATAACATGGGCCGAAAACCTGCATTTTTATCAATGACGATAAAGCAAAGATAGACCAGGCATCTCATTCATGTACGTAATTTTGCGCCGAGCCTACAACTCACTGTTTATAAGAGGACGATAGCATGGGCACGCTACTACGAGGTTGAATTAGCAGTGGCGTATCACTTTCAACGTATTTTAGATGTTGTGTTAAAATTATCAATAATATCATTTCAATAACAATTATATTAAAATAGGTGACCATGATACAAGCCAAATCGTTTTCTAAAAACTAGCAAGAGCATTGCTGTATTTAGAATGAAAATAAAAAGTGATATTTTGATAGACGATGATGACATGCGAATGAATTCGTGGCTTCCAAAAATTATAAAAATATGAGGAAAAAGTACCTCAGGTTAACATTAAACATAAAAACATATAAATAATAACAATATTTTAAAATTACAATTTAATCAAGTAAGTACGTCGGAATTTGCTTTGTTACCTAAGTGTTAAATAATACTTCACCTGGGTCAAATTGACGTATAACTCGTAGGCTGGAGCCTGAGGGCTCAATCATGGACTCTGCAGGCCAAACCTGGAGAGGTGGCAACCTTAATAGTATTACATATTGCCAAAGATTACATATAATACTAAAGTGGAAGAAAGATTACAACAATAAATTCACAATCTTAACAGTACCTATTGTTATTAAGTTAATTACTGTATCGAGAATGTGTTATATTATCTACATTATTTCATACAAATGAGCATTTTTTAGTGCCTTCTGTTTTTTTCAAATCTTTATATTTAGGTATTTCTTTGTCGTGTCTCTTAATAATTATAAGCAAATTTGTTAAAATTTTATTTTGAAACTGTAAAACGATATTCTGAAATATCTCATTTGGTCTACAGTCTAGCCTTTATCTGTTTTTAGCCTCGAAAATGAGAAACTACTTAGGTGTTACTTATAGTTTTTCCAAAAGTTTTATTTCACCTGTCTTCCCCCACCCGCACAACTTTTTTCTTTAAAATATAAAGAGTAAAATTGCTCAGAAACCCCTACTTTTTGGAAGTGGTTGAAAAAACTTACAGATCATTTCATTTTTGAAACAACATACCTCTTTGGAGGAGTCCCCTCTATGGTCGAATTAGAACTAAAAGAAATGGGATTCAATTTATAAGTAAGAAAAAAATGTTAGTTGCTATATTATAGCTTTACCTATATTCTATTAAAATAATTTTTCTAATCCACAGTATAAACGTCTAATATCACATATTTTGTAACTTTCTCAGGTAGAGTTAAAGGGACGGTTTTTTTTACTAAGCCTGACACGAAGTATAGGTCACCCGAAAGTTTACTGATAGCTTCAGAACAAAATGTGTTTAGAATCTGTGTGTGAGTAAAATATAAAAGCACAATAAAAACCATCATCCTATTTAAAATATTAAAGCTGACAGCTACTTTCCCTATAACCACACAAGATAGGAAATTGCAAATATTTTAAAGGAGGCATTTATACAAATTATAACATGCAAAGTTTTAAGAGGAAATATTTAGTAGTTTACTTAAAAGTGTTAATGGTTGTTCCTATTGAATTTTCCCATACATTAATACTCATTCATAGAGTTTCACGTACCTTATATTAATTGACTGATTTCTCCCTACATAGAATGGCTTCGAGTTAACACCACTTTTTAAGTACTTCACTCCGTTTTCTTTATTACAAAAATCGTCCTCATTAAAGTGCTTTGAACATACCAAAGCTCTTTGTGGTAATGGTTTATCTTCTTCAAACCCGACAAAAGTAAACCATTTTTTTCTATGTACGGGATCACTTGGAAACCTTAAATATAATAATAATTGAAATCTATTTTATTGATTGAACATTTTCCTGTAACAATGTATAAATACTGAACAATTTGTACATTAGTATGTAATGTTTAAAATAATAGTAGGTAAATAACTTGTAATACAAGGACACTTATTTCATGCCCAGTGGTATCTCAGGAGAGGCCGGCGGCTCTTTATACCATAAAAAAAACTAAAATATGGAGTTTAATAAGATAATAAACATAAACCTAAACTTTTTACGCCGATTTTATAACAAGTTCCTAACAAATTAAGATTCTTCATTATTGTGTTTATAATTAATTATTCTACAATTTTTGCCAATCTAACCTATTTAAAACAATAGTGACTTTGTTGTTCAAAGCGCAATTATTTATAATAGCCCTCTTAAAATTAAATTAATATTCTGTTTGACATCGACATTAAAAAAATACCTTCATGCACCGCTACTGTTGGTCGAATTATCAATGAAATATTTATCTCATAAATACTTACTTATGAAAAGAAAATCCAGGCACTGAATCGGTTATTTTGCAAACCTGACACTGTCTCACCATATTGTAAAATTATAATTATCTCACAAAACTATAAATCACAATAATCTCACCACTAAATCAATTTATAAAGCCGAAAATGCTTTGTAATAATTATAGTGTCAAAATTGTGACATTTATTTTCTTATTTTCGCCTGCTACCGCTAGGAGGCAGACGTTGCCACATTTTGCGGACTCTACACCAGTGTCGAATAGTCCGAATTATATAGCTGCCGTTCTAACTGTAAAATTAATTTTTGATTGACTGCCACTACTGCCAGTCAACAAGTTTTCATAAAACCCGCATTATGCGCGGCCATAGCACTAGTAAATACCAAATTGTTACAAATTAAGTCAATTTAAGCAGAAATAAAACCCAAAAGGGGTAAGTTTTGGACTCATCGGCAACAGTGTACAAATATTTTTAACGTGGAACTCGCATGGAACCTGGCGGAGTTTTGCATCTGACCTCTCGACTGCTTGTTATGATAAAAGAGCATGCGGCGTCCATCTTTGCTTTATCGTCTGTGATTTTTATCACCATTTTAGGGCGTGGCACTTTTCCTAGAAGCCATCATACTCTCTTAACCCGAGTGGAAACCAACTACTACGCCATCTAGTATCTGACATCATAACTGCTCGCAGTAGATACAGGATCCGTCTTAACCTAAGTGGTGCCCCCTGGTATTACCAACCTAACTGAACAACTTAATGAATAAATAATAACAGAAAAAAGTTTGTGCATTCAGCGGGAATTAAACCATGAGCCTCTGGGTTAGAACTTCAAAGCCTTGCAACATACGCTACGAGAGCATATACCTTGAAACTGTTAAACAATGTTCGACAACGTGAAGCCACGGGGACACATCTGAACAGATTGTTGGAACAAAGGTCCTTAAGTGAGATTATGGCAATATTATGGTTATAATGTACAAAATTAAGGCAAACCAGGCTGTTTCATCTACTTAGTAAAACAAAATAATTGATATCTGAGTACTACTACCTGAAGTTAGGCAACCAGTGTTTCAACAGTAAATATATATATTATTGAGTAAAAAAATCAAGAAAGACCCAAAAGTTAGTGCCTTATAGGCAATGAAGGAAGGATGTCATTGACTAAAAACAAAAGATTGTTGCCCCACTATGTCTTAAATTCGCTGCGCCTATTTTAACATAAGTTCATTTTGGTGGAAAAAGTCTAGAAATAATGTTTGTATACTTCCAGCTTTTGCTATACTTTATATGACTTTTACTATTAAATCCCCTTTGGTGCGCACTGACACAAGAAGAATTTCTTTATATTTTTTTCAACTCTGTATTGGAATATCCTGTAGGGTTTTCTTTTATCAATAAATTCAGTAGTTCGGTGGTTAAGTTATATTTTTCATTATAGATCATTGGTGTGTTATTTTCAATTTCTACAGGCTTATTTCCAATAAACCAATCATTTTCGCACATTCTAAAACCAAAGTCTAGTCTGTTTGATAAAGACATAAGCGCTAATTTAATTTTATACATCTTATCTCGTGGACCTCTAACCTTCTAACGAGGTACTCAGCAACGAAACGGGTATTTAAAACAAAACGATATCCAAAACTGCATCACAACTGCATCACAACTGCATCATAACACTATCAAAACACTATCGTGATTGTATCAATACATCACAACACAAACACGTCAGCATCACAACAAAAATAAAAGGGCTGTTTCTAACATATAGCGATTGATGCTTTACATTTCCAACACAATTTAGTTTAGATAGAAATAAAACCAAAAAATAGTTATATATCGAAAACATTTAGTTACAAAAATACGTATAAAAGATATGCGACAATGATAAGAAACAAAAATAATATCCTGGACGTTATAGATCCATAAGCCACATTAATGATGCCCACATTATAATATTCTAGCTAACAACGACGCTAACATTGTATCAAGAATATTATTCGATATACAAGATAATAATAATCCAAGACAGCTATATTAGAATAATTTAAGATCAAGTACGAACTTATTACCAACCTCGTATGTATTATATTATAAACTTTACATCTATGATAAATAGTAGGGAATTAAAAACGAAAATGGACTTAAAAACTAAGAAAAAAAGATATATACAATAAAAGCAATACCCTGTATATTAAATACTTCCGATCGATTATTATTAAGAACTTATCGACGGGGTGATTAGGTAAATGTAAAATTTGGTCTAATAATATCAAAACTCAGCACAGCTACTTCTCGAGAGCCAGAAGTAAATTTCACCAAACCAGACTGCAAGTCAAAAATCTGAACCTCAGCTAGATCTGACTGTGATATTCGATATTAGAGGACATCACGCAACTCTTCTTACCATTACGCAAGATACCCCAAAACAGTGCGCTTTTGGTTTTCAAGCGATGTACTGCTAAAAATAATCTACATCGTAAAACTAAAATTTACCCCATGATTACAAAAACACGTTTATTTACAACATATGAATAGAAGATAAATGCAAAATCATATACAAGATGTTAGTTACCTTAATAACTATTTTAACTACAATTTAATTCACATCAATCAAAAATATTTAAATAATATAGCATACTTTATTTTAGAATACAACAAGGAATGCTGAAAATTTTTTAATTAATACAACATTTGGTATACACATACAATAAATTCAAATTAGGTTTTCAAAAGTCGATATCTCGGAAATTATTAGGTTTAGACTTATAATGCATTTATTAAAAAATAACGGCTACTTCATGCAAAAGTCAAAAATATTCTAAGATGTAGGGTATTCTATTTAACAAAAATATAGTTTTTGGTATTACTCTTTTTTGAGACACCCTGTGTCTTAAATATAATTTTAGGTTATAGCAGAGGCGAAACGTTATAAGTTTTATTAAGAAAATTTTCCCATAAGTTCAACTGTTTAGCAACTATTGGCCGACGCGCCCTTGTTGGCCTACCCTGTATATGCTTTGGTTATTATTCTATTTAATAATTTCGTATTTTTATAGAAGTAGGGCAGGCAAAAATATACATACAATTACACCTAGGTAGTTTATATTTACAAATACTCTAATTTTTTTGTTGTTGGGTTTTAATATAATAATAATACAAAGATAGATCATTAATCATCCTCCAAATGACTCGTTTTCTTTACTTTAATAATGATGGGTTGAATGTTCAGTTTATTTAATACATATTCTCTATTATACCATTTTAATATCTCGCTTTCTGTATGCGGAATCCAAACATCACAAGTAGCAGTACACTATGATTCTTTCCACAAATTCTTACAGACAATTTATGTATTGTCATCTCGATCAATATGCCTATTATAATAATTTTTGAGAATCCCCAAATATATTCGATCGGATTGAAAATACAGTGGTATGGAGGACGCCGTAATTATTATTTTAGGTCAGACGTTGAAAACAATGTTTAAATTTATTTACAATTGTCCAAAAAAACAAAGCAGCTTGCTTCTACAAATAATAATATGTATGCAAGGTGAACCGAAAAGTCGGGTATGAATATAAACTAATAATAAAAGTTATAGGTACATTGTTTCCTAATTATACCGGTTGACCCGAATAATTTTAATTTTTTCTATAAGGACGTATATTGCAAACAAGTAAGATCTGGGAACTCCATAAAAATAAATTAATATACATTAGATGACCTTTCAAAATTCTGAGAATTGTTGCAACATTGAAATATCTTATATTATGCGGTTCACTGCACATTTTATTCCTCGAATAATATTTAAAAATACCAAGAGTCGTAGGATAACTACGTAATTGTATAATATAACATTTAACCCGGAGCAATGCCAAGGTTACACCGGTAACCGTGAACGTTTGTAGCATTAAATCAGCCTATGCATTATTTTGTTTATCGAATTATATGACGCAAAAAATTGTGACAATACGATATGTGACTGAAATGCAAATAATTTTAATTGTATTCTAATTACGTCACCGGCTTATATAAAATACAGCTATCGAGTGAGTTAGCGGACAGTTTAGTGATATTCTTCTGCTTATCTTCAGAGTAAGTACCAAATATTTATGAGATTTTGTTTAGTTGTTACATATATGAGAGTTTTTAGATAAAATGTTTGTATATAATTATTGTGTAATATTTTGAAGAAAATACTTAAATACGTTAATAAATTCCTAAAAATTACGAGCTTAAAAAATTATCTTAATAATAATTAAAGGGGAATTAGGGATTCATTGTGTATTTTCTGTACAGAAATGTGCAGAGACCTGAACCTATCAACTTTCCACCACATCAGCCGTTGATAAAAAAAACCTACACATTTAAACAACCCACTAACATTTTTTGACAAACCTCGTATATGACTAAAAAAATTTAACATCTGATGGTTGCATTTTAGGTTTTGGACCATGCAGAACTTTTTATGAAGAATAACTTTTTTTCGTAAAATTAATAATAAAGAAGTTTCCCATATGCCGCCAACTTACGTGGACACACTGTATGTATAGGTTTAGTATAATATTTTATTCGTAATTATTTATTAATGAGAACTTGCTTATCTGTTAAATTGACGGATCCTAATTATTTATTTCAATTTCCATACAGGGGTTCCCAAAAAGAGACGACTAACAGAACAGTAATACTAAAATTGACTTTGTATGTAAGTACATCAGATTACTGTTGATGAATTAGTAAAATGTTACTGCTTTGACCTTTTGACTTGTGTATGCTGTTTTTGACCTTCTTAGGATTTACAGATCTTCAATTTTATAATTGCAGGAGAATGGCTTATTTTATAATTTTTAATCTGAAAATATTTTTTGTTTTATATATTTAAGTAGTACACTGTACTCCAAATATTATTATATATAGGGTCTTTTGAACTTGACGATATGCCATTTTATTTTTTTATATCTAAATGTAGTATATACGAGGTTATTAATAAGTGTCTTTTTTATGTGAGCTTTTATTTTCCCCCATATGCATACTATAAAATATAGCCTTCATTATTTGTAATGTATTGTTTATTTCCATTTTTAATGCTCACAAAAAACCTTTGTACTCTCCAATATACCTGATTTATCTCAATATTTTAGCTATCCATTTAAAGACTGTTATTTATGTGCAAGTGAATATAATGTTTAATTTAATTATAGAAATAAAATAGACGTGGATGATATTAAGTGGGCTGTTTAAATGTGTAGTTTTTTTATCAACGGCTGAACGGTGAAACGGTGGTGGAAAGTTAATAGGTTCAGGTCTCTGCACATTTCTGTACAGAAAATATACAATGAATCCCTAATTCCGCTTTAATTATTATTAAGATTATTTTTTAGGCTCGTAATTTTTAGGAATTTATTAACGTATTTAAGTGTTTTCTTCAAAATATTACACAATAATTATATACAAACATTTTATCTAAAAACTAAAAAGAATAATTTTGTTAAATAGCTATCTCTCATATATGTAACAACTAAACAAAATCTCATAAATATTTGGTACTTACTCTGAAGATAAGCAGAAGAATATCACTAAACTGCCCGCTAACTCACTCGATAGCTGTATTTTATATAAGCCGGTGACGTAATTAGAATACACTTAAAATTATTTGCATTTCAGTCACATATCGTATTGTTACAATTTTTTCCGTCATATAATTCGATAAACAAAATAATGCATAGGCTGATTTAATGTTACAAACGTTCACGGTTACCGGTGTAACCTTGGCATTGCACCGGGTTAAATGTTATATTATACAATTACGTAGTTATCCTACGACTCTTGGTATTTTTAAATATTATTCGAGGAATAAAATGTGCAGTGAACCGCATTATATAAGATATTTCAATGTTGCAACAATTCTCAGAATTTTAAAAGGTCATCTAATGTATATTAATTTATTTTTATGGAGTTCCCAGATCTTACTTGTTTGCAATATACGTCCTTATAGGAAAAATTAAAATTATTCGGGTCAACCGGTATAATTAGGAAACAATGTACCTATAACTTTTATTATTAGTTTATATTCATACCCGACTTTTCGGTTCACCTTGTATACATATTATTATTTGTAGAAGCAAGCTGCTTTGTTTTTCTGGACAATTGTAAATAAATTTAAACATTGTTTTCAACGTCTGACCTAAAATAATAATTACGGCTTCCTCCATACCACTGTATTTTCAATCCGATCGAATATATTTGGGGATTCTCAAAAATTATTATAATAGGCATATTGATCGAGATGACAATACATAAATTGTCTGTAAGAATATGTGGAAAGAATCATAGTGTACTGCTACTTGTGATGTTTGGATTCCGCATACAGAAAGCGAGATATTAAAATGGTATAATAGAGAATATGTATTAAATAAACTGAACATTCAACCCATCATTATTAAAGTAAAGGAAACGAGTCATTTGGAGGATGATTAATGATCTATCTTTGTATTATTATTATATTGAAACCCAACAACAAAAAAATTAGAGTATTTGTAAATATAAACTACCTAGGTGTAATTGTATGTATATTTTTGCCTGCCCTACTTCTATAAAAATACGAAATAATTAAATAGAATAATAACCAAAGCATATACAGGGTAGGCCAACAAGGGCGCGTCGGCCAATAGCTGCTAAACAGTTGAACTTATGGGAAAATTTTCTTAATAAAACTTATAACGTCTCGCCTCTGCTATAACATAAAATTATTTTTAAGAATACAGGGTGTCTCAAAAAAGAATAATACCAAAAACTATATTTTTGTTAAATAGAATACCCTACATCTTAGAATATTTTTGACTTTTGCATGAAGTAGCCGTTATTTTTTAATAAGAACATTATAAGTCTAAACCTAATAATTTCCGAGATATCGACTTTTGAAAACCTAATTTGAATTTATTGTATGTGTATACCAAATGTTGTATTAATTAAAAAATTTTCAGCATTCCTTATTGTATTCTAAAATAAAATATGCTATATTATTTAAATATTTTTGATTGATGTGAATTAAATTATAGTTAAAATAGTTATTAAGGTAACTAACGTCTTGTATATGATTTTGCATTTATCTTCTATTCATATATTGTAAATAAACGTGTTTTTGTAATCATGGGGTAAATTTTAGTTTTACGATGTAGATTATTTTTAGCAGTACATCGCTTGAAAACCAAAAGCGCACTGTTTTGGGGTATCTTGCGTAATGGTAAGAAGAGTTGCGTGATGTCCTCTAATATCGAATATCACAGTCAGATCCAGCTGAGGTTCAGATTTTTGACTTGCAGTCTGGTTTGGTGAAAGTTACTTCTGGCTCTCGAGAAGTAGCTGAGCTGAGTTTTGGTATTATTAGACCAAATTTTACATTTATCTAATCACCCCGTCGATAAGTTCTTAATAATAATCGATCAGAAGTATTTAATATACAGGGTATTGCTTTTATTGTATATATCTTTTTTTCTTAGTTTTTAAGTCCATTGGCGTTTTTAATTCCCTACTATTTATCATAGATGTAAAGTTTATAATATAATACATACGAGGTTGGTAATAAGTTCGTACTTGATCTTAAATTATTCTAATATAGCTGTCTTGGATTATTATTATCTTGTATATCGAATAATATTCTTGATACAATGTTAGCGTCTTTGTCATTGTATCTACTGTAAAATAATGTATGTCTTATTATTATTTTTGAGTGACTAATTTTAGCTAGAATATTATAATGTGGGCATCATTAATGTCGCTTATGGAGCTATAACGTCCAGGATATTATTTTTGTTTCTTATCATTGTCGCATATCTTTTATACGTATTTTTGTAACTAAATGTTTTCGATATATAACTATTTTTTGGTTTTATTTCTATCTAAACTAAATTGTGTTGCAAATGTAAAGCATCAATCGCTATATGTTAGAAACAGCCCTTTTATTTTTGTTGTGATGTTGACGTGTTTGTGTTGTGATGTATTGATACAATCACGATAGTGTTTTGATAGTGTTGTGATGCAGTTGTGATGCAGTTTTGGATATCGTTTTGTTTTAAATACCCGTTTCGTTGCTGAGTACCTCGTTAGAAGGTTAGAGGTCCACGAGATAAGATGTCTAAAATTAAATTAGCGCTTATGTCTTTACCAAACGGACTAGACTTTGGTTTTAGAATGTGCGAAAATGAATGGTTTATTGGAAATAAGCCTGTAGAAATTGAAAATAACACACCAATGATCTATAATGAAAAATATACCTTAACCACCGAACTACTGAATTTATTGATAAAAGAACACCCTACAGGATATTCCAATACAGAGTTGAAAAAAATATAAATTTATTTCTACCGACAATGGCGTAAAAATCCTATCGCCGAAAATCGTACCATCTTTGTTAACGCTCGAAACCAATGCAAGCAAACGATAAACCAAAGCAAAGAAGCACACAACCAGAGGATCAGAGACAAACTTCTTGAATGTCCTAGCGGCTCAAGATCATTTTGGTCGGTAGTTAAGGCCGTCAGTCAGAACTTTACCAAGTCAACCATTCCACCTCTAGTACGTTCTGATGGCACCATTGCGACCAAAGCACAGGAAAAAGCAAACTTACTGGCGGAACTATTCTCTTCACATTCAACGGTAAATTTTCAGGGAAGTACTCCACCGAACATTACCCCTGTAGAATCGAGAATGCCCGAGATTGTTTTTCGCCACCGCCATGTTAAACGAATCTTGAGGAGTCTCGACACTAAAAAGGCTTCTGGCCCTGACGATATTCCAGTCATTGTAATTAAGACATGCGCTGACGAACTGACACCGGTATTTTGTAGGCTTTTTAACTTATCCTACAAAAAAGGAATATTTCCTTCTTGCTGGAAAACTGCGAGAGTCCAGCCCATACCCAAAAAAGGCAAGAAGACTTTGCCAAACAACTATCGTCCAGTCGCATTGCTCTCGGTTATATCAAAAGTTATGGAGAAGGCTATCAACGAAAAATTACTAAAATACCTGGAAGGCTTCAACATTATTAGTGACCGCCAGTATGGATTCCGTAAGTCTAGATCAACAGGAGACCTTCTCGCTTATGTTACTCATGTTTGGAACAACGCAATAGAACACCATGGGGGTCCCGGGCGGTAGCACTGGACATTTCCAAGGCTTTTGACCGAGTATGGTATGAGGGGCTCCTAACTAAAGTGAGAGCATACGGAATGCCGGTTCAATTTTGTTCATGGCTGTCGAGCTTTCTTAAAGACCGTTCTCTGCGAGTGGCGATGGACTGATTTCTTTCAGACACATTTAACATCAACGCCGGAGTCCCTCAAGGTTCTATTTTGTCGCCCACCCTTTTCTTACTATACATTAACGATCTTTTGGAAAAAACTAAAAATCCTATATATAGCTTCGCTGATGACAGCACACTTGTTTCATCTTTTACTTTGGATGCTCGGACATCGGCTGCTAATGCACATCTCTATAGACAGCAAGAGGTCTCACATCTTAACAAAGACCTGGAAGAAATTCTGTCTTGGGGTGACAGTAACCAAGTAGAATTTAACGCTAAAAAGACCCAGGCGGCAGTTTTTTCTAAAAAAGTTAATGTTGAAGAACCGGATATAGTTATGGCGGGACACTCAATTCCTTTGGCTTCATCAATTCATTTATTGGGCGTAAATTTGGATAGTCATATGTCTTGGCATAGTCACGTTGCGGCCATTGCTAGGGCAGCCTCGCAAAAGCTTGGAATACTTTTCCGAACAAAGAACCTCTATACACCCCAGCAACTTTTGATGCTCTATAAAGCCCAAATTCGACCATCACTGGAGTACTGTTCGCATATTTGGGGCTCTGCTCCTAAACATACCCTGAGATTGCTAGATTCCATTCAAAGAAGAGCCATTCGCTTGATCGGTGACCATAGTCTGACAAACAATCTGGAAAGCCTTGAACATCGAAGGCAGGTTGGCGACTCGAGTCTATTTTACAAATATTTTCATGGCAAGTGTTCAACTGAGGTTGCCCGCTTGATACCACCCAGAGCGGTGCATGGTAGAAATACACGATGAGCCACTGCAGCCCACCAGTACGTGGTTCAGCTTAGTGTCCCTCGAACGACACTGTTTCAAAATTCTTTCATCTGGAGAACGTCATCACTCTGGAACGACCTCCCTGAGATCGCGTTCCCCAACGAGTATAATTTCCAAAGATTCAAGACCAACGTGAATCGTTTCCTGCGCACACGCACCGCTCCTAGAGCGCCATAAAGGATTTATCCTGCAGTGCTGTGCCTTATCATAAAAAAAAAAAAAAATAAAAAATAAAAAATTATTCTTGTGTCAGTGCGCACCGAAGGGGATTTAATAGTAAAAGTCATATAAAGTCTAGCAAAAGCTCGAAGTATACAAACATTATTTCTAGACTTTTTCCACCAAAAAGAACTTATGTTAAAATAGGCGCAGCGAATTTAAGACATAGTGGGGCAACAATCTTTTGTTTTTAGTCAATGACATCCTTCCTTTATTGCCTATAATGTTGCAGAAAAATAAAACAGCGGTTCGTTTTTGTTAAGCCTTCCGCAACGACTGCACAACGACTGACTTTATTTTAAACTTGACAAGACAGCTCTTTTACATTTGACAGAGACATTAGTAATGGGTCATTATTATCGATATAAATATAACACCCCCACTTATCAATATTGGATTATCAAAAAAATATAATTATAACAACCCCAACAACTTTATAAATCTATCGTGTTTTACAAAATTTAAAGCTTTTGTGAACAGATCAGCACACAAATCTTCTGATGGCATATAATCGATAGATAATAAATCATTTGCTATTATATCCCTAATAAAGTGATAACGGACATCAATGTGCTTTGTCCTTTTATGAAATACAGGATTAACAATTAACTTCTGAGCACTCTGACTATCGTTAAACACTGAAATTTTACAAACATTTCCAATCAGTTCGGAATACAAATTTTGCAAATATATCGCTTCCTTAAATGCTTCAGATATAGCAACATATTCTGCCTCAGTACTGGACAAAGAAACAGACTTTTGTTTTTTACTTTCCCATGAAATACTACCATTCGATAACTTAAAAACAAAACCCGAATGAGATTTTCTATCTTTAACATTTCCACCCCAGTCTGCATCAACAAAACCCTCGATCTCCTTATCATCCTTACTAAAAGTCAAGCAATAGTCCTTGGTTTTTTGCAAATACTTTAAAACTCTTTTAGCCTGAAGCCAATGACTACCGTTATGACAATTGTTAGACTGACTAAGAAAACTTATAGTATAACACAAGTCAGGCCTAGTTAAAACAACAAGATACATTAAACTGCCTATCAAATGTTGATATGGGTATTTCCCATCAGATTCCTCATTTGTCTCAAAATTTACATTTACTTCCATAGGAGTTTTTACAGGTTTACAGTCTCCATTTTAAATTTATTCAAAATCTTATTTATATAATCCTTCTGACTTAGTTCTATAATCCCTTTATTTGTATCCCTTTTATTTTCCATTCCTAGAACCTTTTTAGCTTCCCCCAAATCTTTAATTTTAAATTCTCCACTCAATGCAGATTTTAAATTCTTTGTTTCGTTCATGTTGTTCGAAAAAATTATAAAATCGTCTACATATAAAGCAATAATTACCAAAGATTTGTCAGCCCTTTTTACATAAACACAAGGCTCATACTTGGATTTAACATATCCTAAATTCAATAAAAAATCATTTATCCTCATATTCCAGGCTCTTGAGGATTGCTTAAGCCCATATATAGCCTTTTTTGTTTGCACATCTTTGAATTTTTTTCTGGAGAATTAAAACCCTCTGGTTGCTTCATAAAAACCGGTTTCTCCAAAAAACCATTCAAAAAAGCTGTACATATATCTAGATGTACAATATCCAAATCAAGTTTTACAGATAATGCTATTAACATTCTTAACGTGCTATGTCTAACTACAGGGGCGAAGGTTTCATCATAATCAATACCCTCTCTTTGTATAAAGCCCCTTGTTACCAACCTAGCTCTATAGCAAACACTCCCGTCACTATCAATTTTACGTTTGAACACCCACTTGTTGTCCACAATCACACCTTCTTGCGGAGGGTCCACAAGATCCCATGCCTCATTTTCAGCAAATGACGCAAGCTCGCTTTCCATGGCTTTCTTCCATTCTTCTCCGTCTGGTCTGGACAAGGCTTCTATGGCACTAGTAGGATCACAGTCAAGATCAATTTCATTATCTTGATGATCTACACTTGCGCACATATAGGTCACATAATCGTCATATTGTTTCTTCTTAGTATTTCTTCCAGATCTACGTACTTCACTGTATGCTTCGATTTCTTCATCAGGCACAAAATCGTCATCATTTAAATCTTCTACTTCCCCAGAAATATCCCCCACTGAAACCAGTGGCTCTTCAACGTCCTCTGGCTCTGAGGGTACTCGATCATTTTCTGAGAGCTTATCAACACTCTTGTCATAGTCTAAACTGACCAAAACCTCTGTATTCTCAATGATCACAACATCTCTACTTGTTACTATCGAATTTGTCTGCGGGTTGAAGAGTCTATAACCCTTCACCGTTTCTCCGTAACCCATCAATATCATTTTTTCAGACTTCTTGTCAAACTTTCTCCCTTTATTGTGAGGAACATGTACTATAACAGTAGAACCAAATATCTTTAAATGTTTCAGGTCTGGTTTGAAACCATTCCACACTTCATACGGAGTTCTATTGTTTAACCCAGCTGCTAACGAACGATTTCTAAGATACGTTGCAGTGTTGACTGCCTCAGCCCAAAATTTCTTCTCAAGCTTGGCATCGAAAAGAAGGCACCTACCTTTTTCGACCACTGTCCTGTTCATTCTCTCGCTTAACCCATTCTGTTGAGGTGTATATGGGTTTGTTGTTTGATGAATAATTCCATTGTTTCTTAAAAACTCTTGAATTTCTTTTCCACAAAATTCTCCACCATTGTCAGTCCGAAAAACTTTTATTTTCTTATTTTTCTGGGTTTCAACCATAGCTTTAAAATCCTTAAAATATTTTAGTACTTTATCCTTTGTTTTTAGAAAATAAATAAAACACATTCGGCTGAAATCGTCCTCTAAAACTAAAAAATATCTAGAGCCTCCTATAGACATGACCTCCATAGGTCCACATAGATCGCCATGTATAACCTCTAATAAATCATTTGCCCTGTTGCCTACATGCTTAAAAGGTGGTCTACTTTGCTTACCCTCGCAACAAACAATGCAATTTTCTCGCTCTATTTTCTCACATTTTATTCCATTTACTACGCCCCTGCTCATTTTCTTTAGATCTCCAAAATTTATGTGGCCAAGCCTTCTATGCCAGGTATTGGCTGTGGCTAAACAACATATTCAGTCTATATACACTATCCACTAAATCTGCGGTAGCTATCAAGACATTGTTCTTATTATATATTTCGCAACAATCAGTCTGAAACGACACTGAATTTCCATTCTTTATAAGCTGGCTTACCGACAACAAAGTTTGTTGTTAGCTCAGGAACACAGAGATCATTTTTTATGACAACATCATGCAGCTGATTTTTCACTTTTGTCTGTATACATATATTTCCGATGCATTTGACTGGTACTTTATTATTGTTGGCCACAACAATTTCCTTCAAATCACTAAATGTAGCATCTTGCACTTGATCTTCCAACACTGTGATATGAGCACTGGCTCCGGAATCCACAAACCAGTCTTGTTTACTAAACTTGCCATTTAGAAACACTGCACTAAACGCATTATTCGGTTTTTCAACGAAATTTGGTTTATTTGTATTTCGATTTGGACATTTATTCAAATAATGTCCATATTGTTTACAACCATAACATCTGACTTGTTTCTTGACATCGCCTCCACTGACGTTTGTGCTGTCAAACCCATTTGACCTACTAACAGGGTTGCCGCCTCCGCCTCTACCAGATCGCCTCTGAAATTTGCTTCCGAAAGCACTACCTGCTTTACCGACATCATGCTCCATGTCAAGAAGTTCAGTTTTGATGGCGTCGGTCGTAATGGAAATTCCGGAATGCTCGATTGCCATGATTTTCAGGCAATCCCGCCAGCAATAACGAACCCATCCATTCCTCGTCAATTTGGAAACCTGTACCCCTGAGTTTCTGTGCAGTTTCCACCAGCTGATTTACATAAGAAGCCATTGTGTGGTAATTTTCGAATCTAATGGAGATGAGATTGCGCAACAAACTGATCCTCCTGGTGAATCCACAATCATCGAATAAGGATTTCAATTTTTTCCACAGGTCTTTCGCTGTCGTTGTATCTCTAATATGTACATATAACGACGTATCTATCGTTAAGATGAGCTTGGCTCTGGCATCCAGACATTTATTTAAATTATCAATGATTAAGAAATTCTCGGCTGCGAACGCCCAATCATCATAATTTTCTCTGCCCATAAGCCTCGGAACACTCGCGACATAATTATTCGCCGACATTGCACTTAAAACAAAAAAACGATTACTTTCACAACTTCCCGTTTCCCGTGTGGGTCTGGGCCCATAACCTGTTGCAGAAAAATAAAACAGCGGTTCGTTTTTGTTAAGCCTTCAGCAACGACTGCACAACGACTGACTTTATTTTAAACTTGACAAGACAGCTCTTTTACATTTGACAGAGACATTAGTAATGGGTCATTATTATCGATATAAATATAACATATAAGGCACTAAATTTTGAGTTTAATTAACTGGGGCGGCCTAAGGGTCTTTCTTGATTTTTTTACGCAATAATATATATATTTACTGTTGAAACACTGGTTGTCTAATTTCAGGTATTTGTACTCAGATATCAATTATTTTGTTTTACTAAGTAGATGAAACAGCCTGGTTTGCCTTAATTTTGTACATTATAACCATAATATTGCCATAATCTCACTTAAGGACCTTTGTTCCAACAATCTGTTCAGATGTGTCCCCGTGGCTTCACGTTGTCGAACATTGTTTAACAGTTTCAAGGTATATGCTCTCGTAGCGTATGTTGCAAGGCTTTGAAGTTCTAACCCAGAGGCTCATGGTTCAATTCCCGCTGAATGCACAAACTTTTTTTCTGTTATTATTTATTCATTAAGTTGTTCAGTTAGGTTGGTAATACCAGGGGGCACCACTTAGGTTAAGACGGATCCCGTATCTACTGCGAGCAGTTATGACGTCAGATACTAGATGGCGATAGTAGTTGGTTTCCACTCGGGTTAAGAGAGTATGATGGCTTCTAGGAAAAGTGCCACGCCCTAAAATGGTGATAAAAATGCAGGTTTTCGGCCCATGTTATTTCTTATGGGATTTTGATCCAGAATCAGCTTAGCTACATCTACTATGAACTCCAAAGATCTTTCACACATTCTTAAGTATTTAAAACCTCAAAGGAAACTAACCTGAACTCAACGCATTCAGGACCTAACCAAATTAGACATTTGCCTAAACCCGTTTCAATGAGTTTAAGTACTTGACAAACTTCTAATAATTTTAAGCAAAATTACAACAATAATTCTAATAACCATCAACAAAACAACTGGGTATCTGAATAACACAGAAGGCGACCAAATTCCTGACCAACATTTCCAATACGAAGCCTCTGATATTCAATACGACGAAGAAGCCAATCCACAGGGTGAGTCAACAAGGTGTTCACCTTCGATAGCGCCTAAACTGTAAGAGATATGAGAAAAGTTTTATATAAGAGTTATAGGGTTTGCAATGGAGCATAACGTAAAAATATTTTGCATTATACAGGATTGCTCAAAATCTTGGTACTACATAAATATCATTTTTTTAAAATGAAACACCCTATATATTTTTCTCTTTCTGATTCCGCTAGAAAGAATCTCTACATTCATATTTACTACTTTTTTGAATTTTATTGCGACGTTGTCAAGTAAATAATTATTTCCTGGTATATTATGATTTTTATTTGACTTATTAAAAAAATCATAGTTGCCTATGGAATCGATAAAATTAAACAAAATTTTTACCATAAGTACCTTAAAGTACTTGATACGTAACCATATCACTATTTGTTCTATTTATTATACGGGGTGTTCGTGTTGACTTGGCAAATTTCGCTAATTTAAATATGCATTATGTCAATTTTTTTAAATGGAACACCCTGTATATTTTTTAACTGATAAGGTGTATTCTTCAAATGCCTTTATTTTTTCGTTAAATATGTCATCTACCTAAATCATCTAGTTTTTGAAATATTGTATATTTTATGACAAGCTACACGAAAGTTAGTAATTTTATTATTATAATCAAGAATGCCATGGGCAAAATAATTAAAATTGGAATATTCATTGGGAAAATAGCAACATATATCAAGATGGTCATGACAAAATAAACTCTACCTTGACATAATTTGTCATTATTATTTCTCTTTAACTTATTTATATTGGTATTATATGGTAAATACTGTTTAAATTTTCTCCTTGATCACTATTTTTGATCTTGGTGTATTTTGACCATGAACTTTTCACATGCAGAACTCATTGAAATGACTTATGCTTGGGAGCAGGTGAAAGAAATTCATTTTTAGCTTCGAGGATTAATGCCCAACAACGTCCACAAAGTAGACATCCTCATACAACTGCTTTTGAGCGATTAAAAGAGAGATTTGAAAGAACAGGAAATATCGATTATGAAACACATGAACGAGTCAGGCCAGCGACTAACGATGACAATAAATTAATGACAGCTTTAAGTGTAGTTGAAGATCCTCACAAGAGTACTCGACAGCTAGGCAATGAACTGCCGTTTAGTGCATCATCAGTGTCAAGAATGCTTCTTACATTTTCATCCATATCATATTCAGTTATTGCAAGAATTAAAGCCGCAAGATTATGAAAATAGAGCAATATTTTGCCAGTGGGCTGAAGGTATGATACAACAACAACCTCGTTTTTTTGAATATGTTATGTTTAGTGATGAGGCTACATTTCATAGAAACGGATGTGTGAACAAACATAACTTCCATTATTATGATACTAGCAATCCCTTTCAACACGAGCAATCAGAAAGAGAAAAAATAAATAGGGTGTTTTATTTAAATAAAAAAAAAATTTTATGTAGTACCAATATTTTGAGCCATCCTGTATAACGCAAAATATTTTTACGTTATGCTCCACTGCAATCCCAATAACTCTTATATATAACTTTTTCTTATATCTCTTGCAGTTTAGGCGCTATGACACACCCTGTATATCTTGAAAATGAAAACCAAATTGAATATGACCAAACCGATAGCAGCTATACTCAAGATCAATGTCTTCAAAGTGGAAACGAGAATTTTCAGGAAATCCCTTCAAACAACGCCGTAACCTAGGCCCCGAAACTATTTTTTTTAACATGACAAATTAAAGTGAGCTGTCACAAATTGCTTTTCCAGAACACAATCTCGAAATTTTAATCGACTCGGACTTTATCAAATTCTTTCTTGACCCTACGATCGCAAAAAAATAATATTTAAATTCCATATTTAAGAACCCATTTTTAAAAAATTCTTAATCTGTCTAACAACAAGAAATTTAAATTTTATTTAAAATAATTCCATAACATATTTCATGATCTCCTAGGATTCGATACTTTAAAACTTTTAGAAGCTAACTTAAGGTTCGGTACAGGATATCTTGTAACACCTCGTGCACAAATAAAATTACAATTTCATAAAGGTGCGCGCCCACTTGGGCGAAGCGTCGCGTCGCTAAGCGTGGCGAGAAAAAGCGTCGCTTAGGTATTGTCCGCACACCTAGGCGACGGGAAGCGTAGCGAAGAGATGCATTGCGTCCCATTAGTAAACAAACACACCGTATGGTTGGGTTACGATCGACAACGATAGGCAACGAATAAGAAATATTTCGGATCTTCTCTTCTCTTCGCACCGCTAAAGGTGCGCGCCCACTTGGGCGAACCGTCGCGTCGCAAAGCGTGGCGAAGAGAAGCGTCGCTAAGGTATTGTCCGCACACCTAGGCGACGGGAAGCGTAGCGAAGAGTTGCATTGCGTACCATTAGTAAACAAACACACCGTATGGTTGGGTTACGATCGACAACGATAGGCAACGAATAAGAAATATATCGGATCTTTCCTTTTCCTCGCACCGCTCATTAGCGCGGCGCGAAGCGTCGCGTCGAGTAAAACTTCGCCTGGTTGCTCTCAAGGTGCCCGCTCACTTGGACGAAGCGGCGCGTTGCGCCGCGAAGCGTATTTTTCCGCATGAGAAAGTTGTGTATACTCGCCCTCTTGCGCGGCGCGAAGCATCAGTTGACCCGGGAGAAGTATTGAGAGCAACCAGGCGCTTCGCGCCGCGCTGGTGAGCGGTGTGAAGAGAAGAAAAGATCCGATATATTTGTTATTCGTTGCCTATCGTTGTCAATCGTAACCCAACTATACGGTGTGTTTGTTTACTATTGGGGTGCAATGCGACTCTTCGCTACGCTTCCCGTCGCCTAGGTGAGCGGACAATACCTAAGCGACGCTTCTCCTCGCCACGCTACGCAACGCGACGCTTTGCCCAAGTAGGCGCGCACCTTCAAGACTTCTCCCGCGTCAACTGACGCTTTGTCACGCTTCGCGCCGCGCAAGTGGGCGAGTATACATTTACTTACATGTAACTTTCTTATGCGGAAAAAATACGCTTCGCGACGCGACTGCCGCTTCGACCAAATGAGGGAGCACCTTTATTACCACGGCGCGAAGCGTCGCGTCGCGTAAAATTTTGCCTGGTTGCTCTCAAGACTTCTCCCGCGTCAACTGATGCTTCGCGCCGCGCAAGGGGGCGAGCATACATTTACTTACATGTAACTTTCTTATGCGGAAAAAATACGCTTCGCGACGCGACGCGCCGCTTCGACCAAGTGAGCGAGCACCTTAATTAGCACGGCGCAAAGCGCCGCGTCGCGTAAAGTTTCGCCTGGTTGCTCTCAAGACTTCTCCCGCGTCAACTGACGCTTCGCCACGCTTCACGCCGCGCAAGGGGGCGAGCATACATTAGTAGTGTAACTAGCGGGATACTGTGACAGCGGATGGCATGTGTCCATCCGAAGCGACCAAAGATTGGATGTGGTCCTACTTCTTCGCCGAAGAAGTGACGTAGCTCTACAAGAAGTATTTCTTAGACTAAGAAGTGATTGACAGTGACGTAATTAACCAGTGGCTGTTGACCAAAAGGACCCTATTATATATGTGTTAACATGTCTTAAGTGGATGTATGGATGAACATTTTATTTGTGTGCTAAAGAAGTGACGTAATTCTATAAGAAGTAGTTCTTAGCTAAAGAAGAAATATCGACAATAACGCAATTTACCAGAAGGTGCAGATGTTGGTCAAAAGGACCTTAATAAAATTACAGGTAAGTTCTTGTAAGCTGATGACACCTGTATGTGTCAAGTATCCATACATAGCACCACATTTAGGTGAGACCCTACTGGCCAAGGTGAGGCCCTACTGGTCAAGAGAAAATGACGCAATAGCTAGTAAAGTAATTTAGCATGCCTGTGGTTAAAATTATTAAAATATTAATATATTTATCTCAGAGAGAGGTCAGCTTCAGGTCAAAATATTTCTATTTATAGAATTTATACAGATAAATGTGTGTGTATATAAAATAAAACAAGACTTAAATTATTTCACATTTCATGTTTTTATTAAATAATAAATTTATCTCAGAGAGAGGTCAGCTTCAGGTCAAAATATTTCTATTTATAGAATTTATACAGATAAATGTGTGTGTATATAAAATAAAACAAGACTTAAATTATTTCACATTTCATGTTTTTATTAAATAATAATATATTTATCTCAGAGAGAGGTAACCCTGTAACAAATATTAAAAAACAACATAAATTCTTCTACTTATAAAATGTATACAGATAGATGTGTGGGCATGTTAAAATGAAACAAAACTTAAATTATTTTACATGTTTTTATGAAAAACAATAATCCCTAAACATTTACATTTTATTTCTTTTATTTTTTCTTCTACAAGTAGTCAGTCTAACAACATATTTATTCCTTTGTTCCTGTATAAGTTCTTCTCTTTCCAAACAAGCATTCAGGTTTGTGAAAATTTTGGTATAATTTTTTTATTGATCTTTTAATATCACCTCACATTGACTCCATTTTTCATCTGTGGCATATAATTCATATACGGTATCAGTTAGGTTGCTCCTTAAATTTGCTATTTCTTCTTTATAACCATTTATTAAAGCATAAGCAATACTATTTTTTTCCTCAAGATTTACAACTTTTTTACGTAGTAACAGCATTGTTGATTCAAGTTCAATATTATTTTTTAAAATTTGTACTTTTTTGGTATAATTTACAGAGCTAGTTAAATTTGATGTATTATTTTCACATATTTTAAGTTTTTCCATGCATTCATCAGTAACCATTAACTCGTTTTCATACAAATCATTTATGTTATCAAGGTGGGAAGCACACTCCATATACAAGTTTAGACTTGTATTATATAAAACGTTATAGTCATCTCTTAGATAACTACATTCATGTTCATGCACATGTGTTGTGTTATGACTCACATTTGAATTTCCATAAACAACCACTATGAAAAAGTAATACACAATTGTGAAATATTGGTAGAACATTTTAAAGCTTGAAATGTACTGTTTGACAGATTGATTAATACTAATAACGTTATTATTGATGGTACCCTTTTTTATTGTATTGTTTCAGGTGATAATTTTTTTCTTGATGACATTTACTGTGTGAAATAGTGCAGTTTTTTGATAACCATAAATTGCTTACATTAATTTCTTGGTAGCACAAATAACATTGGTTGCCTTCTTTTACCCTTTCAAATTCTTCTTTTTTAAAACCATGTACTATTCTAATACATTTTGACATGGCTGGTTGTCTCAAATGTATTTATTTCTGCTTCTGCTGATGTCAGACACTTACTGAGATAAGAATGTGTTATTACTTCCAATAAAAGGGGTAAATTGAAAATGTATATTTTAGTCTAACTTAAATCCTCAAAACATGCCTGTACCAATAAAATTTAAGTGTCCTAAATGTAAGGGTGAATCAGATGTACCACGTGGTGAGCCATGTCTAGCTTGTGAATGTCAACAGCATTTTAAATGGATGGATGGTGCAAAGCATGTACCTTCACATTACTATGATGGACAAGAAAGAAAGGGAGATAGGAGGAACACGAGAAATAACCAAGGAAATTCTTAATGTTATAACCCTTGTTGTTGAACAATAGCAAAAATAAAAGATATAATATTAATTAGTTTTATTCTTAATATACCAATTTCTTAACAAAAATACATTTTCTCTAGCACAAAGTAAATTATTACTGTAATGATGAGTTTCACAATGAAATTTTTTTCCTAAGTTTAATATTTTAAGGCTATCTAAGTTAACACAACCCATATCTAATAAATCAACAATTGTATTATTACAACAAGTTAATTTACCTTACCATCTTTTTTTCTCTAAACCCTTAACAAATATTTTTTCATGTGGTTTAATTATCTTGCTTAAATATAGAGCAATACATTCTAAAGGTAAATAATTTGAAAATATAGAAGGTGAAGGTGGATACTTATCACCTCCAGAAGAGAGCTCATCATCCCATAAAAGTCCATGCACATTCTTTATTGTCCAATCAATATGTTTACCAAAAGAGTTGCTTAAATAATACAAATCAAATGGTAGCTGAATATATTTATGAAAAACTTTACCAGTTTTTATATTTATTATAGCAATCTCTCGACATATAAAAGAAGTATTTTTGTACTGGAATCCTTGTACGTCAACAATATACATTTTCAAAACACTTTCACTGTACTGGTTAGAGGGTTGTAATTGACTAGACGATCATGTAAAATTAAACAATAAGCTGTAGTCTTCTCAGGCACTGTTTTGGTGGTTTCAAACTCTATGCGGATATCTACAGCTCCACCTTTCAGGATATCTTCACCTTGCCGCGAACAGTCAATAACTACTATTGGTGCTGTACTTTTAAATCTTATTGGGTGCATACAAGGTTCGCTGCTGTATTTATAGTAATAGGACTTTTGAAATTGCGCAAACATCTCATACAAAAGAGAATATTTATTGTTATCAAAGTCTAAATTTAAGCTGTCGTAGGGAAAAACTTCAGAATTTAAATAGACTTTTAAATTGTTTAAATTGCAATGGTTAAAATGACTCATATTTTTAGCGATATTGTTTTTCATATCAGTTTGCAGGGAAAAAATAATAAAACGTGGTTTCTCCAATAAATTTGAAGATTTTACAGCCCAGGTGTGGTTTTTGGCTTGCTGCAGCTGTGGATATTCATGCAATTCCCAACTTCTAAACGCAATCGATAGGTCCCTGTTGCTTTCAAATTGTTTTAGTAGCCTTAATTTCTGATTGTCGCTTACGGTAACATGTGGCATTTTCCATAACACTTTATTTAACGATATTTTATACGTTTCTTTTTTGTCTTCCATCTGGATCATTCCATTTAGGTCTGAATTACTTCTTATCAGAATTAATTCTTGGCGCACGTTCATTACAATTTTATGAAAATCTTCTGCGAACCCCAACAACATTTTTAAAGGGATGCAAACGTTGAAATTACCTTTAGCATCCAAAAGTGAAGGATTTTTTTCCTCGTTCCATCCAGCATTTTGCAAAGTGTCACATTCAGTTTTCGTATAGGAAGCATACCCTTTCATAGTTGAAGTTATTCCAGGATTTCTAACCCTATCGATAACCACTCCTCCTAGTTCATATCGAATCTCATCAAAAAGATAAGCAATTCCATTATTGGTAAACCCTACATTATTACTAAATGTATTGTCTTCTTTCAGTAGTTTTCCCTCAATATATAAAAAACTTTGACTAGGTAAAGTGTACAGGTCCTGTGTTTGTATGGGGATTCTAATCTCATCATTATTGTTGAAAGTTGTTGATGTAAATGGCTGGTGTGTGTGATATTGATAGCTAACTATTGAATCATCATGGATGACACTTTCATTAACTTTTAAAATGTTATAACTCATTTTCTTGTCTATATTTACATGTACATTTAATTAAAATCCAAATTCTTTGTAGATGTGTGCGAATATTGCACTTAAAATGACACCAAAACCTTTTTAATTTCTTAATTTTTTCCTTAGTTTAAAACCCAATGAGAGCAATAGTTGTTTGTTTTCAGGTGTTAGTTCTTTCAGCAGATGTTTTGAACTGATTGGATCTAGTTTGTTTGTAGGGTTTTTATACAAATTGTGATAAAAATCTGTAGGTAAATTAAATGAATTGTGACTGTACAAGAAAACCATTTTTTCTCTTCACTTATGCAACTCTTTTTAGATGCAAACGTGCTGTAACCAACTCTTTTCTGAAATTGATCAAATTTCCATGTTGATCAGTTATTTTAAGAGATATTTCATCAATGTAGCGCGTGCTTATTGGTAAGTATATAACATTGGATGGTTTTTCCACTATTTTGTAACCAGGTGATACAGTGGGGAAAAACATGTGGATAATATGTACTGGATGTCCATTATTATAGGAATTGGTTACTAAATTACATTCTAGACATATAGAATTAACTTTAAATATATCTACAGGATTGTCTGAAATATGACTTTCATTCGCTTCTAGCACTTTCTCTTCAAATCCCAATAAACTACCAATAGAACATTTCTTGGTAAAATCGATTTTTTTATTACATTTGATTTCACATTGTAAGGTATTACGATTCTCAGTTATAGACAGTTCAACTGGATCTGTTTCTTTGTTGTTATTTTTTAAATAGTTAATCAAATATTGACTTATATCTTTTACTTCATATGATCCGTGGGGTATTACGACAATTTTATCATCCCCATAATAAAAAACATTATTTGAATCATCAACATTTGGGATGGAATTGTAACTTTCAAAATTTATTAACCCCAAAACGTACTCTTCATTTTCGTTTAATATAAGGGGAGGGTATATTCTTGCAGCAAGCTTAGAATCATTTCCTTATAATGTAAACGTGTAGGACATATTTCTTTTAAAAAAAATAAAAAATCTTGACAAATAAATTACAATAATTAAAGCAAACACTTATTAAATCAACTATTTATTAGACTAATACAGGGTGGTACAAAAATTTTAAACATAAATGCCCACAATTAATTGAATTATATGATTGATATGGTGTATGGTTATAGAATATGTGACAAGGTCTATCTGAATGGAAATATTGTTGAGTCTCCAGTGGTGGTGGTAGATTACCGAAACTATCAAAATAATATATGCTCCCTTCATACTTCTTGTATGCAGTCCAATGTGTTCCAGGTCCAGAATTATTATCTAAATTAATTACTCCAGATTCAAATTTTCGAATATTTTTCGGTAAACGATCTTTCATAAAAACACCTCGAAAATATGGTATTTTTAGTTTTTTTGCATACATATTCAAATCTAAATTGGTTAGAGCGGTTTTGGGCAACACTAACGGTAATTTTTTAACCTCGTACGCGGCTTGAAAAAAAGTCCTAAACCAGTTTTGTAAGGTTTTAAATAAAGCCCCTTTCCCATCGCTATGGCTTCTATTGTTTTATTGTGACGTTGATTTTCAGCAAGTTGTTGTTTTGCAGCTCGTGCATCTGTAACAGCTTTAGCAATTCCAGCAGCACCTCCACTTAAAGCCCCTAGTGCACTAAGACCAGCAAATATCGGTATCAGAGGTAATATTCCACCTGTTTTTGGAATTTGAATTGTTCTTTGTGGATATTTAATTTTACCAGTTTTATTTTCAATAGTTTTTAGAGCCATATTAAGAGCAGCACTAAGAGTCTTGGGTTGTTGTTTTATTAGATCATTTTTAATCTTTTTAGTTATAGACTGAAAACTTATCAACTTTTTTTTACATTTTTTACTTTTTCTGATTTTTCTCTTTTGCTTCTGTTTTTTAATACTTCGATTATGAGGACGCTTCACATTTTTTGTCTTTTTACGCGTTGTTCCTACCATTATTTTGTATTTGACTGTTCTTTTAAAATGTTCTTTACATACTAACACTTTAAAGCTATGTGTTCAGCTATATATAATTAATTATTATTTCTTTGTCTTTTTTGTTAAAAAGTGTTTATCCTCATCATCAGAAGAAAAATTATAGTCATCATCATCATCATGTTTTCGTTTAACTGCAAGTGTTATTGAGGGTAAAGATTGTAGTGTTAGTTGATTGTTTTTTTTTAGCTTTTTAATGGTGTTTATGTCATTGTCACTAATATCATGTGTGCTAAGGTCTAGTTTACGTTTTCTAGCTGGATTATTAGTGAGTTGAATAGAGCTTGATAACTCATGATTAATTTTCTTTTCCACTAACTTCCTTTTCTTACTAACACAATCATTATCATCATCATTGTAGTCTAGATTTCTCTTTTTTATAGGCTTTATTTTATCAGAGATATCAGACATTTTTTGTTTAATTTTTTTTTCATGATAATTATCAATATGATCTAGTCTCTTTCCTCCTTTCCTTCGTTCCTTTTAATTTTTATTGTTTGTACTAACCATTTTTTCTGCTAAAAATTCCATTTTTTTTATATAATTATGCATAGCTTTTATACTTTGCTGTATTGTTCTCGAACTTTGATTCATAATGTTGAGCTGTTGTCTTTTACTTGCAGACTGATTTGTTTTAAGAGGAGATTTTAATTTATTTATTTTCTGAGTAAAATTACTGTTACCATAACTACCCATACCTAATTTAATTTTACCATGCATAGCTGCTGAAACACCTGCAGCAAGTAATTTTTCTTTCCAAGGGGTATCTGATGCACCTACTCTAGTTAACGCTCGTTGCAATAGAATTTTGTCAGCTTGATGACGATCGAATAATTCCTTTGATTTTGAATAGGCTATATCATGCTCCTTGCAAGCTTCATCCAAGGGATTAATCCCCTTATCCCCACGTGCCAGTCTTTTTTCCAATTTTGTTCCTGGACCACAAAAATTATAACCAGGTAAATGCATTTCAAATGGAAGTTTATTGATCACAGAGTTTAAAAGACCTTCTCCTTTAAACTCATTATTATTTAAGTAGTATCTCATTTTCAATACTATTACAGGGAGTATCTAACATAAACTGCCTATATATATCCGAAGTTTGGCTTTTATAACTATTTGCTATTTGAATTAAAATGAAGAAGGTTGTTAAACAAAAAACTGCTTTACCAGTTAATAATCATGATATAACTAAAACTCGAAAGGTTAAACATAGTAAATTATTTCCAACTACCGTTCGTTGTATCAATATAGGACCCTCAAGGTCTGGGAAAACGAACTGTATGCTAAGTTTACTTGAACATCCTAATGGATTGAAATTTGCAAATGTTTATCTCTACTCAAAATCTTTAAATCAACCTAAATAATTATGTATATTTAGAAAAATTATTAAAACCTATCAAGGGCATAGGATATTATGCCTTCAACAGTGGTGACACAATAATGTCTCCATCTGAAGCAAAACCAAACTCTGTTTTTATATTTGATGATGTTGCATGTGACAAACAAGATATTATTCGTGAATATTTCAGTATGGGTCGTCATAACAATATTGATTGTTTCTATCTTTGTCAGACCTATGCAAAAATTTCAAAACATTTAATAAGAGATAATGCTAATGTCTTAATACTTTTTAAACAAGACGATTTAAATTTACGACATGTATATACAGACCATGTGGGCACAGATATGTCTTTTGAAAATTTTAAAGACATTTGTTCATACTGTTGGAGAAAACCATTTGGATTCTTATCAGTTTTCAAGGACAATAACTTAAATGATGGTAGATATCGATACTGTTTTGATACTTATATATATGTTTGAGTTATGTTTAAAGTATTATTAGTTGTTAAAACAGAGTGCATTCAACTTCATACATTATGACTCTACCTAAAAATCCTGTAAAAAATAAAAAAGATATTAAGAAAAGACTTATTAGCAAGAGAAAAGATATAAAGAATAAATTAAGCATTCTTAAACATGGTCAAATAGCACATGAAAATCTATTTCAACCTATAACAAAGCACCTGCAAAATATTGAAAATAAATTGGAAACACAAAAAAATAAAAACGATACCAGTGCGCCACATTTAAAGTTCGGTGAGGAAGAGGAATTAATAAAAACAGAACGCTCTGATGAGGACGATAACAATACAACCGATGAAGAGGAAGATAATCTGCTTGAAAATGACGATGATGATGATAAGAAATCAATAGCATCTGAACCAATTGCATCAGCTTCTACACCTATAGATTTTTTTTTACACCCTTGGGAACAAATCAACAAACACCTATGACAGCACCACGTATGAAACGTAAATTATTTGCATCAGCAGGTAAAAAAAAAACACCTTATGATTTGAGAAAATTAATAGTTAAAGGACTTGAGGAAGATCTACAGCAAGAAGAAACAGAAAAACAAAAAAAAAAACTATGAAAGAGATCTGAACAAAACCATACAGGAAAAGTCTTTTACAGATTATTATGATCAACATAATGCTCTCCCTTTAAAATATATTAAAAAATTTATTAAAGATCCCAATAGTGATAATTCAGATGGAAAATTTCGTGTTAAATTTGATAAAGAAATTGAACAGTTTTCAATTGGAAATAAGAGAATTGATTTTGATGGACCTGACTTAATAATAGGTGGAAAAAAATTTCGAGGTACCAAGGGGTTATATGGTTTACTTTTTAATCAAAATATTCCTTCTGTGTACACAAAAGAAGATGCAAAAAACTATGCAAGTATTTTATTCAAAACAAACGCTGTAAAAAAACACATTGATTCAAGTAAAAATTTAAAGTTTAAAAAAATTATTGAACCCCTAATGAAACAAAATCAAACTGCATTGGAATTAGAGGATAAGCAAGGTCAGGGATTGTTAATGGAAGTCTCTAATAACCTACCTAACTATATCTATTGGGACGATCCAAATGAGTTGGTTAAACGGCTTAAATTGTTACTTGCTTCTCAGACTGCAGGCAATACAGGTCATACAAACGAAATTAATTCAATAATTGAGGAACTACGTGAGGCAAATATAATTGAGTAATTGAAAAATTTTAATATTAAACTTTTGAAGAAAAATAAATATGACACCAACTTTTACAACTAATATAAAAAAACATATAGTTGAGGAAATACACAGACCTGCAAGAATTAATTTTAAGAGACGCCGTGTAATAATCAAAGGTCTTCATGATCTCTATCAAGTTGATCTTTGTGAAATTGGTCCCTATGCAAAAGAAAATAATGGTTACAAATATATTTTGGTAGCTATAAATTGCTTCTCAAAATACCTCTGGGCCTTTCCGCTGAAAACAAAAACTGGAAAAGAAGTAGCTGAGGTAATGGAGAGAGTTTTTAAGGGTTCAACTCCACCGAAACTTCTACAATCAGATCAAGGTTCGGAGTTCCTCTCAAAGGAGTTTCAACAACTTTTAAAAAAATATAAAATTAGACATTACTATACTTTTAGTGAAAAAAAAGCTTCTATTGTTGAACGTGTTATTAGAACACTTAAAAGTATGCTTTGGAAAGAATTAAATGTAGTAGGTTCTTATAAGTGGTATAATTTGTTGTCTACTATTGTTCATAAATATAACAATAAAAAACATAGAACTATAGGTATGAAACCTTCTGAAGTAACTAGAAAGCATGAAAAGAATTTACTGCAAACTGTTTATAGTCATATTAAGATGGTATATAAACCAAAATTTAAAATTGGTGATCATGTAAGAATTTCTAAAATACGTGGTGTTTTTGATAAAAAATATCAATCTAATTGGTCAACTGAAATATTTGCTATTAAAGCTGTTCAATTAACAAATCCTACCACTTATTTGCTAAAAGATGTAAATAATGAAGATATTAAGGGTGGTTTTTATGAACAACAATTACAAAAGGTAAAATATTCAGATGCCTACTTAGTTGAAAAAGTGTTACAACATAAAAGTAATAAGGTATTGGTTAAGTGGTTAGGGTTTAATAATAAATACAATAGTTGGATATTAAAGGATAATGTTGTATAAATTATACAGAAAATAAAATGCAATCTCTAAAATAAAAACTGTTTTTTTATTAATAAAAATTACAATGTCTTCCACTGTGATTGAATGAAGTTATACTCATCGTCATCATTGTCATCATCATCCACAATCTTCTTCTTCCGCTTATTTGATGCGCCCCCAGCTACTACAAGAGAATCATCAATAATATTGATTCTCTTCCTGGAGGATGTTGATGGTGTTGGTTCTATAGCCGGTAATTGAGGTCCCTCTTCTAGAAAGGGCACATCAAAATTGAATGAAAATTTTTGAAGTGCCGTTTCAAACAGTTCAAATTCCTTTTCATTTTCCAACTTGGTTCTTAAGTACTTTATTGGTAAGTTACCAAATTTTTTTTCCAATGTTTCACCCCTTGGGCAATAAGTAAGGGACACAAACATTTTGCCTCCCTTTAATTCAATTGATTTGACTCCATATCTAAAAAATAAAACAAACAAATATTAAGAACAAAGCTCTTTAAAAATAGGTATTTGTTTTACTATTTTTTTAATCACACTTTTTCTAAAAAACAATAATACTTACTGAAAGACTTGTTTCATGACCACAAGGGCCATGCCAAGTGGAAAGTCTCTTAAATTTGTAGAAGATATTATAATGGTGGATGCGATAGTTGCCATTTTTCTCGTTGCTATTATAACACTTTTTAGGAACAAATAAATACTTTAATTGATGCTTACAATAAAGCGTCTACTATATTTATACTACAACAAACATAACATTTTTTAAAATATGACATGATCACTCAAAGGGGTAACTAGTGAAAAACTGTGCAATAAAATAAAATTTTATTACATGAAAATACATGTCTAATTTACTCACCATTCCCCACATGAAAAAATAAAGAAAAGTGATAAAGTCTATATGGTGACTTGAAGTCTACAAAAAATGAATGAGGTGAAAGGTGAAGTAAGCAGAATATTTGATAAAATTTTAAAAATGTTCCAAGTTCTAAAAATCATATTGATATTATTTGGTTTGTTTGCAAGTGTTGTGTATGCAAAATTAAAATTGATAAGAATATTAGGGTGCACTAATAAATTATTACACTAATTAAATTTTGTTAATATGGAAAATCGTATAGTGTAAATAAAATTAACATTACAACAAATCTCTATTTTCTTATGAAATAAACAACTTATTTAAATTTTTATTTTAATTAATTTTCTTAATAAAATTAGAAGTTAATTCATATTGCATTCAGTACACAACACAATGACTACTAAATTAGTTGACAGTCTTGCTGCTAGAGTGATTAGAAAATTTGAACAGGTAAGACATTTAGTTACATCTAAAAAACAAATTTTAAAATGGCAAATAATTTTAAAAAAATATATTAATTCGTTAAGAAAATGTATTAAAAACAAATTAGATTGTGTTAAAAGCTTTTCTAAAGTAGAAGCTTAATTGTCAGTGCTACTAAATTACAAGGTTAATTTAAAAAAACTTCAACGAACTAAAAAAGTTAAAATGAATTATTTAGTTTGGCAGGATGTTGATTCTTGTTTTAACCATAGAATTAGAACCGGAATTATAACCAATTTAGGTATAAAAGATCCTATAATTTTTTTTCAAAAAGCTTTTCGCAGTTTTTCAATCAAAATTAAACAGGCATTAAAAACATCAATTTTAAAAGTAAACGTTAACTTTTTAGCAAATTTTGTAAAACCAAAAACTTTAGAGATTGATTTAAAACATTTCCAAACTAAAAATGAAGTTATTACTAATTTAACAAATTTAAAAAACTGGTACAAAGAAAATGTTCAAGAAAAAATTTTAAACAAGCTGTCAGAATTTCAAGAACGTGATTCAGGGTATGCATTATATGAAATTTTACAGTTAAAAGTACACATAAATACATACAGACCGATCACTGTAGGCATTTCTACCTTTGTAGAAACTCCCCAATTTATAAAAAACAGTAAATCAGTACTAAACATTCAAAATAATGATGTTTATTGTTTTCTTTGGTCAATTGTTGCTTATTTATGTCCTGCACCAGCTTATAAAAATCCAAATCGTGTCTCATCTTACCCTCACTTTAGTGAAATTCAATATGGACCAACTAAAAGAAAATTAAATTATAGCTCTTTTACCTTTCCTCTAAAGTTAAAGGATATTCCCAAATTTGAGTTATATAATGAATTAGCTTTTAATATTTTTACTTATGAAAAAACTGAAATTTTACCATTTGCTATAAGTAAAAATGATTTTCCTATTAAAATAAATTTACTTTTGTTAACCTCTATAAATAATGAGGGAGATAGCAGTGAAGATGAGATGGATATGGATTTAAATGACTATTCAAAAAGGAAAATTAATCATTTTGCTTTAATTAAAGATTTATCACGTTTATTGCACAAACAACTACCAAACCAAAAAAATAAGTCATGGTTGTGTTTACGCTGTTTAAATGCTTTTGTATCACTTGAAAATTTAGAAAAGCATTCTGTTGATTGTAAAAGTTTAAATAAATCTAAAATTGTAATTCCTTCAGAAAAAGAAAAAATATTAAAATTTTCAAATTTTAAATATAAAGAAAATGTACCGTTTGTAATTTATGCTGACTTAGAAAGTATTTTGATTAAGTTAGAAAACAGCTCTAATATCTCAACCAATATAAAAACAGAAAATTATCAAAAACATGAACCTTTTAGTATTGCTTACTATTTGAAATGTTCATATGATGATACACTTTTGCGTTTTAATTTGTATACAGGTAAAGACTGTATTGACTGGTTTATAACGGAATTAAATGATTTGGCATTTGAACTTAATGCAATTTTTGGAGACGTTGTGAAAATGAAACCTTTAAGTCAACAACAATTGGATTATGTCCAAACTGTTACTTGCTGTCACATTTGTGGAAAAAAGTTTGAACCACAGGACAAAAAAGTTAAAGATCATTCACACCTGACTGGTGAATTTAGAGGAATCGCTCATTCCTTCTGTAATATTCAATATGTAGATAACCATGCAGTACCTGTTGTGTTTCATAATTTATCAGGATATGATAGTCATTTTATTTTAAAAGCTTTAGCCACAAGAATTGAGGGTAGAATAAGTTTATTACCTATTAATAAAGAAAAATATATTTCATTTTCAAAATTTATTACAAACACTAAAGTAAATTTTAGATTTTTAGATTAATTTCGGTTCATGACAAGTAGCTTGGATAAATTATCTTCATATTTATCAGATGATCAAAAACAAATTATAAAAAAATACTATCCTAAAGATCTAGAATTTCAGTTAGTTTGTCGTAAAGGAATTTTTCCCTATGAATATTTAGATAGTTGGGAAAAATTAAATGACATTCAATTACCATCAAAAGAAAACTTTTTTAGTAAAATTAACAATAGACATATTTCAAACTCAGACTATGAACATGCAAAAGTAGTTTGGAATACGTTTAAAATTAAAAATTTGCAAGAATACGCTGAACTCTATTTAAAAACAGATGTTCTTATCCTTACAGATATTTTTGAAAACTTTAGGACTACCTGCATGGCTACCTATGAATTGGATGCATTAAATTTTTTTAGTGCTCCAGGTTTAGCACTGCAAAGTATGTTAAAAATCAGTCAGGTAGAGTTAGAGTTATTGACGAACATTGATATGATTTTATTTATTGAAAAGGGAATACGGGGAGGAGTTTCTCAATGTTCAAATAGATATGGTAAGGCAAATAATAAATATATGAATGAGAAATATGATGAAAATCAACCTTCATCATATCTAATGTATTATGATGTAAACAATTTGTATGGTGCTGCAATGTCTTTACCTTTACCTATATCTGGATTTGAATGGGTGGAAAATATATATGAGTTGCCAAATATAATGAACATTCCAGACAACAGTGATATTGGCTATATTTTTGAAGTAGATTTAGATTATCCACAAGAACTTTTCAATTCTCATAAAGATTTACCCCTATGTCCAGAACATAGAATTCCTAGCGGTTCAAAAATAAAAATTCCAAAATTATTAGCTACTCTGTATAATAAAAAAAATTATATTATTCATTACCGTAATTTACAACAAGCATTGAATTTAGGTCTAAAATTAATTAAAATCCACAAAGTTTTAAAATTTAAACAAGATTGTTGGCTGAAACCTTATGTTGATTTAAATACAGAACTCAGAAAAAAAAGCAAAAATGAATTTAAAAAAAATTTTTACAAATTAATGAACAATGCAGGATTTGGGAAAACCATGGAAAACGTAAGGAAATACAAAGACATAAAATTGGTAACAAAATGGTCAGGTAGATACGGAGCAAAATATTATATTTCACAACCAAATTTCCAAAATTGTACTATTTTTGATAATGATATGGTTATTATTGAAATGTCTCGTTTAAAAGTAAAATTCAATAAACCAATTTATTTAGGCTTTTCAATTTTAGATCTATCAAAAACGTTTTTGTATGATTTTCATTACAATTATATTCAAAAAACTTTTGGTGATCTATCAAAGTTACTTTACACAGACACTGATTCACTTATTTATCAATTTTATGTTGACGATATCTATAGGTTTATTAAAAAAGACATACACAAATTTGATACCTCTGATTATCCATTAAATAATAAGTATGAAATCCAACCAAAAAATAAAAAGGTTTTAGGCATCATGAAAGATGAAAATAATGGTAAAATTATGACTGAATTTATAGGACTTCGATCAAAAATGTATTGTTTCAAAATTCAAGTTGAAAGTTCTGAAATTGAAGCATTTGAAGCCAATATAACAGATAAAGGTGAGGATATTTCAACTGAAGACATTCAAAATTTAGGAGTAACCAAAAAAGCCAAGGGTATTAAATCCTCATAATTAAGCAAAATTTCTTTTGAAGATTTTTATCAATGTCTGTTCAATAATTCTACATTAGAAACCAGTCAATATTTAATTCGCTCAAATAAACATGATGTGTATACAATTGCTCAAAGAAAACTTGCTTTATCTCCTTTTGATGATAAAAGAATTGTTAATTACTTGTTTACAGATACAAAACCTTGGGGATGGGAAAATTATCAAAAATAATTTTATTAAAAATGTTTCTTAGATCTAATTAAATAGTTCAACTGTGAAATTTTTTCTACTAATCACTATTTAATAGCAGCAAGAAGAATCTTTAGGATGAAAAGGAAAGGTAATAAAAAGAAAATTTATATATATATTGAATCAGTTATTTTGAAAATAAGTATTCCAGATTTTTTTCTATTACAGAGAACACCATCAGGAGCTCTGCTAAACAATTTAAAAGAATCAAAGACGACAAACCAACTCGAAATGAATGGTCAAGCTAATATGAAGAAGAGTAACAATTATAAAAATGTTAGATTTTTTCTACAATCACAATAGTGTGAGGTTATACTTCTACATTTTTTTAAATTTTAGGCTCTTTCCGATCTTTCTCGCTTCACCTGTGAGGGGACAAGATTTTGTGTGAAATGTAACAAGCATTTTTGTTTTTGCTCTCAATCTATTAATGAGCATAACTTTGTGGAACGATGTTATAATACCATTGCTAAAGCCGACCTCTATTGTAGTGAAAATATGCACAAAAGTCCAGAGTTTAACAAATAAAACCTTTTTTTCATGTAGAAGGAAGTGAAAAGATTAATTACTTAAGGAAGTTTTTAAATGAAGAACTCAAAAAGATTCCAGAATGTTATTTCCATAAAACAATACAGCCTTAGCATTGTGCAGTGTCAAATGTGAAACTATTATACAATTATAAAAGTTGTCATCAATAAATATTTTAATAGAATTTAGGATGTTTTTTAATATCTGTTACAGGGTTACCTCTCTCTGAGATAAATATATTATTATTTAATAAAAACATGAAATGTGAAATAATTTAAGTCTTGTTTTATTTTATATACACACACATTTATCTGTATAAATTCTATAAGTAGAAATATTTTGACCTGAAGCTGACCTCTCTCTGAGATAAATTTATTATTTAATAAAAACATGAAATGTGAAATAATTTAAGTCTTGTTTTATTTTATATACACACACATTTATCTGTATAAATTCTATAAATAGAAATATTTTGACCTGAAGCTGACCTCTCTCTGAGATAAATATATTAATATTTTAATAATTTTAACCACAGGCATGCTAAATTACTTTACTAGCTATTGCGTCATTTTCTCTTGACCAGTAGGGCCTCACCTTGGCCAGTAGGGTCTCACCTAAATGTGGTGCTATGTATGGATACTTGACACATACAGGTGTCATCAGCTTACAAGAACTTACCTGTAATTTTATTAAGGTCCTTTTGACCAACATCTGCACCTTCTGGTAAATTGCGTCATTGTCGATATTTCTTCTTCAGCTAAGAACTACTTCTTATAGAATTACGTCACTTCTTTAGCACACAAATAAAATGTTCATCCATACATCCACTTAAGACATGTTAACACATATATAATAGGGTCCTTTTGGTCAACAGCCACTGGTTAATTACGTCACTGTCAATCACTTCTTAGTCTAAGAAATACTTCTTGTAGAGCTACGTCACTTCTTCGGCGAAGAAGTAGGACCACATCCAATCTTTGGTCGCTTCGGATGGACACATGCCATCCGCTGTCACAGTATCCCGCTAGTTACACTACTTACATTTACTTACATGCAACTTTCTCATGCGGAAAACATACGCTTCGCGACGCGACGCGCCGCTTTGCCCAAGTGAGCGGGCACCTTAAAACTAAATCCGAGCTGAATTGCATTACTATATCGCATCGTATAGAACAAGTCGTCAAGTTAAAAAAAAAAACAATGCAAAAAGCGGTGAAATTATCATACCGCTTCAAAAAATACACAATTGCGAAATCCCAAGTTGTTTAACATTTGTAAAAGATGGTTATGCTCTAACGACAATTTTAAATAATACATGTATTCCAGTAACCTTAGACTTTTCAGAACCTATTATGATGGAAAAATTTAATCGAAAAGGAATTCAAAATTTTGATTTAAATAATTTTAACGAGTCAAATTCGTACTGACGATCTAAACACCGAAGAACGTGCAAATATTTTAAACTTGTTAAAAGAATATTCAGATAGTTTTTACGACAGACAAAATACTAATATATACAAAATCCTATGTATAGGTACCCATTTATACACAAAAAGTAGTAAAAAGTCAAATAAACAAAATGCTTAATTAAAAAATGATTCGGCCTAGTAACTCACTCTGGTCTTCGCCAAAATGGCATGTAGAATATATACATGCATTCTGAAAATTAAACGAAAAAAGTGTTTTTGACCCATACCAAATAATACCTCGCGAGCGGGATTCATCAAATAGAGATGAACGGAGCCGATACTCCAAAAACCTTGACTTTTTTTTCAACCCAAAAGACTAAAGTAATGTGCTATAAAAGACATTTGGGACATTCTGTATATGTAAATTGTCGCATTTCAACAGAATTGACCCTACCCTACCATTATATTTCCATAAATAATCCTTTTCATTATTAATATTTTTCCCATTTTTAATATGAATAATTATGTTTAGGTTAAACATAATTTATTGGGACACCCGGTACACTAAAGCCGGCCAAAGATATTACGAAATATTAAATAACATCGCAAGAGTTGATTGACTAAGAGTTCCCCGAGTTATTTTCTATATTGTATAAAATAAACACATACAAATCAGTCAAATATTCTAATGACATCTAATAATAATGCACTTTTCAAATTCGGAATCTTCATTAATTTCAGCTAACAAGTAGCTTCTGAACAACATAAATTAAAAATCTACAATTTAACAAGATTATTATTACTTACCAAAAACGAATATCAATTTATATAATTCCGAGTGTCATATGGGCAAACAATAAAAGTCCGCATCGTAAATTGATATTTTAAAACTCATACAGAATCACTGAAAAACGACATACTTCGATCATATTTGTTTAAAAATAAGCGTAATCACTTTCTGGGTATATGATTACTGGAAATATTTCAATAACTTTTGCATCTTAAATTTTATGAAATAAATACGACTATTCGTATAAAAAGGATTACCTCCACTAAAAGAAAGTATGTTTTACAACACATATTATATCACATTTTTTAAGTTCAGCACTGTATAATATTATCACTAAATTATACTAAAACTCGAATTTTCTGACATCTTGACGTCTATCCTAAATTTAATATTTGCCAATTACAAACTGTTAATCATGGCCAACCTTAAAAAAGCGTGATATTTTGGCAGTTTTCTTGATAAAATACGCGTGATAATTGATGTATCTGTAATAGCAATAAGAAACTTTAAAATGTTTTTGAGTGAAGGTTGTTAAAAAATACGGATATCGAGAAATCCAAAATGAGTGAAAAAAATATTTCTTATATAATATATTTCAGTTTAAAGAAACATTTTTTGTACACTATATAAAAAAATGAAAACATTCGAAATACACATTTTACGTCCTTTAAGGAGTGATTTTCGATGAGGTATTCAAAGCTTTTGATCAATTTTTTTTTAACCTGACAAAAAAAAACAAAAAACCGTTCTAAAAAATTTTAATTTTGGATTTTCTCGAAAATCCACAATTTCTAAATTTTTTAGGTAAAGGAAGATGTATCGTAAAAAGAATCTTGGAGATGCTCTATTTAATGGTCTGAACCACATTTTGATCCGACTTTCAGTTTCAAAGCTATTAATTACCGAAAAGGGGCCTGTTTTGATTTTCAATCGATCAAATATACTTGCCATTCTCCGATCTCACCGAAAAACAGACTTCTGTAGGTCAACGTTCTCTACAACATCAGAAAGTTTCTATCAATTATACCCAGTAGTGTGAAATGTGTAGGTGACACGACTTATAACAATCGGGGTGAAAACCCGATTGTAACCAACCGACAGGCCAATTGACATATTTTGTCGATCGACAAAATCTGTTGCCTCGTATGCACTAAGTCAACAGTCTCAATCGAGAAGGTCGACTTAGTGAGGACTCACTTTAATATAACCGATAAGCCAGATACTCGGAAAAAGTCAATACTTTCCTACACTCAAAAAACTGCATTTTCGACTGAAAGGGACATTACGAGGAAAACTAAATGAATGCCGTTTGCTTTAAAAAATGCGCCTTTGAGATGTCAAGGAGTTATGGTCAACGTGTTACGAGACTTACAAAATGAGATATGCGCAATATATCTTGACAACATAGTAATTTTTTCAACGTCATCACAAGAACATATCGAACAGTTAAAATCAATTTTTGCAGGTCTTAGAAAGGTCAACCTTAAGATACAGTTGGACAAATGCGAGTTTCTTGGCAAGAAATAGGTTATTTGTGACATGTAATTACACCCGACGGAGTGAAATCTAACCTCGATAAGACTCACATGATTAAATATTTTCCAATACCTAAAGCCCGGTTACTACCGAAAATTTATAGAATATTTTACAATTTATAAAGACCATCACCCACTTGTCTGGTTATTAAATTTAAAATAGCCGAATTCTAAGTTTGTAAGAACTAGAAAAATTCGAATACGATATAATCTCTAAACCCGGTAAGATAAATACGAATGCAGACGCATTTTCGCGCGTAAAAATAAACGCTTTAGAAATCGAATCTATAATCACCAATCCTGGAAATATAGATACTCTTACTCTAGAAACCTTAAGACAAATGGTAGAAAACGTATTGCAACGAATTAATAATCAAAATCTCGAAAACAATCCACCTTCTTCTACTGTCACACTCCGATACAAAAATTATATAAAATCAAGATAATCTCTGGTATTCAAATCATTAAACCCAATTAATTAACTTGCGATACCCAACACTCCACAGCTAACGATACCACAAATACAGAAATAAAAGTATTAGATTAATAATAAAGTAAAGCAAATTTTAGTTTCCACATGGCCTCATCACAGATAAGATATTTTTCAAAAAAATTATCAACATCAGAAATTATTACTTTAAAAATACCTGAAAGAAGTAAGTAAGTTTAGGACAACTACTCTCTCTCTACTAACTCTACATAACCTTTAATTAAGTTTGTCTTAATAAATTCTTAGAACGAGGTCCAAAACTGTTAAGATGTACTAAACTTAATAATACAGTTAAAAATTTTGAGGAACAAATAATGTTAGTTAAAAACCAAGATGAAGGTAAATCGAATCATAAAGTTACTACCGAAACGATTGATTATTTAAAACGCAATTATTATTGGATTGGACTTAAAGAAACTGTCTAAAATTTCATAAGTGCATGTGATACATGTTATAGAGCAAAATACGCTAGAAAAAAACCCTATACCCCTTTAGTATTAACAGAAACAGCTTCAAACTCTTTTTGAATTGTGCATAATATAGATATATGCAATTCATTTTTGATGGCTAAAATTACCTTATTTTAGTAAATGCTTTAACTAAACTCGCACAAGCTTATAAGATAAACGGAAAAACAGCTATACGTCAGCCAAGCCTTAATTAAATATTTTAATTGTTATGGAATCCACGACTATTTTATTATAGATAACGGATGCCAATTTATTCCAATTGGTAGTCAAAAATGAGGGTTATGATTACTATTACTTATACGCCATCCGGTAACGCAGAATAAAACCATTTCCTTTATTTTACCACAATCAAAATACCTTACCCTTAATGAACAAAACTGTACAATAGGGAACCTTTATATGCCTCTATTGCAGGAGTTAGTTGGGATAAATGAGTATAACCGTAGTTAGTTGAATACTGGTTGATTAAATCTAAATGTTCTTATGTGAACTTGATTTCAAGTTTGCAACCTTTTCCGGTATATTACCGGTACCGAGACGTGCTTTCTCAGCAAGGTTGTCGTTGGTTAGTTTAATGTTTATTTTAATTCAGGTAAAATATTAAAAATTAGTAAAAATGAAATAAAAAAGATGTTGGTTAAACATTCTTTCCGGTCCAGCTTGATGGGAGTTCTCCCAAGGGCAGGAGCTCCATCATACCAGCGTCTTTGGAATTGGCTTCTGGTCGTCGGATGCATTTGGATGGTTGACGGGATAATCTTTTGTAGATGTGTCGTACGCCCCATGAACAATATCGCGGCTACCATTCCTGCTGCTGTGATTCCACTGGTCGCGTATGAACTGTGCTGAATTTTCTTCGAAATGGCACCTTGCAGCTGCTGGCGGATGTTGTATTAAAGTCCATTGATCTTGAAGTTCATTTTTTAGTACTTCATAGCGGCTGACTGATTTGTTTAAAGAAGTTTTTTTCGTAAATCGTAACCTTTGATCGTCTTGCGTGGGAGTAGTTATTTCTTCTGCCTTGGAGTAGTCACGAAGATACTTTTTTTGCAGTGATCTGATTAAAGTATTTGGTTGGATGATATGTGTTCCTTCAAAGTAGTGGACTGTATCATCTTCTATTAAAAACACCATACTTTAAAAATAAGACTCATCTATTTTTCTTACAAAATGGTGTTACATTTTTTAATACTTCAAAATCTTTGTCAATTCGATTCTTCTCTGACATCGACATCTCAACAAACAGCTCACCTTCTTCACCTATATTCATCATCTCATACAAGTGGGCGTTCTTCATAAAATGTATGGTTTGTGACGGAACATGCCGCCCGCTTTGAAATACTTATTTCAATAAACAACAAAGACAAACATCATATTAACTACAAACATATTAAAACGTTTTAAACATCATGTCTCATTAGGTTCGACTGGTAACACGCAGGATTTTATAACAGCGCGTTAATAGATGGAACGATCACCGCACTGTAAACTCACCACACGAGTTACATTATTGGAACCGGGATGCAATTCAATAACACGTCCAGTCTTCCATTTACAAACTGGCACATTGTCTTCTTTTATAAGTACAAAACTGCCAACCTTCAGCAAATTTGGAAAATTCTTCTTCCATTTTATTTTCGATTGTAACTCGGAAATATATTCCTTATTCCAGCGTTTCCAGAACTGCTGAACCATGCGTTGTAAGTGTTGAAACGTACGAAGTCGATTTTCAGGTACATTGGTATAATTAGTCTCTGGTAGCGAAGTTAACGGTTTTCCCACCAAAAAATGTGCTGGTGTAAGCGGTGTCACATCTTGTGGGTCCGATGATAGAGGAGTCAATGGTCTAGAGTTCAGTAATTTTTCTATTTGAGTTAAAACAGTGCTCAGATCTTCGAAAGTAAGACTAGTGTCACCGACAACACGCTTCAAATGTAATTTAATACTTTTAACACCAGCCTCCCATAAACCTCCGAAATTGGGTGCTCTAGGTGACATAAAATGCCAGGTAATTCCCTCAGATTATAACTCGGAAACTAGTTTATCAAAATTCAAACGTAAAAATTTTTGAAGAGTTGAGTTAGCGCCCACAAAATTAGTTCCATTCTCAGAGTAGATATGTAGAGGCTTACCTCTTCTTGCAACAAATCGTTTAAGAACTGCAAGAAAAGCCTCACTAGTCAAGTCACTGACAACTTCTAAATGAACACACTTGGTGTTCATGCATATAAAAATACATATAAAGGGTGCCTTAAATTGGTGCTGACAGTATTGCGATCTCGGAAACTAGAAGAGATAGAAAGGCGGTTAAATGGGGAAAGTTTTAGGCAATTATGTAAGTAGTTTATTGGTGCTTACGGATCGATTCTGTTTTTTTTTGGGTTTTGAGATATTTTGAATAAACCAAAATGTTACATTTTCTTAGATCGGTAGTACCTAACTTTTTTATTACCCAATATTTTTTAAATCCGAAAACACATTTTCATTGCCACTTTTTACATAGAAGATGCCTACCTGATCATATTTTGGTTACAACGTTTCGGTGTGCCGTAAAATTACCTTTACATGGCAACTTTACGTGCCATGGTGCGAACGGCAGCTCTTGTGTCGGAGGCTCGGAGTCCTTGCCTTTAGCAGTTGTACACTTTTTTGATGTCTTGGACGCCACCTATTTTGAATGGTTAAAAAACTTAATACCTACAAAGCGTTTTAAAATAGGAAGACCGCTTGCTTCTAAAGATGGTAATAGTACGTCTTGCAGTACAGTGAGTAACAATAAAACACAGATATGTAAAACAACAATTGGGGTTAATTTATTAGGATCACTAAACTGGAATCCACAAAGAGATTAAATATTGAAATCAATAACTAAATTAAATATTAAAGTTAAAAAATTATACTCTCATGGGAAGACCTGAAGGGTTTTTACTCGCCGGGTAACTGGTTATCACCTATAGTTTATGAAAAGGGGAAAAGAGAATGTTCTAGAACTTTCATACTGGTATGGTCATAATACCTAGATTCTTTCTAAATGTTACCAAGGTGGTATAACAAATTAAAGTTAATTTTAGAGTGAAATTTATGGTGTTAAGGTTATAAAGAAATTTAAAATTATCACAATACACGCCTTATTCCCCAGATGTTCCAAATCCCATGTGGCTTTGTTTCAAATTAATAGGCATCCTGCCTCCAGTCTGGTGGACCCGAACAGTACAAGACAGCACGTATTTACAGGTTACAGGCCGTGTGGCCTTTCAATGGCGATTGAATCCCAATACGTGGTCAGAAGGAATATGAATATATAACGTCTGTTACGTATTCAACAATAAACGCTTCGATAGAAGCAAAAGCAAAATTTTAACTAAATTGTAAAACCCTAAAATCGAAACAGCGAATTAGATACCTGGTTAAATTAAATCGAAAATATATCCTACCTCATTGGTCGACCGATGCTACCATCTCAAAAAAAAATATAAAGAAATGAGGCTTCATGTGCAAATCTAAAAATTAAATTGCACATGTAGTAGAAAATTGTAGGTTATATAAAAATTAAGGAGGCACAAAAAAAGAATGAAAGAAATCTTACCATCAAAGAGATGAGGACGCTCCACTACCCCTGAGGTGCCAACTAAAGTTGGGGCGGCGGACCTGTTCAAATCACATAATAGTGGGCCCCTTTTAAAAACCGCCGACTTCAACCTTCACGGGTGATCTTAAATGAAGTGACCTAAAGTCAAAATCCTTGGAAAAAGGTAAAGATCAAATCAAGGGTTTAGAGCCATAATGACGTAACTACAAAATTGACGTTTTTCAGTTACGCGAACCATCTTACTCATAAAAATGCTAAGAATGTAGTGCCAAATGAACGGAAGTGCTAGTTTCACTATTAAACAAGTTACCAAAATCCGTAATTACAAAAATACATGTCTGTTTAGTGCAATAATATAGTAAGAGCGGTTACGTTACTCCGCTATAATAAAATGTTTACCAGCGTGTACGTAAGCGGCGATACGTTCTTCTGGCACTAACTAACCGCGTTGTCCCATGCGAAATATACACGTTACGCGGAAATTCTAACCTATGAAGTAAACGTTTACTGAAGAAAGAGTTTTTCAATCAACGCTATAAATTAATTATTAATAATTCTGGTCAAGTGGTGTTACTAATAGTGCGATTATAAATTATTTTAGTTTATTATTTCAAGATACATATTAAGCATGTCTAGAGGGAAAAAAATTGTAGATATGGTGTATTGTGAAAATCGTAAGGTTCCTATAGGTACTACATTGAATTTAAATAAATTAATTTAATATTACCGGCAAATAAATGATTTTTAGTAAGTGCATCAAATTATGCGAGTACGGAAAGGCTCCATGTAACAGCAGAAGCGGAACAGTATTTGACAATGGATAGTAGTATAATAATTGAAAATGAAGCGGCAAGTTCTGTTGGTAATTATTATGTTTGGTTATTATTTTATGGTTCTTTCTAATTATTATGTATATCTTTTTTTCATATTATTCATTGTGGCAGATCATGCAGACCTACATCCAGATTCAGATAACTCTATCGCGGATCCAGATTTTGAACCCAATAATAGTTCAGACTTAGGTAAAATAAAAGTTATAATTTGCAAGCAGGAAGTATTTAAAATACGATTTTATTTCAGAAGTTGAAAGAGAAACTGAAAATAATAATGAGGAGCCAACGGAAACAATTAATGCTGTTGAAAAAAAAGAAGAAAGGTTGCAGAACCGGCCATGTGGAAAAAAAATATTAGGAAAACTAAGCGTCAAAAAGGCGAAGCCTATATTTCAGTCCGAGGCAAAGAAGTGCCCGCAAAACAAGCGAGGGAAAAAGACTGCAGTAAATGCCCTAAAAAATGCAATACAAACTTTAGCCATGAAGCAAAACATATAATTCACAAAGCTTTTTGGGATATTGGAGATATTGAAAAGCAGCGTCAGTACATTAGCTCACTGATAGATGTTATTCCAAAAAAATCTAGAAGAACTCAATCAGAAATATCTAGAAGAAATAATACTAACAACTATAATTTGGTTAGAGGCGGTAAGAGAATTGCAGTATGTCAAGGATTTTTTCTTAAAACATTAGATATTTCTGAAACTTTTGTAAGAAAGCTTTTATTTAAATGAACTGAACAACATATTATACAAACTGACCAACGGGGTCACCACATACCTGCAAACAAACGACCTGAAAATGTTAAACAGAATATAATTGATCACATAAATTTATTTCCACGCGTTTTGTCCCATTATTGCCGCAAAGACACCAGTAAAGAATATCTTGCTGCTGATCTCAATGTGCAAATTATGTATGATCTCTATAAAGCAGAGTGCTTAAGGATTAACGTTCAACCAGAAAAGCTTTGGTATTATAGAAAAATTTTTCAAACTGAATTTAACTTATCATTTCATACTCCCAGGAAGGACATGTGCGATAAATGCTATGCATTTGATCAAATGGACGATAACGAGAAGGCTATGAAACAGAGTGAACACAATGACCATTTAAAAAGAAAAACATTAGCTAGAAATATGAAAAATTCTGTAAAAGAGAAGGCAATTGCTGGTGAATGTTTGTTGGCCGAATTTGATCTTGAAGCTGTACGCTATTGTCCGAAAAGTAACGCAAAGAAAATATTTTATAAGCGCAGATTGGCAATCTACAATTTAACTGTTTTTAATGTTGCGTCCCGGGAGACTAACAATTATGTTTGGCATGAAGGAATGGCCAAGCGTGGTTCGGCAGAGATTGCTTCCTGTATTTGGAAATATTTATCTGAAAACCAGCAGCATGCAGAACTTAATTTTTTTTCAGACACATGCAGTGGTCAAAACCGCAATATTAATATGGTTGGAATGTTTATTTATTCCGTCAAGAATGTGGAAAATATTCATGTTATTAATCAGTTCTTTTTTGAGCCGGGTCATTCCATGATGGAATGCGACTCTGTTCATGCTCAAATTGAAAAACAAAGCAAAAATGTAGATATATTTGATCCTTCTGGATGTTACGCCATTATCAGAGCAGCATCCAAAAAGTCAAAATATAAAGTAATTGAAATGGATCAGCTGTTATTTTTTGATTTTAAGAGTGTGGCAGAAAAAATGATACATAACAGGACAGTAGATAAAAATGGAAACAAAATAAATTGGTTGAAAGTCGTATGGTTTCAATTCAGAAAGGATAGCCTCCACACAGTGTTTTTTAAATACGAAATGGATTCGGAAATCTTTCTAGAATTCGATATCAGATTCTCACAAACGTCTGTACGAACAGGTTTAAGAGAAGCACAGAAAAAAGAAGAAGTTGAGCTTGCAAGACTGTATACTAGTACTATTGCCATTTCCTCAGAAAAACATAAAAATTTAATGGAGCTCTGCCAATGCGTCATTCCTACCACTTATCACCCGTTCTACGCATCCCTTAATAACTCCCATGCCACAGAAGGGGACAGAAACTACAGCACCGATGAAGAAGATAATTAATTACTTTTAGTTTTAAGCTTGTGAAAATAATATTTTTCCATAATATAGTATATTTTTCATCAAAACCTGGATATTATTCAATCATTTTATTAAAAACGTATCTACACTTTTTATTGCAACAATGACGTAACTACAACAAAAGTATTTAGAATCGAATATTATTTGCACAAATCTTAAAAAAAAAAAAATTGTATTGGTTATTCCATTTTCGATATGTTAATTGTTAACAAAACCCGTATATGTTTAATATATCGTTATAAACTATAAAGCTGCCACCATTAATATACCGATGTCAGAACATAGTTTTGGATTTCCTGAACATTAACAATTTCGTAGTTACGTCACTATGGCTCTAAACCCTCGAAATGACAGGTGTCCCTTAACTGTCATGTCAAAAAAATTGGTACGTTCAGACAATTGATGAAAGTGATCTCAGTCCGATAAAATGACAAAACCAAACCAACTTGACATGTGGAAAACTAATAGCAGTTTACCCTGCATAATATGCAATTTAAAAACAAATAATGGCATACCAATTTATCGAATGGTAAAAAGTGCAATATCATCAATGTTCTAGAGTAAACTAACCATGGTTCAAATGGAACAACTCAACGAACATACTATAAGCCAAATGAACAACTGACCGGTTATCATAAATGAACATAACCCCAAATTTTGACAATAAAAATATTTAAATACTCAGATATCTACTTCTTTCTTAATTAAAAAGAAAACCGTGGCCTGTAAAACATGAACATCTGCACCAAAGCACTAAACTTAAAATCCACAGAAAACATAGAAAGGTAACGTAAACAAATATCTTACACAAAACCATGTAGCATCCTCTAAATATACATCTATAGCAAAAATGAATGCTACATTTACCCCTCTCCGAAAAAAAATAGACTATCCCAATAGGCTATTTGTAAAATTGTACCCTCTCATCATCAGAAAAATAAATTTGGCTTGAAAACTGCGCGTATCACACGTCCTTGCAGAAGACAATATAGGTAAAGTCAATTCAGGAAAATGTCAAAATCGGTAAACGTTAAAATTAGTAAAAAGATGCCAGATTCTTGTAGAAATCTGTCAATCTTGGTAAAGGTTGCCAAAATTACCCGCAAGATGAGATATACAACAGACCTCACAAACTTGTCTAAAAAAATACAATATTCCAAATAGTACAAAATATACAATAATCCAGCTAATTTGGATATACCAAAGAAAATAGACAGATTGTCATGCCATAAGAAATAATCAAAGGACAATCTTATTAGTCGTGCTAACAATCAACATAAATGTCATAACAAAGCCGTATTCGAGACATCATTATATCATTGTCGGACAACATCTAGTCTACTCACCTATTAACCAAAAGATTGAATCAAACGATTCAACAAAAAAAATCATCAAATTTCGGCAAATCATCATCAGGCCAAATACCCACTGCGAATCCCGAGTGAAAGAGAAGAATACCCATCAGATTCTAAAGTGGTAAACTAGAAATAAAACTTATATATATATAGCCAGGATTGCGCTTTTTTAAGTTGCATGAAAAACCCTCGTGTACTGGCCTCACTTCAGAAATCAAATGGATACACTCTCCAACTCCCGAAAAACACAGGAAAACCCACCCAACAATGAGCCTCCGAAAGGTGGAAAACCAAACAGAATTGGTGACCCAGATGTCCACCAACAAAAGGGGATAAAATATAGTTTCCATCAAACTAAAAAATGCCTGACGCATTACCATAAGTTCCAAAACAATATGAGAATAGGGTGTTCTGTAATGTGGCACTGCAATCAACCTCTCGCACAAAACAGCCTAGAAAGGAGCTCAGGCAAGACACACTAGTACCACCCAGCTATGTGTGGCATCGCGATAGATCACTACGCCAAAGTGAATACCCCGCAATGTTTGCCCTTCCAGTTAGGTGTGCTTAAACGTGTTTAAGCACGTTTGTACGAAATCTGATGGCACCCAACACACCACAGCCTGTATAAACCAAACAAAAAAACTTATGGAACGTAACACCTTAAATATTACCCAAATGTACTGATCTACCAAGAGACAGATATTCAAAAATATTTCCAGCACTTGGAAATAAAAAACTCTATAAAAACCAAATACGACCCAAAATATATATTGTCAGTTAACACTAAACTGAACAAACCGTCCTAAAATATCCATATTTTAGAAGTGCCTCAAAAATCAATTATAGCATTCATTATAGTATTGCTTATAATATTGATTATAGTTTTCATTATAGTATTGATTATAGTTTTCATTATAGTATTGATTATAGTTTGCTAAAGAAAGATACCAAAATAACTTAATATGCAACGCACTGTGCATTTAATCCAAATACACCTAGCACTTTAGGTATACTAAACCAAAAATTTGTCTGCGACAAAAAAACTAAACATACCGTGATCGGTAGTAAATTTTGAATATTGCCAATATTTAAAACATAAGATACGCCATGTATCATCGATAAATCCAAAATTACTCTTGTCATACTAAAGGTCTATAATCTAAAAAAACATAGATTCATAGAAACATTTAGTTCTATAATCTAAAAAAATATAGATTCATAGATACATTCAGCTATATACTATAGCATAGTACTTACAGTACATCAAAGTACCGTACAGTACACAGATTGATAGATAGTTAGTTAGATAGGGTCGTCACCCTCCACATAAAATCCAAAAAAATTTGACAAGGGGTTAGCAAACTATAAAAAATATGACTTAATAAAAATTAATCCTGATCTGAACTTTCAGAATCAGTACCACCCGAAAGAGGAGTGTTAAAAGGTTTCAGATCTTTGATATGCCACTTTCCAACTTTAGAACCATCAATGTTTTCTAAATCATATACTAAATTAGAAAACTTTTTACGCACTATACAGTACTATACACTGTGTAGTGTAAGAACAAAATATATCCTATTATTATATAAATATATTTATTAGTTTCTTGTCGTATTCGTACACTCAGTATATTTATTATTATTAAACCTAACATGTAGACCTAAGGTAATTAAGGTTATTGATTTCATAATCAGTATAACAAGTAAAATAAGCACTTTTGTAATGGGTACATTTTTGATATGAAAAATAGACATTATTTTTACTCGAAAGAGGAGAGTTTGGTTTATCGTAAAAGGGGGTATTAAAACCCCCGTAGCTCCCTTCGTTATATTTATATATTATATATTTGGGGACCAACTTTGCTGTGAACTTATCTACTGCACTAGAAAGAATTTTATTTCGACTCCAGACATGGTCGCCGACCTGAAAAGAAATATCACGCTTTCTATGATTATACGCTCGAGAATTGCGCTCATACGCTCTATGAATCTTACTTCTAACTTTTACAAAAATATCCTTCAAACACTTCAAATTTTCAGCATAAGCACCCCGATCGCCCGGAATTATTTCATCGTCGACACTGACGTCTAAATTCATATCGTTATAATAATTTAATGACAACGGAACGTGCCTGCCAAAAACCAAAAATGCTGGAGTAAAACCTGTAACTTCGTGCTTAGAAGTATTAATAGCTTGTTGAATCTTAGAAATTTGTTTATCCCAATTATCATGAGTATCTATATACTATATAACTCCTAATAGCTGTACCAATCGTCCTATTGTTTCGCTCTGCAAAATTACATTGGGGAGAATAAACTGGATTTAATCTAATATTAAAACTATACATGTCACTTAAATTTTTAAAAGTTTTCGACGTGAATTGAGAACCGTTATCTGCTATCAAAAGAGATGGAGGACCATGTACTTGAAAAACTTTATTCTCCAATGCATCTTCAACGTATTGAGATTTTGAACTTCTTAAGGGAAAAAGCATGGTATACTTAGTAAACCAGCAAGCTACTACCAAAAGCCATTTATTTCCTTTCTTCGACCGTGGAAGAGGTCCAATTAAATCCACTGCTATGACTTGAAAAGGATAGCTTACTTGTTTTTCTTTACCCATTAATCCCATCGGAGAAATGTTAGGGGCTTTTTGAGCTCCACATACTAAACAAGTTCTGACAAATCTGAGAACGTCTTGACGCATTTTTGGCCAATAATATTGTTCTTGTAAACGATGAAAAGTTTTATAAAAGCCAAAATGACTACAATTAGGAGGGCTGTGACAAGAATCTATGATTTCTTCTCTTTGCGGCTTAGGAACTAGGTATTTCCATTCCGGAAGATTAATTTTCATAGCAAGAGAATTTTGGATATACTTATAAACAAAGTCGTTTTCAACTTTCCATTGCGAGTAACTCTCTGGAGTATCTAAAATTTTCCGACGTAAATTATCGTACCATGGATCAATACGATCAACATCGAGTGCACCAACAACGATTTCCTCTAAAATACTGGAATTTGAACAATTATCTTCAGCTGCTTCATTACTTGGAATACGCGACAACGCGTCTGGAACGACATTTTGAGCTCCTTTTCTGTGTACTAAATCAAATGTATGCTGTCTAAGACGAACTGCCCATCGAGCTAGTTTTCCACTAGGATTTTTAATTGAATTAAGCCATAATAAATTGTAATGGTCGGTAATGACCGTAAAAGAACCACCTTCAATGAATGCTCGGAACTTTTCAATATTAAACAGCACACCAAGATATTATTTTTCTACCACAGAATAATTTTGCTCAGCTCTGGATAAAGATCGGCTGGCATAAGCAATTACTCGCTCTTCCTCATCTATAATTTGCGATAAAACTCCGCCTAATCCAGTATTTGATGCATCGCTAGAAATATAGAAACATTGTGTAAAGTCTGGCTGTGATAAGATAGGAGCAGATACTAGAAGTTGCTTAATTTTGACAAACGATTCCTCTGCAGCACTATTCTACTGTATTCAACAAATCGTTAATAGGAGACATTACTGTAGAAAAATCCTTAATGAATCTTCTGTACCATGAACAAAGTCCAACAAAACGCCTTACTTCAGTAGTGTGCCTTGGTCTACGATAATTTATCATTGACTCAATCTTTTGTGGATCTGTACGCAAAGAATTCGAACCCACGATATAACCCAAGAATTTCTAGGAAGTTTTGAAGAAATCACATTTTTCCAAATTGATGGTTAAACCTGCATCTTTTAGTTTTTTTTTAACTGTCAACAACCCTATATGTGAATTAAAATCCTCAGATACCACCAAGATATCATCAAGATAGGTAAAAACATTGGGCTCATGACGAGAACCAAATATAGCATCTACGAGGCGCTGTTGCGTCTGTGCGGCATTTCTAAGACCAAAAGGCATTGTGACGAACTGAAATAAATCTCTGCCCACTACAGCAAAAGCGGTTTTCTCTTTTGATGACTCATCTAAAGGAATTTGCCAAAAAGCTTTTCGAAGATCTATAGATGAAATATATTTAGCATGACGAAGTGAAGACAAAATCCAATCTATTTTAGGCATAGGGTAACAATCAGGTTTCGTGACATCATTGATAGCACGTCTATCAAAGCAAAGGCGGTATGATCCATTTGGTTTCTTGACCAATAAAACAGGCGAACACCATGGACTCTTAGATGGCTCAACTACACCTAATTATATCATTTCGTCTAACTCTTTATTCAAAATTTTTGACATATATGGAGACATAGAAAAAGGTCTCTTTTTAAAAGGAATCGCGTCACCAGTATCAATAGTTAAAGTAATTTTATTAGTACGTCCTAACTTATCCTTACAACAAATTTCGTTAAAAGAAGATATGACTTTATCTGTTCTCAAACGTTCTAATCTAGAAAGATCGTCCAAAGAATTCAACTGAGGATAAAATCTACTTAAAGAATGATTATTTTCATTATTCAACACATTAAGTTTAAATTTACTATTCATGGATTGTACATGCCATGAATTATTACTAAAATTTACCAAAATATTAAATGTTTTTGCAAAGTCGCACCCAAATATAAATTCATGTGGCAAAGAAGGTACCACTAAAGCATTAATAACTAAACAAATATTATCAATAACAATTGGCAAATCCACTGTACCTTTAACACATTGTGCCTTACCATCTGCGATACAAATACTTTTAACCTAGGTTTGGCATATCTTAAGACCTGTTTGTTCTAAAACCTTTAAACCTCTCCATCCAACAACGGAACTAGTAGCACCAGAATCTAATAAAACGGAAATGTCCTCGTCAAGTAACTTAACATTAATATAAGGTCGCTTATCCAAATGTTTATTAACGAACAGAGGTGAAACATGATTATCGGAAGATGAAGCTTTATTAAAAGAAGTTTTATTATGCTTAAAAAATTCAGAAACTCTTCTCAACCAGTTATCCCAATCAGTCTGGTTAAAATATGTTTTCTTTACTTCGTTATTAGTACTCAACAAATTTAAAGAATTTAAATTGGAATTATAACATGTTTGTGTGAAATATGATTTTAAAAATGATCTGTTTGAATTGTAAAAACATTATTAGAGGCGTTTGTTTTGGGAGTAGTGAGACGGCCTCCAAGAGACACTTCCCTTTTTAGTTTTTTGTACACTTGGGACAAGTAGAAGTCTTAACGTTAGCCTCACCACATTTAAAACAAAATATGCTTCTAGGAGCACTACAATTTAAAAAAGTATGGTTAGGTAATCTACAACTCCAACAAACCACTGAAGCTTTAACGCTATCATTATTTTTACTTTTGTTATCATTCTTATTATTATCTTGTCTACAACCTGACTGATTATGAGAACTCCGAGAGTTATTCTTAAAATTTTTTTAAAATTTATTATTATTATTATTCCTACTAATACCAGGATTTTTATGAAAATTTCTAGCCTGATCAATACCAGCTACTTCATCTCTAGGTCTACTCTTATCCTGCATATAATCTGACTCTTCCAATTTACGACAAAGTTCTGAAAGTTTAGAAACCGTATCAATATCGACCAAAGCTAATCGATTAATAAATTCAGGTAAAATATTTTTTCTGATATGTTTGACCTTAGAGTTCAGCAGGAGGTCTTGATAGTCTAGCAAAAAGAGCTTCTAAATGTGCTCTATATAAACAACTGTTGACTCATGTTTCTTTTGTTTCCTTCTTTTAATTTGTTCCCACAAATCATCATCTATATCATCATGTAAAAAATCCTTTTTTAATTTTAAAATCAAAGAGTCCCAATCATTAATTGAAGATTTTATACTCCGATACCAAACAAATGTATCACCGGTAAAAAATTCGGCAGCAGAATTAAATAAATCACGAGATGAAACATTACGCGCTTGAGCTAACTCGGTTAATCTTTCTATAAAAGGATAAGGTTTCTTAGAGTCGCCATTAAAATTAACTTCCATTCACTTATAGAAATATTACGACTGGCACAATGTACAACCGGAGCTGATACGTTAATAATTGGAGCAGTATGTACTGAAGGTTCCGGATCCTGTCCAGGTTCGATTTTACCAAATAAGTCTGACTCTAACAATAAACAATTAGCACTTATATCCTAAATATAAGAAAAGATTTCAGCTGCTTGTTGTTCATCTTCCGGTATAGGAATTCTTTTTGCCCTACCAGAAACGTGAGCTAAACGCGATTTAACCCTACCAAAAGCTGAATCATTAGCATTTCCTTCAAATTCATCTATAACCTTTTGAATTGAATCTAAACTTCGTTAAATACCAAGTTTCTCTTCATCGAAAGTTAAAGTACAAATTTCTAAATTAATATCCCTTCCGGGTTGAGCTTGTTCTCTTTTTTGAATTCGAAAAGATATTTTTCGCTTTTCCGCAACTGTACGTTGTGAAGTTAAAAGTCGAATCTTCAATTTATAATCTAACTCATACTCTAATAAGTGATTGGGTTGAAATTTAAAAATATCCATGATGATAAAAGTTTAAATTTAAAAATAAAAAATGTCTATAAAAAACAATAATTCAATTCAAAATATTTGATTCAGTAGCTCATCTATCGATGGTAAATAAAAAAATATTAATCAGAAGCCGAACCAAAATATTTGTTTCACCCTGTACATCAAGTCAAAAAATGTAACTGTACTATATTCTTATAGCATATGTATGTAGTAAAATTCTGCCAAAAAAATTTAAATCACTAGTCCATAAAATCATCAAAGTCCAAGAGGTCACCTAGGTATATACACCCTGTATAAAAATTTGCAAAGTTCAAATCAATACTTCAGTTCAAAACCTAAATTATCAAAGTGTATTAAAATTTAAAATAATATTTCAAAATATAATCACACTGTATACCAAAAATACACTACCACCCTGTATAAAGAAAATATTTGTCAGAGTTTCAAAGTTATTCAGAACTTATTAAAGTACAGCAAACTAGTATAATTTGACAAAGTCTTTACAGGTAAAATTTTAGATAAAAAATTACACCTTGTTTAATGAGAATTAAAGAAAATGTTTTTTCATGAACCTTTCTTTGACGTCTTGGTCAACCTCAACTTTAAATAATGTCTATGGATTGTGTTAAAGTATCACTGTCTAATAGACAATGTGAATTAAAACAAAAGATAATTAATTAGAATTAAGCGACTTATAAAAATGTAAGAAACAAGATGGTCTTACTCAGCTTCATAAATATTGACACACCCTGTATATAAGTTTGTAAAAAATCTTACTAAAAAACTTCGAAGTTCAACTAAAAAGTAATGTGTCTATAACTATATAGTCCAATGAGGGTTTTAAGAAATAAAAGAACTCAGTGTCTTTGACAGTCTATAAAAAAATAATCCTTATTAGGCCAACAATATATGTGTTTGGTATATTTTTACCAATATACTTAAATAAGAATGTACTGATCAGTGCAATTTAAAATTTTGAAATATATTGGATCCAGATAAAATTACTAAAATTTTATTGTCACTCGTGCACTACAGTCTGCAAAATATGTTAAAAAAAGTGTACTATGCCCCACGTTGGGCGCCACTTTATGTGCTGTAAAATTACCTTTACAAGGCAACTTTACGTACCATGGTGCGAACGGCAGCTCTTGTGTTGGAGGCTCGGAGTCCTTGCCTTAAGCAGTTGTACACTTTTTTAATGTCTTGGACGCCACCTATTTTAAATGGTTAAAAAACTTAATACTTACGAAGCGTTTTAAAATAGGAAAACCGCTTGCTTCTAAAGATGGTAATAGTACGTCTTGCAGTACAGTGAGTAACAATAAAACATAGATATGTAAAACAACAATTGGGGTTAATTTATTAGGATCACTAAACTGGATTCCACAAAGAGATTAAATATTGAAATCAATAACTAAATTAAATATGAAAGTTAAAAAATTATACTCTCAAGGGAAGACCTGAAGGGTTTTTACTCGCCTGGTAACTGGTTATCACCTATAGTTTATGAAAAGGGGAAAAGAGAATGTTCTAGAACCTTCATACTTGTATGGTCATAATACCTAGATTCTTTCTAAATGTTACCAAGGTGGTATTACAAATTAAAGTTAATTTTAGAGTGAAATTTATGGTGTTAAGGTTATAAAGAAATTTAAAATTATCACAATACACTGGCCTTATTTCCCAGATGTTCCAAATCCCATGTGGCTTTGTTTCAAATTAATAGGCACCCTGCCTCCAGTCTGGTGGACCCGAACAGTACCAGACAGCACATATTTACAGGTTACAGGCCATGTGGTCTTTCAATGGTGATTGAATCCCAACACATGGTCAGAAGGAATATGAATATATAACGTCTGTTACGTATTCAACAATAAACGCTTCGATAGAAGCAAAAGCAAAATTTTAACTAAAATGTAAAACCCTCAAATCGAAACAGCGAATTAGATACCTGGTTAAATTAAATCGAAAATATATCCTACCTCATTGGTTGTCCGATGCTACCATCTCAAAAAAAAATATAAAGAAATGAGGCCTCATGTGCAAATCTAAAAATTAAATTGCACATGTTGTAGAAAATTGGAGGTTATAAAAAAATTAAGGAGACACAAAAAAGTGCAATATCATCAATGTTCTAGAGTGAACTAACCAAGGTTCAAATGGAACAACTCAACGAACATACTATAAGCCAAATGAACTACTGACCGGTTATCATAAATGAACATAACCCCAAATTTTGACAATAAAAATATTTAAATACTCAGATATCTACTCCTTTCGAGTTAATTAAAAAGAAAAGGAATGAAGAATGTACAAAAAAAATATTCATGATAGGACCGTGGCCTGTAAAACATGAACATCTGCACCAAAGCACTAAACTTAAAATCCACAGAAAACATAGAAAGGTAATGTAAACAAATATCTTACACAGAGCCATGTAGCATCCTCTAAATATACATCTATAGCAAAAATGAATGCTACATCGGTTTCCTGTAACCATCATCAACTTTCTCTTCTCTTATGATCGCCATATTGGATTTTTTACTCATCGAAAAGTACCTGATTTTTCCTATATCATGATGTCAAATACTAATACAAAATAAAAATTTATAACCTCAAAATAACAAAAACATCATATTTACGAACATATTTGGCAACACCGACATATCGGAAAGTTCTTTTGCTTAAGAATTAAAGTTAATTAAGTAAAATATACTAAGGTTCAAAATGTCGACCATTTTTTTCAACGCACCGCTGACATTTTTTTTTTACAGATCTAGTTAAACGATTAATGGTATTACGGTTAATATGACTAAAAATATTCCTAGTTCGCTGCTCAAGAACTTGGCGAGTTTCAGGGGGATTAAATTCGTATACCTCATTTTTGACAAATCCCCATAAATAAAAGTCCAATGGGTTAAGGTCCGGGGACCTAGCAGGCCAGCGCACAGGACCACTGGTAGATATTACCTTTTTCACCAAAAGTCTCTGATAAAAATGTTTGTACTTGTCTGGAATTATGCGCGGGAAAACCATCTTGCTGCAGCCACACGTTGATAAATTGATCATTGGGAACAACTTCTTGAAGTGCAGGAATAATTTGATTTTGCCACATTGCAAGGTATCTTGGACCGGTCAATGTTTGGTCATAAATAAAAGGACCAATTAGCTGATTTTCTAAAAATAATAAAAAGTATGCAAAAGATCCATCGTAATCATCATAATACTGCTAAATAAATTGTGAAGATAAATAATTCAAGCATTTTTTGCAGTTAATTTAAACCAAAATAAAATATTTCTTACTAATTATTCCACACCACACATTAAATCCAAATCGTACTTGCAATCTGCGTGGTTCGAGTAATTGCGGGTTTTCAAAAGCCCAGCGATGGTAATTCTTTTTATTAAAGATTCCACAGTTGGTGAAATGTGTGTTTCATCTGTCCATAAAACATTATCCGAAAATGTCAGATTTTCTCGACATTTACCAAGATACCAGTTACAAAAAATGACTCTTCTATCAAAATTACCTTCTTGAGGTCCTTGTACAATTGTTGGCTTGTAAGGATGGTATTTAGCAACTTTTAATACATCGTGAACGGTGGATTTTGGAATTCCAAGCTGTGTGTTAGCGATTCTTGTAGATGAAGTCGGATATTCATTAAAATGTTCTAAAATTATTCTATTATGATTTTCGTTATCTATTCCATATTCTTTGGGACGAGACTTTTCAAAACTGCCAAATTCTAGTAAGTTTCTAGTCAGTTTAGAAAAATACGCTCTGCTGGGTTGTCGTCTTTCGGGGCACATTCCAAAATAATTATCCATAGTTCTATTCGCATTTCTGTCATTTTTATATATAACACGCTAACATATCAAACTTCTCTTCGTTAGAATAATTTAACAATATTGTTAATGATGTTTATTACAACGTAGAAAAATTATTTGACAGATTAAAAAATTTCATTTGTTTAAAGTTCAAAGCCTTCTAAACAAAAATGTTACAATAAAAAACTTATCGAAATAGGTATTTATTAGATAAGTACTTACTAGATTCTTATGATTTTTAAAAGAGTTATTACATTTTAACTTTAATTTAAAGTAGTATAAACTTATATTGTTATTTAATTAACTTTATTCTTAAGGAAAATAACTATCCGATATGTCGGTGTTGCCAAATATGTTCGAAAATAAATTTTTTTGTTATTTTGAGGTTTTAAATTTTTATTTTGTATTAGTGTTTAGTATCATAGTATAGGAAAAATTAAGTACTTTTCGATGAGTAAAAAATCCAATATGGCGGTCATAAGAAAAAATAAATTTGATGATGGTTACAGGAAACCGAAACGTTGTAACCAAGATATGATCAGGTAGGCATCTTCTATGTAAACAGGGGCAATAAAAATGTGTTTTCGGATTTAAAAAATATTGGGTAATAATAAAGTTACTACCGATCTAAGAAAATGCAACATTTTGGTTTATTCAAAATATCTCAAAACACAAAAGAACCAGAATCGACCCGTAAGCACCAATAAACTACTTACATAATTGCCTAAAACTTTCCCTATTTAACCGTCTTTCTATCTCTTCTAGTTTCCGAGATCGCAATACTGTCAGCACCAATTTCGGGCACCCTGTGTACCCTTTAAGTATCTTAGGATTTCTTGTTCTCCGATCCCTCACCGAGATGGGACCCGCGTAATCAACTCCAGTATAAGTAAACACTTGTTAAAATGCAGATACGCGATATTCCGAAAGATTTGCCATAGAATAATTTATTGCAGTTGGATCTGCTTTAAAACATTTAACACAACGCCTAACTACTGTTCTAGCTATTCTGCGTCCAGAAATGGGCCAAAATCTTTTGCGAATTGTACACAATAACTGTTGCGGACCGCAATGTAACAAGGAGATGTGTAAATTATTCATACTTAGTGTTGTTAGGTAATGTTTGTTATGTAATATAATTCAGTGTTTTTGATCATTAGATACTCGAGCATTTTGAATTCTGCCCCCGACTCTAATTAGTCCCATTTCATCGCAATAAGGCTTCAAACATAAAAGATTGCTTGAAGTTAATACAGGATAATTGTTTCTTAAAAGATTATAATCTTTAGAAAAAGATTGAATTTGATACACCTTGACTAAATGGTTAAGGGCGGCATTTAGTTCTGATGCTCTTAGTGGACCAACAGGAAATTCTTTATTTTTTAGTCGTTCAATAAACCTTAAACAATACGCAAAAATTCGCTGCAATTTTAGCAAAGAAGAATATTTATTGAAGTCAATGTCAAAACTTTCCTGAACACATGTAGAATGAGTCATCACTCTTTGTTTTGGTAAATCTTCAGGTATCTCAGGCATAGAATGAACCTCAGTATCGATCTGAGAAAAAATCCAAATAGGACCATTCCACCATAATTCACTACGTAACAATGATTCTGCAGAAATTCCCCTTGAAAGACAGTCAGCTGGATTCGCTTCTGATCTAACGTGAAGCCAGTCACAATCCTTTGACATATACTGAATCTGAGTGACTCTATTTGCCACAAATGTTTTCCAGCGACTTGGACATCCCTTAATCCAATATAAGGTTATGGAAGAATCACTCCAGTAAAAAACTTTATTAGTATCTAGTTTTTAACAAGCTTACAAGGGAGACCTGCAGCGCAAAGCTCCAGGCGAGGTAGACTGATCTTTTTAATAGGTGCTACACGAGATTTAGATAAAAGCAGATTAAAAATATCATATTCTCCAAAGCCTGTATAACTGACTACATATACACATCCGCCATAAGCCTTTTCTGAAGCATCTGCAAATGCATGAATGTGTAAAACTTCCCACCGATTGCCCAAGACATACCGGGAAATGCTTATTTTATTTAACAATTGCAGATCTTTACAAAATTCTAACCATTTGTTGCAAAGGTAAGAAGGGATTCGTTCATCCCAAGATAAATGTTCTTGCCATAAAAGTTGTAAAATAAGCTTTGCATAAACCACGACTGGCCCTAAAAGACCTAATGGGTCAAATATCTGAGTTATTACTGATAAAACTATTCTTTTTGATATCTGGACATCAAAACTAAACTCTTTAATAGAATATTGTATTTTATCATTAATCGCATTCCAAAATATTCCCAAAGTTTTATTCTGATCATCGTTTCCCAAATGTAATAGACTACAAGACAACTTTTCATGAATTTGAAATTGACTTCATAATTCTGGTTTATTAGACAACCATTTCCTAAGTTGAAAGCCTCCACTAGCCAATGTAAGCAATATTTTTCTTTGAAGTTGCAACACTTTCGAACTAGAACACGCATCTGTCAAAAGGTCATCTAAGTAAAAACAATTTAAAATAGCCTCGCTAGCCTCTGGATATGCAGCCTGGAACTCCAGAGCCAGTTGCTTCAAACATCTGACAGCCAAAAATGGTGACGACGCACAACCATATGTTACAGTATTCAGTTCATAACATTCAATCTCACCATGAGGAATATCTGGATTCTTCCACAAAATCCTCTGATAGCTTTGCTCACTAGGATCTATGAGAACTTGTCTATACATTTTCGAGATATCCGCGTTAATCACGTACGGGCAACTACGAAAACGTAATAAAATCGAAAGAAGATCCTGTTGAATAGTGGGTCCAACATGTTGTATTTCATTTAAAGATAAACCAGTGTCGCTTTTAGCTGTAGCATCAAAAACCACTCGAACCTTCGTCGTTAAACTAGAATCCTTAATCACGGGATGATGTGATAAGTAATAACATGGTTTGGTATCACCTTTATCAATAAAGAATTCCCGCACCCTTGACATTTGATCCAAATGTTTATACTCCGTTAGAAAGTTCACATAATCATTCTTTAAACTTGGTTTTTTGTTTAAACGTTTTTTAAGAAAACCTAAACGTTTAAGTGCTATATCCTTTGATATACCTAAATCGTTTTTATTGTCCTTAGAAGGATATTTTACAATAAATCGCCCGTCAAGAGTTCGACCATGGGTTTTTATGAAATGATCTTCACGAAATTGTTCAGATTTCGAAAAACAAGGTTGGTTGTCATGACATTCCTCCAATTCCCAAAAACGTGTGAGTTTTTCATCAATCGCCTGATCCAGTGAAAAACATGTTATTACCTGGTTATCATTAGCGACATTAGAACTATCAAAATATCCCCCAACAACCCAACCAAATCTCGTTTTTTGAATAGTAGGAATTTTTTGTTTACGAATTTGTTTCATCAACAATATTTTATAAAATATATCAACTTCCAACAGAATATCAATATCACTCTGGAGATTAAAAGACTCGTCCGCTAAATTCAAATTATCTGGAATACCCCAATTTGAAATATCAAAGGAGACTGTTGGAACCGATTGCGTTATTTTTGTTAGAACTAAACAAGAAATACGTTCGCTATAATCATTAATATTTGACATAAGCATAAGATTAACCTTAGAATTGGATGTAGTCGATAAAGCTTCCCCGATTCCCATAATTTGAAATCAACAGACGACCTCTGTAAACCCAGTTTTTTCACTAAACTTTCAGTAATAAAATTGCTTTGCGACCCAGGGTCAAGTAATGCTCTAACATCGTGAGGCTTTCCCTGGTCATCCAAAACCTTAACATTCGCAGTTGCCAACACTAACAACGTCGCCGAACTGTTCAACGAGTGACCCGCAGTCGAGACATTTGCTGCCGGCACTGCCGGCGATTCCGCGCCATTTTCAGGAATATTTGGCAGTGGCCTATAATGGTTCTTCTCGACGGTGGTATTGCTTACATGTAAAAGTGTGTTATGTTGTCTCCACAAACACGACAAGAAAAATTATCTGAACAATTGCTTGTGTGTTTGAATTTTAAACAATTTGTACATAATTTTAATTTATTAACAGCAGCGATTCTATCCCGAACATTCATGTTTTTAAAAGCAAAACATTTATAAATTGAATGATTCATTTTACAATATTAGCAAGAAAATGTACCTTCTGTAGGTATAGAATGAAATCCTCTTAAATTCCCTTTATCCGGTTTAATATGTACGTCCTTTTTTGATGATTCTAATTTTTCTAATAACTCACATTTAGATTTTAAAAACGCGTTAATGTCAAGTAATTTTGGTAATTCCCCACTCCATATAGGATATGACTCCCATTCTCTATGAGTGGTTACGTCAAATTTACTTTTTAATAAATGCACAATCAAGGTATTTCAGTTGTCAGAGTCTTGACCCAAACTTTGCAGAGACCTTAGATTTTTCTGAAATAAATCATACAGGTTTCTAAGATCATTATGTGATTTTTTTACTACAATCGGACAATCAAACAATGCCTTGACATAATTGTGTATAATGAGTCTTTTATTTTCATAACGATCCGAGAGAACCGCCCAAGCTACAGAATAATTAATTATCATTCGTAACTTGTAAATTTGCAACAGCTTGAAGCGGTTCTCTATACAGATATGATTTTAGATAATAGAATTTTTCTACACGGCTTAAAGACGTGTTTCATAAACAATGGCCTGAAATGCATCTTTAAATTGGAGCCAATTTTCATAAGACCCATTAAAGGTTAATAACTTTAAGGTAGGCAATTTGATTGATTGTCTAGTAGGTTGCACAGTCATGGTAAGCCCCGTAGCACTACCACGAATTGACCCTTGTGTGCCATTTGAAACTGAGTCATCATTGTCTGAGTCAGTATTATTATATCTAGCAATTAGCACCTTAAGTTTGCTAATCACTTCAAAGTATTGCAATTCAAATTCATCACGTTCTTTACTTTCAACCTCTAATAGATTTTCGTTCTCATTTTGAGACTCACTCAATAATGACTCAATATCACCCTGAACATTTTCGAAGTGTGATAAAAGTGGTTCCGCCCTATCTAGCCTAACTTCTAACTGACCCCCATCCAAATCCGTGAGGTTATTTGGATCGACTTAGTGATAATAACGGCTAATTCTAGTGAGTTGGCCTTTTATATTACCGCGTTTTAATTTTAATTTATTGGGCTTAGACATTGTTAAATATTAAAAACACTAGACAAACTTACCAAGATCATGCACCGTAATAAAACAAATAAGTAGACCAAATCCAAATAGACCAAAATGTTCCTTCAAAGTAGTGGATTGTATCTTCTTCTATTAAAAACACCATACTTCAATAATAATACTTATCTATTTTTCTTAGAAAATGGTGTAACATTTTTTAATACTTAAAAATCTCTGTCAATTCGATTCTTCTCTGACATCGACATCTCAACAAACAGCTCACCTTCTTCACCTATATTCGTCATCTTACAGGTGGGCGTTCTTCATAAAATGTATGATTTGTGACGGAACAATATGCGTGTTCGTCGATGCCCAATTTTATGATTTCTAAGTTATTTTTGTTTGCGTTATCCCATATCTTATTAGCAGGGTATATCGGGTACTTCGAAGTGCAGACCCCCTATATCAAAAATTTTTTTTTCCCAATCGACTAAGTGAGGTCCCAGCTTGATTTCCCCACTCACGTTCAACCGATCCGAGGGGTGGAGGGGGGGTAGGAGTCATTGAAAAGTACGGGATATCGGTTTTTCGTGGATTGCTCCGTCAGTTTTGATCCTACCGAAAAAATTGTTCTTTCCAAAAAGTAAGAGCTTGGCAGAACACCTAAGCTCGTGCAAATCCGAAGTCGATTGGGCAACTTGTTCGCGAAATATAGCGAATTTTCGGTGCCAAAAAAAAATATTTTAATTAGTTTGTTCTTGGCCGGTCGTGCATGTAGTTCGCTCTTCAAAATCCCGCTGCGATAACTTTCAAGGGAGATATGGGTGTTCTAGCTGTCGACTCTGTAACGGGGAAACGGCTAACTAACAGCTAAATTGTTAAATATCCAATTATGTAATAATTATTAGGTAATTAGGTTGTTTTAAAGTCAACTATGGTTCAGCCTTTAATACATATGTTATTATTACTGTGTATTCGTAAGCTGGAATAGCGGGCTCGTGTGTAGATCTGTTGATTTAATAAAACACTGTATTTAATTCCAACAGCATTTCATTCGTAAGGTAGCTCTAACATTTTATTTACAATATTCACTTTATAACTTCCCACTATCTGAGAAAACACTACATCAAATTACTAGTCACACTTCAAGTTGTATTTACACATACGTTTCCATAGTACTCAATACTTTCACATTGTATTAACTTATTAAACTTTGTTTTGGTTAACTTTGACTACATAGTACCAGAAATGTGGACAATTTTCACCCAGGTGACGTGTTTTACATTTTAAAACAGTCGTGCGACATGTACCGCCGAACTCTCGGGGAACAGTCCTTCTTAATAACGATATTTTATGCGTGTAGCCAACTCTCTGCTTGGCGACCGTCTGGAGGCTGCGTTGCCTCATCCTCTCGTGTCCTTCTCCCTTTCTCACGCAGCTTGGTAGGTGTTTATTTTGGGTGAAGCGCCTAAGTACATATGACAACAATGCCGCGCTGTTACCAGGCGGATTTTAATGATGAATCTTGGATATTTACGTATACGCGTGGAAAAGAGATGAACTAATAAAAACGCAGACAGCACAGGGTTTGTTATTGCATCGTGCGATAGCTACATAAGCGTTATATATACACTATATACATCAATTAGACTTCCAGGAATGCCATCAGTGGCGTACTTTACTTTAACATTCGGCGTGTTCTCAACATTCTCTCCCCCGTTGAAGCACTCGTGCTTCAACTACAACCTTAACAATCAATACGAACACATGGTTATCTACACAAACTATTGAACTCGAATGCATCCAGTTATATTACTACCGTTATTTGACAATAAACCTTAAGTCCAAACACGTGTTGGAGCTCTTAACCTACTTAACTTAATTTACACTATCTTCCGACATTTGATATTTCGTTTCACATTAATGACTCTCTGATAACTCGATGTTATCAACTCCGCACTAACTGATCTTTACGCAACGCGCACTGAATAGGTGTCACTCACCACGTGACGCTACACTAGCTAGCCTAATACATCATAAGATTATACATTAGTTGAACCTTAAAATTAACATTTTACATCCAGTATATTCAGATACCAGAGCACAGACTGCGTAATTTTTCATATATAACCCGATCATCAGATTAAATTTATATGTAGCCGTTTTCCTGAACAGACGCAGAATGGTGCCGTACTTTTTGATCATAGTTTGCTCATTGTCACATCGTTGCTGACAGACAAGAACAACAGAAAATTAGAAAGTTGACAAAGTATTCCTTTTTTAGCTACCCTTAAAACCAATATTTTTATTTCCCCGTAACTTGAAAATTTCATTTATACTCGAGTAACAATCAGTATAGATTAAACACACACACCATAATACAGCTCCCTGAGCTAAGAGGACGCAGTTCAGCTCCCTAAGCTGAAAAGGTCGAAAACGAGAATCAGTGTAAACTGACCATACACACCAAACCTACAACTTCCTGTAGACTGAAAACGCAGTTCAGCTCCCTAAGCTGAAAAGGTACAAGAACGGCGCTCGGTTGAGGCACCCTACAATAGCTCCCTGGCGAGCAGAATAAAATCACATGTCAGCTCCCTAAGCTGAGAAAACGCAGTTCAGCTCCCTAAGCTGAAAAGGTCGAAGATTGGCGCTCGGTTGAGGCACCCTACAATAGCTCCCTGGCGAGCAGAATAAAATCACATGGCAGCTCCCTAAGCTGTGAAAACGCAGTTCAGCTCCCTAAGCTGAAAAGGTCGAAGAACAAAAATCACCAATCTGGTCACGGCGTGACCTAAACTGTTGCCATCCACCACGTGAATGCAACCTAACCCCTAATGTAAGCGTCGACGAGTTACCTGTTGGTTGGTACTCACCAATCCAACGAGCGAATGAACGCCCCCCTTGTGGAAGTAACCACGTCTCCCAATCTTGGAGCCGGTGCGACAGGGACAGAGCGATACTGCCAGGGAAGATGGCTACCGTTTTTTATACACCAGGTTTGCGATTGTTGTGTCCACATAGACCGTTAAAAGAGATTGCCAAACGTTAGTTTGCGCGCTCTCGCTTCGATGCTTGGTTAGAGCAAAGGACCAACAAAAAAAACAAAAATTTGCAAAAGATCATTTACTTGTTTAGGTTGCCCAGGGATTATCGGTCTATAACCCCAGTAACTTTTGTGGCAAGCTACCAAACCGAAACAGGCAGGAAACCTGGAATAAAAAATACTTAAACACTAATAGTCTTTTCGACGTAGTCACCTCACCGGCTGTACAACTAAACTAACTTGAGGCGACAAGCAACTATGTGCTGTACCCTAAACTAATATAATATTCATTTACTCGCGATGACGCTCAAGAGTCACATTTGACTCGTCATACAATACAGGGGACACTTTAACTATTGACCTAAAAAACACGCTAGTCGCAGATTTTAACTTAATAACCCTTACATTTCCGTCTTTCCCTGGATACACTTCCAGAACGCGCGCTAGCGGCCATTGCAATGGAGGTACGTTATCCTCTCTCAGTAGCACTATATCATTCGCAATGATGTTTCGTGTGGCTTTCAACCAGTTTGGGCAATTTTGAAGGCGATTGAGATAATCGACTGACCATCGTTTCTAAAAAATTTGTTGAATTTTAGTGCATTGTTGCCAAAACTTTAACCTATTATCGTGAATCTCCGTCAAATCTTTTTCCGGGTATGCAGTTAAACTTTCTCCTATTAAAAAATGCCCGGGCGTCAAGTAGCTAAAATCTGAAGGGTCATTAGTAAGTAGGCATAGTGGCCTTGAATTTAGAACCGCTTCTATTTGAGTTAACACCGTATAGAATTCCTCGAACGTGAATTTTGAATTGCCCATTAATCTGAAAATATGATGTTTCGCGCTCTTTACTGCCGCTTCCCATAATCCGCCCAATGAGGAGATCTAGGGGGAATTAATTTTCACTGAATTTCATTTTGAGCAAGATAATCCAAAAATGGCGTACAATTTTGTGAATTGTTGAAAAATTTGTATACTTCGTACAGCTGATTATTTGTTCCCTGAAAATTGGTAGCCTTGTCACTGTAGATCACTGTCGGGTTACTTCTACGCGCAATAAATCGGTTTAAAGTCATTATAAAAGATTCCGTAGATAAACTGGTCACTAGTTCAATATGAATTGCTTTTGTGGACATGCACACAAATATCGCAATGTACGCCTTAATGAACGAAGCTTTCTTCAATCGAGAGGATTTTATTAGGAATGGGCCACCGTAATCGATTCCTACTTTTTGAAACGCACGCGCTGGTTGAACTCTATCCTTCGGAAGATCTGCCATAATTTGCTGAGCTGGATGCGCTCTAAACCGAGTGCACGTTGTGCAATTCCTTACTGCTTTTTTTGCTTTTCGCAACCCCTTTAATGGCCAAAATCGTAACCTGAAATTCGCTAGCACCGATTGCGAACCTGCATGTCCCAATCTCAAATGTTCGTACTTTAACATAATTTGTAATATATCATTATGTGAGGGCAATAAATATGGGTGTTTTTGATCAAACGAGATATCTGCATGTTCCAATCTACCTCCCACTCTGATTAGCTGGTTTGAATCCAAAAAAGTTTAAGATGTTTTAATTGTTTATTCGAAATTATTTGTTTATTTTTCAACTCTGAAATTTATTTAGAGAAATGCTGGCTCTGCAAATTCTGTACTATAAACCGTTGATATTTTTCCATTTCGTTGACCGTGATCGTTGGTTCCTGAATTTTATCATTTCTATTTTTCGTGTTATGTATAAATCTAAACATAAAAGCCAAAGCGCGCACTAGACGTGAAAAATTAGAAAAGCGTGAAAAATATTCTATCCAAAACTCATAAGGCTCGGCCCTGCGTACTGCGACAAGTGCTATTTTCTTTTGTTCAGAAATATTAGCCACACTCACCTGTTCATTGTATAAGTTCAAATCAAAGTGGACATCAAGTAGAAATTTAGGTCCGTGAAACCAAAGTCCTGAAGTTATTATATCTGTCGAGAAATTTCCGCGAGACAGAATGTCTGCCGGGTTATCAGCTGATTTTATATATCTCAATTTGCTATGCTCGGTAAGGGTTTGAATCATAGATACTCTGTGAGCCACGAATGTAGACCACCTGCTTGGGTGATTTGAATCTGACCACAAATTAACTGATGAAAAAGTCACGGTTTCCCTGAAAATATTCAGAATTTTCTGCGTTAGCTGCGCCAACATCACCAATGCGCAGAGTTCAAGCCTTGGCACTGTAATAGTTTTGATTGGAGCCACTCTAGATTTAGAAGAAATCAGAGTGCTCGATACCGAGTTATCATCGTATAAAATTCTAAAGTATACCCACGCACCGTACGCCATTGTGCTGGCATCTGCAAATCCGTGTAATTCTATGTTCGAAATTGTTTTGTCCCTACAAATTTTTCTAGGAATTTCTAACGCTGCAAGAAGTGAAACCATAGAAAAAAATACGTTCCATTCGTTTAATAAATCGCTGTTAGTGACTTCTGTATCCCAATCTAATTTTTGGATCCAAAGCTTTTGCATTAGGATCTTTCCCCGTACCACCGCTGGGTTAAAGAGTCCCAAAGAGTCGAAACATTGTGCCAAAGTTGACAGAATAACTCTCTTTGTTGGTGCCTTAGTTGTAGTGTCGACAGGAATCGAGATTTTTAACATGTCAACATCTGGAAGCCATTTTAGACCCAAAACCTTGTTTGGCGCATTATCAAAATTTAAATTATATTCAGCCAGTTGTTGCTCCGAAATAGACATGAGAAATTGGTTAGAGTTTGAACACCATTTGTGTAATGTGAAACCAGACTTACCCAATAAATTTTTTAATTGCAGGTGCAATTGACTTAACTGCTCAAGATTATCACAACCTGCCAGAATATCGTCAACATAACATTGAGACTTTAATGCGTGTGAAGCTACCGGAAACTCCTCGGTACCCAAATCTGCTACTTCCTGAATCACTCTAGTGGCCAAAAACGGCGCTGAATTCGTGCCATACGTTACACTTTGCAATTCGATACATTTCAATTCGTCCTGAGGGTCATCTCTCCAAAGAATATTTTGCAAAAACGTATGGTCCGGATTAATTGCGACTTGTCTGTACATTTTTCTTATATCTGATGTCAACACAAACTGATAGAATCTAAACCGACACAATATATCAAACAATTCAGGCTGTACCTGATAACATTTTAAGGTGACGTCATTCAAAGAATATCCTGATGATGATTTAGCTGACGCGTCGAAAACTACACTCAGTTTTGTAGTTAAACTAGCTTCCCTGATAACGCATAAATGAGGAATAAAATATTTATTGTTATTGGTTCTATTTTGAAAATTCATCGGTACATATTTAGCGTGGCCGAGTTCCACGTATTCGTCAATAAACCGTTTATAGTCGTCAAATAATTGCGGGTCTCGTTGTAATCTTTTTTCCAATGAGAAAAACCGTTTTTCTGCCATTTTAAATGAATTTCCTAAATTTTCGTATGCACTTGGTGTTATAAAAGGCATATTAACTTGGAACGAACCGTTATCTAACTGCTTAGTTGTGCTAACGAATATATTCTCTGCCAACTTATCATCGATTGACAATGCAGGCTTCGAAGACACTTCCTCAATTGTCCACAATTTTGTCAGCATGTCATCCACTTCCTGTGTTTGAAGAAAAAAAGAAGCGCTACTATTCGACGCGTTTATATTTCGCACAAGCCCCGAAGCAACACAGCGGGCTGGGACCGTCCCTGCTATAATCCACCCGAGTGTGCTATTAACTAATGTGGGCATATTGCTCCCTAATGAACAATAGCCTTTCCTCAAAATTGTGTAATAAACATCCGCGCCTAAAAGCATCTCGATATCTGACGAAATGTTAAATGTAGGGTCTGCCAGTTGGCTGCGCAGTTCATAGGGAATGTCGAGAGTATCTACATCGATCGGTATCTGAGGAAGTTTATAATATGTTATGTTTTCTAGGATTATACACGATGGAACCGCGTGGCAAATATCCTGTCGCTTCGAGTATATATTTACGTTTGTCAATTTATTTGACATAAAACTATTTTGCGATACGCTGGAAATGTTTAAACTATGTTTGTATACGTGACAACCAAGCTTGTCTACTAAAGCCTGAGTAATAAAAGAGCTTTGGCTACCACTGTCCAAAAGTACCTTTGCTGCTAAAATCTGGCCATTTTTGCCTGCAACATTTACCTGTGCAGTAGCTAATAACACATTTGACTGTTTTGTAGCCACTGCTGAAAGCGATACCGTTTGATTCCGATTGTGTTGGGCCGTTCCATCACCTCGAGAAGGCTGTTCCGTAGAATTTCTCGAAATATTGGTGTCTGTACGCGTACTTGACACTGGCATATTATTTGCTCGATTACTAGACTCGTAGTACCTTGTGGCTCTCTGTGGAGGCGCGTGATTAGTTGACACGTGTCCGTACGCTTGCCGCGAATTGTTATTGTGAAATCCGTTATTGTGTCTTCCCTCATCGTTTTGTGAATAACGGCCATGTTGGGGAACAGCCCTAAAAGTTGAAATGAGTTGTCCAAAGATGGACTGTTTAGTTTAGTTGTAACATAGTAGGCGTAACATGTCAAATTTACGATTTGATAGTTTCACCCTAAGTACGGGTACTAAGTGTGCATATCTCTGTGCAAGAAGTTATAATGTGTTAATTTCGCCAGAAGTTATAATGTGTTAATTCCGAAAGTATGTTAAATACAGTTATTTTGCTTTACCACGAGTTTAATTTCCAATCGCAACAAAAACGACCAGTGAGTCACACGCCTGTGGGAATATACCACAAAATTGATTGAACGTAAGAGGAAGTAAAGCCCTGCGTTTCAACATGGTCCTTCGAATCCGGATGTTGGAAAATTGAATAAGTGCGAAGTAAAAATTAAAAGTAAAAAATTAGCAGGAAGAGGCAGTAAGAGACTTCCAAACCAGTGAAAGTAGTGAAGTGAAAGTTAAGTGAGTGTCGACAGAGAGACAGCGGAAGGTAAAACGTTACATGTAGAAATTCTAGTAGTATTGTTGTTAATTGATTCTAGATTTGTTAGTAGCATTACACTTTGGTAGCCAACATTAAGGTAGTGTTGTGTTCGACTTCACCTCTGTGTAAGTTGTGTTGCTAGTTAGAGAGCAAAAAGTCATTAAAAAAATAAAAAATGGAGCCTTCAGACGAGGCAGTTAATATAAGTCAATTAAGCGAGTTAAAAAGAAAACGTGGGGTGGCAAAGGCTGCGATCACGAGGATTCAAACATGGTATAATACTAATAAAAAAGACAAAGAGACACTGAAGCAAGTTATATCGCGAGAGGAGACGTTGAGAAAAGCGTACGGGACGTACTCTGATTTACAGGATAGTATTGAATATTTAGATCCAGACGATCTAGATAGGGATGAAGTCGAGGGCAAATACCATTCTTTGGTGGCGGCGTTTAATGAAATATTAAGCGCAGATAATGCACAAGGTAGTGTAATGAGTAGTAATTAGGGGCAACATTATATTTCTTCGGGTGTTAGATTGCCAGATTTGAAGGTCCCATCGTTCGATGGCAGTGTTTCGGATTGGCGGTCTTTTGCAGAAATTTTTAAAGTTTTAATTATAGAGAACGCAGTTCTTTCGGATGTACAACGGTTAATGTACCTAAAATCTGCACTCAAGGGCGAGGCTTTGAAGCTAATAGATTCTCTTGAATTAATAGGAAGTAACTTTCAGATTGCTTTTGATATTTTGCAAAATAGATTCGAGAATTTGACATGTGTGGTAAATAACCACTTCAAAACTATTTTAGGTGCGCCGGTGCTAACTAAGCCAAATTCAAATAATTTAAGGGAGTTCATAGCGAATAATACAAAGACAGTGGAGTCGTTAAAACAATTGCCGGTATCTCAGACTCAAGTTCTTGAATATTTGTTAGTATATATTATGGAAAATAAATTAGATTACGCCACAAAAAAGGCATTTGAGCTGGATCGTAATTTAAATAACTTACCAAGGTTAACAGATTTCTTTGAATTCTTACAACGTAGGTGTTTAGTGTTCGAAAATCTTTCTAGTAGTAGTGAACAACAAAGTTCACAGCCCAGAGGCACAACTAATAATAATGGAGTATCGTTTTTTGCTAGTCAACAGCAGAGCGATCAATATTGTTGTATTTGTGGCATTCCAGATCATAGAACATATGCGTGTCAAAAATATTTGGATTTAACATTATATGGAAGGCAACAGATCGTACAATCGAAGCGATTGTGTTTTAATTGTCTGGGTGCACACTCTGTCGCTCAGTGCAAATCACAAAGTAGATGTAAATATTGTAATTTATCGCACCATTCAACGTTGCATAGAAATGTGCCAAGAGGTAGTCCTGATGCAAGTTCGGGCACCGCACAACAACAAAATTCTACGCGAAATGCAAATTTAGGTACCGTGCGAAACGGGCGATATTCCCAGAATAATAACGACAAAACCTCGTACAACGCGAACAGTTCAAATAATCAATCGTTTTTAAGGCCATCCGGGCAGTACAACGGGTCTGGGAATCGAACACACAACGTGTCAAGTTTAAATACGAGTACGGAGACGCCTAGTCCTCAAAATATCGGTGTACAAAATTTACAGGGTGAGTCAAGTAGGGATGCCCAAATAAGTTCCACTAAACCAGTGTCTCTTTCAGCATTGGCAAATGAACATTCTAACGTATTATTGGCAACCGCGCAGGTAAATCTTGTGAGTAAGAATGGGGATGTGATAACAGCGAAAGTATTGTTGGATAATGGAAGCCAAAGCTCGTTTATTACTAAATCATTAGTAGAGCAGCTACAGTGTGATATTATTAATTGTAAATTAAATATTTCAAGTGTTTCACAAAACAGTTTTGTATGTACTAAATTGGCGAACGTTACTATATATTCGAAAACGCAGGATATCTGTTATCCAGTGGCATCGTGTATCATTTTGGATAGTATCACGTACAAATTGCCGCAAATCCCTATCAAAGTAGAAACTTTGGATATTCCGTATAATTTACAAAGCCGGCTGGCTGATCCAACTTTTAATATTCCATCCGATATCGACATGTTGTTGGGCGCTGATGTGTACTATTCGGGGCAGTGTATTTTAGGCTCTAACAAACCTACTTTGGTAAATACCACACTTGGATGAATTATAGCAGGGAAGGTACCTTCACATTGTACATCGCCAGTGAAAGGGCACGCTACGCAGGCAGGCGGAAGTAGTGCGTCATTTTTTTTGCAAACTCAAGACGTGGATAAGTTGTTGACAAAATTTTGGACAGTCGAAGAAGTGTCTTCAAAACCTATAATGTCAACTGACGATCAGTCGGCAGAAAGTATCTTTATTAATACTACAAAACGTGTAGAAAACGGTTCGTTTCAGGTCAATATGCCGTTTAAAACTCCGGGTGAGTATACGAAACTTGGTGATTCATCTAACATGGCTGAAAAGCGGTTCTCCTCGTTGGAAAAAAGATTTCAAAATGACGATGGCTCAGTAACAAGCACATTAGTTTCATCTAAATCTAGAGTAGCACCTATCAAGACAATAACCGTGCCAAGGCTTGAGCTTTGCGCTTTGGTAATTTTGGTTCAATTAGTAACGAAAGTTGTGACAATTTTTCAGGATATTTTGAGTTTTGCCTCAATAAATTTATGGTCAGATTCTAAAATCGTTCTAGCTTGGTGTAACGATCATCCAATGAGGTGGTCCACGTTCGTGTCTCATAGAGTCTCACTAATTCAAAGTTTGACGGAGAACAGCAAATTAAGATATAATAATATAATATAAGATATTTTGTCGCGCGGAAATTTCTCAAACGAAGTAATTGCTTCAGGATTCTGGTTTCAAGGGCCTAAGTTCTTACTTGACGTTAACTTGGATTTGAGTTTATATGATCAGCAGATCAATATTGCTAATCTGCCGGAGCAAAAGAAGGTTTCACTTCCAACGGTGTGCCAGGAGCAACCATGTGATTTTTGGATAAATTATTTTTCTCGGTTTTCTAACTTTTCACGTCTGATACGTATGTTAGCCTTTATGTTCCGGTTTATACATAACCTTCAGAATAAAGATAATAAGATTCAGGATGCAACTGTCACGGTTGGTGAGCTTGATAGGGCATACCAGTTCGTGGTAAAAAATCTGCAACGCCAGAGTTTTCCAAAGCAACTTTCAGAACTAAAGAACAATCAAATAATTTCAGATAAGCAATTGAAGCATCTTAAACTTTTTTTGGATTCGAGCCAGTTAATTAGAGTGGGAGGCAGACTTGAAAATGCGGATATATCATTTGATCATAAGCACCCGTATTTATTGCCTTCACATAACGCGACAGTAAAGATCATGCTTAAGTACGAACATTTGAGGTTAGGACACGCTGGCGCTCAGTCAGTGCTGTCAAATTTTAGGCTACGGTTCTGGCCACTTAACGGTTTGAGAGAAACGAAGCAAGTTATAAGGAATTGTATCACGTGTACGCGATTTAGAGCTCTTCCAGCTCAGCAGATCATGGCAGATCTTCCTACAGATAGGGTGCAAGCAGCACGTGCATTTCAAAAAGTGGGGATTGATTACGGGGGCCCATTCCTAATAAGATCGTCTAGATTACGGAAAGCGCCGTACATTAAAGCATACATTGCAATTTTCGTGTGTATGTCAACAAAGGCTATTCACATCGAACTAGTGACTGGTCTGTCAACTGAAGCATTCATGATGACGTTGAAACGTTTCATCGCTCGTAGAGGTAATCCTACTATTATTTACAGCGATAATGCAACAAACTTTCAGGGGACGAGTAATCAATTGTACGATGTTTACAAGTTTTTCAGTAATGCGCAAAATTGTAAGCCTTTTTTAGAATATCTCGCCCAAAATGAAATTCAGTGGAAATTCATCCCCCCCAGGTCTCCTCATTGGGGCGGATTGTGGGAAGCTGCTGTAAAAAGCACGAAGCATCATATTTATAGACTAATGGGTACTTCAAAATTCACATTCGAAGACTTTTATACGATTTTGACGCAAATCGAGGCGGTGTTAAATTCACGACCATTGACAAACGACCCTTCAGATTTCGGGTATCTAATACCAGGGCACTTTTTGATAGGGGAAAGTTTAACCGCATACCCTGAGCGCGATTTGACAGAAATCCACGATAATAGGCTAAAATTTTGGCAACAATGTACCAAAATTCAACAGATCTTTTGGAAGCGATGGTCGGTAGATTATCTCAATCGTCTGCCACAGTGTCCTAAATGGTTAAAAGTTAGTAGAAATATAGTCCCAAACGACGTGGTGCTATTACGCGAGGATAACGTACCTCCGTTGCAATGGCCGCTAGCGAGAGTGCTGAAAGTGTATCCTGGAAAGGATGGTAACGTGAGGGTTGTAAAACTAAAAACAGCTGACAGCATTTTCACTAGGTCTATAGCAAAAGTGTCTCCTCTCATTTATGAACAGGCACATGTAAATACTGAACTTCATCACGACTAAGCCAAACTACTTTTGATTATAGGTTACCGCACCTCGTGCGTGTGGCCATATTTTAAGTCTTAATCTACTCGATTACTAGTTTGTTGAATAATAAGTTTCAACGTACGTTTCATTTATATTAGTTTATTTTACACAAGGTGTCAGTCCTTTTTTGGCGTGGTGGCCTGCCTTAAGTCCACTGGGGGTCGAAGGCTAAGACTCCCTGGGAAACCTAAACGGTTACATGATTTTTGCATTCTTTTTGTCGTTTTTGTTGGCCCTTCGCTCTTAAGGAGCGTCTTATGAGTTCGCACAGTTGGAAACTTCTGGCAGCTTTTTCAAGAACACACTAGGAGCGTCCTTGGTGTCAAAAGACTAAAGACGTGGACTACCCTGACAGTAGCGCACTGCCCTTTCGGTTCTGGGTTCCGGCGGAATCTGGTCCCACCTTTCGCTCTGCGGAGCATCTGTCACTCTGTTACTTCTCCTTCTTCCATTTCGTTCTATCTACTTTGCGGCTTCGGCACTACAAGACACGAGTAGTGCTGTCTATCACTACCAAGTGTCATTTCTCTGGGTTGGGGCGGGTAAGGGGTTATTGAGCCCAGTCCAGGGGAATTATCAGGTCATCTTCGGGTGGGGATTCGAGAAAATTGTTAGTGTGTGACGTGGGGTGCAAATTTACGCCTTGTGCTTCATGTCAATACTCAAAGTTAGGGGTGTCTCACAGTAGCGCCAGTTCAAAGTTTAGGGGTGTCTTATCAGTAGCGCCATTCGCAGTATTCGACTCCAATGTCAATACTCAAAGTTAGGGGTGTCTCACAGTAGCGCCAGTTCAAGAAAGTTAGGGGTGTCTCGTCAGTAGCGCCATTCGCAGTATTCGACTCCAATGTCAATACTTAAAGATAGAGGTGTCTCTCAGAAGCACCGTTCTTTAGTTTTTTAGTTTTTCTTTTATTATTATTTTATATTACAAGGGAAGTAGTTAGGGGTGTCGCTGCGGAATGCCAACGTTTATGTGCAGCTCAAAAGGAGCTTGCTATCTGGACCTCGTGTGTTCAGTTTTAAAATGAATTTTATGACAGTGCTCGAAGCGAGCTTTCACAGTAAATTTCGAATATATTCTTCAAAGAATATCAAAGTCATTTAACACAATATATGATTCGGTAAAAATGTGCCAGTTATGAAAAATAGGACATTCAATCTGTGCAATACGGACGGGTAGGACGGCTGTACAGAACTTTAGGGTCTTTTTAATATTAAGGTTGTTGTGAAACCCATTGTACAGGTTTCAATAGGATACGGGTCACTTACGTTCATATTATGTGACAACAAAGGAAAAGAAAGACTTTATTTTTCTTCGGGACTTTATACACTTAGGTCAAGATTATGTTCACAGAACAAAACAGGACTTCAAGTGGACGATTGAGCATTGGCTTGTGTACGGTTATGTCAAGTGGGTCCAGTAAAAGACAATGAACATTTGCGGAGTCGAGATAACTTTGACAGTGTTTGGAAATACGAGGGGCATGTGATACATGAAATCGTGTGTCATGCTGAACAATTTTGTGTGACCTTCGGTCATATTGTGAATTGATGGTCATGGCTGTTAACGTTTATGTAATGTTGGTTGTCGTTGTTAGATTAGGTATAATGTTGGATACCAGAGTGTTAATTTCTAAGAGTAGATTGTGTAGAAAGGGGATGTACTACATAATGTTCGATTAAATTGAATTGAATCACAAGTGCTTCAAGGTGGGGGAGAATGTTGAGGAACAGCCCTAAAAGTTGAAATGAGTTGTCCAAAGATGGACTGTTTAGTTTAGTTGCAACATAGTAGGCGTAACATGTCAAATTTACGATTTCGTTCATAACATAGTAGGTATAAGAAATGATGTATTTTGGAGCCGCGCCAGGGCAGCGGCTGGAGACCACTGTCACGCTCCAGTTTTGTTCGCTGTAAAATGCGCTCACTGGATTGGCGGAAGCTTGGCGTCGGCCACAAAAGATGAATGAGTCGTGTCATAGGGTATGCGTGCAGCGGCTCCAGCCACTGCATTCGGCGCTAATTAAGACTTAAGAGTCACTGTTGATTGAGCAAAAAAGCTAGCAACACGTCCCGTCAACCAAAGTTGGTTGTTGGCGGTCATTTTACTGTTTGTACCAAGTGGTAAATCTGTAGAAATGTTAGTGTACTAATTTCTATGTAAAAAGTGGAAGTTTCACCCTAAGTACGGGTACTAAGTGTGCATATCTCTGTGCAAGAAGTTATATTGTGTTAATTTCGCCAGAAGTTATAATGTGTTAATTCCGAAAGTATGTTAAATACAGTTATTTTGCTTTACCACGAGTTTAATTTCCAATCGCAACAAAAACGACCAGTGAGTCACACGCCTGTGGAAATATACCACAAAATTGATTGAACGTAAGAGGAAATAAAGCCCTGCGTTTCAACAGGCCATTTTGGACAGTACCTAAATCTGAACGTTGTGAATAAGTACCATGTTGTGCATTATTCATACTTAAATTTGAACCAGCACCAGCTGCAGTTCGATGCAAAGTACAGTGATGAGACAAGTCACAATGTCGGCATCTGCTAGTCGATGAACACTGTGCAGAAGTATGCGCGCCTAAACAATTATAGCACAGTCGGTGAGACTGTGCAAGACTGTACCTTTCTTTAACAGATAGCTCTAAATATCTTTGACATGAGTAAGTTCTATGCTTCGAACTACTGCACACTGCACAATTATAACTATTACTTTGCTGCTGACCGGCAAATAAAGACACCCTATTATTTGTATTACTAGCAGGCGTCACGTGCTGTTCATTATTGCTCGAGAGATTTTTGAAAACAATGCACCTACGCTGTAAAAAATCAAAAAAGTCATCCAACTGTGGCAATTCATTCAAATTTCTGCCAAGCTCGAACGCTCTCTTTGTAGAAAAATCCAATTTATTTCCCATAATGTAAATTAACAAATATTCGAGAATTTGTGCCTGTGATAGTGGTAGCTGTTTTAGCGATTCAATAGTTTTGGTATTATTTGCAATAAACTCCCGCAGATTATGTGCATTTGACTTGGTCAACGCTGGCATACTTATAATGCTATTTAAGTAGCTGTTCACCACACATGTCAAGTTCTCGAATCGTGATCGCAGAATATCAAAAGCTATGTGAAAATTTGACCCTAGCAGTTCAAGTGAATCAATCAATTTTAATGCCTCACCCTTGAGGGCAGTTTTCAGGTACATCAGCCTCTGTACGTCTGTTAGATTTTTATTTTCCAGGATTAACGCCCTGAAAACTTCCGCAAATGACCTCCAGTCTGAGACGCTGCCATCAAAGGATGGTAGTTTCAAATCCGGTAATCTAACCCCGGAATTTACTTGTGGCTGTGCCATTACATATTGCACGCTTACTTGTGACCCCCCATGTACACTATTTAACTCACAGTCTGTGCTTTGTACCTTCTTAAACTCAACCCACAACTTATAATACTTGCTTTCGACCTCATCTCTATCTGAGTTCGTTTGGATCTGTTCCCTCAATTTTGTCTTGCAGTTCAGAATACCTTTGAAAAGCTTTTTTTAGTGCCTCCTCTCTTGCTGGAATTTGTTCCATTTCGCTCTCATTTTTTTTGTTATTATTGTACCACGTTTGTATTCGCGTAATGGCAGACTTTGCCACACCGCGATCTCTTTTTAACTCAATTAGAGTCGCTGACTCTCTTTCAGCATTTGCCATGATTGTAAATTTAAGCTAACTCTCTTACAACGACTCAGCTAGGTGAACTCGAGAACAGTACCAAAAATATCTTTAAATTTCTTCGCAAGTGCGAACGTAAACAAGCTAATTTTGCCTCAAAACAAATCCCAAATCTACAATTTAATTCTCTAATTGTCAAGCAAAGTTGCAAACATAAATATTTTTACTAACAAATATCAACAAACCATGTTTACCTCACCAAATGTCAAAAATCAAATTACAATTTTATTTTTCTTTGCTTATCAACTCGAGTTATAAACAATAACTGAATTTTTTCACAAATTTCTACAATTTTTATCAAATAAAAATCACTTACAGATGCTGTGCTGACTGCTGGACTGGTCAACTACCCAAATGCTGCTCCTGACTACTCTGATAGGCTATCAAAGCCCTGGACTAGATGCTGCTACCTTTTTGTGGCCCCTTTGTCGCGACACAACACTCACTTATTTTTACTTATTACGCTTATACGCAATTTTACCCACGAATTTTATTAAATCAACAATCCGGCTTTCGAAGGACCATGTTTTACAGTCAACTATGGTTCAGCCTTTAATACTTATGTTATTAATACTGTGTATCCATAGGCTGGAATAGCTGGCTCGTGTGTAGATCTGTTGATTTAATAAAACACTGTATTTAATTCCAACAGCATTTTATTCGTAAGGTAGCACTAACATTTTATTTACAATATTCACTTTATAACTTCCCACTATCTGAGAATACACTACATCAAATTACTAGTCGCACTTCAAGTTGTATTTACACATACGTTTCCATAGTACTCAATACTTTCACATTGTATTAACTTATTAAACTATGTTTTGGTTAACTTAGACTACATAGTACAAGAAATGTGGACAATTTCCACCCAGGTGACGTGTTTTACATTTTAAAACAGTCGTGTGACATGTACCGCCGAACTCTCGGGGAACAGTCCTTCTTAAAAACTATATTTTATGCGTGTAGCCAACTCTCTGCTTGGCGACCGTCTGGAGGCTGCGTTGCATGTACATATGACAACAATGCCGCGCTGTTACCAGGCGGATTTTATGATGAATCTTGGATATTTACGTATACGTGAGGAAAAGAGATAAACTAATAAAAACGCAGACAGCACAGGGTTTGTTATTGCATCGTGCGATAGCTACATAAGCGTTATATACAGGGTGTCTCACGGTCGATGGTAGGTTAGACGTTTACGGAAAACGGGACATAGAAAATTACTGAACATTTGGCAACTTGGGTAATTGGCTTTGCTCTATCGATCTAAAATATTTTCAACAACGCAGCGTTGCCGCTTATACAAAAAAGTAGCAACAAATTTGATATTTTAAATGGAACACCCTGTATATAATTACATTTTCCGCTTCATTATTGATTTCTAATTATTTTTGTATAATACATTCCTATACCTATCTTTAGCGGTTTTCGAGAAATTAATTAATTTCCATATTTTTTGTTCAAAACATAGCTCTAATTAAATGTTTATTACTGCGGTATTTGGATTCGTAGACAGCTGAAATTTTAACCGTAGTTTACCTTGTCCTGTGTATTAGTTTTGCATAAAAAAATTTGTTCTGTGTTATACAGGGTCGTTCAAAATTCGTCATTTTACCGCTTGATACAAAAATGGTGAAAAGTGCATTTTTTCAAATACAACACCCTATATAATATTAAATATCCTGCAAGAAAATTAATGTTCCTTCCAAATGATATATCATGTTCCTATACCTAAATAGTTAAGATGTCGAAATAAAAGCAAGTTTTTGTAAAAATCGGATTATTTTGGCATATTTGTCTTAGATAGCCATGAAATCCCAAAATGGAACATATCTTTATGAAAATTTGACAGTTAGTGCATCAATAATAAAAAATTTGCTAGTTTTTAACTTTTAGTAAAGAAAGTGACCTAAAAAGGATTAAAATGGAGGGAAATAACTATTCAAATGAAATTTTGATGAAATTGTTTATTCTTCATGGACAATGTAACCAAATTATAGCAAGAACATGCAGAAAGTTCAACGAAATATTTCCCGATCAACAACTAATCAACGAGAGAAAGTTTGCACGATTACAAAATAATTTTGTTAATTATGGGTTAAAACTGAAAACAAAACTAATTTCAGTAGGGACAAATAACATGAATACAGTGAAATAGCAAATAACAATACAAGACAAAAGCATAAAATAAAAAGGTTCAAAATTTTTTTAATAAATGTTCAAAATAACGACCGTTGACTTCCAAACATTTTTCAATTCGTATACTCGGAGATTCAGTTGTGGCCTCCCTTATTTCACTGGGATCAAGCTGTTCAATATAAGTGATCATCGTTGGCGAAGGTCTTGTTTGCTCTGTACTGGTGTCCTGTATACTTTTCTTTTCAAATCACCCCACAAGTAGAAATCAAGTGGCGTGAGATCGGGCGATCTAGCAGGCCAATCCCACGGTCCCAAATGTCTTAGCCAACGATCGTCGAAAATTTGAAGCAACTCTCTTGTTACTGTCCCAGTGCAATGGGCAGGTGCCCCGTCCAGTTGAAACCAACAGGTACGATACTCTTCTAATGATAGATTGTCCAGAAACTCGTTCACACCTGATTTTAGAATTTGAAGGTATCTTTCGGAATTTAGAGATTCCTCGTAAATGTGATACTCTATTTTGTCATCTTTTAGGAGGCAAAAAACGTTAAAACTGAACCTTTCCTGAAATCCCATTTCCTTAACAACATGTGGATTTTGGTCAGCCCAGAAATGCTCGTTCTTTCTATTGAAAATGCCCTCCCTGGAGAATTTAGCTTCATCCGTCCAAATTATTTTCTTTAGAAAGTTAGGATCTACTTGGATGCGGATCAGCATTGCTTCACAAAATTGTACTCTACGTTGGTAATCTTCCAGTTTCAGGGCTTGAACTTTTGTGAACTTGTATGGGTGCATGTCATAATTATCAAGGATCCTTTGAACAGAGGCACGAGTTATGCCTAAATCTTCTTCTGCACTTTTACTGGAAGCTTGAGGAAAAGCGTGAAAATAGGCTAAAACATTTATGATGTTGTCTTCATCAGAAGTTACAAGCTTCGATAAATGTCTTTCCGATTTCAGTTTTGACCCATAATTATTAACAAAATTATTTTGTAATCTTGCAAACTTTCTCTCGTTGATTAGTTGTTGATCGGGAAACATTTAGTTGAACCTTCTGCATGTTCTTGCTATAATTTGGTTACATTGTCCATGAAGAATAAACAATTTCATCAAAATTTCATTTGAATAGTTATTTCCCTCCATTTTAATTCTTTTTGGGTCGCTTTCTTTACTAAAAGTTAAAAACTAGTTTATTATTGATGCACTAACTGTCAAGTTTTCATAAAGATATGTTCCATTTTGGGATTTCATGGCTATCTAAGACAAATATGCCAAAATAATCCGATTTTTACAAAAACTTGCTTTTATTTCGACATCTTAACTATTTAGGTATAGGAACATGATATATCATTTGGAAGGGACATTAATTTTCTTGCAGGATATTTAATAATATACAGGGTGTTCCATTTGAAAAAATGCACTTTTCAGCATTTTTTGTATCAAGCGGTAAAATGACGAATTTTGAACGACCCTGTATAACACAGAACAAATTTCTTTATGTATAACTAATACACAGGACAAGGTAAACTACATCCAAAATTTCAGCTGTCTACGAATCCAAATACCGCAGTAATAAACATTTAATTAGAGCTACGTTTTGAACAAAAAATATGGAAATTAATTAATTTCTCGAAAACCGCTAAAGATAGGTATAGGAACGTATTATACAAAAATAATTAGAAATCAATAATGAAGCAGAAAATGCAATTATATACAGGGTATTCCATTTAAAATATCAAATATGTTGCTACTTTTTTGTATAAGCGACAACGCTGCGTTGTTGAAAATATTTTAGATCGATAGAGCAAAGCCAATTACCCAAGTTGCCAAATTTTCAGTAATTTTCTATGTCCCGTTTTCCGTAAACGTCTAACCTACCATCGACCGTGAGACCCCCTGGATACACTATATACATCAATTAGACTTCCAAGAATGCCATCAGTGGCGTACTTTACTTTAACATTCGGCGTGTTCTCAACATAGGTCTAGTTTAATTTCTTAGGTAAGAAGCTAAATACAGTAGCATTTATTCAAAAATACAACTTTTAGTATTTTTCCATCTTCATGTTCGTATAAAGACACTCTTCGAAACAACGCAATATTGTGTCATCACTAATGAGTATAGAAGCACCGTACGAAATACCGTACAAATTTATTGGCGTACACGCTGAAGGGGCTAAGAAAAATACACCTAAGAAACTATCTATTTACTCTATACTCCAAGTGGCTATCTCTTATATATATTTCAAGCTATCTTTTTCGGCCAACGTTCAGAAAAAATTCGATCTATTAGTCTCACAATATCGTTTTCAAAACCAATTTTATTTAAAATCCCTATCTTTACCATGATAAAATGCCATGCTATTATGTAAAAACACGTCTTTCGAAATTCCAAAAAAATGACCAAAATCGACCGAATTTCCAAACATTTTGTATCTGAATATAATCTAGAAGGGTCACACAACCTATTCCACTCAATTTCAAATCTCAAATCGTTAAATTCATTTCATAATCTCGTTACAAAAAGTGGTGAAAATGGGACATTTTGACAGATCGAAAATATAATTAATTCTGGTTCAATTTCAAAGCCCTCTATTCAACATTTGCTGGTGTTTTTCTGTTAAATTTTTGGCATATTTTCGACATAAATTATCATTTATCTCCAACTTGAATGATAAAACTACCAACTTTATTGGGTTATTCGTCTAGCGGAAACATGGGGCAAGAAAATAAGCCATAAAACTACCCCCTAAATTTTATTTTGATATTTTTTAAAACCTGTTGAATAAAATTTTCGAAAAAAAAAATCGTAAATAAATTATTTTAAATACTTAAATATCGGTTGGGAAGCACCATTTAGCGTTTTTTTTTAAGCCCTCTTATCCCTTCATCATATAAGACCTAAAGAGTTTTAAAAAGTTAGAAACTGAATTTTGTACAAACATATATGTTGATTGATGTTTAAACAAAACATCGAAGAAAAAAATAATTCAAACTCCTGTAGCTCACTCTGTATAAATATTGAAAAAATTTGCAAATAGCCAATTTATGTAATTTTGCGAGCTCTTTCGGGACATGAGATAAAATTTCCAATTTTTACCCCAAAAGCGATTAATAATTGCGTAAAAATAGGGTCAAAAACAACCATTTTCGATTTTTCTAAAATTTTCCCATTTTTAGTTATTTTAAGACAAAATGAGAGGTGAGATAGATTAAAATATTTAAGTTGGTCAATCCAAATCTTCAAACCGCATTTCGATCAGATAAACGTAATTCGATCTATTAGCCTCCGAATTTACCCGCGCGAGTGCATTTTTTCGACCTAAAAGTGTAAAAAAAAAAATATTTCTAAATCCTTTTTTAAAGAAAACTGTCCAGATTATTCGAAAGACCATCGTCCTCTATATAAATCCAAAAATATAATTTCAATCAGTCCACCATTAACGTCAAACGAGTCTCCCAATCACAATCCACATAAATTAGGCACTTAAAACGGTCGCCCCATTTTCGCCAAACACCCGGTAGATTTAATTCGTTTATATTTAGATGGCATTTGTCCTTTAAAAAAAAAATCTAAAAAGTTTATCGTTTCAGCGTGTACCGTTTCTGAGAAAATGAAAAAAAAACGAAAAAAAGTGCAATTTTCAAAAGTGGGATCCTATAAACGAGGAGCAGAAGATATATATCGCTCTGCAGGGCGAGCGATATTATGAAAGGGAGCTACGTACCGAGCCCACCATGTTGGAAATAACGGTGACAATGATCCAGCGAGATTCGACGACTTGAACGAAAGTGGAAGCATCTCGTCATTTTCCTCTTTCCTCGAAGTTCAACGGTTAACAGGAAGACAGAATTTTCCATATCGGTTAACAATTGACCGAGATACGAGGAAGCGAGTATTCAAAAAATATTTCCGAGCGCGCGGCATACACACAGGCTGTGAACGCGTGTGTGAGTCAGAGAAGAGTGAGAGGAGTAGGGAGAGTAAGCTCCGCCCCTCCCGCTCGCCGCCGCCTCGGCTGACTCACGCGCCCGCTTGGACTCGTTTTTATGCTTTTAACTCGCTCGGACGGGCGAAACATGGACCGAATGGAACAAATTTCTTTTTAAATATATAGCCAAATGTTTCAGCTTTATTTTTAGCCCCTCAAGAACCCCCCGCTCCTCTCCGTTTCCCCGTTACAGAGTCGAAAGCTAGAACACCCATATCTCCCTTGAAAATTATCGCAGCGGGATTTTGAAGGGCGAAAATTAAAGCTGAAAGATAGGGGCATCTTTTCAAAAAATTGTTCCCTCCACCCCTTCCCTTCATGCCAATAAAACATTTTGAAAAAACGCAGATTTTTGTTTTGCGTTCCAGCGGCGGATTTTTCGCGAACGTTGCTACGGAAAGGGTTCATTGTATTCCGAGCAAATAGACGAAAAAAACGCAGTTTGATTTTTTGCGCTACGCCTCTTCGGAGTCCAGTTATCGGGGTTTTAAGAGATTTGGAACTTTTGCTCTCCCTCCCCTCATAATTGCCACAACATCCCTCCCCAACGGGCCCTTAAAAAACATGAAAACACCCTTCTAAAAAACCTTAACTGAACCCTCTAAATGCACGACCGGCCAAGAACAAACTAATTAAAATATTTTTTTTTCGCACCGAAAATTCGCTATATTTCGCGAACAAGTTCCCCAATCGACTTCGGATTTGCACGAGCTTACGTGTTCTGCCAAGCTCTTGCTATTTGGAAAGAACAATTTTTTAGGTAGGATCAAAACTGACGGAGCAAACCACGAAAAACCGATATCCTGTACTTTTCAATACCAAAAAAATTACTGTTATCACAAATTCTCACTGGCACCTTCTGTTGGTTTGAAAGTGGATAAATTTCAAAAAAGTGTTGCGGAAAACGTGTTAAAATTTGAAAATATTGAAAAACAAATGCGCGTTCCTTTTGTTGTTTACGCGGACTTTAAATCAATACTTAAACCATTAGATATCGCTCAATATTGTTACTCCATGATATGGCGGCCTTAATTATTTAATTTATCTTTGTCTTTACCGGAACAACAATTATAAAAATTTAACCATATCAAACCAAAATTCACTATATCAGCCAAGTTTATAGTGCACGGTTGTAAATAGTTTAGTACCAGGACATTGACGGCTCTGCCAGCTTTTAGACAGTGGAGAAAGGGGGGGTTAAATAAACCAAGTAATTATGAGGGCGCCACGTGACTTAAATTACATCAAGCCTGTTGTCTTGATGTTATAGTGAGCTAACCAATAAATCACGAATTGTGTCTACTCACGACTACAACCGGTTCCATAAACTATTAAGTGAAAATGAAAACCAAAATCAAAATGTAATTCGACCTAAGGGTGCAAAGAAACAAATTATATTTTCTGTGACTCGTTACATAAATAATTCTTTTTATTTATGTATGGAAATGTGAACCAATGGTGTTACAAATGTATATATAATATAGTTTAGATTAAGGAAATTTAAATATCTTATTATTATTTTACCACGTTGAGTAGTTACTATTATTTACTGCAATGAATGAGACATATTATCTATACCTTTAGCGCAAAACGTGATCACGCTTCGTTACAATCGCACGGTAGTACATACTTCTGACTAAAGTGTTACAATGCAACGTTACCAAAATAACTAGAAATAAATTATAAACTACTTATAAAATCAGAGAAAAGAAGTTGCTCTCACTACCCAATTCATAAAATATGTTTCTGGTTATGTAAATTAAATGGTTCTAGTTATAAAAAAAAATGGTACATTGAGCTTATAAATTCATAGTTACGTGAGAGAAAAAGTATTGTTATTGTTTGAATGGGTAGCCTCTTTGTAGATAGTTCAACTAAGCCGTTGAAACTCAACATAAATTAAGACAGACTAGTGTGCCTGTATTCATTACTCGTAATTCCTTACACGACTAATAGTCAAAGTACTATTCAAAAATTAACATAATATGTGCAAAAACTTGCGCTATTCCTGGGTGTTGTGTTAAGGCTGGTTCGTAGGCCTCTCAAAGACCAGACTTGGAGAGCTGCGACAGGTGTGATCGGCTGCACCAATCTTAACCTTCTCCCTTGATCGAATGATCCGTTCGTGAACTACAGCATGGAGCAATTCTGGACCTTGCAACAGGAACTGGGTGGATAGCAGCAATTAGCGTACCGCAGAAAGGGATAACAATAAAACCCAAGTCAACGATTAACAATTCGGAATTAAAACCAAAATATAAAAAGTAAAACGTAAGACGTAAAACAGAAAAACGAAGAACGTAGAAAAAAAAACCCTGAAACAAAAGAAGATAATTACTCATCCCCTAATTTAGGGTGACTCCACAACATAGAAAATATACAATCAAATATACATTTGCAGAACTGCAAGCAAAATTACCTCTCAAGTTAGTTAAACATACCTTTAGATCTTAGACGGGGGGTTATGGTGAATGTGTAGCGCCCTTCCAGGAAAATTAAATCCACATGGGTGTGAAAACGGTTTCCAATACTAGCATCAAATCGCTTAAACCGGCAAATTCCACTCTATTTGCTGATAGAAAATCCCTATATTCAAGGGTACCGCAAAACTTTTCACGGTTAAAACATATCAGCAAACTTTTCCTGGTACAAAAAGGGCTTCTCCTTTCCACGGTTGCACAAGTAAAAAGAAAGATGTCTGACACTTCCTGTAGAGTCAAAACGGGCGGCTGGCGGTGTTGCCATATACCCGCGAAATACCCGTACCTAACGATCTGTCATAAACCATGATTTAAACTGCACGGACAGAAATCAACTGAGATAATACTACTTTCTTTTAAAAGCGCAATCTAGAAGTTTCCAAGTTAAAATATGATTTCACGGATCTGAAACCTACCGGGATAATCCAGGAATTTCATTGTTTCCAACATTAATCAATAAGTGTCACCTCGTGACGTCATAACTGAGTGTAATATAAAAATCCTAAAATAACGAACTGGCAACGTGTACCAGAGAATCGCAAATAACTACTGTAACGTCCGCTGTATGCTTATACGTCAGAATTTGACAATACTCGTACGAGTCGTACGTCAGAACCTGTCAATTTAAATAAACAACAACAAACATCAATCAAAATAATCGAAGAGAAAACCATCAAAATAACGATAACCGAACAAAAGTAAGTTCCTTTCTAGATTTCCTATGACATAATTACCTAGAACAAATATATACATTGCATGTCATGTGTTTCCTAACCAAAAAAAACCTACGAAAATACGTTTGTTTCCAAAGCGAATATTTTAGATAATCCGCTACAAAACTGTGAGACAGAAGCCTTGCATAGATCATTTAACTCTTACTTTACTATTCTTGCTAGAATCTATGCTAGAAAACTCATAAATTCCACACAAAAACTAACCAACAACACTTGTGTCATTTCAGTGTAAGAAACGACAAATAGGGCTTCAAAAACCCAAAGAACTTATACTAAAACTCATAGAAGAGTGAAGAGTGCTCCCTTGAGCTACATAACCTACATACAGAAGGATCCTCCTTACGTTGACCGAGAAGAGACTTCTCCGGGATTCCTTTCGATCAAATCCTAAACAACTTTTCGAAGGTCCTGCTGTACCGAAACAAAGTGGATAGATGAAAAACGAAGAGAGAAGGGTAATACAGAGGTCAGTTGACAAGAAGGTGGGACTAGTTCTAGAACTAGAACTAGAAGCCAAAGGACAATGCGCTACTGCCAGGGTATCGACACTCTTTAGTTTATACACTCGGAGCATATCTAGTGTTTAGTAAGTTACATGTTAAAAATTGGTAAGCGTCTCTCTGCTTTACTCAATCATTACGAAGCCGACTTAAAAGCTTCGGGCCACAAAACAAACAAAGCAAGATCATTGACTTATTTTAGGCTAAACCAGGGACTTCGGCCAAAAGCCCCAGTAGTTGTTATGGCAAACTACCACGCCAAGACAGGCAGGAAACCTGGAATAAAATAACCAACAAGAAAACGAACTTAATGACCAAACTCAAGCCATCAGGACGGTATTTATTCGGTAAGATAAAACTGAGGAATCAACCACTATGCTGTAAGTAACATCTGTAGATAAAATGTAAGGGGATGGCAGTGTAATTATAGAGTTAAAAGTTATTAGACCCTAGTACATTCTTGAATATTTTTACACTATACACTTTTGTTTTAATACGAAAATTACACGTTGCAATGAAAAGTGTTAAACATGAACCGTTCTCTTTCGCCTATTTAATAAAGTGTTCCTTTGACGATTCGATATCCGAGTTTGAGCTATATAGAGGGGGTGATGCAGCCCAAGTATTTGTATCGCGGATTGAAGCTGATTTACGACATCTGTATAACACATATTTAAAAGATATTCTTCGAATGAAACATTTAACACGTAAGGAGATCGATGATTTTAAAAATGTTACAATATGTAGTATATGTGAATGTTCATTAGATGACAATGATAAAGTTAAAGATCATTGCCACATTACGGGAAACAAAAGACCTGGTGCTGCTGATCCGACATGTAATTTAAATTTCAAGTTACCTAATTTTGTACCAATAGTATTTCATAACTTGAGTGGTTACAATAGCCATATGTTCAATAAATAGATATATCGATACGGTAATAAAGTCGAGGTTACAGCTCAAAGCAAGGAAAAGTATATTTATTTATTTATTTATTTATTTATTTATTTATTTATTTATTTATTCCTTTATTGCCAACAAGATTACAAATGTAAAAAAGCAACGTCACCAAAAACAGAAATTTACGCCATCTGATACATATAAATATAACAAATATAAAACTTTATATAAGACAATATAATATAAAATTTGTTTTATTTTAACATTAAATAAGCAAGTAATTATACACAATACAAATACTAAAATATATACATTAGAAAGCGAAAGAGTAGAAGCATTTTTCCTTTGAAAATTGTATGACTGCCCTTCTGAACATTTAGTAAAAGTATTTACGTCCACGATCATGTAGAAAGAAAACGGGTTTATTGAAAAAAAAATACTTAAATTTATAGATAGTTTTAAATTTTTGTCGGCATCGCTGGGGTTCTAGCAAGTGGTTTGGAATTGAGTAGTTTATGGGAAATGCGTAAACATTTTCCGGACAACACACACATTCATTTAATGCATAGAAAAGGTGTTTTCCACTACAGTTTTGTGGATTCCTTAGAAAAAATGAACAATCCAACATTACCTACTAAAAATCAGTTTTATGATACCTTATCAGAGTAACACATTAGCGACGATATGAAAGGGCAAAGAATGTTTGGCAATCATTTCGGTGTAAGACTTTAGGGGAATATTCTGACATATACTTAATAATTGACGTGTTATTGTTATGTGATGTTTTCGAACAATTTCGCGACATGTGTTTGAATATTTATAAAATCGAACCGATACAATTTTATACTTTACCCAGTTTTTCATTTTCTTGTATGCTACGGTATGACCAAAGTAAAATCGAAGCTACTTACTGACACTAACATGATTGATTCTTTTGAAAAAGGAATTCGTGGTGGTATAAGTCAGTGTACTGAAAGGAAGCACATTGTTAATAATATATACGGGGTGTTTCTTAATAACATGCTAATATTTGAGGAGGTTATCCTTGGGTCTATTTTAGGAAAAAAAGTTTATATGAACATACACTGCGTCCATTAATTATGGAATAGGTAAAAAAGTACTCAAATTTTAAACATTCATATCTCCATCAAAATTATATCAATCCACCCAACTTTCGATTTATTAGGTAGGCCGTCCCTTGGACTACTTAGCACAAAGTATTTGACCTTACTTTATGTCTTTTTTATACAGGATCATGGATAAGATACCAAGCCATGTAAAATGTGCTGATTTTAAAATTAATGTTTGGAAAATACGAAGCAATGGAAATTGAATTTTATTAGTGTACTAGTTACAGCTTTATGTTAGGTACTTACTGTACAAATTACAGCGCAGTGCCGTTCGTGTCAATTAAAAAAAAAATAAAAAAATAAAAAATGGAATAGGTAAAAAAGTACTCGAATTTTAAAATCAATATCTTCATCAATCCATTCAATTTTCAGTTTATTAGGTAGGCTGTCCCTTGAACTACTTAGAACAATGTGTTTGACCTCACTTTATGTCTTTTTTATACAGGATCATGGATAAGATACCAAGCCGTGTAAAATGTGCTGATTTTAAAATTAATGTTTGGAAAATACGAAGCAATGAAAATGGAATTTTATTAGTGTACTGGTTACAGCTTTATGTTAGGTACTTACTGTACAAATTACAGTGCAGTGCCGTTCGTGTAAATTAAAAAATCTGTATATTGCAAATTATATTGACTGAAAACGTTTTACTTCTATTTGGATTTACGTTGCTAGTCAACCAATTGCCCTTGTCATTTTATCAAGATTATAAATTTGTTGGCAGTTCTTGACAAGGCCTTTTGTTTAGTTTCTTTTTTTAAATGAATGCCAATATCCGATTCATATCTCCAGAATAATGTTCCTATGCAAGAGGACTGTTTGAGCAGGGCCGGTCTCAGTCTGATATTGCCAGAATCATGAATAAAACGCAAGGGGCTATATCAAAAATTTTAAAACGGTATCGAGAATATGGATCGAATCAAAGAAGAGCAGGGCAAGGCCGACCAAGGAAAACAACTGCTACTCAGGATCGGTTTTTAACAATGCAATGTGTTCGGGAGCGATTTACAACAAGTACCAAGCTACAAGCACGGTTGTCAAACGTTCACAATGTTCGACTATGTAAGCAAACAATACTTAATCGCTTAAAAGAGGTTCAACTGGAACCGTACGAAGCAGCGATAGGACCAAAGCTGGAACCGCACCATTGACGTGAACGATTGCAGTTTGCTCAAGAGCATTTGCCATGGGGTGAAGATGAATGGGCTAATGTTTTATTTAGTGACGAATCCCGTTTTTGTCTATACAGCAATGGTAGACGTTTAAAAGTGTTTCGAAGACCTGGTGATCGCTATGCTCAGTGTAATTTTAAAGAGCGGGTTAGTTATAGCGGTGGATCAATTATGGTTTGGGGAAGTATATCTCTAGAGGCAAAAACGGAATTGGTATTTGTAGAGCGATTAACTAGTGACAGGTACATTACGGAAATTCTTTAGGAGCATGTTGTGCCTTTTGCTCCCTTTATTGGAGAAAACTTCATTTTTATGCAAGATAACGCACGTCCACATACGTCGAGAATAGTAACGGAATATCTAGCAGAAACGGGAATTACCGTAATGAATTGGAAAGCTCGAAGCCCAGATCTTAACCCTATAGAGCATTTATGCGATCGAATGGGTAGAGAGGTTCGTGCAGAAGCTAACCCACCAGAAACTTTGGCTCAGCTGAGATTGACGCTACAAAGAATATGGGAAAATATGGATCAGGTTTTTATAAGAATTCTGATTCTCAGTATGCCAAATCGTTGTCAAGCTGTCATTAATGCCCGTGGAGGAAATACGCGTTATTAATTTTTATTCTTATAATTAAGTTGTTTCTTTAAATTGTTATTACTATTGTTAAGTTAGTGTTAAATCACGATTTTTTAATTTTTTTTAATTAACACAAACGGCACTGCGCTGTAATTTGTACAGTAAGTACCTAACATAAAGCTGTAACCAGTACACTTATAAAATTCCATTTTCATTGCTTCGTATTTTCCAAACATTAATTTTAAAATCAGCACATTTTACACGGCTTGGTATCTTATCCATGATCCTGTATAAAAAAGACATAAAGTGAGGTCAAACACATTGTTCTAAGTAGTTCAAGGGACAGCCTACCTAATAAACTTAAAATTGAATGGATTGATGAAGATATTGATTTTAAAATTCGAGTACTTTTTTACCTATTTCATTTTTTATTTTTTTATTTTTTTTTTAATTGACACGAACGGCACTGCGCTGTAATTTGTACAGTAAGTACCTAACATAAAGCTGTAACCAGTACACTAATAAAATTCAATTTCCATTGCTTCGTATTTTCCAAACATTAATTTTAAAATCAGCACATTTTACATGGCTTGGTATCTTAGCCATCATCCTGTATAAAAAAGACATAAAGTAGGGTCAAATACTTTGTGCTAAGTAGTCCAAGGGACGGCCTACCTAATAGATCAAAAATTGAGTGGATTGATATAATTTTGATGGAGATATGGATGTTTAAAATTTGAGTACTTTTTTACCTATTCCATAATTAATGGACGCAGTGTATGTGCTAAAAGTTGTTGAACTACAAGGTGATAAGTTTTAAGAAAAAAATCTTTTTTTTTTATGATGACTTTGGTATGACCGTATATATTTTTGTGAAACGTGGTACGCAACTTCTATGCATCAAAAGGCATTTTCTGCAGTACAACATGATTTTTTATTCTTGCCAGTGGCGTTTGTGCGGTATTTGCACCGAATCATTTTAAAGAGAAAAGTGATACACCACTGCTTTTTCCTAAAGAAGAAATTATTTTTGAAATCCTCATTCCTTTCTGAGCAAATCTGGTCTCTTCATCTTATTTTGTTTGACGTATGGTTTTCGCCTAATAAAATAAAATGTATTCATTTGCATCTCGCTAGACCACTAACGAGAAAAAACTATTTATGCAACTTTAAACAACAATTTATTTAAGACAATCCTTTTGAACGGTAAAATTATTAAATTGTAGTAATCTAAATACATTTTGGAATGCTAACACAAAATTACCCTGAACGCACAAAGCAATAAATTAAATCAGATGTTGAAAATGTCCACCTCCTGCAAATATGCATGCCTCTGCTCTTTTTCTTATGGACTCACGTATGTACTCTTTGGAAAATGCCGGGACTGTTTCTAATAGTTTCGCGAGAAACTATGATGCGATTTCTCAGCTGCGGTTCAGTATGAATTGGTGTGCTGTAAACCAATGTTTTAAGATGACCCCACAGAAAGTAATATAATCTATTGAGGTCCGGGAACCTAGGTGGCCATGCCTGTAGTCCTCCGCGACCTATCCAGCGATTATTGTAATTTTGGCTTAAATGTTCGCACGCCACAGCATTGAAGTGTGCTGGCGCCCCGTCGTGCATAAACCACAGTCGATTTCTTACTAAAATGGGAACATCTTCCATCAAAGCTGGCAATTCTTCTTCGAGAAACTGCCGGTAATTATGCCCATTTAACCTCTCATGAAGAAAATAGGGTCCAATTAAATAATCACCGCATATTCCAGCCACACGTTAACGGAAAACTGCTCCTGATGAGGGGATTCCAAGATTGCATGTGGGTTTTCTACAGCCCAAACATGATTATTGTGAAAGTTTTGGATGGCATTTCTAGAAAAATTGGCTTCATCGGTGAATAAAATTTCAGAATCAAATAATGGATTTTTAATTACTTAACGTTAACTTACGTAATGGAGTTGCGAGGGAGTAGAGCCTGGACACGTTGGATGTGGTAGGGATATAATAAAAAGTCATTGAGAATTTTCCAAACAAGGATATGTGAGATATTCAAATTGTTTCCAATTTTTCGTGTACTTAATTCGAGATCTTCCTCGACAGAATTCAAAACCGCTACCGCAATTTCTGGTGTTCTTACAGTACGTTGTACTCCTTTGAGATGATTGTCTGGTTCAAAACTTCCTTTTTCGCACAACCGTCTATAAATGTTTAAAAATTTTCGTGCATCCTGAATATTTTTATTTGGAATGGGGTTTTCGTACAACCGCCTGGCTTACAGTGCGTTACCATCAGCAAGCCCACACACATAATGCATATCTGTAAACTCAGAATTCGTAAAATGGGCTAAAGTTATCATTAAAAAAAGTTTTTTTTTAAATCTTTAGCACCCTGTAGTTCAACAGTTAAGACTTTTATGACATATGGTAATATTAAGTTTTTTTCTTAAAATAGACCGAAGACTAACCTCCTTAAAAATTAGCATGTTATTAAGAAACACCCTGTGTAATACCAAATTACGATCCGTCAAAACTGTCTTCATTTATCACATACTTTGATGCTACAAATCTGTATGGTAATAGTATGTCTCAAACTTTACCATTTAGTGGGTTGAGGTGGTTATCACAAAATGAAATTTTAAATTTAATTATAATGCATATTGATGACAACAGTCCTGGAGGGTATGTTTTCGAAGTATATGTGCATTATCCTCAGGAATTGCACGATGCACATTCTGATCTTCCATTTCTCCTGGAAAATATAATTTCACCAACGGAATCAGCAAAATTATCAAAGCTGATACCAAATTTAAAGGATACAAAAAATATATTATATTATACTACCGCACATTAAAACAAGCAATTTAAAATGATCTTATGGCAAAGCAAACTTATAAAATAATGAAGTTTAACCAATTTGCATGGTTGCAAACATACATTGACACAATACAGATTTAAGAAATAAGACAAACTTTGGTAAAGACACATTTAAAGTAATTATTAATGCAATATTTGGTAAGATAATGGAGAACGTTAAGAATCGGAATGACATTAGGTTAGTAACCCAATGGGAAAATGGGCATGGAAATATTGGAGCAAGGGCTTTAATAGCTCGCCCCAATTTTAAAAGTTCCACTATATTTACTGCAGATATTGTCGCTATCCATATGGAAAAAGTGAAAACCAAATATGATAAACCAATTTATGTAGATTTTTCAATTTTGGATTTATGAAAAGCTGTAATATATTTTCTTGTAATTTCATTAAGGAAAAGTTTGGTAATGATGCTTCTTTATTATATACGGACACCGATACATTAATATTAAAAGTATTTACGAACGATTTTTATTGTGTAATAGCGGAAAATCCTGATAAATTCGATGCATCAAATAATGCGGATGGAAATATTTTTAATATTAAGAAAAATCAGTGGGTAGTGGGCAGGATTAAAGATGAGTTTTTAGGTTACCCAATAATATGTTTTTATATTACTGGAGCAAAGGCCTATTAGACAATAGACAATAGACAATAGACTTTATTGCTTCTAAAGTATTACATAAGTACACTTATAGCATCTGAGTAAAGGCATTACAAGTATAAAAAAGAGAAAAAAAAAATAAAAAAGTAAAAAGGATTACCATACAAAAAATAAAATCAATTTCTCACAGGTATATGCAGTATACAATAAACAATCAGCAAAAGAGAAAATTGTTAAATATAAAAATAAAAATAGAAATAAATTTGCAATGCAGATACGCTCATTTAGCTTTGAAATATACCAATCATTCATTAATAATAAAGCTTCTAAGTCTAAGAATATTTAAAAAGTAATGTACAACTGGTTTTACTTTATGTGGTATAATGTCGTTTAGAAAAATAATAAAGTTCTCGACGCTAAATACTACCTCATTAACAGAAATTAGACCCTGACGAAGAGAAGCACACTCAAAGAATACATGCTGAAAAGTTTGTGTGACATTTGAATTACAGATACTGCAATTTCCTTTAAGATCTATGGAGTAAGAGACTCCATCAAAAGTAGCCTCTAAAAAGCGACAATTTGCAGTTTGAACTTGAGAGAGAAACTTTAAATATTTAAATGAAATACTTTCAAATAATAGGTATTTTTTTGGCTTATCAGGATTTAAGACACGACTATAAAAAAGTGGGAATGCTAAAGTAGAAGCAAAAGAAAGGTCTCTCTGACTCTAATCTACTCTCATTTAATATCACTAAAACAAATATATTAACTTTTAAGTGTACACTTAATAAAATCATTTTTGACAATCTAATATTTAATAACCTCAAATTTATAAAATTTTTAGGAATCTATATTATTCAAAATCTTTCTTTTAATGAACATATCAAAAAGTTATGTAGAAAATTAGCTTCAGGACGTTATGCCCTGAGAGTACTTTCTCATGAAATGAATATGGTGGTTCTTCGAGAAATGTTTATTTTGCTTTAATAGAATCTCTTTTGAGATATGGAATTTGTTTCTGGAGAAATTCAAGCCAATATCTTCTAAATTCAATTTTTATTTTATAAAAAGAGCTATCAGATATTTGTGCAAAGCTAGATCTAGAGATTCTTGTAAAACTCTATTTATCTCACAAAAAATTTTAACACTAGCTTCAATTTTTATATTGGAAAAGTTTGTTTAATTCATAAAAAGCATAGAAATAGTATTAATTCACATACTTATAATACAAGAGAAACCTTTAATATATGTTTACCTATTCCTTCTTCAAGTGTTGTAAAAAAATCCATAATTTATGATTCTAAAAAAAAGTTTAATTTCCTTCCAGTTTTTATTAAGAAAATGTCAAATTTTAAAATGTTTAAAAAAAAATGTTAAAAATATATTATTGGAAAAAGCGTATTGCACTAGATGAATATTTTTGTGATACTCTGTCATAATTATTTGCATTTTTTTTTGTTTATTCCGATATTTTAAGTTTTACTATATTATTATATTTTATTGTTAATTTAATTTTAAAAAAGGCTTTATCGATAAAAATAATACTTTATGACAATAAAGCATATTTTGATTTGATTTGATTTGATCTGAACACAAACCTGTTTAAACTTTTCCAGCAAGTCACTTTTATGCTCTTTAAGATAAGCGTTCGATAAAGATGAAAATGACGTCGAAAAATTTATTTTTGAGAAAAAGGCATTTACTTGTTGAACCCAGTTATAAGTAGGGTCGGCATGATTAAGCTGCAGCTGTCTCTTCAAGCAGATATGGGGGTATCTTGAGGATTTCATAAATAACAGTTTAATTAGCCAATTAATTGTTAATTTAAAAATAGTTAGTGAGATGTGTATAACTCCAAATTCCAGACGTACAATACTGTCAGGTGTATTAGAGGGTAATAAGAAGAGCTTTTTAAAGAAATTTACTTGAACACGTTCCAAAACATCCATATAACGTAAGCTCCAAAGTTGTGCATTATTGAGTAAAACGCTCAAAATAAGAGAGTTATAAAGTGTCATTTTAGTTGGCCAGCTGGTATGTTTACATTTGGCTATAATGCCCCTAACCACCCCAGTAGCTTGTTTGCCCTTTAATGCAGTGTCCTCGGACATGGAACTAAAAAGTTATGAAGAGGTAAAAGATGCCCCTAGGTATACATATTTTTTTGATATTTTCACCCTTTAAATTGAAAAACATGCTCGCTCCCCAGCGTGCCACCGCCTCGTGAAAAGATCATAATTTTTGTCTTTTTCAAATTAACCGTAAGTTCATTTAGATCTAGGTACTCTTCCAACATTAGTAATTTTCGTTTCATATCGATTTCTGAGGTAGAAAAAATGACTGCGTCATCACAGTAAAGCAAGGTTAAAATGTCAGACAAGCTGTCAATACTAATACCCGAAAGCCCTCTACCTCAAACGAATTCCTCAGTCAAAAAAAGAGAAAATAAAAAAGGGCTCAAAGATTCACCCTAAAGAACTCCCTCCGAAACCGGAAACTCCCTGAGAAATTCATAGTTACTTCTTACTCTAAGTTTGCGCTATCATAAATAGACTTTATAACAGAAATAATTGTAGAAGATAAGCCAAAAGCGTAAAGTTTTTTCCATAAAAGGTCATGCGAAAGTGAGTCGAATGCTCGTTTAAAATCTATATAAAGAGCATACAATTTACGTCCCTTTAGACGCAAGTGCAGTTGGGTTGACATCATTAAAGTGAAGATATTGTCAGCACAACCTCTCGACTTTCTGAAGCCGCTCTGACATTCTGGAATACATCTGTTTTCCTCGGACCATTGCTCTAGCCCTTGCAAGATGATTGTGGTGAAAATTTTTACAATGCAGTTGACGAGAGCTATTCCACGATAATTATTGACATCATTGACCGGACCGCTCTTATGCAGCATAGTTAGTATAATATTACCCCAACTTTCAGGAACCGATCGGTACTCCAATATCTTGTTAAAAAATGAATTTATGTAAATTACCCAGGTTGACGGCAATGCCTTAAAACATTCGTATGGGACACCGTCCTCACCAGGGCTTTTCCAATTTTTACAACGAGCCAATGCCGCATACACGTCACTAACAGTGATTTCCCGATCCAAGTAAGGGTGTCCTGCATCCAAGAAATTGTAAGAAAGTTCAATTCTGGGCTTATTAATAGACAAATAAAAAGTTTCCCATTCACCAGCTGCCAGCTCAGAAGTGTTTTTCTTTTGACGAATCTTTCTTACAGTGCGCCAAAAATCAGTCGAAGTTTTAGTATTAGAAAGTGCTGAAAACCTTGCATTTTCGTATTGACATTTTTTCCTATTTATTGCATATTTAAAAAACCTTTTAGCTTTTACAAAACGAGAACGAATAGGTTCCAAAAAATTGTTTTTCTTGCAAAGCTTTAACGTATATTTTAAATTATTAAAAAAAAAACACTCCCTGTCAAACAATGGATTATTACTAGCAGCTGATCTGTTATTGTAAAATTACCATGAACGTGACTTACCATTTGACATTCTTCCGAGGTTTCTTAAATGGCGGCAAGCAGGTTTTGATGTGCAAGTGACAAATCAGGGTAAAAACAAGCCTTTTTGAGAAGGTCATTAAATTTTTGTAAGTATTCTCTACATGGGGGTTCCATTTAAGAGACGGCTGATTACTTATTTTTTTAGTAATATCGCGATTGTTGATTAAATGCGTGCTAGAGCTAGTCAGTGATATTAGAATTGGAAAATGATCAGAGCAACTTATATGAGATAACACCTCAAAATCTTTAAGAAGAGACAGCTCAGTATTTAATATCCAAGCCAGATCAATAGTGCTTTTACCGTTTTTGTTTGAAAAAGTTATTTGCTCTAGGTTATCGGAAATAGATCTGCCATTGAATAAAGCAAAAGAATTCTCATGCATGTAATCAATAAGAATGCGCCCTCTCTTTTCAAGTACAGTGTCAATGAATTGAGCATTTTTATGAAGATTAGTATCTAAAAAATTTCCCCAGGTGCTGAAATACCATTTGCTATCCTACAATTAAAATCTCCTGCACAAATCAACAAAATATCTGGGTACAAATCTAAACATTGCAATAATGAAATATGAAAGGGATCTAAAGTATGTGTTATATCATATTTTTTATTGAAGCACACGCCGAAAAAAATAAATTTGATGTCTTTTGTTTTCACATATATAATTATTCACCATGGAGAAATATCCAGAACTTTAAAAATAGTCCTTTTTTAAGAAACAAGGCAAGGCGCCCGCTAGCCCTTCCCTCCGATTTTTCTTTAATTGCATTTGAGTACACTGCGCAATACTTGTTGGAAAGAAAATTAGAAGTCACTTCTGGGGGCTCAGGAAGCCAGGTTTCTGCTAGAAATATTATGTCAGGTTCCTCATGGGGTAAAAACTCCAAAAAACTAATATTTCGAAAGCCCGCTAAGTTCCACGCAAATAGGGAAAATGGTTGCTATGCATCTAGGTATGTCCTTTTCGAAGTATTGTGCTGAGGTGATAATGAAGTATCAGATAGGTTTCTTTTGTTTGTACTGCGTTGAGTAGCTGTAGTGATGGTTGGCATATTACTTAGATATTTGATGGTTAGGTTCCTTTCGCCATTCTTTACACGTTCATCCAGTTCGATTCTTAAGGCATTTAATATTTCATCTCTAAGGGTGTCTGATCTTGCTTTATAGAAGCCCCACAATAAATTGATTTACTTATGTTGGCTTTATTTTTTAGAATGTTAATTACATCATTCTTACTGTTAAATGTTAGACGAAGCATTTTAGGACCTTTACTGTTTTGGCCAATACGTTTTGTTTCAAGAACTTGGGGGGCGTTGAGTGGGACGAAACTAGCTATAAAGTCGCAGGCAGCCTTTTTTTCCAAAATAGGATCCGTAGCTTCAGGTATACCTCGAATAATTAAATTGCGTTCACGTCTAGCTCTATCTGCAACCTCAGCAATCATATTATTAACTACAAAACCCTGGTTACCCTCAACTTTATCAACTCGTGTATTTAGAAGAGAGGAATTGCATTGAAGGCTGGAAATTGCAATCTCACAGTGTTTAATTGAAACTTTATTTTCTGCAACAAAAGTCTGAATACTTTCCATCTTAACATTTAGGATCTTAAATTGCTCCATAATAGCGTTAAACTGGCTATTGCCTAAGGCAAGTTGACTGTTGTTGTCCTTATGCGGTTCAGATCCGCTGTGCGATGTATTTGATTTACAGCAGACGCTACATGTAAAACACTGCATAAGCCCTCCACTCGAACTATCGATCAACACTACTTTACCGCATGCGAGATGAGACTCTGCGCTGCACACGGAGCATTTTTCCGAGGACGTACGAACACCAATTTCAGGTGAACACGATTTGCAGTTAGCCATGGTGACAAAGGTCGACTGAATAACTTTCGAAATAAATAGCTCACTGAAATAAGAACCTCTTATGGCACAATAAAATGACACTGGAACTTTTTATCATTTAAATAGCACAAGTTTACAAGGTTAGTGCTTCACAATTTGTACTTTAAACAATGATCAATATAACTAACATCAACATGAGATAAAGCGTTCGAGAAACGATGTTGACGCGGCGACTGCAACACCTAAACTCCAAACCAATTACATCAGCTCGATTAGAAACGAGATAAAAAGGGCAAAAGGTATTAAAAAATCAGTTATCGAGAAACAGCTTCACTTGGAAGACTATCAAAAAATCGTAGAATGTGGTGGGTTAATATTTCGAAAAATGAAATCCTTCAGAAGTAGTAAACATGATGTTTATGCAGAAGTTTTACGTTTTATAATCCCACAAACCACAAAGACTCTACAATGGTATAGTGATGGTTGTCATCTGACGAAGCTACAGTGTTAGCGAAACATTTCATATAAGTTTTGATATAGTGGAAATTTACAGTTCAATTTGTGTTTCTTACTGTACCTCATAAGTCTTTAGAAATGAAATTACCAAAACAAGATATAAAGCTAATTTAAAGAAATACATTCTCTCGGTGTCTGTGGAGATTAATGGGAAAAATATTAAAGTAAAGAGATTACGTATCAAGGCACCCCCGGTTTATATGAATTTTAATTTTATGAAGATCACGTTACAACATTAGAGCAAAGATAGTGTCCTTGATAGTTTACAACACGAAACTGAGAAGGTATAATTTAAATTACAAACTGATATAAAAGATGTATTAAATATTAATGACATTCAAAAAAGATTAACAGATGATCTTATAACAAAGTTCGAAAAATTTTCAAGTGTTGTTTATGATAGGATTTCAACAGAGGTGGAAAATTTTAAAGATGTTCATGATGGAATTAATAGGAATACAAAAAATATTGAAAGAATTTTAAATTAACACTTAATAGTTCCCGAAAAGGATGATGAAAAATTAGTAGCATTAAAAGAGCAATTCAACATTATGTCACAACAAATTTCAGAATTAAAATCCATAGAATAATTAAATAAAGAAGAAATAGAAAATATTAAGATAACTTTACAAAAGAATAACAATATTTCATTAGAAATTCTGGACATTGAAAAAAAAGTTGAAGAAATAAAGAACTTGGGTATAGTTTTAAATATGAATGTAAATATTAATAAAATTGTTAAAGATATTAAGTCATGAAAGAATTCGGTAAAAACGAAATATAATTTTAAAGCGAATATTGAAAGAATAAACGAAATAAGAAGCAAGAATATTATTAAAATAAAGGAATATTTTAAAGAAGAAGATAAAGTAATTTTAACTCAATAGCTTAAAGAATGGAATGCTACATATAAAAGCTATTGGGAATAATCATTTTCTTAAATCAGTTGATTAATCGTAATGTCTCTCACTAAGGAAGAGGTTGTCGATGAATTACATAAACCTGCTAGAAAATATTATCAAAGGAGAAGGGTTATTATTAAAGGATTAAATGATTTATGGCAAATTGATTTAGTAGAAATGCAACCGTATGCAAAATTTAATAAAGGATATCGTTAAATTTTGGTTGTTATAAATGTTTTCTTAAAATATGTTTGGGTTGAACCTGTTAAAAGAAAGAGTGCTCAAGATGTAACTTCGGCTATGAAGAACATTTTAGAAGAGGTTAAGGCGCTACCAAAAAATATTCAATCGGATATGGGAAAGGAATCCTATAATCAAGATTTTAAAAAATTAATTGGTGACTACAAAGTGAATCACTATAGTACATTTTCTAACCTAAAGGCTAACACCGTTGAGGGAGTAAATAGAACATTAAAAAATAGAATGTGGAAACAATTCAGTTTGCAAGGAAGTTATAAGTGGTTAAATATATTAAAAGATATAGTTGCCAAGTATAATTCTACCATACATATTACAACAGGCTTAAAACCCATTTATATAAACGAAGAAAATGAAAACTATTGTTATCCAAAAAAAAACCAAAAAATTAAGTGTCATAAAAAAAAACAATTACGCCAAACAATAATCGGGTGCCAGTATTCACCTTGTAGTGTATTCAACTTGGGGAGCTATTTCCACAAACGTGCTTTAACTTCCAGTGTCCATGGTCGAAAGGGCCGATTCTTGTTTTTCTCCCATGTACATAGTTACTAAAACAAAACAATGACAAAAACTAGCCAACCCTATCTACGGAAACTAACCTCTTATAATAACATAGAAAACTAACGGCGACCGAAGTCAACCCACGCGACCAAGCAAAAATTAACCAGACGTGGCTGTGAAAATGCACAGAAACTATCAGTCTGACACTGATCTATGATCGATTTTCTTAAAAACAGCTGATTTACAACAGTCGAGACATTTAACCAACATCTCAAATACAAAAAGTTATTTCTATTGATAACTTGAAAAGTTTATTAATTACCAATCAATTAGAACAAAGATTTGAAATCAAACCTATCTGCAAGTAGTATCAAACAAGGAACAGAGAAATCAATCCACTTGGCTATGTCTTGCAAGATACAAAACATTCCTGGAATATAAACATCAACAAAGTTTTGAAACTAAACATAATGAAAATTTTGGCTATTACAGGTAACTTAATTAATAATTAATGTTTAAGGTGAGAGTCTACATATGTATTTTAACAATTTAAAAGCGAAAACTTAACATAGATGTAAGTAAGTAGTAACAAGATTTATTTTAGCAATACTGCTACAATATTTTAAATTCTAGTTTTTTTAACAATAATAAAACATTTAAAATTACAATCAATTTTATGCACCAAAAATATTTTTAAATAAATTTTATCAGATATTTTATTTTCTAAGTAAAGATATTTTTAAGGATTTTTTAAATTTACTTAAGGAATTTTGTTTCTTAATTAAAGAATCTAAATTGTTATATTCATGAAGTCCTTTAAAAAAGATTGATTTATATGTCAAATTTTTTGTCACTTTCCCTAAACAAAAATTTTGATTGTTTCTGGTTTGATAGTTATGATTTTCAAAGTTTTGCGTTATAAAGTCTTTTAAATGAGATGGTAATAAATTATTTTGAATTTTATAAATAAAAATACAAACTAGGAAAAATATTAAATTTCTTATATTCAACCATTTAAGTTTATTTAACATATAATTTATCTTTGTGTATTTATCAACATTTAATATTATTCTCATCGCCTTATTTTGTAAAATTTGAAGTCTACTAAAAACTCCTTCATTTGCAGTATATAAAATTGTAGAGCAACACAAATAATGAGGTAAAATTATTGTGTTATACAGGGTGTTATGGAAATGACTTATTATATTTTAAGGGGCCACTCCTGGGGTGGCCTAGAGTTACACTTGATAGTTTTTTTTTCTAAAATCGGAAGTATTTTGAATTTTGTAAAATACCTTAAAACCGGACCATCTGTGCCTCTATGAAAGTTCATTACCCCTAAACACGTGTTTTTGACATGACAAATTGGCCGAATTTCTACAGACAGCTGATTACCTTGCGACGTTGCCAAGTATTCGGGAAAATCTTTTTTTTAGGTTTTTTAAAAAAGATTAAATCAAAAACTATACTGCGATTTCAATTAAACAAGCCTTATTCAATAGGTATAGTTTTTACTCACCCCATGAAATTGTATTGCTAGCATAATACTTCGCTGAGTAAAAATCGTAGATACCAACAACAAGCCCTATGTCTGGAAATTTACACAGATAAACTATCACATCACAAAACATTCCCATCACATGTGTATCACATTATTCAACAACTATACACTCCAGCAGCAAAACGCAAACAAATTTTATGCCGTTGCAAGTAAATGAATAATAAGAAATGATATTAAAAACAAATTTATGAAGCCACATATGAAGCCATTGGGCGCATTCGAGAGACGAAACTGCTCCGACTCCGCAGTGGTTACCGGTTATGATCCAACCGCTACCGATTCGTCGGCTTCCATGGATTTCGACTATTTCGACCAAAAGATCATCACGTTTGGTTCAAATGTCAAATCCATATCAGCTGTGCGTAACAAACATTAACCTTTCTTGTTTTGTGAAGCTTACCAATATACTCATCCCTTGGTTGAAACTCTTTGGTGGCAGTTAAAAAGTACGTTTTCCTGTTTAATGTATATGTTTTGTTCCTCCATTCTATTTACTACGTTCTTCGTAACCAAACTTTTGTTGCATACGTCATTTCCCCATTGACATAACGAACCGCTCTCTCCAAGCAGCGGAAGTGAAAGATGCTACCCAAAATGGCGACCGTTCCGTAACATGTTGGAAAGTGTCGTAAAAGTAGCGGTCGACACAACAAGACGATTTAGGAACTGCTCCGGAGCAGTTTCGTCTCCCGAATGCGCTCATTGACTTTGAACTGCTCAGTACCCAATCACAGAACAGCAACAAATCACATTTCCCGCCCCCTGGACTATCGTGTTTAAATGTTGTGTGTCCAGTTAAGAGGACTGGATTGGATACCGTAATTATTATTCTTAATTGCAATGGCCACCTGTCTTGACGACAATGAGCCAGCTATTATCATTACCAAGAAGAACAGAAGTCACAGAAGAAGAGAAAGAACATAACCGTATCAAACGTGTGTCGCGTTGTTTTCAATCCGGATTTTGTTATAAAGTATTTCTAAGTCTATAACTAGTAATTTCTTGTATTAATAACACAGAATTAAAGAGCTAATAACTTGATAATGTCCCGAACAGTTAATGTGTTGTTAAAGTGAATAAATGTCCCGCTAGAATCATTTGAAATGGTAACGGTATAACGTGGATTTCTTGCCGATATGTTTTTTATTTCAAGGTATGTACAAATAAAACTAGAGCAATACGTAGACAATTTTTCGTGTAATAGGGTAGAAACTAAAGCATATTAAAGTTAAGTAGAAAAAATTAAATATTCAAAAAAGGTTATCTGATGAAACTGATGTAGTAAATGTGGCAACACTGCTCAAAACACATGTTTTGGGCTGACGATATCTAAAGACTATCTGACAGTAACTGTCAGATTTTTGTCAACAATTTTTTTTTTGACAAGTAGTACGAATCAGCTGTTTGATCATTGGCGCGTAGGTGTTTTGAGCTAAATTTTTGAAGGCATTTTTCTCGAATTTCTAGCTTCGAGCGCCATTTAACGCAATTTTTCCCCAATTCGGCTCGACCTATAGATTTACGGGTTAAAAAATAATAAGTCATTTCCATAACACCCTGTATATTGTTTTTTTTGAAAATAAACTTAAATTTTTACTTACTCTTTTGAAATAATTAATTTTTTTCCCAATTTTAGATATAGTGTTTTCAAAATGAGCATTAAATTTTAATTTAGAATCCATTATTATCCCTAAATATTTAAAAGACTGAACTATTTCTAATTTTTGGTCATCTATAAAAATATTTATATTTTCATAATTTATATTATTTCCTATTGCCATAAATTTCGTTTTAGAAATATTTAATTTTAATTTATTTACTTTTAGCCAGTTTGATACCAATTTTAATTCAGAATTTAGACTATCTATGCAACTTAAAATATTTTTACCTTTTACGTATATTAAAGTATCATCAGCAAACATTTGAATATTAGTATTTGACAAAATATTTGGCATATCATTTATATATAAAATAAATAATAAAGGACCTAAAATACTTCCTTGTGGTACACCGATATTATTAAATTCCCTTTTTGAAAATGTTTCATTTATTTTAGTTATTTGTTGTCGAAAATTTAAATAATTTTCAAACCATTTATATACAGTACCCCTTAAACCATACTGATATAATTTATTTAATAATTTGTTTCTGTCAATAGTCTCAAAAGCACGTTTAAAATCCAAAAATACTGCCAGAATGATTTCATTTTTGTCAACACTTCTCTTCCAATTTTCAATAATATATTGTGCTGCTGTTTCTGTTGAATATATTTTTCTAAAACCTGCTTGAATATTTACTAAAATGTTGTTTTCTTCTATAAAATTTAATATTTGTTCATAAACTGTCTTCTCTAAAAGTTTTTCAATATCCCATAATAAATTTATCGGCCTCATTTCAGTACATTTTTTTGTATTTTTTACTTTTGGTACTGGTGTTATACATGAACATTTTAAATCATCAGGTATTTCTCCATATTTCAAACTTGTATTAATTAATTTAAGTAATATATTTCCAATGCTGCCAAATGTCTCTTTCATTATTTTTTTTGTTAAAATTTCACCATAGTTATTATTTGATTTTATATTCCAAATTTTTATTTTTAGTTCTTTTATAGATAGTTCATGAAAATGTTCTATTACATTATTTGATTTACTGATTTTTTTACAAATATTTTCATTTCCATTTTCTATATCTGCAACTATTTCTTTAATACTATTTATGTAATACATATTCATTTTTTCTGCGGTTCTTAACTGATTCGTTTCTTTTCGATCTTCAAACATAATTTCTCTAATTTTACTTTTTGCTTTTGGTTTGACAATTTTTTTTAAAGTTTTCCACATTTTTTTTGAGTCATGTTTGTTTTCATCTATTTGTTCTTCATAATATTTTTTCTTCTCTTTTCTTAAAATGTTGACATTACGATTTCTTAAAATCCTATATTCATTCCAATCATCAATATTTTTGGTTAAAATATATTTTTTATACATTTGATCCCTATTTTTTCTCGCTTTCAAAATATGTTTATTAAACCATGGGGTCATATGATTTCTATGGGTGATTTTCTTTTCAATTTTCACTTTGTTTATACAGTTTTTTATATTGTCCATCATTTTTTTAAACAAAATATTTATATCTGAGTTATCAAATATCCATTCACATAAAGAAAGTTCGTTTGACAATTTTTTGTAATCAATGTATTTCATTATTTTGCTTTCTCTTTTTATTTTAATATAATCTTCAGTATCTATATAAATCCAATCATGGTCACTAATTTTTGGTTCTGATGTTACTTTAAATAATGGTCATTTGATATTATCAAATCTATAATTGTTTTGGTTTTTTGAGTTATCCTTGTATAATCTGTTATTAATTGTTTCATACCATTTAAATCTATCAATTTTTTAAATTTTTTGACATAATAATCTTCATTTGCATAATTTATATTGAAGTCACCAATATGTATTACAGAATTATTTTTTTCCCACATAATTTCACATTTATCTTAAAAAAAATTTAAAAAGTCATTTATATTTCCACTTGGAGATCTATAATAGATACAAAGTTCGTACAAATTTATATTAATTTTTAGATTTATATAAATATACCAATATTGATAGTCCACAGCAATTTCTTCAAATTTAGTAACTAAGATTTTGTTGTAAATATAAACTAGAAGACCACCAGTATACTTTGAATTTGAATTGCAACGATATAAATTATAATTTTCCACATCCAATTCTTGGGTATTTATTTCACTTGTTACATGAGTTTCTGATAAACATAATACTAATGGTTTACTATTTGTTATAAAATGTTTAATTTCATCTTTTGAATTTAAAAACCCTTGTATATTTAAATGATACATTTTCTTATATTCTTCATCATTTCTTAATACATTTTCTTTTACTAAATTTTTTAATTGCTATTCTTTATTTTCATATTGAATTTTTGATTTAATTTTTTCTATATTTTGAATAAATGTTTCACATTTAAAATTAAATGGTGAATGATTGATAAAATATTCTTGATTAAAGTTTTTGTTTATCTCAATACAATTTGGGCACTTAAAATTTTCCTGACTAGTAATACATTCATTAGCCGTATGCCCTGTATTACCACACTTCATACATACTTTTTCCTTCGTGCAAGTTTTAGCTGAGTGATAATATCCACCACAGTTGTAACATCTTGTAATATCGACATGTTCATATACTGAACATATTGAAAAATCTATAAAAAGAAATCCTTTTTCCATTATGTTCTTAAAATTTATACAGTCTATTTCTATAATAGCTAAATATTTCTAGTAGATAAGCTATGTGACTCCCAACTCAAAATCCCATAAGAAATAACATGGGAGCTGAAATCTGCATTTTTCGGGCCATTTTAGGGCGTGGCACTTTTCCTGGAAGCCACCATCCCCTCTTAACCTAAGTGGAACCCAGCTACTATCGCCACCTAGTGAGTGACATCATAACTGCTCGATGCCGGTAAAATAGGGCCCTATTGGCCTGTGTGGAACCCTCCACTGCTGCCACCTAACCCCCCCACCCATTATTCTAACCTAACTTTTGCCCCAACGGAACCCAGATCACGTGTTACCCCGATTATATAGTAATATCATTGTAGGGGTACCACCTAACGGGGAGAGATGTACGTACCTGTAATCTTGAGACCTGTAGCGCCACCTGCTTTTCATATAAGACATCTTGTTTACCGCGATGGTAGGTATGACGTTGTAAATCAGTTAAAATATTTTAAAATATAATAATACCATAAAAAAGTTTTTGTCCTCGGCGGGATTTGAACCAGGAACCTCTCGATTCCGATCTAAAACCTTATAAAATACACTACGAGAGCGTATACATTAAAAGAGTTGATCAATGTTGACAAGCTAAAAATATGGGGGACCCGTCAATTATAACGTATAGGTGGAACAAAGGACCCAAGTGTGGAGACGATGGCAAAATGGCGGCAGCCATAGTTGTTTTTGTCTACATAATATTGGAGACCATCATCTGTTGCAGTATGCATGCGCCATAACATGTCATCAATGAACATTGTTAGAGGCCGCGTGGCATGTAATTAGACAACTGGGGATCTAGTATGTCCTTTTGGCAAACAGTATTTTCAGACGCCATCTATAATTACGTTCGCGCATACTCCCGCTATCTGGGTACGACCTGAACTTATGCAACCAGAAGCCCCTATCAGCAAATATTGCCTTCATCAATTTATTAACAAACCTTAAGTGTGGCGATGATGACAAAATGGCGGTAAACCTAGCTTTTATAATGCATTCACCATTTTATCGACAAACCAGTACTAATGGCGTTGCCAAACCAATATTTCCCCTTATTCAACATAAAAATTGTCGAAACGGCAACACCGCCGTTCCAATACTGAAAATTTAAGAAAATACGCTTAGGCCATATTGTAATAGCCGTTCGCAACAGTAACTAGGTAAAACAAAGAACCTTAAGTGTGGTTATAGGGATATATTATTATCGATACCAATTTATTAACAAATCTTAAACCTTAAACTGTACCAGGGTTCCATTAATTTATTTATAACTCTGGGGTGCAGGGATGCCGCTATCTACACGGGAATGCCACCCCCTAGGCAAATGTAAATTATTAGGTATATAATGTACTCTCAACCGCCCCCCCATATAAACACCCCATCGGAATACCATTCATGATTGTATAATTAAATAAAAATCAATCAATTTTAAAACTTTTTTATTCACAACATAACAATATCACTTACTATCACCCTGGTATATTACATTAAAGGAATAAAAAAATCGGCGTAAAATAAAAAGACATATCTGTAATTATTTAACAACATTTTATGCCAGAAATATATGCAGTTTTCAAGTCAAATACACTATTACAGCACTAGTTAGCAAAAATATTTAAATAAGACAAGTATCTTGCATCAAAAATAATACCTGAACGAAATAAAAATTTGACACAAGACACTTATCGCCAATCTTGTATATAGGTACAATATATTATAAGTTCAAAATTTAGCGAAAAATATTTACAGTTAAAACTAAGGATTAGAAACATTTACCGTGCAAGAATAGGCATATCTACATACAATTAAAAAACTAGGACTAGAAACATTTATATTAGGAACATTACCGCACAAGAAGGCATATCTATATACAAACTTAAAAACTAACAAAAAAATGAATGGAAAAAGACATTGGCGGGTATGGGCATTTTGAACAGAGTAGGAGTAATGTGCAATATTCGCTTATAGATAGAATATTATCCATAACTTATACATTGCAAAAGACGCCCCTCAGAATACAGTGATATTAGACGCCATAATTCACGGGGGGGTTTTCAACAAGTGTACCTCATAATAAAAACGTAAGACGGTGTTTCGCAAGCAACCTTAAGAACAATGTATTAAAGCACATATTTACTACTAAAAACAATATACACTTTCTACAAAGCTACTAAAGCCACTTTAGGGGCAGTTTAGGTGCTGAAAAATGAAACGAGGGCAAGAGCAAAAATACCTGAAAAACACTACACTTACCAGAGGGCACTCGGTTTAAACAGGGACACGACGTGAACGTGGCCCATATTCTCCCCATTCGATTTTTATGGAAAAACGAAATTTTAAAGCAAAACCATTTTAGAGTGGCATCTTTTTCCGGTATCTGATTTGAAATCAGAAAACAGTTCTATATATAACATAATATATGGCTCTTTTTTAAGTTATACAGGGGGAATTTTCGCCTTCTTTTACTGTATAACCAATATGGGCTCTTTTTAAAGTTATACAGGGGGAATTTTTGCCTTCTTTTACTGTATAACCAATATGGGGTCGTTTTAAAGTTATACAGGGTAGGATATAATACGTGTATTAGTATTTTGGCCTTCTTTTTACTGCATAACCAATATGGGCTCTTTTTAAAGTTATACAGGTTAGGATATAATATGTGTGCGTTAGTATTTTGGCCTTCTTTTTACTGTACAACCAATATGGGCTCTTTTGAAAGTTATACAGGTTAGGATATAATATATGTGCGTTAGTAGATTATTCTAGTAATAAAAATAATTTTAATGCTAATAATAATATGAATGCTAATGTTATAATAATATGAATAATTATAATACTAATAATATGAATGTTAATGCTATAATAATATGGATAATTATAAAACTAATATTAATGTGAATACTAAAACTAGTCATCCACATGCATAAGTGAATAATGCCCCCATGGTAATGTGCCGGGTGAAGATTTCGATATTTGTCGCTTATCATCATAAGGGCTGAGACCGATTTTAGTTTGTATTATAGTATGTAGCTCGTGTTTTTGGGATCTAATTAGGCGCTGCGAAATAGGCTTTTCCAACCAAGTTTCAAGGCAGGTGACGTAATCTTCAAATGTGATTTTATTTTTAATCACAGACCTTTTAATGCCCTTTATCTTTTTGGTAACACCCAAGTTAGATAAAACCTTATCAATTTCCGCCCGCTCTTTGTTTAAATTCTCTAGTTTAACCCGTTCTTGCTCAATCTCGTCTGGAGTATAAAGCAGTTTAATAGCATACATTTTAGACCTAAGGCCAACAAAATGGGTCATAATGCGGCCATTGTTCTCATCTTTCATCATTCCCAGCACCTTTTTGTTCACTTGTGGAATCGCATAAACGTTATCACGGGGATAATCTGAGGTATCAAAATAATCGTTACAGTCTCGTCTCATTATCTGATACACATCATGGTTTTTAATTTCGTAAATAAGACTATCAGTATCTGTATACAATACACTACAGGCATCAAAACGTGGAACCATGTACTCGTAGTGAAAGCCATAAATCGTAGTCTTTGCTAAATCAAGAATACACATGCCAACATAAATCGGCTTATTAAAATAAATTTGTGTTTTTGCAAGCTCTACAATTACTAAATTTTCGGAAACAATTGTGCTGCTTTTAAATTCTGGCCGGGATATTAAGGCTTCAGCACCATATCTTCCGTCCCATTTTGTTATAAGTTTAACGTCAGAGTGGTTCCGGATATTCTCCATCGTCTTTCCAAATACGGCATTGTTCATAAGTTTAAAAAAATTCTTTTCAAACTCATTCTTGGCATTTTGGCGCAGCCCCGTGTTGAGGTCGATATATGATTTTAACCAAGGAGATTGTTTAAAGGTTAATATTCGGTGTATTTTACCCAATTTTGCACCCAAAGTTAGAGCTTGCTTTAAGTTTCTATAGTGTATTACGTATTCTGTTTTATTGTGTAGCGTAGCCAAAAGTTTCTCATTCTTTGCCCCGGGCGGTTTTTCATGGCCAGGGCATAATGGAAAATCGGAAAACTTATCATGCAAATTCTCAGGTATTTTCAAGTCCACTTCCAAAATAAACCCTTCGGCAGATTTATCTGAAATTTCACTAATGTTTAAGTGAGATATCTCGTTTTCTGAAAGCCATCTAAAGCCGCCATAAGGTAGATATTGCGACATTGCCCAGCCGTATTGATTATTGACATCAAAGTACATGAGATAGGAGTCTTCTTTAGTTGGATCATAATTTGGCATGTACTTGTTGTTGGCTTCGGCATACCTCTTTGAACACTGACTTAGCCCCCCGCGAACCCCCTTTTCTATGAATGTTAGCATCTCTAAATCAGTAAGCAGCTCAAGTTTTATCATATCTTCTCGATGAATTAAGAGGGATAAACATTGCCACGCATAACCAGGTAGGGTATACGACCATGCAGGATCAAGGCCATATGTCCTATGCGATATATCCCTAAATGCTTCAAATACATCCGTTAAAAGCATTACATCCGTTTTAAGATATAAGTCAGAGTAGTCTTGCATGGTACGGCAATTAAAAGTTTGCCAAACTTTCTGCGCATTTAAATATTGCGCGTCACTTATAGCTACATCTTCTAAGCTGTTATAAAACGCCTCTTTAGGAGGGAGTTCAGTCTCATTCAATCTTTCCCAAGCGTTCATATAATTATAAGGGAAAACGCCCTTTCGGGTAAGTAAGTTCAGTTCTTCTCCCAGGTATTCAAACTCTGCTTTTAGGTTAGGATATTTGCCTAAGTATGATGCAAGCTTATCCAGACCGCTAGCAAGAAAGCGAAAACTATCTATAAATCGAAAATGAACAGTACTATCCATTATATGCTTCGTAAATGAGATGTAATTTTCTTTATTTACAGGTAATATATCAATCTTTCCCTCTATTTCAGATAGCGCCCGTATTATCATGTGCCCATCATAGCAACTCAAGTTATGGAATAGGACAGGTATGGTGTGTGAATCCTGGTACTGTAGATTGCAGTGCTCATGTGCAGCGTTTCGATACTTTCCGGTGAAGTGTGAGTGATCTCTAACACGCTTATCGTCTTCCGTAAATGGCTTCTCACATATATGGCAGTGAGTAGCGGCCAAAAAACTTTGTTGTTGAGCAGGCGTAAGCGGTTCCATGGGCAAATCACATAAAAAGACCGTCTCGACGTCTTCAGCAAATTGTTGAAGCTCGCGCATAAACCATTGCATACAGTCTTGGCCTGTGTAACTTTTATAAAATGATAGAGAATCGTCATAATTACATTTTACATAATAACCGACGCTATAAGGGACATGCTCTTGTTCCTTTTGAGTGTTTTTTTCTATATCATCGACTACAGGTATTAGCAAGCTTTCCGAGTCTGCGAATATCACAAACGGGGCTTTTTCCTTATGTTTAAAATTATTAAATTCCAAAATATTATTGCCTTCTACAGGCATCCGAGGTATTGCTAAGGTCTTGTTTTTAGAGCATTCGGACGTGTGCTTATCTAGTGTTATCTGCGTGTGGAAATAATGAAGGCAGCGATCACAAAAAAATTTTCGCTGTCTATTAAGACTCAATTGCCTTGATAGTAAGCGTGAAAGGTCTTTAATCCAAACAAAATGGTATTTTATAGGGCTTAAATCAATATCATCATCTGAGGAAAAGTAGCTGTCTTGTAAAAGTAGTAAGTTTATATGGTTAGGATGCTTATTTTCAGGTATATAATATGGCACAACCAGATAATTTTTTCCAATTTTTTGTAGTCGATATACGTTAACGGATATTAGGTTTTGCTTTTCAAACTTTGAAATTTGATTAATTGTCATGGGAAACTTAATACCTTCCAAGTTTAGAACTGACTGAGGGTTTGGATAGGACGATGTTCGTTCAGAATTCTTGAACGCGGGATATAAAGCGGAAACGATGGACCACGCAAAGCACATTTCATCACTGTTTTTTACATTGATGCATGCCCTTCTTTTAGCTATTTGTTTTGGAAGTTCGATGTAAGTTCCGACCCGAAGAGGATTATAATGATTAATAGATACCATTAAATGTGTAATTTTGCGTAGTGCCCACCCAGAATTTCTTTCCTGGAACGTGTCTAATTCAACTAAAATAGGGTTCTTAACATGATCGGCAAACCACTCATTTAAGTTTGTGTTACCTAAAATAGGGGCATTCGGAGTAGTAATGTACTTTGTATCCTTTAAAATTTCGTCTGCTTTACTAATTTCAAAATCCCCACAAAGAGTGGTGTTAACTTTGAGGGCAGTAGTTTTTTTTAATGCGTTTTGAATTCGCCGCTTAAAAATTATCAAACAGTCTTCTAAAAATGATCGCACATCAGTATGACGCTTGTTAATAATAACACCCGTCCTGATTCTCGATTGGAATGCTGAATGTAAATCTTCCCACTTTACTCTACAAGAAGCTGTTTCTGCACGACGTGTCCCACTACCCCCGCCCACTTTACGGTCCTTTAGTAAGGACTGAAAACCCTTAATTTGGGCTAAACACGCTATTATATGAGACTTTTCAGCCACTGACTCAGCGCGTTTCAAAAGTTTATTTAAATTGTGAATTGCACGAGTACAGTCCTGCAATATCTTACCGCAGGTAATCGTTGTTAAGTTAGGGGTATCCATCTGGGCCCTAATTAACTCGACGTACTCACTTGGGAACGGCATTTTTTTTTGCTCTGTAACAAAATAAATATGACTCAAAATACGTCTGCTCTCTCTAACGTACAAAGACAGAAGGGGCGCTGGAGCTCCTGCGTCCTGCTTATAATGCGCCCCTATTTATAACCTCGGTTGGGGTGCGTTCAGAAAAGTAGCATGCCTTCGAAAAAATAAGGTGCGTTCAGAATTAATATTCAAGGTTTAGTATGCAGTAGATGTATATACAACAAGCAGTTTTACGCGTTATTATTTTTAAAATATATTACTTGCCGAAACAGACCCTGTTGAACTGAACAGACCCTGTTGAACTGAACAGACCCTGTTGAACTGAACAGACCCTGTTGAACTGAACAGACCCTGTTGAACTGAACAGACCCTGTTGAACTGAACAGACCCTGTTGAACTGAACAGACCCTGTTGAACTGAACAGACCCTGTTGAACTGAACAGACCCTGTTGAACGGAACAGACCCTGTTAAACAGGTCTGATAGAAACACAACAGGATCACAAAGTCAACACAACACAGTGAAACCTGTTTGAAGAACAGGGTCCGTTTATCAGGGTCTGTTCCGTTCAACAGGGTCTGTTCAGTTCAACAGGGTCTGTTCTTGCTAGCGGTCTGGATAAGCTTGCATCATACTTAGGCAAATATCCTAACCTAAAAGCAGAGTTTGAATACCTGGGAGAAGAACTGAACTTACTTACCCGAAAGGGCGTTTTCCCTTATGATTATATGAACGCTTGGGAAAGATTGAATGAGACTGAACTCCCTCCTAAAGAGGCGTTTTATAACAGCTTAGAAGATGTAGCTATAAGTGACGCGCAATATTTAAATGCGCAGAAAGTTTGGCAAACTTTTAATTGCCGTACCATGCAAGACTACTCTGACTTATATCTTAAAACGGATGTATAGCTTTTAACGGATGTATTTGAAGCATTTAGGGATATATCGCATAGGACATATGGCCTTGATCCTGCATGGTCGTATACCCTACCTGGTAATGCGTGGCAATGTTTATCCCTCTTAATTCATCGAGAAGATATAATAAAACTTGAGCTGCTTACTGATTTAGAGATGCTAACATTCATAGAAAAGGGGGTTCGCGGGGGGCTAAGTCAGTGTTCAAAGAGGTATGCCGAAGCCAACAACAAGTACATGCCAAATTATGATCCAACTAAAGAAGACTCCTATCTCATGTACTTTGATGTCAATAATCAATACGGCTGGGCAATGTCGCAATATCTACCTTATGGCGGCTTTAGATGGCTTTCAGAAAACGAGATATCTCACTTAAACATTAGTGAAATTTCAGATAAATCTGCCGAAGGGTTTATTTTGGAAGTGGACTTGAAAATACCTGAGAATTTGCATGATAAGTTTTCCGATTTTCCATTATGCCCTGGCCATGAAAAACCGCCCGGGGCAAAGAATGAGAAACTTTTGGCTACGCTACACAATAAAACAGAATACGTAATACACTATAGAAACTTAAAGCAAGCTCTAACTTTGGGTGCAAAATTGGGTAAAATACACCGAATATTAACCTTTAAACAATCTCCTTGGTTAAAATCATATATCGACCTCAACACGGGGCTGCGCCAAAATGCCAAGAATGAGTTTGAAAAGAATTTTTTTAAACTTATGAACAATGCCGTATTTGGAAAGACGATGGAGAATATCCGGAACCACTCTGACGTTAAACTTATAACAAAATGGGACGGAAGATATGGTGCTGAAGCCTTAATATCCCGGCCAGAATTTAAAAGCAGCACAATTGTTTCCGAAAATTTAGTAATTGTAGAGCTTGCAAAAACACAAATTTATTTTAATAAGCCGATTTATGTTGGCATGTGTATTCTTGATTTAGCAAAGACTACGATTTATGGCTTTCACTACGAGTACATGGTTCCACGTTTTGATGCCTGTAGTGTATTGTATACAGATACTGATAGTCTTATTTACGAAATTAAAAACCATGATGTGTATCAGATAATGAGACGAGACTGTAACGATTATTTTGATACCTCAGATTATCCCCGTGATAACGTTTATGCGATTCCACAAGTGAACAAAAAGGTGCTGGGAATGATGAAAGATGAGAACAATGGCCGCATTATGACCCATTTTGTTGGCCTTAGGTCTAAAATGTATGCTATTAAACTGCTTTATACTCCAGACGAGATTGAGCAAGAACGGGTTAAACAAGAGAATTTAAACAAAGAGCGGGCGGAAATTGATAAGGTTTTATCTAACTTGGGTGTTACCAAAAAGATAAAGGGCATTAAAAGGTCTGTAATTAAAAATAAAATCACATTTGAAGATTACGTCACCTGCCTTGAAACTTGGTTGGAAAAGCCTATTTCGCAGCGCCTAATTAGATCCCAAAAACACGAGCTACATACTATAATACAAACTAAAATCGGTCTCAGCCCTTATGATGATAAGCGACAAATATCGAAATCTTCACCCGGCACATTACCATGGGGGCATTATTCACTTATGCATGTGGATGACTAGTTTTAGTATTCACATTAATATTAGTTTTATAATTATCCATATTATTATAGCATTAACATTCATATTATTAGTATTATAATTATTCATATTATTATAACATTAGCATTCATATTATTATTAGCATTAAAATTATTTTTATTACTAGAATAATCTACTAACGCACATATATTATATCCTAACCTGTATAACTTTCAAAAGAGCCCATATTGGTTGTACAGTAAAAAGAAGGCCAAAATACTAACGCACACATATTATATCCTAACCTGTATAACTTTAAAAAGAGCCCATATTGGTTATGCAGTAAAAAGAAGGCCAAAATACTAATACACGTATTATATCCTACCCTGTATAACTTTAAAACGACCCCATATTGGTTATACAGTAAAAGAAGGCAAAAATTCCCCCTGTATAACTTTAAAAAGAGCCCATATTGGTTATACAGTAAAAGAAGGCAAAAATTCCCCCTGTATAACTTAAAAAAGAGCCATATATTATGTTATATATAGAACTGTTTTCTGATTTCAAATCAGATACCGGAAAAAGATGCCACTCTAAAATGGTTTTGCTTTGAAATTTCGTTTTTCCATAAAAATCGAATGGGGACAATATGGGCCACGTTCACGTCGTGTCCCTGTTTAAACCGAGTGCCCTCTGGTAAGTGTAGTGTTTTTCAGGTATTTTTGCTCTTGCCCTCGTTTCATTTTTCAGCACCTAAACTGCCCCTAAAGTGGCTTTAGTAGCTTTGTAGAAAGTGTATATTGTTTTTAGTAGTAAATATGTGCTTTAATACATTGTTCTTAAGGTTGCTTGCGAAACACCGTCTTACGTTTTTATTATGAGGTACACTTGTTGAAAACCCCCCCGTGAATTATGGCGTCTAATATCACTGTATTCTGAGGGGCGTCTTTTGCAATGTATAAGTTATGGATAATATTCTATCTATAAGCGAATATTGCACATTACTCCTACTCTGTTCAAAATGCCCATACCCGCCAATGTCTTTTTCCATTCATTTTTTTGTTAGTTTTTAAGTTTGTATATAGATATGCCTTCTTGTGCGGTAATGTTCCTAATATAAATGTTTCTAGTCCTAGTTTTTTAATTGTATGTAGATATGCCTATTCTTGCACGGTAAATGTTTCTAATCCTTAGTTTTAACTGTAAATATTTTTCGCTAAATTTTGAACTTATAATATATTGTACCTATATACAAGATTGGCGATAAGTGTCTTGTGTCAAATTTTTATTTCGTTCAGGTATTATTTTTGATGCAAGATACTTGTCTTATTTAAATATTTTTGCTAACTAGTGCTGTAATAGTGTATTTGACTTGAAAACTGCATATATTTCTGGCATAAAACGTTGTTAAATAATTACAGATATGTCTTTTTATTTTACGCCGATTTTTTTATTCCTTTAATGTAATATACCAGGGTGATAGTAAGTGATATTGTTATGTTGTGAATAAAAAAGTTTTAAAATTGATTGATTTTTATTTAATTATACAATCATGAATGGTATTCCGATGGGGTGTTTATATGGGGGGGCGGTTGAGAGTACATTATATACCTAATAATTTACATTTGCCTAGGGGGTGGCATTCCCGTGTAGATAGCGGCATCCCTGCACCCCAGAGTTATTAATAAATTGATGGAACCCTGGTACAGTTTAAGGTTTAAGATTTGTTAATAAATTGGTATCGATAATAATATATCCCTATAACCACACTTAAGGTTCTTTGTTTTACCTAGTTACTGTTGCGAACGGCTATTACAATATGGCCTAAGCGTATTTTCTTAAATTTTCAGTATTGGAACGGCGGTGTTGCCGTTTCGACAATTTTTATGTTGAATAAGGGGAAATATTGGTTTGGCAACGCCATTAGTACTGGTTTGTCGATAAAATGGTGAATGCATTATAAAAGCTAGGTTTACCGCCATTTTGTCATCATCGCCACACTTAAGGTTTGTTAATAAATTGGTGAAGGCAATATTTGCTGATAGGGGCTTCTGGTTGCATAAGTTCAGGTTGTACCCAGATAGCGGGAGTATGCGCGAACGTAATTATAGATGGCGTCTGAAAATACTGTTTGCCAAAAGGACATACTAGATCCCCAGTTGTCTAATTACATGCCACGCGGCCTCTAACAATGTTCATTGATGACATGTTATGGCGCATGCATACTGCAACAGATGATGGTCTCCAATATTATGTAGACAAAAGCAACTATGGCTGCCGCCATTTTGCCATCGTCTCCACACTTGGGTCCTTTGTTCCACCTATACGTTATAATTGACGGGTCCCCCATATTTTTAGCTTGTCAACATTGATCAACTCTTTTAATGTATACGCTCTCGTAGTGTATTTTATAAGGTTTTAGATCGGAATCGAGAGGTTCCTGGTTTAAATCCCGCCGAGGACAAAAACTTTTTTATGGTATTATTATATTTTAAAATATTTTAACTGATTTACAACGTCATACCTACCATCGCCGTAAACAAGATGTCTTATATGAAAAGCAGGTGGCGCTACAGGTCTCAAGATTACAGGTACGTACATCTCTCCCCGTTAGGTGGTACCCCTACAATGATATTACTATATAATCGGGGTAACACGTGATCTGGGTTCCGTTGGGGCAAAAGTTAGGTTAGAATAATGGGTGGGGGGGTTAGGTGGCAGCAGTGGAGGGTTCCACACAGGCCAGTAGGGCCCTATATTACCGGCATCGAGCAGTTATGACGTCACTCACTAGGTGGCGATAGTAGCTGGGTTCCACTTAGGTTAAGAGAGGATGGTGGCTTCCAGGAAAAGTGCCACGCCCTAAAATGGCCCGAAAAATGATTTCAGCTCCCATGTTATTTCTTATGGGATTTTGAGTTGGGAGTCACATAGCTTATCTACTATTTCTTTTTTATTTTCTTCATTGTAATTAATTTTAGTTTTAAATTTTTAATAAAACTATTTTTTTCTAAAATACTTTTAACTAACTCTTCTTCACTCATCTCATCCTCAATCCCAACTATTTTTATTCTAGGTTTTCTTTTTTCTGAAACTACCAAAGAGTAGTTATTTCCTAATTTATTTTCTGCTTCTTTTTGAATGGTTTGTATTTCTTCTTTGCTGTTACATACAATTTTAATACCGCCATCTTTTATATCTTCTATCTTCATAATTTGAACGTTTAATTTTGTTGGGTTGATATACTTTCCTATTTCTTTTCTAGTTATTTTATTTTCTTGTATACTTGTTGGTTTTATTATAATATTATTTTTATATGTACTGACTTTTTCATTTTCTTTAATTACATCTATTCTTTGTACCTTAGGTTTTGAAACATTTTTAGTAATTTCACTATATGAAACATAATTTTTATAATTTTCATCTTGATTCCTTGTTAAAAATTCAATTTTTTCTTTTAGTAACATAACTTTTTCATTCAGTTCTCTTATGATAATATCCTTTGCATCCAAAAGTTCATCTTTAGTATCTATGATTCGATTGTAAAGTTCCGATACACCAATATTTACTTCAGGTTTTCCATCAAAGTCATTATTTTTTATATTTTCTGTCACTGTTAGTAAAGAAATTGAACTTTCTGCTTCCAATGACTTCGTTCCACTAGTTTTTCTATTTTTTCTAACTCTTTTCTTCGACGTTTGACTCATAAGTATAAATACTTTTAATATTTCCTTGTAAAACTACTTTTATATAAGATTTATTCTTTTGACAATATACAGTTACGTCACGTATGTTAGGGTTGTTTCACACTATATATCACTAATCAAACTTATGAAATGCAATTGTCGAACTGTAACACTATGTCCTAAAATCAGCTTACACCAGTATAAAATAATTTATCCTAATACTCCGAAATTCGCTGTAGGTGACTATGTCAATATCAGTAAACATAGGGGTTTAAAAAGGGTATACACCAAACTGGTCAAATGAAATATTTTAAAGTAATAAAATTAAGACAACATTTCCGAGAACATACTTACTGCAGGACGAGAGAAGTGAAGCTATTCAACGCGGCTTCTACGAACAAGAGTTGCAAAAGGTTAAACATCCAAATCTCTATTTAGTTGAAAAGGTTTTAAGAAGAAAATTAAATAAAATCTGTGTCAAATGGTTAGGAATGGATGGGTCACATAACTTTTGGATTTTGAAAAGCGAATTATTATAATTTATTTTGAAATACAGTCACATAAGACGATCTTCACAAATTTTATTTCTAAAGCTCTTCTTCAGGATAGGTTTTAAAATGTTTTCTGTATTGTTGATTCTATTCTGAAAACGATATCTGTCTAAGACATATCATCCGAAGTTATTTTCTCTAGCTTTTTGGTAGGCAAAGCTGTATGTATATAAGTTGTGGGTTTTATTAAGCGCTTTATTAAAACTAACCTTTTTCATGAAGGTGATGTTTATCTTCCATATCACTACTACTAATGTTTGGGAGGGAGAATGGTGATATTCTCATTACTATACTAATTTTTTTGAATTTATCATTGAAAAAATAAAACAACTTTTAAATAAGTATCTGCTTCTATACTAAAGAAAATTGTTGTATTCATACATAAATATATTTTTTTATTATATTATATTGTATTTAATAAATGTAAAAGATTATGTTGTTTTATTGTAGCTTTATAATTGCTGTCTTTCTCCTGTTAAATATGTAGAATTTTATTTCGTTGTGATTACTTTTATGTCTGTAGTGAGCAATATTTTTCCCTTGTTAAAGTTGATAACGGTCTCGAGACGTAAAGTAAAAGAAGGTTACCGTGTCTATTGTATCTATTTTTGGTTTGCTGGTCAAATATTGATATTCATTGGTAATGGGAATACTAAGTTATATATCATATATAGGAATATTAAAATGGTAAATATCTTTTAATTTTTGCGATGCTTAATCTACAATTGGGTTGAAGCAATAGGATTACAAAAGCAACAAGTTTTTTGACAATTTGGCATTCCAACAAAATGAGTTTTTTGATTTAGATCGTTATAGTGAATAAGACAGGGTAAACGAATTTGAAGATAGAATGATTTCTTTTATGATGTAGGTACCCTGGTCCATACTTCCAAAATTTCTAGTGGTTCACCATAGTTAATCAAATATTCCAGAGGGAACATCTTTAGTTCTTCGGCTGTGAAATCCATTAGCTGTTTTCATTCATATGAGACAACATATAATTGGCAAAGCACATGTCATGTTTTTAATTCTCTAATTGTTATGCTAACACAGTTAATGTTTTTAAACTTTGTTTTTGTGTCACTAATTAGTTTTTGAAATCGCCGCCGTTCTGCTTCCCAAAATTTCTTCCTGGCATTTGTAGATAGGTTTGGGGGTGATTGGCTAAGAATTAAATTATTTTTGACGTAGTCTATAGGATCGTATATTTCACAAGGTTCTTCGTCCCAAGAGGTGTCAACTGGAACTAAAACAGACATGATGTTTCTTTTTGATATTAAATTATTAAATTTATTGGTTGAGGGTTGGTATAGAGGGAGGATTTAGTGGTAGGTAGCAGTATCCACAATAGTGTATACAAACAGTTGATTTAGGAATTTGTGGTAGGTATGATGGGTGGATTTAGTGGTAGGGGGATAGTGATCAGTGATCCTGGTCCCAGAAGTGTGCAAACTATCTACTAGTGGCGGTATTATTATGGCTTCTTTCCATTGTGCCAGATAATGTTGCAACTGAAATATTGCGTTTATAATATAGAGTAGTTAAGCAAATGCTTTGCGGGGCAAGTTACGTAATAGCATATTGTATATTCTGTCTGGTCCATGGGCTATGTTAAGTGGCAGTGTCTTGATGATGTACGACAGGATTTTGGAAGTACACTCACAGGCAAAATAATCGATCCACGCAAATTTTCGATGAAATTAAATAGCAAATAACTTTTTTATTCCATGTCGGATTTAAACAAATTTTAAAGAATATTGTAGATAGATTAATGGAGAAACGCTCACATTTAAAAAAATTACAAAAAAATAGACGTACGTTTATAATATACAGGTTTAAACAAGAAGATGTTTTTTACCATCAATTTGAGACACTCTGTGGAGTGGCGAAATAGTATATTAATCTAAATTAAGTTTTAATTATCAAATTACATCTATTCTCAATATTTCTGTTTTTGGTTGACCTCGATATATTTATTTTTATGGAAAATATGGATTTTTTAAAAAAACATTGCAATTTTAAATAATTTTTCTGTACGAAGAACTAAGATTGCCATGAAAGATGACAATAACAGTTTTTTTTTGCACAAATACTATTTTTTTTAAACAAACAGTACAAACTTGGTTAGCAAAATTTAATTAATTCTTTACAAAACCATAATAAAACTTTAAACTAAAACTACAATAATTAAATAAATACACACTTAAAAAATATGAATAACAATAAACAGTAACAACAAATAACTCAGTAACGAGTATTTCCTCCACGTGCTTGAATTACAGCTTCCATACGCCTAGGCATCCCTTCAATAAGGTTCCGTATACAATGGTATTGATTAATTTGCTGCCATTCTTCAATAAGTACTGCACTAAGCTCCTGCAAATTGGCTGGACCAGGTACCCGCGACTGCACTTTTCTGCCCAATGTGTCCTAGACATGTTCGATCGGGTTTAAGTCGGGGCTGCGGGGGAGCCAATTCATTTTTGGGATTTCTACCTCATCTAAATATTCATTGACTACTCTCGCAACATGCGGTCATGCAGCGTATATTGCGGCAACAGAAGGTAGTAGCGTGTCCCCATATTTCACACCGTTTACATTGTAACATGGTTGAGTTTTGTTGTCTTCTCTCCCACGAAATCCTGACGCTTAGGATATAGATAACAGATGTTCTTTTGGAGTTTGTTTATGTCGCTTTCACGGTCAGTCACTACCATATACCGGGTGTTGCATCGTCGAGCGGGACATAGGAAATCCCATGTAATTTTAAATGGGGTCAATTATTGGCTTCCCTAATTATTTTAGAGAAAAATTCTATTTAGGTTTATTAAAGAGCACTAAAACCCACATTCAAAAGAATAACTTTAGATATTTTTGATGAGCCCGTTTACGGGTTATCGCCGATTTCTTTTTAACTATTTCTCCTTTTTATGGCCCCGTATTTGCGGGCACCAGTCAAGGTAAAAGATGACTGTCAAATAAAGTTGTCATTTTGAAATGTGAAATCGTACATCGAAAATATTAGCCATGAATTACACTTCTGAAGAAAAAATATTGATGATTAAATGGTATTATCAAGGAAATAGTTATCAAAATGTGTCAGACATGTTTGCTGCTCTGTATCCGAATAGACCGATACCTGCAAAATTTACAGTCGAAAGGACTATCAAGAAATTTGAGACAAAAGGCACTGTAATAAATAACTGCAGATGTGAAGAATGGCAGGAACAAAGAAGAGATGCAAGAAATGATAGGGACTTGCAAGTTTTATTGTGCGTGGAAGAAAATGATGGGAAAATCAGCACAAGGAAACTTGAGGATGACATAGGATTAGATCACACCACACCGTTACGAGCTTTGAAACGACATAAATATTATTCATACAAATATGAAAAGCACCAAGAGCTAAGAGATAGGGACGAAATACGACGACAGGAGTTTTGTTTTGGTATGATGGAAAGAGCAAACATGGATAGGGAATTTTTAAAAAACATTTGTTTCACTGACGAATGCACATTTACCTTAAACAATGAACCCAATGTTCAAAATTATCGATATTTTTAGCAAAGAAAACCAACACAGGTTTGTGGAAACAAGGACGCAATATCCACAAAAAGTTAATGTATGGGCTGGGATTTTCGGAGAAAATATTATCGGGCCATTATTTCTTACACGAAATTTAAATGCAGAATATTTTTTGGAACTACTTGAAGATCATATTTTACCTACTTTAAATGATGCCGCCAGGGAAAATCAGGAAGTTTGGTACCAAATGGATGGCTGCCCGGCACATAGTACCCTGGCTGTCCGGGAATATTTAAACCGTGCTTTTAATGGAAATGTTATTGGCTTAAATCATACAGTAAATTGGCCAGCCAGGTCTCCTGATTTATCGCCAAATGATTTCTTTCTCTGGGGCCATTTAAAAAACAGGATATACAAAGATAAAAAATACCCAAATCTAGACGAGTTAAAAAATGCTATTTCTGCCGAATGCAATAGAATTTCAGTTAACCAACTAGCGAATGTAAGAAGCGAATTTTATGATCGCCTCGGTTATTGTCTAGCAGTCAATGGAGGAATATTTGAACATCTTCTTAAATCCTAAAGTTCTAACAATTTAATAGTACCTACCTATTAATTAGTAAAATATTGAAACATGTAAAATGTCATAATTAACCTTGTAATTGGATACTTTATTTTAGTTTTATTCAGATTAATTTGTACTCATAAATACACCTTTAATATTTTCGATGTACGAGTTTTTATAACAATAAAGCACACATTTCAAAATGACAACTTTATTTGACAGTCATCTTTTACCTTGACTGGTGCCCGCAAATACGGGGCCATAAAAAGGAGAAATAGTTAAAAAGAAATCGGCGATAACCCGTAAACGGGCTCATCAAAAATATCAAAAGTTATTCTTTTGAATGTGGGTTTTAGTGCTCTTTAATAAACCTAAATAGAATTTTTCTCTAAAATAATTAGGGAAGCCAATAATTGACCCCATTTAAAATTACATGGGATTTCCTATGTCCCGCTCGACGATGCAACACCCGGTATAATGGTCTGAAGGGTGTTCTTAGTAATTACACAGATTTTATTTTTAGTTTTTGCTGGTCTCTGAGCTCTTCAGCGAGGTCCTCAGGGTTAGGTTTATGATCTAAGCCTCTTATTATAAAGGCATGGGTTTTATTTTCCGCAGTGGTGTACGTATGATATTTGTTGGTTACGTCACTTTGGAGGAAGGGAAGCATTGTATTCGTTAATATCTTTAATATTTATTATAGTTCTGCGTTCACTGAATTTAAATTTCTAGCCTTTCTTAATGGTTTGCCCCAGTTCTGCTGTGAAATTTGCGTGTCTGTTTGGTTGCCAACGACGCCGTCTAGAACAATAGGGGGTGGCACTATTTTGGTTTGGCTTGTTCTTGGTTTGTTTGCGTTTACAGTTTCTTGAGTTGTATTGTGTATTGTTGCAAACGCATTGTCTGACTCGTCGTCCGCATCGGTGTGAATCTCTGAGGGGTGAGCCTGCTAAGGGTCCTGCTCCATATCATTCTGAAGCTCTATTGGAGGGTAGCGGTTGGATATTTGGGTTGTTCTGGACTTTAGGAACTCGTTCAGTTTCATAGATTTTGTTATTTTTAGCTTATTTTCCGGTGGGGTGATCTCTCTTCCTTAGATTTGATCGGGGGATTTTAAATGTCTCCTCACTGTCTGTTTGCCTTCTTTTGACTTCAGCGTCTCTCCAGGTTTGATGTTCTTCAGTTGAATAAGTTGGGACTGGTATATTTGGATCAATACGGATGTTCTCTTGTATGTTAATTAGTGGGTCACTAGAATTAACTTTTACCTCTTCAATCTTTTAAATGTTTACATTTTTATTTTTATTAGGTTTAGGTACATATGCACCGAAACTTTCGTTTAAAGTGTCTGTGTCTGTATTATTAGTACTTTTCTTATTCACTTAGGTGTTGCGATATGTTAGCGAGATCAGATTTACTTAATTCCGATTGTCTTGATCTTATTGCATACTCCGCATATGTTTTACATTGTTTCACGTAGGGTGTAACGTATTTACTAACAGCTTTATTAGTCAACAGCGGCACTTGAGTCATAAGCAATGTAACACTGATCGCGCTCGCATCACTAAAGTTTAGCTCATCGTTGTCGGTTGAGGAGTTCGCATTTTCCGAGTTAGGCGGAGTTTTAAACATATTGTATGCTGGGACGCATTGGATTAAATCACTAATTCAAATACACCATACAATGTGTCTTTAGTACACTAATTTAGCCAGAATAAGCCTTGATTATAACGTCGACCGGATATCACACCGCACAAGATATAAAGTTCGGCAATCATGATAACATGAAGGACACGACGCTTCTCACCTCCTGCTTCGAGGGAGAGCTACGATACGCGTATATTACACAATTATCATAAAATATTTACAACATAAAATTTAACAAGTGAGTGACGGGAGCGTTGTCGTAACAGCAAATACGGTAAGTGCGAATACTACGGCTAGACGTATCGTTATCTCGATAGGCGTCGTCACGTCTGACCGTCACGAAGTCTACCAATACTACTTTAAGTAGGCTGTTCTCCTCACACGGTCTATATTATATTATGTAATCCGCTCGGTGTCGCTCACTTATATTGTCGTTATTATGTAAAAGAGCTATATCGTGCTTCTTACACGCGACATTCAAAGGATTGATTCCTTGGTCGCCTCTAGTCACACGTTTAATAACTTTTGCTCCGGGGCCGCAATACTGATAAACGGGGATGTGAAACTCGACTGGAAGGTTATTAATTATGGAATTAACAAATTTGAATGACCATTTAAGTGAAAAGTTTGCTATAAAGTACTGATTTTATAAATAAGCGGATAGTACATTTGAAATAAAAATTTTCCATCGACAATCTTGATAAAAAAGTTGACTGTGGACATGAACAGAAATTATTACCGAAACACGGTCCTTGACTTTCGTCTTCAATTTGTGGAATAATAATTGAACCGTCGAATTGTGGCCAGACCAATATTATGACTTCACTACTTACTTACCCCTTCGGATTACGTGTTGAAGATGTTCATGTCTACTCCAACCAAACTACGAATATTTGAGAAAAGTTCTTACACACATCAAGGGTCTCATTAAATTTGAACATTTCAAGGTGGCCAAGACACAAAGTGTGCTCGACTTGGACAAATTTTGTGAGCCAATCACCAAACCGTTAACATCTATATCTGATGTGGTAAAGCAACGCCAGTAGAACATAGGAAAACAATGCTGTCGTAGTACTAGCTAATGGAAGAGCCTGCAGAAATATCCACTCTAATCGATCCTATGTCATCATTTTACTCGTCTACACCGATAAGCCGAAAACCTTGGATTGATACAACACCGAAGCATGATCGTAATGTTACATTGTTTGAGACACTTTCACCCTCAAGTTATACAAGTTCACCAGCCGATACGATTCACCACTATTTAAATGGATTACAAAATTAACCATCACAATACGATACCATTTATGGTGTACATTTCGATAAATAATCGAATAACCTTAAAACATACACTATTGGATAAAAGTTGTAACGAAGTTACCAATTTTCCCCGACTGTTATACACATTTAAAACTGAGATCCGAATGAATTTAAATATTTTATATATATTATATATTTAACTATAGAAAATTTTAATTTTTGGGACAACCGGTATAGCGATAATTTCCTGATAAGATAAAACAACCATGCTAATTAAACCAATCCGCAAAAGTGATCAAGCGATCACCCGAAACAACGATAATTAGTACCGCATCACCGGCCAGTCAAGTACCTAAATGGATCGCCAAGACGCGCGAGACAGCGAGACGTTCCGGGGGTTAATCGAGGCTTGCTGGAGCTCGATGCGACGAGGGGACACTAAATATCACCGAAACCTCGGACGCATTCGGCTTCTTTCGGAGATACCCTGGCGGGAATTCGAATGGGGATTTGTTGGTGGCGTCAGAAATAGACGCATGTTGGTCGGAAATGTCAAACAAGATATTATGTTACGTAACGGATTGGAACATTATATTGCTTAACTGAACTAAATTATGCTGTAACTAATAATTATAGACTTTATTGGTTAAACAGGCGCTAACACGGCATCTAATCCACCTTTTCGGTTCCAATTCGCCTTTTTCAAGTTCACCGGTCAATTATTTACCAGCCTTTTTTGAGTCGATCTACTTTAAAAAAAATTAAAGAGTTATAAAAAACTAAAAAAAGTCATAAGAAAACTAAAAAAGTCGTTAAGTAAAAGTGGCCGAAACGAGAATCGATCCCGGGACCTATGGCACCACACCCAAACGCTATATCCACAGGACCACTCGATTGCTTACAAGCTTCAGTTAATCTAGTAACCGTAGAATAAAAGCCAGCGTATCTCCGAGAGGAGCCGATGAGCCGAATGCTTTCGAGGTTTCGGTGATATTTAGTGTAGGCTGATGCGACGAACGGACTTCACTTCTTATTTCGCCTACAAGAAGTCCGATTAAGTGAAAACCAGCCAACCGTAAAATTCCCGTTTCTGTGTGCAGTAAGGTAAATAGTTTTTTTTCTTTGCTTTATCACAGTGTTTATTTTAACAAAATTCTTATTTGCTGATAAGGGGCCGTTCAATAGCAAATAGCAACCGAAAAATCCTTTTAAAGACCACCGTATTTTAAATTTATTTTAGTCGAAACCAGAGTAATTTATTTTAAGGAGAAAATTAAATTTAAATTTTGAAGTAGTAGTTATCAACCGACATTTTAAATAAAATTATCAAGGGTCTGAATTTATTTGTTCAAGGGACATTACCGTATTATTCTCTCATTTTAAAACCAATTTCACCGACACTCCGATAACTCTTTTTGGGACCCAATCCTCAAGCCACGTGTGCGCTATCACTTGCTGCCGGTGTACAGTTTCCGTAGGTGATAGTTTTCTACGTGTTTTACGCGCGGTGGATAAACCCGTGTGAATCAGGTGGTTGGAGGGTTTGCCCGAAGGGTTATTGTAATTGTTTGACTTTATTTTCTCCACTTGGTCAAGTTATTTAAAATAAAACCGTTCCGAATTTTAGTCAGTTAGTTTGGGTGCTGAGTCACGTGTGCGCTATCACTTGCTGGCGGTGTACAATTCCGTAGGTGATAGTTTTCTACGTGATTCTCGCGCGGTGGATTATTCTCGTGAGAATCAGGTGATTCAGCATTCAAACGGGGAAACATTCAAATTAAATTCACGAAGTACTGAGGGAAAGAAAAACCTAAAATAATACCGGATAGAAATAGCTCAATTTGTCGTGATTGTGGGAATCGACTGAATTGGTGTTTAATTAGCGAAATTGAATGGCACCGTAATTAGCCTCATTCAAATCATTGCATTGTGTGACCTTACCATTACCGCACGCATTTCTACCTGGCTTGTTTTCTCCGATAACCGCACCGTCTCATACCGCTTGCATGAGTTTATGGCAGACTTTGTCACCGCTTTTGCTAATGCTTTAAACTGACCGCTTTTGCACGAATCATACTGCTTAACATATATCAAAATCAATTTTCCAGACTCCGGCTTAGATTTCCGGAAAATTTCAATTATTCCGATTTAATAGTTTTAAGGCCTACTATACCACTAGCGACCGTATATAGTCCGATTTAGTTCTAAGTACCGAATAGTTATTTTTTTTATTTATAACCGAAGATTAAGAATAATCTGGTTTTATCTAGGAGTTTCTTGACTCCAGATTGAGGACTATTGTTTTATTTATTTTATAAAGTTTATTAATTCGATTAAGCTACTATACTATTTGATCGTAATCATTTTTATTTCCATGTACATTTTACTTAAGTAACACGACCTGTTAAATTTAAATTAACTATAGAAACGTGTTTTCTTTTTTAACAATACCCCTGGCTATAGAACCGCTTCCGATACCAGGCTGCGCTTACCGGCAGAAGTAGTAAGCGTCGGCACTCCATCGAACACGACTGGACCCTGTTTATTCTCCACTGTCTAAAGGCTATCTTGAGGTATAGTGGGTCCCTTGTTCCCACTAAAAACATTAAAAAGGGTGGCGCTCGAGAAATTTTAATTATACCGAAATCAAAAATAAATAAGTAACCACCGTCACCGAGTGCCACACTGTAAGAAACATTAAACCGAATCAACCCCTTATTACAAAGGCATCTTACAAATTCTTACAAAAACTCTTACAAATGGCGCCCGAGCAGATTTGCTTTGTTTAAATTGTTTAAAAACGAACATAATTTTTTTTAACCACCAAACATATTCTTTTCTAAAATCACCGAGCATATCTTTTTCAAAAAAAAAAAAAACACCGAATATTTTTTTAAAAAAAGTTAAAATCACCGAACAGATTTTTTTTTAAAGAAAAGACCTGAGCAGGTTTTGTTCGAAGGAGAGCCAGTTCCGAAATATTTTAAAATCAATATTCCGCACCAGTCTAAATTCTGTTTGAAACCGAAAGCAATCTATTGCTTGTTAGCCAGAGGGTTTGGTCGAAAAAGATTATTAGTCAAGGTCAATTAGTGTCTCCCGTTTTAGAAAACTTCTTTTTAGTTCTAATTCCGAAATTTTTTTTAAAATACATTTTGTGTAGCAGTGGTATAAAGGTAAAAATAATTTTAGAATCATACTGGTTTACCCAAAACCATTTACATTAGTCTGGAATCTGGTTTGATAAAACGACTTGAACTTTTTTTTGTGGGATAACACCGAATTAAAACCGATTCACGTTGTTGTAATTATTAAAACAAGCAATAATGCCATCCCCAAATACCGAAACCGAAACCGGAGCCGAAACCGCCGAAACCAAAACCGAAACCGAAACCAAAACCGAAACCAAAACCGAAACCGAAACCAAAACCGCAACCGAAACCGAAACCAGAACCGAAACCGAAACCGAAACCGCGTCAAACCAATTTATTCCCCCTGCACCGCCGCTATCCCTTACTCTGACAGGATATGGGAACAATTCACGCACCGCTTGGCTATATCTTTTAAAAAAAAGTGAGCTAGTATCACAGCTACGGGAATACAACCTGGACACAACAGGTCCTGTAGACGCATTACGAAGGCGACTAGTCAACTTTAGAGGGTAGAACCTCACCGCAACCCTTAACTTTTGAAAGTACACCGAATATCGACGATCAAGGACTGCGATTGGCAACACCAACGCCATCATTGACAACGATTACAACGACGACTGTAACAACAACAATGCACATAATGCCGCAACAAACCCAGGGGCAGACCATCATCAATACAGTACCGAGAACAGGCATCCCTGCAATTACAATATCAACACCGAACTACCTACAGGCGACAATAAGACAGACACCTACAGTTTACCAACCGCCGGTTACAGTCAATCAACCGCCAACCACAGCGTATATACCGCCGCCGACAGTATATCAACCGCCATCTTCACTTTATCAACCACCGTTTATAGCCAACCAACCGCCAATTACAGTCAATCAACCGCCAACTACAGTGTATATACCGCCGCCGACAGTATATCAACCGCCATTTTCACTTTATCAACCACCGTTTATAGCCAACCAACCGCCAATTACAGTCAATTAACCGCCAACTACAGTGTATATACCTCCGCCGACAGTATATCAACCGCCATCTTCACTTTATCAGCCACAGTTTATAGCCAACCAACCGCCAATTACAGTCAACCAACCGCCAACTAGAGTGTATATACCGCCGCGGACAGTATATCAACCGCCATCTTCACTTTATCAACCACCGTTTACAGCCAATCAACCGCCAAGTACAGTTTATATACCGCCGCCTACAGTAAAACAACCGCCATCTTCAGTTTACCTACAGCCGCCGACGGGATATCAGCCATCAGCTACAGTTTATCAACCACCGTCTATCGTCTATCAAACACCACCCACAGTTTATATACCACCGCAGGCAGCTTACCAACCACCACCGGCAATGTACCAACCGCCGCCGACAGGCCACCAATCGCCGCCAACCGCCTATCAATCGTCCCAATCGCCGCTGCAAATAAATAAGTGGGGCCTACACTTCGATGGACACAATGATCCAGCCGCATTCCTGGAAAGATTAGAGGAAATATGCTCATCACAAAACTTTAATGCAGATCAGGTGCTACGACATCTGCCGGACATTCTTAGAGGTGAAGCAGCCCTCTGGTTTACAAACAATCGACATACCTTTAGAGTGTGGAACGATTTCAGAGAGGCATTCCGAATATTCTACTTTCCAGTAAACTATGAAGTAGACCTTGAAGCTGCAATTAGCCGACGCATTCAAAAACCGTGCGAGCCAGCCGCTAAATACGTCACCGATCTACAGACATTAATCCGCCGACATGGAAAGATATCACCGGAACAGGAAATACAGTGGCTGTACCGAAACCTGTCACCTGAATACCAACAATTTATCCGAAGAAGCGACTTTTACGACACATCCTCCTTTTCGAAGGCAGTAAGGGAATACGAGTTACTCAGCAAGGAAATTGATGATTCTCGTGCACTACCGAATCGCACATCTGTTAGCTATCCAGAACGACAATATCGAACCTTCGGCAACAACCAAGCACCGACACGACCGAGGTACCAACCAAGTCCGACATCTGCCTCACCGCCACCGCCACCGCCGCAGGTTAGAAGCACTACTCCCCATTACATAACCCCAGACCTATTCAAAATAATACCGCCGCGGCGTCAAATAACACTCCCCCAGTCCACCAAAATACGACACCAGCACCGACCCTGGGAAGAGCAGCAAGAGAAAACACGTCAAGCAGTAACGGACCGACTTGCTGGAGATGTGGCCGCACTGAACATACAAGAGGAAACTGTAGGTTCCCCTCCAAACTATTCTGCTCCCGATGTGGACAAGAAGGAATTATGCCTAGAAATTGCCCTTGCCGAAACCAGGAAAACTAGAAAGGCGCTGCGCTGCTGCGAGGCCAGTACAGACCCACGCCGAAGTCCCGCATGACCAAGTGATGTCAGCACATACCGATAACAGACCATTCATCTCCGTAACCCTGGATAAAAAAGCATACACGGCCCTGATCGACACGGGAGCAGCTAACTCGTATATAGGAGACTTAGCAGACGCACAATGTCAGAAATCCAAGCGCCCAAATGCAATCCCTACCGTGAAGGATACCAGATTAGCTGATGGTCACCGTTACACGAGCCTACGAAATAGAATTGAAAATCGACTCACAAACCATTTCAAATATTTTTAATTATCTCCCGCACCTTGCCGTCGACATAATACTAGGCATGGATCTACTCAGACAGCATAAGTTTGTAGCCAATCTGAATACCGCAACCATACAGATGAATGGAGAACAAGTAGCCGACCAAAACCCGCCTCAAGCTGTTGCCTCATGGAGGAAACAACCACCAAAACCCCGTTGATACTTACTCCCGATGAAGAAACTCAGCTTCAAGTCTTTTTAGACAAGGAACTGCCGCTATTTGAGGACATAAAAGGCACCACGCCGCTGATAGAGCACCACATTTATCTAACCGAAACCGAACCAATTAAACAAAGATATTATCCTCAAAATCCCAAGATGCAAGAGGCTATTAACGGCGAGCTCGACAAAATGTTAGATGAGGACATTATAGAACCGTCTAATAGCCCATGGAGCTCACCGATAGTCATTGTCCGCAAAAAGGATGAAAAATTCCGATTTTGTGTAAACCTACAGAAGGTCAACGAAGTTAGATGCTTATCCTCTACCGTATATTAACGCCATCCTGGACAAACTTAGGAAGGCCCGATACATTTCCAGCCTTGATTTAAAGCAGGGTTCACAATACCCTCAAGAGGCCTTTTTCAATTCAAGGTCATGCCGTTTAGACTGCACTCAGCTCCCGCGACTTTTCAAAGGCTGATGGACCAAATAATCGGCCCAGATATGGATCCATATTGCTTTGCATACCTAGATGACATCATTGTCCTGGGGGAAACGTTTCAGGAACACTTGAATATTCTACATGAAGTATTCTGCCGCCTCCGAGAGGCCAACTTGAAACTTAACCCAGAGAAATGTCAGTTTGGCCGCCGCTCCTTTTAATACTTAGGACATCTAATTACCGCCGAAGGAATTTGTACCGATCCCGACAAGGTTGAATCCATCCTGAAATTACAACCGCCCGGAAATATAAGAAGCCTCCGAAGATTTTTAGGAATTGCGTCCTGGTATAGAAGGTTCGTCCCAGGATTTTTCCAAATAGCCGCCCCGCTCACTCTACTTCTTAAAAAGGGGATCCGTTGGAAATGGTCTGCCGAACAAGAGGAAGCTTTCCGCCACCTGAAGGAATATCTTACGAAAGCGCCGATATTGACCTGCCCCGATTTTGATAGATTGTTTATTTTGCAAACAGACGCAAGCGACCAAGGTCTGGGAGTCGCGCTTGTTCAGCACGACCAAGATGGCGACCATGTAATTGCTTACGCCAGCCGCACCTTGTCAGCTGCTGAACGCAAATATTCCGTAACCGAAAAAGAATGCCTAGCCATTGTGTGGGGTATTGGAAAAATGCGTCCATACCTAGAGGGCTACCAGTTCACCGTATTAACAGACCACCAGTCATTAAAATGGTTACACTCACTTAAAAGCCCGAGTGGCCGAGTGGCGAGGTGGAGGATTTTCTTCCAACAATATGACTTCGAAATCAAATACCGAAAAGTAGTATTAAACCGAGTCGCCGACGCCCTATACCGTGACCCATTACCTGGACCCAGTCACGAAGATGTGGCGGAACCCCTGAACGCCATGAACATGGAACGAAAATGTTCCTGGTACAACAAAAAACTGGAGGAAGTGCAATGCAACCCCGGAAAATTCCCCGATTACTGCATCCGTGACGACCGACTATACCGACATTTCCTAAATTCATCCGACATGACCGAACCTGATATGGCCGATCCTTGGAAACTATGTGTGCCGAAACCCGCCCGCCAAATAGTCTTGAAAGAAAATCACGATACACCAACCGCCGGTCATTTAGGCATTGCAAAAACCACCGTCCGTATAGCATAGAGATACTACTGGCCCGGAATGTTCCGCGATATCACTCAATACGTCAGAGCGTGCCATTCGTGCCAAATTTACAAGGCTTTACAGCAACAAACTCCCGGAAAGATGCAGCCGTCAAAATGTTACAATCCATGGGAAACCGTTAGCATCGACCTAGTAGGACCTCTACCCCGCTCGTCCAAAGGGAACTGCTATTTGGTTGTATTTCAAGACCGCTTCACGAAATGGATAGAATGCCGTGCAATCCGTAAAGCTTCTGCTCACGCAGTTAATCAAGCCATTTACGAATTAATCCTAACACGATTCGGCCGCCCCCAAACCGTCATATCGGACAACGGAAGTCAGTTTACCGGTCGAGCTTTCACGCAATTACTGGCTGACTACGGTATTAAGCACCGCCTTATACACCGCAGGCAAATCCCGTTGAAAGGGCCAATAAAACCCTCAAAACGATGATTGCACAATTCTGTCAAGGAGACCAAAGAAAATGGGACGTATACCTACCTGACTTAATATTTGCATATAATACTTCACGGAAGGATACGACCGAGTTTTCACCCGCTTTTCTGAACTTCGGTCGCGAATTAGAACCCCCAAGATCCCTTTATCGCGCGAAACAATCAAAGGACTTAACCGATCCGAACGATATCATAAACAGTCCCGATCACAACGAAATCGTAATTGAACGCTTTAAAAAATTAGCGGAAACATATGAACTAGTAAAAGTAAACATAGCCCGTGCATTCTCCAATCAAAGCCGATATTATAACCTTCGCCGAAGGTAATGGCGCTGTCACCTCGGAGACAAGGTACTGAAGAGGGAGCATCACCTCTCTTCAGCGGTCAACCACTTCAACGCCAAACTAGCCCCTAAATACTCCGGCCCGTACAAGGTAGTAAAAATTTATTCACCGGTAGTATACGACTTAAAAGATGGTAATGGTAAGATTCACCGCCGCATACACATTAGGGATCTTAAAACTGCTCACCCCCTATTCCAGAATATGCCTAGAGACTTTACAATCCCACCGCCAGGCCTGAAGCCATCAACGGTGTTCACACCCAGAGAGAATGGAAAACGGGCCACGCAAGAAAGTTTGGCGCGGATGGCCAAAATCCCCAAACTGGTCGCACGCCTGTCATCCCCCTTTCAACAAAAGGGAAGGAAGCCGCAGCCCAGACTACCACCGGCACCAAGTCGCCCTAGCGTGAAGGTGCGCATCGACCTATCCCACCTTCCTCCAGCCCTCGTCCTACGAATCCAACAAAAACCGCCCCCGTCTTTTCTCCCCCCCTGTCCCTACACCTCCTGTCCAAATCCCAGAATATCCACCGCTACCGACCGAGAGCCCACCAGTCATCTCCATGCCAGAAGTTACCGTGGAGGAACGAGCCCGTCGCCAGAAAGAAGAACACGAGCTTGCGGAGGCAATTCTTGCCTCACCAAACCCGGCGCCATTTGTCCACCCTGGACGGACGTAGTGTAAGGGTGAGGTTGTAGACCAAAACGACCAGGGAAGTCACGCAATTAAAATCCGGATCTACCACAAATAGATCAATGCTACCTCAAAATTCTACTCTCAACACCGTTCCGAGATATATAAATCACTTCAGGGTGTGATATTTAAATTCCGTACCAACGAGAATTTTTTTTTGGCTAGCCAGGTGGAGCAATACAGGTCAAAATTCTTACCAACCCGTCTTTTTATTTTTTTTAGAGTTCCTAACAATAACCAAAATGACCAGCCCAATCTTAGACATAGAGACGTCACCCCTAAGCCAACACCAGGAAGGACGATCGAACGATTTTCGCGCTATGACCGAGGAAACGCTAAATACCGTAACAGGGGAACGAAATTCCGCAGAGGCTATTTTCCAAGAATTGGCAGTACTCATCGATGGTGCAAACTATGAACCAACAAAGCATGATACGGACTCAGCTCCCGATACCCCCGCCCAGGCCAATGAATGGCAATACTTGCACGAGATGGAGAGAATCAATCCGTTTGCCGATCCTTTTGGGGCTACCCCCTCCGATACACTATACCCAGTACCAGCAACCATCCAACGGTGGAGGTTAGAACAAGCCGAGCTAAAGACAGGGTACATAAAAATAGCCGAAGATATCTGCTAGCGCTGTGGAAAGACAGGCCACAAAAGGGACAATTGTAAAAATGTACCGCAACTATTCTGCTCACGCTGCGGTAAAATAGGAACCATGTCCCGGGAATGTAGTTGCCAACCGAATCACCGAGAACAAACCTACGCGGGTCCAAACCGAAGCAATAAAAGATCCCGAATGGTGGCAACCGTCACACAGTGCTGCCGACACCGAGATGTGGTTTGCACCCCATGCCTAACTTGCGGTTGCCCCCACGCAATAAACCGAAAACCGATCCGACCCAGGATTTAAGGATCCAATATGGAGCATAATACCGTCAAGAAAACCGATTATTTTTTTTTAGAAACAAATTTTTTTTTGAAACTACTACGGATATTAATTTTACAAAAAAAAAAAAAAGAAATTAAAATTCCTTTTTTTACCGAAAGAAGAGGGGGTGTGTAACGAAGTTACCAATTTTCCCCGACTGTTATACACATTTAAAACTGGGCTTTGAATGAATTTAAATATTTTAGTTTAAATCCGTTATTTAACTATAGAAAATTTTAATTTTTGGAACAACCGGTATAGCGATAATTTCCTGATAAGATAAAACAACCATGCTAATTAAACCAATCCGCAAAAGTGATCAAGCGATCACCCGGAACAACGATAATTAGTACCGCATCACCGGCCAGTCAAGTACCTAAATGGATCGCCAAGACGCGCGAGACAGCTAGACGTTCCGGGGGTCAATCGAGGCTTGCTGGAGCTCGATGCGACGAACGGACTTCACTTCTTATTCCGCCTACAAGAAATCCGGTCTGCTCCGATTAAGTGAAAACCAGCCAACCGTAAAATTCCCGTTTTTGTGTGCAGTAAGGTAAATAGTTTTTTTTCTTTGCTTTATCACCGTGTTTATTTTAACAAAATTCTTATTTGCTGATAAGGGGCCATTCAATAGCAAATAACAACCGAAAAATCCTTTTAAAGACCACTGTATTTTAAATTTATTTTAGTCGAAACCAGAGTAATTTATTTTAAGGAGAAAATTAAATTTAAATTTTCAAGTAGTAGTTATCAACCGATATTTTAAATAAAATTATCAAGGGTCTGAATTTATTTGTTCAAGAGACATTACCGTATTATTCTCTCATTTTAAAACCAATTTCACCGACACTCCGATAACTCTTTTTGGGACCCAATCCTCAAGCCACGTGTGCGCTATCACTTGCTGCCGGTGTACAGTTTCCGTAGGTGATAGTTTTCTACGTGTTTCACGCGCGGTGGATAAACCCGTGTGAATCAGGTAGTTGGAGGGTTTGCCCGAAGGGTTATTGTAATTGTTTGACTTTATTTTCTCCACTTGGTCAAGTTATTTAAAATAAAACCGTTCCGAATTTTAGTCAGTTAGTTTGGGTGCTGAGTCACGTGTGCGCTATCACTTGCTGGCGGTGTACAATTCCGTAGGTGATAGTTTTCTACGTGATTCTCGCGCGGTGGATTATTCTCGTGAGAATCAGGTGATTCAGCATTCAAACGGGGAAACATTCAAATTAAATTCACGAAGTACTGAGGGAAAGAAAAACCTAAAATAATACCGGATAGAAATAGCTCAATTTGTCGTGATTGTGGGAATCGACTGAATTGGTGTTAAATTAGCGAAATTGAACGGCACCGTAATTAGCCTCATTCAAATCATTGCATTGTGTGACCCTACCATTACCGCACGCATTTCTACCTGGCTTGTTTTCTCCGATAACCGCACCGTCTCATACCGCTTGCATGAGTTTATGGCAGACTTTATCACCGCTTTTGCTAATGCTTTAAACTGACCGCTTTTGCACGAATCATACTGCTTAACATATATCAAAATCAATTTTCCAGACTCCGGCTTAGATTTCCGGAAAATTTCAATTATTCCGATTTAATAGTTTTAAGGCCTACTATACCACTAGCGACCGTATATAGTCCGATTTAGTTCTAAGTACCGAATAGTTATTTTTTTTATTTATAACCGAAGATTAAGAATAATCTGGTTTTATCTAGGAGTTTCTTGACTTCAGATTGAGGACTATTGTTTTATTTCTTTTATAAAGTTTATTAATTAGATTAAGCTACTGTACTATTTGATCGTAATCATTTTTATTTCCATGTACATTTTACTTAAGTAACACGACCTGTTGAATTTAAATTAACTATAGAAACGTGTTTTCTTTTTCAATCAATACCCCTGGCTATAGAACCGCTTCCGATACCAGGCTGCGCTTACCGGCAGAAGTAGTAAGCGTCGGCACTCCATCGAACACGACTGGACCCTGTTTATTCTCCACTGTCTAAAGGCTATCTTGAGGTATAGTGGGTCCATTTTTCCCACTAAAAACATTAAAAAGGGTGGCGCTCGAGAAATTTTAATTAGACCGAAAACAAAAATAAATAAGTAACCACCGTCACCGAGTGCCACACTGTAAGAAACATTAAACCGAATCAACCCCTTATTACAAAGGCATTTTACAAATTCTTACAAAAACTCTTACAAAGTAGAGCAACAAAGTGCTTTTATTTCTTTGAATTTAAAAAATTAATTATATGATTGTGATCCCCAGCTAATTTTAATGAAATATTATCCCCGCAATATTAGTAATATTTCACAATATTTTGGTACACTTTAAACAAAATGATGACAGAGAGAAAATTTATAATTATAAAAATCGACGAAATAAGTAAAGCAACAAATTGTGTCAACAGTATTTTATTTTACATATTACGATTAAAAAAACATTAAACACATTTAATAATTACAATAGCTAAAAGTATTATGTTACAATAGCTAAAAGTATTATGTTAGTAGTTAATAGAATATCCATTATTTTTTATCTTGCCGACAACGTCGCGGCATTGAGGCAATCAGTTTTTGAACAGTATTTTTGGAAAGGTTTGTCCAAACTTCATTGATTTTATTTACCAATGAATGTTTATTTGGAAATAATTGTGTACGAATTCCACGTTTATCTTCTTTCCATAGATTTTCAATGGGGTTAAGCTCTGGGGATTGTGCCGGCCACTGCAAAACCCGAACGTTATTTTCTTGAAACCACTCTTGAACAATTCGTGAAGAGTGTTTTGGATCGTTATCCCGTTGAAAAATAAAACGCAACGGCATTTCTCACTCTGCATAAGGCAACATTACATTTTGCATTATATCTCATAGACAAATCGATCCATGGTGTCATTAATGAAGTTTAAAGGACCCACCCCAATCCATGAGAAAGAACCCCGTAGAAAAACACTGCCTTTGCCATGCTTAACTGTGGGTGTAACGTATTTAGGATTAAACCTTGTATTGATGGGCCGTCTTACACGCTTCATTCCATCAGAATTGAAAATTTTATAACGCGTTTTATCGCTAAATAAAACTTTTTCCACTCGTCTACTGTCCAATTTAAATGTCGACGTGCAAATTCAAGCCTAGCCACTCTATTTCTTGCCGAAATAAGGGGCTTTTTAGCCGGGCGTCTACTAAATAACTTTGCGTCTACCAACCTTCTTTGAACTGTCCGTGGACTAACCATAATTTTGGGAATTTCAGCAATAATTCTAGGTGCAGACATCCAAGGATCGTTTTGAGAAATTCTTTTAATGCGTCTGTCTGTCCAAATTGTTGTTTTTCTCGGCCTTCCCGATTTCGGTAGATTCTCTAAATGTCCCCTTTGAATGTAACTTGAAATTATTTCGGATACGCTGTATCTTGGTAAAACAAAGTGTCTTGAAATTGTGGCTTGTATTGTACCTTCCAAGTGTGCATTCACTACTCTCTGCTTCAATTCTTTAGAAATTGGAATACCTCTTGGCATGATTAATACAGCACAGAAATATTAATTAAACATAAAATAAACTCTGCAAAAATAAGTTAACCTTAAAATGTTGCTTTACTTTTGACGCATTACAATACTGTATTTGAAAGTTTACGTCAATATCAGTTCATTTGTTTTGATTGTTGGAAAAAGCTGTTGCCGCCGATAACAGCAGCCTACTTCGATATTTAAGACACAATGTATTTAAATACGATATCATGCATTTAATATTATAAAATCGAGATTTCTTTCATATTTCGAAAATGTTGCTCTACTTTTATTCGATAGTGTATATTGGTAGCTTGTGCGTTTTCAAAAAAATGAAAAAGTTAGTTTGTATAGGATTTTATTTTCTTTTGATGTTTATTAAAAATATTACAATATTTAATTATCAATTGACAGTTTTACGCTAAAAGTCTCCGATGCCAGGAGTCCGATTTAATTTAATTTTGAGTTACCGCGCATGTAAAAAAACTCCACAAGCTGTACCAAACGGAGAGAACGAAACAAATCTTCGCATATACCGTATGCGTGTGTAATTACAGTTTTGCAAAAAACCCAAAAGACTACCAATCTCCAGTGATATAGGTGGATGAAGATAAGGGCCCCTTGGAGACCATTTATCCGTTTCAAGGTAAGTGGAGTTTCCGATCTCTTACTCAAAGTATATTTTTATTTTGCTATGAGAAGATAATTTATATTGTATTTAAATTGTCTCTATCCTTTGTTACCTAAAGAAATGTGCATTATTTATTATTTAAGGGAAGCTCTAAAATAAAAAGTAGAATAGAAATTGAACAGGAGAAATGCCTGGTTTTGGTAGTCAATTACCAATTTTGAGCGAACTATTTTGGCACAATATTGATATTTTAGCGCCAACTTAACCAGCCAAAGATTGAAATGACTTATCTGTGACCAAGAAGGATCCAATTTGTACAGAAAATTGGAAAAAAATAAACGAGATCACAAAAACGAATTATCAGCCACCATTTTGCACAAAAATGTGAAGGTAGGTAGGTTGTGTTATAAAATCCATCACGGGTTTGTCAGATCATCTGTTGATCTCTTTCTGTTTACGATAATATTCGCTTACGGTCAGATTTACGTATGGTTGATCTTATAAGAGTGAGGATGATAGAACTAGTGTCAATAACAGGTTTTAAAAAAGATAACACGAGAAATGTCCAAGAGTATGTCATTTTTTCAAATGGTACTGTAATCTGTGACCTTCTGCATCGTTTATTTGGGCCTCAGTTGAAATTAAGGTTCCCTTACTAGGTAAATTAAAAAGTTTTGAATTAAAGTAATGGGCCTATTTTTAAAAGATCGTGGACGTTACAAAAGGTTAGTTTTTTATTGAATTCGAAAAATATTTGAAAGCTAAATCAGAGTTAATAATCGACCAATTTGGCCCTGTGTCAATTAACATTTTCAAATTTTATTCAAGTAGAATTATGTAAGATACCTTACTGGAGTCTCTAGTATTATTGGGATAATTTGAGGACCTAAGTTAACTGTCCCGTAGACGGTAGTCCGTGAAAATTCTCGCACATTTTTATTGAAGCAAGAATTCCCAACCTCTAAATTTGATCGAAATCATCCGATTGGTTTTGGCATACGTATATTTGTTACAGTAATGTTCTACATTACAAGTTAATCAAATTGATCATGTTGAACTTCATCGTAAAAATGTTTTTTTATCGGCATTAGGGTTGACTTCAGTATTATAAAGTTCTTCTGCGGCCCATTTTTGTTGGGGTGGCGCGACTCGAATTCGATTTTAATAATTTACCTGGTTTATTAAAATTTAGCATAAAAGTTTGCTGATTTTTGTTTATCCCCAAAAAACAGAATTTGTAGAAACTCGTTGGGTTAGATCAGGTGAGTGTTTTTTTTATGATAAGGCACATTACTGCAGGATTAATCCTATATGGCGCTCTGTAAGCGGTGCGTGTGCACAGGAAATGATTCACGTTGGTCTTGAATCTATGGAGATTATACCCGTTGGGGAATACGGCCTCAGGGAGGTCGTTCCAGAATGATAACTTTCTCCAGATAAAAGACTTTTTAAACAGTGTTGTTCGAGGGATACTAAGCTGAACCACGTACGAGTGGGCTGTAGTGGCTTATCGTGTATTTCTACCATGCACCGCTCTGGGTGAAATCAAGCAGGCAACCTCCATTGAGCACTTCCCATGAAAATACTTGTAAAATAGATTCAAGTCGCCAACCTGTCCTCAATGTACAAGGCTTTCCAGGTTGTTTGTCAAATCATGATCACCGATCAAGCGAATGGCTCTTCTTTGAATGGAATCTAGCAATCTCAGCGTATGTTTAGAAGCAGAGCCCCAAATATGCGAACAGTACTCCAGAAATGGTCGAATTTAGGCTTTATAGAGCCTCAATAGTTATTGGCGTGTATAGATGTTCTTAGTTCGGAAAAGTATTCCAAGCTGCTGTGAGACTGCCTTATCAATGACCGCAACATGACTATGCCAATACTTTGACTATCCAAATTGACGCCCAATAAATTAATCCATGAAGCCAAGGGAATCGAGTGTCCCGCCATGACTATATCCGGTTCTTCACCATTAACTTTTTTAGAAAAAACTGCCGCCTGGGGGTTTTTAGCGTTAAATTCTACTTGGTTACTGTCACCCCAAGACAGAATTTCTTCTAGGTCTTTGTTGGGATCTGAGACCTCTTGCTGCCTATATGTATGCTCTCACCTTAGTTATTAGTTTTCTCGACACTGCGCCCTCGTCGGGTCGCTGGCGGTCCATCAACACCTGTTAGTATCCAAAGCGAAACAGAATTAGTACCGGAAAATAGTGCTTCACAAAAACTAAATATTAATAAGACCAGTGTTTCCACTTCGATATCGACTAAGCTGTTTCCCGTCAATTTAGATCCATCGACTTTTTCGAGATCCAACCTAAGAAAGGGCTCAGATAGCGGACCTCGGGCGTCCGACCGAAATAAGAATAGGAATAAATAATTAAAAACGGCTGTGTTATAATCTAAAATTAAAACTATTGTTTATTTTTATTTATTTTTGTTTATTTTTTCTTTATTTTTTGAAGGTGTTATTGCTAATTGTTTGTCGTTTATATTGAATAGTGCTTATATATGTATATGAAAGTATGAATATTAAGATCTGTCATTTAAATATTAGGTCCTTGCCGGCTCATTTTGGAAGTTTTGTTGATTTTCTGCTGGTAAATAATTTTGATGTTGTTACTCTGAGTGAAACTTGGTTGCATGGCGGTATTGATACACGTGACGTTTCAATTGATGGGTACACTTTAATAAGACGGGATAGGGCGGGGGAACAAAGGGGAGGTGGTGTGGCAATTTACATTCATTTAAAGTATTCGTTTAAAGTATTCACTTCTCGAAAATTCTAACAACATAGAAGATTTATGGTTGACGTTGAAACTAAAGTGCGGTGATATTGCTGTGGGGTGTGTATATAGACCACCACGTTTTAACGCTAATGTGTTTATCGATGAATTTGAAAGCACTCTCTTTAATTTGATCCCTAAGTTTGACTCTGTTGTCTTTCTTGGAGATTTTAACTTTGATATACTGGATGTTAATTGTAATACGAATCATTCATTTAATGATCTCTTAGCAAATACAGGTCTGAAGCAGGTCGTGGATTTTCCCACTCGAACCACCCAATATAGTTCCACTTTGCTTGACTTGTTTATTCTGTCCGAGTGATGTCAGTTTTCTGGATGTGATTCTGTGCATTTGCCTGATATTTCGGACCATGATTTGATTTATGTCACTTTAAAGCTTCAATCTCTGGCACTTTCTGTGGAACCAATCATATACAGAGATCTAAAGAGTGTGAATGTTGATCAGTTGTATAGCGACCTTCAGGCGATTCCTTGGAGTACCTAATGTGTATGACCTTGTAAGTGCTGATGAAAAGGTTGCCCTTTTTAATGAGAATTTGAATGCTTTATTAAATTTACACGCTTCTTTTAAAACTGTAGTACCCAGAAAAAAACATAAGCCATGGGTAACTGACAATATAAAACTATTAGCTAAACAACATGACAAACTTTTTACTAGGTATAAGAAAACAAAGTCTCCTAGAGTTTTTGAGGAGTACAAATCACTGAGAAACTTCACTAATAATGCGTTGGAAAGGGAGAAAAAAGCTTATATGAGACTGCAGATTGGTAGGGGTAGTAGGGAGCTGTGGGGTGCTGTAAATAAGCTAAATATTTATAATAGGAAACCTCAACCAAGGATTCTCGCTGCTCTTGATGATGTCAACAAGATAAATGAATTTCTCGTTAACTCTATTCCTCAAATTTTGCCTTCTCCAAACCTGAATTAATATTATAGTGGTACTCTTTTAAGCCTAAAGACTCACTTGAATTTCCGGGGCATTGATGAGACCGAAATTATGTCATATTTATCATCAATTAAGACCAAGGCTGTTGGATCTGATGGATTGAGTGTGACTTTTATTTTGCTTTGTTGTCCATTCCTTATATCGTATATTTAACATATAGTGAATTCTTGGATAGAGCAATCTGTTTATCCATCCCTGTGGAAAGTGTCATATGTTGTACCGCTTCCTAAGGCTAGTGTGGTACGGGAACTTAAATATCTGCGACCAATAAGTATTCTGCCTGTTGTGTCAAAAATTTTGGAGTGGGCTATAAAGGGAGAACTGGTACGGCATATAGAGTATAAAGAGGTACTTCCGGACATACATTCTGGCTTTAGGAGCGGTCATAGTTACGCGACAGCGTTGCTTAATGTCACAGATCACATTTTTAGGGCCATTGACTCAGGTAAGTTAACAGTGTTAGTCCTTCTGGACTACTCCAAGGCATTTGATCAGTGGCGGCTCAACAATATGGTCAAATGGTCATTGACCTCCCAAAAATAATAAGTCAAAAAGACAGTTTAAAAACTCTAAATTTAAAACCATCCATTCCATCCCAAAATATCTTGAACATCTGAAATCTTCAATTTTCATGCTAGAACATCTTAAATGTCGCTCATATTATACCCCGGTCAAAACTTAATTTTGCCAAATATGGCCTGCTTATTTACATTTAAAGTTCTATTTACATAGCGGCCGGTGATTTCTGAGAGCGAGAAAGAATCATAGGGCAAATCAACGGGTTAAATAGAGAGAAACTGCGACCCTGGGCCATTGACCGAGATCACTTGTTCCATGCGGTGGTCTAACCTCCGACCTATGCACCGGAAATTTTCGGGGGTTTGTGTGGTGCTTTATGTTTATGTTGATTGATTGATTGATTTTTTTCGAGCGTGGTAATATTAAAATAACGGAATGTAATTTCGGGAATATTTGATTATACCTGTTATAATTATTTAGTTAAAATGTCGGACCGCTGCCTTGTTTGTGAAATTGTGTATTTGAAAGAAAGCAATGGTTTATCTTTCGAAAAACGACTGGAATTTTAGCAGCGTGGTCGCCCATTGCCGGAACTTACATTAACAAGTTACTCGCAGGACAAAAATAAAAGTGTAAATAGGTATTTTAAAAAAATAATGTATGATTTGTGCGAATTGATATGTGGCTGCAAAGACAAGGACATGTTTTTCTGCTTTCCGTGTTTGTTGTTTTCCTCTTCATCCGATTTTTGGAGTAAAACCGGGGTTAATGATTTAATTAATTTAATGGTTGGGTAAGTTTTTTTTTGTTTTTCTTTTTAATATTAGGAAGTTCCGAATTTTTGCCTACGGCGATTTTTTTCCTTGGGTGCACTATTTTGACCACTCTACAAAATTGGCCAGGAGCCGCCACTGCATTTGATACCATTAATCATGACTCTTTAAAGTTAATTTTAAAATATATCGGACTCTCGGCATCTGCAGTTTCATTCTTTGATAGCTATCTTAGTGGCAGGCAACAGCGAGTGACTGTATGAACGGATCTCTGATGCCAAACACATATCAATTGGAGTGCCTCAAGGGTCCATATTAGGCCCAATCTTGTATACAATTTACACTGCATTCCTAAAAAATGTTGTTACGAGCTGCTCTGCACAAATGTATGCTGATGACACTCAGTTGTTCTACTCATTCAATCCAAGTGACTTAAATCGTGGTTGTGAGCTTATTAACAATGACTTGAATGCCCTTTTTAGGTTTTCTCAAGAACACTCACTGACACTTAACCCAAACAAAACCATCGCTCTTCTGTTCGGCAGAAATAAAGATCGGCTAGAAAATAAAAATAATATAAAAGTAAAAATCAATGATGTGTCAATACCTTTCGTTGAAGTGGCCAAAAGTCTTGGACTCTGGCTAGACACGGATTTGAGATTTAACAAACATATTTCTGAGTGTGAGAAAAAATGCATTTTTAAACTTAAATTGTTGTACAACTCCCGGACTATTTTAGATTCGAATCTTAAACTCATGCTATGTGATTCTCTTATTTTGTCCACTTTCAGTCATTGTGATGTGGTATATGGTCCGTGCTTCACAGCCTTCAGAATTATTGCCTACGTTTTGCATACGGCATTAGAAAGTATCACTCGGTAAGGCACAAGTTGAGGGATGCGGGTTGGTTGAGTATGAAGCAGCGGCAATTGTTTCATGCAGCTGTTTTATATCATAAAATAATATTGTTCAAAAAACCTTCTTATCTACACCTAAAAATAACTTTTCGTACTGACGTTCATAATTTAAATGTAAGATTTAAAGGTATGATCACACCAATTATTCATAAAATGTCGGTTTTTGAGCGGAGTTTTTCTTACAGCGTTTCGGCTCGTTACAATGCTATCCCTACAGATCTAAAAGCAAAGTCAATTGCATCGTTTAAAAAATTGTATAAAAGGAACTTACTGGAAAATTGATAAAATTAATGTAGGTACTTTGTACATGTTTTTGGTTTTTTGTTCCTTATTTTCATATGTATTCTTGCCTTAGGTGTTTATGTTTATTTATACTTATTGCCGTCGAGCTTATTGCTAATTATAGTTTCATCTTTTTCTTTTTCTAGTGTATAAATCTTTGTGAATAACATAAATCTTTGCGAATAACAAATAATGCTCCTGCACTGTTAAACCTTTTTAGTTAAGGTTAGTTGTTAGGTATTCTAGTTGTAAACTCTGTTTACATGTTATATTTTAGTTTTTTTTAAAGGTTAAGTGGAAGACCAACTCTTGTTTCAAACAAGAGATGAATTTCGCCCTTTCAGATAAACACGTTAGAGTATAAATTTTATTATTGTGAATTGAACAAATTTGATTATCTGAATAAAGATTATTATTATTATTATTATTATTATTGCGTTGTTCTAAACGTGAGTAACATAAACGAGAAGGTCTTCTGTTGATCTAGACTTACGCAGTTCATACTGGCGGTCACTAATAATGTTGACGTCCTCCATGACTTTTGATATAACCGAAAGCAATGCGACTGGACCATAGTTATTTGGCAAGGTCTTCTTGCCTTTTTTGAGTATGGACTGGACGCGCAGTTATCCAGCAAGAGGGAAATATTCCTCTTTTGTAAGCATAAATATTGTTTTCTAGTATATGAAGTCGCAATGCCTCTTTCAAATCTATTGGACGCATAAAGGGGTGTTCTGTATATTTTGGAGTACTCCTAGATCTTTTATTTTAAGAGATAAAAGAAACTTTAAATTATGAAAGTTGAATAATTCTTCATGGCCTATCAAAATTTATCATCGGATAAAACAGATGAACGTCGTAAATATATTTAAAAATACAAAGTTGGGTGTTTTCAAATAGAACCCCCTGTACTTATAAATATCCTTTTCAATTCGTCACTCCTTTCTGATTTCAAAAATATACATATATATGTTATATGTTTACTTTAGTCATTTACTCAATATTTCACTTCTAAATATTACATGTAAGAAAATTAGATTGCCCTGAGAAACATTTCTTTAGTTATAAATCGCTAAATGTGACAATTAGTATTTCGTGGCTCAAATAGCCTTGCTTTCATAATATTATGGATTATTCTAAAGGGGAAAAATCTGATGTAATATACAAATCTAGTATGCGAATCACAACAGCGTTGAAAGTGCTCGGCAAGAGTATAGCCAATCGTTTCCAAATAGACAAACGCAATCGATTAATACAACAAGTAATGTATTAATACATTTCGGGAAAAGGAAGGCTTCTGAAAGAAAAAAACGAACTGTGCCAGAAGACGGATATGATTTAAATATATTGTTATATCTTGTAGGTAAGATAACTCAGACTTTTTAATTGTTTGCAAAGTTTTTAAAATTTCCTATTTTACTTTTAGAAAATCTGTTTAGTTTTATAGCAAATACAGAAACTTATTTTCAAAAATACTGGAAAAAAATTCACCGTATCTTAATAAAGCATAAATATTTTTCATACAGAATTATGCCAGCCAAAGGTCTCAATTTTGTGGCGAAATTTTACGTCTTATGAAAGAAGATACAGATTTACCCAACAAAATTGTAGCCACAGATGAGGTTACGTTCACAATATCTGGGCATGTTTAACAGGAAGAACAAGTGGTATTGATCAACAAAAAATACTCACCAATACTAAGTTGTCAAGATAAAAGGGCGACAGACCTTATATGTTTGGTGTAGAATATTGGGAGACAGAGTCTTGGGGTCGATAATATTTAAAGGAACACTTAATGGGGATCGATATAGAAATTTTTTAGAAAAAATTGAGCATGAATTATAACAAATCCCGAATCGGCAAGAACTCATTTAGCAACAAGACGGGGCACCCCTACATAACATCCGATCTGTGGTAATATATTTATATAACCATTACAATCTGTAGATAGGTAGAAATGGCCCGATTAGGTGGCCCGCAAACAGCCCATGACAATAGTGGTAGAAGTAAACGAGCAAAGTAAATCAGAAAATAACGAGGAATTCAAAAATAAATCTATAAATCATTTAAAAGCACCCAACTTTATATTTTTAAACATATTTACGATGTTCATTTGTTTTATCTGCTTCAAAACATACAGAAAACCTCTGTATTTGTTTTATCTTATCGCTCTCTAAGCCCGGCTATCAATGCTTTTAGCGCAATATGCTCTATAATTTATTTTTTAGCAATTTTGCATAATCTGTCGTCTCGTGTAGGTCTTGTATGTAAAGTTACGTGTTCAATTGACCCACAGACTTACAATAGATGCCATTTCCTGCAATCCACCAGTGACCAGACCAATGACCCGTGCGAAGCTCCTAGAATCCGCCAATTCTGTGATTTCAGCAGAATCGCTGGACATGGGAATATTTAAATTAATAAAAATTATAGTTAGTCTTGAATTAGATTTTGTATTGTTAGTTGATAGTAATAAAAATTGTTTTTTAAAAAAGCCTTTCTACCAAAAGTACTTTTAACTGGCGCAGTCGGCATTCTTAGGACACTCAAACGGTTTTAAGCATATAAATCCGGTTCGTTTCAACGATTTTTTGAGTGAAATAACTTTCTTTTTCGGGAGTTTCGCGAAACTTTGGACGTTAACGTCGCGTTCCGGAAACTCCATACGCAGTGGTCCAGTTAGGTGAACTTAGTAACCTAACGTGAAGATTCTTTAAGCAAATAAAGATATCTTTCGAGTGATTCTTTAAGCATAAATATGAAGTAATCTCGTTGTCAGGCGGCTAAGCGTTTTTGAAGCACATCGAAGAGCGTTCACCTCCAAGCAAATGAAAAAGACACTAATACTACTGTAAGTACTTTAATGTCATTTAGAGGGCCTTTAAACGATTCAAAATCAATTACTTCCGAAAGTTCGGAAAATACAGATTCTGATTCAGACTCAATTTCCCACTTGTATCGCACAAGATCTAGATCTCCTTTAAAGAATAAACCTAAGCCAAACAAGCGCTATTCCTTGAAATCTAGAAGTTTAAGTTTACAAATTAATATGTCTTTGAAATCAGAATATTTGGGAATGATCCCAGAATTTAACGGTGAAACAGAAATTTGCCAAGATTTATTAGTATTTGCGAAAAATTAGTTACAAAGTTTTATAATAAAACTGATTTAACAGATTTTCAAAATGAATATTTAATGTCAAGCATTTTAGCCAAAATAAAAGGCGAAGCTGTACTTAACATATCTTCCTGTTCTGTTAATACGTGGGATGAGTTAAAACAAGCGCTTCTCAATGCTTACGCAAATAAACGCGTCATTTATACTTTAAATTTAGAGATGGCAAAATTAAAACAAGGTAGTGAAAACCAACGACTTTCAAATCGAAAATGTCACAAATAATTTTCAAAGAAACGGAATTTCTCAAAATCAGAGAAATAATAGGCTGTATAGTCAGCTTAGATAAAGACCCACTACACAACTTCAATTAACAAGTTTTCCAAATAACTCTTATACTCTTCAAAGTAATAATCAACCATAATTTAGTGGGAATTTGGAACCAAAAGTCAATGTTTTTAGGCCTAATCAGAATGTAAATTTACCTAAACCAACACCAATGAGTGTATCAACTAAAAATACACTGAGAACCCAAAATAATTTCCCTCAAAATAGATTACAGAATTATCGACAAAATTATACCGGGCCTAGCCAACAAAAATTTATTGTAGAAGAACTTTTTAACATTGATGATCAAGTCGTACATAATAGTCAAAACGAAGACAAAATTCAATATGAAAGTGATATTCAACCTTTAGTCAAACATCCTCAAGAAAATGATTTTGTCGATAATGACCCTTTTTTTCAGAAAATAGCCTCAGATCCCGAGTACCCAATCTAGAACTCATGACTTTAACAAATAATGAAAGTAAATTGCCATATATTATTTATCCCGAATTTAATTTAAAAATTTGAATTGACACAGGCAGTACTAAATCTTTTGTAAAACCTGAAATAGCTAATAAATATTTTAAAACCTTTGCAAAATACGATCCATTTAAAATATCAACTGCACACGGCACCTCTTTTGAAAAATTTAGTACCACAATACCGTGCTCTAAAGTATTTAAAACGAAAAGCAGTCCATTAAAATTTTACCTCTTTGATTTTCATAAACACTTTGATTGTCTTTTGGGGATAGATAATTTAAAGGTTTTAGGTGCTAATATAAACCTAGAAAAAAATATTTTAATGACTCTTTTATGATATCACATTTTCTGCAAATTGCATCACGGTGCAACCGAGGTGTGAACAAATTATTAAAATGCGCGTAAAAAATATAAAAAATGGTGACGTATTAATACCCTATACCAAAATCAATGAACTAGAAATTCCTGAATGTGTTGCTACGGTAACTGATAACCATGCTATTTGCTTAATTTTAAATTCATCCGAAACTACTCAAACCATTATTATTTCAGAACCGCTAGAAGTAACGAATTTTAGCGATTATGAAATTGAAAATGACAATTGTGCTAACTATACCTAATAACTTTAACGTGGAAAATATTAAGTTTGATATTTCAAAAATCAGAACGGACCACATGAACCCCGAGGAAAAATCAGCAATTTTAAGAGTAATTAAAGAATATTCTGACATTTTTCATGTTGAAGGCAATCAGTTAACTTTTACTAGTAAAATAAAACATAGCTTAAAAACATCTGATGAAATACCGATCTACACAAAATCTTATAGATATCCGGAGATACATAAAAGCGAAGTTCAGACACAAATAAAAAAAATGCTCGAACAAAATATTAATAGACCATCGCATTCTCCATGGTCCTCGCCCATATGGGTAGTACCAAAAAAAATGGACTCCTCAGGACAAAAAAAATGGCGAGTTGTTTGCGATTTCAGGAAACTGAATCAAAAAACAATTGGGGACCGTTATCCCTTGCCAAACATTAACGATTTATTAGACAAATTAGACCGCTGTCAATACTTTACCACCCTCGACTTGGCCTCTGGATTCCATCAGATTGAAATGTCTGAAGAAGACATCCAAAAAACAGCTTTCAATACGGAAAATGGGCATTATGAATATTTGAGAATGCCCTTTGGACTCCGGAATGCCCCCGCGACATTCCAGAGGGTAATGGATAACATTCTCAGGGGTTATTACAACAAAATTTGCGCAGTATACTTAGACGACATTATTATATTTAGTACAAGCTTACAAGAACATACCGATCGATTAAAAAAGGTTTTTGAACGACTTCGACAATTTAACTTTAAGAATCAACTAGATAAGTCGGAATTTCTTCGAAAAGAAGTGGCTTATCTAGGACACATTGTGACGCCAGAGGGAGTCAAACCAAATCCGGAAAAAATTAATGCGATAAAAAATTACCCTATACCTAAGACCACAAAAGCTATAAAGGGCTTTCTTGGCCTACTTCGATATTATCGCAAGTTCATAAAAGATTTCGCAAAAATTACTAAACCCCTAACTAGGTGTCTAAAAAAAGACGCGAATATCGACATAAAAGACCCGGCGTATATTAGTTGTTTCGAAATGCGTAAAAATCTGTTAATTAACGAGCCCATTCTTAAATACCCAAATTTTTGTGTCGGTGTAACGGGTCCTTTTTTACAGTAAATAAAACACAGTGGTGCAGGGGAAAGGAGCAGTTTTATTTTAAGCTACTAAAGTGGTGATTTCCAGAAACTAAAAAAAATAATGTCCATTAAATTTGCAAAATAATTACGACTAGCCGGCGAGATATCACTATATTCTACATTTAACTAAAATTTAAGGATTACAGTACATATTACAATAAAAATTCATTCCACCTACCTAACACCAGGGAAAAATCCTTCTTCAATTAAATTTATCAAAATGGAGGAACCCACAGGGCTGTTATCACCGGAAAAGCCAAATCGAGGTTTCGCTTAAAACGACCAAGTAGAAAAAGGACCAGGCGTCCGGCTGGGTACTCGATGCTAGCAAACCAGAAAAAAAATCGGCAACAAAAACCCGATAAGTACTGATAGGTACCATTTTTTAAAGGATCATCATTGGCGCACCATAACTTGCCACAATTTTAGTTCGTAAAGATCATTTTATGTATAAATTCGGGCATAGGCGGCGTCAACCAATTATTTGACTATTTATTATAATATAAAAAGACCACAAATTATTTCGTCCTGTTACAACTTGCACCCCTAATCTCGCGATAAGAGGGATAAGTCAACTAGTTCGCAAGATTATTCAGTCATAATAAGTTTTTAAATGACTAGCATGAAAAACTCCGCGTTCTTTCCCTGTCTTAGTATTCTCTAAAATAAAAGTGACGTCATTAACGACCTTTTTTATACGATACGGACCTTCGAACAACAATAAAAATTTCTTTGTTTCGGACTTCAGTGCAGATGACACGTTATAGGCCTTTAGGAGAACCAACTGACCCGGTTCGAACTTGGTGTATGGCCTTATGGGCACCCGCGCGTTTCGCCTAGCTGCCTTTCCTTGCAACGTTTCCCTGGCCAACACCAATCTCTGGTCGAGCGAAATGGCGTCTAAACCCGTTGGAGGCCCTAACAAAGACGTCGGCAATAGCCGTTCCCTTGGCGTACCGAACTGTAGTTCATTTGGAGCAGACCCCGTTGACTCATGAACTAGCGCGTTCATATAGGCCGCGAACTTCGGTAATTCAAACGCCTTATATGCGTAGATGTATATCGAACCCTTTAATCTGACTTGCGACGCGAGCAACTACGCCATTGGCAGTATTTTATCTCAGGGAAAAATCGGTTCAGATCTTCCTATTGCATACGTAAGCCGTACCTTAAGCGTAACCGAAACTAATTATTCCACAATTAAGAAAGAACTTTTTGCCATTGTATGGACTGTAAAGTATTTTCGACCATATCTATTCGGGAGAAAATTTAAAATTATTACCGACCATAAGCCTCTTGAATGGTTATTTTCTCTAAAAGAACCGAACTCGAAGTTAGTTAGGTGGCGTTTAAAATTAGAAGAGTACGATTACGAGATCATTCACAAAAAAAGGAACACTAAATAAAAATGCTGACGCGCTCTCAAGAATCGAATTAAATGTAAATGAAAGACAACCGGGAGCCGATAATATTTTTGAACTTAAAGAATACGTTCAAAATTTAAATGAAACCCTAACCAACCCAAAACAACCAGACAACCAATCTGTAATCGTGGAAATCGGAGATATTGACAACCCAGAAAATGCAGTTGACGACACGGACGCCACTATACACTCTAACATTGAAAACCCAATTATAGGCATTCCCATAGTAGATTGTCCCGTCAACTACGGAAAAAACCAAATTATTATTTCAGAAGTAAATTTTTCCCCAGCGGAACCAACTATAATCAAGCTTTATAAAACAAAACAAAGAATTCTTGTACAATTTTCTAATAACAAAAAATACTATTGATATTTTGAAGACCCGATATATGAAAAAACTAGTAACACTCTCCAAAAATACTTTAAAAATTCGCAAATTTAATTCATTAAATGCTCAAAAAAATTAATTGACGTAGTGAATGATGACGAAATTAAGCAAACCATACAAAACCATCATGAAGGAAAAACAAACCACCGCGGAATTGACGAGACACTCAATCGTATTAAAAATATTTACTATTGGCCCAATCAGCAAAAATCTATTTAAACATATATAAACTCCTGTGAAATCTGCCAAATAACAAAATATGATAGACGCCCCCTTAATCTCCAATTTAATATTACGCCCACAGCCATTAGACCCTTCCAAATTGTTCATGTAGATAGTTTAACCCTTGAAAACTGCAAGTTTTTAACAATTATAGACTCGTTCTCAAAATATGCCCAAGCTTATAAACTTAACTCCTCACAAGGTATTGAAGTAACAGATAAACTAATAAAAAAATTTTCTCATCACCACATTCCAGAGCAGATTATCTCAGATAATGGCAATGGAGTTTCGAAATTCTGTAGTTCAAGAATTATTGTCTGTTCATAAGGTAAAAATTCATTTTATAAGCTCTCAACACCCTGAGTCCAACGGGTTATTAGAAAAATTCCATTCCACCCTTATCGAACACATAAGGCTTCTTAACAATCAAAAGGAATACAAAAATGATCCCATAGAAAATAAAGTGTCATGCAATTTTAGCCTACAACAATACGATACATTCAGTCACCAAATTAAAACCATACGAAATCACAAATGGCCATTTAGACGCAAATTCACCATTTAATGTAGAAATGGAAAACCAACTTGTAAACAATTACGTTTCAAAACATCGCGAAAAAATTAAACTATTATACGGAAAAATAAATAGTGATATTCAAAAACAAAAAGAATGTGTTATAAATAAAGCTAATGAAAATAGGGAAACCCTCCCTAAAATACCCGAACAAGTACTAGTTCGTAATAAACAAAAACAAAGTAAAACTTCCAATAAATATAAGCCCGAAAAAATCAAAACTGTCAACAAAAATCTTAAGACCGCTAAAATTGATACTACACACGGCAACACTGCCGACAAAATTCACCTATCTAATATTAAAAGACCTAGAAAAAAATCTTATATATTTCGAAATATTTCAGGTTTCTCGCCATCGGACAAGGGACAAAAATAACGAACGTAACCCAAAATCTGGGTATTTTACCAACTAACCTGGGTCCTGCCAAATTTCAAAGAACAGAGCACAATTTTCTGCATTATTATAATTTAGAGCCTATATATTTAGAATTTAGTAATCTTAATAAGCAGTATAGTAGTCTTAAGTCGGTTTTTAGTAATAACTCGATCATGAAAAGCGAACTTAGTGATTATTTTAGAATTGCTAGTTTTAGTCAAAAGCTAATTCAAGAAAAAATAGAAAATATTCAAATTCATTATAACAATCGTACTAGAAGAGGGTTGATTAATGGTCTAGGCTACGTTATAAAAGGGGTAACAGGAAATTTAGATGCTAGCGACGGTGAAAAAATTTACAAAATTCTCGACCACGTAAAAGATAACGAAAAAAGCATTGAGAATCAGCTGAAAATGCAATATTCTGTAAACAGCGAAATTGTAAAAAACTTTAACGAAACTATAAAAAAGATTCAACATAATGAATATGTTTTCACCTCCAGAATATTTGACCTCGACCAAATTATCAAAGATGGTGCTACGCGCCAAATATCTTGGTTGCCAAGGATCTGTTTCATCAACTTATTATATTATATAATGCCATTTTAAACACCTTACAGGATATCGAGAATTCAATTACCTTTTGTAAATTAAATATTTTACACCCAAGTATAATAAAATCAAAGGATCTGTTTCACGAATTACAAAAAATCCAATCACACTATAAAAATCAATTTCCTTTCGAATTAAAATATGAAAATATTCTTGATTTTGGAAATATTTTAAAAATGAATTGCAAAATAGAACTTAACAAAATTTGTTATTTTCTGTCGTTACCAATAGATTTTGAAACAAACTTTAAATTATTTCATTTCATCCCTGTGCCTACTATGTTTGGATCAGAAATTGTTACTATTATCCCTAATAATAGATATCTATTGAAATCTGAAAACGATAACCTAATTATACCTCTAAGTGACATATGTACTGAGAGTAAACCATATCACTGTCCAAACATTCTACAAACCAGTAGCGGCTTTAGGGGGGGGGGGGGGGGCGGGGGGCGCCCCCCCCAAGGGCTCTTCTTCTCCAGTCTCGCAGCAGAAACCCGAACCACGGGCCTTACTACTAAACATATTTAACATAATACATTGGGTATTAATTATACTTATTCATTCATAATACTTCTATATGTTTTTTGTAGTTCACAATAATAATAGAGTACACATTATTTTTAATGTAATATTAACATTTTTACTATTATTTACACATTCTTTATTGAATATGACGTATTAATGCGCTGCGCAGTGCGCCTATGTTTTGCTACTTTAAAGCCTCTACACACGACCCAATCTGCAGGGTCCGATTTGCAGGGCATATAGGAAAGGGAAAATCGGGTGCTGCTCTCCACACCACCCGATCTCGCAGTGTGCACAGAAAACAGAAACAAAGGGAGCGTGTTTCGAATCTTGAGTCGTAAAGGTTAAAATCACAGAACAATAAAGGTTAGGTGTCAAAATGGTATTTGTTCCGCAAAATTTCCATTTCTGAGCGTTGGAAATATCCCACAGGAAGGGCATATCCCTATATAGCTCAAAAATCTTTCTCCCCGGTGTCTTCTCCCTCTTATGATTTTTTTTATAAACACCTAATAACAGAAATCACTGGATACATAATAAATAAATAATATAGGTAGATTCGGGATTCGGGTAGATCTTCCTTTTATTAATATTTGTGATTGTTTAGGGAGGATAATTATTTATTTATTATAAAAATTATATTTGATTTCCAATCAAAAAATCTCTTGTTTTAAGTTTTGTAGTTGTTCAAGTTCTTTAAATAAATATTTTATAATTTTATTATCTTTTAATTCGACCCAATATCTTATTTAGGATTGCTTGCGCCAGTGGCACACCCAGGAGGGGGGCTGCAGCCCCCCCCCCCAGTAACGGACAAATCGTCGGGCCAACCGGGGCCCATTAATCCATCCATTTTAAGATTTTGACAAAAAAACACTAAAAAAATCTTATTTTATTTTTAAGTTTGTTTTTTAGTTCTCTAAGTTTGGAAGAAAAATGAGAATTAGGTATTTTACCCAAAAAAAGGGCGTGGCACCCAAAAAATTTTCGCCTGCGGCGCAAAGGGACGCCTTCAGCGCAACAAACCATTTTTGCGCCCCCCCCCCCCCCAAGACCAAATCCTAAAGCCGCCACTGCTACAAACAACCAGTAATGTGCCATGTGAAGAGGAAATACTGTTAAATGACAACCCCGATAAATGCACCTACACTAAAATAAAAATCCTGGAAAACCATATGGAAATCATACCAGAACTAAACCAGTATTTAGCCGTTTTTTAAAACGAAGAAAAAATTCAAATCCAATGCGAGAACCAATTAGAAAAAAGAGAATTAAAGGGAATATTTCTCATACAAAAAGGCACATGCACCCTTTTATTCAGAAAACAAGAATTCTTTTTTTCAAGAAACTAGTTTTGAAAGTCCAATGCTTATTAACACACCCAATTTAAAGTTTAAACAAGAAAATCTGCCCAAATTCGAAATTGAATTAAAGAAATTAAATTTCGATATTCCCCATGTCGAACCAATGAGTCCTATTTACGAAGATGCTTCAGAGAATCAGATATACCCAACTTATGGACAATTATACTATATTTACCCTACTTTGCGCAGTAACCTGTTTTTGTATTTCAAAGGAAGACATTTTCAAAGAATGCTCCTCAGAAAGAAGAAGCCTTCAGACAATTTCCTGCAATTCACCAGTGACCAGACCAATGACCCGTGCGAAGCTCCTAGAATCCGCCATTCTGTGATTTCAGCAGAATCGCTGGACATGGGAATATTTAAATTAATAAAAATTATAGTTAGTTTTGAATTAGATTTTGTATTGTTAGTTGATAGTAATAAAAATTGTTTTTAAAAAAGCCTTTCTACCAAAAGTACTTTTAACTTGTATGTAAAAGATGCAATACTTTATCTTAAAATTAATATGATTTTTAATTGGGGTATTGCCTCAAGATTACAAGATCGCGATTAAGACAAGTTTCGTTTCTTTGATATGCAAAATTTCTAATTATTAGAGTTTCTCTTAAGTCGTCCCATGTAGGACAATTTTGAATGCAAACAATTATTTCTGTTGGGTTGTCAAGTTGGATCGTTTGTTGTCTATAATTCTATAATTTTTGTATGAAACCTTGACATATATTTAGGTATCGATACAGTTGATTCGGGTTGCAAGGAATCTTGGGACACAATTAAGATATTTTGGTTTGAATTCAGTCAAATTTATATTTGAGTAATTGTTGAGTGAATTTAATTAGTATTAGAACGGTTTGAGTTTCCTAAATTTAATTGATTTTGTCAGTTGAAGCTATTTTCAAATTAGGAAATATAATCTAAAAGTTGCTCTAAATTTGAATTATCGTCGGACATTCAGACAAGCTGTACTTACATTAGTAAAACCCAACTTTCATAAGCGAATCTTCTTACTTTAAGAAGTCAGATAGACTTTGGATCGGCGATATGTGTCCTACCAAAACTTCTAGGCCGTGCAAAATCGGTCGATGGGTGTACCAATTTGATGGACTGGGCTGCTTAATGTTTGAACTTATACCATCTCTACTAAGATTTTACCAAGTTCTTTAATATCCGATGAATCAATACGCGATTGTATTGATTTCGGAAATCCTACCGACTGGTCCAAATAAATTTGTAGACACGATAAGTTGGTTTACTAAATTAATCCGTTTAAAGTTACAATTAATAAAAATACGTTTTATGTAAAAATGCTAACTAACTTAATAAAAAACGTGGTGAGTTCGTATTTTTAACGGTAAATTATAGAGATGCGAATTTACGGATTACGTCAGTTCGTGGCTTTAAGAAAATTTAAAGTAGTATCTTTATCTACAGCGAAATTTAAAATATTATATTATTATGAGTTTAAATCACAAGTTGTCGACCTGCTAAATCAGAAAATATTTGGCCTAGGGTTTAGACTATAGGAGTGACACTTAAGCATTTAGGCGAAGATCTGAGGGTAATTGTTTACAAACCCGGAAACCCGGAATTCTCCCTAATTTTTTGAGTACATAGAAAAAAAATAAGAGATTTAACGCAAAACAGTGCGTTTATCGCAATAAGGAGGAACGCTTTGTATTTGTGGTTGTTCAAGAGGGAAAGAGACGGAGTAAATACCACAGAAAGAAGGACAAGTCAATTGCATTTATAAGTTCAGTAAAGATTGGGAAATACTCGAAGGCAGTGGGGTTAGTCGCATACTCAAGTTTTAATGCAATATGTGTGGTGTATAGACAGTAGCGCCAGTTATCATATGTGTTGTGACTCAAACAACTTAAGTAGAGACTATGTTAGGGATGTAGGAATAATTCCGATTGAAGGACGTTTAGGATACCAGCGTAAAACATTTGGTGGATTTTTTTTCAAACACTCTGTATAGGTTACCCACTATCCGCTTTTAGTTGGCACTCGAACTAACCAAAACAAAAATAGAAACCAAAATCCGTTGTGAGTTATAACAAAGGACGGCAAGTAAATTTTAGTTTGCAGAATAAACCAAATAAATTAAAGATTTAATGTGATTAAAACAGGCTTGTCCTCTTTGCAGGATAAACCAAACAGAGGAATTACTGTGACTAAAACAGGCCTATTCGCCCTTTAGTCCATTTATCTACTGGTTTTACAGATACTGTTAACTTGTAAGCCAGAGGCCCATTTACCTATCTATAGCAGTTTTTAGATTACTTACCGGCATTAAGCCTAGAAGTAGATGGCTGCCGTGCCATGGACACATTTTGAGAGCTTTTGGTTCCCTCAATAGAGGAAGGCGACAATGGTGTTCGTCTAGTTTGTGCTTGAGGTACTTTTATTGTTACGCTTTCATCATCGTTGTCTAGACTGGGGGTTGAAAGCTCAGACTCGGCATAATTGGAACAAGACGAGCTTAAACGAAAAAATTTCTTTTAAAAGTACAGGCGCGGAAAAAAAATTGTACAGGTAGTTCAATCATCACATGAAGAAAACTTTTAGATATTTCGAAATTAAAATTTAAAATTCATGGTTCATATTGGTTGTATTTATAGAAGGTAAGTCCTATGGCTGGGGTCAATGCTTTTTAATGGAAATAGTTTTTACACTTTTAAATTACACGTTATTTAAAGTATTTTATCTTTTATATATTTTATAAAATTTTGAACCGTTCTTAAGTCAATTATTATTCCAAACTTCTATACAAACTTACAATTTTTATATAACAATAATGTACACCAAAAGACTTGAGCAGTTGTGACTATGCATTATGCATTTTGAACATACCGTATACTATATTATGACTTCATAACATAGTGAGTTTTAAAGTTTCCTAGATAAAGGTCAACTTACGTGGGCCATATACAAGATGTCAATTTGAAATCGAAAAAATGTATTGACACACGTTAATTAAGATCTGAAGAAAGACTACTTTAGAGGCATTTGTTGTTTAATTAAATTCAACCCCTGACCTCCAGGGTATCTCCCTGAAACATCTTAAGTAGTAACACCCACTTATTGGTATTTTTTAAATTTGCTATGTTATTTTAGACAAGAATAATCTCTTTCTTGTCAAACAATTGAGTACCTAACCGCACATTTTCACAAAACGCTCAAAAGCGGAAATGTAGTAAATTTAAAATCGAAAAACCGTAACTTTGAGGGGGGTTGCACCCCCTAAGCGGTCGCACCTATTTATTTTAAAATATTGTGTAGAACAGGGTTAGCCTTCCGCTTGTTTACATTTTGTCGCTTCTAAACATAATTTTTTTTTTGGCGTTTTGCGTATCTCTTGTATTTGGGAGCTATAAAAATACATTCCTGCTTTTTGTTGTAAGGTGTCAATTTATGCATTTCCTGCATTGGTTTGACTAGTGAAAATAAGTTCTATTAGGTGTGTGCGATTTCAATAGTTTTCGATTTGTTAGTGCTGTAGCCGTTTCTTAAAATAGTTTACAATATCACCAAACGTGTAGAAATGATTTTTATTTATGAAGCCGAAAATTGTTGCTTTGCAAAGACGGCGACGGTAAATGTTCAATACAATTACATATCCGAGAGCTAGTCCCTACCAAATTTAAAGAAACCAGATCTGTTTCCAATATAAAAAGGACTGAACAAAGATCTCAGATTAAAGTTCTTGACCAGTTTGCAATGGCTCTCACTACGTCGCTTCGTGTAGCTAAAACGGTAGCCGGACTATCGCAGGAATCAGTTAGAAAAGCCGAAGTCGGCAGTTCGGTACAGGCGTGGATCCGCGGAAAATGTTAGGGAGTATCAAGGAGCGGCGCAGGCGAAAATTTTTGGAGACTACGCCCAAATCTCGATTTTTTGCAGTGAAAATGTGTGGTTAGGTACACAATTGCTTGACAAAAAAAAGACGGCACTAGTCTAAAATTACATAAGGAAATCAAAAATGACCAAATAGGTGGGTGTTGCCATTTAGGACTTTTTGGGGAGGTGCCTTGGAGGTCAGGGGGTTGAATTTAATATAACAATATACCTCTAAAGTTGTCCCCCTTCATACGTAAATTGGCGTGTTTCACTAAATTTTCATTAGCCGAAGAAATATTACATGTTGTTCGTTTTCAAATTAACACTCTATATATCCCTTAGAACAAAACCTTGGATTCTTTTCTATACAAACCTTAAGGTAACGCGTTTTTTCATTCTACATCCCAAATCGGAATATCCTCTGGGTATCGTAGGTTTCCTAAAAACTGTCGACGCCGAACAGGATGATAAGCTAAAATCCTCGGCGTTGGGCAAATTTGGATCTGATGATTGTTTATCAACAAGAATCGATTTTGGTTTGAATGTGGGATTCCAGTTTGCCGTTTGTGCCATTGACGTAGACGGGTTGAAAGACGGCATGTCACTTTTAAAGTAATCTAACTGGAGGGCTTCTATATTTCGTTGCTGTGCCAAAGCCGGAAGAAAGTGTTTCCGATCCTCCATGTACAGTTCAAAAAACTGCTCTACTTTCGCAAATACATCGTCTACCTGTAAATATAAATGGAAGTTTTAGCTACTCTCCAGAAAGGACAACAATATTTCAAATGGGTAGGAAAAGGACAACAAATATACAGTTTACAAAAGGAATTTATAATGGTTAGAGAGCTGGTAAACGATTGGTGCAATGTGTTTTAACAGGTAGGTACTTATCCTTATAAACGCATTATGTATACAGTAAGAACATCTAACATGGAATAAATTCTATAGAGCGAGTAAATGATTTGCTAGAATTCAAAAATATTTTTAATAAAATCGATTACACTTATTTTAAAACTTGTTGAAAATGTATTCCGTTCACTTGCTGGCAGCAACCTATTCGTAAATAATATCCATTTCACACATTCTCAACCATACCCTTTAGGGCAAAAAAATGTCTTTAATTTTTTTGGCTCGATAAAGTATGTATCAGGTATCAGTTTGCCAAATTTAGGCAGAGACCTGAGGATTTTATAGGTTGCACACGAGACAGAGCGAGAACGCATTCGGAGCAAAAGAGCTGCCACGTACATGCAGCGGTATAAGCCACGAACATTAACAAGACAAGAAGGGTCACACTCTGTCGGAACCTTGATGTCCTGCTTACACAAGCGCGCCGACGATTTCGATAAATTCCAGAGGCAGTGTCCCTGTTCTTGCTTATACGAGGTTGATGCAAACGGCTAGCGATTAAAACGAATAAACGAGGGTGACTTAAAAACATCTAGTAATAATTTTATTGTTATTGTGTCCTATTCTGCTTTGTGTGAATTAAAAGAAAAATGGGGAAATCGTCAGGTTATTTAATTGGTAGATCTTAACATAATTATAAAAAGTACTGGTAGTAAAAATTAAGGGAAAAAGGAAAGTTTCTTCCAAAAGTAACAATGTAGTAAGCTACAAACGAGATTAGTAGGTATAAAAATTAACAATCAAATATTTGCAAATGCTAACTGAAATAGGTACTTATTCTAATTACCTTATTATTACATAAAATATATACAGGTTGTTTCAAATTCGAGGCCATCAAAGAGTAGGTACCTACTTACTTAACAGTAAAATACGGGTAGGAGTAGTTATACTCTGGAAAAACAAATTATCGCGATTTGTATGGAAAATTGTGAAAATCGATAAACGAACCATTCTAAGCCAAAGGCGTTTAACCAAATGAGTTAAAACCTCTGAATTGCTGTTCGATGCCTTTTACAAATCTAGTAGCCCGTTAACAACTCAATTAATAGTACGTTATTTAACGAGCGTATAATGAAGGCTATATTACACGAGATTTTAAAACACGAGCCGAAGGCGAGTGTTTTAAGGATTCGAGTGTAATATAGCCATTATACGCGAGTCAAATACTATACTTTATCTACGACTATTCAGTATTCAAGAAGTTAGAAAATGGATTCAGAGCAACACATTTTATTACAATAGGATTATTATTAATGGTATTTCTTAACTAAAAAATACAATTCAACGATGTTAACCATAATTAAACAAAATACAATTGCAGCCCGAATTTCTGGAGGGGTACTTTGGATTTCGTTTTCGTCATCCGAAATCATGATATTTTACTTTGAAATCAACAACAAAATGTCACAGCGAAACTTAAATGACTGAGGAAAAAAATGATTCGTTTACTTGTCAATCGGTTGCTATGGTATTAATACCATTCACGCCTGCTTAAACTAGATCTGGTGCGTTTTTATCGTAATTCAGGTAACTTTGTTTTGTTGGGACCGTGGAATATGAAATCTCATATTCCACGGCTGTGGAATATGAGTACCTATGGTAATATGAACCACATTATATATGTACTAACAAACACATTATGCTTCTATTATTAAATAGTCGTAGATAAATAATGTATTTAAATGTTCTGAAATAAAATTTACCGGCCGCTTTTTAAAGATGTTTTAAGATATTTAATTTTATGTTAGGTTTTATTGATTGTTTCAAAGAATATCTTTTTTTTATATCCCGGTTATAACGTTCTCGTGGCAACTAATTTTATTAAAATTTTCAACAAAAATTATTTCTAGCTGTTTGACATATTCTACAATATTACTAGGAGGTACATTCAGACCTCAGTTTTTAGAAGTCGAATATGCTTTATGCTCTAGAAATACAGCAGCTTCTTTTGGTAATGTCTTTTCATCATTATACTTTGTGCAAGCACTACAAGAGTGTTGCAGCAAGCATTTCCTTAATAGATACCCTGCAATGTAAACTATAGCATTTCCGTCCGTACTAGAAAGATTTCTATAGTCGCATGTAAAAACTTTTAAAGAACTATTATTTGTCAATATAGGTACATCGATATTTTTATATTCTTCTAGAATATCAGGAGTTACATTAGGCAAAACTGTATTAATATCTTTGATACAATTGGAACCTTCAACCTCATTAAAATATTTTAAAGAAAATAATTTCTTGAATGCCCTACAAAATTGAATTGGGGTTGGATTTCTCGAGTTTCCGCAACAATTTCTTACCAGACCAAAAAAATTTTCGATACAATCCTGATTAAGGTTCCTTGTTAAAAGAAATGAATAGTTCTTGCATTTTAAGGTTTCCCATAAAGACAGACTAGAGGTAATAGTAATTTTCCAGCCATTTATAAAATGCATAGTATTATTTATACATTTTTCCACGTATGTTACCTTTCCATCGTTCTGCTTTACCTGTACTAATTTAATTACCTGTAAGTCATCCAACAAACGTTTTATTTTTCTAAAAAGTGCAATTGTTTTTCTGTGCCCATAAATGCGTTAAAGTTGTTAAGATGGGACGAGTTTTACAAATCAAATAAATCATTTGTTGTTTGTAGGAATTTTGCAGTAAGCGTTGCTTCTAAAGGCAAAACCTTAAAATGTATGTAGGTATATAGGGCAGCTGAAAGAGAGTGACTAAAGACTTGCGAGGCATATTTTACCTTCACTTTTTGAAAGCTATTAGGAAACATATGCTCGTCAGTAAGTTTAGGACAAAGTCGACACATTTTTTTTTGTCGTGATCATAAAAAATGTCTAAGTCACTTTCGTTCGTTCGTGGCATTTTATTGCAGAACCAAACACAAAACACTACGTAAATGTTTATTTTATTTTTAATGGAATTCACTCACGCCGACACATAAAGACAACTGGTACATATCTCTACGACGGACAACCTGTTTATGCATATCGCGCGTCGGGGGCATAGAAATAAGAGGGGCAATAGAACTCGCTTCCCCTCTGCGCGGCTGGTGAGATTTGTTGGTCGGCCATTTAAAGACTAAATGTCAATTGGACAGCGCCAAATTTAAAATTCTGTTTTAAAGGTAACCTAACCTCATATATTTTTTGTTTTATGACAAATTTTTAGATATGCAAGTATAATATAGAGCTACTAATAGAAGTCATTTTTTTACTTCACATAGGCTCAAATTATCAGTGAACTATTAGTGATAACAGCTCTATATAACTTCCATAATAACATTCTGGTATTGTTGGAATGCTATATATAGTTGACTGCTAATTTCTAGGGATAATCAGAAATCGTAATCAAAACTAAATATTTTAGTGTAAGACATTCGCTGGCTTCGATTTTATGAAAAAATGCACTTTGTACAGGTCAGACTGTAAACAGCGTTTTGCTCTTTTTACAATAAGAATGTATTTACCTGGTTTATTTCTTTAAAAATAATACACCACAAAACCGAAGATTAAGAACATACACTCTCAAATTGTTTCGATGTACTATCTGAGATTGCTATTACTTTGAAGTGTTCGCAATAGTCCTCGAGGCACAAACTTAGAAACTATATGTTCGTGCCTTCAGGACTAAAGCTGTAATATTTTTATTTTGATAAGGACACAGATAATAGGACAAGGGTAAATAATTTTTAACAAAATTATCTCTTCAGATATATTACAGCGATTTATTTACAGACAATAATTGATGAAAGTACAAACCTACAATGCAATCATAAACATTAAGTCCTACCTATATAAATATTTTTTTTCCTATATCAGTTAGGGTTATTTGTATGTCATATTATACATTATGCTATAAATACAATAACTTGTAAGTTTTAACATCTTTTATGCAGGTGAGAAACATCATAGTCAATGACTCACATATTTTCCCATAATATTAGAGATTTTGTGTACATATTGTGTAATATTATAAATCAGTTAATATATATACATGTATGTATGTAAATCATCTATTAGAATAAAAATGAAGTGTAGCTGCAAAGGCTCGTAATGGTGCTGGGTATGTTTCATGAGTGGTGGATATATTCTGTACATGTTTTAAATGTCGAGCCATTAGCAATGCAGACACACTGTCAAACCTTTTTTGTAAATGTTCCAAGGCATTTTCTGAAAGCAGCTGCTGTTTTTTTAATGAATAAATGACACTTTGCACATTTGCCACTTTTTCTTTCAATTTCTTGTTCCTAGCTGCGTACCTACAGTTTCTTGCGATAAACAGCTTCTTTCCTTCTAAGAATTTCTGTGCTCTTTCTGAAAATGGAGGGCGAGGCACTGAAAATAAATATGTATATAGATTTTTGTACATATTGCCTTTTAAGAGTTTTACCCTATAAGGACCTTTTATTATTTCATATTAGTTAGGTAATTTAGTTTCTAGTCAAGTATTAAATGTTGCTTCCGCTTAGAGGATAAATTAAAAGTGAATATTGGTAAAATTAATAGCAAATTTTACAAAATATTACCAATTTTTATAGCACAACATATACATTTACTAATGGTACTACCAAAGCTTGTTTACATAGTAGGTCAATACAGACATTTTTTTTTAATTAAAGACATACAATGTGACAGTAATTAAAAATAATATAAACCCTTACAATACTACAATTATAAGTAAAGAAGTCGAAAAGTATAAAATGTTATTAAATAAAAATGTAACTGTCTAATAATTAGGTGTTTTTTTTTTGTCAAGACTGTAATGATCCATTATGGCAGCATGTTAATATTTGTGGGCAGTAGGATCTTTGTCAATAATAGCCCTTTGACATAACAGTGTAGTTATAATATTGTATATTGTTATGACAAGAAATTGCATAATAAATAAACAAAAGTTGTTAATAAACAAGCTAGGCACCAAAATTTTATTAAAATACTTTGTGATTTTTAGACCTATAATTGTGAATTTCTCTAATCACTCTAACTCTTCTTTATCTTGTACTGCTATCAGTGCTAGTATCGAGAAAAAAGGAATGAGTGTTCTACATTTAGGGAAGCCTTCCGAGCTTGTACAAGTTGCACTTTTTGGAGTACTAAGATATTGTAAAACTTTTTGAATATAAACTAACTTGACAACCAACCTCAGTACATAAAATAAACTGTTATGTGGAAATGCTCGAACCCACACAATTTGAAAAAATCTAAATGCTTAGTGGCAAATAGGTACCCACCTGAAAATGATCTATCTCAGAAACTACTGCAGTACGCAATATGATCATTTTATACAGGGTGTTTGGAAATAGTAGTACCTAACTTTAAGGGCACCGTTTATTTGCAGCCCATATCATGACATTTAAATAAAATTTTAGAGCCATATTTTTTCAGGGCCCCTGCTCAATAGAATTTTCTTATCCTTAAGTGAATCATTATCAGTAATTTTCAATTTAAATAAACATGTTAAATTATCAAGTACATACCTTCTTTTTCTCTTTACGATTGGGGGTCTTTTTGATTTATTCTTTCCTATGGCACTTGCACTTAGACGTTGAAGATGAATCTACTGACACAAAGGATGTAGTTGCTTCTATATTGCTTATATCTGAACTAGTTTCTTGTATAGCTGCAATATCTGATGGTATGTCACATTTTTTTAATAAAGGAACTACTCCTGGCTTTAAAAATTTCTTTTCTCCCCCATAAATGAAATCATTGGTGTCAAAGTGTTGTGAGCACACCTTTTTGTGTTTGGCTCAAGTCCATTTCCCGAGTATACCTAGGGCATTAAGCCATTTATTTAATACGTTTGTGTCCTGTGGAAACCTAAAAAATATGGGTAATGTAATTGCTTGATTTATTATTATATGAATACCAACTTACTGAAAAAACGAAATTCTCGATGATTGTGGCTTACACCCACTTACAGAACAAGTCATGATTTTTAATAAACCAAAAACAATAATACACAATCGTCAATTCAATAGTAAAACAGCACCCTTAAAACCTACAGCAAAAAATGCGAAACACGTGAATACAGAAAATAAGGTTATTTTACTTTGGTAAACAAAACAAATTTGTAGGGGAAGTGACATATCATCTGACATTTCGTCTTTAAATGGCGGCCCCCTTGGCGTTCCAACAAATTTGGATGCGCAGTCGTCGAAGCGTATTCTACTGTCCCCTCCTATTCTATGGTCGGGGGCTTACGGTGCTCTAGATACGGTAGCATCCGATATTCGAGCGAGATAGGCATAACGAGGGGAGGAGCTTGGAGTGATCCTTCTTGTCTCTTGTTAATGTTCGTTGGTATAAGACACTGAACTATGAAGAAAGGACTAGCAGTCGCTGTCGATACGAAATCCTTTGAAGTTAATAAGTAAGGTTTTCGTCCACTTCGATCATATTTCTGGATGAATACGCACCGATATTGCAAACGGAAGGGTGAGCGCGCAACAATCCATTCAGCGAGACTGCTGCTCTGCACAATGAGAATATGACGTTAAGATGCTGTCAGTACACTAGTTTCGTTCTGCGCCAAGAAAAATGCCTTTTTAAAAAAGATTACTTTATTAAAAATTATACAAGAGCGTTGTAACCGACAAGATAAATCTAAATCTATTCCTGCAAACTACTTATATTTATAACATTCGGGGAAGAGGAGGATAGCGTTGCTTTGTCAGCAGTTCCCACGAGAAACAGTACAGATCTCAAGATGTAACACCTCCCGTTTTAGATGGGCATATAAACTTCCCTAAAAGTTTCTATGGCCTAAAATTAAATTTATTTAAATAACAATATTTTCACTTGTTGTTTCTTTCTTTTTAGCACAAAATATAGGCCGTAGATACTTAAACAAAATACATACAATAATACATATAATTACTATATAAAGCAAAATAGTCCAAAAACTAGTTTTATTGTAATAAACTGGATTTTCTAGCATTTTTAAATTTTCAATCCTTTGACTTTTTACTTCATTTTGCAGAGTATCCAATTTATTGAAATTGATATTACTAAGGCTACTTAATTTTAGATTATTATAAATCGCTTTTTCTGAAAAATTAAACTTAATACTAGGCAATGGTATATTATGAAAATTTCTCTTAATATTACGATAAGATTTTATTACAATGTCGGCAATTTTTAAGCTACACGGAAAATTAATTTCGGCTAAATATGTGCCGTTTAGAAATATATTTTCTTTTTCACTCGCGCACTGTTGCACTGCCGTAAGGTCTTTACCAGTAATCACTATCCACTTTCCTTCATCTACGTGTTGCACTTGAACACTGTCGATTTTTACAGGGATCGGATTACAATTTGATATGTTATGTTAATAAGTCAATAATTGAATTTCACAAGGCAAATTATCATAAAAGTTTTCAGTGTGAATATGTTTGCATAAGTATTCATTATCGAAGATTTTATTACATGGTAAATTTGAATATCCAAAATTTCCTTCATTGATTATTAAATATTGAAAATTGGGAATAATCATTTTAAAATGATGTTCTGTAGGCGTTGGCAATGGAAACAGATTAAATAGATTATAATTTTCTTTTTCTACAAGGGGTACTTCGATTATGAACACTATTTCATTACCCTTTGAATAGCTTTTTATATCTAATATATTTTCGAAGATTAGAATATTTTCGGGAATTGCTTCAAATGGCAATTTTTCAGATGATAATTTATTGTTTATTAGTACAAGCTCTTCAAGGAGTTCTGATGGTTTAACAATATTATTATGAAAATTATTTAATTTAGCAAATGATACAGCCACTTCGATTTGGTCAAGTATATCATAAATATTTTGATACATCATTGTAATTTGAGTCAAAACCATTTGTATTCTAAAATACTCGCGTGAGTTGGCCATTTCGATTTTTATATTATTAACCAGTTCGGTTGTTGTATCGATAAGCTCTTTTAATATTATTTGATTATGTGAAATATTTTTTGCAATTTCCTCGAAATTGTCAATTGTTTTGTGTAGAAGGGATAGTTGTTTGTCTGTTGAGACTTTTATATTATTTTGATTTCTTTTAAGCGTATCAATTTCGGCGTCATAACGTCTAGCGTCGTCTTGATCTAGGTTACCAGTAAGACTTTTAACAATACTGCCTAATCCGTCAATTAAACCACGTTTTTGTCGTTTAAAAGAATTTGCAGGTAAAAGTTGGCTAATCTGATTAATTATTTTGTTTTGTAAATTATCGGTTAAAATATAAGAGTTATAATATTCACCTTTAAAACCTGTATTGTTGACTAAACTACGCTTGAGATTTTTATATTGGGTACTTAGGATATTGAATTCTTTGATTATATTTTCGATATTAAAAATTTGAATGAATGTCCAATGATTTATTACTTTCTGGGCGTTGCCTAGCTTATACGGTAGTATGCCTGGGTTTTGGTTTAAGTCATTGTACTTGGGGGTGTTTTGGGTATGTCCTGTTGCACAGGCGTATCTGTAACAAGAGGTCGTTTAAGTTCTTTTATATGAATAACTAACTGAGTAAAATGTAGTGGAAATTAAATCAAAGGGATCACGAGAGTTTGTGTGTCCTAAAATTAGTTCGTGAGGTGAAAATTTCGTTGCTGAGTGTATTGAACTGTTATAGGCTATAATAGCATAAGGTATTAATTCCGAGATTGGTTTTTGCGAATCTTTTTCTCTAAGAAGTCGAAGGTGTTCGATTATTGTCGAATGAAATCGTTCTACTGGGGAATTTGATTCATGGTGACTAGGGGTTATAAAATGTACATTTATTTTTTGTGCCTTTAATAGTTCCTTAATCAATTCGTTATTAAATTCACTTCCGTTATCGGTCGTAATTGTTTCGGGACAACCAAAGAAGGAGAAAAATTGAACTAATTTATCACAAGCTGATTTTGCGTTTTTATCGTACGCTAAAGCTTGTCCAAATTTTGAAAATTTATCGATAATCGTTAAGAAATTTTGTTTTTCAAATATAAAGGTGTCTATATGAATAATTTCGAATGGTTTTGATGGTGTTTCGGTTCTTACTAGTGGAACATAAGCTTTTTGTCTACTATATTTTTGAGTTTGACACGAAACACAATCATTAATGTATTGGTTTACATCTTCTTTCATTTTTGGCCAATAATAGTTTATTTTAAGCCTATCGTACGTTTCGGTTATTCCACGATGGTTAGTTTTCGATTCATGTTGGTGTTTAATCAAAAGAATCTTTTCGTCATTATCAGAAATATTATTGACTAATTTGGTACATCTTATTATTTTAGGGCGTTTAAAATATTTTATATACGTATTAGTAAATATAGGTATCAGATCTTGATTGTGGAAATAAACATATACGGGTTTGTCGTCATGGGGCAAATAGTCACGAATAAATTCAAATATTAAATTCTGATTATCGGGGATCTCGCAATTATTTATAGCATGTTTTCCAAATTGTTCGAAAGTAACTTTTATTTTTAAATGAGGGTTCTTCTTTAACAAAAATTGGCGTGATTTATTATTTATTATCTCATCAAGTGTCGTCATAACGGATTCGGTCTCACTATTCTGATTACTGTGAACAGTGTTATCAGAGTCAGGCGGCTTTAAAGTGATATCTGATATTATGTTAATTCTAGGTATATCATTGTCTGTGGGAATAGTGTTTTCGCGAGAAGTAGAAGGTTGCTGAGTAGGGTTTTCCGATAAGTTTCGCATATAATCTAAAATTTCTTTATCTACATCTCCGGGATTATTGATTGTTGATTCATTTTCGTACATATTAAGTTGAATTCTAGATAGTGCGTCTGCGACTTTATTTTGTGTTCCTTTACGGTGTCTTATTTTATAGTCATACTCTTCAAGTCGTAGTCTCCACCTAACTAATTTTGAATTTGGTTCTTTTAGATTAAAAAGCCATACGAGTGGGCGATGGTCTGTATAGATAATGAACTTACGGCCAAAAATATATGGGCGAAATATTTTACATGCATAAACGATTGATAGTAATTCTTTTTCGATTGTGGAGTATCGGGTTTCTGATTCATTTAAAGTTCGACTAATGTAAGCTATTGGTTTATCGTTAGGAATTGTTCCTTGGCTGATCACAGCTCCAATAGCAAAGTTGCTAGCGTCTGTCGTTACGATAAAAGTTTTCGAGAAGTCCGGGTATTGTAGTATAGGTGCGTTAATTAATAATTGTTTACAGTGTTGAAAAGCTTCGACAAATTTAGGAGTATGTTGAACTTTCGTATCTTTCTTTAAACATAGCGTCATTGGTTTAGTGACTTTCGCAAAGTCCTTGATAAATCGTCTGTAATATCCGACTAAGCCTAAAAATGATTTTATCTCTTTTTGTGATTTTGGTAAGGGAAAATTTTTTACAGCTGAAATTTTGTCTGGATTAGGTTTAATTCCGTCTTTTGTAACAATATGTCCTAAGTATTGAACTTCCGGTTGTAAAAATTCGGACTTATCCAATTGGATTTTAAATTTAGCTTCGCGTAAACGCATAAATACTTTTCTTAGTTTTTCAACGTGTTCTTGTAAGCTAGTACTGCAAATTATTATATCGTCTAAATAAACAAAACATGTTTCATTTTGTAAACCTCGAAGTATATTATTCATTACTCGTTGGAAAGTTGCGGGTGCATTTTTGAGTCCAAAAGGCATTCTTAGGTATTCGTAATGTCCAGTATCCGTACTAAATGCGGTTTTCGCGACATCTTGTTCTTCCATTTCTATCTGGTGAAAGCCGTTAGCAAGGTCTAGAGTTGTGAAATACTGTGCTTTGCCTAATTTATCGAGAATATCGGTAATATTGGGAAGGGGGAATTTATCATCGATAGTCTTCTCGTTTAGTTTGCGATAATCGATTACTAATCTATATTTTTGTTTTTTTGAAGCATCAGCTTTTTTTGGGACGATCCAAATAGGTGCGGAAAAAGGCGAGTTCGAGTCTCTAATTATTTTTTGTTCCAATAATTTAGAAATTTGAGATTTAACTTCTTCTCGATGAATTTCGGGATATCTATAACTTTTGGCAAAAATTGGGGTCTCGTCTGATAGTTTAATTTTGTGTTTAATAGCGTTAGTAAAGCTAAGAGGTATGTCTTCACAATGAAAGATGTCTCTAAATTCAAAGCATAATTTACGTATAATATCTTTTTCTTCGCGATTACAATGTTCTAAACGTAGATTTTTCAAATTAGCTTTTAATTTATTATCCATGTCTTTAGATGGTTTAAGGATATTATCGGGCATCTCTACAAAATTTAATTGATTAATATCGATCGGTTCGATATCAAGAGGTTCAATAAAATTAATTTTGTTTGCAAATTCACTAGAATTTAGTGCAGTTGTATAAGCACAATAGTTTTCGATTTTAACCAGCGATTCAGGTATCTCGACTTTGTCTGATTGTTGGTAACTTAATATACCATAACCTTCCTTAACGTTCACGGGTACTTTAATCTGTTGTATTGTACGAGGTGATATTACGTAACAGTGGTTCATATTAATTTTAGGTGGCATTGGTTTTGGTAATTCACCGAAATGTATGGGAATTTCTGTATTTTGGGATTTTAAAGTATTCGATTCAAAATTTAAATTAGCATTGAGTTGTGTTAATAAATCTAAACCAACTAATCCATCAAATTTGTCGGAGAAATTAAATAAATAAAATTTATGGGTTCCTTTAGTTTTAAAGCAAGGAAATATAGGTAAAGTTGCCGTTTCGTTATGAAATGATACAGCGTGTGCTGTTTGAACTTGAAAAGTTTCGTTTTTTATATAGTCAGAAAAATAATTATAGGCAATATTAGGGTTTATAAAACTACGAGTACTACCAGTATCTAATAAGAATTTGGAGTTTATTTCGGGTATATGGATATGAGGTAATTCGGGGGAATAATTATTAAGAAATGCTATATCGGTTTGTTGGGGGGTCCAGTTAGAGTAAAATTTTGTTCCTGTTCCGAAATATATTCATTTGTTGAAAATTGATCGTTATCGGTATTATAAGGTTCATTATAATATGCAGATGGGTCATATTCGGTATAATATTGACTATCGTACGGGTCTTCATAATTTTGAGTATTCGCGTATTGTTGGTTGTATTGTGATTCGTAAACTGAATTTAAATTTTGGGTATCAGGTTCATTGCTCGTTAAAGGAATATCGTTGGCTTGCAGCTCTGATATCTCTTGGTTAAATAATTCTTCCACGGTAAATTTTGGTTTATTTGTTGCGTTATTCAAAATTGTATTTCCAGAACTAGTATCCATCGGTTCAGGTCGATTATTTACAAATCTCGATTGGGTACTTCTTTGGAAATTATTTGGAAATGGTCTTAGGTTATTTTGATGTTGTAAAAAGGCGGGTCTGAAATTGTTTTGTCCAAACGCGGGTCTAAAATTATTTTGTCCAAACACGGGTCTAAAATTATTATTATTTTGTCCAAACGTGGGCCTAAAATTATTATTGAAAGGTGCTCTAAAATTATTTTGAAGTTGTCCAACCTGATTTGGGATAAAATGTTGTGGTCTTGAGAAAACGTTTTGTGGTGGTGGTCGGTAAAAGTTCAATGGTGGTGTTGGTGTATAGGTATTTTTAAAAGGTTGATTTGGTCTGATATTTTTATTGTGATTCGGAGAAATTGCATTATTTCCATAATTTTGATTTTGGTTTTTAAAATAAATGAAATTTTCCTCCTCTCTAACGAAAGACATTGCTCGTTCTAGAGATTGGGGTTCTTTTAACCGAACAACTAACTGCATGTTGTATGGTAATCCATTAATAAATGTTTTTAGAGCAAAACTATCGTAATGTTGAATTTTTATAACTTTTACGTTTTCTGCCTCATTTGTAGCACTAAGTTTTGCAAAAAGAAGGCTACGCGCATCCTGAATACGCATACCAAAATTAAGTGACGATTCATTTTTTAATGGTTTTAACATTATTAGATCCTGTATTAAACAGTCGATCGATCTTTGATCGGAAAATGAAGCAATTAAAGAATCCTTAACTAATTGCCATGTATTTAATTCAGCTCGTGATGCGATCAAATCTGCGGCTCTATGTGTTAATTTACCCAATATGGTATCAAGTAAGCAAACATTGATTGCATCATTCACGTTTTGGCGATTTTGAAAAGCTCTTAACAAATTTTCGCATGAACTAATAAATCTTTGTAGAAGTTTTGAATTTCCATCGAAATTTGGGATGTTATCGGCTTGATAACGTAACAATGTATAATTTACAGCCATTTCGTTGTTTTCTACGATTCTTAAATTATTCACTTGGTTTATTAGTTCATCCAGTGTGATGTTAAAGTTAAAAATAAAATTGTTTCTTAAAAATTAACTTACACTAAAAGAATCAGCGGTATCCTCATTCCTTTTCTGTTTCGACTAGTTTCTAGGTCCTTAACTAGGTGCCTATAGGGATGGCGATGCTTGTCCTTCCCCAAGCTCTGCTACTTAAACCGGGTTGTGGCGATGCTTGTCCGCCCAGTTGTCTGACGTCTTCGGATACTTTTCGTCAGCAGGCAAATTATCGATCAGTGATTGACCAATAAGTTGGAGATTCACTTGCTTGCTCTCGTACGCACTTTTTGTTACATTGAATCAATGCACTTGGCTAGTGTTCTCGTTAGACAGTGCCGAAGTTTGGATATCAGTTCAGAACACTTTTTTGTTTTTCGGACGTTTCGCGTTTAAATCCTTGAAAGGAACCACTCAAACATTCGGAAAAACGATTTTTAGCCTGAATGTTACGCGACAATCCTACCGACTGCGCCAGTTTCGTTCTGCGCCAAGAAAAATGCCTTTTTAAAAAAAATTACTTTATTAAAAATTATACAAGAGCGTTGTAACCGACAAGATAAATCTAAATCTATTCCTGCAAACTACTTATATTTATAACATTCGGGGAAGAGGAGGATAGCGTTGCTTTGTCAGCAGTTCCCACGAGAAACAGTACAGATCTCAAGATGTAACACACTTACATTTTTACGCTGAGAGCGCCTGCCGGTCCTTTCTTTATGCTGTGGTATAAGGTCCGAGTATAAGTACAGCCAGTGTAAAATTATATTTCGTTATTTATTTATTATTATTAAAACAATTTTTAACTTGTAAATTGAATTATTGCAATAACGTTAGGTAGTAAGCCAAAAACAAATAATTATTATAAATTTACCTGAATGCTGTTGTGTTGGTTTTAATCTTTTAATTAGAAAACATTTAAAGCAATTCAGATAACTTTTATTACATACATTTTTACAAGTAAATTAAATATGTTAAATATACCTTAATATTTAAGACTTGTTGCATAAATTAATATCTCTTAACAAAACAATATTAATAATAATATTTTTCTTAATTATTGTGATTTGGTAAATCTACCACTACTAACCCCCTAACTTAACTTAAGGATATCAGCCCCATAAAAAAAAACATTTTTATACACCTACGCCTATGTACTTTCTCTGTGATGTCAAATAAAGATATAAAGTACAACAACAGGTAAATAATACCTAAAAAATATTTAAAGTGACCCAAATGCTGAAAGGGTACTCACTGAATCTGAGCCATCAATAGTGGTATAATAGTCGGAGTCTCTGCCGTCGTCTAAATTGATCATTATTTGATTGACAACTAAGTCTAATGCTGGTTCCTATTCCATGTTATGTTGCTCAAATTCTTTGGCAGGTCTACACCGCAATTCATCGCAGCGTTTGTCCACAGTTTGAAAGTGAAACTCTACATTTTTACGAGCAACATATTGCTTTTGCCCACACTATGGTTAAAGTCTGGATGCTATCACTGCCCTGATACAACGTAACATTTTAATTCTTACTCAAATTCCATCACAAATCGCTAGCCTTATTTGTTACTGTACCCCTTAAAGCTGCCGCCATTTCTCACCCAAGAAATAACGTATCTTCTGCCAAAAGACCGCAAAAATACACACGATCCATCAAAATATCGACCAATCACTTGCCTCTCCACATTATACAAGCTAATAACATCCTGTATTACTAAGAGAATTTCTTCCCACTGTGAAGGATACAACATTATAGCTCCACAACAGAAAGGGTGCACCAAAGGAGCCATGGGATTCAAGGAACAATTAATAATTGACTCAGTCATCAGCAACCAAGCTTACTCTAAGCAAAGAAACCTCTATACTGCCTTTGTAGATTACAAGAAGGCCTTTGACTCCGTACCGCAGAGTGGCTCCTTTGCATATTAAAGATCTACAAAATCGATCCTTACTTGATAAAATTTCTACAACACGCAATGGGGCTGTGGAAGACCAAGATTCACCTTAATGAGGAGACCACCAATATTTCCACCGACATTGTTCCAATAAAACGAGGAATATTCCAGGATGATTCCTTGAGTCCTCTGTGGTTCTGTCTAGCTATGAACCCTCTCTCCAACCGACTAAACTCCACAAGATATGGATTTGCTATTAAAAACGGCAACCAAGAAGCAAGTAGGGTTAACCATCTTCTATTTATGGATGATCTAAAACTAATGGCCGCTACCAAAAACCAAATCGATCAGATGCTTAAAATAGTGGAGGAATTCTCCAGTGATGTCGGAATGCAGTTTGGCCTGGATAAATGTCGTACTCTCACCATGATAAAGGGAAAAATACAGCAAAACCCGTTCGTTATGCAAGATGGCCAGGAGATTCAGGCAATGGGAGAAGGCGAGAACTACAAATACTTGGGGATGAAGCAGGCTCAACGCATCAGTCATGCAGCGATGAAGACAGATATAAGGGAAGAGTTTTTTAAGAGAACAAAAAGGCTTCTGAGAACGAAACTGAACAGCAAGAACCTGTTCAAAGCAATTAACACCTACGCCTGCTCAGTTCTGTCCTACTCATTCAGCATTGTAGACTGGAGCGTGACTGACATCGAAGGGCTAAAACGCAAAATCAGAACCCAACTTACCAAAACACTCAAACACCATCCAAGAAGTGCGGTAGAGCGGACCACTTTACTACGACATCAAGGCGGAAGAGGTCTGGCAGATATTGGGAAAATAATGGATCAACAAATAACCAACTTAAGGGAGTACTTCCGCAATAAAGCTCAAACTTCAGACCTACACCATGCTATTTGCGAAGCAGACCACTCTACTCCTCTAAGATTGAGGGATCAGAATGTCCCACAACACCACAAGACCAATGAAGAAAAGCTACAGATATGGAGGGAAAAACCTCTGCACGGACGGCACCTGAACGAGGCAGCCCAGGATCACGTCGACAGTCTTGCGTCGAACTACTGGCTCATCTCTGGATAGATGTTTTCTGAAACGGAGGGATTTCTACTGGCAATCCAAGATCAGGTCATACCAACTAGAAACTACCTGAAATACATAATTAGGGACGACTCAGTACAGGCAGATAAATGCAGATATGGATGTCAAACGGCAGAAACGATCCAACACATCACGGGAGGATGCCAGATGTTTTCTGCAACAGAATACAAGGAGAGGCATGATGCAGTGGCCAAGATCCTACACCAGGAGTTAGCGGTGAAACCACAGCTTGTCCAAAATGAGAAGATCCCATATTATAAATATACACCACAGACAATCTTAGAAAGCAACCACTATAAGATGTACTGGGACCGGACTATTCTTACTGATCAGACGGTGGCCCACAACAGACCGGACCTTGTAGTGGTAGACAAGAGGGCCAGGAAAACGACTCTGATAGATGTAGCTATACCAAATAACAACAACCTTCTAGCGAAGCATGCTGAGAAAATAGCGAAGTATCGAGACCTCCAGGGGCAAATAAGAACACAGTGGAATATGGACAGCATCGAAACCATGCCGATTATTGTTTCAACAACAGGAGTAATCCCAAACAAGCTTATGGAAAACCTTAGAACACTAGACGTACCTCAAGATCTCTACAAGGATATGCAGAAAGCAGTGCTACTTTCAACAAGCCGAACAGTCAAAAAGTACTATATGGGTAATCAAAGAAGAACCCCACGGGCCCAATAACACGGAAAGGGCCCCCACAGAGCTCAATCCTTTTGATATCGGTGATATCTGGGATGAGTGGGATGAGTGAATGTTCCCAGTAGAGGGAGTGCATGACAGGTCTCGCGACCTGTCAGGAAATCATAATAATAATATAGATATATTTTATGGAACTAGTCCATCTCACAGTGGAGTAATATTTTAATTAAGGAATGAAACACAAAGTCTGCTCCACTAATTTAATAAATAAGTTCAGATTAAAATCCCATACATGTTTCAACGGTATAAACCTTCATCTTCAGTGGGTTATTATTAAGATGTTGTTATTTATGAAGAGACCAATGACATTGTTAAATTTTAAACTGAAAGGGGAAGGAAAAAAACAAAATTAGACAATGTAAAAGCAATAAAGGCATCAGCAATAAAAGTTTAATGTAATTAGGAAAAGATATTTTGTAAAATATGGTGATTAATATAAAACCGCGACCACAGTAAAATAAAGTCAAGTTAGAGACTTACCTAATGTTGCAGAAAATTTTTTTAAGAAAACATATGTAATTTTAATTAGGTAACTAATACATATTGATAATAAAAGTAAAAATTACTAAATAAAATGAATTTAAAATGAATTTAAAATGAATTTTGTTTTATTTTAAATTTATTGAAAAACCCAAATTTGACTGGGAAATTGAAATAGGGTACGACCATCATGGTGGAGTCGTACCAAATGGTAGGTAAAAATTTTTATTTAGCTGAAGTATGAATGGATAATTCTATTTATTTTTTTATATTATTCAAAAAAAAAAAACGGTTAAAAACCGTCGCACTGCGACAATGTCAAAGGTTATCTGCTTAGGCAAATGGAGTAAAAACTAAATAAAGAAGGAAGATGTACACTGTATGTTAGAAAAGGTGTGATGTGAACTAATATAAAAATATAAAAACTAAAAAATCTTAAAAACATAGACATCTGTTAAAGCATTATAATATCATAATGGATGAGCAAGGCAAAGTTAGGACGGCAGTCACAAGAGAGCGTAAAATGTTAATATTATAGTAACCTAAAACTGTTTATAAAGGTAAATCATGACAGGGAACTAGGATGTATGAAATACGAGGTACCATTAACGGATAGAAGATGGGGCAATATAACAGGGTAGTTATGAAAACCGTGATGCCATGAGATAAAATGATAGTTGAAAAAATAAGGTTATGTTTTAATTATTTAATAATTTTAGAGCATTGAAAAAAGTTAGACAAGTAAAGTTAATCTGATCATTATTGCAGTGTAAAGAGGGATTGTTAAGAGCTTTCTGGATTTCAAGGATCTCCAAAAGATTCATCGTAGTCCCCTTATCACAAACATGAAGCACCTTAGTACTAGTATGGAGATCAAAAGAATGGTTGGAATTGATAACATGATTGGCGAAAGTGGATTTAGAGTTTATATCCGTATGGTTTTTGTTTTTTTCAATGATTTTGAGATGTTCATTGACTCTGGTTATGATCTTCCTACCACTCTGACCTATGTAACAAGTATTACAACCTGGATGAGAACAGAAAATGGAATGGACCTGACCTATCCAAAGTAGATATTTTGTCCTTGGATTGCACTACAAAACTACGTAAGTTGGTTTGAGTTTTAAAACTAATGTTAATATTATATGATCTGAATATGTCTTGAATTTTGTAGGATATATTATTGAGGAATGGTAGTGAAAAATATCTCAATTGTTGTTTTTGGATTGGTAAACATAGTTTCTTGTTGAGAGATCTAGACAGATGTTTATAATAAAGTTTATTTATGAAATATGGTGGATAATGGTTATTGAAAGCTATTTGATCAAATTAAGTTCGGATTTGAAGTTTTCATGGGAAAGAGGGATGTTAAATAATCTGTGAAAGAAACCATTAAATGCAGCTGTTTTATGGCTATGTGGATGATTAGAATGAAATGGAATGACCAGGTCGGTACTCGTAGGTTTGTGGTAAATACCAAATTGTAATTTATTATTTTCTTTTTGAATGAGTAGGTCTAAGAAGGGAATGGAATTATTTGACTCAATTTAAATTCATTTTATTTAGTAATTTTTACTTTTATTATCAATATGTATTAGTTACCTAATTAAAGTTACATATGTTTTCTTAAAAAAATTTTCTGCAACATTAGGTAAGTCTCTAACTTGACTTTATTTTACTGTGGTCGCGGTTTTATATTAATCACCATATTTTACAAAATATCTTTTCCTAATTACATTAAACTTTTATTGCTGATGCCCTTGTTGCTTTTACATTGTCTAATTTTGTTTTTTTCCTTCCCCTTTCAGTTTAAAATTTAACAATGTCATTGGTCTCTTCATAAATAACAACATCTTAATAATAACCCACTGAAGATGAAGGTTTATACCTTTGAAATATGTATGGGATTTTAATCTGAACTTATTTATTAAATTAGTGGAGCAGACTTTGTGTTTCATTCCTTAATTAATATAGATATAGTCTGGCCGATAAGGGCACTGCAGCCAGCAGTGTCTCCTGTCGCTACCGTATAAATACACCAATTCCAAGTAACACGGTACTGCCAGCGAGCTTGAAGGGGTTGCGGGTAACATCAGCAATCTCAATAGGGCTTAAATCGGGCCGGTAGCCCATGTAATACCGATATCCGTCCAGACGCTCTGGGGTAACATCTCAGAGTGCATTGGTATCTCATATTGTTACGGGCGACAATGATGAGCATGCTTCCCACAATCCACCCCGTTCGGATGGGGGTGATGGGCAAGATGGGGGAGCAGTTGGATGGAAGCCCTTACACGACCCAGGCAATGTACCCGGACGCCTCGAATGGACGGACGAACTTAGGGACGACCTGCTGGACGCATACGAAGAAAGCGAGCCAGCTAGGAGAGGCTACATGAGAATCAACATCTGAAGAAGCCACTGTGCTGGCGAAACATATGTCATGTTTGTAATATACAAATGTACATGAAAATCTAAAAAAACTTAGTTTTTTTTTTTTTTTTTTACTTTTTTACGGTTCGTCGGCGTATCTGAGGCCATCTAGAACCGGTCATCGACCGTACGGTTTTTAATCGTGCGGTCTACCGACTGGGGAGTGTGAAACGGCACCTTCATCCTACGAGATATCCGATCTCATCCGGCCTGTCCGGCGTGAATAGGATGGTTTTGATGTCGATTCATTTTACACTCTTCCCTAAGACAACAGCACGCGGTGTTTCCCAAGCGGTCACCCATCCAAGTACTAGCCGCGCTCGACACCGCTTAACTTCGGTGATCTGACGGGAACCGGTGCTTTAGGTGTCGCTAGGCCCTTGCCCATACTTAGCTTTTAATATAAGTGTTTATAATGGATTTTCATCAAGTAAAAGTCGACACAATCAATGAATTTCTCTCACCTCAAAACATAATTTGAGATACCCGGTACACTAAAATCGATCCAAAACGGTAGTTCTAGTGTAAGACGAAGAAATATTATCATATACAACTGGCTTAGTTAAAGGTTATTATTTTTTCTATTACTTTTTTTCGCCCTGTATAAAATCAACTCATACAAATGAGCCAAAAACATGGCAAAGACAATGCGACCCAGTTTCGACACCACTGCGGACTGCGGAGATTAAATGAGAACGCTTTTCGAAATACGCCGCCCGGCGCTGCAAAGGCTAGATAAAGAATTAAACTGTTTTTATAGGAATATGAATTAAAGTTGGATACAACTCCATATATATAAACATTTGTTCTCTGGTAAACTTTGTGTATTTATATTTGGGGTTATTTTATTGGTCTGTTGTGCCTTTCGAAAAGTTTTCTTTGATTTTCTGTATATTTTGCGTCGAACAGTTAATAAGACGACATTATAAACAGCGCATTTTTTGTTAAAATTTATTTTATTGGCCAAACAATCCTTTGTACGGCCTTGTGCAACCTCGAGTAACTTAAATATGGGGAAATGAATAGTAACTAAATTCTAACAACACTTGTCATTAAAGGTGTATCTGAAATAAAATGTATCTACACTGTAAACCCTGATATCGAAATAAAATACTTACTTGCCTTTCGACTGTAACAACCCGGGAGGCTAGACAAATTTTGGAAGCGTATACATCTTTTGATTTAGAGCCTTGTTTACCTAGAATCTGATCCAGCCTGAAAGAAAAAATCAGCCGATTTGATTAGGGGGCTTACTTGTAGGGCATAGTAACTGATCGATAAATATAGTAATGTTTAAATTAATTTTTTGATTTATAAATAACAAAATATTTAATAATCATGATCGCTACCGTCATTATTTAGAAGGAATTTTGTGAAACAGACAAAGGCATGAGGTTTGGATCTATTTTGAAATATTTAATATCCTATTCCCGATGAAAGAAAAAATTGGCACGAAATATAAGAGTTACCTAATGTATTAAATTACTTTTAAATTTAAGATCACAAACTTTTCGTATAGTAAATTCATTGGGTTGGCGCAATGAATTCTAGTTTTCGTAAAATATTCATCATTTTGCTATTCTACAAGGACGAACAAGTAGGTACCTTTTGTTTTTAGACCTAACTTTTAAACACTGTGTGGATAAAGTACTGATGTGTCGTATTTTGAAGCCCCGTATTTTCTTAACATTATCTTTTTTTGTTTATTACTTCGATATCACCAAAATGGAGGCTGGCCAAATAAATGGTCCATTCGAGTTTTCTTAAAATCTTTTTTTATAGTAGGCTGTGAGACAAAAGCCAAAAACGGGTAATGAAGCAAAGCCGATTCAAAGTTATGTGATGGTAAGCCATTAAACAATTGATCAAGTTTTGTTGTTTTTATAACTTTTATTAATTTGGGCATTTTCTGAAACTTTTCAAAGGATTTTTTAAGATATTATGATTAATATTATTCAGGTAGTTATATCAGTTAATATCACTTTCTTAAAAATATCGGATTGAAATTCCGATGAAGGGTTTGTTATGGAGATCTAAAACGATCCTCTTATCAAGTGTGAGCTCTTTTTAATAACACCCAACCTGATCGCATGTCAATATCTTCATCTACAGCGAAAAAAATTGTAAGAAAATATTAAATGAATGGGTACGTAACAAATTTAGTCAGAACTGTAAAACCATGTAAATTGATGAATTGGCAGCCAAGGTCTCATTTATTAGACAGCTCTGTTATTATTATGATTATTTTTGTGGGATTATTAAAAAGCGAAAATTTATATTAAAATGCCTCATAATATTGAGTACTTAAAAGTTGGCATAGGGCAAGAATTTCAGAAATAACGTCCACAAAAATTTGTTTAAAGATTGGGATACTGCCAAGTAAAAAACAGATATAATTACGAAAAACAGTTCCTTAAATAATTTACAAATTTAAATCTTTACTGTATTAAAATCTAAAATATTGTAATATATTTTGTAAAATTTTAATCCAATATAAAGTATTATTACCAAGGAAAATTGGAGCTTTGCGTATTTACCTAGCAAAAGTTTTTTTTTTAATTCTTAAGAAAGTATTATTTTACATGTTACAACTTAAGTATCAAAGACAGAAGCCAAACTTTTTAGGCAAAAAATTATCAGAATACCGCATAAGGTATACTTTATATATATTAATAATATTTTCAGCGTTGTGACACATTAGTCATATTGCCCTTTAAAAAAAAATGTCAATAACATCATAGCTTTGTCACTAAAAAACCAAATGAATACCATTACAATGTTAAAAATTATAAAATAAACTTGACCTGTTAAAGCATTTTTCAAAAAGGCGTTAAAAAACAAAAGTATTTCGGTAGGTCCAGACCTTTTTCCATACACTATGACAATCAATGGCCATAGCACCGTTTTCTATGAAGCATTTAGTCACAAGAATAAATAACAACTATTTATTCTTGTGATTTAGTATAACTCCCACCCGCACAGTAATACTTTTCTAGGTATGCAACTTTTTAAAAGTCACTTACAGCAGCTGCGCAACATCGGAAGGTTTCTTTAAAATATTATACTTCCTTTGAGAAAAAAGATGTTAACAAGAATCAAACAGGGTAATGTGAAGAAATGGTGGGACTTCCAAATACATCGAAATATTATTCTATTACCTAATTTCTCCACAGGGTATTTAAAACTTGGGTCTAATATCATTACTTTTGTTTCTCCCTGTATAATAGCAAAATTTAGGAAAAATAAATATGCCTCTATACTGAGTAAAATTTTATTAAAATCGATCATAGATTTAGGAAGTTACTGAATATTAAAATTCTAAATTTTATTTAAATTTCAGTTTCTTTTTTATTCGGATTGTATTTGTTGGGAAGCATTATTCTGAACATACCTAGTTCTAATTGGAAAGTAAAACATTAATTTTAAATTTTTTGTTCTACAGGATAAATTTTTTAGAATTACAAATGCAATAGGAACTTTAAAAAGACATTTTAGTATTATACTTTTTGAAATTTCTGTATGTATTGAGCTGGACAGGGACATTTTTTAAGTGTGTTACCCAGTTGGTAATTTCCCTATCACTCAGATTTAAAAAAAATATGTTAAATATTATTATATGTTTATTTGTCAAATATGACAGATTCGACGCCATATATACACAGTGTGTAAAAAGTCCCGGACCGGTCAATTATTTAGAAAATGGCGCACAATATAAAAAAACTTCCGGCATGACAGTTAGTTAAAAGGTCTTACAAAAATCTATAAAACTAAGACAGCTGTAATTATTCAGGGTGCCTCAAACAGTCATGATAAACAAAGCTTTGATTTATTTAAATGGAATGACCCCTTTTTAATCACGTTCTCTGATTCCTCTAAACATTCTAAACCACAATTATTATGAAACATGTCTTATGGCTAAACCCATTAGTTTAAGAAATAATTTGAGTTGAAGGACATGAATACAACCGGTAGGATGTTACCTACATTTTGCATTTTTACAAGCTGGTACCAGAATGTTTTGCGTTAAAGCTGTAAAAAAAATAAAAATTGTACTAAACGTACCCACGCAAGTTTTGTCAAAAATTTAATAACAATTAAATTAAATACTAGCAGTAAAATTAATAACAAATTTACAAGAACAAAAATAAATTTAAGCTATTTCATTAAATGTTGAAAATCCCCCCCCCCCCCACAGTTTGACAATGGGCTAGTTATATTAAAATTTGTCGATGACGTTTTGTAACATTTCTTGGTTAATAGATTGACATTCTTCAATAATTCTTCTTCTCAGATCTGCAGGTTTTGTCACATACACTTTATTTCTTAATTCTCCCCAGAGAAAATAATGAAGGGGCGTTAAGTCTGGCGATCATGGGGACCCTTCGCCCTATCCAGCAGTAAGGAAAAATATTATTTAAGTAAACTCTTACAGCTCGCCCAAAATGAGGAGGAGCTCCGTCCTGCTGAAACCACGTATGTCGTAATAGTGGTCCTACTGTATTAGTTATTGCTGGCATAATTTGATTTTGCAGCATGTGGAGATAATATTCTGCATTCAAATTCCCCTGTATAAAGAAAGGTCCCACTAATCTATTGTCAATAATACCGGTTCACACATTTACTTTCTGTGGGTATTGAGTGTGTGCTTCTCTCATTCAGTGTGGGTTCTGATTAGCCCAGTAACGACAATTATGTCAATTGACATTCCCGTCTAACATGAATGTTACCTCATCCGAAAAAAGTATTTGATTAAAAAAATTGTTATTTTCTTCCTGTTCTTGCATCATTACTTCGCAAAATTCCATTCTACGTTCAAAATCGTCTTCTGATAATTCCTGGACTAAAATTACTTTATAGGGGGTAAAAATTACTGTTTTTAAAATAATTTTAACTGATTTAAAACATACATCAACTTGTGTAGCAGCTTTTCTCAACGCCAAATGTGGATTCTGAACAAAATGAGGTAATGTCTCTAATTACTAGTTGCCGATTTTGGTCTTCCAGAACGAACTTTATCTCTGCAACACCCGGTTACCTTGAATCTCTGAACTGTTCTCACAACTGTACATTTTGATATAGGCTGTCGGTTTGGAAAAGTTATACTGAAAAATTGCTTTGTTTCAGATATTAATATGACAGTGACGCAAAACATTCTGGTACCAGCTTGTAAAAACGCAAAATGTAGGTAATATCTTACCTGTTGTATTTATGTCCTTTAACTCAAATTATTTCCTAAACTAATGAGTTTAGCCATATGACATGTTTCATGATTATTGTTTAGAATGTTTAGAGGAATCAGAAAACGTAATTAAAAAGGGGTAATTTCATTTAAATAAACCAAAATTTTGTTTACCATGACTGTTTGAGGCACCCTGTATAATTACAGGTGTCCTAGTTTTATATATTTTTTAATACCTACAACTTTTATACCCGAAGTTTTTTTATATTGTGCGCCATTTTCTAAATAATTGACCGGTCCGGGACTTTTTACACACTTGGTATATATACAGGGTGATCAGTTAAGGGTACGGAGCGGCTATATCTCGAAAACTATACATGTTACGATTTAAAGGTAAAAAAATTATTAACAAATATTGCCAAAAGAATTTGAATAAAAATACTTTTAAGCTTCTAATTTTACCGCTAGGGGTCGTATTTGCTATGGTATCACAAAAAGTCGTTAAAATCTCGTAACATTTCATATTAAATGTCGGTAAGAAATTTACTTTTTACATTCCTTGTTCAAATATCTACAAATTTTATAATTACAATTTTTCTCTTATTACCATGGCAAAGGCAGGGTGACCGATAATAATTTAGATACTTTAAACTGATGTAACTTAGGTTTGCGGTAACCGACTATAACAAACTAAAGCTTATTTTAAAGGTCTTTTAAAGTTGATTAAACATGGATTTTAAAAAAATTCTATTTATTTTAATGCTAAGCTGTTGAAAAAAATGATATACTAGTTCCGATTACTTCATAAATGCAAATGGTACCCTACAGATTTTTTCACTTCGTCTGGTAGGTTATTAGTTAAGAAAACGAAATCTGAAAACCAGGTATCGATATCTCTTGTCGTTTTAAAATTATTGCGAAGATAGTAGATGACTTTCGAGACCGCTTTCATTTAATTATTGAAAACATAAATAAAGTGCTCTAGCTAACTATTGTCTGTTAAAAATTTGATAGAGGCTAGAGGTCTCCATAGAAATGACTATTTTGTATTCACTTTATTTTTTATTTATAACGAACACGTTTTGTATATTTTTTTTAATTTAAAAAATGCATCATAATATTTATTACCCTTAAATGCTGTATTTATAGCGAGGCAGGTCATGATTTAATAAAATAAGACAAAATAATAAAAATTCACTTACGCTGAATGATACAATGACAGCTTCACTGCTGTTTGCAATATTTATAGCACTTGCTCGATAAAAATATTTTTATTTATAAGCTACAATAACATTTAAAACTATGAACCAAAAGACAACAACAAATAAATTAAATAATACAACAAAATTAAAACTTATTTAAGGTGTTTAAATTGCGTTCTCCATCATTTTCCATGCAGCGATTTAGCCGTTTCCGACTTGACATTACTGCCGCTTCTATTTCTGCCCTAGATATATTATTTATGGCGTTTTAAATTCGACCTATCATATCTTCTTGGGTGGTTGGTCTAGTTTTATACACTAAATCTTTTATTCTGCCCCATAAATTAAAATCTAAACACGTCAAATCGAGGGACATGGGTGGCCAGGGATAGAAACTGCCTCTACCTATCCACCGGTTAGGATATTGTTCATTTAGGAAGTTTTGTACGATACGAGAAAAATGGGCTGGACACCCATCGTGCTGTAACCACATATCTCTTCTTGTTTCTAACGGTACGTTTTCCAGTAAATCCGGTAATTGAAATGTTAAAAAGTTCAAATACATTACACTTGTTAAATTACCTGGAAAAATATGCGGCCCAATAATCATAACATTGACAACAGACATCAGACATTAACACTCCAGCTGTGTTGGTTATAAACTTCACGCATCCAGTGTGGATTGGTATCTGACCAATAGTGCATATTATGAAGGTTAACCCGTCCATTATTGCCAAACGAAGCTTCATCTGTCCACAGTATTTGAGACAGGATATGGGGGTTTTCGTGAGACATATTTTTAAGCCAATGACAATAATTCAATCTTTGATCAAAACCAGTCTCATTGAGAGCCTGGTGTAATACTACGTGATATGGATGCATTTTATGATCAGCAAGAATTATCTGTACTGTGCCAAAAGAAATTTGCAAATCTATGACAATTTGTTTAATACTTATATGAGGATCTGCATGTACATACGCCAGAAGCAGATGTTACTTGCAATGGCAACGACAGTGCAACTGCCATTGTATCATTCGGCGTAAGTGAATTTTTACTCTTTTGTCTTATTTTATTAAATCATGGCCTGCTTCGCTATAAATACAGCATTTAAGGCTAATAAATATTATGATGGAGTTTTTAAATAAAAAAAAATATATAAAACGTGTTCGCTATAAATAAAAAATAAATTGACAACAAAATAGTCATTTATATGGAGACCTCTAGCCTCTATCAAATTTTTAACAGACAATAGTGAGCTAGAGCACTTTAGTTATTTTTTTAATAATTAAATGAAAGCGGTCTCGACACTCATCTACTATCCTCGCAATAATTTTAAAACGACAAAAGATATCGATGCCCGGTTTTCAGATTTCATTTTCTTAACTAATAACCTACCAGACGAAGTAAAAAAATCTGTAGGGTACCATTTGCATTTATAAAGTAATCGGAACTAGTATAGCATTTTTTTCAACAGCGCCACCTACCGCTTAGCATTAAATTAAATACAATTTTTTAAAATCCATGTTTAATCAATTTTAAAAGACCTTTAAAATAAGCCCAAGTTTGTTATATTCGGTTACCGCAAATCTAAGTTACATCAGTTTAAAGTATCTAAATTATTATCGGTCACGCTGCCGTTGGTAATAAGAGAAAAATCGTCATTATAAAATTTGTAGATATTTGAACAAGGAATGTAAAAAGTAAATTTCTTAGCTACATTAAATATGAAATGTTAGGAGATTTTAACGACTTTTTGTGACACCATAGCAAATACGACCCCTAGCTGTAAAATTAGGACCTTAAAATTATTTTTATTCAAATTCTTTTGGCAATATTTGATAATAATGTTTTTGCCTTTAAATCGTAACATGAATAGTTTTCGAGATATAGCCGCTCCGTACCCTTAACTGATCACCCTGTATAAATATTTTTCACACTATCAAATTATATTTTTAATGCCTAATATTATAAATATATAATACTTGGTGATATTTATTTTTAACCCTTGCGGAATACATAACCTTGAATTTGTAAACATTTTACCCCTTATACATTTTGTATATCGTTGTCATTTAATATAATTGTATATATATGTCAAATTCAACTGTATATTTTTATTTGGACTTCTTTACGAAAACTCACAGAGTAATGTGTTTTTTTATCGTACTTGTAAGAAAATTACCAAATTGAGTGAGACGCCTTAAAAATGTCTCAGGTGAAAAGTGATCAAATATGGCAATGTTTGTAGGTACAACTCGTCCAAGATAGCGTTAAATATGTGAATATCAAATATGTACCGCCTATTCGATGCGCCGTGGCTAGAGACAAGATTTGTCATATTTATCAAGACTTTCATAGAGTAAGGAACGGTATAGTTGCACTGTACTATCCATGAAGCACCATCACCGATCGGTCGCGCGATCATGCCTCTCTTTTCCTCCGAATGATTTCTTTTTCTGGTTTGTACGCAACCAGCAAAATCTTTATATATCACGCTCGCTTTGACAAGTTGTAGTACTAAAAAAATACCTTGTACTATTTTTCAGCATACAGTAGAGGATAAAACGTAATAAATATAAATGAATTAACCGCACACCCTGTATATAAATTAATATTTAAATCTAGTTAAATTTCTAAACAGTATTCTTGTCTAAATAATACGAGGACCGGATCATCCATGTGAATATTGCAAAAATAGTCGTTCCATTTACAAATAAAACATTTATTTTTGTGTATCCTTTTATCCATGTGAAATGATGAAATTTAGATGGACTAGCTTAGATTTTTCTTTTATGTAATCGAATCTACGTCAAAAATTGCGCATGTTTCCAAAAATAATAATTAAATTGGCTTTACTTACCTCGAATTTCCAATATCATAGGAAAAAATATTATCTATCGGAGTGCTGTATAAGGCATTTAAGAAGTTCTTTCCACCTACAGACATTCTATATAACTAGTTTCATTTAAAATCCGTAATTATTATTATCTACAATCGTATGGTAATTTTGGTTACACGGACTATTGTAATTACGGTTTGAGTCTAACATTTGTTGCAATTTTTGATGACATTGAGATACTTTTAAAAAAACATTTTCTTTTTGGTTAATTAAAACTCACGCTATTCTAGATAACATAGTGTTAACTCGTGTGGTAACTGATTTTAATGAACTCACACCTACGGGGTGTGTGGCAAAGTACAATAGCTCAGTTAGTATTTCAAATGTCTACATCAAAAGTGTTAATACAAAGTTGGAGGTGAGTAAGTGGGCTATAACGCAAAATTATTTTTGAATCTATAAGGTGGCTCAAAAAAGCGGAAGTAGAATTTTTTTTTAATAGAACACTCATATCCAATCTTGCATATTGTGGCAAACTTAGTTTTTAATTATTTTGTAATGTTGCCAAATTAAATAAAATCTTTTATGGAAGAAAAACTGGTCATCTTAAAACTTGAAATATATTTAATCGACTTAAGATATTCTAAAAATTCTCGAGGGTATGAGGACTAATTTTAGACTTTCGGAACATTCATTATTTTGTACAGGATGTTTTCTACAAACGTGTCACCTTTTCAACCTTTAAGAATAATTTACGCTGTTTCTCAAATGGAATACCCTGTATTTTAATAACTTATCTTTTTACCCTCACAACTTTAATTAATTGGTTCATATTTTTGCAAGAGCTTAATAATGAGGGCTATGGTAGGCGAGCTAAATTTTTACCTGAGCGCAAAATAAAAATATGGGGGCAGCATAATTTTGCGCTTTTTTTTTGCAACGAATCTACTACGTTCCATGAAAATGGCAACGTCAATAGACATAATTTCCATTATTATGCCACTACTAATCCTAATTTTGTCTGTCGCGAAATAGGTGGTCCCCAAACGTTTGAGGAGGAATTGTAGAAGACTACGTGGTAGGTTCACATTTTTTTGAGGTGACTTTAATAGAACAGATCTCTTTGGACATTCTCCAAAATGATTTACCACAGCTTAATGCCAATATATCAAACATGTGCAGGGACAAAAGTAGTTTACCGGTATAAAATATACAAATATATCTGCATCTTATTTGAATTTTTGGGGCCTTGTGTTTCTGGCAGTGTAAATGGTTTTAACTTTACTTTTCTTCGAATTTCCGGTTACATTAATTTAGAAGACACGGTAGATAATAATAATGTTTTTTTTATAATCTCCAGAATAAAGTTAAATATTTTTAAATATTGTAGATCCTATAAAACGGCGTTTTAATTTTTTTGGATTGTCAAAAAATAGGAAAACAGCCCAGACGACGAACGGGTTTCTGATACTCTGATGGATGTGAATTTAGTGGAACCAGAGGTGCAAAATGATTTTTTAAAAGAAAGAATAATATAATTATTATGCCACTACTAATCCTAATTTTGTCTGTCGCGAAATAGGTGGTCCCCAAACGTTTGAGGAGGAATTGTAGAAGACTACGTGGTAGGTTCACATTTTTTTGAGGTGACTTTAATAGAACAGATCTCTTTGGACATTCTCCAAAATGATTTACCACAGCTTATTGCCAATATATCAAACATATGCAGGGACAAAAGTAGTTTACCGGTATAAAATATACAAATATATCTGCATCTTATTTGAATTTTTGGGGCCTTGTGTTTCTGGCGGTGTAAATGGTTTTAACTTTAATTTTCTTCGAATTTCCGGTTACATTAATTTAGAAGACACGGTAGATAATAATAATGTTTTTTTTATAATCTCCAGAATAAAGTTAAATATTTTTAAATATTGTAGATCCTATAAAACGGCGTTTTAATTTTTTTGGATTGTCAAAAAATAGGAAAACAGCCCAGACGACGAACGAGTTTCTAATACTCTGATGGATGTGAATTTAGTGGAACCAGAGGTGCAAAATGATTTTTTAAAAGAAAGAATAATAGAATTTGATACGCAACATGGGTTGACTGAAAAAAATAATATAACATGGATTAACAACGCCATTTGTAAAAGTAGAAGTGTTTATTGGTATGAACGTCCTATTACTGCTGAACCTGTAGTAGAAATTGCACCACACATTAAATTTTTTATAGGGTACGTCCCAGGAAGATCTTTTCAGCATGTCGCTCGGTTCTTCAAACATTGAAGTAATCAAAAAAAAATTATGGTATCCACATTATCATTGAAAATTTACAATTACCGCGAACGCGCATGTATTGGAGCTTAAAATACGGAATCCACTACATAGTTGAAACAGATTTTTTTAAACTTCGTCAAGCGCTCCATTTGTTAGACATTAATGTCAGTCCTGAAGGTACCAATGACAGGCTATGAAAAGTGGGTGTCAGGAAGCGGTGTTACGAGCTTACTCTGGAAACAAATGGTGCCCTTCAAAGAGCCTATTAATATTATATGTAGAATAAACTAACGAAATGGTGTATTAAAATGTTTGTACTAGCTGGTTAAAGCGGGATCATGTACGATTTTGTGATCTATCAAGGAGCGACTACAGAATTGAACCCCGTTTACGCAAATTTTGGCAAAGCAGCTGGAACAATTATTCAGCTATCAGAAAGAATTACTTACAAAAATCATTACATTACTTTGATAACTGTTTTACTTCATGCCATATTTTTCAATTTCTGCGGTCAAAGTCAATCTTCGCCATTGGAACAGTTGGAGTAAAGCGTTTCTTTTAAATCCTATATTACGCAATGATAAGGATCTAAGGAAGAAAGGTCGTTCATCTTTTGCTATCGCTCTCAGTAAGGATGGTACAGAGCTTACCAAATGGTATGACAATAAGGCTGTTATAACAGAGTATAATTTCGTTGGTGTTGGACAAGAAGATCAGTGTACTAGATGGGACAAAACTAAAAAAGCCCATATACAAGTCCCAAGACCCGAAGCTATAATATACTCACACTCATAGGAACCCGGAAGTGGTCAGTCCGAATGATATGTCATCCCAATTATATGGCGTTAGTAAATTCTTGGTTGGAGTAGAAACAGCAAGCCATTGCTCTAGGTGTACAGAAAAGAAAGATTTGAAGTTTACATGCAGGAGGAAGCCAAGTGATCAAAAATAATAAACTTCTGGCAAAAAAGACGTGGTATGAATCTAGACGATTTAGAAAGTTGATGTATGATGGCTACGATCATATGCCACATGTAGACGAGAAGAAAGAAAACACCTTATGTAAACTTGAATAGTGTAAAAATAAGACCCATATTTATTGTTCAAAATGCGAAGTACAGGGTGTCTTCTTTTCGACACTTTCGACGGGTATCTCCGTTATTAGTACAGATGGAATGATGCGGTCCTCGTAAACCTGTGTCACTTTTTTGTTAAACAAACGATGCCCTAAACGGATTTATCATGGCCATCTTGGTTTTTGAGATACAGGGCGAAATTAAAATGGTGCATTTTCAGACACCCCTTGTATTTCAGTTATCTTATACCCTATCGAAAATGTAAAAACAGGGTAGGGTGTTATACAGTTTTTTACGTAGAATTCAGTGGCGTACTTAGTATTTTTCCAGGTACCCCCATTTGTGAGAAATATACCAAAGTTATGTTTTTTTAAATAGAACGCCCTGTATACTTATTTATAGTTGCATTCTGCTTACTGAGAGCTTTCCAAAAACATATAATAGTTGACACTTTGTTTTAACAGGACGGTTAAAATTTATATTTTTTAAATAACAAACTTTAAATTGGCAGTAGGCCTTGGATTCTGTTTTAATAAAAATAATTGATTGACGATGCAATACACCATGAATATTACCTTATAGTTTAATTTAAAACTTTTTAAGTTTTCTAATACTCATAATAGTAAAAAGGAATTTTTTCTTGTATATTAATGGAATAAACAAAAACATCTACTAGTAGGTCTAGACTTATTCAGGCTATAAAACAAAAGTTTCATAATGGCGTTTTTTATTAACGATGGCCCAAAAGATTGAGATTTATGAAAAATACGATATGCTAAATAAATTATCAGTAACTTTTCAAACTTTAATACCTAAATCCAATTCTGACAAGAGCTAAAGGTCATTATGAAACTTTTGTTTTATAGCCTGAATAAGTCTCGGTCTACTAGTAGTTTTGTTTATTCCATTAATATACAAGAAAAAAATCCTTTTTACTATTGTAAGTATTAGAAAACTTAAAAAGTTTTAAATTAAACTATAAGGTAATATTTATTGTGTATTGTATCGTCAATCAATTATTTTTATTAAAACAAAATCCAAGGCCTACTGCCAATTTAAAGTTTGTTATTAAAAAATATAAATTTTAACCGTCCTGTTAAAACAAAGTGTCAACTATTATATGTTTTTGGAAAGCTCTCAGTAAGCAGAATGCAACTATAAATAAATATACAGGGTGTTCCATTTAAAAAAACATAACTTTGGTATATTTCTCACAAATGGGGGTACAAAATACTAAGTACGCCACTGAATTCTACGTAAAAAACTGTACAACACCCTGTTTTTACATTTTCGATAGGGTATAAGATAACTGAAATACAAGGGGTGTCTGAAAATGCACCATTTTAATTTCGCCCTGTATCTCAAAAACCAAGATGGCCATGATAAATCCGTTTAGGGCTTCGTTTGTTTAACAAAAAAGTGGCACAGGTTTACGAAAACCGCATCATTCTATCTGTACTAATAACGGCGATACCCGTCGAAAGTGTCGAAAAGAAGACACCCTGTACATCCATGTCTTATAAAAGGCGAAAATTGAATTGAAAAACTTTCAAAATAATTTTTAGTTATTTATTTTACTATATTTTCTAGTTTAGGTTAGTTTCTCAATAAATGCAATGTTTTTCTTATGAATATTTTTAGTTTTCTTTCTCCGATTTTTATATCACTAAGTCATAATGTACTTGTTAAGGGACATTGTCCAAAAGTCAAACTAATAATTTATTTCCGATTGTAGTATTCAAAAAGAACATAAAAATTTTGTTCAAATTATAACACAAAATAACTTTTTTGCCAAAATGAATAAAGTGGTACCTCAGAGTACATAAAAGCTCTGGGTAGGGACAAATAGACTGAAAGGGTTAATTAAATTATGTATAAAATTTAAGATGACATGAGTTTTTCTTCCATAAAAGACTTTTTTTTTAATGTTTTGGCAATATTACAAAATAATTAAAAACTAAGTTTCAAGATAGATAGAATTTGTAGGAGAATTTAAAAATGCAAAAATATAGATATAGGTTGTTTTGAGTGATTTGAAATAGTAACGGAGCGATTGTGCAGGATGTCCATTTTTCGATGTAATTGCAGGGTATCTCAGTAACTAGCAAAGATAGAGACTTGCGGTTTTTACATTACTCTATCTCCAACTTATAGATTTCTTACTTTCATAGATCTCCAGAGAGAACGCAGCCCAATCAAGTAACATTTTCAAGTTTAAAAATTAATTTAATTAATAATCGATCATTTATAAAGTCGAGACCTAAATCATAATTATGAAAAATATTTGTATAATAAAATGAATCGCGAAATGGACAAAATGGACGTTATGGCTCTTGTAGAGGCAATAGAAGTTCATGCAAAGTCGTAAAAAAAGGCAACGAAGTAATAAAATCCTGACCAAAAAGTTATTAAATAAATTTCATTTGACACCCTATAAAGTAAAGAGAGTTAGAAAAGCTTAAAAATAGCCCAATCGAATAAGAGAAAAATATATAGGGTATCTCATTTAAAAAATTATATGTTTGCTTTAATTCTCGAAAAGTAAGACTCCCAGAAAAAAAGTAACTGAATTCCACTTAAGAAACTGTCTTAGAATCAGTTTTCAAATTTGTAGTAAATTAAAGGATAAACGAAATGTGGTCAAAAAGCAAACAAGCAACAAAACGCAGTAATGTAAAAACAGCTAAAAGTCTCTATATTTACTAGTTACCGAGATATCCTGCAACTACATCGAAAAATGGACACTCTGTACTTTGCCACACTAAAGGGCCACCCTGTGTAGCTTGATTTGCAAACCTAACATTGTGTGCGTTAAAACCTAGTTATATACAGTGTGAACATAAAGTCTGAATTATATTGAAAATGGGAAATATTTTGAAAATATGTGAAAGCATGTCCAATTTGAATGCTCGTTTTACACATTCTGATAGTATGAAATGAAATAATTTTGTTTTCTATAAAAATGTGCATCGGGCAGCCAAATCGGTCAACCAAATGAAATAATAAAATCGTTGTCTGCGAAACTGTACAGCCTATTCAAAATTCAGTACCCCAACTGCTAACTTCGTTATTATAAGATCAACGACCTTAGTTAAATCAGTTGTGTATTTCTTGATAGTGATAAAGGTGTTCACTCTGTTCACATCAAAAAAGACATTTAAAGTACGTAGTTACATAATATTAACAAAAATGTAATTTTTTAAATAAAATGTCTCATATCTAACTTAACTGTTTGATAGAGCATGTAATTTAGTACAAAATTAGCCAATATCATACTGTCTCAAAACAAGTATTATTAGAAATATTTCGCATTTTTCCAAATTCAATAATAGGCGGTCATGACAACACTGAAGCAAGAAACTGAATTAAATAATAATTTTTGAAACACCAGATTAATAATAACAAGTCGGTGCATATATGATAATTTGCATAAAACAGCGATTATTATAGTACAGGGACGATTTTTTAAGTGTCTTACGCGTTTGGCGATTTTCCTGCTGACTATAATAAAAAACAAATTGCATAATTCACAATGATTTTCCGCAAGGAAGAAAAATTTTATGTCAAAAAATATATAGGTTCACAAAATTGACAGATATTCCGTCATAGTGGATTTTTTAAATGGCAATTCTCATCCATAACTACACGTCCTGGAAACACGGGGTTACTTAATTGCTTTCATCGATTTTGTCTTTTAAGTGTTTTATCCCTTTAATAAAACTACCTTTTAGGCTGAAAACCCCAATTATATTTTTCTGCATATTTTTGTCCTAATAAAATGTTATCCCAGTCATTTAAAGTTAAAAATGATATAGTTTTATATAGTTGATTTAAACAACAAGGAACAGGACATGTTTTTGTTTTCAATATTTTTATTAAATTTGTATTATTAAACTGTAACAAGTAAAGTAAATAATAATTATTATAGTAATTGGCTTTAATTAAAATGTTTTATTTTGACCCCTTCAAACAAACTACCGCCATGTAAAATAACAAAATATTTTAATATTTAACAGAATATTTTATGCACTCTTGTTTGTTTCGGTCATTGGACAAAGTAGCAGGAAAAGTAAAAAAGGGAGTTTGGTGCCACGGAACGGTTGAAAATAAATATCAACAACTATATGTTTTTGAAAACGGATCGCGTGTGATTACACAGGCCTGCATGAAATTTGTGATGACGTGATTTTTGTTTGATAAGCTCAGCTTTTATATAGGAATAACTAATTAAAATACAATTGGTCTCTATCACCCACAGAATTTTTTTTTGCAGAAAAAAAAGGAAAATATAAATAAATCTTATAATAGGGGTTTTATTACATTTTAAAATAAATGTAGCACTTCAAATTCTAGGATTAACCCAAAAAATATTTTCTGTGGTGCTTTTTAAGAAATTTATTAAGTAGGCGCTCATTACCTGAGGTAAATCTTTTATTATGGCTCTCACTACCTGAGGCAAATCTTTTATTAAATGTATTATTTCCTAAATTTATGGTAGTTTGGACAAGATTTTCGGGAATTTGACCTGCTAAATCCTATTAATTATGCCTTAACTTTATTAGTACTGCGAAAAAGAAGGGTTTTAAGTTTATCACTCCAAACAAAATTCATATTTTAATGTCATTTGGTTCATTCGAGCTCTGAGTTTTAATCAGTAAATAAGTAAAATTTATTTGTTGTTTAGTTTTGTGCGTGGTATTTGATATGCATTGCTTAAAAACATGTCTAGCCGGTGTTGCAAAAACAAACCAGATGATTTTTGTTATATTCGGGGATATTTCGTCTTAAAAAAGTTTAAGAGACCAATTGGTGAATTTGCGAAAAATGTATATCATGCTTATTTCAAAATCAAATTAGGAGATCAAGATAAAGATTGGGCACCGCACGTTGTTTGCAAGGTATGTGAAGAAGGTTTAAGACATTGGGCCAAAGGGAATAGAAAAAGCCTTCCTTTTGGAATACCGATGGTTTGGAGAGAACCGCAAAATCATCATGATGATTGCTACTTTTGTCTTTGTGATTTTGAGGGGCATAATGGATAATCTTTAAAACATATTTTGTACCCAAACAATATTAAATCGGCTATCAGACCAGCTCCTCACAGTGATGATGTACTTACACCTATACCCCCGAAAGTACTAAAAGAAGATACTGAAAACTCCTAACTACAGGCTATGGATAGTGATTTTGAACCACCAACCTCAGGTCAAAACCAACCTCAACTTTTTTCACAGGCCGAACTGAATGATTTAGTAAGAGATTTGGGACTTTCAAAAGACCTTTTTGAAGTGCTGGGATCTAGGTTAAATCAAAAAAATTTGCTTGCCCCAGAAACTACCTTCTCTTGGTATAGAAATCGTGAGGCTGAACTTGTAAAATAGCTTGCACAAAGCGGACCACTTGTGTACTGCCAAGCAATTGCTGATCTAGCTACTTGCCTCGGAGCTCCTGAGAACACACCTTCTGACTGGAGACTTTTCATTGGCTCTTCAAAAAGGAGCCTCAAGACAGTTCTGTTACATAATGGCAATGTTTTTGCTTCTGTTCCGTTCGGCCATTCAGTTCATTTAAAGGAAAACTATGAAAATTTAGAGGAATTACTTTTAAGAATACAATATGAAAATCACAACTGGGAAGTGTGTGGAGATCTAAAAATTTTAGGCCTATTCTTGGGTCAGCAGTCTGGATTTACTAAATTTCCATGTTTTCTGTGTGAGTGGGATAGCAGGAATCGAGAGCAGCATTGGATAAAAAGAGACTGGTCACAAAGAGAGACTTTTAATACCTGGAACCAAAAATGTAATTCGCGAAAGTCTTATTGACCCCCAAAAAGTTTTACTTCCACCACTTCACATAAAACTTGAACTTTTGAAATAATTTGATAAGGCATTAAACAAAGAAGGAAATTGTTTTCAATATTTGTGTAAAACATTTCCGGCTCTGTCAGAGGCAAAATTAAAGGAGGAAATCTTTATAGGGCCGCAGATCAGGAGCTTGATGAAAGATACAGAATATGAAAATGTAATGCAATATAAGGAAAATCATGCATGGAATGCTTTTAAAGAAGTTGTAGGTACATAAATTTCTAGGGAATTATAAAGACCCAAACTATGTTGAGATCGTTGAAAATATGCTGGAAAAATTCAGGATTCTTGGTTGCAATATGAGCATAAAAATTCACTCTTTACATTCCCATTTGGACTATTTCCCGGAAAATCTTGGGGACGTGAGTGAAGAGCAAGGTGAAAGATTTCATCAAGATATTAAAGAGATGGAAAAAAGATACCAGGGGCGCTGGAACACAAAAATGATGACCGATTACTGTTGGACATTGAGAAGAAATCTTCCTTTAGCTGAATATGACAGAAAAACAATCGAAAGAAGCTTTTCTGAAAAAAGAAAACGTTTTTTTAAGAAGCGTAAAGAATAAATAACTATTTTTAATAGTTTCTATGTGTATATATATATATTTCTAATTGTATTTCTTTCTTTAATATATTATAAAACTAGCTTATAAATGAAATAAATCGTGTTTTTTCTATATTTTTGGATTTCACTGGTTTGAAAATAGTTATTTACGATATAAGTGTTGTAAAGATTCATATTACAACACGAGATGTTAAAGTTGTTAAACGAGGCGTCAGCCGAGTTTAATCAAACATCGAGTGTAGTTATATGAATTTACAACAAGAATATTGTACAAAATTTTATCTACTTTCATCTATGAATAAAAATATTTGGCAAAAGGCATTTTTAAAAATAAAAATGCACCTGCTATTAAAAATCGTTTTGTAAGGGCATCTATTACAGCACTAGTGCTGTAATGGCATCTATTACAGCACTAGTGCTGTAATAGATGCCCTTACAAAACGATTTACAGAACTGTAAAATTCATATTACTAAATGAAAGTAGATAAATAACCTTACGTGATACAAAATAACTAAAAGCAGATTTGAAATCAGCGCTACCAAATTACTAGAAAACAGTTTAAAACTTTTAACTCAACTTTCAAAATGTTAAAAAATGCAGGCCTGTATTATTAATGAGGGTTGCCATTTAAAAAAATTCAAAATTGCGTCATATCTGTCAAATTTGTGAACCTATGTTGACATTAAATGTGTGTGTGTCCTTTCGGAAAATCATTGAGAAATGTGTGATTTGTTAATTAGTCAGCAGGAAAATCGCCAATCGGGTGAGACGCCTAAAAAAATATCCTCTACATAGCCGCCAGATTAGTTTTGGTAAAGCACGTATAAGTTCTAAATATTTCTCTTACTATATTATACTGATACATTTTGTTTCAAATTAGATGCTCAATCAAACGTATAAGTTAGGTATAGGGCATTTCATTTTTAAGAGATACTCTTTTGTAAATGTCATGTGACTTCAAATTGTTTTTTAAATATTGTCATCTCTATCAGTATAAAAAAATACACTACTTTGCTAAGTTAACCAAGTTCGTAGGGGTTATAATAAGGAACTTAGCAACAGCTCCGACTTCATTTTGAACAGGCTGCGTATATTGGATTTAGTTTTTTCTAATTGGCCCTTGGGGAACTCCGGCATTGATGGTAAAGACGTCTGAAAGAAGCTGTACAGTGCACAAAATTGAACCGGCATACAGTATATGATCGCACTTTGCTTTTCTAAGCAAAACGCACCTGTCCTTCGTGCCAGACTCGATCAAAAGCCTTGGAAATATCCAGTGCTACCGCGCAAGACTCCTCATGATGTTTTACTGCGTTGTTTTGAAGATGTAACATAGGTGAGACAGTCTCCTGTTGATCTATAGACGAATGGAATGAATAGAGACATTTCTTATGATGTCTTTCAGGTATCTACTTTAACAGTTTTGGGTTAAACTAATCTTGAAGGGTCTTGGCATCAAAAAAGCTGACGAAGTTGTCATTGTTATTAGGACATGCGCCGATAAGTTCATATCGGGTTTTTGTAGGCTTTTTAACTTATGCTACAAAAAAGGAGTATTTACTTACCTCTGGAAAGCTGCGCGAGTTCAGTCCATAAACAGAAAAGGTAAAAAGATCCCGCCAAGCAACTACTGACCAGTCGCAATTGCTTCCGGTTATTACGTCTAAAGTTATGGAGAAGGATATTAATTATTAATATTACCTGCGTGATTCCACCCGGAGTAATATATGGTAGAAATACACAAAGGCCCACTGTAGCCCATCCATACGTGGTTTAGCTTAGAGTTCTTCGATTTACCCCATTGAAAAATTTCTTCATTTGGATCACGTCATCACTCTAAAACGACCTTCCTGATGTCATGTTTTTCAATGAGCGTAATCTCCAAAGATTGAAATCCAACGTAAATCGCTTTTTTTGTACACGCACTGCTTGCAGAGGGTCATAAAGGTTTTTGCTGCAGTGCTGTGCTTGGTCTTAAAAAAATTTAAAAAACAGCATTCTGCATAATTTTTGATATAATGTGTCGCATAACCGACGTCATCATTCAGAAATATTAATGACGTTCTTCAGATGTTAAAATATAAAAAGTTAATTTTCATCAAAATAAGTAAAGCTGAAAATCAAATCTTTGCATATTTCCTTAGTATTTTCCATTTTTCGATATCATTTCACGTATCCAGACTTTATATTCGTACTGTATACCATGCTATTAGTACTTTCAGTATCAATACAAGTTACTAATAGTAGCTTCTGAGATAAGATTTTTATGTTGTGTATTTAAGTGAAAGTAGTGTCTATTATTTTGTCCTTCCAGAACACACACAACAAAATGAATCGGTGTAAATCAAGAAAACACGCTGTTTGACAGGTTCGGATTAATTTATTAACTTATTTTTAACCAGATCGTGTAATTTAAATACAGTCTGATAACAAGCAGAAAACATCAGAATTCGGGTTAGATACCTGGCAGATTAATAATTATTTTTAACATCTAGAAAAGTTTGACCAATTAGTGAATGCACATGTACAAACGTAGTTTTTGGCGCAGATTCGAAATGAAAAAGGTGCACTTAATTTGAATTATTTTGAGTCGTCAGCTACTCCTAAGGACAAGAGAGGAAGTCATTTTTCAATAATTTTTTAATAAGCCAAAATATATGTCTCTTAATATTAGTTATCACTGAAAAATTGAATTAAAGATTTTCAATCGGTTTTTATTAGGCCGGCCGCAGACAGAAAGAGCAAAACAGTTTTGGGCAGAAACGTTTCTCCTTCAAACGTTTTTGTTGCGTTGCTGAAAGAAACATTTGGTTTTGCAAGAAAACCAGAATGTTTTATTACAATTAGCTTTACTCAAGATAAATGAATCGGTGACTGTGCTAGCTTTCTGGCAGTGGTTGTTACTCAATGATAATTAAGCACACCATAGACAGTTGTGGCTGCATTATACAGAGTGTCCGCAAAATACGTGTACAACGTTTGACGACAGACTCCCGACGTCAAAATAGGTCGATCTAAGCCGACTTGGTTATATCCAAAATTGTCTCGTAAGCCGGTAAAGAGGTCAAAAATTTGTAAAAATATTGGTTTTTCCTAAATTACGTGAAAACCTGCTAATCGATTTTAATGATTTTCAGTATGTAGACTAATACTATAAAATAACGTTTTCTAGTAGTATAGTCACCGGCTGTAAATAAGTGGATGTGTTAAAAAAGTGATATAATACGTCAACATTTCTCCTGCTTTTTTATATCAACGGCGTTATGACAACCCAGATATTTTTGTCGAGTGACTAGATGTATTTGGAAGCTATTTTACCTCTTCAATATTTATCGTTGGATGAGCTGTTTTGCCAGAAAAAAAATATTTACAATTACCTGTATACATCAATAATTATTAACATTAGTAATAAAACTAAAATCAAATTAATTTAAAGAAATAGTCCATTCTCGAAGTGGAGTTGAAATATAGGGGAAAGGGAAAAAATTTTAAATTAGTGGAGAAAGACTTTTTGACTTTCTTTCCCCTTTCCCCTAAAATCAAATTACCTGTAACAATAATTTTTTTAGTGACCTTGTTGCTATGTCATTTAATAATTTGACAATTATTAACAAATTGTCACCAGTCTATAAAATTGACTAAAGTATACGATCAACAGCCTTGAATTACAAGTTCATTTTACCATTAAACATGGAAAATTATACGAACTCTGAGAAGGTTGACATGCTCCTGGTATACGGGTTTTGTCAATGAAATGGGCATCAGAGTGTTAGGGTTTACATAGAGAGATTTCCTAACCGTCGAATACCAAACCACCAAACATTTGCCAAATCGATCGTCATCTTCGGGAAACGGGCAGCTTTGAGAAAAAAATTGAAGGCAGGGGTCCTATGCGAACAACTCGAACTGTGGAAACAGAAGAGAACATTCTGAAAAGAGTTAAAGAAGCACAGAAGAACCAAGTACCAGTAACCATCGCTTAGAACGTGAGTTACATGTTCCTAAAACGATTGTCAATGAGGTTTTAAAAAAACACTTGTTACATCCATATTACGTGCAAAAAGTCCAGGAACTTTTACCGACTGATCCCCCGATGCGACTTACATTTTGTCAATTTATTAGAAACAAAAGAATCCGTGATCCAAATTTTTGTAGAAAAATATTGTTTACTGACAAGGCGTGCTTTACAAGATCTGGAGTAACCAATCTGCACAACGAACATATTTATTCCGATGAAAATCCACATGCCATTAAAGTTGCACATCATCGGCATCAATTTAAATTAAATATTTGGGCAGGTATTGTTGATCGCTACCTTATTGGTCCTATTGTTATTCCAGACAGGTTAGATGGAAATGTTTATTTAAATTTTTTGCAAGACACATTACCAATTCTTCTGGAAAATTTGCCCCTTTTACTTCGGAGGAAAATGTGGTATATGCATGATGGTGCCCCCCCCCCCCCATTCTTCCGTTGACCTTCGGCAATACTTACACCATCAATATCCCAACCGATGGATTGGAAGGGGCAATGATGCACCAGTAAAATGGCCACCACGTTCTCCGGAGCTAAATATGTGTGACTTCTTTTTGTAGGACGCTATTAAAACAGAAGTTTACAAGACTCCGGTAAACACGACTTCTTTTTGTGGGACGCTATTAAAACAGAAGTTTACAAGACTCCGGTAAACACACGCCATGATTTATTGATGCGAATTATAAATGCTGGCAACCATTTTAATAACCCCGAGACATTAAATAGGGTTCAATATCATTTTTTAAGAAGTGTTAGTAAGTGTATTCAGCAAGATGGCGGTCATTTTACACATTTGCTTAAGTAATGTTTTCGTTTTACTTAGTTTCTTACAATATTTTTAATACATACTTCCAACTTTGTTGTACTTTGTTTTATTATTACCGTTAATAATTGATGTATGCAGGTAATTGTAAATATTTTTTTTCTGGCAAAACAGCTCATCCAACGAAAAATATTGAAGAGGTAAAATAGCTTCCAAATACATCCAGTTACTCGGCAAAAATATCTGGGTTGTCATAACGCCGTTGATATAAAAAATCAGGAGAAATATTGACGTATTATATCACTTTTATAACACTTTCACTTATTAACAGCCGGTGGCTATATTACTAGAAAACGTCATTTTATAGTATTAGTCTACATACTAAAAATCATTAAAATCGATTAGCAGGTTTTCACGTAATTTAGGAGAAACCAATATTTTTACAAATTTTTACGTATTTTCCGGACACCTCTATAAAGGAAAAAGAACAATTTAGGAACTTTGCACGAATGAGCTCCGCTACTTGTACTCTAGATAATATGTGTAGCCATAAACAGTGCCAAAGATAAATAAGTCCGCGCACATGTTTTAACATAAAACGAGAAATAAACAGACAAGAGTTGCAGCACGTGGCTATATTTCTTGACGATCACACACATTAACGCAACCAGGACAGCGAAAATCCATATAGGTTTGAACGCTGGCAAGGCGGCCAATTGCGAGCAAACCACGTTGGGTGGCGATGAAACCCAATGTATCGGTTTAACATACCGGAAGCTGAATATTAAAAACAAACTTAAAATAAGTTCGTATTTAGGGTTGTCCCTTATCCTTCCCATCAAACCCAATACTTGGACGCGTTTCGCTGTTTGGCGGCTCATCAGCAAGGCTCCGGCTCTGACGAATAGGAAAGGGATCTTAAAAACTTTGAGATGTAGCCACGTGCTGCAACTCTCGACTGTTTATTTACATTTCTGTGTTGTAACAGCACTTTGAGGTCCCTTTCCTTTTCGTAAGACTCAGATCCTTGATGATGAGCCGTCAAATGGCGAAACACGTCCAAGGACTGGGCCTGACGGAAAGGATAAGGGACAACTCTATACACGAACTTATTTTAAGTTTATTTTTTATAAAACCAGGATCCAGCGATCGACGTCGAACAGTCTGACTGTGAGTAAACGGGCCTAAAACTGCTTTAGGGCTCATGAATTATTAGTGTACGTCGGTTCATTTAATTTGCATTGATACACCAACATAGAACACGTTTATTCAAAAACATTTTTTTACTTAATCTGTTTTGCTTCTGTCTGCAGCTGGCCTAACACTTTAAAAAACGCATCGTGTGTGTTAGAAACGATCATAGGCTGTCAACAAAATTTCCATGCGTTTCCAAATATCAAAATAAATATCGATATGTTGTGCCATCTCTACTTATTTGCTTTGGAATCAATCCTACCTATATTGCAAGTTCTTAACTCGATTCAGCAAATCAGCGTGGCCTGATGAATACTGCTCAATTACGTCTTTAACGTCGTAGGGTTTCAGGGCTTCCCGAAATTTTCTTCTTGCCACGAAGTATTTCAGCTAAAAATATTTTTAGAATATAAATTGGTGTTTTAATGATAAACTCTAAGAATAAGTACACACACACAGAAGACATACTTTCGGAACTTCTTTGTCATCAATTGTCTCGACAATGATTTGATTTAATAACTTCAGCTTAAAGATTTTTGAAAAACGACACTTTTATCCGTTTACTATTATTATTTCCATCAATCCATGATAAATAATTGAATGCAAATATTGAAAAGGATGAAATCTAAGCATGATTTTAAGATAAAAAGTTCATATAAGCGTAGATCCGTAACCGCTTTATAGTGAATTAAAAAAAAAAAACGGGTTTTCCTTAATATGTTTGAGACCGCTTTAGTTTAACGGTTTTCGATTAAAAAAAATAAATTGCTTTTATTTGCATATCATTATGCGCCAATGAGAGTTCAATAAAATTGAATGTATCTCCTTAACAACGTCAAAATCAAAATAATATCTAATGTTAATTTGCATTAGACACTGCACATTTTACATAACTGTTCTATCAAAGAGAAGAAAGGCAGTGGCGTACATATTTTTTGTTCCGCTGAAAAATTGTAACACCCTGAACCTCAAAAATAAAGCGGTCATGTACATATGAACTGTTCGGCTTACAATTGATCTAGAAATAATCCTATAAACTAAGTACATTTTATTATGAAACACCCTTTATTGGCTGTTATGAAGTGACATAAAAAAATTACCTCTAAGTAAGCTCTGTAAATATTCACTATGTCTTAAATTAAACCTAAAAGTAAGGTACTAAATGGTAAAAAACTGGACAAGTTTGCTTTTTACTAAGAGGAATCCTTGGATTACTTATGGTAGTTACTTTAGAAAGACCGGCAGTATTAATAGAAAAGAGGACAGGGGCTGACCCATAGTCCGATTCAATTTTATTGTGAAGATATTTCTTAGCGACGAGGCAAGTTTCACCGCCCTAGGTATGTGAATTCGTAGCCAGTACTGATGTGGAGCTCAAATAATTCACTTTTTTTTTAAAGAAAAGCCTCTACATCCTTAGAAAAATTGATATGTTGGCGAACTCTTAATGCGGATCGACATCAACAAGAATTTTTTTTCACCATTTAATGAAGCAGTTTCTCCTTTAATTTCATTCCAGGTCATCGCTTTTGATATGTAGGACATCTGTACACGTATATAACAGTTTATGGGTCTTGACTAATCTTGACTACAAAACCCGATGTTGGCCCATTAAAGAACATTGAAACACCGCAACGAATCTTGTCCGAGTATATCAGTGAGTTAAGAATAGGCTCCTGATCTATAGAATATGTAGCGACCGTGAATATGTGGACTAGGCGACCTTTTTTGAGGAGGTCAAGCCAAAGCTAAAAGTGATCGGTGTGCTGAAAGACATTTTACGCATTTATCTGTCGGCAAAGGTGAACATGGAGGCCATAGGACGTTATTTTTTACCAACGCAGCAGGTGTGAAGAGAAAATAACTTATTGTAGCTGTAGGAAGTTATCTAAATTATATGTATGAACCTTTTGTCGATGTTATCAAACACCCGAGCAACAGAATTTTAGGAAAATAATTGAGGTACGTAAAAAAATGATTTGTAACGAAAATCAAATTTTTATTTAACTTAAAATATTTGAAAAAAAAATTACTAACGTTTGTGTGCGATTGTATTCGCATTACGCTATCCTGTTATTAAGGTACTGACGAGTGTTATTTTGCCTGGTTCGCAACTTTGGCATTATTTCCAGGACAGTATGTCATCTCAGCTCTCTTCTTACTCACATTACTCCAGAGTGCTAGTTAAATTATGCAGTATGAATTTTCCAGTAAACTACACGATATTTGAAAATCGAAAAACCAAATATTATATCTGATAATGTTTTAGAGTCTAGCTTTGAAAATATTTAATAAATAATAAAAGAAATATGAGGTTGTCGGTTCGTTGAGATATGCAAAACAAAAGATATCTATACATGTACATTTGCTACTAACAACAAAATATTGTGGTTTAAGGGGGCGTTATTGTTGTAAACGAGATCTGTCTCAGTTAGAATCTAACCAAGTTTCACGTTATCAATCACTCATTCATCGGCAGCGATTGTAATCATATTTTTACGAAGACTCCCTCAACGGATCTAAAAGTAGATAAATTCCAAAAAAGTATCCTGGAAAATATATAAAAATGGTTTGAAGATTTTAGATATGTTTTGAAACCAATTGAAACGACCCAATCTAATCCTCAAATCTCTTATACGATAAAACGTTTGAAATATGACCGTATTAATTTGCCTATTTACCAAAACGCTCTTTCGATAGTAGTAATTCCAACATTCAGCTATGTTGGTGAAGTGATGTTGACCAATTGTTTTATTCGCATTGAATCCGATCTAAGACATTTGTACAGAGTGCGCCAAATTAAACACTTTTTCAGGGAAGCTCCTATTTCTAAAGGATATAGATAAAATCTGATGCCACAAAGTATTTTAGCTGAAAATGTGTGTAGAATACGAGGCTTAATTTTAATGATAAGCGTATTGGTGAAAACCGCATATCGATATATATCACCGTTTCGGAGATACACGGTGTTTTTAGGAAATGTGCATTTTCAAAAGTTCAAATTTTTAATTTTATATTGAAACACAGTGGCTCAAAGCTATTTACATATTGACTTTGAGGCGCACACTTTGAACAAGTAGGCTTTGAATTTGAATAAAGCGTTTAACGGCAGTAATTCAAACTTATGTTTACAATAAAAACATTAGACCGTTCTAACAATTTAAACTATTTTTAAAATAAAAATTACCTTAAAAAAAACAAAACAACAATAATATGTAACCGCAAAAAAAACGATATATCCTTCCCCTATGCATAGACAGCACTCTTTCTCGACATTTCTTGCTGAGGTAATCAGTTCAATTGGTTTGGGAGATGCAAAACCTTGCTCACCGCAACTTCTAATAATTCTTATATCTAGTGTCCGTTGGCAATTTAAAAATAGGTTCTCTCAACCTTCCCCAGAGATAAAAGTCCATTGGTGTTAGATCCGGTGACCTCGCCGGTCAACGGTTGGGACCTTGGTCACCTATCCAATTATTTCCAAAATTGGCCTCTAAAAAATTGTTCATGATTGCAGCGTTGTGAGGGGTGCCCCGTTTTGCTGAAAAAAATGCGTTCCTTAGTTACATTAGTGGCAATTTATTCCATTATGGGGTCCTATTTGTTGCTTTGGAATTTCCAAATACATTTAGCATGTGAGAGTGCCATTATAAATAAACAGAGCAATAATCCTACGCTTTAAAGCAACTGTCCACACACTAACTCTAAGTCTTCCTTACCTTTTTTGTTCGACAATTGGATGAGCAAAATAACATTCGGCGTTGTCCTGGTTGAAGGCGATGAACTTTTCTGTCCGCTTAAGGTTCGTTCTTGCTAGTCCTATTGATGTCTTTAACATTCGCGTTGACGTTTTCTCCCTGGATACTGCTTGTAATACAAATTTATTGCCTTCTTCCCGGTTTGTATGAAGCAGGCTATCATATCTCATCTTTTATAATTTTTATATTTTATTGCAAATTTATTTCAAAAATAAAACAAAAACTAAGAAATGAGGACAATCTTTACTGCCTAAATCAAAATTTGACACCTGGTAGTAAACATTTGCACCCTATTTATATCGCCGCGTCGTTCAAAGCCTACTTATTTAATGTGTGCATTTAAAAGTCAACACGTAAATAACTTTAAACTTTAAACGAGTTTCAAAGGAAACTTAAGCAAAACACCAAGTTTACTATATTTTTGAAATAGCAATTTGAAGCTCTCTTAAATTACGCAAAAATATACAGGGTGTTTTTCTATTGATGCCTATTAAAATATTAGTTTGAAAAAAAATTTACTTACACCATTGAATCCTACATAAAAAAGTGCTTTAGTAATGTTATCATTAAAATAAAAAAAAATTGAACTGGAAAACTTTTCGAAAATGCACATTAAAATTAAGCTTTAGACACCGGCATCAGATTTTATCTATCTCGTTCAGGAATAGAAGTTTCCCTTTAAAAGTCTTCAATTTGGCCCACCCTGTTCAATACCCTTCTACGAGATAGTAAGCCACTAAACCATTTGATTATGTGAGACAAAAAATGCCGAGATATGTGGCACATGTGAGTATCTTTTCGAGGATACTGACATCAATAATAACATTAGACCGTTCTAACAAAAGCCGTTGCCACATAACAGGTGAAAAAATATTTAATGTGTCACATTCCATATGTAATTTAAATTATGAATTACCCAGTTTTATTCCAATCATATTGTTTAATTCCAGGAACTACGATAGTCACCTAAAGAAATTTTATGCAGATATAGTGACAGAATTAATGTTATAGCTCATACCATGACAACCTTCTTCATACAATATGTTGTCACATAGCGCGAACGGTAGCTTTTAAGTCGTAGTTCGATACTTGAATACTTACTACCTTCCTCTCGTCGTTGGTTTGCCTTGGACGCCACCTACTTTCACGTGTGTATAAACCAGGAAAATATACCGAATACCTGTATCTATTAAAAAACCACACAATCAATAAATTAAGAACAATTTCCCATACTAATATACCCATCTTAAGATTTAATCGAGGTTTATGCCAGTTGACATTGTGAATAAGAAAGTATTTAGGTTCAACGCTGAAGTTTAAACTGGGTTTAAAAGGGGCACTTAACTACTCTTAGCGCAATTATTTATGTTAGAACAAAATAGCGCATAACCTTGGAAAATATTATAGAGCCTTGATATCTTCATTATGACGTAAGGTTATAAAATTGTGACCTATTGTCAAGATAGCTTTGCAAGTTTAGGTTTGTGTAAATTTGATTTTTTTTATGGTTAAAAAAAGTAATAGAATTTAAAATAATTACAAAAAACTATGGTGAACGATAAGAAAATCAATATATTGAATCGAACTTATACGAGCCTGCAACCACCAAGGCTTTCGCTGCCACTGCTACAGCAGGATCCCATGTGGATCCTTAAAAGCTTTTCTGGTGGACCACGTGGAATTCAGCATGTAGATTCCATTCCTGTGGGTTTATATAAACCTAGTAGGGGCCATCTGGAACTATAAGGTAGCTTATAGGCTCACCTTGAAATAAAATGGGTACTAAAACTTATGTGGTTAGTTACATAACTCCATATTATGCAAAAATACATGGACAACGCCCAAAGGCAGAAAACCCCTATAACCAATAGAAAAGAAAATTACCCACGGAATAAATGAAATGAACTGTAAAATTAAAGAAGACCTACCTTTAACAGGTAAGTGAAGGCCACTCGCTTTTTTCTAAAGAATGCTTCGACTGAGAATAAAGCCTTCTCAATCGAGGCATCACGACCCAAAGCCACGAGAATTCCGAGGAACCTCGTCTCCTCAAAACTGTCAAGAGTTTTGCTGACCTAACGATATAGCCCAAAAAAAAGGAAAAAAATAGACATCCTACGATGGATTAGGACAACACAAGGGGCTGAATTTAACCAGAACTTAAATGCACTTTGTAGAAATATGACTCTAATAATAATCAAAGGTAAGTTTAATATTCCCCACGTCAAGGTGTCAATTTTAAAATTGCTACATATCACCCACCGGCAATAAAATAGGCTTTGAAATAGACTATTTTCCATAGAAAATGCAATGACTATAATAATCAGCATTAATCAAGGATAAAATGAGATAAAGAGAAAAGCCTCCTAAGTAGTTTTAACTTGATAGCTGCATATATCACTTGCCTTAAAACGGGCCAAATTGGTAAGGACAAAATCGTTAAGGACAAACTCGGTAAATCATAATCAGAAAGGATCTATCTAAAACTAGCAAGACACGGTAAATACCCTGGTAAACATTACTAAAACGAAAATATTTGCGTAACGACATACGTCATGTCACCATAACCATAAGAAACAGGTATGCAAATTATTGGTAGGATCTGGCCTACTATAATAAAAATGTGCAACAAATTAAAAGGACTAAATCCGAAGGAAAAATATTCTGGAATTTCCAGACTTTTTGTTTCTTTTGTTTCTCTTGTTTCTCTTGTTTCTTAAAAACTTTGAAATGTAGCCACGTGCTGCAACCCTCGACTGTTTATTTACATTTCTGTGTTGTAGCAGCACTTTGAGGTCCCTTTCCTTTTCGTAAGACTCTGATCCTTGATGATGAGCCGTCAAATGGCGAAACACGTCCAAGGACTGGGCCTGACGGAAAGGATAAGGGACAACTCTATACACGAACTTATTATTTATTATGTATTATTATTATTATTATTATATCAATAGCAAGCGGAGAATCCGATGAAGCTATTGTTTTAGTCTATTTAATATTTTTAATATTTATCGTGATTTAAAATGTCTAAAGTCCGTTGGTCTATTTAAATTATTACACTTTTAAATTCTCAGGCAAAAATAATTTGTTTATGGGTAGGTAAGTATTTTGGACTCACAAATATTATTAGATTTTTAGTTTAACGAATATCATTAGGCACCGTAATGGACAAAGTTTTGAGTTAACTGCTTGAAATTATGATCAACTCGGTTTTTAAAGGAGTTTACACTATTTGCACACCCTGTGCTTTCTTCAAGTGAATTCCATATATACACCACCCGATTGCTGAGGAAGTTCCTTCTTGGAAATGTCGCAGATTTTTCTTTGCTTAATTTTTTTGAGTGTCCACGAAGCTGTTGATTCTGGTTTAAGTTATACAAACTTCTCAAGTTACAAGAATAGTAGTCCGTTAGTATTTTATAAGTTTCTATTATATCACCCCTAGTTCTTCTTTGCTTCAGAGCAGTTAACCCAAATCTTTCAAGTCGTTCCGGATAAGGTAGTCCTCCCAATTCAAGTGGAATTCTGGTAACCCGCCTTTGGACCCTTTCCAAAATTTCAATATCTTTGATGTAGTAGGGGTTCCAAATATTATATCCGTATTCAATTTTTGGTCTAATATAGGAGGTGTACAGTTTCCTTACAATTTGTAGAGAGTGATCTTTGAAAGTCTTTTGCACCATGAAAATAAAACTATTGACCTTCTTTACCATTTTATTAATATGTGATTCCCATTTTAAATTAGAAGAAATTAGTATCCCCAGATCTGTCTGTTCTGCAACGCTAATAAGTTGACAATTATTTAGCAAATATGTTTCACAAGGGTTATTTGGACCAATATGCAGTACTGTACATTTTGATACATTAAGCTTCATGCACCACCGGTTTGTCCATGTCTCAATACGCCTCAGATCTCTGTCTAAGCAATTTTTTTGCAACAGTGGATTACAGAATAACTTGGTATCGTCGGCGAAGAAAATGATGCTGGTCTCAATATTCCATGACAAATCGCTAACATAAACCAAAAACAGTAAAGGTCCCAAAACAGATCCTTGGGGGACCCCACTTAGAACCGGATGTTTATTGGATAAGATACCATTGACCCTTACTTGATAGAAGCGGTTGGTGAGAAAGTCATTGATTAGACTCAGCAGTTTGCCTCTTACACCAAAATGTTCAAGCTTGTAGAGCAACAATGAATGTGGTACTTTATCAAATGCTTTTTCAAAGTCCAGGTATATCACATCGGTAGGTTGCATTTTATCTTGGGCTTTGGTCCATTTATCAACGCAGCATAAAAGGTTTGTAATTGTTGAACGCTTAGATATGAAACCGTGTTGTGAATCTGGTAGAACTTTGTTGGTAAGTAGGAAGTCAGTCAATTCTGTAGCTATGATTTTTTCTAGACATTTGCAAGGGTTGCAGGTCAAGCTGATGGGTCTATAATTTTCCGCTATATGTCTGTCACCCTTCTTAAAAAGTGGAGTAACTGCTGCTTGTTTCCAAATTTCTGGAATTTTTCCTAAATTCAAACACTCCTGAAACAACCGGGAAAGGCAGTTGCTAATAGAGCCCTTGCATTTTGTAGAAATATTGTCGGAAAGCCATCCGGGCCTGGACTGGAGTCAGACTTCATTTCACTTAGGGCTTTGATTACTTTCACTTCTGTGAATTCTATGTTGTCTAAAGTGTTAGTTACTTTTGACGCGTTTGGTAAAGTTGGTGTGACGTTTGGGCCTGGACTGAATACTTTGTTAAATTGTACAGCGAATTGCTCCCCCATATCTTTAGGATCGGTTATCAATGCATTGTTGTCGTCTTTTATAGATATAGATGATACTTTAGAGTTGAGGCTTTTTGTTACATATTTAAAAAATTGCTTTGATGTGCCATTTGTTGCTATTCCATTTTCATATTTTTGTCGTGCTTCTGCAATTATTTGTTTTAGTTTATTACTTTGACTCCTATAATTCTGATAGTTTTCCACAGTTTTGTTGTTGACATATTTATCCCAAAGCCGTCTTTTTTTATTAATTTCTTTAAAAATATGCTTATTAATCCAGGGTTTTTGTGTATTAACTTTTATGGAAACGTTTGGTATGAACTTATCTATTGTAGACTTTAGAATATTTTCAATGTCATTGTAAATCGTGTTGGAGGGCATTATAGTTGGAGTGACATTTTGAAACTGTTGTTGCAAGTGATTATTAATACCAACGTAGTTTGCAGTCCAGAAGTTACGCCTGAGTATATTTTGAGTCCGTTTAATAATAGTTTTTATTTGCGATTTGGCAGTGATTACTAAATGATCACTTTTTCCGACTGGTGGACTACCTTGCACATCATAGACAGAGTTTTTTGTATTGCACAAAAAGAGGTCAAGAAGAGAGGAATTGTTGTTTCTAAATCTCGTTGGAAAGTGTATCAATTGATATGCGTTGATTTCGTGATACATGTCGAGAAAGTCCTGAGATTTCTTATCGGCAGCCTCCAAAGAGCAGTTATTCCAGTTTATATTGGGATAGTTAAAATCGCCCATGATGAAAGTAGGTACTGGGGTAGAAAAAGCTTTTTTAATTTGGTTAATAGTTTGCAAATTAATATCTTCTGAGGTTTGATTTGGCCTATATATGCATGGTAAATGTATATTGATATCATTAATTCGGACTTCGACCCAAAGAGAACTAACTGGCAATTCAATTTTGTATTTTTGTGATACATCGGAAGCAAATATGTTGATGTTGTCTACTTTATTTTTGATATATATACACACACCTCCCCCTCTTTGGTCAGCACGATCATTTCGAAAAAGAGTATATCCCTCTAGATTAATCAAGCTATTGTTTATACAATTATGTAACCATGTTTCTGTTAACATTATAACAGTTGGGTTTGATTTTTGAACATATATCTTAAACTCATCTACCTTATTGACCAGTGAACACGTATTAGTATACCAAAATGAAATTTCAACCACTCCAACTGTTTTATGTAAATTTAGTTTTTTGGTTTATCCGTTATAATAGTGGGGACTCCTCTTATATATTTAATTTTCAAATTTTTATTTCCCTTTCTTTTTTCTTCTTCCAATTTTTCAATGACCTCCTTAAGGTATTTTCGCTGTAGAACTGTTTGATCGCTTTTTATGTACATACCATTTTCTTCCGCTGCTCTTCTATTCTTTAAAACTGTTAGAGCTTCTTCTTTGGATGGAAAAACTACTCTAATGGGACGCATCTTTCCATCAGCATAACGTCCCAATCGCATTATTTCAGAATCTCTTGGTAAATTAAGCTCCATTTTTTCGAAGATTTTTAGGATATTTTCTTTGTCTTCATCTTTTCTACCTTGTGAATCTTTTTTCTTAGATTCCTCTACTCCGAAAACTAAAATATTTCTGGCTCTACTTTCCCTATCTTTTAATTCCATTAAGGTAGGTTCCAATATACTTTCCGTAGTAGGATTAGCGTGATTTGGTGTAGAACTTATGACTTCAACCTTTTCCTCCAAATTCTTAAGAGCTTCAGCGTAGTTTTTTTTGGGTAATTGTTCTTTAACTTGTACGATATCTTTGCCTATTATCGCTAAATCTTTTTTAAATTGGGTGGTGATTTCTACTTGTTCCTTCATTTGGGCCTCCAAAGAGATTTTATAGGATTCTATATCAGTCCTTAACTTCTTTGTGCTTTTAGAGGTATTTCTTAAGTCCTCCAGGGATTTAGATAGATCTTCATTTAGAGTTCTTATTTCCTGTTGAGCTTTGTTGAGGTCCTGTTTCATTTTTGGGATTGCCTTAATACAATCCGGACAGAGAAATAACATGGCTCTTGATTGGCTTGGGACGCAGCGAATTTCCTGGGCTTGCAATTTGACGCAGTCACTGCATACTACCAGTTTACAAAAATCGCATGGAAACCCGAAAAGTTTTCCTTTTTCTTCCCTAAACTGACACACAGATTTACACTTGTAGCAGTTGTGCTGTCCCATTTTAAAAGTTGCAAGTTATTCTGCCAATCCTGTATATTTATACCTGCACTATTTCAGTTTTATTAATATCGACAAAAACAAATTTAGCAGTTTGGTTTATAAACACACACTTCTTTTTTAGTAGAGATAAGATTTATTTTGGTAGGAATCTGAATGGTCTTTTTTATGTTGGTAAATGAGTTTTGGTATGTTTACATTTATTATAATACAATTAGAAGATAATTTTTCTCGAAAAGAAAATTATTTATTGGGAAAACTGTTATACAGGTTTAAGCACTGGTATTTAATTGTATCACCCACGAAAAAAGCGAATTTTTATGTTAATTTTAAGCGCAAAAAAACGGCAATTTAAGGGGACCGATCTAAAGCACGCCTTTCCGTAAACCACGACCTTCAAACTTATTTTAAGTTTATTTTTTATAAAACCAGGATCCAGCGATCGACGTCGAACAGTCTGACTGTGAGTAAACGGGCCTAAAACTGCTTTAGGGCTCATGAATTATTAGTGTACGTCGGTTCATTTAATTTGCATTGATACACCAACATAGAACACGTTTATTCAAAAACATTTTTTTACTTAATCTGTTTTGCTTCTGTCTGCAGCTGGCCTAACACTTTAAAAAACGCATCGTGTGTATTAGAAACGATCATAGGCTGTCAACAAAATATCCATGCGTTTCCAAATATCAAAATAAATATCGATATGTTGTGCCATCTCTACTTATTTGCTTTGGAATCAATCCTACCTATATTGCAAGTTCTTAACTCGATTCAGCAAATCAGCGTGGCCTGATGAATACTGCTCAATTACGTCTTTAACGTCGTAGGGTTTCAGGGCTTCCCGAAATTTTCTTCTTGCCACGAAGTATTTCAGCTAAAAATATTTGTAGAATATAAATTGGTGTTTTAATGATAAACTCTAAGAATAAGTACACACACACAGAAGACATACTTTCGGAACTTCTTTGTCATCAATTGTCTCGACAATGATTTGATTTAATAACTTCAGCTTAAAGATTTTTGAAAAACGACACTTTTATCCGTTTACTATTATTATTTCCATCAATCCATGATAAATAATTGAATGCAAATATTGAAAAGGATGAAATCTAAGCATGATTTTAAGATAAAAAGTTCATATAAGCGTAGATCCGTAACCGCTTTATAGTGAATTAAAAAAAAAAACGGGTTTTCCTTAATATGTTTGAGACCGCTTTAGTTTAACGGTTTTCGATTAAAAAAAATAAATTGCTTTTATTTGCATATCATTATGCGCCAATGAGAGTTCAATAAAATTGAATGTATCTCCTTAACAACGTCAAAATCAAAATAATATCTAATGTTAATTTGCATTAGAACCTGCACATTTTACATAACTGTTCTATCAAAGAGAAGAAAGGCAGTGGCGTACATATTTTTTGTTCCGCTGAAAAATTGTAACACCCTGAACCTCAAAAATAAAGCGGTCATGTACATATGAACTGTTCGGCTTACAATTGATCTAGAAATAATCATATAAACTAAGTACATTTTATTATGAAACACCCTTTATTGGCTGTTATGAAGTGACATAAAAAAATTACCTCTAAGTAAGCTCTGTAAATATTCACTATGTCTTAAATTAAACCTAAAAGTAAGGTACTAAATGGTAAAAAACTGGACAAGTTTGCTTTTTACTAAGAGGAATCCTTGGATTACTTATGGTAGTTACTTTAGAAAGACCGGCAGTATTAATAGAAAAGAGGACAGGGGCTGACCCATAGTCCGATTCAATTTTATTGTGAAGATATTTCTTAGCGACGAGGCAAGTTTCACCGCCCTAGGTATGTGAATTCGTAGCCAGTACTGATGTGGAGCTCAAATAATTCACTTTTTTTTTTAAGAAAAGCTTCTACATCCTTAGAAAAATTGATATGTTGGCAGCGATAAATAATCTGAAGCTTTTTGGGTCAATATTATTTTGAGAGAACTCTTTGTACAGTTTTGTATTTATTAGGTTATTATATTTTGTCACTTAATAATTATTACGTTAAAGAACCCACAGGGTCGAGTTATTGAAAGACATCAACAGTAACACTTGAGACGCGATAAGCGTGTGACCCGAGACCTTTTTTAAGTGGAAAACAGTTGGAGTCAGTTTTTAGGCAGAGAATAAGATTATGTTTATGTTTTTAAAAAACCTTCATAGACAACGCGTCGGAAGAGACAAACAATCGCCCACCATTTTATTAAACTAATAAAATGATTACACTTATACAGAGTATTTAATTTATTACAAAAGTAACGCGATCTGTTTGGATCCACTACACACAAATGGTCCTTCGAGCCTGGATAGTTAAATCGGCAAAACGGTCGGTAAAAACGGCTTTGTTCGGCAACACAACCGGGAAAGCTAATATACAAGTGCGACAAAACGGTCGTCAAAGGGACTTTTCGGCAACACAGTCGGAAAACCAAATACCTACAACAGTTTGTTTGGCAACACAGCTGAAAGAAAACCACAACCAAGGAAAATAGCGTCGATTGGTAAGTCGTCAATATTCCTTTTTACCATTTCCTTTACATATTCAATTGCATTATCTGATACTTTAGTGTGTTTAGAGATTTAAAAAAAAAAAATATGGCATCTGAAAATACTAACAATGCACTCGATTTAGCTGATATGTTAGCCAAATTAAAGTTAAAACGGGGACAAGTCAAATCCCAATTAACTAGATTTATTACATACCTAGATAATTTTGAATCTTTTTCGGGAAATTATGAAGAAGTTAGTGCTCGCGTAGAGAGAACAACGTTTCTTTTGGATCAATTTAATGACATCCAAACCGAAATTGAATACTTATCGGGAAATATTTCTCAGGACGCCGAGCGAGATGATTTCGAATCAAAATTCTTTAAGGCTATCGGTCAAGCCAAGAAAATGCTTTCAGATTTTTTAAAAACGCAAGATACACCACCAAATCCTGGTGCAAGCATTTTTAGTGTTAATAATGCAATTGGAAATACAAATGTTAATTTACAAAGTCCGGTAAGATTACCACCGATTAGCTTACCAGAATTTTATGGGGCCTACAGTCAATGGATGACATTCTATGACATTTTTAATTCTTTAGTACATTCAAATGCGCAGTTAAATGATGTACAAAAATTCTGGTACTTAAAATCATGCCTGAAAGGCGAAGCTGCTCATTTAATTCAGTCACTTGAAATTTCAAATCAAAACTATCAAATTGCTTGGGATATGTTAAGGGATAGGTTTGAAAACAAGAGATTGATTGTACACACTCACATTAAACATATTTTGGATGGTTTCACAATGAAAAACGAGTCACATTCTCAACTAAGAAATTTATTGGATAATTTCAACAAAAATTTACGTGCGTTAAAGGCACTTGGGCAGCCCATAGATATGTGGGATACACTTGTCATATACATATTGGGTAACAAACTTGACATTGTAACTAAACGGGAATGGGAGGAACATTTAAATAAACAAGGAATTGACTTTCCTACGGTTTCTCAACTAACGGAATTTTTAACCAAGCGTTGCAATTTCTTAGAGACCCTGGAAAGCAAAAATAAGACAGACAGAGGACAACAACACAACAAAATTCTAACACACGTGACGACAGGAAAGATTTCTTGTGCCTTTTGTCATAAAAATCATTTAAACTTTCAATGCGAAAAAATACTTACAATGCCGAAAAGGGATCTTTACACAGAAATTAAAAAACATAAACTATGCATCAACTGTCTAAGACCTTTTCATGATCACAATTCCTGCAATTCAGCAGGCTGTAAAAACTGCGGTCGAAAACATAATTCATTATTACATTTATTCTTTAATAACAGCGGTAACGTTGTCGGCGTCAATAGCTCTGTTAATAACCCAAACACTGTCGATCGCGACAATAATAACAAATCCCATGGCGGGTCACAAAGTACCCATAATACTCAAACTTTACTCTCAACGGAAATTAGTCGAGAAAATAAACAAACCTCAAATGATGCCTCAACTTCCAAGATCCAAGATTTTTCTAATCAAAACATAACAATGCATTGTTTATCGACTGGAAACAACAAACAAATACTTTTGGCAACAGCCATGATTAAAATTTTAGATTGCAATGGAAAAATAATAGAAGCTAGGGCCATTCTAGACAGTGCATCTCAAAGTAATTTTATTACCGATTCATTGGCTAGGCAACTCAATCTAAAAACTAAAAATTTTAGTATTCCCGTGGCTGGGATAAATAACTCTCTTAGCAAAATTTCAAAAAAGGTTGACGCCACATTTTATTCTGTCAGCGAAAAATATCAAATGAAAGATTCATTTTTAATTGTAAACAAAATTACCGAAAATCTTCCGCAAACCTCTTTTGACTTGTCTAACATAGACCTACCAAACAATATTGAATTTGCCGATAAAAATATAAATTTGTCGCGCCCTGTAGATGTTTTGTTAGGAGTAAACATATTCTATGACATACTATGTGTAGGACAAATTAAATTGGGCAAAGGCAAACTAATCTTAAACAAAACTAAACTGGGTTGGATTTTTGCAGGAACCTTATTTTTTGATTACAATGCATCATATAAAAATAATGACTCCACCATTTGTAACCTTTCAATAACAAATAATGAGTTGCATAGGCAAATCGAAAAATTTTGGACTGTAGAAAATTGCGACACTAAAAAACGGGACATTTTACCACAAGATTTGGCATGCGAAAAACATTTCACTGAAAACTATAGACGCGTATCGCAAGGTCGTTTTGAAGTAAGTTTACCCTTATCAAATAATTCTTTCGAATTGGGTGATTCGAAAAATGCAGCTATCAATCGATTTTACAGTCTCGAAAGAAGATTACAAAGGGACGAAAATTTAAAACGCGATTATATTAATTTTATGTCGGAATATGAAAAATTGGGACATATGTCACAAATCAGTTCGAATATAGACACGATTGACACGACATATTACTTACCACATCACGGTGTTGTCAAGGTTGACAGTACTACAACAAAATTACGCGTCGTGTATGATGCTTCGGCAAAAAGCGATAGCGGAGTGTCTTTAAACGACATCCTAATGACGGGTCCTGTCATACAACCAGATTTATTAACTATTATTTTAAACTTTAGACTTCATAATGTAGTTTTTACCGGGGACATTGAAAAAATGTATCGACAGGTCCAATTAAGGGAATGAGATCGACATTTGCAGCGTATTGTATGGCGTTCAAGTCCGAATGAGGATCTTAAGTTTTATACTTTAAACACTGTAACATATGGAACTGCACCTGCTTCATTTTTAGCGATTAGATCTTTAAATCAAGCCGCTATTGATAACGCTAAAAATTTGCAGAATGCTAGTAACGCAATTTTGAATTGTTTTTATGTTGATGATTTGCTAACTGGATCCGACTCTGTTAAAAATGCTATCACATTAAAAAACCAAATAATTCAGATTCTAAATGGTGCATGCTTTCCATTACGAAAATTTTATTCGAACAAGCCGGAAGTGTTAGCTGATTGCGATCAGGGTCAGTTAGAAAATTATGATTTATCTGAAGATAAAACTCGCAAAACACTTGGATTATTTTGGCAACCAAATAAAGATACTTTAGGTTATTCAATTAACTTTGAGAACTACGCAACGGTAACAAAACATCAGATTTTATCGGTTATCGCAAAAATATTTGACCCTTTAGGTCTGGCAGGCCCGATTACTGTACGTGCAAAAATAATTATGCAACGTCTTTGGCAGTGTAAGTTAGGCTGGGACGAATCGGTGCCCTTAGATATTTATACACTTTGGGCTTCATTTTTTGAACAACTACCAATCCTTGACAAAATAAAAATACCGCGTCAAGTAGTCACTCCAAATTATATAACTATAGAATTGCATGGTTTTTGCGACGCAAGCGAAGCCGCGTACGGTTCTTGTATATATTTAGTTACGACAGATATTAACGGGTTACGTCATTCAAAGTTATTATGCGCTAAAGGTCGAGTTGCTCCTTTAAAAACAATCTCATTGCCTCGGTTGGAACTTTGTGGGGCTCTACTTTTAGCGTGCTTGGCAAAAAATGTAGAAAGGTCTCTCGAAATTGACATAAAAAATAAATTTTTTTGGTGCGATTCCACTATTGCACTGTCGTGGATCGCGGGTGAACCGAGTAACTGGAATACCTTTGTAGCTAACAGGGTAACACAAATACATGAATTGACTGACAAATTCCAATGGAGACACGTTGGCTCCAAAGAAAATTCAGCAGACGTACTTTCCCGCGGATTAAATCCGCAACAATTACTTGATTGTCACTTGTGGTGGCACGGACCAGAATTTCTGACAAAACATGAAAACTTCTGGCCCGTTTTAGACCAAATTAATATTGACAACATACCGGACAGAAAACGGACAATTCAACTATCGTTTATGACTAACACAACTTATCAGGATCAGGATATTTTTAGAAGATATTCAAATTTCAATAAACTGCTTCGAATTTTTGCATATATATTAAGATTTATGCTAAATATTAAAACAAAACATAAAACCAGCAGAATTTTTGCGGAAATATCTCAAAATGAGTTAGATCAATCATTAAACACTTTAATAAAAATGGTTCAATATTATGAATATTCCAAAGAAATTAACGATTTGCGGAAACACAAACAAATTTCTAGGGACAGTAAACTGTTTTCATTGAATCCATTTATTGACGAGCAGGGTATATTACGCGTGGGTGGAAGAATTCGACACTCGACCTTGACTTCTGATATGAAACATCCAATTTTATTACCTCCTTATCATGATTTTACTAGACTTCTAATTGAGCATGAGCACAAACGAAACTTACATGCAGCAACTCAAGCTCTTTTGGTAATTTTGCGAAATAAATATTGGATTATTCATGGCAAAAATGCAGTAAAGCGTGCTATCAATCAATGTCTTGTTTGTTTCAAATCTAAACCTTATGTGAGCACTCCGATGATGGGTGATCTTCCTCAATCAAGACTAATGCCTTCACGTCCATTTTTAACTGTAGGCTGCGATTTTGCTGGTCCTATAATGATAAAGGATGGTAAACTACGTTCTCGCAAGATAATAAAGGCTTACATTTGTATTTTCATTTGTTTTGTTACACGAGCTATTCATATTGAGCTCGTTGGAGATCTAAGTACCGATTCATTTTTAAATGCATTAAAGCGATTTGTCTCTCGAAAAGGACTATGCAAAAATATTTACTCTGATAACGGAAAAAATTTTGTAGGAGCTAACTTTGCACTACAAAAACTTAGTAAATTCTTACAGGACGTTTCAAAGGGTCATAAAATATCAACATTTCTACTCGAAAACGATATTAAGTGGCATTTTATACCACCACGATCACCTTCATTTGGAGGTCTTTGGGAGGCTGCGGTAAAGTCTACCAAATTTCACTTAACCAGAGTCTTAAAAGAGGCTTACTTATCTTATGAATCTCTTTATACAATATTGTGTCAGGTAGAGGCTATTTTAAATTCTCGACCTCTGACCCCATTATCCAATGATCCCGATGATCTTCATGTCCTAACCCCTAGCCATTTCCTAATTGGCGACCTACTTACCTCCATTCCACAGCGAGATGTCACCGAGGTACCTACTAACAGATTGGTTCTGTACGAACGTCTTCAGCAATTAGTTCAGCATTTCTGGAGACGATGGTCATCCGAATACTTAACATCTTTGCAGTCAAGAGCAAAGTGTGGACGCAACAAGGGGCCACCTATCAAGATCGGATCCCTAGTGCTTTTACGTGAGGAAAACCTTCCCCCTCAGCAATGGTCATTAGGCAGAATCATTAAAGTTCATCCCGGAAAAGACAATGTCATCCGCGTAGTGTCCGTAAAAACTAAGACGGGAGTTTTTAAACGTGCGGTTACTAAAATAAGTGTTTTACCGATTGAGATGGACTAAAGGACTCTATTTTATTTTTTACTTTATGTTTACATTTTTTTTTATACATTAATTTTATATTTGTATGTTGGTATACATCTTGTAACCTATATCATTGAAATTACTCTTTCAAGGTGGGCGGGATGTACAGTTTTGTATTTATTAGGTTATTATATTTTGTCACTTAATAATTATTACGTTAAAGAACCCACAGGGTCGAGTTATTGAAAGACATTAACAGTAACACTTGAGACGCGATAAGCGTGTGACCCGAGACCTTTTTTAAGTGGAAAACAGTTGGAGTCAGTTTTTAGGCAGAGAATAAGATTATGTTTATGTTTTTAAAAAACCTTCATAGACAACGCGTCGGAAGAGGCAAACACTCGCCCACCATTTTATTAAACTAATAAAATGATTACACTTATACAGAGTATTTAATTTATTACAAAAGTAACGCGATCTGTTTGGATCCACTACACAACACTCTTAATGCGGATCGACATCAACAAGAATTACCCCTAAGTAAGCTCTGTAAATATTCACTATGTCTTAAATTAAACCTAAAAGTAAGGTACTAAATGGTAAAAAACTGGACAAGTTTGCTTTTTACTAAGAGGAATCCTTGGATTACTTATGGTAGTTACTTTAGAAAGACCGGCAGTATTAATAGAAAAGAGGACAGGGGCTGACCCATAGTCCGATTCAATTTTATTGTGAAGATATTTCTTAGCGACGAGGCAAGTTTCACCGCCCTAGGTATGTGAATTCGTAGCCAGTACTGATGTGGAGCTCAAATAATTCACTTTTTTTTTAAAGAAAAGCCTCTACATCCTTAGAAAAATTGATATGTTGGCAGCGATAAATAATCTGAAGCTTTTTGGGTCAATATTATTTTGAGAGAACTCTTAATGCGGATCGACATCAACAAGAATTTTTTTTCACCATTTAATGAAGCAGTTTCTCCTTTAATTTCATTCCAGGTCATCGCTTTTGATATGTAGGACATCTGTACACGTATATAACAGTTTATGGGTCTTGACTAATCTTGACTACAAAACCCGATGTTGGCCCATTAAAGAACATTGAAACACCGCAACGAATCTTGTCCGAGTATATCAGTGAGTTAAGAATAGGCTCCTGATCTATAGAATATGTAGCGACCGTGAATATGTGGACTAGGCGACCTTTTTTGAGGAGGTCAAGCCAAAGCTAAAAGTGATCGGTGTGCTGAAAGACATTTTACGCATTTATCTGTCGGCAAAGGTGAACATGGAGGCCATAGGACGTTATTTTTTACCAACGCAGCAGGTGTGAAGAGAAAATAACTTATTGTAGCTGTAGGAAGTTATCTAAATTATATGTATGAACCTTTTGTCGATGATATCAAACACCCGAGCAACAGAATTTTAGGAAAATAATTGAGGTACGTAAAAAAATGATTTGTAACGAAAATCAAATTTTTATTTAACTTAAAATATTTGAAAAAAAAAATTACTAACGTTTGTGTGCGATTGTATTCGCATTACGCTATCCTGTTATTAAGGTACTGACGAGTGTTATTTTGCCTGGTTCGCAACTTTGGCATTATTTCCAGGACAGTATGTCATCTCAGCTCTCTTCTTACTCACATTACTCCAGAGTGCTAGTTAAATTATGCAGTATGAATTTTCCAGTAAACTACACGATATTTGAAAATCGAAAAACCAAATATTATATCTGATAATGTTTTAGAGTCTAGCTTTGAAAATATTTAATAAATAATAAAAGAAATATGAGGTTGTCGGTTCGTTGAGATATGCAAAACAAAAGATATCTATACATGTACATTTGCTACTAACAACAAAATATTGTGGTTTAAGGGGGCGTTATTGTTGTAAACGAGATCTGTCTCAGTTAGAATCTAACCAAGTTTCACGTTATCAATCACTCATTCATCGGCAGCGATTGTAATCATATTTTTACGAAGACGCCCTCAACGGATCTAAAAGTAGATAAATTCCAAAAAAGTATCCTGGAAAATATATAAAAATGGTTTGAAGATTTTAGATATGTTTTGAAACCAATTGAAACGACCCAATCAAATCCTCAAATCTCTTATACGATAAAACGTTTGAAATATGACCGTATTAATTTGCCTATTTACCAAAACGCTCTTTCGATAGTAGTAATTCCAACATTCAGCTATGTTGGTGAAGTGATGTTGACCAATTGTTTTATTCGCATTGAATCCGATCTAAGACATTTGTACAGAGTGCGCCAAATTAAACACTTTTTCAGGGAAGCTCCTATTTCTAAAGGATATAGATAAAATCTGATGCCACAAAGTATTTTAGCTGAAAATGTGTGTAGAATACGAGGCTTAATTTTAATGATAAGCGTATTGGTGAAAACCGCATATCGATATATATCACCGTTTCGGAGATACACGGTGTTTTTAGGAAATGTGCATTTTCAAAAGTTCAAATTTTTAATTTTATATTGAAACACAGTGGCTCAAAGCTATTTACATATTGACTTTGAGGCGCACACTTTGAACAAGTAGGCTTTGAATTTGAATAAAGCGTTTAACGGCAGTAATTAAAACTTATGTTTACAATAAAAACATTAGACCGTTCTAACAATTTAAACTATTTTTAAAATAAAAATTACCTTAAAAAAAACAAAACAACAATAATATGTAACCGCAAAAAAAACGATATATCCTTCCCCTGTGCATAGACAGCACTCTTTCTCGACATTTCTTGCTGAGGTAATCAGTTCAATTGGGTTGGGAGATGCAAAACCTTGCTCACCGCAACTTCTAATAATTCTTATATCTAGTGTCCGTTGGCAATTTAAAAATAGGTTCTCTCAACCTTCCCCAGAGATAAAAGTCCATTGGTGTTAGATCCGGTGACCTCGCCGGTCAACGGTTGGGACCTTGGTCACCTATCCAATTATTTCCAAAATTGGCCTCTAAAAAATTGTTCATGATTGCAGCGTTGTGAGGGGTGCCCCGTTTTGCTGAAAAAAATGCGTTCCTTAGTTACATTAGTGGCAATTTATTCCATAATGGGGTCCTATTTGTTGCCTTGGAATTTCCAAATACATTTGGCATGTGAGAGTGCCATTATAAATAAACAGAGCAATAATCCTACCCTTTAAAGCAACTGCCCACACACTAACTCTAAATCTTCCTTACCTTTTTTGTTCGACAATTGGATGAGCAAAATAACATTCGGCGTTGTCCTGGTTGAAGGCGATGAACTTTTCTGTCCGCTTAAGGTTCGTTCTTGCTAGTCCTATTGATGTCTTTAACATTCGCGTTGACGTTTTCTCCCTGGATACTGCTTGTAATACAAATTTATTGCCTTCTTCCCGGTTTGTATGAAGCAGGCTATCATATCTCATCTTTTATAATTTTTATATTTTATTGCAAATTTATTTCAAAAATAAAACAAAAACTAAGAAATGAGGACAATCTTTACTGCCTAAATCAAAATTTGACACCTGGTAGTAAACATTTGCACCCTATTTATATCGCCGCGTCGTTCAAAGCCTAATTATTTAATGTGTGCATTTAAAAGTCAACACGTAAATAACTTTAAACTTTAAACGAGTTTCAAAGGAAACTTAAGCAAAACACCAAGTTTACTATATTTTTGAAATAGCAATTTGAAGCGCTCTTAAATTATGCAAAAATATACAGGGTGTTTTTCTATTGATGCCTATTAAAATATTAGTTTGAAAAAAAATTTACTTACACCATTGAATCCTACATAAAAAAGTGCTTTAGTAATGTTATCATAAAAATAAAAAAAAATTGAACTGGAAAACTTTTCGAAAATGCACATTAAAATTAAGCTTTAGACACCGGCATCAGATTTTATCTATCTCGTTCAGGAATAGAAGTTTCCCTTTAAAAGTCTTCAATTTGGCCCACCCTGTTCAATACCCTTCTACGAGATAGTAAGCCACTAAACCATTTGATTATGTGAGACAAAAAATGCCGAGATATGTGGCACATGTGAGTATCTTTTCGAGGATACTAACATCAATAAAAACATTAGACCGTTCTAACAAAAGCCGTTGCCACATAACAGGTGAAAAAATATTTAATGTGTCACGTTCCATATGTAATTTAAATTATGAATTACCCAGTTTTATTCCAATCATATTGTTTAATTCCAGGAACTACGATAGTCACCTAAAGAAATTTTATGCAGATATAGTGACAGAATTAATGTTATAGCTCATACCATGACAACCTTCTTCATACAATATGTTGTCACATAGCGCGAACGGTAGCTTTTAAGTCGTAGTTCGATACTTAAATACTTACTACCTTCCTCTCGTCGTTGGTTTGCCTTGGACGCCACCTACTTTCACGTGAGTATAAACCAGGAAAATATACCGAATACCTGTATCTATTAAAAAACCACACAATCAATAAATTAAGAACAATTTCCCATACTAATATACCCATCTTAAGATTTAATGCGAGGTTTATGCCAGTTGACATTGTGAATAAGAAAGTATTTAGGTTCAACGCTGAAGTTTAAACTGGGTTTAAAAGGGGCACTTAACTACTCTTAGCGCAATTATTTATGTTAGAACAAAATAGCGCATAACCTTGGGAAATATTATAGAGCCTTGATATCTTCATTATGACGTAAGGTTATAAAATTGTGACCTATTGTCAAGATAGCTTTGCAAGTTTAGGTTTGTGTAAATTTGATTTTTTTTATGGTTAAAAAAAGTAATAGAATTTAAAATAATTACAAAAAACTATGGTAAACGATAAGAAAATCAATATATTGAATCGAACTTATACGAGCCTGCAACCACCAAGGCTTTCGCTGCCACTGCTACAGCAGGATCCCATGTGGATCCTTAAAAGCTTTTCTGGTGGACCAGGTGGAATTCAGCATGTAGATTCCATTCCTGTGGGTTTATATAAACCTAGTAGGGGCCATCTGGAACTATAAGGTAGCTTATAGGCTCACCTTGAAATAAAATGGGTACTAAAACTTATGTGGTTAGTTACATAACTCCATATTATGCAAAAATACATGGACAACGCCCAAAGGCAGAAAACCCCTATAACCAATAGAAAAGAAAATTACCCACGGAATAAACAAAATGAACTGTAAAATTAAAGAAGACCTACCTTTAACAGGTAAGTGAAGGCCACTCGCTTTTTTCTAAAGAATGCTTCGACTGAGAATAAAGCCTTCTCAATCGAGGCATCACGACCCAAAGCCACGAGAATTCCGAGGAACCTCGTCTCCTCAAAACTGTCAAGAGTTTTGCTGACCTAACGATATAGCCCAAAAAAAAAGGAAAAAAAATAGACATCCTACGATGGATTAGGACAACACAAGGGGCTGAATTTAACCAGAACTTAAATGCACTTTGTAGAAATATGACTCTAATAATAATCAGAGGTAAGTTTAATATTCCCCACGTCAAGGTGTCAATTTTAAAATTGCTACATATCACCCACCGACAATAAAATAGGCTTTGAAATAGACTACTTTCCATAGAAAATGCAATGACTATAATAATCAGCATTAATCAAGGATAAAATGAGATAAAGAGAAAAGCCTCCTAAGTAGTTTTAACTTGATAGCTGCATATATCACTTGCCTTAAAACGGGCCAAATTGGTAAGGACAAAATCGTTAAGGACAAACTCGGTAAATCATAATCAGAAAGGATCTATCTAAAACTAGCAAGACACGGTAAATACCCTGGTAAACATTACTAAAACGAAAATATTTGCGTAACGATATACGTCATGTCACCATAACCATAAGAAACAGGGATGCAAATTATTGGTAGGATCTGGCCTACTATAATAAAAATGTGCAACAAATTAAAAGGACTAAATCCGAAGGAAAAATATTCTGGAATTTCCAGACTTTTGTTTACTACACAACTAACTTGACTAAAGAAAAACCAATCTCCATTAGGGAATGTTCGTGAAACTCCAAATGCAGGAAGAAGCACTCTCCAGGCAGTCAGTGGAAATCTTGAAAGAGCAACGAAAGTTAGCATTGCGTGACTCCAATTATGACGTGTATCGTTTATTAACCTCACACAGTCTAGTCTAAGGAATATGCTTACCAACACTGGATGAGTCAGAAAATCCACCAGGAGGATATGCTCTGAACAATGGAAAAGCAAGAAAAGAATGAAATAAGTAAGGGTAACCCAAATGTTCCACCTGTCATAAAGGAGCAAGGTATAGCACTCGCTACGCTATAAACACTGAGGCATTAGGAAAAATATACGAACTGAATAGGTTGTTTCGTAAATTGTCACTACCACCAGCCCCCCATATAGCGTGATCTGAGAAGGAGTTGCTCGAAAACAGTGGGTTGGCACCAGCATAATGCAAGGACTCATTAGGACTATAAGCCAATGACACATCCTCTCCAAGGCTCATCCTTCCCGTCAGATATGATTAAACCATCTCCTATATGAGATTTGATAACAACCAACCAATGGCCTGTATATAAGGCGGGCGTAAATAGCTCCAATTCCCATCCCCCCTCTTTAACTTTTAAACGGGGCAGGATATCGACGTCGGATAAAAACCAAATAAAATGGTCTTACTTTTACTCCTTTCAGGCATAAGAATGGCATGTGTCACTGAACCTACCCCACAAAGGAAGTTGTCGACAAGAAAATTTTAAATGAAGTGTGGGGGTGTAATGTTGCCTTGTATGAAAATTATTTTGAACCCCTATTTAACGTCTTCTGTACAAAAGAATCATCTAAGCAAGTTTTCAAAATGTTGTCCTACTTCCTGACAATAAAACAGACTGCTTTTAACTCATTTCTTACATTTTAGAATGTTTCTGGTACAATGTTAGAACAAACCTACCTAATTATATCTTTTAGTTCCTGAATTTTTTGGGGTTGTGATATGAAAACCTTCGATTTTACACATTCTCACAAGAAAAAATCGAGGGAAGTCAAGTCTGGTGACCGAGATGGCTATTTCAGTGGACCTCGTCGGCCGACTCACCGTCCTGTATAGTTTCGGTCCAACCAATTTCTGACCTGTCTAAAAAATGTATATACAGGGTGTAACTAAATAAGTGTAAAACATTTAAGGGGGTGATTCCTCATCGAAAAAAAGATAGGATCTTTCATATAAACAAACTTTATTGGAGCATCCCTTATTAAGATACAGCCCCTTAAAGGGGGTACATAAAATCATTAAAGTAACAAATTAAGAACAGAACAACAATACACAATTAGTATTACTTCAATCTCAAAAATTTACAAACCCACAGCTTGATACCAATTTAATTGTCACTATCGCTAATAGCGGCCTACTAGATAAATTAGTTTCGTATTTTCGTTTTATGGCGATATGTATCTTGGTCGTAAAATATTTTTTTGCTGCGAACTGGTTTATTTTGGGCAAAAAATTCAAGAGACATTTTTTGTTTAGAATGAAACAGGCTATCGGAAATTAATTTTTAAATGGTAAACAAATAATAAGGCAAAAAGTTGCATTGGAAATAAATTTTAGGGGTTGCGTTTTCCACCCCTTACAACCATGGGGTAAACCAAATAAATTACTGGCTTAGTGTCTTTTTGGTAGTAGAAAATGTCAGGTTAATTTCAATATTGTAACTTTTGTAGTGCTTGTGAAAAAAATTCTTAAACAAATTTTATGTACCCCCTTTAAGGGGCTGTATCTTAATAAGGGATGCTCCAATAAAGTTTGTTTATATGAAAGATCCTATCTTTTTTTCGATGAGGAATCAGCCCCTTAAATGTTTTACACTTATTTAGTTACACCCTGTATATTATACAATTATACACAGTGTGTAAAAAGTCCCGGACCGGTCAATTATTTAGAAAATGGCGCACAATATGAAAAAACTTCCGGTATAAAAGTTGTAGGCCTTAAAAAAATCTATAAAACGAGGACACCTGTAATTATACAGGGTGCCTCAAACAGTCATGGTAAACAAAACTTTGGTTTATTTAAATGGAATGACCCCTTTTTAGTCACGTTTTCTGATTCCTCTAAACATTCTAAACAACAATTACGAAACATGTCATATGGCTAAACCCACTAGTTTAAGAAATAGTTTGAGTTACAGGACATAAAAACAACAGGTAAGATATTACCTACATTTTGCATTTTTATAAGCTGGTATGTTTTGCGTTAAAACTGTAAAAAGAAACATAAAAATTGTAACTAAATGTACCCGCGCAAGTTTTCTTAAAAATTGAATAACAATTAAATTAAATAGAAGCAGTAAAATTGATAACAAATTTACAAGAATAAAAATAAATTTAAGTAGGTCGTTATTTAATTAAATGTTGAAAATGTCTCCCTCCCACAGTTTGACAATGGGCTAGGGTATAATGAAATTTGTCGATGACGTTTTGTAACATTTCTTGGTTAATAGATTCACATTCTTTAATAATTCGTCTTCTCAATTCGTTCAGATCTGCAAGTTCTGTCACATACACTTTATTTTTTAGTTGTCCCCTGAGAAAATAATCAAGGGGCGTTAAGTCAAGCGACCTAGTGGGCCATTATATGGGCCCCTTCGCCCTATCCAGCGGTTAGCAAAAGTATTATTTAAGTAAACTCTTAGAGCTCGCCCAAAATGAGGAGGAGCTCCGTCCTGCTAAAACCACGTATGTCGTAATAGTGGTTTTACTGTATTGGTTATTGCTGGCACAATTTGATTTTGCAGCATGTGGAGATAATATTCTGCATTCAAATTTCCCTATATCAAGAAAGGTCCCACTCATCTATTGCCAATAATACCGAACCACACATTTACTTTTTGGGGGTGTTGAGTGTGTGTTTCTCTCATCCAATGTGGGTTTTGATCAGCCCAGTAACGACAGTTATGTCGATTAACATTCCCGTTTAACATGAATGTTGCCTCATCCGAAAAAACTATTTGATTAAAAGAATTGTTATTTTCTTCCTGTTTTTGCATCATTACTTTGCAAAATTAAATTCTACGTTCGAAATCGTCTTCTAATAATTCCTGGACTAAAGTTATTTTATAGGGGTAAAAATTACTGTTTTTTTTAATAATTTTAACTGAATTAAAACATACATCAACTTGGGTAGCAGCTTTTCTCAACGAAAAATGTGGATCCTGAACAAAATGAAGTAATGACTCTAATTTTTTTTCGTCACTAGTTGCCGATTTTGGTCTTCCAAAACGAACTTTATCTCTGCAACACCTGGTTTCCTCGAATCGTTGAACTGTTCTCACAACTGTAGATTTTGATATAGGCTGTCGGTTTGGAAAAGTTATATTGAAAAATTGCTTTGGTTCGGTAAATGATCTTTGTCGGTCTTCAAAACCTCTGATCATTAGTAAAGTTATACGTTCCTTTTCGTTGAGACACATTTTCAGAAATTAATATGATATTGACGCAACACATTCTGGTACCAGCTTGTAAAAATGCAAAATGTAGGTAATATATTACCTGTTGTATTTATGTCCTTTAACTCAAATTATTTCTTAAACAAATGGGTTTAGCCATATGACATGTTTCATAATTGTTGTTAAGAATGTATAGAGGAATCAGAAAACGTGACAAAAAAGCGGTCATTCTATTTAAATAAACCAAAGTTTTGTTTACCATGACTGTTTGAGGCACCCTGTATAATTACAGGTGTCCTAGTTTTATAGATTTTTTTAAGGCCTACAATTTCTATACCGGAAATTTTTTTTTATTTTGTGCGCCATTTTCTAAATAATTGATCGCTTCTGGACTTTTTACACACTGTGTATACAGGGCTGCCCAAAAGTCCGGAATAAAATTATTATAGCCTTAACCTGTAACTTTTGGGGAAAATGCTCGGATACGTCAATTTAGTTTTATATATGCTCACATTTTGACGTTATTCGTTTGTTTTTTTATAGACATTTGTCAAAGATATGACGACATCCATCTTTTTTTTAACTGGAAACATACAGCTTGTGATAAATCATTTGAAAGCTAATATCTCGTACAGTATGCTCATAAATTTTGGCGCGACTCTAGCAAGCTATTTCAAAATGGGGACTGTTAAAAGTTTTAAAAAATCCCTATTTAAATAAGCGGAAATGATAAATCATTGATGTTTCTTTTACCTTTCAAGGTAAGAAATCTTCATTGTTTCACGTTCTGACATTTTGTGACAGTGTGACTTAACAATAGTTATGGTTTATTTGTTATTTATTTTGTTAAAAAAAAAATGTAACGAAGCAAAACAAAACACAACAAAAAGGTGGTAAAATCCGTCGACGGAATTTCGAATGGATTCAGCCGGTATGTTATGTGTCTCCAATCTAATTTCGTTTTTCAAGTCTTTAATATTATTTGGCCTATTTTGGTAAACTTTTTCTTTTAAATATCCCCAAAGAGAATAGTCTAGAGGCGTTAAGTCTGGGGACCTCGGTGGCCATTCAATTGTACCACGTCGTCCAATGCAGCGACCTGGAAATATCTGATCTAAATATCTTCTCACATTGACACCAAAATGCGGGGAGCACCATCTTGCTGAAACCAAATTATTTCGTTAGGTATATCTGGATCTACTTCGTTGGGAAAAATTACAGCTAGAGCAGGCCTCAACTCGAAGGTTAAGAAATCCAGGTACCGTTCAGCTGTGAGGTTTCCTTCCGAAAAGAATGGCCCTAAAATTCGGTTATTAATGATACCTGCCCATACATTTACTTTCTGGGGCCGCTGAGTATGCGCTTCAAATATCCATCGTGGATTTTCTTGACTGCAGAAACGATTATTATGTCAGTTAAATAGAAAATAATATGTTCTGTGGCAACCTATTATTCTCGTCAGACCGTCTCATCATTTCTTCGCAAAATTGCAAACGCCTATCATAGTCATCTTCTGAAAGCTCTTGGACAAGACATACTTTATAAGGGTGGTATTTTTCTGCATTCAAAAATCTTTCTATAGTACCTCTAGATGTATCATGATTTTGAGCCAAATAAACTGTTGAAACCTACGGATTATCCTGCAGAGATAATGCAATATCCAATTTTTCAGCGTCGCCTAAAACACGTGGCCGTCCATTTGTAGGCATGTCCTTTACTGTGCCATGTTCTTCGGAAATACCTAAATTAATTTTACAAGTTCACAATGTCAAAAAATGTCAGAACGTGAAACAATGAAGATTTCCAAATGATGTATCACAAGCTGTATGTTTTCATTTAAAGAAAAAATCGATGTCGTCATATCTTTGACAAATGTCTATGAAAAGCAAACGAATAACGTCAAAATGTGAGCATATATAAAACTAAATTGACGTGTCCGAGCATTTTCCCCAAAAGTTACAGGTTAAGGCTATATTAATTTTATTCCGGACTTCGGGCAGCCCTGTACATATACAGGGTGACGCGGATCTAAATGAACATACTTCAAAACAAGACAAAGAATACCTTGGGGGTTCTTAATCACCCATCTTTGATAGTTCAATTGTCGATAGTTAATAAGATACAGGGTCTTTTATGAACTTCAGCAATTTTTTGTTCTTGTCATATTTTTTAATGCACTCCGTATAAAATTTTCATATTGGGTCAACATCTGTAACCTATCTGTCGCTTAAAATTGCAGTATCAGAAAATTTTAAATTCCAGGCCCGTATTAAAAAAAGTTGACATTTTCAATTTTTACATTTTTAACACCCTGTAGATCAATTTTTTCAAAATATTATTTTTTTATTGGAAAGAGCATAAAGAATTGACCCTAACGGCATAATTTTCAAAGTTCCCGCACCCATCACTTGATTAGAATAAATGGTTGTTTTGTAAAAAATTTCAAAATGGTGCATATTTGGAAATTAGAAATTAAGAAAATAACAATAAAAAAGCAAAAACTGCTTCCGAAGTAAAAAAATAAATGTACTAAACGTTTAATAGTTTTAACGAGACTAAATTTTAGGGAACAACACAACAACAAATAACAAAGTAATAATAATAATAACAAAACTGCAAGTTAAAATCGACTGCTTAAAATCTAATACATAGAAAAAGTTTTAGCAAGAATTAATTTTAAGAGCACTTTAGCAGAACACTATTATTTAAGAAGCTGTTCAAAATGCCCTCCATTGGCTTGTTCACATCTTCGTCTTCTGATGTTTAAATTTGACACTGCTTTTCTAATTGCGTCTGGGTTATTTTTTATTTCCTGAAAAGCATTAATAATTCGTTGCAAAAGCTGCTCCCGCGTGTTGATTTCTTCTGAATAAACAAAATTTTTCATATTCCCCAGAAAAAAAAATCCAAAGTATTAAAGTCCGGCGACCTGGCTGGCCATAAATGGGGCCCTCCACGGCCTATCCATCTGTTAGGAAACGTAATATTTAAAAATTCAGATACAACCCTTGCAAAATGTGGTGGGGCCCCATCATGTTGAAAAAAGAGCCCTCTCACGTTAGCATTTTCATTCTGCATAAGTCCTGGCAAAATGTTTTGTAAAAAATTTAAATATTGATTTCCATCTAATCTTTCAGCAAAAAAGTGCGGCCCAATTAATTTATTATTTATTATACCTGCCCAAACGTTTATGGAAAATTTGTGCTGCGAATGCGATTGTCTGATGGCATGTGGATTTTCTAACGACCATACATGGGAATTCCTTGAATTATTTACACCATCTCTGTTAAATTGTGCTTCATCGGTCCAGAGGATTCGATAAAGACTCCTTTGGTGTCTACTGAGCCACTGGCAAAAGAGTAACCGGTTTGCATAATCGCCAGGTTCCAATCTTTGAACTTCTTGAACATGAAACGGATGCAAGCCTTCCTTTTGCAGTGTTACATTAACTCTTTTTTGCGGGATTCCTAGACGTGTCGCAATTTTTCGAGTAGATGTTTTGGGATTATCTTCAACAAGATTTAAGATATCTTCTTCCTCCTGAACTGGATGTCGTATTGGTTGATCAATATTATTGTCGGTGGGAAAATGTCCATGTTCTCCAGCAAATAAAAATACATTTGCAAATGTTTTGTGATATGGACATCTTCTACCCGGAAATCGCCTACGATATTCCCGAACAGCAGCTCTTCCATTACCGTTACAAAAACCGTATACAAAAATAATGTCGGCATATTCGGCATTTGAAAATTGGTAAGGCATCTTCAACAGAAAATTGCAATAATTGTTAACCGAATACTAACAAAGGTCAGACAACTGTCACATATCTGATAGTGACTTGAATTGTTGCTATGGAACAGTAACTCGATAGTCTTTGGTTTGTTTTTAAATGAGGCAAAGCCTACTTTACAAAGTTTGAAATTTCTGACTGTAATTTACGATTTTTTGTCGATGTCTAAAAAGCAATCATTATCTTGCAGTTTTGTTATTATTATTATTACTTTGTTATTTGTTGTTGTGTTGTTCCCTAAAATTTAGTCTCGTTAAAACTATTAAACGTTTAGTACATTTATTTTTTTACTTCGGAAGCAGTTTTTGCTTTTTTATTGTTATTTTCTTAATTTCTAATTTCCAAATATGCACCATTTTGAAATTTTTTACAAAACAACCATTTATTCTAATCAAGTGATGGGTGCGGGAACTTTGAAAATTATGCCGTTAGGGTCAATTCTTTATGCTCTTTCCAATAAAAAAATAATATTTTGAAAAAATTGATCTACAGGGTGTTAAAAATGTAAAAATTGAAAATGTCAATTCTTTTTAATACGGGCCTGGAATTTAAAATTTTCTGATACTGCAATTTTAAGCGACAGATAGGTTACAGATGTTGACCCAATATGAAAATTTTATACGGAGTGCATTAAAAAATATGACAAGAACAAAAAATTGCTGAAGTTCATAAAAGACCCTGTATCTTATTAACTATCGACAACTGAACTATCAAAGATGGGTGATTAAGAACCCCCAAGGTATTCTTTGTCTTGTGTTGAAGTATGTTCATTTAGATCCGCGTCACCCTGTATAACACACTAGTTAAGTTTTCCTCTAGAAATACAAATTGGTTTTTACTGTTTGAGGAGTCTGAGCTTATCTCTAAAAATATGCGCCCTTACATCAGCCAAATATCTAACATTTTGTCGGTTGACATTTCTATGTAAAAGAACGTACATTTATCACTAAAACAAATGATATTTGTGTAAACCGGATTTTGTATTACTCGCTCGGACATAACTCCACAAAATTACATTCTTCTGTCAGGATTATCTTCATGTAGTTCATTTAATATCATTAATTTATATGAGTGAAACCTATGTTTTTAAAAGTATTTTTTTTTGGTTATAGAAATATTACGCTCGCCAGAAAATGTTACCGTCGACTGCTAGGGGATATTGACCACAGATGCAACAATTTGCATTTGTTGCTCTTCCGGGAGGAGAGATTTTATTCCAGTCCATTTTGTCAAAGTAAACTACCAGTTCTTTGAAACTTTTCATCCGCAGAGATTTTCGTCATATAGGATTATCGGCAAATCTGTCATTACAAATCCTTTCAGATTCTTCAAAATTACGCCCAGGCTCGACGTAAATAATAATAAACGTATTTTATTGTTGAAAAATAAGTCCATACTTTCAGTGGAGTCAATGTAATATAAAATTAAACAAGGCAGTCTTGTTCCACAGTTTAGTTGTTAACATAAAAAAGTTTTTTAAGCTCCCGACATGTTTCGAGTACTTATGTACTCATCTTCAGTGGATACCAACATCGAGTTTTAACATCGAAGTAAGTTGTCTCAAATAAATGAGTATAACAGAAAGGCTGGAGACTTGGTGTATTAGATGGTTAATTATATGGAATGAGAAGTAAAGTTAAGATTGAGTTTTGTAATTTAGATAAGTGAAACATATTTAAGTAGGATAATAAAAGATTATGACCTCTAAAGGAGAGAAGTTTTCTTTAATTTTGTTAAGCAGTTAAAGTATAGATTGTGTTAATTGAAATATAGGAAAAGTTTAAAAGGAAGGTTTTTTAAATTAGGAATGATGAGCTTGTATGATTAAGTTTAGATTAGTAAAACATAAATTAAGTTCAAATAAAGAAAGATTGTGACATCTGGAGGGGAGACGTTTTCTTTTAACTTGTTTTTGAAAATCATAGGTTTTATTTAATAAAAAATTATGTAAAATGTTGAAAAGTTTTTTAAAAATTTAGAGAGGTTAATGTTCCAAAATTAAATATATGTGGCTACCAAAAGAGATAAGATACTAAATTGAAATAAAGGTTTCTAAGCGTAAAAATTGTAACGATTTTGCCAACGGAATAAGTGGATAGGCAAATAATCTGAACTATACAGTTAGTATCATCCTACTTTTTAAGATCTTTATTGTTCAATCTACCGGCCTTAGAGCCATCAATATTTTTAAGTTCATAAACCAAAATAGAAATCTTCTTATGCACAAAATTGAGAGAGTATACTTTGGAGCTATCATTGCTATGAAATGCCGCATTAGATAAGACTTCATATTTTTGGCATACCCCGATTATATTAAATATCTCGCATTCTAATGTGCTTTAGAATTACGTTCAACTGCACAATAGAGTCGTTTCTTAATATCAACAAAATTTCCCAGACCATGTATGTTTTTCACATATTAAATTGCTATTTTCCGAAATAAATAAATAATAAATAAAAACTTATTGATCTTTGCTACAATTTACATAATGCAGATAGGCAAGTCACAATAATAATAAATATCACAAATGTTTAATATATTTACACCAAAAAATATATTTACAAAAGACAGTACTTCTCGCACTCACGTTAAACAAGGTACACCAAAGTACATCACAATAGAATCAGAATGTAAATAATTAAACGAGCTGGCGAACTCATCTAACGAAAAGAAGCAAAGAGAAATTAAGAATTTCTAAAGTAACTCTACAAAAAAATTCAAAGAACTTTAGTTTCAGAAGACCGTTAAAAGCGGTATAGTTCACAAAGTAAATCAACAATAAGTACTGATAATTTTGTTGTCCGTTATTATATGCCAATGAAGTTTTTTGTAAGGGACCGAAACACCGCAGTAGAAATATATTCTCGTATATGTTGTTCTATTTTCTGATTGGCTATGTATAAACATGGCGGCCACGGTTGTTTTGACTACGGACTACGATGGGAGGTGTACGATCCTTTTAATCGATTTTAATTGGTGCCCCACGCGGGATTGAAATAATGTGGGTGGGTCACCTCGAGACGGCAGAGGACTCTTCAACAACATATTGACGGGAGAAGTTCGCTTCGCGACCGGGTTCCAGGGGACCGGTTTTTTTAAGGCACAAAAAATGTGGTTTTTCTCCGTTCTGTAATAAGCTGGTTGTCTCTCATGCCAGGTGTAGCCAAATTCTCGTGTGTGTAACACAAAGACGCGTTATGGTTCTTCAAGACCTCCTGAAAATCGTAAAGTATTCGTTTTCCGCTGGTGTAAGATATTTATTCTAGTATAGTAACAAAAGATGTTATCTTTTAGTACCATATCTTTTATCTTAATGTCGCTATTAATCGTTCATTGGGCGATATTGCTGGTCTCATGATCAAATCGTGATGTATTAGTGGAGTTATTTGGTTCAAGAGTTCTGAAGAAGTTGCTTCGTTCATCCTTAGGTCATCTGGTTCTAATCTTAATGCGTCTTATAAATTAATATGTGAAATCTTTTATCGCATTAGAAGTATCCTTCTCAAACATACACGACGATCTTTAATTTTTTTTATGTTGCTTAATAACATATACATACGCCACTGACACTAACCTCAAATCTTCATTTGTCAGCATTTTGATGCAAACTGTGTAGATTAAAGTGCGTCCGTCTGTAGAGAAACTCCATGCACGTTATTGAATGCTCGATGATGAAAGCACCTATACTAAATCATCTACGCTCGTCCGTACGACCCTATTTACTTACTTGTTTGAATTATATTATGATTTTATTACGGTAGAAATAATCCAACCAGTTGAAAAATTTGTAGATTTCTTTTATTTCTAGTTGTATTTATCTGCTAGAATTTCATTCCGACCTGAGAAAGAAATAAAATAAAATTTTCTTTTAAATAATAAACTTATAGAGGAGATATTTTTGTCAGCATAAAATATTTTGAAAACATTTAATAACGGAAACATTTTGGAATGTTTTGAAAACTTTAATAAAATAATAAGAGTTTGATGTTTAATTTAAAGACTATTGTGTTGTATTAAGTTATTAGTTAAGAATTGGAGTTGAATGGTAAACTTCACAATTAGAAACGACTGTTGTATATTCCATAGCTTGTAAGAAATGGTACTGAGAAACTTTAGATTTAAATACTAGATAGTTAGAACCAGTTGAGCTTTTTTGATCTAAACTATTAGTACTTGTATTTACTAAAGAGACGAGGTTTTAAAAGCAATATAGTCTAAATAAATGCTACAGTTCGAGAGCAAGTTAAAACTTTATATTTTATTGGAGCTCATCGGGCTAGTTCAGGTTAGCTCATTAATAAAATTAAGGCAAGGTCACCCGAGTGGTGCAACTAAAATGGTGTCAGGTGCGGGGTTGTTTACATATGAAGTTTAAGACTCACAGACATTTTTGCAAGCCCTTATCGATCGAGAAAACTCGAAAACATGGCCGACCCAATACCCGCCCCTCCCGTAACGAATAATTAATCGTGAACACTCCCAAGATCGCGATAGGAATGGACTCAATTCCCTCATACGATGGAACTACAAGTATCCTTGCATTTACTACTATTGTTGAGGAAACAGCGTACCTCGCCAACTGGACTGAGTAAGAAATGGTTTTCTTTGCTCTCTTAAAATTAAGATATAGAGCAAAGCGATCCGAATCTCCGCTACGGACAACCACTTTCTAGAAACACACAAACAACCTGACAGATGGTTCAAAAAAGCAGTTTTCACGCCTGTGTACTCAGGGAGCTGCAATGAAAAACTTTATGGAATACAAATAGCGCACTGGTGAAGCAATATCTAGCAAGACTATAACAGTTGAGCTTATGGGCGTCGGCTATCCTCTATTCTCTAATTTTTCTTCAATTTCTTCAACTTTTTTTTAACCAATACGTCATCGAGCTCACAGAGCTATGGTCTATAAAATGAACTCTTCCACATAACCTAAAAATTACGTCTGTCAGTTGTCATTTAGGAAAGTCACCTATCAAAAATCACATATCAAACGTCAAAAACGTTATAAAAGAAAGGGGTTGATCAGGCAATTAGGGCCTAAGTTGGTTATTCGCGTTTAGTGCCCTAACGGCAAGAAGCGAATAATTGCGACTTGAACGCTATATGTAGTTATTATGGATTTTCCGATTGGTGAAATAATATTTTAAACACTCTTATTATTAAGGGCACTAGAATGGTTAAAGCGTAAATCCGAGATGGCGATTGGCGGTAAAAAATTGAGTTTTGTTAACGAATAAAATATATGAAAAATGCTATGATAATGGTTCCAAGATCAAAATGTTCCGCAGTTAAAATCGCCCCCCGATTGGATCTCCAGGTGGGAGCGGGTCCTGGCGCCTTATCAAGCGAAATTATCGAATCATCCACCGTGTCCAGTAGCCATGCGGGTCCTTCGAACAATATTATAAATGGAAATGGTGTGAAAACTGGAGTTATTAAAAGACCCGACATTAGCAGCTTCCAAATTGACTTCTGCAATATAAGAGGACTGAACTCGAAAATCAATGCAGTCCATCAACATCTACAATCTTGTGGCGTGTGTGAGTCGGACGAACATGGAAATATTTTAAGCCGAAACAAGAGTACCTCCCCATTTTCGAGGATGCTGAACACGATGGCGGCGTTCGAATTTCTCTTTGGGGTTGCGCAACCCCCCAAAACGAGGATGCTAAGCACGGTGCTGTTGTTAGATATCGGGGCCGAACCCTTCCAACCCCTCCACCGGCCAATACTTGCCCCCGGAAGGGGTGAATTTTTTTTTTCTTATCAGCGGCAAATATTTTTTCTCCCGATTTCAATGATTCTGTGGATGGGAAAAATAATCGTATTTCTCTTCTTGGTTGTTATGGCCTTTCTTTCCGGTCCAGCTGATGCACGTGGAGAAGCTTCAGTAAAGGCAGATGCGCGGTTGCCATTACTCCACTTCTTGGAGCCCACACATGATTGGTGGCTGCGCGGAATGCTGTACACTCTTCAATCTAAACGCGCGTATTTGTAAATGTGTAGGACCCGTAAATGAAAAAAAGGGGAGAAATAATTGTTGGGAATTACAGGGATGGCGGGGCTTAAAAGAATTTATCCACCACCACCGTTCTCAGCATACTCGAAATCGGGGAAAAAAATATTTGCCGCTGATAAGAAGAAAAAAAATTTCACCCCTTCCGGGGGCGAGTATTCGCCGGTGGAGGGGTTGGAAGGGGTCGGCCCCGATATCCAACACCAGCACCGTGCTCAGCATCCTCTAGAATGGAAGGAAAATCCATTTTACCGCTGATAGAAAAAAAATTCACCCCTTTCGGGGGCCAGTGTTGGCTAGTAAAGGGATTGGAAGGGGTTGTAACCGATTACTAATATCAGCATCGTGCTCAGCATCCTCGAAAACGGGGGGAAAGTATTTTTTTCGGGAGGGAAACCTCTTGAAGCTCGTTTAACCCCTCTTGGAGGAGGTTTTTGGCTGTTTTGGGGGGTTGCGCAGAAATTCTAACGCCGCCATCGTGTTCAACATCCTCGAAAACGAAGGGGGACGTACTCTTGTTCTGGCTTAAAATATTTCCATTTTTCGGCCTTTTTTCCGACCCACACACGCCACTAATCTACCAAATCTCATGTGCTTGCACTAACCGAAACAAAGGTCAGATCATTGATTAGTACGGTCAGCTATTTATATCCTGGATACGACTTCCATCACCGATTTAGGCGGAATTTTGGCATTTGTCTCTTTGTCCGGAGTGATATTTCTTGTCAACGAGAGGAGACACCCGAGCCTAACGACTTTAATGCAATGTGGTTTAAAATATCAACACAGAGAATTACTAAATTAATCTGCTGCCTTTACCGGCCGCCAAGCGATACCCATTATAGAGACTTGTTCTGCTCTCTTGCTAATACTATAGACTTTTTGCAAACCCACCATCCCAATTCCAAAGTTGTCATCCTAGGCGACTTCAAAGTTCATAAATATCAACTAGCTCACATACTCAAATATGACCGACAAGCAAGGTCGCGAAGCCGAATCCTTTGCCATCAGTAGTAGTGCCACGGTACAGTACGGACGTATTTTTTGTCGCTTCTGTCACTCCGCATATTTGTTGAAAGTGAAGTAAATAAATAAATAAGGTGCGAATACATTAAATTATCTGGTGTTGAAGTTTTTGTGCTGGGTATGGAATAATACTGAGTAAGTCATCTTGATAGCTCTACGTAATTAATGAGAGGCAAACTAGTAATTACACGAGAATATTGGTGTCTTTACCGATCGTCAACAAAACGAGTTAAAAACCATTATCTCGGAGGTTTTAAAAACAACCTTTGACAATAAAACTTTTTTTGATAATTTGGCCGATAAACTGTGCTAGAAAATATCGACAGAGATAAGTAAAGAAATAAACGCTATAAAAGCCAAATATGAGGTATGCAAGAAAATGTAAACTCGGTGCAGAATGGAAACAATAAAATTCTATCCAAGCTCGATGATATTGAGCAGAATATGAAACAAGCTCAATTGCGAGTATATGGTATCCCAGAAAATACCAGCAAAGTCGATGACAAACTAAAAGACATTTTCGATACCAAACTAGAATTGAAAAAAATTGATATTGAGTACTCTTACAGAATCGGAAAAAACAGCGATAAAAAGCCTAGACCGCTTCTTGTCAAATTTTGTAACACTTCTGACAGGAATCTGGTATTTTTTAACAAGAGGAAATTCAAAGGTACTGCCTTTTCGGTTACGGAAGAGCTGACGAAGAAAAGATACGATTTGCTTAATTTTTCGAAAGAAAAATTGGGAAAGGAAAAAGTTTGGACTACAGGAGGCAGGATTTACACAAATTTTTCAGGTAATGAGGAAGATGTTATCTCCTTAGCGGAAGATTAAGTTAGTAAAATATAAAATTGCAATCCATGGTATATCCATAAACATGGACCCATATATTCTAAACTTTGAAGTTACAAATTATAAAACCTTAACATGTAATGATATAACTATTTTTAATTCTATTCATATTGCAAATAACTCAATTAAAATATTTCAAATGAATATCTGTAGCGCGAGAAAAAACTTTGACTTACTGTTAGTTTTATTATCACAAATTAAAACAAAATTTGATATCATTGTGCTTACCGAAACCTTTTCTATAGAAAATACAGATATTCTAAACATGAATGGGTACGATTTGTTATATAATGATGTCAACATAAATAAAAACGATGGTGTCCTTGTTTATAATTATAGCAAATTTACTTATCAGTACCAAACTAAAATTTTGTCAAATATAAAAATTCCTGATATTGACATCACAGGCATTCAGGATAAATCATTTAAATTAATCGCTATATACAGGCCACCATCAACAGATGTGGATGTTTTTAATATAGATCTGTCGAATTATATATCTTTGTTGCCTAGTGTAGATACTCATGTTATTTGTGGGGATATGAATGTTAATATCCTGGAAGAAAAACAGGACTTAAATCATGTACAAGATTACCTTAATCTTTTCGGTGCAAACTCTTGTATTTCTTATTTAAATGATATTTGTACATGGGAAAGAAATTTACATAAATCTTGTCTAGACCATTACTTTGTAAAATCTAATTGTAGTGATGATGTAAAGGCATATCTACTTAATTATAAAATTACCGATCATTTTTCAACAATATTGGAAATAGGTAATCATAAAATAGACACTAATAATTCAAATAAGCATTACAAAGAATACATTGATCATAAACAATTAAAGCAGCGTTCTGAAATGATTAATTGGGAGTCTTTTTATGCTTGTGAGGACTTAAATGATATGACAAATGTTTTGATAAATAATATAAATAATATTGTTCAAAGAAATTAAGAAAAAAATTAAAATTAAAAAAAACTCTGTTTCGAGAAAAGGATGGATTAGCAAGAATCTTGTAAAAACAATAAATTTTAAGAATAAGCTATATTAAGCTTCTCCAAATAACGTAACGATAAAACAAAAGTATGAAACATGTAAAAGAAGCCTTGCTAAATCCATTGCCGACTCGAAGAGGAACTATTTTGAAAGACTAATAAGCAACCAACACAATAGTAAACAACTATGGGATTCGGTCAACAGGGTTTGCAATAAAAATCAAAAACATCAAGAAATACAAAAAATTTAATGTGAAAATGTTGAAATACTAGATAAATTGCAAATAAGTTCAATCGACATTATTGCTCTCTAAGTGAAAAATTTGCTAATAAAATCACAAAACCGGTAAACTTTGTTGACTATGAACCTGAACTCATGAACAGCATGTATTTGGGTCGTACATCCGAACAAGAGATTAGAAGGATCATTAAAAGTTTGAGACCAAGAAAATCTCCGGGCTGGGATGGCATTCGTGCCGAGATATTGAAAACAATAGCTGGAGCACTGGTACCTCACTTAGGTTTTTTAATAAATAAATGTATGAAAAAAAAATATTTTCTAAAACGGATTACGGTGCTTTTAATAATTATTTGCTTGGTTATAACTGGATTGTGTTATATTGTTTACAAAATGTGAATGAAATTGTAGATAAGTTTTATGAAATTATTTATGAGGCTATAGATATGTTTGTACCAAGGATTCATGTTAGAAAATCCAATTTTCCTCTCTGGTTTTCTGCAGATCTTAAGTGTAAAGTCATAGCTAAGAAAATAGCACACAAAAAATACAAAAGTACTAACAGCTATCATCATTACATTAAATTTAGAAGCTTGCGTCTTGAATGCAAAGAGTTAACTGACTTATGTTATGCTAATTATATATCTAACGTAGAGCGGCGGATAGGTGACAGTGTTGGAGAGTTTTGGAAGTTTGTAAGGGAGAAATCTAAGGGCAAAAGTAACCTTCCTCAGTCAATGTTTCTTCGGGATCAATGTGTGGAGGGCGGAGAGCAGATAGCGGAGCTTTTCGCAACTCATTTTAACTCTATATATAATAATTTTAGCAGTAGACATTCTGTGAACATGGAGCGAACCTTGAAGCAGGATATAGTAGATGGTTTAAATATAATTGAAGTTAACTTTGAGAGCTTGTTGAGTGTGTTGTTATCATTGAACATTAAGAAGGGCGCCGGTCCTGACATGATACCTAACATCATGCTTCGAGAGTGTGCAGTGTCACTGTGTGAGCCTTTGCTTTTTATCTTTAATAAGTCGCTTTGTCAGGGAGTATTCCCAGAAAAATGGAAGCATTCATTTGTCACACCCATATTTAAGGCTGGTGATTCATGTGATATTAGCAATTATAGGCCGGTCTGTATTCAGTCAGCAATTCCGAAGGTGCTCGAAAGGATGGTGATGCCCATTTTGGAAGGATCCTTTAAGAATGTTATTGTCGAGCATCAGCATGGATTTGTTAATGGTCGTTCTACCCTTACAAATCTTTTTTCCTACACTAATTTTATATCAGAGGCCTTGGACGACGGATATGAGGTACATTCGATCTATACTGATTTCAGTAAGGCATTTGATCTTTTAGATCAAGACATCCTATTGCACAAGCTGGAAAATTTTGGTATCAGGGGATTCTTTTTGTCGTGGTTATCATCGTATCTGAGGGGTCGTACAATGCAAGTTAAGTTGAGTGGTTATCTTTCATCTCCATTGCATGTGGTTTCAGGTGTACCACAGGGGTCCCATTTGGGACCCAAGTTATTTTTACTCCTAGTTAATGATATTGGTCAATATTTCGCATCGGATTATTTGCTATTTGCGGACGACTTAAAAATATTTCGGATTGTGAGGTCAGATCATGACTGCGAGGTGCTACAAACTGACATAAATATCTTGCTCGAGAGGTGCAGCAAAAATAATCTGAAATTAAATACCAACAAGTGCTCGTATATGATATTTTCCCGGAATAAGAATTTCATAGATTATTCATATAGAATGGGAGATGAAAAATTAACTAGACTAGCAACGGTGAGAGATTTGGGCATCTGTTTGGATGGTGTGCTTTGCTATGGTGATCATTATCAACATATGATTGATAGAGCCAATCGAATGCTTGGGTTAGTGTTAAGAATGTCAGGCGACTTTAATGATCTTCACTGCGTTGTTACACTTTTTAAATCATATGTAAGGTCCATTCTAGAATATGGGTCGTCAATATGGTGTCCATATTACAAAGTCCATAAACGTCGTATTGAATCCTTGCAGAACAGATTCGTGAGATACCTCAGATTCAGATTGCAGCGGAGGGGATTCCATGTGGATAGTACTTACATAAGGGACCTCTTTAGACTTAATTCGTTGGAAGATCGTAGAAAGTATCTTGATATGTGTTTTATTTTTAAAGTCGTTAATAATATTATTATTTCACCAAATATACTGAATTGTATAGATTTTTATGTCCCAGCTAGGAATTTGAGAAGGTCTCCCTTGCTCTTTTCCAACACTCGTCATGCGCAGAACATGCCATTGAGAAGAATGGTTTCATATGTAAATGATTACCCGTATATTGACATTCTTGGTGTTTCATTGCAAAGGTTTAGATCTGAATTACAACGCATTGTATTGCATTAATTATTGTTTAATGAGTGTACGGAGATTGTTCCTACTTATTTATTCAATTTGGTAATTAATGAATGGTTTTTAACTGCTTATGAAGGAGCATGTTTTTGTGTATTGGGTTGAATAGCAACTTGGTCTGTTCGAGATATATTATATTATATTAGATATATTTTATATTATATTTTATAAGTATATTGTACAGGATTATATTTCATTTAGAAAAGTATTGTTAAACTGTTTGTAAACGTTGAAAAATAAAATAAATAAATAAATAAAAAAATTGGTGTAATTTCTCCATTATTTAAAAGTGGAAGTAAGTCAGAAATAATAAACTACAGGCCGGTCTCTCTAATACCAAATATAAGAAAAATCTTTGAAAAGGTTTTAAAACATAGAATATTAAAATTTTTAAAAAAATATAAATTGATTTCCGAGTCTCAATTTGGTTTCATGGAGGGCAGGTCGACGGAGGACGCAACTGCTGGGCTGACATCACAACTGTATAAAAATATTGATGAAAGTAGTCCTACTCTATGTATCTTCGTCGACTTGGCCAAAGCATTTGATACAGTTTCACATCAGTTATTACTGGAAAAAATAGGGTGATACGGCCTTAGAGGAAAAATATTTGAAAGCATAAAAAGTTATCTGAGTGATAGAATTCAGTGTACAAGGATCGATGGTGTACTTAGCGACACTGGTCGTGTTAACTATGGCGTCCCTCAGGGAACGGTGTTGGGTCCGGTTCTCTTTATCCTCTACATCAACGGATTATTGAGGATGGACATGACTGGACGTATACTATCCTTCGCGGATGATACTGTTGTGATATTTAAAGACAAAACTTGGGACGGTGTTATATCTCAGGCTAAGAGAGAGTTTGGTAATATTAAAAAGTGGTTTGATTATAATCTCCTAACTGTAAACTTTGAAAAGACCATATGCATGCTTTTCTCTTGTCATGAACAGGCCACAAAAGGTGTCCAGGGTATAGTGGTGAACACTTGTTTAATACAGGCTACGAGGTCCATTAAATATTTAGGTGTAGTAATAGATAGTAATCTTCGTTGGAATTTACATGTTAAATATATTGTTCAGAAGGCGAGGGGCATCTTGCCAAGGTTTGGATATTTGAAGAAATTCTTGTCTGTGGGTCAGTTAAAAATTTTGTACTTTGCGTTGGTTCAGAGTCATTTTATCTATGATATTATAGGTTGGGGCGGTGTGCTAAATACACACATTAAAAGTTTAGAGATTATGCAAAAGTGCTTTCTGAAGATAATCTTTGGCAATAATAGCCTCTTTCCAACTGATTCCTTGTACCGTTTAAGTGGTGTGATGGATATGAGACAGCTTTTCTGTTATAGAATGATTTTGAGATCTTTTAAAAAACCACATGAATGTCTAAGCTCCATTGCAGTAAATTATACCTTAAGATCAGTAAATAGTGTCAGAAGGCATATGGACAGAGAAGCTTCTTATACCTGACCCCGAGACTGTTTAACATTGTCCGACTGGACATAATATATTGTGACAGTTTTGTTAGATTTAAGAAAGTAATGTCAGGATGGCTTTTAAAAGTGATCTCTCGTGAAGATATTGACAATTTTGTGAATCAAAAGCAAAGCAGATATTAGTGAACGCAAACTGCCATACAAATAGGTACACTTTATGCATATTTCGGCAGCTGTCAAGGACGTTTAGTTATATATTCTGTATATTATACTTGTATCATAATTTTTGCTAAAATAAACGTCTAAATTATTATTATTATTATTATTATCAGCTCTGGCCTCACCCAGCTCGTGGGTGAACCAACTCGGATTCCAGACAGAGATGGTGATTTTGCTAGTTTGTTGGACCTTTTCTTAACTTCAAGCCCCGACTTGTACACTATCACCGTGAAGCCGCCGTTAGGAACGTCTGACCATAACCTTATTTCGGCACTGAACAAACTACCAATTAGTGCCGAAAAGCCTTCTAAACCACGCAAGGTCTGGCATTATACATCAGCTAAGTGGGATGACCTAAAGGACCATTTTCGAACCTTTCCTTGGCGGGACGTTTGTTCTACCTCTGATGATCCATCCATCTCTGCAACAGAAATATCGGAGGTTATCCTTACTGGCATGGAAGCCTTCATCCCTTTCTCAAAAAAGTGCCCTACCAACGGTAAGCCTTGGTTTACCAAAAATTGCCAACGAGCTGTTAAATCAAAAAATTATTTCTACCGACAATGGCGTAAAAATCCTACGCCGAAAATCATACCATCTTTGTTAACGCTCAAAACCAATGCAAGCAAACGATAAACCAAAGCAAAGAAGCACACAACCAGAGGATAAAAGACAAACTTCTTGAATGTCCTAGCGGCTCAAGATCATTTTGGTCGGTTGCTAAGGTCGTCAGTCAGAACGTTACCAAGTCAACCATTCTACCTCTAACACTTTCTGATAGCATAATTGCGACCAAAGCACAGGAAAAAGCAAACTTACTGGCGGAACTATTTTCTTTACATTCAACGATTAATTTTCAGGGAAGTACTCTACCTAACATTCCCCCTGTAGAATCGAGAATACCCGAGATTGTGTTCCGCCACCACCGTGTTAAACGAATCTTGAGTAGTCTTGACACTAAAAAGGCTTCTGGTCCTGACGATATTCCAGTAATTGTAATTAAGACATGCGCTGACGAACTGACACCGGTATTTTGTAGGCTTTTTAACTTATCCTACAAAACAGGAATATTTCCTTTTTGCTGGAAAACTGCGCGAGTCCAGCCCATACCCAAAAAAGGCAAGAAGACCTTGCCAAACAACTATCGTCCAGTCGCATTGCTTTCAGTTACACTATGGGACAAAAGTAGAGCAACTAGTGCTTTTATTTCTTTGAATTTAAATAATTAATTATATGATTGTGATCCCCAGCTAATTTTAATAAAATATTATCCCCACATTATTAGTAATATTTCACAATAAAAATCGACGAAATGAAGTGCGACAAAAGTAAAGCAACAAATTGTGTCAACAGTATTTTATTTTACATATAACGATAAAGAAAACGTTAAACACATTTAATAATTACCATAGCTAGAAGTATTATGTTAATAGTTAATGGAATATCCATTATTTTTTATACTTGCCGACGACGCCGCGGCATTGAGGCAATCAATTTTTGAACAGTATTTTCGGGAAGATTTGTCCAAAGTTCATTGATTTTATTTACCAATGATTGTTTAGTTGGAAATAATTGTATACGAATTCCACGTTCAACTTCTTCCCATATATTTTCAATGGGCTTAAGGTCTGGGGATTGTGCCGGCCACTGCAAAAACACCAACGTTATTTTCTTGAAACCACTCTTGAACAATTCGTAAAGAGTGTTTCGGATCGTTATCCTGTTGGAAAATAAAACGCAACGGTATTTCCCACTCTGCATAAGGCAACATTACATTTTGCATTATATCTCTATAGACAAATCGATCCATGAATTATCAATGAAGTTTAACGGACCCACCCCATTCCATGAGAAACAACCCCATAGAAAAATACTGCCCTTTGCCATGTTTAACTGTGGGTGTAACGTATTTGGGATTAAACCTTGTGTTGATTGGCCGTTTTACACGCTTCATTCCATCAGAATTAAAAATTTTATAACGCGTTTCATCGCTCAATAAAACCTTTTTCCACTGGTCTACTGTCCAATTTAAATGTCGACGTGCAAATTCAAGCCTAGCCACTCTATTTCTTGCCGAAATAACGGGCTTTTAGCCGGGCGTCTACTAAATAACTTTGCGCCCACCAACCTTCTTTGAAATGTCCTTGGACTAACCATAATTTCGGGAATTTCAGCAATAATTCTAGGTGCAGACATCCAAGGACCGTTTTGATAAATTCTTTTAATACGCCTGTCTGTCCAAATTGTTGTTTTTCTCGGCCTTTTCGATTTCGGTAGATTTTCTAAATATCCCCTTTGAATGTAACGTGAAATTATTTTGGATACGCTTTATCTTGGTGAAACAACCCATCTTGAAATTGTGTCTTGTACTGTTCCTTCCAAGTGTGCATTCACTACTCTCTGCTTCAATTCTTTCGAAATTGAAATACCTCTTGGCATGATTAACTTAGCACAGAAATATTAATTAAACATAAAATAAACTCTGCAAAAATATTTTAACCTTTACTTTCACTAAAACCTTTCTTTTTTAGGAAAATATTAAAATGTTGCTTTACTTTTGACGCATTACAATACTGTAATTGAAAGTTTACGTCAATATCAGTTCATTTGTTTTGATTGTTGGAAAAAGCTGTTGCCGCCGATGACAGCAGCCTACTTTGATATTTAAGACACGATGTATTTAAATACGATATCATGCATTTAATATTATAAAATAAAGATTTCTTTCATTTTTCGAAAGTGTTGCTCTACTTTTGTCCGATAGTGTATATCAAAATTTATGGAGAAGGCTATCAACAAAAAATTATTAAAATACCTGGAAGGCTTTAACATTATTAGTGACCGCCAGTATGAATTCCGTAAGTCTAGATCAACAGGAGACCTTCTCACTTGTTACTCACGTTTGGAACAACGCAATAGAACATCATGGGGAGTCCCGGGCGGTAGCACTGGACTTTTACAAGGCTTTTGACCGAGTATGGCATGAGGGGCTCCTAACTAAAGTGAGAGCATACGGAATGCCGGTTCAGTTTTGTTCATGGCTGTCGAGCTTTCCTAAAGACCGTTCTCTGCGAGTGGCGATGGACGGATTTCTTTCTGACACATTCAACATCAACGCCGGAGCCCCTCAAGGTTCTATACTGTCGCCCACCCTCTTCTTACTATACATTAACGATCTCTTGGAAAAAACTGAAAATCCTATATACCGGGTGTTGCATCGTCGAGCGGGACATAGGAAATCCCATGTAATTTTAAATGGGGTCAATTATTGGCTTCCCTAATTATTTTAGAGAAAAATTCTATTTAGGTTTATTAAAGAGCACTAAAACCCACATTCAAAAGAATAACTTTAGATATTTTTGATGAGCCCGTTTACGGGTTATTGCCGATTTCTTTTTAACTATTTCTCCTTTTTATGGCCCCGTATTTGCGGGCACCAGTCAAGGTAAAAGATGACTGTCAAATAAAGTTGTCATTTTGAGGAATATTTGAACATCTTCTTAAATCCTAAAGTTCTAACAATTTAATAGTACCTACCTATAAATTAGTAAAATATTGAAACATGTAAAATGTCATAATTAACCTTGTAATTGGATACTTTATTTTAGTTTTATTCAGATTAATTTGTACTCATAAATACACCTTTAATATTTTCGATGTACGAGTTTTTATAACAATAAAGCACACATTTAAAAATTACAACTTTATTTGACATTCATCTTTTACCCTGACTGGTGCCCGCAAATACGGGGCCATAAAAAGGAGAAATAGTTAAAAAGAAATCGGCGATAACCCGTAAACGGGCTCATCAAAAATATCTAAAGTCATTCTTTTGAATGTGGGTTTTAGTGCTCTTTAATAAACCTAAATAGAATTTTTCTCTAAAATAATTAGGGAAGCCAATAATTGACCCCATTTAAAATTACATGGGATTTCCTATGTCCCGCTCGACGATGCAACACCCGGTATAGCTTCGCTGATGACAGGACACTTGTTTCATCTTTTACTTTGGATGCTTGGACATCGGCTGTCAATGCATATCTCTATAGACAGCAAGAGGTCTCACATCTCAACAAAGACCTGGAAGAAATTCTGTCTTGGGGTGACAGTAAGCAAGTAGAATTCAACGCTAAAAAGACCCAGGCGGCAGCTTTTTCTAAAAAAGTTAATGTGGAAGAACCGGATATAGTTATGGCGGGACACTCGATTCCCTTGGCTTCATCAATTCATTTATTGGGTGTTAATTTGGATAGTCATATGTCTTGGCATAGTCACGTTGCGCCCATTGCTAAGGCAGCCTCGCAAAAGCTAGGAGTTTTTTTCCGAACTAAGAACCTCTATACACCCCAACAACTTTTGATGCTCTATAAAGCCCAAATTCGACCATCGCTGGAGTACTGTTCGCATATTTGGGGCTCTGCTTCTAAACATACCCTGAGATTGCTAGATTTCATTCAAAGAAGAGTCATTCGCTTGATCGGTGACCATAGTCTGACAAACAACCTGGAAAGCCTTGAACGTCGAAGGCGGGTTGGCGACTTGAGTCTATTTTACAAATATTTTCATGGCAAGTTCTCAACTTAGATTGCCGTTTGATACCACCCAGAGCGGTGCATGGTAGAAATACACGACGAGCCACTGCAGCCCACCAGTACGTAGTTCAGCTTAGTGTCCCTCGAACGACACTGTTTCAAAATTTTTTCATCTGGAGAACGTCATTACTCTGGAACGACCTGAGATCGTGTTCCCCAATGAGTATAATCTCCAAAGATTCAAGACCAACGTGAATTGTTCCCTGCGCACACGCACCGCTCCCAGAGCGCCATAAAAGATTTATCCTGCAGTGCTGTGCCTTATCATAAAAAAAAAGAAGAAGAAAGAGGTTCGATAATACAGTTTCAGGCAGTAATGACCTCGAGTACCATCTCTTACTTGGAGTTCGAATTGAAGCGCTATGTGCGTTGAGGAACCGGGCATACTCTTACTCAGTATTCGCCAAATTGTTAACAATCACTATATTATACTAGCCAACTATTGAGAAAGATCCCCATTCTCAAAATTTTTAGCAAATAGTACTTAAATGGAACAATAGTGGCTCGTTAGCGCCTGCCAGCATAAGTAACAAACCACAAATGCGGGAATATGGCTATAAAACAAATGAAAGATATACAAATTTAAACCTGAACCGGAACACATTGCAGGGTACCCCATATTCAGCTGAAAATTAACAACCCTGCTGGAGACGGGACTTTGTGGGATGTTGAAAGGTCAGCTGTAAAGAGAAGATACAGAACGGGTCTTAGTACACTACCCTGTAGAACTCTGGCGTGGATTGGAAAAAGTAAAGTTGTTTCGTCGTGACATTTCAGAAGGTATTGTCAGTTATGCATATAGGATTTTAGGATCAGGTAATAGTTATGGAGAAGGACTTTTAAAATTTTGTGTAGGAGACTAGAATGCCATACTGATTTCCAAAGAGAAAAAAAAGTTACCTCTGCGGCCGACAGATTTCTATCATAGTTTTAAATACCAAGGTTTTTATTATTGTTGTTAGAAAACTAGTTCTAACAATTAGGTAGATTATTGAAAATAAAAATAATAAGTGACTCATGCAAGAATTCTTTCGGTACTCTTTTATTTACATTACAGCCCATGTTTTGTATTTTCTCATCGGTCGGCTAAAAGATTGTTTTTTATAGATTTCCAAAGTGATAAGCTTACTAAGAAAGACCGTTTCGCCGGCATGTACGTCACATTTCATAAATTTATAGGATTAGAAAGTATCTAATTTAAATCGGAAAAACAGACATTAATGCATGTGGCCATAAAAATGATTCATTGCTAGAAACAGCCTAAGGTATTCCCACCTACCCTTTCTAATATAGACAATAAATCCTCATTGGCCAGATCAAACGTCTAGATGACGGATTTTGCCAATGGTGTAAATTGGGTGACTGACGTCACGCACTCTAATTGGTTGCCCTACTTTTTTTAATCAGGATCCTCAGAATTTTAGGTAACAGGGTAGGTCCCGTAAAGTTAGTTAGTTTCAATCTCTTCGCCTGTACATATTCGCTTTATCAAAAAGTTAGTTTTTCAAGTATCTCTCGTGTGGTGACGGCAAGTATTCTTCGCTCTATCGAAGCCTTTCATCGTGTCTCTATTTTTAAACGTTGTTGATTACGTCGATCGCGGCATTTATTCACACTGCTTCTGAAGTTAAAAGATGACGTAAAGTTGATGTCTCCTCCGCAATCACTAGCTGGTATAAGAATGTAAATCTCAAGATCCTGAAACAATTGACTCCAAGTTGAGTAAAAGCTACGAAGAAGGTAGGATCAAACCATATTATTTGTTTTTACGATACATGCAGCCTACAGAGCCTAATAAAGCGCTCAATAGACAATAATTTGTATGTTTCTGGCAATTAGGTACTGTTAGAAAGAAAAGAACTAGAATACAAGAAAAAGTCTTGTTTTTTCTTCTTGTTCTTCGCCATAAAAACTTTGATAATTAGGATTAATGAGCGAATAGTTACAAGTTATTTCTGCTTTCTTATACAGTTTTTAAACCGAACTCAAAGTGCTTTAGTTTAGTAGACAAGTTATTTATTTACTTTTTGCTTTTGTTTCGTTTGTTATTGATACTGTGATTTAAATAACGTTAATGCTATGTACTATAATTGAACTAACAAACCCAGTTCTGTAACTGTTCTTAAAGTAAGGTTTTTCATTTCATTTTATATTTTATGCAGTTTTTAAGTGCATCATTCATTAAGATTGATATTTCTTTTAGTTGTTATGAAGTTTTCAATATTTGTAAAATTGTTTTGAAAATAAATTGAAGGTTCAACGGAATAAACTTTAAGATTTGTGTTATTTTTCAAGCAAAACAAATAAATTTGATTTGAACCAGCCCATAAAAATTGCATGGTTTTTGTATAGACATCAACCACTCTGCGTTGATATGCGGGTGAACTCTACAGTTCCCCTACAGTTGTTTAGTACGGCTTTTAGGTAGTTTGTAGAACGATTTAATCTTATTTTATCGTTAGGATCAGTAGCAGCTTTTGGGTTGCCAGCAATGGTCAGCAGTTCGGTATAGGCGTGAATTCAGAAAAAAATGTTAGGGAGGGTTAAGGAGCGGTGAAGGCACAAAAGTAGAGGCAGGAGAAAATATTTGGCGACCACGCCCAAATTTCGACTTTGTCTACTATTCTCATATTTGTATTAAAGAGATGTATGATAAATTATTTAAATTCACTTCCACTTTTTTCTTATTTCTATGCAAAAAGGTATATTTGAGACAATATAAATCAAACATTTTTTCTTTATTCATGGTAATATTATGTAGTACCATATTTCTTCAGGGGGGGGGGGGGTCATGACCCCATAACCCCCCCCCCCCCCCCTGAGTCCGCGCCAGACTCTGTATATTATATTTATTTCTTTAGATAACATAACTACTAATAAAATAAATATAGAGTTATGTGATATTTTAATGAGCGTTAGATTCTAAAGTGCGTTAAAACTTTAGACACGAAAAGCCTAGCTTATTTGACACAGATTGTGTGTGAACATGACAATAAATTATACATACGGTGTTTTACAATAAATTGGTATACGTTATACCTAAATAAAATAATACATTTTTCCCAATTTACAAATATTAGCGGATCAGCCTGGCATTTCTAACTGCTTCTCTTTGTTAAAAAAAGTGGTCCTCGAGCACGACTCTTGTTTTTTTAATTTTACCTTGTTCATCAGATGCAAGAGAAGATGAAAATACAATGAATAGGATCCCTTTTTACCTTCATTTCAACTTAGTTTTTCATGTAATTGTGTGGTGCGAGCGTCCAAACAAGATATTTTATTTAAATTTTATAACACTAACAAGGCCCAAATCGTATAAACCAAACCAATAGCTTTTTTTCAACAGACCACACTCACTTTGACTTATTTTACACATTACATTTTTCATTTCTTTTCTTTCAAGAATAATAACAAACAATCGATAATTAATGAGCGTAATAACCTAATAATAATAACAACAACAACTAACTAAAAAACCAACTTGGTTTCTTTAAAGGTTTGTTCCAACCCGCTTTTCTATGCCCGAACCATTATTTCCAGCCTGTTAATTAAACTTGGACCTTAGCAATCAACTATTGCAGTAGTAAATTAGTTGTGCGACCATTCTGTGGACTATACTGATACGGTTCTTGGTCGGGATAGAACGAACCTTAAGTTTACCGGCAAATCTATTTTTGCCGTTTTTTGACGTTGTGTGAAGTTATCAAATATATTACTATATACAGGGCTGCCCAGGAGTCCGGAATAAAATTAATATAGCCTTAACCTGTAACTTTTGGGAAAAATGCTGGGACACGTCAATTTAGTTTTATAGATGCTCACATTTTGATGTTATTCGTTTGTTCTTTTATAGACATTTGTCAAAGATATGACGACATCGATCTTTTTTTTTAAATGGAAACATGCAGCTTGTGATACATGATTTCAAATCTAATATCTCGTACAGTATGCTCATACATTTTGGCGCGATTCTGTCAAGCTATTTCAAAATGGCCACTGTTTTTTTTTATTTTTTTTTTTTTATTTTTTTTTTTTTTTTTTTTTATTTTACTTTTTTACGGTTCGTCGGCGTATCTGAGGCCATCTAGAACCGGTCATCGACCGTACGGTTTTTAATCGTGCGGTCTACCGACTGGGGAGTGTGAAACGGCACCTTCATCCTACGAGATATCCGATCTCATCCGGCCTGTCCGGCGTGAATATGATGGTTTTGATGTCGATTCATTTTACACTCTTCCCTAAGACAACAGCACGCGGTGTTTCCCAAGCGGTCACCCATCCAAGTACTAGCCGCGCTCGACACCGCTTAACTTCGGTGATCTGACGGGAACCGGTGCTTTAGGTGTCGCTAGGCCCTTGCTGGCCACTGTTAAAAGTTTAAAAATAATCCCTATTTAAATAATCGGAAATGATAAATCATTGATGTTTTTTTTACTTTCAAGGTAAGAAATCTTCATTATTTCACGTTCTGACATTTTGTGACATTGTGAACTTGTAAAATTAATTTAGGTATTTCCGAAGTATTATTTTACAATTTTCTAAAAAAAAATGGTCTTGTCGGAAAGGCAGCGTATCGATGTCTTGATATTGTTAGGATGTGGAGATAAAATAAGAAGGCAAAGTGAAGTGTGCACTTTATTTTATGGTAAATATTCGGAAAATCAAATTTCACAGGACACTGTTAGTAACATATTCCACAAATTTGATGAACATGGCACAGTAAAGGACTTGCCTAGGAATGGACGGCCACGTGTTTTAGGCGACGATGAAAAATTGGATATTGCATTGCGGGATAATCCGCATGTTTCAGCAGTTTCATTGGCTCAAAATCATGATACATCTAGATGTACTATTGGTAGATTTTTAAAAGCAGAAAAATACCACCCTTATAAAGTATGTCTTGTCCAAGAGCTTTTAGAAGATGACTATGATAGGCGTTTGCAATTTTGCGAAAACATGATGAGACGGTGTGTCGAGAATAATAGGTTTCCACAGAACATATTATTTTCGGATGAAGCTACTTTCTATTTAAACGGGGTGGTTAATAGACATAATTATCGTTTCTGGACTTAAGAAAATCCACGATGGATATTTGCAGTGCATACTCAGCGGCCCCAGAAAGTAAATGTATGGGCATTGGGCAGGTATCATTAATAACCGAATTTTGGGGCCATTCTTTTTTGAAGGAAACCTCACAGCTGAACGGTACCTGGATTTCTTAACCTTCGAGTTGAGGCCTGCTCTAGCTGTAATTGTTCCCAACGAAGTAGATCCAGATATACCTAACGAAATAATTTGGTTTCAGCAAGATGGTGCTCCCCGCATTTTGGTGTCAATGTGAGAAGATATTTAGATCAGATATTTCCAGGTCGCTGGATTGGACGACGTGGTACAATTGAATGGCCACCGAGGTCCCCAGACTTAACGCCTCTAGACTATTTTCTTTGGGGATAATTAAAAGAAAAAGTTTACCAAAATAGGCCGAATAATATTGAAGATTTGAAAAACAAAATTAGATTGGAGACACATAACATACCGGCTGAAGCCATTCGAAATTCCGTCGACGGATTGTACCATCGTCTGGGAGCATGTCAAGTAGAGGGTGGAAAACCTTTCCAGCATTTGCCACGTTAAACCACCTTTTTGTTGTGTTTTGTTTTGCTTTGTTACATTTTTATTTTTTTGGATAAAATAAATAACAAATAAACCATAACTATTTTTAAGTCGCAATGTCACAAAATGCCAGAACGTTAAACAATGAAGATTTCTTACCTTGAAAGGTAAAAAAAAACATCAATGATTTATCATTTCCGCTTATTTAAATAGGGATTTTTTAAAACTTTTAACAGTTGCCATTTTGAAATAGCTTGACAGAATCGCGCCAAAATTTATGAGCATACTGTACGAGATATTAGCTTTCAAATGTTGTATCAGAAGCTCTATGTTTCCATTTAAAAAAGAGATCGATGTCTATAAAAAAACAAACGAATAACGTCAAAATGTGAGCATATATAAAACTAAATTGACGTGTCCGAGCATTTTCCCCAAAAGTTAAAGGTTAAGGCTATATTAATTTTATTCCGGACTTCTGGGCAGCCCGGTATATTAAAAATGTATATTTGGTTGCCTGGAATTTTAAAGTTCTTTCTTGTTGTAGGGTTAACTTGCCGGACCTAGTTAAAGTTTTGAATTAATTGATTTTACCATAAATGAAAACTGAAAATTAATTTTGCAAGGATGTGATTTCATTTATAATAGTCGAAAATGAAGGATGTATCAAGGGTCGTTATTAATATTTATATTCTATATAGCAAGCGTTCTTAGTGAAATTAGAACGTTCTTCAATTTTCATGGCTGTCAACACTACTCTTATTTATTTTACTACAAATGCTCGCAAATTACAATGTTATTACTTTACTTAGGAATATTGACTTAATTAAATTTTGAAAAGGTTGATATTACTCTATATGCGTTGGTCTATGGTTGAACAAGTCTTATAACGAGTGATTTTCAATTATTTTGCTTAAGGGAGGCCATGCATTTTAAAAGCATCATGGCCGTACTGCGTAGATAAGATGACATGATTGTTTTATGACATTTACGTCTTATTTGAATTTGTGTATTTGTAAAGTTTAAAAATTGGAGAAATTTTGTAATTTTTGCAGTTATTTGAAGGTAGGTTACTATTGCTTTAACTAATATTTCTCCGGGGAGTCGTCTTTTGACTATTATAAAGTGCTATTTGCAGGATATGATTTAATTTTTTATTTTTTTTTTTATTTTTCAGCGATCAAGTTTTGGTGAAGCTTTGTTGCCGGATTGAAAGTTCTACAGTAAAAATGTTTAGTGAAGCACAAAAAATTTTTATTGTTGAAAGTTTTTTTAGAAATGGAAACAAAATAGGCGGTGTGTGGAATTACTCTATGCATGACTGCTTTGATGAATTTCGAACGGAGTTTCCTGATGTTGCGGTGACCTTCCATAATTTTCGTACTGGGTCACAATACCTAATTGATACATTTCGTCAGACTGGTTCTGTTCAACATAAAAAAGGGGCTGGAACTTCTATTAGGCATTTATCTCAACAAATTCAGCAAACGGATTTATGCTACAGTACATGTCAAACACTTTTGAAAAAGGATCTGCATCTATACCCTTATCGTGTTACGGCTATTCGTGAACTCCTTCCCAATGACGTTCCCCAAAGACTTAATTTTTGTGAATGGTTTTTACACAATTTTCAAGAAGAAAATAGTGGTGCTTTTGAAAAAACATTTTTTACCGATGAGGCTTATTTTTATTTATCAGGCTATGTTAATTCACAAAATATGCGAATGTGGAATACGCAAAATCCGCATGTTTTTGTAGAAAGACCTCTTCATCGTCAAAAAGTTGGTGTGTAGGCAGCAATTAGTTCTAGAAGAATAGTAGGCCCAATTTACTTTGATGGCACAATTACAGCTGAGAGATATCGGATCGAAATTCTGACAACATTTATTAATGAGCTTCACGATGATGAATTGCGGGAAGGTTACTTCCAACAAGATGGCGCTACACCTCATGTAACCAGAGAAAATTTAAATTTTTTAAGTGAATTTTTTGAAAACAGAGTTATAAGCCGAAATACGCAACAAATATGGCCACCTCGTTCCTGCGATTTAACACCCTGCGATTTCTTCTTGTGGCCTTTTATAAAAAACTCCATTTATCGAACACCAATTGAGGATATAAATGATCTTAAACGAAGGATTTCAGAAAAAATTGCCGAAATTAATAATTCTCCAAACGTATTGGTTAATGTGTCTCTGAGGGTAAGAAGAAACATCAGAAGGTGTCTAGAAGTAGGAGGTGGCCATATAAAGTAGGCTTTCAAAGTAAGATAGCTCAGGATTTTATATTACATACCGTCAAAAAACATTATTTTAGGTTTTCAACGTGACAACGCTGCTTTCTTGCAAATTCGCCCTATGATTTAATCTACGCGCTACTACTACCCTATGTATAGTGGGTCACAGCCGCCCTTGAGCAAAATAATTAATAATCACTCGTTATCATATTGGAAATAAAATATTTGGAAATAAAATATCTATACCACTCTCATATCTTTAAGCATTTTAAATTACTTTCTCTATGATTTCATTAATATTTTAATAATTTCATAAGAATTTTTAAAACGTCCAAATGATTTTATTTTTATTTATTTTATTAATTCCTTATTGGTACGCCTCCGTAGTATAGGGTTTCGGTGTTTTTTTTTACATGAATATTCGTTAAATGTGCCAGATAAACAAACCCTGTACGGCTAGAATGACTTCTTTTAGTAGTAAAAAATTGGTCTAGTACCTTATGGTATTGAATTAAAAACTAATTAATGCTTATGGGAAATCCAAGGCTGCTGCTGCTGCTGCTGTTTAATGTTGTTTCAGTGAAATAAAATACAAACTTATCTTTGCCCTTGTCATTTAAAACCACTAATTGTCAAATGTTAAACAGTGTCTGTTTCTTGTGACAAGAGATTTTTCCGGAACGGGACCTGTTTCCTTAAAAAAACAAAATCGTAGACAATTTAGTAGCCTTGATAAGGAATATTTGTTGCCTCTAATATAATCAGAAGAAAATACTTGAACTCAAAGCTATAGAGACTTTTTCGGCTGTGACTCTTTCTCTATAATTTACTGTTTATCCCTTTGTGCTGGTAATACTCGCTTCCTATTTTAACTCCTATTTTTACCCTGATGTCCTTTACTTTATGTCAGATCTCTTTATTTATCAAAAAGTAGTATTTTCATTTCTACATTGGGTCTCTCTCGCCCTACTAAATGATAATAATGTGACCCAACTACTACTAACCTGAACTAACAACAAGTAAATTCCCTAATAGGTCTCCATGAGCTTTCTATTACGTGCCTAGCTAAAATTTTGTTTACTTTGTTGTTTTAGCGCGGTTGTTGATTTTTAGCTGGATATATTTTTTTATTGTTTTGTAACCCATTGCTTAAATCTTAACAAAATTTAGCGTTTGCTGATAATTTGGTGAAGAAAATAATATATTTTCCTGAATAGTTGGTTAGTAGGGAACGATTGTTGATAATATGGCAGAGGGTTAATACTGCATATAGCAGGAAGCTTAGAAAATACCGCTTTATTTCTAACTTTAGGTGGTAGAAGGTGCTCAAGGTTATTACCGGTTAGGAAGGTAAGAGACATCGACAGGTGACGCTTGAGGCTGCGATATACGTGCATAAACGTGCGTCTCTTCTTAAATCGAAAAGCACGCCGAACATGTGACATTCACTCGACGATTGCCGAAGAACAGTCACAGAGTATTAAATAGATTTATATCCATAAAATGTTACTGATTATTGTTTTTTTTTTTTCTTCTATAAGATAATTATTAATAAATTATTACGTTTTAAATTTAATCATTATTTTTTTAAATCTCGGAGTTATTGCCAGGTAGTGAAGTAATTGTTTCAGAGCGCCCTCATAGCCTACACTTAAAATTTATGGTGATGCAGCAAGTTAGTATTTTATTTTTTATGCAATATGTTTAATTTAGTAATAGTTACAGGTAACTTATAGAGGATAAACTCCCTTGTAAGTTTAGGTTAGTTAGTCAAAAAGGTGATCTAGTATAACTGGCTTCCGAGGTATAAGTTTACTTGCACCCCACGATGAGTCTAAGAAGCCAGTAAGACAATCTGAGTCATGGCCACAACAAGTATATGGAGAGACCAAGAAATTTGATCGGTCTCAATCTTTAATACTATTTCCAGCAACACAATTTTTCTTAATAGTGCAAAAGTAAATACTACTTATTCTCTAGTAGTACTATAAGAAAATTTATTTCGAGGTAGCATAACAAGTTCATACAGACAAGCAAGGGGTTTAAAATTTTTTGCAATATCTACTCGTATATTATTCATTATTTTGGCCAGGAATATATTGCTTTTCTTTTCATTGGTAGAAAGCCGGGGTAAACAAATAATGAGTATATGAAACTCAACAATCAACTTTTTCGTAAATTAAAAAATAATTTGTTTTAAATTTGCTAATGGTTTTTTATGAGTCTACTTACCTTTCGAATTGCTCTAATGGCTCCTTTATGTTGTGATGTCAATTGAAGCAGTTGCGGTTCCTCATCTTCATCTAGATACAAAAAATATAATTGGGGTATGTAGATCAATATTAAAAATTGATTGGGCAAACACTAAATGGTAATTAAACCTTTAACATAATCAAATTTACTGAGCCCAAATTAAGAAGAAAAAAAAACCAAAAACCCTTTAAGCCATACTGATATTACCGTTTATACCGAGTGAACACTTTGTATGTTGTCTATTGTCAAGTACAACTTGCGACAATTTTATAAACAATTATTAACAGTTTATAATCAGATGTGACAGATAAATAAATAAATCGCCTTTATTTTGAAAGTATATATTATACAACTAAATAGTGTCAACAAAAAAAAATTTGGCCTAGAGAACGAAAACACAAACTAACAGCTCTCACTTATTATCAAAATGTCTGTAATTGCCTTTCTTCTACATTATATGGTTCTATTTCCAGTAGTAAATAAAATATTGTTTTCTTCATTTTTTAATATTATTTAACAATTTGATACAATCGGTTGTAGAGTTTGATACACTGATAATACGGGCCTTTAACTGTCATGGTTAGTCTAAGTCTTGGATATGTACATTCTAAGTTTCTTGTTTGAAATACTTTTTGGGAGACGTTATTTATAGCGTGTCCGGATGAGGATACGAAGCGGTCATATCTCGAAATGATACGTCTCACAGATTTGAAAAAAAAAAACTACCATTATAAAAATTGCCAAGAGAAATTCTTTGAAAATAATTACAAGTTTCGAAACTTGCTGCAAGAGGGCGTAACGGTTCATTAATTTTTTTAAAAGTTCATTTTACGGCAATAAATGCCACTTAACCGTAGTAAGACAAATAAATATTTAAAATTAATAGATCGTTCACTACAACTTTTATTATTGGTATTTTTTCGAATGTCGGCTAATAAAGAAGTGGGAGAAGTATTTAGGACCGTCATTATGCCGTTATCCTTCAATGGATCTTCATGGACTTGAACTTGTTTAATTGTCACAAGTTTCCTAATCCAATTATTAAGATGGCGCTATTATTCAATCTAACTTATTTCTTGATTTTTCTCGGTATTTTTAAATTGGATGGTATACATTTTTTTTGGTAGTATAGGAGATCATCTGCATTGAAAACGACTCGTCCAAGAGTTATCTTGATTTTTATTTAAAAAATAAGCAAGATAACAACCAATTGCATGACCTACTGTGTAATAAACTATAAAAGGTAAAATTAAAGGCCAAGGGGCATCAATGACACTGAATAAAATATGAATATGAAAATATGCACAATTCTTAGAACTAGAAACAATTCGCAATTTAGTGAGAAAAATGTACAAAATGTTTTCAATCATTTTTTAAGCAATTTTGTTTCCCTGGCCGGCTCGTTCACCGGATCTTACTTGTCTGGATTTTTACCTATGGGGTAGGCTAAATGATCTGCTTTTCCAAGAGAGACCAACAACCAGGGAAAACATGATGGTAAGGATAAGAAATGCCGCTAGAAGCTTATCCACGGCCAAAATTGAAGTAGCCGTGTTTTTCACTGAAAGAGGAATAGCTAAGTGCTTAAAAAATTATGTAAAATATCTTGAACAGTTTTGATTTTTTTCTCGCTAAATTGCTAATTATTTCGAGTTCTAGGATTTGTGCATATTTTTATACTCATAGTTGATTCGGCGTTATTGATGTTTGTTTGGCCCCTTGGCCTTTTATTATACCTTTTATAGTTTATTACACAGTCATAAAATAAGTTGTTATCTTGCTTATTGCGGGTATACGGGTACCGGTAAATGAAACTGAAGATTTTTTTTTAATAAAAATCGAAATATCTCTTAATCCGTTGGTGATATTGATTTGCAGTTTGAACAAGTCGATTTCGATGTAAACTGTCGCCTATACTACCAAACAAAAAGTTATACCATCCAGTTTAACAATACCGAGAAAAATCAAGAAATAAGTTAGATTTAATAACAGCGCCATCTTAAAATTGTATTAGTAAATTCGTGACAATTCCTGAATCATTTATTTAAACCTTAAGGAACTCCCTTTTAAACAAGTCCAAGCTCAAGAAAATCCGTTGAAGGATAACGACATTATAACTTTTTTTTTAAATGTCCTAAAAGCTGCCCCCCCTGCTTTATTAGTACAAGTTGTAGTGAACGATCCACTGATCTTAATTACTTATTTGTTTTTCTATGGTTAGTGCTATTTTTGCCGTAAAATGAACTTTCAAATATAAATGAGTCGTTACGCCCCTTGCGGAAATTTTCGAAACTTTAAATTATTTTCAATGAATTTCTCTTGGGAATTTGTATACTGGTAGCTTTTTTTATCAAATCTGTGAGACGTATCGCTTCCGAGATATGGCCTCTCCCGTATCCTTATCTGGATAGCCTGTATAAAAAGCGATCTGATTTAAAGAAAAAATAGACGTTCCCGTTTGAATATTACAGTTACGATCAAGATTTTAAATTATTCAAATTTTCGTCGACATGCCCCTCTATAATTTTAATTCATTATTATTCTAATACTCGTTTTTGGCAAACGAAGCTTTTACAATATAATAATAATAATAATAATAATCTTTATTTAAAACAGCATAAATTACAATTTACAATACATATAAAGTAAAGAAGTTACTGTTCTAAACGGGCGAAGTTCATCCCTTACCGCTAGGGGTAGAGGTTGGTTTTACACTTAACCGTAAATAACCTAAACAGCACTTACTTATTTAAATGCTCAAAACGAATTAAGAAGAAAGAGGGAAAAAAAAAATGCAAAATGCAATCCAATATGAAAAATGGTAAGTAGTTTGATACAAAAAACAAATTAAATCTATAATAGGTACCTACACCTAAAAAACTTATTTAAACGGGGATATATAAATAATAAAAGAATAGTAAAGGGAAACACCAAAAGTACATAGTAATAATAATCCATACCAATCAAAACCAAAAGGAAAACTATTCTGCAAGTAATACACTTTTCAAAGTCTTTTTAAATATAAATGGGGATAAGCCTTTTTTCCCATTCGGGATATCATTATAAATTGCCGGAACGTTATAGGTAAATGATCTTTCGAAATATGTTGTTTTATGCAGAGGAGGTGTAAGGAGACCCCTAAATCGCAAATTCAATGTATGCACATCAGATCTAAATGACAGCTTTTTATGCAGATATGATGGTATTTTTGATATAATAATTTTGTGATAAAAAGTTGCACAATGAACATATCTAGTTTTTTTCATTGAAAGCCATCCGGCGTCTTTTAATTTATGGGTTATGTGTTCATATTTCCCAATGCCATACATGAATCTTAAGCAGTAGTTTTGAATTTTTTGTATTCTTTGGGAATCCAGAGCCGTAAGACATGGACCATAAACTGTGCTACAAAAGTTGAAGTTTGATAAAATCAGAGATTCACATAATTTTTTTTTAAGTTTCATATTGAGTAATTTTCTGGAACTATATAATAATTTAAGCTTACAAATAGATTTTTTAATACATTCCGAAATGTGCCTTGTAAATCTCAAGGATGAGTCCATCCAAACTCCTAAATTCCTCGCTACAGTCACAAAGGACACAGGTATATTATTTATAGAAATCCCAACCCGGTCAGCATATCGAACCCTGTCGATAGGTCTTCCAAATAGTATAGCGTTACACTTATTAGGATTTAAAGATAAACAGTGTTCCATGGAAATATTGTACATTATTTCTAGGTCTCTATTTAGAACCTGGCAACCATAGTCGATATTTGTCGGCGAGAAAGAAAAAAGCAGCTGAGTGTCATCAGCATACATTTGAGCAAAAGAACCGGTTAAAAACTTTGAAAAAAAGGCGGTGTATATGGTAAATAAAACTGGTCCCAAAATAGAACCTTGCGGGACACCACATTGAAGCATTAAAGGTTTAGAAATTTTTTCATTAAGTACAACATGTTGTATTCTATTTTTTAAATAATTATTAAAAAAAGCAACTGCACTGTCGTCAAGCCCAATATGTTTTAAAATAAGTTTTAATGTAAAATGATCTAAAGTGTCAAAAGCTTTTGAATAATCGAGAAGCACCAAGACTGTAAGTTTTCCTTGGTCGGTGGCACGAAATATATTATCAGTAACATTAATGAGGGCAGATGCACAACTATGCCCCCTTCTAAAACCTGACTGCGTTTCTGGAAGAATATTATTTAAATTAAGATGGTTGACAAGCTGTATTTTCACAATGCGTTCCAAAATCTTTGAAAGTACTGGCAAGATACTAATTGGTCTTAAATCTTTTAAAGCGTCAATAGAACCGGTTTTAGGAAGGGGAACAATGTGCGCCACCTTCCATTGAGAAGGGAAAACGGAATTAGAAATACAAAAATTTATAATGTGGGTTATATATTGAAGTAAAAAAGGACAACACAGTAAAATAAATTTAATATTGAGACCATCCGCTCCCACCGCCCCAGTCCTGATCGAAAGTAATAGTTTACCCACATCAACTTCACTAGCCAGTTCAAACTTTAACATCGATTCAAGGTTTTCCTTCAAGCCCCGATAGTACTCTAAAACTTTATCGCTTGGTGTTAGATTAGGTATGGAATTAAGAAAAAAGTCGTTAATTAAATTGATATCAGCTAAATGAACTGGGATATCAGGTTTTTTAGTTTTGTTGTAAATATTTAGTTCTTTTAACGTTCTCCAAGCTTCCTTGCTGTTATAAGAATTTGTATTGTGTCTTAAAAAAACCTTCTTTTCCTTTTCTATACATTTACTTGTAAAATTCTTAACTCTTTTATAGTCGCTTAAATGGACTGGATTTTTGGTCTTTTTGTATTTATTGCGACACTTATTACGATAGCCAATTAAAACTTTTATAGTGTCCGTTATCCAGGGCTTACTTTTCTTCCTAAACACAGAAATTTTCAAGGGAGCATGTATATCCAGAAGAGTTTGAAGATTACTGTTAAAGAGGTTTACTTTTTCATCTATGTCTTGGTAATGATAAATATTTCTCCAAGGTATGGCTTGTAAATGATTATATAAAAGATCAGTGTTTATAACATTATAGTTTCTGTAAGGTCTCTGTACAGGCGAGTCATTAATACCAATATCCAAGTCTAACTCCACACTTACTAAAAGATGATCGGAAATGTTGGGCATTGCGACAGAAGAACAGTTTTCAAAACAAATATTTTCATTTACCAAAATTAAATCTAATAAAGAGGAGTTCGTTGGTGCCACTCTAGTAAAAAAATCAACAATCTGCTGTAAACCCATGCTATCTAGTATGTTAAGAAGTCTTGTTTGTGGACTTGACACATTTAGAAGGTCAATATTAAAATCCCCCAAACATACAATATTTTCAAAATCAGACCGTATATTAATTAGTGAGTTTTCAAATTCATCAAGAAAATTGTTGCTATTATAACTGGGGGGTTTATACAGACAGCCAACTGCCAAACTGAAATTGTGTTTTTTTATACCTAACCAAATTTGCTCAATATCATTATTGTTCTGTAAAACTGTGTAACGAATACAATCTTTGATGTAAATTGCGACTCCTCCACCTCTCTGACCATTCCCTCTATCCCTTCGGACAAGCCTAAAGCCATCAATTTGTAAATTATCCCCACTTATACCACTATTAAGCCAAGTTTCACTAAGTGTAATAACATGATATTTTTCATCTTTAACAAAATTCACAAACTCCCTAAAGTGAGCCGTTAGAGAACGGATATTCAAGTGGCATATTTTTAATTTCATTCTTTATACCTTTGCTATTTTCAACAATATAAACAAAACAAACAAACAATAATATACATATAACTAATTTCCTATATTTCACTACAATGTTGTTTCCGCTTATCTAAAATAAAAATCGAATAATATTGAGTGGAATTTAAATTTAAATACTGTTTATGTTTATACCCAAATGACAAAGACAGAGCAAATATCGCAATTTTTTCTTAAATATAATTCGAAATGAGGGTAGAGACAGTTTGCACGATGGGAACTACTTTTTAGCACTCGATCTAAGATTTAAATTTAAAGACGGCACTTTTGGTTTTTTATTAACTTCCTTTGCAGAGAATGAATTATTTAGGTCCAGCTCAGTGTCACGTTTACGTTTATCGGTATCGGTCTCTCTAGAGCTACTTTTCGTACGTATAGAGTCTATCGCCACCACTGTTGACGCACGGTCCCCGTCTACATTTTCATTAAAAACATCACTATATATTTGCATTTCTTTCATCCTTTCAAGGGAAGGAGTTGAAGGTTCACTGTGAAATTGAGGAGGCACAAAAACTTCATTATATTCATCGCCTTGCGGACACATATTCTGAATCTGCTCGACAGTGAAAACATCGCCATTGATAATTAGTTTATTTCCCCTTGTAATTCGTGCTGAAAGATTTTTGGCACGCGCTAGTTTTAAATGTTCTTCTAAAATCTTTCTGTCTCTACGATCCTCATAGCAGAGGTCTTGGGCTATGAAAATTTTTTGACCCTTAAGTTTCTTGCAGTTGTTCAGAACCAAATCCTTTTTGATACAGGTTACAAATTCAATCTTTATTGGAGCCGGCTTTAGAGTCTGCTTAACTTTTAATGCATAAACATTATTAACGTCCCGCTCTTCAACGTCTACTCCAAGATGATCTTTAAAGAATTTTAATATATGGTTTATTAGAATTTCATCACGAGGGTTAAAATCCAGACCAAAGATTAATAAATTATTTTTGCGGATATACCTTTCAAATTGAAGCTGTTTTTCTTCAATTTTTGAACATCTATCCTCCAACTGCTGTACTTTATGGCCCTGATCTTGCAGTGAATCAAGAATCTTCTGATTCCCTTCCTCTATACATTTTTTAGTAGACTCAGAAATGCTTTTGCGAGTTTCTTCTGCAGTACTACGAATACATTCAAGGAGCTGTTGATACAAAACACTTTCTTGACTGACCATAATCGCCATATATTTTGACACACGTGCAGTTGTTTTGCGCCCAATAAGTATCTTCGTCGACAGATGAGATTAAAAACGGGATATTCTCTGTAATTCCTATTCATCTGAGTTAACCAATCTTAATTGGATTGGGAAGATATTACATAGGTTGATTCTGTAGTTACCTTTGTTTCTGCCTTCTTCCCAGCACAATACACCACTTATTTATAGCAAAAGTTACTAAACTGCAAGAGCGAATAAAGGTACGTCTTACTACGGCTACGTCGCACACTCTATATCTCTGCAATTTCCATTCATGATAATTTTGTATCGAATATGGAATTCAAAATTGACATGATACAACTCTTTTTCAGATTCTGAGGGGCCTGTACCTAATATCGGAAGACTATAGCATACCTTATTTAATGTAGTCACAACATAGTTCCCATGACAATCACATAAAAAGGTGCTATCCAAAAAAATCTACCACAACTTAGTGCTATTTTTATATCTATGTTACAATCATTTTCTATATATGTTTATCCTAAGCATGCTTAGACCAGTTTTAGAGCTATTTATGATCAGTTTTTTCTAAATCATTCATCAGTCCCAATAAACGCTGGAAAATCCTGCCTATCATATCTACCTAATATCGGAAACTATAGCATACCTTATTTAATTTAGTCACAACATAGTTCACATAACACTCACATAAAAAGGTGCTATCCAAAAAAATCTACCTAACAACTTAGTGCTATTTTTTATATCTATGTTACAATCATTTTCTATATACAGTGTGGCCCAAATTGGGCCTACATGTATGGGGATCTTGGAAACTATAGAAGATAGAGAAACGGTTAAATGGGGAAAGTTTTTGACAATTATATTTCTAACTGAAAACCGTTTAGTACGCGGCCCTATCTTTTTTGGTTTTTGAAATATGTTGAAAAAACCAAAAAGATGTATTTTCGAAAATATGCTGTAGATTTCTTATTATTCACTATTTTGGCAATCTGTAAAAACATTTTTAAAGCAACTTTTTAAGTAGATTTCAGTTCTGCAATTTAATTTTGAACACGACGTTTCAGTTATTTTATACCATCATCAGGTTCATTTTTTCTTATGGGCGCCATATTGTATTTTATACTTAAAAGGTAGCTTATGACGTCAGATTTTTAACGATGTATTATTTGTTGGAAAATAAATGAAATTGACTTGAAAAATAAAGAAAATTAATTTTCGCAACACGTCAAATTTGAGAAGAACACATTAGGCAGGGTTAAATTTGTTTAAAATATCATAATATTATAATACATTATTTTATTTTTTCCTTATGGTTAAAAATCTCATATTAACATTTCAAATAAAGAAAACTAAAAACGCAATGAATAATAATTATTGTTTTGAAAAGAAAATAAGAAAAAATATCTAACTTACTATTGAGACGGACCTGACCCAGGTCCATATTTTTTTAACAAATTTTTAAATATAGGTAGGTAAAAGTGTGTTTAAATTAAACTGGTGAAATAAGTCAACAAGGTTTATTAACTAATTAAACATAAGGACAGTAAGTATGAATATTTAAATATTTTTTACATAATTTCAGCTCATTAAAAAATTCGCAGAGTTAGGACATCGCTACGCACGGACACCGTGACAGCGAGCCAGGGACAGATAGAATGACCGCACAAAGAGGAGACGAAAAATGCGCGGACACGAAAAATCGGCTATAAATAGCTGAGCTGCAGGCTTCCACGGGGGGACGAGAAAAATTTTCTTAAGAATTTAAAATCTTAAAAAGGCTCTTCCAGCCACAGGGTTTCATAAAATATTGGGCTGGTATTTTCAAATTAACTTAATAAATTTCAAACAAAAAATCGGTAAATATTTAAATTCCACATTTCTATCTTAATACATAATTTCGTTTCTTGAGTCAGATAATTATTCTTTACCTTATTAATTTCTTAAATATCTACAAGGTTTTATTTATTTTAATATTTATTCAAATTTTAAAAGAGGGTTTAGGCAAAATATCGTTGTGTTAAAGGTTTCTCGTCTCATCACTTTATTTTTTAAATAATAAATATCTTACAGAATAAAAATTCATAATCTTAATATTTCAACGTTTGCTAAAAATCTATTGGGTGTTCTTGTTAATAAACCCAGTAAAACCCTCTATAATTTCCTTACTACTAACTAACCTGAACTAACCTTCCCCCTAAGTACCCTCCTCTCCCTATCCTCCACGTGTGGATCATAGCTTAGTTGCGGTGACCTACTGGAACCCCTCCTCTCCCTATCCTCCACGTGTGGATCATAGCTTAGTTGCGGTGACCTACTGGAACTCCTCCTTTCCTATCTTCCACGTGTGGATCATAGCTTAATTGCGGTGACCTACTGGAACTCCTCCTTTCTCTATCCTCCACGTGTGGATCATAGCTTAGTTGCGGTGACCTACTGGAATTCCTCCTTTCCTATCTTCCACGTGTGGATCATAGCTTAATTGCGGTGACCTACTAGAACTCCTCCTCTCCCTATCCTCCACGTGTGGATCATAGCTTAATTGCGGTGACCTACTGGAATTTCTCCTCTCCCTATCCTCCACGTGTGGATTATAGCTTAATTGCGGTAACCTACTGGAATTCCTCCTTTTAGTATCCTCCCGGTGTGGACCATAGCTCAATTGACAGCGACCTACTGAGTTTTCCCGATATTTCCTCTAAATTCTCTACCTTAACCTGACCCAAAAATGATAGAATATATATAAAAAATAAGTTTAGTTCCGGGGGCGTGAATTCTCGCCCCGACTTTTTATGTTCTCTCAAATCTATTTTCGCATCCTCTAACAAACCGTATCTACAACTTTTTAATAATTAATAATCGATTTTCTCTCTTAGAAAAAATAAAACCCTCAGTATACAAAAAATATTCTAAAAGACATTTTACCGTCTTTCCTTGCGGTGACCCGGCCACCTGTTTAAAATCAACACTTGCCTAAATGTTTTTGTGAGACTAATGACTGACCCATAAATTTTACTAAGGGTAGATTATGACCATTTGCGGTACTTTGGCAGAACAGTGGTTTTGACCTAATTTAGATTTTATGGGTTGAGTGTTTCTGAAAGTTGTTTTGGATTTTTGTTACGATATTCACAATAATGTTTTATTTTAAAGGTATTGCTAATTGCATAATGGATGACGGAATCGAGAACCCCCCTGTTCCAGGTTAGGACCATCTCCGTTTGTTCGATTCTTCAAATTCTTGAAGAATCCTTTCCTTTTTCCTTGGTTTACTTTAGAGCGATTTCTTAATGTTTTTGCAGTAATCCGTTTTTAAAACTTTCTCTTGTCGCTGCGTTTTACGCAGGGATTAACTTAGCGCTCTCAAGAAACATCTTTCATTAAAGTCCGTGAACAGTAGTCGCTGTCCGATTTAGTAACACTTCTCTCATAATTTTTTATAGCGGAAACTTTGAGGGTAATTTCTGCGTCTGATTTACGTTCATAGGCCCGTAGGTTCATCATGCTCTCCCTACGCACTATTGTGGGACGACAGTCCACGCTGGACACAATATAGAGTTTAATGCTCTTGGAGATGTGAGGACATTTATTAGAACGGAAAGAGCTTCTCATTTTCCACCGCTATAATTTGTCTAAATTAAATAAAAGATCTAACAGTCCATTACTGGCGAACCAACATGTCATTATTCTTAGAGTAGGCTAGGCGATGGCCCCCAATAAATAAATAGTTCTAAAGCCATTATTAAATCTGCGTTAGAGGTTGTTAGGAGAAAAGTGCGGACCTGGTCTTCTGGTTAGACTAGCAGGGTTCACAGTGTTTCCTTCAACGTGGGACGGAGGGCGACAGCCTGGAGCGACAGCTCATTTCAGCAACCGTTTGAGGGGAACCTATAGAGATAGGCGACAGCCTAGAGCGACAGCTCCTTGTCTCGTCCGGCATGCAGGGTAGGGAAACCTTTGTAAACGTGACCGGAAGTTTCGGTTATCCAGATTTTTCGCCGTCAGCAGCCAATAACGTCATTCTTCCAAATTTTACAAACAAAAGGAGCCGTTCACGTCTAGCCACTTCTCGGTCTCGAAACTCTTCAAAATTTAAAACACAAGCGTTAATCCCTGTGCGAAATTTAGCATTCTCAGTGTAATACTTCGCTCTGATACCTTTTCAGCTAATCTGACACAACGTAGAGTCCTACCCAATAGACGATCACAACCACGTCCGAGCCTAGTCTTTGATTACATAAGCGTATAACAAAATCAAATACTAACAAAGCTCTCAATGTCATAATAATAAACTTCCTTGTGCGAACGAAACGTACGCCTATGGAATTCAAAGACAGGTAAATTAAAGACTCGCAGCCAGAGTCGTGCGGCACTTTTAGTGCTATACTCGGACACCCAGGGGCAACCCTCATTTTTTGGTGATATTTTTAATCACCAAATATAAACTTAATTTATTTAAATAATTAGTCAAATAATAATAACATTAATTACTCAAGTATAAAACTGATCAATTAAAACCAATCATCGATTTCTTTTACTTCCGCATTGGCGGGGGGCCGTAAGGTTACACTATACTTATTCGAAATGTTGGCCGTTTTTATTAATACATTTTTGACACTTTTTTAACACAGTATTGATGACCCTGCGAAGCGTGTTGCCATTTATGCTCGTAAACACATTCCTCACTCTCTCTTCTAATTCTTGTACAGATTCCGGGGGTTCAAACTCATATACTTCATTTTTTACATAACCCCATAAATAAAAATCGAGAGGAGTTATATCAGGGGATCTAGCAGGCCAATTAACTGGTCCGCCGTTTGAAATTAATTTGTCATCAAATATCTGTCTTAAGAGAGTTTGAACTTCCCGAACATTATGTGCAGGACAACCGTCTTGTTGAAACCAAATATTATTCAATTGATCTTGAGGAACTCTTGCTCTAGTTGCCGGTAATATTTGATCTTCTAACAGCTCCAAGTATCTTTGGCCATTCAACGTATGATTATAAAAGAATGGTCCTATAAGTCTGTTGTCTAAAATGTAAGGAGAAAAGTAAAGCTGAGTTACTTAATACCTGCTATGTATTTAGCAAGCTAGGTGACATTACTTACCATACATACCACACCATACATTAAAACCAAATCGGGTTTGCAGTCTTCGTTGAGCCAATTGGTGAGGGTTTTCTGTTGCCCAAAAATGATGGTTATGTCTATTAAATACCCCGCAGTTGGTAAAATGTGATTCATCGGTCCAAATTACAAGACGACTGAAATCATGATTTTGTTCGCGTCGATTCACATACCAATTTGAAAACTGCATTCTTCTTGGATAATCCGTTTCTCGTAAACCCTGAACTATAGTTGGCTTGTATGGTCGATATTTATTTTCCTTAAGGACTCTTTGTATGGTACTTCGCGGGGTTGGTAAGTCTCTTGCCGACGCTCTTGTAGATTATGATGTCGGAGCGGCATTAAAATAGGCTCTGACATTTTCGTCACGCTCGTTATTACCTGCTTTTTCGTAACTCTTGGGCCGCGGTTTTTCAAAACTTCCATGGTTTCTCAGGTTCATAACAATTTTTGGAAAAAGTCTGACACTTGGCTGCGGTCTTTCAGGAAAATTTTCAAAATACCTTTCTAATGCAAGGTTTGCATTTCTGTTGCAATGAATGTAACATTCTAGCAAATCAAATTTTTCTTCGTGAGAAAAACGCAATGCCATTTTCTTTTAAATTCAGAATACACAAATAAATCGTTATTATTAGATAATAATAATAAAAACCATTATACTTTTACTCGTTCTGACAAGTAATATTTTTGTTTCATTTTGAAACGGTAGTGGTTGGTCATAGGCTACTGGATTTTATTTTTGATTCATAGGTTATTGTAATATTGTTGATTGAAACAATGCAAGCAGTGTTTTGTGAATATTACAAAATGTAAACCTTTTAATTGGTATTCAATTTAGGGAGTTATAGTGCAGTTGTCAAATTTGACGTGTTGCGAAAATTAATTTTCTTTATTTTTCAAGTCAATTTCATTTATTTTCCAACAAATAATACATCGTTGAAAAGCGGACGTCATAAGCTACCTTTTAAGTATAAAATACAATATGGCGCCCATAAGAAAAAATGAACCTGATGATGGTATAAAATAACTGAAACGTCGTGTTCAAAATTAAATTGCAGAACTGAAATCTACTTAAAAAGTTGCTTTAAAAATGTTTTTACAGATTGGCAAAATAGTGAATAATAAGAAATCTACAGCATATTTTCGAAAATACATCTTTTTGGTTTTTTCAACATATTTCAAAAACCAAAAAAGATAGAGCCGCGTACTAAACGGTTTTCAGTTAAAAATATAATTGTCAAAAACTTTCCCCATTGAACCGTTTCTCTATCTTCTATAGTTTCAAAGATCCCCATACATGTAGGCCCAATTTGGGCCACACTGTATGTTTGTCCTAAGTATGCTTAGACCAGTTTTAAAGCTTTTAATAATCAGTTTTTTTCTAAATCATTTATCAGTCCCAATAAACGTTGGAAAATCCTGCCTAAGAGTGGTCATATCTTCATTAGTGAACAGAACCTTAGTGTAATCAGCACAATTATTAGTGATTTTGCAAGCATTATCCAAGAGGTAAAGTTCTGTTGTGTTATCAATGTACACAATAATAAATAAAATTGGCCCAATAACACCACCTTGTATATGACAATATGAAAACTTAAATTTAAGATACAATACTAGGCAACTTTAAGTATGTTCTTTTTTTTCAAATATACTAAATGATTGGATTTTATATAGTTTGACCTAAAGTAGACCTAATAAATACCGTGCGAGTAAGAATTACTATCATCAATGTGCTCTTTGCATCTAAGGCCGTACTGCTTAGCGGTAGAGCTTTTTTATCCATTTTCTTGAATAACTTACGTAATAGGTTTTACGGAACAGCAAAAAATTGCATGAGAAGAACTGTGGCTTTGTTTAGGGAAACAGGTTCCATACGACATAAAAAAGGAGCTGGAAGAACATCTGTAAGAACAGAAGAACTTCGACAATGACACATACAGCTTGCGAGCGACATCTCGTGGCAATCAAATGCATCACCTGTCCCGTCAATAATCAGTTAGGAAGGAGAAGGTCCTTTAACCAAAATGACTTTTAATGCTACGCTCCTGGCGGCTTCTAATGTAACAATAACCGGCTCGTCTGGTCTTTGCAACAGTTTCCTTCTCCGTTTCTGAAAAATGTTGGAATGGTGTTGTACAGCTGCTTTAATAGCCTCACAATCATGCCAAAAGTTTTTTACCAAAAAGAAAATTACAGATATCCAAAATTGTATGATGAAGCTCTTATATTAATAAACAGGGTGTTTTCTAAGTTATTTAAAATATATCAAGTACCTATTACTCAGGTCTTTTGTATGAAAAAAAAAATATATTAACATGTACATCTGTCCAATAATGTCTACTTTGTGAGAATACCTGGCATAAGATATCTCTTAACATTTTTTCAGTTGCAGCTTGGTTTAGGAGAAAAATGCTAGTTTATTAAAAATAACTCTAAATTTATTGCCAAATTACATTATTTCTTTTAAGAAATAATAACATAAAATATTAAATAAACTCTAAATGAAAAAATTCTTAGATGCGTCTTATGTCAGGATATTAAACGAGGATAACAAAAAAAATCTGAAAATTAAAATATCATATGGCATCCATTTTTGTGTCTTTGAAAGTAGACAGTTTTGAACATAATATGTTAATATGAAGTTTTTTTTATTAAGACTCGAGAAATAGCTACTTCACCTATTTTAGATTATTGAGGAAACACCCTATATAATGGTCAAGCCATAAATGGAAAAATCAAGCAAAGTGTCTAGTGGTGATACTTGATGGACAATTAGGGAAACCACATTACTCACAAAGCTCAAAGAGATACATTTTTTGTTTCGATAAATAACCCTAGTAACTCACATCACCAGGAGAAGAAGAGAGGAAGCAAGCAGTAAGTAATAAAGATACTAAGGTAATTGAAAAATTACTTGAAGAAACACCGTAAAGTTTGTCTAGGGTTAGTTTTTTTTATCATCCAAGAATATAATAATATTTAGATTATTTGTAAATGTAGGAGTTGTACACTATACAGGGTGTCTACTTTTCGACACTTTTGACGGGTATCTCCGTTATTAGTACAGATAGAATGATGCGGTTTCCGCAAACCTATGCCACTTTTTTGTGAAACAAACGGATGTATCATGGCCACCTTGGTTTATGAGATACAGGGCGAAATTGAAAACGGTGCATTTTCAGACACCCCTTGTATTTCAGTTATCTTATACCCTATCGAAAATATAAAAAGAGGGTGTTATACAGTTTTTTACGTAGAATTCAGTGGCGTAGTTAGTATTTTTCCAGGTATCCCTAATTTTGAGAAATATACCAAAGTTGTGTTTTTTTAAATGGAACACCCTATATATTTATTCTTAGTTGCATTCTGCTTACTGAGAGCTTTCCAAAAATATATAATAGTTGGCACTTTGTTTTACCAGGACGGTTGAAATTTATATTTTTTAAATAACCAGCTTTAAATTGACAGTAGGCCTTGGATTTGGTTTTAATAAAAATAAATTATTGACCATACAATACACCATGAATATTACCTAATAGTTTGATTTAAAATTAATAAAGCTTTTTAATACTTACAATAGTAAAAAGTAGTTTTCTAAATAAACAAAAACATCTACTATGGCCTTGACTTATCCAGGCTATAAAACAAAAGTTTCATAATGGCGTTTAGCTCTTGTCATGCAGAATTGTATTTATGTCATTAGAGTTTAAAAAGTTACTGATACTTTATTTATTAAGTGTTATTGTTAAATTTTAACGATGGCCCAAAAGTATGAGAATTATGAAAAATACGATATGCTGGTATGCTTTATACAAAGCCATGAAAACCCCTATGCAGATGCCGATTTATATTTCAATAGGTAGGTGTATTATTATTTGCGATCGAAAATTTCTACAACGACCATGTTTATAGTTGCGGAGTGTTTGTTTGAGCAGCTTCTTATTATTATCATCATCATTTTATAGATATCCTGAAAGAAGGCAGCCATTTCCAGATAAATTTTCCATTCTAAAGAAAAATTTAATTGAACATGGAACCTTTACACAGCCTCGGCCTAAAACATACAATAAGGAAAATAGAGAAAAAGATGAAGTAAATGTTTTGGCTTACGCAACCGTTACTCCTTCAACTTCCTGCAGAAATATAGAAAAGGAAATTGGTATAGATAAAAGTCGGCCACAAAAAATTTTAAGAAAATATAAATACCATCCATACAAATTTAAAATTGTGCAAAATTTACATCCTGGAGATGCAGATCGGCGATTAATCTTCTGTCATTGGTATACAGAACAAATCCGGACCAATGCCAATTTTGGAAGATTGGTAATCTGGTCCGATGAGAGCTACATTTCAGTGCCCGAATTTTTAACCGACATAATACAAGACATTGGTCTGAAGAAAATCAACATGTTATTTTCGAAAGGGAGCAGCAAGGGCGCTTTGGATTTGGTGTTTCTTGCTTCATATTAGGTAATCAAATAACTTACCGTATTTATGAGGGAGGTCTTACGGCAAATAGATATCTGGAAATGTTGGAAGACGTTATACCCGAGTTATTAGAAACAAGACGGTGCGCCGAGTCATAACTCTCACGTAGTAAGGGCTTTTCTTCAAAATAATTTTCCACAAAGATGGATAGGCATAAATGAAGCTGAAAGATGGCCACCATGATCGCCCGATCTATTGGTGTTGGACTTCTTTCTGTAGGGGTTTTTGCAGAGGAAGATATACAAGACCGGGCACAGAACTGTAGAGGAACTTCCACAGGCTACCCATTTAGCATTTCAATTTCTACAAGACCATCCAATAATAATTTTAAACGCCTTGAGACGAATTACAGAAATGTGTCAGCTTTGTATTAGGGAGAATGGCAACCATTTTTAACAATATTTATAAATAAAAAGTATGTATTTAATACCACAATTTTATTGTTCTAGTGAAACCAAATCCAAGGCCTATTGTCAATTTAAAGCTTGTTATTTAAAAAAATATAAATTTGAACCATCCTGGTAAAACAAAGTGCCAACTATTATATATTTTTGGAAAGCTCTCAGTAAGCAGAATGCAACTAAGAATAAATATACAGGGTGTTCCATTTAAAAAAAATCACAACTTTGGTATATTTCTCAAAATTAGGGATACCTGGAAAAATACTAACTACGCCACTGAATTCTGCGTAAAAAACTGTATAACACCCCCTTTTTATATTTTCGATAGGGTATAAGATAATTGAAATACAAGGGTGTCTGAAAATGCACCGTTTTCAATTTCGCCCTGTATCTCATAAACCAAGATGGCCATGATACATCCGTTTAGGGCATCGTTTGTTTCACAAAAAAGTGGCACAGGTTTGCGAAAACCGAATCATTCTATCTGTACTAATAACGGAGATACCCGTCAAAAGTGTTGAAAAGTAGACACCCTGTACAGGGTGGCCAACTAAGCGAGGTAAGCGGCTGTATCTCAAGAACCGCTAATCGTACAGCTTTCGGAAAAATATATTGCTAGGAAATACGGCCAAAAGAAATTGCTGGAAATAATTATCGAGTTCGCTATATGGCCGCTAGTGGGCGTAACACTAAAGGCAAATTGAAAAAAGGGGGTTTCTTTACAATTTGCCTAGATAAAGTATACTAAAATATGTGCAAATAAAGTTCTCGTCTTTTATCTACAATTTTTTTTTCACACTTTTTTCTCTAACTCTTCAGATAAAGTGGAGGGGGTAAGGCAAACATTTATTTGAAAAATATTCAATATCTCGGGAATGCCTTATCGGAAAATACTATGCTTAGCGGCATTTGAAAGAGCTTTTTATGCCCTATCAGCTACATTGCAAGACATGTTTTCATTTCGTTCACTATAGTTGCTAGATGGCGCTTTCTAAATTTTTTTTTATTTTATGATTTTTTTCAACAAACCCAAATGCAATGATAGATATAATATCACGCCGATTTGAAGAGGACTAACGTCCAAAGCAAACGGTAAAGACCGGAAGTTTCTATCTTTTTTCTAGCCGTAGATATCAATGAAAAAGTGATAAACCAGATAATATAGGCTTTTTGTTCGCCCTAACAATAAAATTATGCCCTAAATCACATAGGCTTTGGAACAAAAATGGCTTAAAACATCACATTAAAGGAAAATTTTAAATTATTCCATTTAAGTGTGTTTGTGTTTGTTTTGAGTTTTAAAAATGCCTTTTACAAAAATTACAAATAAAGAAGCTGTTGATTTGATCACGGTTTACTTTGAATGCTTTCAAAATTCAGCAATCGCTGAAAGACAGTATGCGTTGCGGTATCCAAACCGACGTCATTATGGCAGAAGAGTTTTTCCGCGGTTGGTACAACGCTTACGTGATACTGGAAGCTTTCGCCGACCTATATTTCGAAGACATCGTAATGGGAGAACCGAACAGAATGTTATTAATGTTCTAGCATATATAGAGTTTAATCCCCATGTTAGTACTAGAATATTGTCCTTCGACTTGGGAATATCACGTACTACCGTTCAGAATATTTTAGAAGAGCACAGGTAAGTTGATATAATCTTAAAAAAAATAAAATAAAAAACGTTTTCCTTGCTAGAATATTCTCTAAAATTTATTTTTTTATATTATTACTCATATATATTATTTTATATTTTTAGACTGCACCCTTACCATATAGTTTTGCATCAAGCCTTAAATGAAGAGGATTTTAATCGAAGGCCATTGCCATTGGCTTTTAGGCATGATTAATGAAAACCCTCAATTTATCTCCCAAATTCTTTGGACTGATGAGGCTACTTTTAGTAGCGTGGGCACGGTAAATTTGCACAATATGCATTTCTGGTTCGCTCAAAACCCCCACTGGATGCGAGAAGTTTAACATCAAGGACGCTGGAGTATTAATGTGTGGTGTGGGATCATTGGAGGTAGAATTATTGGACCCTATTTCTTTGACCAGGCATTAACTGGTAACCGTTTTTTGGAGTTTGTGAGGAACGATTTACCGGTCTTATTGGAAGACGTTTCTCTTGAAACTAGGCAAAATATGTTTTTACAGCTCGACGGTTGTCCAGCACATTTATCATTAAATGTGCGAGAACACTTAAATCAAGAATATGCAGGCCGATGAATAGGAAAAGGAAGCCTTTTTCCCTGGCCAGCCAGGTCACCAGACTTGACCTGTTTAGATTTTTATTTGTGGGACCGCTTAAAAGATCTTGTTTTTCAAACTAGGCCTATTACTCGGGAAGATATGAGCAATAAAATCCAAAATGCAGTTCATCACCTGCCAACAGCGGAAGTGGAAACTGCTGCTTTCTCTACCCGACGAAGGCTGGAGGAATGTGTAGAACATGATGGCAGGCACATTGAGCATTTGAGGAAGCACTAAAATGCAGCCGTTATTTAAATGCCCACTTACTTGTTTTATTTTCTTTTATGTAAATTTGTTGTTTCAGATTATATGATCACTTTTTCATTGATATCTACGGTTAGAGAAAAGATACAAACACACTTAAATGAAATAATTTAAAATTTTCCTTTAAGGTGATGTTTTAAGCCATTTTTCTTCCAAAGCCTATGTGATTTAGGGCATAATTTTATTGTGAGGGCGAACAAAAAGCCTATATTATCTGGTTTATCACTTTTTCATTGATATCTACGGTTAGAAAAAAGATAGAAACTTCCGGTCTTTACCGTTTGCTTTGGACTTTAGTCCTCTTCAAATCGGCGTGATAATATATCTATCATTGCATTTGGGTTTGTTGAAAAAAATCATAAAATTAGGAAAAATTTAGAAAGCGTCATCTGGCGACTATAGTGAACGAAATGAAAACATGTCTTGTAATGTAGCTGATAGGGCATAAAAAACTATTTGAAATGGCGCTAAGCATAGTATTTTCCGATAAGGCATTCCCGAGATATTGAATATTCTTCAAATAAATGTTTGCCTTACCCCCACCACTTTATCTGAAGAGTTAGAGAAAAAAGTGTGAAAAAAAAATTGTAGATAAAAGACGAGAACTTTATTTGCATATATTTTTAGTATACTTTATCTAGACAAATTGTAAGGAAACCCCCTTTTTACAATTTGCCTTTACTGTTACGCCCCCTAGCGGCCATTAAGCGAACTCGATAATTATTTCCAGCAATTTCTCTTGGCCGTATTTACTAGTAATATTTTTTTCAGACTGTCAAGATATATGATATAGTATGCCACCAAAAGTTTCCTGCTCGTTATAAAAGTTAGTAAAACTCATACTTGGAATATTTTTTTTGTACGGTAAAAAGTTAAAACTGTGAAATTTGATCTTTATCGAATTGATTTTTGCAAACTACCTACCTTTATTTATAATTTTTAAAATAAATGTTAAAAACAAAGTATTTTTAAAAGGCGTTCGGAGTTTAGATTTGAAATTTTATTAAAAAACCTAAAATACGAGTACCAATTTTTTTAATAAATCTTGGAATGGTCGGACAAAATTTTGAATTTTACTTGGGGCTTGTTTATTCTGGACAATATTTCATACTTCATTTTAGAGTTGAGCTGTAATAAGGGCAATTTTTGATCACGATGGATCTTGATAAAGTTTTTAATCTGTACTCCTAAAGCCTTTTGACACAACTTTGTTTTTTAACATTTCTCTTAAAAATGGAGACATTTTTATCAAGCAGGAAGTTCTATGAACAATGGCTTTTCCCATACTTACACTTTAGGTGTAGAGTCGAAAATCCCACCCTGGTGGTTGGAAAATTCCTGTCAAAGTTGCTGAACAACAGGGTGAGTGATGCTGCTAGTTATATTATACTAATATACTGTAGGTTTGGGTGACTTTAACAGTCGCGCTCACCAAAATCAGTTAACTGTCTATTAGCCTGTTAAACTATTTGACAGTAAGTTATAGTATCAGGGTATTTATCATTTGATGTTAGGTTTTATTGGACTGTCAAGATTAAATTTTGAATTTCTTCGGGTTAAAAGACTTAAATACTTGTAAGGTAAAGTTTTAATAGTTAGGTTAGGGAATAGTTAAACAAAATGTTTTAATTGAGCAAAAAATGGAAACCAGCCAGTTAGCCAGTTTAGTTGGATCACCGATATCGTCCGATGAAATAACGGATCATCAACTCGTCGCTGTGCCGATGTCTCCGGTTTCGAGGGTTGGGAAATCTAAAAGACGCTATGATAATGGTTCCAAAATCAAGGTATCCCAGAGGCAAACTAGCCACCCGGTCGGATCTCCGGGTGGGGGCTGGTGCTGGCGCCTCATCAAGCGATGCTATTTCAATAACCAACATTCCAACAGCTAAAGGAGTCCTTTAAACAACACTTACAAAATTAGCTACTGCCAAATTGACTTCTGCAGTATAATAGGGCTAAGTTTGAACATCAATGCAGTCCATAAACATTTACAATCTAATAAAACTCATGTACTTGCACTAACCGAAACAAGGGTCAAATCGCCGATTTAGACGCACATTTAGTGTTTGTATCCTCGTCTGCAGTAATGTATCTTATCAACGAGAGGAGACACTTATACCCAAGTACTTTGATGTAATGTGGTCAAAAATTGCAATCCAAAAAATGACCAAGTTCATCTGCTGCCTTTACCGGCCGCCAAGCGATAACCATTACAGAAACTTGTTTTCATCACTTATCAATTCTATCGAGTTCTTGCAAACCCACCATCCCAACTCTAAAATGGTTATTCTTGGCGAATTTAACTTTCATAATGGTAACTTGCTTAAATACTCAAATAGAAAGACGAGTAAAGTCGCAAAGCTGAATCCTTTGCCATAAGCTCTATTCCCACTTATTTAGTAAATGGACTTATTTGGATTCCGATCCGAGACCGAGGACCATTCTCTAACCTTTCTTTGGCGGCACGTTTACTTTACTACTCTATCCATATAAAAAACGTATCAGCTTTGTTAACGCCCGAACCCAATGCAAACTAACGATAAACTAAAGTAAAGAAGCACACAGTCAAACAATCAAAGACAAACTTCTTAAAGTCCTAAAATCAGAACCTTACCAAATGAACCATTCCACCTCTGATATGTTCTGATTGCATTATTGCGACCACAGCCGAGAAAAAAGTTAACTTACTAGTGCAAGTAATCTCTGCACATTTAACGGTTAATTTCCAATGCACCAAACATTAAGTCGATAATATCCGACATTGTTTTTCAGTAGCAGCATGTTAAATGAATCTTTAATGGTCTTGACACCAACGACATTCCAGTCATCATGATTAAAATGAACTGGCACTGGAATTTTGTGGGCTTTTTAACTTTTTTAACAAAAAAGAGCATTTTTTTCTGCGCGAGTTCAGTCTATAAAAAAAAAAACGATACCATGCCAAGCTGTCGCATTGCTTTCGGATATATTATTATAAAGAATTGTTAAGGTACCAGTACCAGTACCAGTAAGTCTAGATCTAGGCGTTGCTTACGATAGCGGCTTTGTTTTACCTTGTACTTTGGAAGCTCAATCATTGGTTGCTAATTTATATCTTTACAGGCAGTAGCAAGTAGTCTTACTTCTCAATAAAGACCTAGAAGTAATTCTGTCTTGTGGCGACAGTGTAATATAAGACACAGGAAATTGGTGGCAAAGGTAACTTTCGCTTATTGACTTTAATTATGTTTATGTTAGTAGTGCAAATCATAACAACTATAATATTAATAATGTCAGCACCTATTTCGGTACATACATGAAATCTATGAGTGTAAACCACTGAAACTATACAATAACTAGAAGAGAGAGTGAGGGATGTTTTTACCAGCATAAATGGCAACACTCTTGGCAGGGTCACCAATACTGTGTTAAAAAAGTGTCAAAGATGTATTAACAAAAACAGCCAACATTTGGAGTAAGTGTAGTAGGGGAAAGGGGTCAAATATCGATCACTTAAAAGATAATGTAAGACAAAAGCAATACTTTCACAAAATACTGTTATTTTTTGTATTGAACTTAGACTTTATTTTCTTAGGAACAAAATGACACAAACAAATTCTCCGTGTAGAAATTTTTTAAAAAATATCAAAAACCAAACTTTAACTTGATCGATAATATCACCTATGGTCGGCTTATATCGATCATATAGGAGGGTAATATCGATCAATGTCTATTCACATGCTTTACACTAATTCAGGTCTTCTGGCCGAAATACCGAAGAACAGGCAGCATAAAACCAAGTGCCACATGATCTACGCCGCCACCACAATTCAGTCTCAGTCCCAGTTTCCACGCATATTGGACATAAGTCCTTTTCTTTCATAGGCTCCCCATCATCTTGCTGCTTAGGTTTGAACTTGTTCTTTATTTGTTTTCTAGCTGTTGTTTTAGGTCCTACCGATTTTCCTTTTTGTAATAGATCTTTTGTAGCTTCGCTAACTTTCTTCTTCTCCCTCTTTTCTTCCTTCTCCTCCAGAGATGTCTGCAGCGGAGTGGACGTTAGTATTTGAGATTTTAGTTCCCTTCTTTTGGGGTGTGGTTTTTGTGTTAATTGGGGTGTCGGATGAAAGTGTTCAAAGGATGTGCTCTTCAATTGAACGATCTTTTCTTCATCATCGGTTACGTTATCGCCGAAGACTTCTATTACTGCTGATGACAAACTATCACTGGAAGATGTCCTTCGTTGATGCCTTTTTCTTTTCGATTGAGCACGTGGCTCATTGTTACAGGCTTCCAGTGGTGGTGTAAATTAAAGCATATCTGCTCATCGTCGCTTCTGCTTGGTACATACGATGATTCTGGATATTTACTAGTTCCGGGCTTCGGATCTAAATAAATTATTTCTTCGAGAGGCTCGCTTAGTTCGCTGGCTTCTGCCTAAATATTGAAATTTATTCCTTCTGGTGTTCCTCAAATGCGTTTCTGTGTAACGGAAATATACCCGTATTTTTAAATCCGTTTAAACCTTTCTCTTTGGAAGTGATGCGATTGTACGCTTTAGCAAAGAGCTCTGCAATATCAGTCACCTCAATATTGTTATAATAATGGGACTTAATATAAAGGTCGCATTCTTTGCTATATGCTGTCTTTAATGAACTTAAAAACGTGACGTCCAGAGGCTGGAGCCGGTGAGAGGTGTGTGGGGGTAGCAAAACAAGAACGATCCCGTTTTCACGACAGAACTTATAGGACTTCAAGGAAGAGTGTGTGGCATGGTTGTCTAAAACAATTAACACAGGATCTTTGGTAGAAGGATTCACACATTGAGCGAAATGCTTCAACCAATCCAGGAATAAGTCTTCAGTGATCCATCCTGATTTTGAGCAGCGGTAGATGGCATCTATGAGTTCATTCGTTTCCAGAGCGTTGTTCATACGCTTACGTTTAAAAACAGACATGGGAGGCAAAAGGTCTTCTGCGGCAGTCATACAGCACACAACAGTGATTGTTTGGCCCCTTCCGCCACTCGTAACCGCACCCGCCTGTTTTCTGTCCTTTTCCGCCAAAATCCAATGAGGTTTATGTACTCCACTAATTCCAGTCTTATCCACGTTATAAATGCGCCTTGCAGGAAATTTATAGTTTTCAAACACTAGTTCTAAATTGTCGTAAAATAGGTTCACATCCTTTCGATTAAATGCCATGACCCGGTTGAGACTCGCAGCTTCAGGTCGCCTTAAAGAAATTCGTGGATGTCGCGCTAAAAATCCACGCAGCCAATCTTTACCGCAGGTTTTGTTCTCGACATTAAAATTATGTCGTAGCTTATTTGCAACGGCATATTCAAAAACAACTTGTTTGATTTTACTTGGAGTCAACCCATAGAACATGTTTGACAATTTTAAAATGTGATTGGCGAGTTCTGTTTCCTGTTCGTCATTCAATTCTTAATTTTTTACTAGGATATCTGTTTTTTAATCTGTCGCACAACTTAGCATAACGTATGCCAGTCAATTTTGCTGCCTTTTTAATGGAGTGTGTCTGTTGTCTAACCGCCTCGACACAGCCCGCTTCATGCCTTCCTCTGACCATGCAGAGCGATTTGTCTTGCGGAAATATTTTTTTTGGGCATCTGCAAAGAATAAAAAGCAGTGAGAATAAAATCGATCACAGGCGGGTAATATCGATCATGCTGGCCGAAATTACCAGCCGTGAAGACATCAATGTTTTAACATAAGCAACTCCTTACCTCATAGAATTAAAGTTTTCGCAAATACTGTATCGCATACCTTGGGGTACCAATTAACTATTACTACTAAAGTAGTTTAGGATTTTCTAACTCTAATATGTACTTATCCAATAAACCGAAAAAATAACAAAAAAATTTCACAAAAACTGTTTGTGGCCGTACACACTCGGCGTTACAATGAAACTGCCCGTTGTTGCTGTTGGTAGTTTGCATCTACTTTGAGAGACAGCAGAGCGTATTGTATCATTCTGTAGGTTTGTAGGGTTGCGTAAAATAAAGATGATCGATATTAGCCGCTGATCGATATTCGACCCCTTTTCCCTAAGTTACGTATTCTTTCTTACGATTTCTTTTAAACAATAATTATTACTCATATTGCTTTTTTAGTTTTCTATAATTTTTTATTTTATTATTTGAAATGTTAATATGAAATGCTTAACCATAAGAAAAAATAAAATAATGTATTATAATGTGACATTTTACACAAGTTTAAAATCTAATTAACACTGCCTAAGGCATTGTTGTCATGTTTGACATGTTGCCAGAATTAATTTTCGTGTTTTTTGAAGTCTATTTTATATATTTACCAATAAGCCATAGATCGTTGTAAAGCCGACATCAAAAGCTACCTTTTAAGTATAAAATACAATATGACGTCCATAAGAAGAAATAAACCTGATGATGGTATAAAATAACTGAAACGTCGTGTTAAAAATCCAGTAAAATTTACTTAAAAAGTTGCTTTAAAAATATTTTTACAGATTGCCAAAATAGTTAAAAATAAAAAAGCTACAGCATACCTTCGAAAATGCAACTTTTTCTTTTCTTTTTAATATCTCAAAAACAAAAATAATATAATCGCGTGCTAAGCTACTTTAAGCTGCAAATATATTTGTCTAAAACTTTTCCCATTTAACCGTTTCTCTATCTTCTATAGTTTTAAAGATCCCCATACATGTAGGGCCAATATTTGATTTAATAACTAGACTATCAGAAATGCAAAAATTAGACTACAACAATCCGATACGACTAACGACCTTTATTTAAAATCTCAAAAAAATCACTTTCCGCTTAGATGTTAGCGATCATGGTACGGGATAGAGATATTTGAAAGTACAGGGAAAAAACAGATTACATATTTTTTAATGATTTTTGACAAGGAAGCCAAATTTTATGTCAAAAAATATATAGGTTCACAAATTTGACAGGTACGACGTCATCTTGAATTTTCTTTAATTGCAACCCTCATAAATAACCACAAAAGTAAATTGCATTTCACGGTCTCCTCTTTCGTTGTCAAAAATACCTCTGTTACCCGATACCCAGAACGGTTTCACAGTATTACTGTCCGCCAGGGTTCTCATTTCATTCTGGCATTCCCAGACTAGCCTTGAATTACCCTTTGGCTCATGAGAGCCTTGAGGACCGCTTGACTCTCTAAGCATATATAGATTCGTCTATTTTGCTAGGCTCTTCTATTGTTTTCCCATGCACATTGTAGTATGGCATAGGTTTCTGCCTGGAATACTGCTGGGAGTATTCCCAAGGGAAAGAACAAGTCTTTTCTTGATCCTAATCCGTGTATCCCAGCTCCTGTAAACCCTATTTCTTTCCGTACATTCTCCTTGTTACTGCAAGAGTAATTTCAGATTTACAGATAATTTTTTCCATGTGGCTATTCCAAGTAAGTCTAGATTCCAGGATGACTCCCAGATATCTTACTTCCCCAGCCAGCTGCAACGTTTCTCCTTGGAGGATAGGGACCCTAATCCCTTTTTTTTCCTTCGCTTTGTGAAGAGGACTATGACGGTCTTTTGAGGGCTGATGTTTAGATCTTCCCGTCTTATCCATTTTTTCACCACTTTAAGGGCCCCCCGCGTTCTATCTCTCACAGTGGCGTTAAATCTTTCTTGTGTCATGATGACCAGATCATCAGTATAACCCAAGATTTAGTGCCCCGCCCCACTGAGTTGTAGAACTCCACGCTGCATATAAGCGTAATTTGAAACCATATTTTATAATCTTAGAAAGTGGGCTATTTCATTTAAGCCTTATCTAATGCGGCAAAACAAAAAAAGTACGATGGTACTGATCAGGATAATTCAGATCAAGCTTAGGGAGATTGTTAAGTTTTCAGGGATGAAATTTGCCTACCCACTTGTTTTATTGGCAAATCGTTACAGTTTGCATCCCTGGCTTAGTAACGTACACTATCCCTAAAAACCTTTATTTCAGTTTGGTCTATTCTGGTGGTTGCTTTTCTGGTAAATATTTTGGGTGAAGTGAGTTGAAACATTATGATTTTGTTACAGACAATTTTGGCGTTGATATTTGATTTCGAGATATTAGTGTAGGCGTACAACTTGTCCAAGCTAGCGTGATATATGAAAATTTTTCTGGTTGCGTACAAATCAGAAAAAGAACGCATTCGGAGGAAAAGATGCTTCATGGATAGTACAGGTCAACTACACCGTTCTTTATTTGATGAAAGTCTCGATAAATATGACAAATTTTGATTCTAGCCACGGCGCATCGAATGGGCGGTACATACTTGATATTCTCATACCTCACGCTTTTTTGGACGAGTTGTACACTTATAACTTGTTGGGGAAAGGTTCAGTTATCTAGTTGTATAATTTAATGACAAAAACAAGTATAAATTTAAAGCAAAGAAAGTACGGTAGCGTCGCTGTCTACAATGTTTTAATTTATTAATAACAAGAAAAGGCAGTTAACTACAGTTTCCAAAACGTATTTCCAGCCGCCAATTGCCTAGAATATTCGCCGTCTACAACTAGGAACTTTGCAGAAAGCGGCATAAACGAAGTGTTTATAGCGTAAGTGATGTAAACGAAGGATTTATTGTTATGCAACCAGAAACACTTACGTGTTTATTGAAACGGTATGACAGGATGTCACTGTGTGTACGAGAGGGATGATATATCGCAAATGCGACTTAACATGTTTTGACAAATCGGATACGTTACAGCCGTTGCAGAAAGCACACGGTCTCCTTGCGGCATTTCGCGCGGGTTTAGTTGATTTTATGGTATTCAAGCCATGGAAATAGTTGGATAATTCGCGGAGTTCTATCCCGAAGGTACACTAATGTGATTACTACATCCCAACTCTAGTTCCGTTTATCTGTTAAAATAACTAGGTCAATTCGCGGTGTTAATGCCCGAAGGTATAATAACTTAGTTAGTATACCACGACACGAGTCCTGTTTATCTGTTGTGAAAATCAGTCTCAAGTTCGTAGATACGATAAATTCTCGAAGGTTTAAGAATACAGTAGTGTATTCCTATATTATTGTTTGTTTAGTGATTTAATGCTAGTGATGCAAAGATGTATAGCTGTTTTAATGCAGTAAGTAGTTACCATACTCAAATGTACCAGTATAACCGGATTTGCTGATAAGCAGACCAAGTGTGAAGATGAGTAACTGAATGGCAGATGTAAATAGATATATTTTGTGTGAGAAAAAGCCTTTTATTTCATCTGACATATTTTGAACCAAGCAACCTATGTAGATACAGTAAACAATTTATGTTTGGCCAAAGCAAATAAGGGCGGCGCCAACATATGGTCCTTCGAGAGCCGAATATCAGTTTGAAATATTGAGAGGCTCCACAAAAATATAAAAAGTTGAATGATCCTGTATGTTATGTATAAACGTTCCAGTTTATAAAAGTTCCAGTGTATATACTAAGGTATATACGTTCCAGTTGAAAGTACAAGATCATAAACGTTCCAGTGTGTAAACGTTCCAGAGTGATCCAGACTTTCCTGTGCGTGTCTAGTGTCGTGAAATTTCCTGATAGGGAAATACCTAAGTGCGCGAGTATATGGACATCGTTCCAGACTACAGTAGCGGAAGTCAGCTAGATTTTCGGAAAAATTCAGATCATCCAGCCAAGCACAGAGTGGTGCTTGAGTAGTGTGGTGCTGCGATCAGCGAGTAGCAACAAATTCGTCGACAAGGTTTGAAGAAAAACAGGAGTAAGTTTCTACAAAAAGTGCATGTAAATAAAAATTGTAGTATTTTTGGCTTATATTATTGTAACTTGGTAAAGCCATATTTAACAAAAACCATAATTTTCTTTACATTTGTTGTTTGTTTATATGAATTTAAATAGATGGTAAAATAAAAAAATATAATTTTACACTTTCCACAGATTTTTATTTTGACTCGACATATGTTTCGCAACACAGTTGCTTCTTCAAAAGAGTACTATTAAATGGTATTTTAACAAGTATATACTTAGGTGTAGAATTTTTATTGCAGGTAATTTTTAGGTACGGTTGTTGGAAAAACCAATAATAATATTTACAAACTAATTAAAGAGATTTAAAAGAGGTGATCCATTTAAATCCAATTGATCATTAAGGAGAGTATTGTTATATTTAATCCTATTTATCTCTAAAGATTCAAGCAAATTTAATTTTATGCTTTTGTTTGCAATATGCAAGATACCGTTTAATAGTACTCTTTTGAAGAAGCAACTGTGTTGCGAAACATATGTCGAGTCAAAATAAAAATCTGTGGAAAGTGTAAAATTATATTTTTTTATTTTACCATCTATTTAAATTAACAATGGATGTCCGCCAAGTAAAAGCCGAATCAATTCAAATGTTTATATGAATATTAAGCTAGTCAAATTGTATTCAAAATTTTAGGAGCACAAGATTCACTAAGTGTTATACTAATGTGGGGAATAACGTTGATTTATTCTTGTGAATAATATTTGGAAAATATTTTAAAGTTCTGTTCTCAAGTTCACGAGCATTTCGTTTTTGTATGTAAAATAAATTATTCAATAGCATATAAATGGCTACACAAGACGACACGGCTGCATTAGTACAGCAGCGAGGGAGGGCAAACGCCTCCATTACGCTAGTACAAACGTGGTTTGCTCAGGATGACGATCCAAATGATAAAATTGTACAAGCCCCCGCGCGGGAGAAAATGCTCGAGGAAGCATTTAAAAAATATTGTGAAATTCAGGACAAAATCGAGAATTTGGATTGAGACGATTCAGATAGGAGTGAAATTGAGAATGGATACTGTATTTTGTTAGAGAAAATAAAAAATATAGGTTTGAAATGTGAATCAGGGGTTATAGATAGCAATTCGCAACAATGTGCAAAATATGTTGTCAGTTCCCTCATAACGTCTAGAGTAAAGTTGCCAGATTTAAAAATTCCACCTTTTGATGGAGCGATATCAGATTGGCGCTCGTTTTCAGAAATATTCTCTGCACTAATAGTTAATAATACAACTCTGTCAGATGCGCAAAAGTTAATGTATTTAAAGTTTGCGATAAATGGGGAAGCTTTGAAGTTGGTTGACTCGCTCGAATTGTTGGGAACTAATTTTGATATTGCCTTTAATATTCTAAAAGAAGGTATGAAAATGTAACGTGCGTTGTTAACAGTCATCTAAATAATATTGTTGAAACGCCTGTGTTGACCAAGGCTAGTTTTGTAAATTTGCGGGAGTTTATCGCAAATCAGAGGAAGACAATCGAATCGCTCAAGAAGTTAACTTTATCGCAGGCTCAGATTTTCTAGTATTTATTAGTTTATATAATGGAAAACAAACTAGGTTTTTCCACAAAAAAGGCATTTGAGTTGGATAGAGATTTGGACGAACTACCGCAATTGAATGATTTCTTTGAGATTTTAGAACAACGTTGTATAGTTTTTGAACATTTATCAAGCAATGGTACAAGGCTAAACGTACAACCTCCACATAGAAATAATAATAACAATCGGGTTTCTTCTTATGCTGCGCAAGGCAGCCCAACTTGCGCAGTTTGTGGCGTTACGGCGCATAGACTTCATGCATGCGAACAGTTCTTAAAGCTTTCGGTTCACGAAAAACAGAGATTGATATAAACAAAACGTCTATGTTATAATTGTTTTCGCACACATCCAGTGGCCCAATGCAATTCAAAGTATAGATGTAGGCAGTGCAGTTCGACACACCACACATTGCTACACAAAGACGGATCTCTATCAAACTTAAGTGGAAACCAATCAGGGTTCAATGCCTAAACTTCAAATAGTTTAAACATGGCGTACAATCGGCCAAATGTATATTCAAGTCAGGGAAATTCGAATTTTTACGGTAATCAGTCAAATGAACAAACTTTGAACAGATTTGGCAACAATGCACAAAATAATAGCAGAAAGACGGAAAATAATCGGCCTCTTATGGCAACACACACGTCGTACACTCGGCCTACTATACCTCCAACGAATGTGATTTCGAATCCTCAGGTAAACGCGCCAGGTTCAAACGCACAAAATTTAAATTTAAATACAACACTACGAAGTACAAATGAACAAGGGAATTGAAGTGACGGCACTGGAATAAATCAAAATCATACGGTTTCGCTTTCTGCACTGTCACAGACAGTCGGATGTGTTGTTAGCCACTGCGCAGGTAAACCTTTTAGGTAAAAACGGTGAGCTTATCTCAGCTAAAATTTTGTTAGATAACGGCAGTCAAAGCTCGTTGTCATGTGAGGACGACATGCTTAAGATTGCAATTCCTACCGATTCGAAAAATAAAAAACCAACAAAAAGAATTATTCTTCTCACTTTGGCACAATGTTTTGACCTATTGGGGTTAGTGAATCCCGTGATAGTGGAAGGAAAAATTCTTATGCAAAAGTTGTGGATCCAAAAATTGGATTGGGACACTAAGATAACAAATTAGGATTTGCTGCGTTAATGGAATGACTTTTAACTATGGTTTCGCTCCTTGATTCGTTAGAAATTCCTAGAAAATTGTGTGATAATAAAATTAGTCAATAAATAGAACTGTATGGGTTTGCGGATGCCAGCACAGTGGCGTACGGGGCATGCGTGTATATGTGTGTAATTTATACAGTTAATTCAGTGTTTAGCAGTTTGATTTCTTCAAAATCTAGACTAGCTCCGATAAAGACGATAACGGTGCCAAGGCTTGAACTCTGTACTTTGGTAATATTGTCAAACTTAATGCATAAAATTGCGAAAATCTTTCAAAATTTAATAATAGTTTCTTCTATAAATTTGTGGACAGATTCTAAAATTGTGATTGCTTGGTGTAACGATCACCCAAATAAATCGTCTACCTTTGTATCACACAGGGTGTCCCAGATTCAAGGCCTCATAGAGAATTGTAAATTACGATATATCAAGTAATCGGAGAATCCAGCGGATATTTTATCGCGTGGAAACTTTTTAAATGAAATTATTAATTCAGGATTCTGGTTTCAGGGACCAACATTTTTGCTTGATGCTGATTTGAATTTGGAATTATGAAATAAACAAATAAATATTACGAATGTCCCAGAGCAGAGAAAAATAGCACTTGTTACTAGCCAGAAGGTAGAGCCCTTCGATTTTTGGTTGGAATATTTTTCTCGTTTTTCTATTTTCTCACGGCTATTGCGCTTATTGGCGTTCATGTTTAGGTTCATACATAATATAACAAATAAGAACAATAAAATTCAAGAGGCAATTCTCACAGTAATTGAAGTTCAAAATTCTCAAAAATGTATAGTAAAGATTTTACAAACTCGGCACTTCATTAAGGAAGTGTCGGATTTAACAAATAATAAACTAATTTCAAATAAGCAGCTCAATGCGCTTAAACTTTTTTTGAATTGTGACAGACTTATAAGAGTAGGGGGTAGACTCGAAAATGCGGATGTGTCTTTCGATCAAGAGCATCCTTGTTTGCTGCCGTCTCACAACGATATTGTTAAACTAATGTTAAAACACGAACATTTGAGACTGCGACACGCGGGTTTTCAGTCAGTATTATCAAATTTTAGGATGAGATTTTGGCCCTTAAATGGTTTACGAGAAACAAAAGGGGTAATACGGAATTGTATTACGTGTATACGGTTTCGAGCCTTTCCGGCACAACAAATTATGGCAGATCTCCCGAGTGAGAGAGTTCAAGTGGCAAGACCGTTCAAACGAGTAGAAATAGACTACGGTGGTCCATTTTTGATAAAATCGTCACGTTTAAGAAAAGCACCTTTGATTAAAGCTTACATAGCTATTTTTGTGTGCATGGCAACAAAGGCTATTTACATCGAACTGGTGACTTGTTTGTCTACAGAATCGTTTATTATGACTATGAAATGATTTGTTTCTCGACGAGGAAACCCGACTATTGTGTACAGCGATATTGGTACTAATGTTCAGGGAGCAAATAATCAGTTCATATTTACAAATTTTTTAAAAATTCACAAAGTTTTGAGCCATTCTTGGATTATCTTTCACATAATGAAATTCAATGGAAATTTATCCCTCCTAGATTTCCACATTGGGGCGGTCTGTGGGAAGCGGCTGTGAAAAGTACAAAGTATCACATAAACCGATTGATGGAGAATTCGAAATTCACATTCGAGGAGTTTTACATTATTTTAACACAAATAGAAGCTGTTTTAAACTCACGGCGTTTGTGCCCTTAAACAAACGATCCCTCGGACTTTAGTTGTCTGACGCAGAGACATTTCTTGATAGGTGAGAGTTTAACCGCATATCCGGACAAAGATTTGTCTGATACACCTGACAATAGGCTCAAATTTTGCCCAAACTGGTTACAACCGACAAAAAATATTAGTCCAAACGACGTTGTTCTATTAGGGGAAGACAATGTCTCTCCTTTGCAGTGGCCATTAGCGCGAGTATTGGAAGTATACCCCGGTAAAAATGGGTAAGTCAGAGTGGTAAAATTAAAAACGGCCTCAAGTATTTTCACTCGATCTATTGCCAAAGTGTCTCCGTTGCTATATGACGAATCAAACGTGAGTAGGGACGTAGTTCAAAACTAGAATGTTTTGAATATTTTTCAGTACTGTTTTTCTGTTCGTTTTTAGTTTTTAAAGCCGTTTAACATAACGGAGTACATACATGATAATGTGTATTTTTCATTGCCATAAAAGTTATTGGGGCAGTGGCCTAGTCCCTGGAGAAATCCTAAAAAGTCAATGATATTTTTGCTCTTGTTGTTGGCCTTTTATCTTCAGCGCGAATGCTAGGCATCGTAACAATTGTGTAAGTGGAAATGCTTAGCAATTTTTAATCTATAATCTTTCTCTGCACTGGATGCGCTTACAGTGGCTAAACTAAAGAGTGCCATTTTTCTGGCAGTATCGTTCTGTCCTTTGGCTAGCCGGTTTCACGGAATCGGTCCCACCTTCGCTTCACGGAGCATCTAACCACTATTACTCCTTCCTCTTAATCTTCAACGCTCGTCTTTGTTTTCGCACTGCAAGGTACGTGCAGTGCCAGCCTTAGTACGCAGTGTCAGTAATGTTTCTTCCATATTGTAAGTAAAGGTATTTCGCTCGCAATGAGTTTTCGTATTTCACTCGACGCAGTGTTTGGTGATGTTGGTAGCGCGCCAATCTTTGTAAATAAATGTAAGTCGCATACTTACGCATGTATATAGACTAAAGTTTGAAAATTGTTTTGAAGCAGGGTTGCTTCAAAGTGGGGGAGAATGTGGGGGAAAGGTTCAGTTATCTAGTTGTATAATTTAATGACAAAAACAAGTATAAATTCGAAGCAAAGAAAGTACGGCAACGTCGCTGTCTACAATCTTTTAATTTATCTTTGGTGCATCGAAACTACAAATGCACATGGAAACAAGAAAAGGCAGTTAACTACAGTTAGGTTTTAAAACGTATTTGCAACCGCCAATTTCCTAGAATATTCGCCGTAAACAACACCAAACTTCGCAGAAAGCGGCATAAATGAAGTGTTTATAGCGTACGTGATGTAAACGAAGGATTTATTGTTATGCAACCAGATATACTTACGTGTTAATTGTAACGGTATGACAGGATGTTACTGTATTTACGAGAGGGATGATATATCGCAAATGCGACTTAACATGTTTTGAAAAATCAGATACGTTACAGTCTTTGCAGAAAGCACACGGTCTCCTCGTTTAGTTCATTTTATTGTATTCAAGCCATAAAAATAGTTGGAAAATTTGCGGAATTCTATCCCGAAGGTGTACTAATGTGATTACTACATCCAAACTCTAGTTCCGTTTATCTGTTGAAATCACTAGGTCATCCCGCGGTGTTATTGCCCGAAGGTATAATAACGTAGTTAGTATACCACGACACGAGTCCTGTTTATCTGTTGTAAAAAGCAGTCTCAAGTTCGTAGATACGATAAATTCTCGAAGGTTTAAGAATACAGTTGTGTATTCCGATATTATTGTTGGTTTAGTGACGTAATGTTAGTGATGCAAAAATGTATAGCTGTTTTAATGCAGTAAGTAGTTACCATACTAAGATGTACCAGTATAACCGTACTTGCTGATAAGCAGACCAAATGTGAGGGTGTCTCAACAAGGTGTTCGCCTTCGATAGCACCTAAACTGCAAGAGATTTAAGAAAAAGTTTTATACAAGAGTTATAGGGTTTGCAATGGAGCATAACGTAGAAATATTTTGCGTTATACAGGATGGCTCAAAATATTGGTACTACATAAGATTTATTTTTTTTAAATGAAACACCCTATATATTGTTTCTCTTTCTGATTTCGCTAGAAAGAATCTCTACAGTCATATTTACTTTTTTGAATTTAATTGCGACGTTGTCAAGTAAATAATTATTTCCTGGTATTTTATGATTTTTATTTGACATATTACAAAAATCATAGTTGCGTATGTAATCAATAGAATTAAACAAAATTTTTACCATAAGTACCCATATCACTATTTATTCTATTTATTATACGGGATGTTCGTGTTGACTTGGCAAATTTCGCTAATTTAAATATGCATTATGTCAATTTTTTTAAATGGAACACCCTGTATTTTTTTAACTGATAAGGTGTATTTTCCAAATGCCTTTATTTTTTGTTAAAAATGTCATCTACCTAAATCTTCTAGTTTTTGATATATATTGTATATTTTATGAAAAGCTACACGAAAATTAGTAATTTTATTATTTTAATCAAGAATGCCATGGGCAAAATAATTAAAATGGGCATAAACATCAAAACTGATACATATTTTTAAGAGTCCTCGTTAGAGAATTTTAGAAACGAAAAAATGCATAGGTATTCGGTTAACGAAATAATATCATCTGTTCTTTTAAGTATTAACATTAAATGTATTATAATTAAAACGAACATCTTACACATTTATATTATAAATAAACCAAACTGAAAAGAAATATTAGCGATAATAATTAAAGAAAAACCGTCTTGTTACAAATTTTGTTCAATGTGTCCTCCAAAGTTCAAATTACATGAACGAATTCTTTTCGCAAATGAGTCATTAACATTTCTTACGTTATTTGCAGTGATGATGGTTTGGGACACCTCTCGAATTTGATTTTGCATATTTTCTCTTGTGGTAGGAGCCGTCTTATATACTATTTCCTTTACATATCCCCATAAGAAAAAATCTAGCTTGGTAAGTTCGGGAGACCTTGCTGGCCAAGATACTGGGCCTCCCCTACCGATCCAATGGTCATGGAAACGTCGATTTAAAAAATGTCTCACTAGTAGACTGTAATGAGCTGGCGCTCCATCCTGCTGAAACCACATTATTTCCCGAGTATGTTCTGGTAACCCGTTTAATAGCACTTCTAAATGATTCTGCAAAAAATCAAGGTACACCTGACCAGTAAGGTTTCCATGAAAGAAATGTGAACCAATGATATTATTTCCTATTATACCAGCCCAGACATTAAGCGACCACCGATGTTGAAAATTACTTTCTCGTGTAAAAAAGGGGTTGCTAGTATCATAATAAAGGAAGTAATGTTTGTTCACACATCCGTTTCTATGAAATGTAGCCTCATCACTAAACATAACATATTAAAAAAAAACGAGGTTGTTGTTGTATCATACCTTCAGCCCACTGGCAAAATATTACTCTGTTTCATAATCTGGCGGCTCTAATTCTTGCTATAACTGAATATGATATGGATGAAAATGTTCACTACGAAGCATTCTTGACACTGATGATGCACTAAACGGCAATTCATTGCCTAGCTGTCGAGTAATCTTGTGAGGATCTTCAACTACACTTAAAGCTGTCATTGCTTTATTGTCATCGTTAGTCGCTGGCTTGACTCGTTCATGTATTTCATAATCAATATTTCCTTTTCTTTCAAATCTCCCTTTTAATCGCTCACAAGCAGTTGGATGAGAATGTCTACTTTGTGGATGCTGTTGGGCATAAATCCTCGAAGCTAAAAATGAATTTCTTTCACCTGCTCCCAAAGCATAAGTCATGTCAATAAGTTCTGCATGTGAAAAGTTCATGGTCAAAATACACCAAGAAAAAAATAGTGATAAAGGAGAAAATTTAAACAACATTTACCATATAATACCAATATAAATAAGTTTAAAGAGAAATAATAATGACACCTTATGTTAAGGTAAAGAGTTTATTTTGTCATGACCATCTTCATATATGTTTCTATTTTCCCAATGAATATTCCAATTTTAATTATTTTGCCCATGGCATTCTTGATTATAATAATAAAATTACTAATTTTCGTGTAGCTTTTCATATAATATACAATATTTCAAAAACTAGTAGATTTAGATAGATGATGTATTTAAGAAAAAATAAAGGCATTTGAAAAATACACCTTATCAGTTAAAAAAATACAGGGTGCTCTATTTAAAAAAATTGACATAATGCATATTTAAATTAGCGAAATTTGCCAAGTCAACACGAACACCCCGTATAATAAATAGAACAAATAGTGACATGGTTACATACCAAGTACTTTAAGGTACTTATGGTAAAAATTTTGTTTAACTCTATTGATTCCATAGACAACTATGATTTTTTTAATAAGTCAAATAAAAATCATAATTTACCAGGAAATAATTATTTACTTGACAACGTCGCAATCAAATTCATGAAGTAAATATGACTGTAGAGATTGTTTCTCGCGGAATCAGAAAGAAAAAAAATATATAGGGTGTTTCGTTTAAAAAAAAAATTTTTATGTAGTACCAACTTTTTGAGCCATCCAAAATATTTTTACGTTATGCTCCATTGCAATTCCTATAACTCTTATATAAAACTTTTTCTTGTATCTCTTACAGTTTTGGCGCTATCAAAGGCGAACTCCTTGATGACTCATCCTGTATACAGGGTGTTTCAGAATAAGATGCTGATCCTTAACGGTGTGAATCCTTAGATGATTTTAAGAAGAAAAGTTCAAATTAACATATATCCTTAACCTATCAACTTTCGAACTACAGGGCGTTAAAGTTTTAAGAAAAAAATCGTTTTTCTATCATAACTTTAACAACTTTCTAGCTATTTTTATGAATTTTTCACACATGCCCTCTAAGCATCATTTAACCAGTGTCGTCCTGAAAGGGGTTGGACTAGACATTTTGGAAAAATATTATGTACGCCACTGCTTTTTCTCAAGATAAAAATTATTTTTAAAATACTCATTCATTTTAGGCCAAATTTAATATCTTGCCTTTTTTTCGTCCGACAAACAGTTTCCGACAAAAAAAATAAAAAGCAATAAATGCGCATTTGCTATGTGCCTATGGTTTATTTTTTAACATTAAATTAAAACAACTAACATTAAATAACGTGTGAACAAAAACAAAAATAATTTAGATTAGCTGTTGAAAGTGGCCACCACCTGCAAGAATGCATGCTTCAGCTCTTCTCCTCATTGAGTCTCGTACCCTTTGAAAAATTCCTGGAGTATACCTGATAGTGTCGAAACAAACTATTATGCGGTTTCTCAACTCCTCTTCAGTATTTATTGGGATGCTGTAAACCAACGTTTTCAGATGACCCCACAGGAAAAAATCTAGACTGTTTAGATCAGGGGATCTAGGTGCCACGATTGTGTTCCTCTGCGCCCTATCCATCGATTACTATAATGTTGATTTAAAAACTCTCGTGCTAAGAGACTGAAATGGGCAGGTGCACCATCGTGCATAAGCCACATACGATGTCGGGTTAAAATAGGGACGTCGTCTAGCAAATTTGGTAAAGTGTGTTCAAGAAATTGGCGATAATTGATTCCGTTCAATCTGGCTGGTAAAAAATATGGCCCAATTAAATAATCACCAATAATTCCAGCCCAAATATTTACCGAAAATTGCTCTTGGTGGTGGGATTCCGTAATGGCATGTGGGGTTTCTTCTGCCCAGAAGTGATTGTTATGAAAATTTTGTATGGCGTTCCTGGAAAAATCAGCTTCGTCCGTGAACAAAATTCTGGCATGAAATTCGGGATTTTCGGTAACCATTTGAATAAACCATTGGCAGAAATTGATGCGTAATGGAAAATCCCTAGGAAGTAGGGCCTGGACCCGTTGAATATGGTACGGATATAACAAATAACTTCGAAGAATTCTCCTGACTAGGACATAAGTAATATTTAAAATATTCCCAATTTTTCTGGTTCTTATACTAGGGTTTTGTTCCACTAAATTTAAAACATCTTCTTCGGTTTCCGGTGTTCATGTAGTTTGGTGTGCCCCTTTTAAGTACTTTTTTGTTTCAGAAGATCCCGTTTCACATTACTTTCTGTGAGTTCCTGAAATCGTTCGTGCATCCGGAACTATTCTATTTGGATAACGCTCTTGGTATAATCGTCTGGCTTCAAATGCATTGCCGTCAGCAAGCCCGTACAGGTAATGCATATCCGCAAACTCGACATTTGTAAAATTTACCATGATACTTATACGTTTAAAAAGTATTACGTTTTTAATATTTAAGTTAAGTGGAAAGCCGTGTACTTTTTTTTTTATGATAAGGCAGAGCACTGCAGGAAAAATCCTTTATGGCGCTCTGGGAGCGGTGCGTGTGCACAGGAAACGATTCACGTTGGCCTTGAATCTTTGAAGATTATAGTCGTTGGGGAACACGATCTCAGGGAGGTCCTTCCAGAGTGATGACGTTCTCCAGATGAAAGAATTTTGAAACAGTGTCGTTCGAGGGACACTAAGCTGAACCACGTACTGGTGGGCTGCAGTGGCTCGTCGTGTATTTCTACCATGCACCGCTCTGGGTAGTATCAAGCGGGCAACCTCAGTTGAACACTTGCCATGAAAATATTTGTAAAATAGACTCAAGCCAACCCTGCCTTCGATGTTCAAGGCTTTCCAGGTTGTTTGTCAGATTATGATCACCGATCAAGCGAATGGCTCTTCTTTGAATGGAATCTAGCAATCTCAGGGTATGTTTAGGAGCAGAGCCCCAAATATGCGAACAGTACTCCAGCGATGGTCGAATTTAAGCTTTATAGTGCATCAAAAGTTGTTGGGGTGTATGGAGGTTCTTTGTTCGGAAAAGTACTCCAAGCTTCTGCGAGGCTGCCTTAGCAATGGCCGCAACGTGGCTATGCCAAGACATATGACTATCCAAATTAACGCCCAATAAATGAATTGATGAAGCCAAGGGAATCAAGTGTCCCGCCATAACTATATCCGGTTCTTCAACATTAACTTTTTTAGAAAAAACTGCTGCCTGGGTCTTTTTAGCGTTAAATTCTACTTGGTTACTGTCACCCCAAGACAGAATTTCTTCCAGGTCTTTGTTGAGATGTGAGACCTCTTGCTGCCTATAGAGATGTGCATTAGCAGCCGATGTCCGAGCATCCAAAGTAAAAGATGAAACAAGTGTGCTGTCATCAGAAATAAATAGCTGTCAAAACTATTTGGCATTAAATATTTCGTTATTGTCATTGTTTCCTTAACAAAGTTCATAGCCTACTTGTCAGAAACCATAGGCACATAGCGAATGCGCATTTAATGCTTTTTATTTTTTTTGTCGGAAACTGTTTGTCAGACGATAAAAAGGCAAGATATTAAATTTGGCCTAAAATGAATGAGTATTTTAAAAATTATTTTTATCTTGAGAAAAAGCAGTGGCGTACATAATATTTTTCCAAAATGTCTAGATTGTCTAATCCAAACCCTTTCAGGGCGCCACTGGTTAAAAATTTTAAAATTTTTCTACACCAAAAAATGGCTATTGATGCTTAGAGGGCATGTGTGTAAAATTCATAAAAATAGCCAGAAAGTTGTTAAAGTTATGAGAGAAAAACGATTTTTTTCTTAAAAATTTAACGCCCTGTAGTTCGAAAGTTGATAGGTTAAGGATATATGTTAATTTGAACTTTTCTTCTTAAAATCACCTAAGGATTCACACCGTTAAGGATCAGCATCTTATTCTGAAACACCCTGTATACATTATTATATTACATTTACAAATATTAAAGTCTTATCCTATGTTATAACTCATCGTTTCCGCTTAGTTTCAAGTCAAATTAGTAAGCAGTAGCATAGAAATCATTTTTCTGATGGTAGTCTTAAATTTTTACCACTCTTAATTTTCTTCCCCAATACATGCAGAATTAATGTAATTTCGTTATAAATGATCTCTCCTGAAAAGACCTTATAACTACAAATTTGGTATATATGTATATTGAAATTTGAAAATATTCAAAAAGAAATAAAAGTATATTTTAGTGTTTATGCATATTTTGAACGTGATTCAAAACCTACCCAAAATGATGACATTAAAAAAATTTCAATATTTCCCACCTTAAAAGAAAATTGAACATATTCCTCACTCATTCGCGTATTATATTACATGCTCCTTCGATGAGGTCACTTCAAAATTCCATTTATATCGAGGAATGGATTGTATTAAAAAATCTGTTAAATATTTAGAAGTGGACAGTAGAACCTTATATAGAAGTTATTTAAGTAAAGAATATTCTACCCATGTTAAGAGTAACTGATTCTGAGACGGAAATTTTTCACAATTTATCTTATTGTTATATTTGTTAAAAAGTCTTAAAAATCATTTTAGATGGGACCAAAAATCATTGTCATATTGCAGGCAAATTTAGAGGTGCAGCATACTCAACATGCAATTTAAATTTTAAAATTCCGCAATTTATCCCTGTTGTCATGTACATTCTACAAAATTATGATAGTCATCTGTTTATAAAATCGTTATGTTTAGGTAATGATATAATTGATGTTATTCCTATGAATAAGGAAAAATGTATCTCTTTTAGTAACGCTCTATTAATAGATTTAATTAAAATATAAAAATGGGACAATAATTAGCGGTAAATATTTAAAACTACGATTTATTGATTCATATTAATTTCTATCATCATCCTTAGATAATTTATCAAGCACGCTAGATGACTCACGATGCTTGGAAATTACAAAAGATTATTTTATATCTGATGTTTTTGAAAATTATAGAAGCCTTTGTTTCAAAACCTATTGGTCGGGTACACTACTGCGCCCGGATTAAGCTGAGATGCAATGTTGTTGCAGGCGCGCGTTTACTTGGAACTTCTTATAGATTCTGATATGGTTCCTTTTTTTAAAGTGTAAGGGGAGGTGTTAGTACTTGTACAGGGAGAAAATCAATTGCAAGTCATTCACTCCTTAACGATTTTCATTATTTAAAAGCTACAAAATATATCGTTGGTGTAACTATATAAACACATCCCGCTATTTTCCGGGCGTCCTTTCATAAATCCTTCTCAGAGCGTCCATCACAAATTTTATCAGCGATCCCTGCATCAACAAGTAAATATTTTGTTATTTTTAACTGTACATCTGCTTGCGAACCATTATAGCATTCATTATAGGTGAACATATTTTTCAAGCTTTATATTACCACTTCCTAGTGTCGAAAATATACAGAAAAACGTTTAAATTTTAACCACCTAGCCGGCCTATTCATATATTTTACTCATACTTAATCGACTAATCGGGCGACGGCCTGGTCGCGTGGCAGCTATCTCGCTTCCCATGCTACAGGTACCTAATTCAAGCCCGGGCTGGCCCAGCAGACTTTTTCAGTTTGCAGGGCCCAGGTCACCATACTATGAAGTGTTGCGTATGCAACACACACCGGCAAATTCTCAACGGCACTCTAGTCTAGTAGGTAATCTGGAAACGGCATGTTGTCGAGGGAGGGGCCCTTGAGCCAAATGAAGGATGACAGTGGTGCGGATGGTGTATCTCAGACACTGTCTGATATTCGTATGGTTGAGGTAAAAACCTTGACCAGAGAATTGGCGGCGGAGTCTCGAGTGCACGGGTCTGATACTGTTCCGGATGTTTCGAGGTTCCCCGCGACCTACATAACTCTCTTAGCTGCACACAAGGACGTTTAAGGGCCGGCTCGTCGAGGTTTGTGGTGAGCAATGAGACGTTAATAATAACAAGACCGTAAAAATACTGTGCCTAGAATAACATCTGTCGGTAATATTGTGGTTCGGAATCCACGTTAAACTGTAGGTCCCGTCTGGTTGACATTACTCAGACGTTAAAACGGGGTTTGCAAAAAGGGCCAAAACTGGCCTACTTGCTTGGCGTCAAAGCCTCCCCGTCCGCTACTACTACTACTACTAATCGACTATGAAGCTCCCGGCAATATTGCCAACGGAATAAAAAAATACAGTTTACTATTATATCACCAAAAACTTCTTCAACGTTATAGACGTTTCAATGAAAAATAAATAAATAGAAGCCCAAAACATTGAACATTCGCTTTTGTTTGAAGAACTTCACGACTTTCTTGCTGGTATTTTTGGTAGACCATATTTTTATATGTAGGGAACAGAGTTGTGTGACTTTCATTAACAAAATTAAGAGAAAATACCCTTTTACATAAATGATAAGATTTGTTTTCAAAAGACGATGTGTGATTACGATTTAAAGGCAAGTAAGCGTCGGGATCATTAAGCAAGGATCGAACATCATAGCGCTATATTCATCCCTATTTGGTATCACAATGCAATTGCCTATATCTAATGGTGTAATTAAAAGTTCAGAATTGTCTGATAAATTTCTTTGCGGTACAGCAGTTATGATCATATTGGCTGCCCTTGTGATTATGTTTTAAACTAATAAAGTGATTAGTTAGGATGTTAGTTACAACTTCCTATAATTCAATTTTTGTCAGGGTTTTCCGGTAGATTTTGAATACAGCATTCAGGGTCCTTGAGGTCAAACATAAGAAAGTCACTCATGTTATAATACACCAACGAATGACAATGAAAATTTAGATCTTTAGTCATATTTAAAGGTCATTTCTGTATATATAGCTCTCTTTCTATTTTTGGGCCAGTTTGTTTTGTTTGTTGAAGTATGTGAATTTGGCCGTCTGAAAGATACTATCATATTTTGTATTTTGACACTTTGCGTCCAAATAAGCGAATAATGCATACTCTAACAAACGTTTGCTGTACTAAAAGGAACCTGAACTAACCTAAATAATTTTACTGATATGCAAGATTAATTTGAAACACCCTGTATCGTTGACTCTAAATTTACGAAAACTCTATGATTTGTATGAAGAGCAGTTTCTTGGTGGGGTAAGTATCTCGAGATTCAAGAAAACCTTTTATTATGTTTATAATTTACATTTCAAGAAACCTCATGAGGACACGCTTGAGATGTGACATTTTTGCAACCAAAAAGAAAGGGAGAAGAGCTGATAAACTTAGGGACATCGAGAAGGATCATTAGATCCATTTATATATTGCTTCTATCCTAAGAAAGTGGTTGAAGGGGGATTTCAAAAAAATCCAAATATCTAAACTCACTTTCGACCTCCAAACCCTTACTACGACTTCCTACCAGAATTGTCTATTCTAAAAGGCAATTGAACTTTCACAATTTGGGTATATGTATATTGTGGTAGCTCTGGAAAAGGGGTTTTCAATATATGGCTTGAACACGAAGCAGGAAGGTGTACCCAGAAAGTGGGATCCTGCATTCGAGAATTTGTTATGGAGGATCTTAAGCCCACTGCCACCCACCTGATTTTATGGGCTGACTCGTGTGGGGCCAGAATACGAGTATTAAGGTGGTGTTCATGCTTTTACTTTTAACGATGCTAAACTAGAACAAATCACACTTTAATTTCTATAACCTGGTCATACCTATTGTCCCAACGATTCCAACTATACATAGATGAAAGATGAAGATATTACGCATGTGATGAGAGCTTGTCGTCGAAAGAAACAGTTTATGATTTAAAGCCTCTGGCTTTCTTTCGATTGCCCCCATTCAAAAACTGAAAAAAGTATTACGGGTGCATATAGGTTGCCAACTTTGTTTTTTAATTTTTCTGGACGAGGGTTATAAAAATTCAGGACATGCGTTATAAATTCTGGACACCTTTTGTTATTGTAAAAAATAACAACAAACTTAAATAAACAATTCGACAACAAAAACGAGGTGATAAACTAAAAAAAAATGCTCAACAAGGATTATTTGTGTAAATGGGAACTAATAATTAAATATTTTATATCAAACGTACGCAGGACTAAAAAAATTAAAGTAGCAGCTACCTACTTAACAGTATCACTGCGTTTAAAATCATATTTTTTTTCAGTTTTTGCAGCTACCATTAACTTCTTGTTACCTCGTACAAAATCATAAAATTCTTTGCACGTATAAGAATAATTAACCTCTATTTGAAGTTCGGCCTTGATGTGTTCAATGGACAATCGATTACGCGCGTCGGTCCACGAAGCACACATTGAAAAAATCCTTTCAGCGTCAGCATTGGACCCGAATATAGAAAATACAAATTGCAAGATGATCGACAAATTTTTCAACTCAGTATTTGCCAAAAATATTAAATTCCATTTTTCTAGTGTTGTATGATTTTCGTTATATACCAGGTTTATACCGGCTTAATTTGACAAAATTCTTCATAAAGTTGATCCATGTCTATGTTAAGAATACTAAAATCAGTGACTGCTTGACACACCTCATCATATTTTAAGGGTTCATTCAATGAAAATATTTTTAATTTTGAAAGGAAGTTGTTTTCAGTAAAATCAAATTTTTGTTCCACATATGACAGAACATTTCTATAAAAATCAATGCAAGATTTTTTAATGTCATTTTGAATATTATGTGGAAAAGATTTAAGCGAATTAGCACAGCCGAAGCCTAGAAATTCATCTTCAATTCTCTGAACCAATTTATTCCTTAAATTAGTTAACTTATCAAACACTCCAAAACAAATTACATTCCTATTTTCCAACTGCTTTTCAATATCAAAAATGACTTTGAGGATGTTGTGGAAAAATGACAAGTAACATTCTGAAATATTATTCTGACAATTCTCTGAATCGTCAGAAAAATAACATTTAAGTTTCAAAGGACAATCTTCACCAAGAGACGTAAAATAACTTTTTATAGCAGAAAACACTTGTAGCAATGTTTCAACAGCAGGAAAAAGTGACAACCATCTTGTGGGTACGTGACAAAGTATTGCTTTATATTCTAAATCAACGAATTCAAAAAAATCTCTTAATTCTCCCACTCTTTTAGCGTGCGAAGAAAAATGTGCATATACTTTAAGCACTAAGTTTCCAACGTCAAAATTGCATTTATCCAATCCATGTTTTAGGCTATTATTTATCATATGAGCGCAACATCCGCTCGGCAGTATTTTTGAATTTTCTTTAAGCAATAACTGATATATACAGTGTGGCCCAAATTGGGCCTACATGTATGGGGATCTTGGAAACTATAGAATAGAAGATAGAAAAACGGTTAAATAGGGAAAGTTTTTGACAATTATATTTCTAACTGAAAACCGTTTAGTACGCGGCCCTATCTTTTTTGGTTTTTGAAATATGTTGAAAAAACCAAAAAGATGTATTTTCGAAAATATGCTGTAGATTTCTTATTATTCACTATTTTGGCAATCTGTAAAAACATTTTTTAAGCAACTTTTTAAGTAGATTTCAGTCCTGCAATTTAATTTTGAACACGACGTTTTAGTTATTTTATACCATCATCAGGTTCATTTTTTCTTATGGGCGCCATATTGTATTTAATACTTAAAAGGTAGCTTATGACGTCAGCTTTTCAACGATGTATTATTTGTTGGAAAATAAATGAAATTGACTTGAAAAATAAAGAAAATTAATTTTCGCAACACGTCAAATTTGAGAAGAACACATTAGGCAGGGTTAAATTTGTTTAAAATATCATAATATTATAATACATTATTTTATTTTTTCCTTATGGTTAAAAATCTCATATTAACATTTCAAATAAAGAAAACTAAAAACGCAATGAATAATAATTATTGTTTTGAAAAGAAAATAAGAAAAAATATCTAACTTACTATACTTATTCGAAATGTTGGCCGTTTTTATTAATACATTTTTGACACTTTTTTTAACACAGTATTGATGACCCTGCGAAGCGTGTTGCCATTTATGCTCGTAAACACATTCCTCACTCTCTCTTCTAATTCTTGTACAGATTCCGAGGGTTCAAACTCATATACTTCATTTTTTACATAACCCCATAAATAAAAATCGAGAGGAGTTATATCAGGGGATCTAGCAGGCCAATTAACTGGTCCGCCGTTTGAAATTAATTTGTCATCAAATATATGTCTTAAGAGAGTTTGAACTTCCCGAACATTATGTGCGGGACAACCGTCTTGTTGAAACCAAATATTATTCAATTGATCTTGAGGAACTCTTGCTCTAATTGCTGGTAATATTTGATCTTCTAACAGCTCCAAGTATCTTTGGCCATTCAACGTATGATTATAAAAGAATGGTCCTATAAGTCTGTTGTCTAAAATGTAAGGAGAAAAGTAAAGCTGGGTTACTTAATACCTGCTATGTATTTAGCAAGCTAGGTGACATTACTTACCATACATACCACACCATACATTAAAACCAAATCGGGTTTGCAGTCTTCGTTGAGCCAATTGGTGAGGGTTTTCTGTTGCCCAAAAATGATGGTTATGTCTATTAAATACCCCGCAGTTGGTAAAATGTGATTCATCGGTCCAAATTACAAGACGACTGAAATCATGATTTTGTTCGCATTGATTCACATACCAATTTGAAAACTGCATTCTTCTTGGATAATCCGTTTCTCGTAAACCTTGAACTATAGTTGGCTTGTATGGTCGATATTTATTTTCCTTAAGGACTCTTTGTATGGTACTTCGCGGGGTTGGTAAGTCTCTTGCCGACGCTCTTGTAGATGATGTCGGAGCGGCATTAAAATAGGCTCTGACATTTTCGTCACGCTCGTTATTACCTACTTTTTCGTAACTCTTGAGCCGCGGTTTTTCAAAACTTCCATGGTTTCTCAGGTTCATAACAATTTTTGGAAAAAGTCTGACACTTGGCTGCGGTCTTTCAGGAAAATTTTCAAAAAACCTTTCTAATGCAAGGTTTGCATTTCTGTTGCAATGAATGTAACATTCTAGCAAATCAAATTTTTCTTCGTGAGAAAAACGCAATGCCATTTTCTTTTAAATTCAGAATACACAAATAAATCGTTATTATTAGATAATAATAATAAAAACTATTATACTTTTACTCGTTCTGACAAGTAATATTTTTGTTTCATTTTCAAACGGTAGTGGTTGGTCATAGGCTACTGGATTTTATTTTTGATTCATAGGTTATTGTAATATTGTTGATTAAAACAATGCAAGCAGTGTTTTGTGAATACTACAAAATGTAAACCTTTTAATTGGTATTCAATTTAGGGAGTTATAGTGCAGTTGTCAAATTTGACGTGTTGCGAAAATTAATTTTCTTTATTTTTTAAGTCAATTTCATTTATTTTCCAACAAATAATACATCGTTGAAAAGCTGACGTCATAAGCTACCTTTTAAGTATAAAATACAATATGGCGCCCATAAGAAAAAATGAACCTGATGATGGTATAAAATAACTGAAACGTCGTGTTCAAAATTAAATTGCAGAACTGAAATCTACTTAAAAAGTTGCTTTAAAAATGTTTTTACAGATTGCCAAAATAGTGAATAATAAGAAATCTACAGCATATTTTCGAAAATACAAAAGATAGGGCCGCGTACTAAACGGTTTTCAGTTAGAAATATAATTGTCAAAAACTTTCCCCATTTAACCGTTTCTCTATCTTCTATAGTTTCCAAGATCCCCATACATGTAGGCCCAATTTGGGCCACACTGTAGAGTGAAATCTGCCAAAATTTACCGACGCATTATCTGCAGAGAAGCTTAAAATTTGTTTTAAGTCTAGCCCAATGTTTTCAATTCTATTTTTTAAATTGTTGAATATGGCGTTTGCTGTTTCGTTAGAATCTTTATAAAAGTCTAAAAGACATAGCTTAATACACTCACCTGGTATAAAAAACCTTACAAGTATGGGAAACATTTTAGTGCTTTTGTGATTAGATGCATCAGTAGACAGACCAAAAGACCAAAGTAAATACCCTTTTTCAATTCGTTTAATAAACTTACCAAAGATGCAGGACCCAACACATTATAGGCTATAGAGCTAGCTTTAGTGCGTCCCAAACTTATTTCTTTTGCAATTTTTGAATCATTAAAAACTATTGGCGCCAGCTGAGATGAGCAATTTAACGAGTTGTAGGAATAGGAATGTTTTACAGTATGAAAAACACTACAAAGTTCCGCAGCAATCACTTTTTCCTTTCCAGTGTCTATAATGTCTGATTTTAAAAAAGCTGACATTGTTCGATTTTGTTCAACTACCAATGCGCTTTTTTATGTTCTTGTCCCATCTCGTGTTTACGTACATCGCTCTTTCCCCCATACGCAACTAAAAAAGACTTACGGCAAATTTTACAATAGGCTTTTGCCAAACCGTCACTATTACTAATAGTAGTTTCCTCAAGTAGCCATGGATATTCCTGCTCCCAATCTTTTCGGTAATGACATAATCTTCTCATTTTCTTGGGAGGAGTTTCCGAATTTGATGCAGAAGCCATGATTTTGTGATTTTTTTTTTCTAAAATTAATATTCTGTTGCATATATTTTCAGTTTACGCAAGATATTATAAGAAATTCCTACCTTAGCCTTAGCGGATAGCGCTGTGAATGTAATATATACTTAATAGAAAGATTTTAAAAACTTTAATATTGCTAATTCGGCATTCCAGCGTACAGATATGCGCTTCGCGCGGTGTTTGTGCAGCAAATTCTCTAGATTAGTACGGTGCCGCGATCCTTCTCTTGACGGTTTTTCACCGAACGTTGTGTGTTTCCATTGGCGCGCGCGCGCTGCGCGGTGTTGGCGGCGCGGATATCTGTACTCACTTTTATAAGAACACGGCACGATGAGGTCGACGAACGTCGACGACGGGCGAGCGTAAATGGGCGATGATGCCAATGTGACTATAAAATATAAGAAATTGGTCAAATTGGAGATATTATTTGGAACAGTGAAATTAAGTACAATATGCGTCCTTCAATAGGTTGTTGCAGGACGCTGAACAATTCACCCCAAATGGTGGACGTCCACCGAAATGCAGGACGGTTGGCAACCCTAGGTGCATACCTTTGAAATGGTCCTGATAAAAAATTACCCTACCAACTCCTAATGAAGTCCAAGTTGAGCGAGGAGTCAAAATTAGTAAACATATCCAAAGGCTCTAAGGGCCGGAGGAACCAAACTAACTTTGGTACTAATCTTCCTTTGCTCTGGCCTGAAGGTCGGGAGTTATCAACAACGAAAGTGAAGGAAATGACTTGATGGAGATTATTAAACTAATAATACCGAATGATTCGAAGTGATTTTACCAGTTTCTAGAATATGTGAAAATATTTTTTTTTTGTGTTTGAGTTTGTTGATGATACAGAAGGATTCGGTAGGGCAGATTTGGATTTTGATCTTATCCCTGCCAAAAAAGCCGCATAAACTCATACAAACTTATCAGCACACATAAGATTACACTTTAAAGACTTATGAGGACTAATATGTACTACAGCGGTTATTGAAACAGTTATTCCCAATGTTTTATGCGTTCTTATAAGCATTTTTCCTGAATAAGGACCTATAAAAACTTATAAGTATTTGACAGCAAAACAGTTTCAAACGGCATAATCCATTGGAAATGCCGCATTGGAAGCCCTTTTGTTTTATAAGGACTTGTAAGTACTTTTGACGAATATTCTTTATTTTTTTTTTTTGTTTGTTTTATGGCACTGAACGAAGTCAACTGGCCAGCATCTCTCTTTGTTTTTTTAGGTATTTCTATCCATTTATTTACCTTAATACTTATACTTATTTTAAATTTATTTACAATTTTTTTTTACAAACACTCACAAACATCCATGCCCTAGCTGGGATTCGAACCCCGGGCCTCTATATTGCGAGCAAGGACGCTGCTCACCCGACTACCGAGGCCGGCAATATTCTTTATTATTACATAAATTAGTGGAAATTCCAAACAGGATTATAGGTCACTATGAGTCTTTAATGGTATTTCCTTATATCCTCATATACTCTCATTAAACTAAAGAAAAAACCCAATATCTTTATAAAGGGTGATTTTTTAAGAGTGTCCGAACTTCTATCCGAGAAGGCTGTGAAATGAACTGTCACTTTTCGCGCTTGTAGTATCAGAATTATTCAGTATAGTCTGGCAAATCATTATGGAAAGAATAACACCAGAGCAACGCTTGAAAATTGTCCAAATTTATTATCAAAACCAGTGTTCTGTGCGCCAAACTTATCGAGCACTTCGTGAATTCTATGGTGCCCATAATCGCCTAACCGAACGATGTATTCGCCTAACCGAACGATGTATTCGCCGAATTATAGACATATTTCGAACGCAATTTACATTACTCGATATTAAAACAAAAACCAAACAAAAATCTGTGCGTTCCCAAGAAAATATCGCCGCTGTAGCTGCCAGTGTTGATGAAGACCCAAATTTCTCAATTCGTAGACGTTCGCAAGAAGTTGGGCTTTGTTATTCGACTACGTGGACAATTTTGACTAAAGATCTTGGTCTAGTGCCTTACAAAATCCAGCTTACCCAAAAACTTAAGCCGCAAGATCATCGTTTGGGTCGCACGTTCGCTGAATGGTCTCTTAGTCAATTGCAACTTGATCCAGAATTTAACCGCAAAATTTTGTTCTGCGACGAAGCTCATTTTTGGTTAAACGGTTACGTCAATAAACAGAATTGCCGCATTTGGAGTGAAAATAATCCCAAAATGATTCAACAATTGCCGTTGCATCCAGAGAAATGCACGGTATGGTGTGGATTATACGCCGGTGGCATTATTGCGCCGTATTTTTTTAAAAATGAAGCTGGAAACCACGTGACAGTTAATGGGGATAGTTACAGAGCGATGATTAATGACTATTTAATTCCAAATTTGAATGGTATTGATTTGGAGGGGATGTGGTTCCAAAAGGACGGAGCCACATGTCATACAGCCAACGCAACATTGGATTTATTGAGGGAAGAATTCGGTGAGAAAATTATTTCGAGGAATGGGCCTGTCAACTGGCCCCCAAGGTCGTGTGATAAACCGGCAAATATTGACGCATTAGAACACAACATAACGCGGACAATTGCAGACATGAGTCCCCAATTGCTTGAAAAGGTGGTCTGAAGTTGGATTGACAGAATGCGCTTTGTTAGAAGAAGCCGCGGCGGACATTTGACCCAAATTATTTTCAAACATTATTGCCATTAAATGTTATTTCACATATAATAAATAGTTTAGAGATATCTAATATGGTTGTTGTTTAATTTAAATTTAAAGTTTAGACACTCTTAAAAAATCACCCTTTAGATCCAAGTAAAACATAGGCTCTTATCTTGTCTATCTTATATCGACTTATAAGAAAATAAATTTCCGCAGATATTCCTATAAAACATTAGAAAAAACGTCCTTATAATAATTGCAAAAAAAACATCCTCATAGAGCCTCATGAAACATAAGGAAAACCCCAATATCTTTATACGCATAGATCCAAGTAAAACGGAGGTTCTTATAAACTCTTATAAGAAAATATAATTATTTTCTTTAATGTCCTCATAAAACGTTAGGAAAGACGAATGCGGTTTAAAATGAGCACCGGATACATTCTCTGCGGCCTTGTAAATACTTAAAGAAACTCTTAGAGAGTTTATGAGATTTTAAGAGGCATTTTCAGCAGGGATTGCTGAAGAATATTAACAATTTAGGTTTAATTTATTTATTACTTTTTACTAGTATTTATTAGTGTTAGTAGCCAAAAGTCGGTGCCTATTTCAAGTTAGTTCTTCATCTCTACTTTTTACCGCGATGTACTCTACTTTATGCTACATGTCTTTATTTACCAGTGAAGCAATGATTGCCTTCTTATTAATATATTGAAAAAAGCATGTTTCAATAAAATACATAATGAAAAACGCATTAATTTATTGCGGAGTGCTGTCTTTTACTTTCAGCCTCGATATGTAACGTATTTTTATTGTCATATAAAAAGTAGAGTATCGTGTATTCTGAATAAGCCATCCCAGTAAATGTTTTTTCATAATAAAATAGCTATTAAACTGAAAACTTACCGTCCTGATTCTCCACATTAACTCTAGTTTCAGATGCAGCAAAGTCGTCATTGAAGCTGGCATGTAAATTATTCTGTGTTCCATTGCTGCTGTTACCTATAAAAATAAAGCCAAATGCTAATTTATCTAGTGGCATTCAAGCGACATTTCTGCCAGCAAAATAATTTATTTACACTCTCCCTTACACCCCAAAGGAAATGTCTACAAAAATGATATGGCACGTGATCAACCTAGGTCTATCTTAACTCCGAATATTTGTATAGACTGAAAGTGTGTTAATCAACAGGTGATTTACAGGTTCCTAATAAGCGTTATTAGAAAATAATATACATGACAACGTGGAGAACATTAAATCGAATAGTATGTTATTTAAAAAGGGCATCCCCAAATTAGAGCGCAATATTTCTGGGGTGTAATCCAAACCCAAAAATAACACAAAAAGTTTATATAATCATGCCCCTAAATATGCCTCGTAAGGGAACCAGAGAACCTGAAATATCTCCGAAATTCCTTAAATAAAATTACGATAATTGGTAGGTCTTATATCATTTTGAAGACGCACTTGATAGTGTATGTCTTTGTTTTATATTTATTCTCAGAGGCGTCACATGCAGGGGGCACCAGCTATTTATTGTCCCAATGTTATAATTTCCTAATTGTACCTACTTTGAATATGAATTTTGTAGTTTTCATACATTTTTATAAAAAAATGCACTCTTGATATGTCTCGATAGAATTCACCGTGTCCAGGTAAAATGGATTATAGAATAAATCACAAGTAAAGAATTACTAAATTTGAAACGTTTAATTTTACCGTTATTAAAAGTAATTAAAAGCTTAAAATTCACACTAACTTCTTAGTTATACAAAAATATTAAGTTAAAAAATAAAAACATTGTAAATTTAGTAATTTTTCAGATGTGTTTATTTTCAAATGTATTTTACTCGAAACCGCCTATGCGACATAGAAATATATGAAAAACAAACAATTCATATTTAAACTAGGTACAATTAAGAAATTTAAAAATTGGGTCAATAAATAGCCGGTGCTTCTGACACGTCTGAGAAACAAAATACAACAAATAAATACATTATCCAGTGAATCTTCCAAATGGTATGAGGCCTACCAATTATCGTATATTTATATTGAGGGGGTTTCGAGATATTAAAAAATGCACTTGTCTTATTTTAGAGTAGATTATACCCCATAAATATTGTCTGCTAGTTCGGGACACCCTGTATATACCATAAAAACAGAGAGAGCATTTCTGCCGTACAAATCAAAAACCAAGTAAGTCGAGATACTTCACAATTGATTTTTTACTACCAATCGATTCAGCGTGAAAAGATCTACCTGGTAGTATTTTTTAAACTGTAATATGTTAAAAACTAAGAACAGTATGAAGAGTTACGTTTAGGCATATTTCATAATTTTTGCCACGATACATAACATTTACAAAGTTAAAATCAAGTATGTCGATATTACAATTAAAAAATAAAGTAAGTCGACATACCCAAAAAATCCCTAGCTTAACTTTAGTAACCATGCCTGTCATGCATAATTACAATCCAAAAACCAAGCAAGTCTACTTGCTATTAAAATTGCGGGTTTGGCGCCAAACGTCCAGCCAATAGAAAATCCACATTTCATTGTGATGCATGACGTTGTCCTATCAGATCGTTTGCTGGTAGGTGGAAGAGTGCTCCGGAGGTGCGTAATAATTAATAAATCAGTTCGGTCTAATTAATTCGCTAAGGAAGTACGCCAATATTTTTTTGCTTTAAATACCATGGACCACGCTAGCGCCGTGTCAAAACGAAGCCTACTAATTTTACAAAGAGCACAGGAGACAATACGGTAAGCAATATAAATAATATATAAAAAAGGAATTAAATCAATGGATTTTGCAACAACTTTACCCCGTAGTATATTTTAAGTTTGGTGTAGTGCGAAATAACTTATACTAATTTGAATTTATCCATTAACGACCTTTATATTAGGAGTTGATTGGTATAGATTGGCACGTAAGTGTGCCAAAATTTAACTGTCACGCGTCAAATCTTAAATTGAAAAATAGTATATCCTGCAAGTGTTTCAATTTTTCGTTTTGTGCGTTCTGTGTGACCTAAAAAATAATGCATTTTTTTTTAGGAAATCTCCTCTTCCAACTCCTTCGCCTGATGACGATTCCGATAAAGATCCCGACTATACACCAGACGCTAATAAAGAAATCAGGAAGGTTCAGACTTACTTTACTACTAAGGATTTTCAGCTTAGACCTTCCAATCCATTAATTAATAAATTAAGTTCCAGTTTTAAAGAAGGAGACGTTTTCCCTACACTTGGAACATGGGAGTTTGGATCAGGTCGCGCACATTGTGTTGACCTTTCAAATGTCAAGAAATTGCTTTTACAAAATACTGAGAGCATACTGGTTGATAATATGTCATATGAATACAATGAATGTGACAATAGTACATTAAAAATTGTTAGTACTGAGGAGTCGGATAGAGCTAATTTTAAAGTAACCAAGTTAACGGACCCTGTTTTAAATATGTCACACGACGAAGAGGCTTTACGTAATTCAACAATAAATGTTGACGTTGAAAGAGTAGTTATATCTAATAAAAAATTTAAATCTAAAGAAAGGCCGGATATTATCAAAAAATTGCTACCTTCATGTAAGGCAACCTGTAGACAAAAATGTTCCGAAAGAATTAATGACGAACAACGAAATATTGTGTTTAACTATTATAGTAAGCTTAATTTTGGTGAAAAACGTTTCTTCCTTGGAAAATTTTTAGAAAAAAATGCTGTAAAGTATTATAGAAGCGATGCACTTTCTTATAAAAGTTTTACCGTAAAATACAATCTGCCTTTATCATGCCAGATTGCACAAATGGAAACGGACGTGTTGACAAAATCAATAGCCAGTAAGCAGATTCAAGTTTGCAAAACTATGTTTTTGCGTACGATTGGGCATACATGTGACGCTATTATAACTGAATTTTTAAACAATCCCGATGAGTCGTTTCCAGAAATAAAAGATAAGAGAGGGAGTGCGAGAGCAAATATAGCGAAGAAGGTATGCTTGGATAACTATGCACAAATTAAGAATCATATTGATTCTTTCCACCCAACTCAATCTCACTATAATTTAGCTCATGCGCCTAATAGAAGATATTTGCCAAGTGACTTATCAATTTACAAGTTGTGGGAAGAGTTTAAGTCTAAAATTAAACCCATATCCTACGAAACATATAGAAAAGTTTTTGAGAAAGAGAATATAGGTTTTTCCAAACCTTCACAAGACGAATGTCCAACTTGTTTGCTACATAACAACCATATGCGTGAAGAAAACGATAATCAATCGGAACAAACGATCAATACAAACTCCGATCATCCAGAAAGTTGTGAAGTATGTGACCAATACCAGATTCACAAAAAGAAATACACAGCCGCACGAAAGTCGTACGAAGATGACGTCTGCAAGATATGGGAAAACACTACTGAATTATTTGCAGTGGATATGCAGAAGGTACTGATTATGCCGAAAATGACAACCAAAAACTCTTTTTTTGTAAGTCGCTTGGTATGTTTTAATGAGACATTTGCCAATTTAAGGAAAAATTGCTCAAATTTTTGTATAATGTGGCATGAAGCAATTAAAGGACGAACAGGACCTGACGTCGTTTCAACATTTTACAATGTTTTAAAGAACTTGGGTGATAATACAAAAAATGTAATTTTTTGGGCAGATAACTGTGCTGCACAAAATAAAAATTGGACTTTGTTTACAAGCTGTGTAATTTTCGTTAATGAGAATTGGGGTCCCGATGAAATAACTTTTAAATATTTTGAATCGGGCCATTCATTTATGAAAGCTGACGCTATTCACGGTGCCATTGGCAAGCAATGGAATAAAGCCAAAGAAGTATTAGATTTTGAAGATCTTCTTAATCTTATTAAAAAATCATGCCGCAATAACAAAATCATTGAACTTCACGCTGAAGATTTTGCGAGTTTTGAAAATGGATGCCAAGCAAGAAAACAAGGCACAAATACAATTCCATTATTGCATGATGTTAAAGTATGCCAGTTTAGAAAAGGAATCAGATCTCTCTTTTTCAAAAATGAAATAGATTGCCTTAATTTTAAGGAAGTTAAATTTTTAAAACCAAAATTTAAACATATTTTACCTGAGGTGAAGTCAATCACAGCGTGTAGAGGAATTAACCAGGAAAAAAAGGACAAAATAACTAAAGAGTTGCTAGGTCAAATGCCTCCGAAAAAACAATTATTTTGGCGTCAACTTCCCGTATCTAATGCCTCGGAAGATCTTGGCAAAGTTGTGGGAGAGGTTGTAGTAGATTAGTTGTAAAGATTTGTGTTTTTATTATTATAACATACATAAAATTGTGGTAGAGGTTGTTATTTGTGTTTTTTTTTTATTGTAACATACATAAAGTTGCGGTAGAGGTTGTAGTAGATTAGTTTTAAATATTTGTGTTTTTTCATTGTAATAATTTTTAATTGTATATAAATATGGCTGCATACCAAGTTTAGAATGTGTATGTAAACTTACTTGTTTTTTTACTTGAATTAAAGACATACTTGGTTCTTTGTTCGTAAAAATGGTGTTTTTTAAATAAAAATCGCATTTAAGTATGTCTTAAGCATCGTTTATTTTCTTTTCTTTTTTAAAGTAAAGGTATGTCTCCTGGGGATATGATGTGTTATAAGTATTTGTGTGTCTATACAAAAAACCAAGCTCTCAAGGCAAATACTAATCAAATTAATCAATTTTTAGTGAAATATTTTACAAAAAATTGTTTTCTCAAAACTCGACAATCCTAACTTACTTGGTTTTTGGTTTGTACGGCAGATTTATATGAAGAGGTTACAGAACTGTAGAGCCAAATATGTTTTTTTATTTTTGATTTTATTATTCTCTATATTTTGCATAATATGATTAAAAAATTATTAAAAAATTTCCAATAATTATCAATGTGAGCGCATGCCATGGGGTTGGCCGGGGCACAGGCGCAGGTATCTGTATTAGAACCGGTTATTTTACGCTAGAAATGTGGGGGTATTTTGAATCTATTTGTGTACAAACATTTATCCGGGTACCTGTAGGGAAGTACCGTCAAAGTGGATTACGTGTCTTAATAAGATTTATACACTGAGAAAATTAAACTCTTGAAGTTGCCAAGAAATCTTTAAACCAATCGTTTTTAAGAGTTAAATCAAACATTAAAAATTGTTACATTTTATTGCTTAAATTACTGGTTGAATACTATATAAATTTTAAAAGATACGAAACTAAAACCTACATTTTGATTTTAAATATGATATTTATTAGCTTCGCATTTTCTACCTGTTCACGTAAACATTTTAATTTATTGATTACCAGTTTCAAAATATTGAAAGGAAAACCTTAGGCTAATGATTTAATACGCTTACTTAAAGTTCTTTAAATGTTGGCTCTCCAAAATGTTTACAAAAAAACTTTATTTTGTTAGTTTAACATGAAGTATTGAGACGAAAATAGTTTACAAAAAACTAACCCTGTATATTTCTCAGGGCGTAACATTTTTTTAAATTAACACAGCTTAGGAAATGGTATTAAAACACTTAACTACAAAAATTTAGAAAAATACTAGTATAAATATTGTATTATAAGCAGTTATTACATTTAAAGTTGCTAATATTATTTTTACCAATAAATATTCTTACATTGCTTTTAATATTTTGTCTATTAAAATTTTTTATTACTAATTTTAAAAAAAATCGTTCAGAAATCTAGGTTGTGTAGAACATTTTTTTTTAATCTTAAAGAACTAAACATCTATAATTTTATTAATTTATCTATTTCTTAGTCTTAACTACTAATTACTACTAATCACAATTGTAAAAATATAATAGCAAGTAAAGCGAAAGAACTGGCGTACTTTAAAACTTTAGTAAATTTGAGTCAATTTTTTCATAATTTGACGAAATTTTTGACAAAAGAATCAAAATCTAAATCGAAAATATTTTTATTTATCCACTGTATTTTACAATAATAATTTGTATTTATTGTTGCTATGTTCCCTAATGGACTACTAGTTTAGACCTTGTTACAAAATACAAGGATAAATACTTCAATAAGCATCTAGATGACTAAACATTTGAATGTGCTAACTAAAAAATACAAAGTTAGTTTATTCAAACTTCTACTCGAACAGTCTCAAATTTTCGACTACATACAATCTATATGATTTCCTGAATGATTTTAGGAGCTAAATAACTCACAAATCGAAGATTCATATTTGTGTTACTCTTTGGTGTGAGAATGTGTTAGTTTGTTTTGTTTCGTGTCTCCTAATAATGATTTACATAATTTTTAAGGTTTTCATTTTTGAATACAAAAGAGCATTTTTGTAAGATATATAAAGACCTAATATTTAATATTTCTTGTGTGTATAGTTGCTTGGTGGAGAAGCATTTATTTTTTTTGGTTTTCACTTTGAGTATGTAATTTTTTCCAGTGTTTAATTGTTTTAGTGTGATGTGATATAGACTACCGCACATAATTATACGATATCGTATTACTGATTCAGCAGTGGCTTTATAAACCGCTATTAAAAGTATTTTGTTTAGAATTTCCCGTAATATATGTATAATAATATAATAGTTTATTACGCTAATCGGGCGGTAGTTACTTATATTTGATGTATTGCAAGATTTAAAGATTGGAGTCACATCGAGATTGGTTACGTACATTTGGGTTTTCTTAATAAGTGTGACGCCAATTTTGTCTATTCCCGGGGCACTGTCATTTTTTAAAGTATTTATATGGCTTAGGTCATTCGCGTCTACCGGTTTTAGAAATAAAGAGGATAAGATATTCGAGCTAAGTTTATCTTCAGGGGCGCGTTCATAGTTTTCACCAAATTGGTAAATATTACCCAGGTAAAATTTAACCGACGTCCATCCAGTTGCTATATACGAAACAAAAAGATTACTCACTGTGAACGGCTCGGGCATGCGCCGAGAGCAACCAGAACAAACGTCAAACTTGTCAAATTATATTTTGCAATTTTGAAATGCGACAGCAACAAAGCTCTTTTGAGCAAATTGTGGGTATCTTTTGAAATCGACATTCTCAAAAAGTTTTGGCGCGCCCAAAAACTTTTATTTTAAAAACAATCTAACTTTTAACTTTCACCATAAACAATAAACAATACATTTGCGCATGCCGGACAAACTTTATCCGTCTCCCGACTTGGTTAAAAAGTTGTTTCGTTCGGTAAAAGTTATCCACAACCGTGAACGAGTATAAATGTTACCCGGTACAACTGTGAACGAATTTTCCTATTGCCGTGTGCAATCGGTGCGCACCCGACGAACGTCCGACGTCAATCGTGAATGCGCCCCAGTAGCAGGTTTTTTAATATTTTTTTATATGTTGATATACAAGTTATTACAATGATTGACCAATTGGCAATACACTTAATATCCGAAAAGGAAGCAGAGTTATTATCTGTTATAGGTAGAATTGAAATGCTGTTTATAAGGGAATTTATCATTATTTGTCGTTTTAGGTATTAAGACTATAGACTTATTTTACGTTATTCCCGGCGTTTTTTTATTTCCTTCTCGTAATATTCATGCTTTTGTTTCTGGATGATTTTTTGAAGATCATTTCTATAATTTTTGTATATTCTGTTATCAAATTTACTAAAAACAAAATGAAAAAGTGTTCCTTTTTCATTTTGTCCCTGAGTTTAATATTCAATGTTATCCCGTTTGATATTCATGGTTTACGTTTAGTATGTTTTTTAAATATGTGTTTCTGTGTAATACATTATTCCATGTTTCCAGCCTTATCATGTTCGTAAAATCCTGTTAATTTATTTTGGTTGTGGTTCTAACTACCATTTTTGTTGTAGCTGTTGTGTTGTTTCTAGGTGTGTGCAAGTTAAGCATACCTAATAGGATAATGATCAGTCAAGTCAGCTTCCAGGATATACGAATTACTTTTCAGGTCCCTAACATTCAGTTTATGCCTTATAAAAATATGATCCAAGCATGAGCTTGTTTCAGATGTTATACGTGTCGGTGCATTTATCCAGGAGACTTTTGTTATATACAGGGTGTCCCAAAAGTAATGGGATACAGAGCAACAGCAGACTCCTTAAGGCGAAATAATGCGATTTATTCTAACTTGCCTTATCCCAAAATTGATAACAACCAAGATACAAGGTGTCAAAGTTTTAATCTTGTTTTCGTTTTTTTGCGATTATTTCTTAACGAAACGACATAGCAGCACAAAATTAAGGGTTTTGGGGTTTCTTGAGGTGAGAAATTCAAAATTATACATAGTTTTTGTGTAACCAGTAGAGGGCGCCATCTACGGCATGCCCCACTCATTTTAGCTGGCATAACTTTGTTTAGGCTCCTTATATCGATCCGACTAATAAAAAAATAAGTTATTTTACTTCTTTTACATCAAAAATGTATAGCTTATTGAAGTCGCTGGGAGCAACCATTTTCGAGATAATGGCATTTCATATTTTTAATACAAGAATGCTAAAATATTTCAAATAATTGTGTATTCGTATTAGGGTTATTTATCACAGCTGGTCTTGATTAAAAACAACGACGTTTCTATGGCAACAACATGTTACACAAAGTATCATCTGTCAAAGTTAATAATTTTCTAAGTACAATACGCAGATATTATTTAATTTTTTAGTAATGCCTCGACATAATTTATTTTCCAATGCGGAAATGCGTGATATGCATTTAAATAAAATAAAAATAAATAAATAAATAACTGTTTATTATTTACCCATACATTTACAGCATTACAATATTTTATAAAAAAAATTGGAAATAAATAAAATAATATTTATACTATAAACACGAGCAAATAAATGGCCATCATTTCAGACTTCTGCACTCGGCAGATTCTGTTATTAACATGAGGCCAAAAGCTTAAATAATATAATACTTTATGTCATTAGTGCGCTGCTACACACATACATCCCGAAGATACCCACTCCTACTAGATTTACTAGTGATAGGAAGAGAAAAGAAAAAAAAAAGAAGCAGAAAAGAGATAAATAAAAAATTTCCACTACTTATAATCTCTGACCATGACACTGGTTGTTAAACAAGATTTTATTCAATTTATTTTTAAAGGAATTACATGACATATTGACTTGAGCCAAATCCAGATCTAATGAATTAATTAATAAGGCAACATTATATGAAAAAGATCTTTTAAAAAACTCATGTTTATGTTTTGGAATGTTTATGTTTTTTCTACGTAAATTTAAGTGATGAACATCTGTACGAAAAGTAATTTTCTTATAGAGGTAGGGAGGAGAACGAAATTTTAAAATTTTGTAATAGAGGCAAGTTGCATGCAGTTTACGCCTATTAACCATGTTAAGCCAATAGAGGTCTTTAAGCTTATGTGATATTCTGTTACGTCGGCGGATTCCAAATATTAAACGCAAACAATTATTTTGGACTTTCTGTATTCTGTGCACATCAGCAGCATCCAAACAAGGACCATAAACATTATCGCAATGGTTGAAATGCGATAAAACTAAAGAGTCACACAATAATTTTTTGATCTCCCTGTCGAGAAAGTGCCGAAGTGGGTACAACGCCTTTAAAGAAAAATATACTTTTTTTAAGATATAATTAACATGCATTTTGAAACGTAGTTCAGAGTCCAAAATTAAGCCCAAACTTTTACATTTTTGCACGAATGGCAAATCATTATTTTCAATTCTAATATGCATACGGTTATTGAGGTTATCGATGGCAGCGCCATTTCCTAACAAAAGTACTAAAGATTTGGTTGGATTTAATTTAAGCATGTGATCCGAGGATACCTTAAAAAGTGCATTTAAATCAGTATTAATTTTTGCTTCAGCAATAGCGAAATCACGAGGAAAAAATGACAAATATAATTGCGTATCGTCAGCGTACAGATGGTAGCGACAATTTTTAAGACAGGCATGAAAATTTGATGTGTAAATACTAAAAAGCAGAGGTCCTAAAATACTTCCCTGGGGAACTCCAGTGTGGCACTCGAGACAGTCAGAAATATCTTTATTAATAATTACTCTTTGTGTGCGATCTGATAGGAAAGAACTAATTAACTTTACTGCATTTTCTGAGAAGCCCACGTAATGTAAAATTGAGATAAGTATTTCGTGATTTAAGAAATCAAAAGCCTTTGTATAATCCAAAAGAATTAAAGCAGTAATCTTGTTATTATCTCGATCACAAATAATGTCATCCGTTATATCAGCAAGTGCCGTAGCGCAGCTAAATCCAGGTCGAAACCCTGATTGTTTTAAAGGTAATATATTAAAGTTATTAATGAAAATCCTAGTTTGTTCTTCTATCACCCTTTCTAGAATTTTTGATAAAGTGGGTAAAATACTAATAGATCTGAATTGGCTAAACTCGCCAGGGTTGTTAACTTTAGGCAATGGAGTGACTAAAGCACTTTTCCAACATTGAGGAAAATAACTCTTTAGAATGCATTCATTAATAATATGTGTAATAAATTTGATAATATGCGGACAACACAAGTGAATTAAAGTTATGTTGAGTTTGTCTGATCCAAATGCCTTTGATTTGATGCCCTGAATAATTTGTTGAATTTCCAAATTAGTGGCTATTTGAAATGAGAGTAATTGGGTAATATTATCTTTAACATTGGATAGATAAAAATTTAAGAGTTCATTGCTAGGCTTGATACTAGATTTAGTAGATTGTATAAAAAATGAGTTAAATTTGTTAGCATCTTGAAACTTTTCAGGAATATCTACAGCCCTTGAGGGTTTCAACCTATTAAGCTCCTTCCATTTTTCCTTAACAGATGACGTTCGAAACTTCTGACTGTAATAAGCTTTTTTTTCGGACCTAATAGCTGTAGTAGTGAGATTTCGCAATTGTTTATAATAAGCCCATTTAGCAGGCAGTTTAGTAGATTTAAATACTTTTAGAGCGCGATCTCTAAGTTTTTGCATTAATTTTATGTTATCAGTTATCCACGGCGCGAAAGGACGGGTTCGTTTATTATTAGTACGAAGTGGAGCATGTAAATCGTAGAGAGCTAATAGGTTATTTGTTAAAAATTCAATTTTCTGGTCAACGGTATCCATATTATAAATATTTTCAAAAGGAATAATTTCAAGGTCTCTTTGAACCAAATCAAAATCAATGCTTTTCAGAGATCTATATGAAATTTTATCTAATCGTTTAATCTCAATTGTACATTTTACCTGGCAAAAAATTATTAGATGGTCAGAAAATGGGCTGTCGATTGTGCCTTTACCTGTTATATCCTCCGAATTAGTAAGAAACAAGTCAATTAAAGAAGCAGTAGATTCGGTAATACGTGTAGGCTCATCAATTATCTGAACTAAATTAAGAGGTTCTATTAAAGTTATCAAATTTGAGGTTAAAGTACTGTCGATATTTAACATGTTTACATTAAAGTCACCTAAACAAAATATATTATCGTATGTAGCATAAATGTCTATTAATGTGTCCTCAAATGTATTAAAAAATGCAGAGCTATCAGTATTAGGAGGTCTGTATACCGTTGCAATAATAAAAGTTTTCTTCTTTACAAACACCTTAACCCAAATAATCTCAATGAAATTCTGACTTTCACATAATATCACTTCAAACTTGAATCCTCTTTTTATATAAACAATTACCCCTCCACCCCTTCTATTGACTCGATCATTCCTAACAGAATTGTAATTATCCAACCTCACCAAATTATCATCAATATCTGCGTGCAACCAGCTCTCTGTAACGCCAATAAAATGAAACTGTTTGTCTAAGAAAAAGTCTTTAAATTCATCAAAGTGTCCTAATAGCGATCTTGTATTAACATGGCATATGTCAAAAGTCATAGATATAATAATATATAAAAGTATTAAGAATAGTAAGCAGTGCTGAAAAGACGAGAAAAATTGAAAGAATTGAAATCGGGTGTAAATGTATTTTGAAGATTTATATATATACGCTCAAGAGCGCAGGCGCAATAATGACTAAACCTAAAATACAGAGAAAAAAGTGGTCATGAACAGAAATACACTAAAATACGATAATATATGCGACATCTTGTTCGCTAATAAAAATTAAATATATTAAGACTTATTTTAAGAAAGAGTACATGTATCGTAGTTCTTAAAAAACAAGAAAAAAATACATAAAGTTGATACATAGGTACCCTCACTATTACTATCGGAAAGTAGAAAGATTTGTACCCCAGCTAATATTGATTATATAAAAATGCATAATATTATATAAATAACAATAAGTGTTATAAAAAAAACATAATTTCATTTAATAATAAAAAATATATACTATATATAAAAAAATAATGGTTTTGTATGAGTACCTACGTTTTCGAATCATTGATAAGCAATATAGATTGCCCAGTATTTATAAAGATTAAAAACAGAAAGCACACACCAAATCTATATAAAAATAAAAATCAAAAATTCAATTATTTCAACAACAGAGGAAGGCACATAGCTATATTAAATTAGTCAGAATTAATTAACGTTAACAATGCCAGTCCGCGTAAGTAATCATAACCGGGTAATTATGAAATTATGACTAAATTGGAGAGGGAGGAAAAAAAAAAGGTACAGTAAAAAAAAATACACATTGAAAAAGCGGTACACTGCGTCAAATAGTTATTTAATTTAATAACACCATTATGTCGCAGAGGCACACTATGGATAACTATAACACCTTTTAAAAGTGGAGATAGCTCCTTCCCCATAAAAAATAATTTAAGTTAGAAAGGTAATACATACTTGGATCCACAAAAAAGATCATTGCGATAAACAACACGATAAATCACTTTAATTTTATTTTATTTAGCTCCGCTTCAGACTCGATCCGATGTACGACATTATTTAATTTTACCAAAATCACACCGTTTGAACACCATACATTATTTTTTGTAAATTTTTTTATCGCGGTGTCGAGCAAACGCAACCTAAATTTCGTTAGGTCTTCTTGAATTTGAATGCCAGTATTTTTTAGGAGACCCCGACCCCGATTTTTAAGAACCATTTTGCGGACCTTATCTCGCGAGAAACGAACCATGATTGCGGCCGGCCTGGGTTTATCAATGTTTATGTGTCCTGGCACAGTTCGCCTTCGCTTCCTCCTTCGAGGGGCACATCCCTGGAAGCACCACGGCTAGCTCTATCCGTTTTCTCAGGGGCGGCGATCTGTGTAGGGCAGTTTGAAGTCGACCCAGGTCCCTTCCTGGTGTCGGCCTCGGTAGTCTTGAGCATGTACGGTTGTTCTTCGCCCTCAGCCGTCTGGGCTGGGGAATTCTCGCTATTTAATTCTTTTTCTCCAATCATTTTGGAGTTTGCCACACTTGGCTTCGTCTTCGCCGACCTGGGGCAAGGTATGCCCAGGTGGTGGGTATTCGTATTCGTCTTCTAGGCTCTGGCACTAGCTGCTAGAGGCCTGGCCTCGTCGTTCAGCTCTCGGCGTCGCTGATTCTTCACTATTCCGCAGTTTTTACACGTTGCCACGTGGTTCTCTCACTTTGCCGACCTGGTGCAGGTTATGCCCAGGTGGAAAACACTCGTACACGCTTCTCTGGTGATGGCGTCAGTTGCAGCAGTTATGGCACTGGATGTCCAAAGTCGGCAACGTCGGCAATGTCGAGTTCTCGTCGTATTTCGCTTTAGAATTATTCTGCCAACAGGCTATCTCTTCTCGCCGACCTGGTGCAGGGTATGCCCAGGTGGTAAATACTCGTAGTCACCTCTCTGGTGATGGCGTCAGTCGCTACGGTTATGGCACTGGATGTCCAAAGTCGGCAACGTCGGCAATATCCAATTCTCGTCGTAATTCGCTTTAAAATTATTCTGCCAATAGGCTATCTCTTCTCGCCGACCTGGTGCAGGTTATGCCCAGGTGGTAAACTCTCGTAGTCACCTCTCTGGTGATGGCGTCAGTCGCTACGGTTATGGCACTGGATGTCCAAGGTCGGCAACGTCGGCAATATCCAATTCTCGTCGTATTTCGCCTTGCAATTATTTTGCCAGTAGGCTATCTCTTCTCGCCGACCTGGTGCAGGTTATGCCCAGGTGGTAAACACTCGCTCTCGCCTCCTTGGCGATGGCGTCAGTCGCAGCGGTTATGGCACTGTATGTCCAACGTCGGCAACGTCGGCTGCGTTCAATTCTCGTTGCTACTCGTATCGCAACTCTAGATCTCTAGGTGGCAAAGGTGCTTAAACGATTGGCCCTCCTCCGAAGATCGTCAGCGGACTCTTTCCCCTAGGTGCGTGCAAAGTCTGCCCGTATTCCAGGTACAAACTTCTAGGACAGCTAGGAACCACTGCCTTTTGCAGTATCGGGTTCGACTACGGCGTCCCTCCGCCGGTGCTTCTTCCTCAGCACACCTTGCTTTTAACTTTAGGTTCAACGTGTACCCCAACGTGGTACACCCAGGTCTCGGAATCTCCAAGAACAACTGGCGACTTCTCGGATGACGTTCGTCCAAAGAAAAGACTTATGCAGATTTTAAAAACCGGAACAAATGCTCAACAATACTTTTACTTGTTTACTATTTCATGGTTCTGCACCGACTGATCGTTCCTTGCGAAATCGCGCTTCTTATAGCCGATTTCCACGTGGCGAGCGTCAAAACACCCCCCCTCTGAAGAGCATTTGTTATGGTATGTTTATTTAACCGTACTCATTTAGTACGATTATACCATATTTATAATCTCAAAACCTTAAAACTACTAAGTCCATAAACAACAATATAAAATAACTAAGTCCATAAACAACAATATAAAATAACTAAGTCCATAAACAACAATATAAAGTAACTAAGTCCATAAACATATTTAAAATCTCTCTTGCGTTTCCTTTTTCGGAAAGTCTTTTCCTTCCTTCTTGAACGAGGTGATCCCTCAACCTTCATGGCTCTATTTTCATCTGGTGGTTCCTCCTCAGGTGACCTGGTATAGGCCTCCTGTGGGTAGTTCTTTGGCGACCTGGGGGACTCCTCGGAGGCTTCAGGTGACTTCTCTCTAGGCTGCCTCAATGTTCCTACGGCGACCTCGGATTGAGGGGCCGTAACTTCCTCCACGTCTGGTGGCTTCTCATTAGGCTGCCTCAATGGGACCTCGGCGACCTCGGGCTGAGGGGCCGGAATTTCACGTATTACAGGGGTTTGTCCATGGAGCTGGATTTGTGCGGGGATTCTTGTAGGCACATATATCCAGGGGATTCCTTGTTTGACATACCGAGTCTCCAAACTTGGAGGACATAGGTATAAATCCGTTATAGGTGGCTCTACAAAAGCCGCTATCGGGTCGGATTTTGGTAGTGGCGTACGTTTTACCGCGACTACCGTCCATCCTACGTAGTTTTCTGCTGGACGCTGTGTTTCTTGTCCACCCACCAATTGTAAATCCGTCAACGACGGTTCTCTCGGTTCCGCTAGCTTTACCATTGGCTGGTAATACCTTGCAGCTGTGGCGGTCATTGATTCGGTCAGCACCTCCTCTTTAATCTCAATCTTATCTTCAAATTCTGGTGGTGGCAAGATCACATTTTTTCCGTCCTCTTGGATCACGTCTGGTGGCTCCAACACTTCATCTTTAATTTCTTCGCTTTTTTGGATCACGTCTGGTGATTCCAAAACTTCAACTTCGATTTCTTCGTCTTCTTGGATCACGTCTGGTGGCTCCAACACTTCATCTTTGATTTCTTCGCTTTTTTGGATCACGTCTGGTGATTCCAAAACTTCAAATTCGGCTTCTTCCGCTTGCTGTAGCAATTGGTCAGCTGCCCCTCTCTCATCCTCTGCTTGTAACCTCGCTGTGCACATCAGTATGTTAAATCCCCTACCCTCCTTCACGTCTGAAGGTGGGAATGAGGCATAACGCTGTTTAGCTCGTCTCCTTCGTCGGCGTTGTCTCCGGTCCCTTTGGATTTCCGGCCTCGGCGGCTCTTCATTTGCCACTGTATTCTTATTGGATGAAGTGGACACACTGATTACTACCTCGCTCTCTTCAACAGCAACCTGAATTTTTGTCGATACATCGCCAATAGTCTGGCTTGTTGACTGAGCCGGTTGTCGGCCTTCTGGATTTGCTAAGTCATCCACGCAGGAAATACAGTTGTTGTCCTTTTCCTTGGTCATATCCTCTTCTCGATTTTCTTCTTGGATTTCACACTCTTTGATCCCAGGCATTTCTACTGGTGATCCGTCCGGAAATATAAACCTTGGTTTTCTTGGTTTCACCACGTTCGCCTGTTGCCTGTTTGGATTTGGATTGTCTCGTCTTTCCCACGTTCTACTATACTGTGGTTTATTAGGTGCTTGCGTCTGACCTCCTTGTTGTTGAGGCCTTCTTCCTTCGTTCCTACAGTCTCTACGTAGGTGAGCACCTCCACAGCCATAGCACTGTAAGCGGCCTTGGTAGCCCTGGGACTGCCATTGTCTTTGAGCATCAACATTTGTTTTCGGTGCGGTGTACACCTCGGACGTTTTCCAATCGCGTTCCACCGTAATTGCAGCGTTCAATAGCTCTTCAGTACTACGACAGTTCCATGTTCGTAGCGCAGCTCGTAACGGACCGTTTAGCCTGCTTAGCAATAGCGGCACTACTTCTTCCTCCTGCCATCTTGGATTAATTCGTTGGCAGATTTGTCTTTTCCGAATTAAAAATGCCTCTGCACCTTCTCCTTTTACTTGGTCTTGGCCATATAACTCGGCACGTAAGTGATTTACGCATTCACTATTGTTATATGCCCTCAGGATTGCTTCTTGCAACTGTCTCCAAGTGATCTGTCCTCCATCGTATATTTTCATACGGATGGCTGCTTGTCCCGTCATTTGTCTGATTGCTAGGTCCGTCCATTGGTACGCCGGTGCTCCTATCTCTATACAATACGTTTGCATATGTTTTAAAAACAGCACCGGGTCCTCCGTGTCGGCTCCTGCAAACTTAGGTGGCGGTGATGGAATTGTTCTTCTTGGTTTATCAATTAGCTGCCCTATGGACTGGGCTAAACCCTCCATCGTCTTCCATCTCAAAGCCTCTAGGCTTTGTTCATCTTGTTTTGGCTCTGCCGGTTGTCCATTCACAGGTGGAAATTCCATTTCTCTTATTTTCTCTTCATACTTTCGCCTATGCCGGACTCCCCCTTGCGTTGGCGGAACTTGCCGATTTACTGGTGGCAGCGCCGAACCTCCAGGCTCGTCCTCATAGCTTGGCCTTCTTCGTTCTTCTTCTAAACTAACCGGCATCTGCCGTTCTCCAGGTGGCGTGCCTTTTTGCACAAATTCTTTTCGGATTTCCTTTATCATAAATGACGCTTCCTGATTACAAGGTATCTCCTCGTCTGTCGTTGTGTCTTCTGCATCGTCATCTGAGTCCTCCTCAGACTCACTGTGAATTGTTACGTCCAAACTATATTTCTCCTCCCATAATCGGCGCTTTGCTCTGGTGTTATAAGCTGGGCATTCCGTGGGTAGGTTCGTCGACGATCCGCGATAGCTTAGGCCAAAGGGCCTAACGTCGTCACAGGGTTCTTTTTTACTCCTATCGCCTGAGTAAGTCATCGAGTTGGGCGCCATGTCCTGGCACAGTTCGCCTTCGCTTCCTCCTTCGAGGGGCACATCCCTGGAAGCACCACGGCTAGCTCTATCCGTTTTCTCAGGGGCGGCGATCTGTGTAGGGCAGTTTGAAGTCGACCCAGGTCCCTTCCTGGTGTCGGCCTCGGTAGTCTTGAGCATGTACGGTTGTTCTTCGCCCTCAGCCGTCTGGGCTGGGGAATTCTCGCTATTTAATTCTTTTTCTCCAATCATTTTGGAGTTTGCCACACTTGGCTTCGTCTTCGCCGACCTGGGGCAAGGTATGCCCAGGTGGTGGGTATTCGTATTCGTCTTCTAGGCTCTGGCACTAGCTGCTAGAGGCCTGGCCTCGTCGTTCAGCTCTCGGCGTCGCTGATTCTTCACTATTCCGCAGTTTTTACACGTTGCCACGTGGTTCTCTCACTTTGCCGACCTGGTGCAGGTTATGCCCAGGTGGAAAACACTCGTACACGCTTCTCTGGTGATGGCGTCAGTTGCAGCAGTTATGGCACTGGATGTCCAAAGTCGGCAACGTCGGCAATGTCGAGTTCTCGTCGTATTTCGCTTTAGAATTATTCTGCCAACAGGCTATCTCTTCTCGCCGACCTGGTGCAGGGTATGCCCAGGTGGTAAATACTCGTAGTCACCTCTCTGGTGATGGCGTCAGTCGCTACGGTTATGGCACTGGATGTCCAAAGTCGGCAACGTCGGCAATATCCAATTCTCGTCGTAATTCGCTTTAAAATTATTCTGCCAATAGGCTATCTCTTCTCGCCGACCTGGTGCAGGTTATGCCCAGGTGGTAAACTCTCGTAGTCACCTCTCTGGTGATGGCGTCAGTCGCTACGGTTATGGCACTGGATGTCCAAGGTCGGCAACGTCGGCAATATCCAATTCTCGTCGTATTTCGCCTTGCAATTATTTTGCCAGTAGGCTATCTCTTCTCGCCGACCTGGTGCAGGTTATGCCCAGGTGGTAAACACTCGCTCTCGCCTCCTTGGCGATGGCGTCAGTCGCAGCGGTTATGGCACTGTATGTCCAACGTCGGCAACGTCGGCTGCGTTCAATTCTCGTTGCTACTCGTATCGCAACTCTAGATCTCTAGGTGGCAAAGGTGCTTAAACGATTGGCCCTCCTCCGAAGATCGTCAGCGGACTCTTTCCCCTAGGTGCGTGCAAAGTCTGCCCGTATTCCAGGTACAAACTTCTAGGACAGCTAGGAACCACTGCCTTTTGCAGTATCGGGTTCGACTACGGCGTCCCTCCGCCGGTGCTTCTTCCTCAGCACACCTTGCTTTTAACTTTAGGTTCAACGTGTACCCCAACGTGGTACACCCAGGTCTCGGAATCTCCAAGAACAACTGGCGACTTCTCGGATGACGTTCGTCCAAAGAAAAGACTTATGCAGATTTTAAAAACCGGAACAAATGCTCAACAATACTTTTACTTGTTTACTATTTCATGGTTCTGCACCGACTGATCGTTCCTTGCGAAATCGCGCTTCTTATAGCCGATTTCCACGTGGCGAGCGTCAAAACATATGATGCATTTACGCACAAGAAAATTTTAACGGTCGGAGTGCAGGGCGCAGGTACCAAGAAATGTTCCCGAATAGAAGGCAACCAAACCGCAAATTATTTCAAAATATTTATGACCGACTAGGAGAGACTGGTTTGTTTCGACAAAAGAAAAGAGGTTTCGGGCCATTCACAAAATATAACACCAGAACAGGAAGAAGAGATTTTAGTTCGTGTAGCAGAAAATCCAGAAGTGAGTTCCAGGAGATTGAAGGCCTGTACCCATACCACTTTACACCCGTACAGCGTTTACTGCCGCCTGATCTCCCAGCCAGACTTCAGTTTTCTCATTTCTTCCAAAATCTGCAAAATACAGATCCAATGTTCTTAGATCGTGTGTTGTTCACGGACAAGGCGACATTTTTTCGACGGGGTGTATTCAATTACCGAAACAGACATGCGTGGGAAAATGAAAACCTCATGTAGTTGTTGAACGTCACTTCCAACACGAGTTTAAGGTCAACATTTGGTGTGAAATTATCGGAAATCATCTTATTGGCCCCATTGAATTACCGCCAACTCTAAACAGAGATTTATATTTGAATTACACACAATTACAAAATGATTAGAATTAGAAGATGTACCACTAAACGTCCGGCGAAAAATGTATTTCATGCAAGACGGGGCGCCGGCACACTACTCCAGACAAGTGCGAAATTATTTAAATGAACAGTTCCCTAAACGTTGGATAGGTCGTGGTGGCCCCTTGACTTGGTCGGCGCAAAGTCCGGATTTTAATCCAATGGACTTCTGCATTTGGGGTTATTTGAAAGCCATTGTTTATAACAGTTTAATAAACAACCGTAATGAGTTAAATTAAAGAATTATGAATTCTGTTAATCTGCTCAGAAATGATGAAGATCTCTTGTTTAAAGTCCGACAGTCTTTTGTAAAATGTATAGCGAAATGTATTGAGGTCAATGGTGGCCATTTTGAACAATTGCTATCACGGCGTTACCATTTTTATTTCTAACTATTTTGTTACTTTTAAATGTTATTAAACTAAGTATTAAATAAAATTTTTGATTAGAGTATAATTAGTAATTCCGTATATGAAAAAGCGTGTTTATTAGAAATAAATAGTCAACCTTAAGTAACTAACCTGAACTAACCTTAAGTATCTACATTAACTTTGACACTCAACAAATGTAGCTGATTTACAATAATTTTAAGTCAGAAATTCACCGTTGCTCGATTTTCCGTTGCTTTTGGACTACGTACTTAGTTTAATTGGACATATGAAATGCCATTATCTCGAAAATGATTGCTCCTAGCGACTTCAATAAGTTATACGTTTTTGATATACAAGAAGTAAAGTAACTTTTTTTTTATTAGTCGGGTCGATATAAAAAGCCTAAACAAAGTTATGCCAGCTAAAATGAGTGAGGCATGCCGTAGATAGCGCCCTCTACTGGTTACACAAAAACTATGGATAATTTTGAATTCCACACCTCAAGAAACTCCAAAATCCTTAATTTTGTGCTGCTATGTCGTTTCGTTAAGAAATAATCGCAAAAAAACGAAAACAAGATTAAAACTTTGACACCTTGTATCTTGGTTGTTATCAATTTTGGGATAAGGCATCGCATTATTTCGCCATAAGGAGTCTGCTGTTGCTCTATATTCCATTACTTTTGGGACACCCTGTATAAGAGTGACAGGTATGAATTTACATTATTTTCATTTCTTTAAGGAATATTTATATTTACATTTACCAGGAGCTGACTTGGTAATTTAAATTCGAACAACAATTTTTCAAGATCTTCAAGAAAGAGAAGTCTATCTGTGCTGGGTGGTCTATACAAACACACTCTATTTTGTACTGATATATTACTAAGGGTTACTTTTGATTTATTTAGCAAAATATGCTCAATATACAGTGCCCGCGGAAAAATCTGCACCATATGGAAAAAAATTTTTATTCGTGAAGTTTTAAAAAAAATGGTTTTACAGTTTGTTTTTGCTTAATTAAAAACCAAATAATAGTCTAAAATATTTGACATATCGCATTTGCTTCAATCCGTAGTAAATGTCATTAAAATTTTTCAAACGACAGAAAATGACATTTTTTGTCCAAATATCAACGAATGTCATAAGAAAAAGTTATTTGTATTTACATGAACATTCTAAATTCATAGTTTGGTGCAATTTTTTTTTTCATATTTTGCCCACTAAATATTTTTTCAGTGTACATTTTTCCCGAATTTTGGATAAAATCGATACCACCATCTAAAAAAAAATCGTTCTAAATAATAAAGTTAATTATCCCAAAAATATGGTATGAACAAAGAAACCTGAAAGGAGTATTTTCACGTATTCTCACGATTATACTGAGAATGCCTGTTATTTGGCCACAATGAGTTTAAAAAAGCTAACAAATATTACTAATTTTGTTACAAATTGAATATTTAATCTTTTTATTAAAACTTTCATTCAAATTTTTAAAATCCATAAATAATGTGGTAATCCTAATCCTTAAGGCGATTCTGACATTTATCTAGTAAGCGCATTTCTTATTTTGGTCTTAATTTTTGCACGCAGTAAGATATCCACAGCGATACTTTTTTAACGTTATTTTAATATTTTGTTTACAAACTGTGTTGAGTAAGTTTAACCAATAATGTCGGATAACTAGTTGCCTTACAGCCAACAATGCTAGAAATCTATTCCTATTTTTAAATGTAAGAATCGCTTTGAAATCAAATATACAGGGTGTTCATTTGAAAACTTCCCACCACGGATTTATCGAAAACCACTAATTAAAAGAAAAAACGCCGAGACACGTCAAAAGATTTGCCAAAGGGGACAACTTTTTAACCAAAAACTACTTCACCCCCTTTTACCCTCTGCCCCCGGGGTCATCCCTTTAAAAATTTTAAATGACAAGGGGTATCAAGTAGTAGCTTGTTTGAAAGGTCTTTCAAAGTGATTTATCTTGACGTTTGATTTTTTAAAATCGGTCGATTCGTTTTCGAGAAAATTAGAAAAATCTTTATTTATCTTAATTTGTTCAGAAAAAAAAACACACGAAAATATCACTTTTTATTTCAATAAGTGTTCAAAAACCAGCATAAACAGCAATTCGGAAGATTAGACGTGGCAGCAACCAAATAACAACCCGACTTTTTTTCAGCCATCTATTTATAAACACAGATAACATGGGCGAACTGTATTTATTCTTATACCTGTTTAGTTTTTTATAGTTGCTAAGGAAAAGAAAGAATTTAATTTGCTGTCAGTTACCTTTGTGACAATCTTGGGATAGTGAAAATAAATTTATTGATTCAGATTTTACTTCCAAAATGGTTTACACACTAGCCGAAAGAGTGGAAATGATTCTAATTTATGGTGCCCAAAATCAATGTGCTCGGCAAACTGCCGTCACATTTAACGCCAGACATCCGGAAAAGATAACTTCGCATAGGTATGTTTTGAACCTTGTTACTAAATTTACTCAAACTGGATCTGTTGCAAATAAAAAACGTAATCATCGTAGAGTTTTGGATGAAACCGCTCAAGTTGAAGTTTTGGGTCATTTTGGCATAAATCCTAATACTTTATTACGCAAAATTGTTGATGCGATTGGTATTTCATTAGGCTCTGTACACACAGTTACTAAATTACATAAATTTCATCCATTCAAAATGAAAATATTGCAAGAGTTAACCGAAGATGATTTCGATAGGCGAGTTGAGTTTTGTGAACAAATGACTGCAGCGATTAATGATAATACCATTAATGTAAACAATATCTGCTTCAGTGATGAATGCATATTTTATCTAAATGGATTTGTTAATAAGCATAACTGCAGGTATTGGAGCAATGAAAATCCTCATGCTTTTGTAGAAGGGCATACCCAGTACCCCAAAAAATTAATGTATGGGCAGGCATTTTAGGAAACAAAGTGATTGGGCCATTGTTTATTAATGGGAATTTAAATGGAGACATTTATTTAGATATGTTGGAAAATACCATCAATCCGCTTATCACTGAAACCATTAAAAACCAAATCGAAGACGATGGAAACCCTATACTTGATGAGGCTGAAATATATTTCCAGCAAGACGGCGCTCCTCCTCACTACGTTCTTCCGGTTCGGCAATGGCTAGACGACGAGTTTCCAGATAAATGGATAGGGCGAAGAGGGCCTATAGAATGGCCTGCTAGGTCTCCTGACTTGACGCCATTAGACTTTTTTCTATGGGGCCATTTGAAATCTATTGTGTTCACTCCCCAACCTGAAAGTTTGGATGAACTTCGTCAACGCATCATCGAAAGCTGCCATGATCTCCCACAACGTGTTTTTGAAAATGTCCGTCAGGAATTTGAACATCTCCTATATCATTGTTTGGCCAATAACGGGCAACATTTTGAACACTTATTGAAATAAAAAGTGATATTTTCGTGTGTGAAAACGAATCGACCGATTTTAAAAAATCAAACGTCAAAATAAAGCACTTTGAAAGACCTTTCAAACAAGCTATTACTTGATACCCCTTGTCATTTAAAATTTTTAAGGGGATGACCCCGGGGGGCAGTGGGTAAAAGGGGGTGAAGTAGTTTTCGGTTAAAAAGTTGTCCCCTTTGGCAAATCTTTTGACGTGTCTTGGCGTTTTTTCTTTTAATCAGTGGTTTTCGATAAATCCGTGGTGGGAAGTTTTCAAATGAACACCCTGTATACATTCCAGATAGGCTAAATCCACAATTTGAAATGTATTATACCTACTAATATTCGTTTTAATAGTGACAATTGAATTAAATAAACAAAAAGTGTATCCTACATTTCTGTATGTCGCCCTACTCTTTCAATGCATTTAATGTTTCTTTTTAAGAATTCTTTTGCATCATATACAAAATATCTAGCTGTAATTTCCAGGAGAATATTCCAAATCGTGATTTCTAACTGGTCAATATTTTGAAATGGTCGCTTGCGGTATACTTTTTCTTTCAGATACCCCCGAAGAAATCTAACGGAGTTAAGTCAGGGGATCTCGTTGGCCATGGATACTCTGAATATCTGCCGATCTATTTCCCTCCAAATAACAGATTTACATAATTCCCGACCTCATGCGTACTATATGTAGATGCGCCATCTTGTTGGAACCACAGGACATATCTTTCTTCCAATGTCACATTGTCGATTAACTGGGTTATTTTATTTATTAGAAAATTCAAGTACCTTTACGAAACGAAATTCAATCGAAAAAGGAAGGGTCCTATTAGTATACCATTAAAAATTCCAAGCCAAACATTGGTTTTAAAGGAAAATTGATTTCTGCATTCGATGACAAAGTTGGGGTTTTTATTAGCCCACCATCTAAAGTTCTGGGAACTTACCGTTCCATTTGAAGGGAACGTTGCTTCGTCCGAGAACATAATTTCTTAAGGAAAATGACGGTATTCTTCAACGTTCCCTTGAAACGACGTACAAAAATCAAATCTGGCTTCAAAATCCCGTTCATTTAACGTAGTAATAAATTTGGGTTTAAATGGATGGTATTTGTTGTTCTCTAAAGTTTTTCTCTTTGTAGTCTTTCTTGTCCCTGTTTTATCGGAAATAGCTGCAATTTATATTTTTTTATGTTTCACTATATCTAATAATACATTTTCTTCGTGTTCCTGAAATTGCCAGTTTACGTGAGGTTTCTTAAAATCATTTAAAACTGAACCGGATAGCTTAAACTTGTCTAAAATACGGCCATTAGTCGAGTGCGAAACAAACTTGTTTGGGTGTCTTTCATTAAAAATATTTGCCGAATCCCTGTTGGCTCTATCTTTTCCGTGAATTAGAATAATTTTTATTTTTCTTCTGCTGTTAACATTTTTAAACAACTCAGTAAAGAAATATTATGAAACTGATATTTATTCAATTATTTATATCGTAAAAAGCATAAAATTGACAATTATTTTCCAAGCCTACTTGTGAAATTATTAGTTTAAGAAGAGGCATAAAATTTTCTGAATTTTAGAAATTTTCAGGCAAACCTTGGTGAAAATAGGAATTTTAAGTACATAACTTGTAGGTTAATTAACTTAAAATAAGTGATATTTTTTGGCTTCCTCGCTAATTATAACTGAGGAATTGTTATAAAAGAAATAATTAATTTAATTAAATTAATAAACCCACATCAAACAATTTAAGTGTGTTATAAAGAACCCAAATTACGCCCTGGAGGATGTTCTTCAGACACCCCTTAGCTAGCTCAACTCAGGGTAGGTTCGCTATTTTGTTTCTAGTTTGAGAGGTTTAGCACTCTTATAAGTAAGTTATAGTCAAATCCTGAAGGCGCCACCTTAGTTTTATTTTACTTAAAAGCCTTTGAATGTTCTAGTGTTTGGCCTCAGATAAAAACAAACTAGGAAAAAAAACACTTATGTCACAATCGGTATACCCTAGCTTATTATAAGCTCTCATTCACTCAAGTCCTCAATGTCACTCTATTTAAAATAAAAGCCAAATTTTCGCAGAGGCCAATACAAATATTTATTCTTAAGGTGTTGTTAAGCCCTTGGTTACTTGGTTTTATAAATGCAAGCTCCTCTTACTTTGGTGGACAATAGATACTTAAAGTTAAAAGATAAATAAGTGGAATGAAATATTAAGGTGATAGTACTAGGTTTGACAATAAAATTTCTGAAGGTTTAAATTTACAAAGTTATTGATAAAAGAAAGCAAAAAGTCAAACCCTGTTTGACAGAGTCTCGCACAAGACGGCAACTGTCAGACCTACACTGTAAAAAAAATGACTGCTCAGTCTGATCTGGCAGCCACATAGACCTACATCCAGGACATTGCCTGAGACATGGAATTTCCGCAAGGTCTGTGCAAGAACCTCTCACAACTAACTAAATTTACCATAAAATCTCTGTTATAGTATAATACAATATCTTACGAGTACCTGTGGTTACTCAATAAGCATGCTAGCCACTCGGCCATAGATAAATTAAAATGTCGAAGTTACAAGTACTAAATTTGGAATAAACAAATGGCCTTTAGCCGGGAAACAAAAGTATTTACTTTATAATCATAAATTGTACTGTATTTATAACAAAAGTAGCTGTAACAGACTACCTAACGCTTTGAACTACTAGAGACTCTTGTGACGTCTAAACGCTATGTCGACATACGCTATACGTTTACATTGCACAAGCTCTGTACATAACATAAGTGCAAAACTTGACCAAAACACTGTATGGTGAACAATACGCAAATGCAGAATATTGATATTTTAAGTTGTTACTAAGTTACAACAACATACTCAAGAAAAATGGTACTTAGCTAAAACCTTACGTGCTACGCATGGTTCATGAAGACTTAATCTTCACACACACTCACACATGGTCTCTGAAATAGCTAGCGTGGAAACTGCTACACAGCTAGTCTCCAAGAAATCCCATAGTACACGGCAACTGGCACGCCCCGCGTCCAGGCAGTTCCAAAAAAAATAAACTAGTACATCACTTTGTACTCGGACTTTTAGCCCCTACCAAAAAATCCCTAAAATCGAATTTTAGATATACAAACATGAAAGAGAAATATTTCATAACACCCATCGAGGGTAATTTAGATACTAAAATTAAAACCTACCTCAAATAACTAACGAGGGTTCCCAATTTACTAGATTGCGTCTATGGCCGCTGTTGAAGTTCATTAAAGCATTTTAAATCGGCATTCCGCCCAAAGGAATAAGCAACTACTTAACCCTGAATTCCCTGAAAATTTTATACCCCATTTATAAACTGGTACACTCTGTCTACTCGAGGTACTTGTTGATTGTTGAAGACTATTTTGTCCACCAGCCATTGTAGAATTTGTTAACGAACCAGCTACTAAATTATCTGCAAAATCTGGACTTAAAGGCGGCTGTAAACCTGTATTTGTAGAAAGCACTCTAGACTTTGTTTCGTATTCTGTAAGTAGAGAAATAATATCAACTAATAAACCTGAGCGTTTATCCTTAAATTCCACTTCCTGATCTGAAATTCTTTTAATTCTACTAGTCAAATGTTCAAATTTCGTTTCAATTTTTGTAGCCTGCTTAGTAGTCCCTGAAAATGTGGAAATAAACTCCTTCAACTCTAAGTTTACGTGCGCACTCTACCATCTCTTCCTCATTATCAAAATCTACTGAACCCTTAACTAACTCCCCTGGTTGTTCCAAATGTAATAAAGACCGCAAATTCTTCCTAAGGTAATCAACTGTACCAACTGGTTTAATCCCCCTTAATTTCACTTCATATTCTAATTCATCTTTAGATAATCTATCAACATTGACTTTATACATCTTGAAAAATATTTCTTATCTTTAAATAACTCTTAAAAGAAATTTGTTCTAATTCAATGATAATCAACTAATTTTGCCACACCTACCAACAGCTCACGCAAACGTCAGAGGCCTTGATATGCCGGTGCAAAATTTCAAGTCAAGTCCGGGTACTTACTTATCTGGATAGAATTACAACGTATCAAAACAGCTAAACACACTCAAAAACTCTAGAAAAACCCGTTGGGTACGCCAGTGTTATAAAAGAAATAATTAATTTAATTAAATTATTAAACCCACATCAAACAATTTAAGTGTGTTATAAAGAACCCAAATTACGCCCTGGAGGATGTTCTTCACACACCCCTTAGCTAGCTCAACTCAGGGTAGGTTCGCTATTTTGTTTCTAGTTTGAGAGGTTTAGCACTCTTATAAGTAAGTTATAGTCAAATCCTGAAGGCGCTACCTTAGTTTTATTTTACTTAAAAGCCTTTGAATGTTCTAGTGTTTGGCCTCAGATAAAAACAAACTAGGAAAAAAAAACACTTATGTCACAATCGGTATACCCTAGCTTATTATAAGCTCTCATTCACTCAAGTCCTCAATGTCACTGTATTTAAAATAAAAGCCAAATTTTCGCAGAGGCCAATACAAATATTTATTCTTAAGGTGTTGTTAAGCCCTTGGTTACTTGGTTTTATAAATGCAAGCTTCTCTTACTTTGGTGGACAACAGATACTTAAAGTTAAAAGATAAATAAGTGGAATGAAATATTAAAGTGATAGTACTAGGTTTGACAATAAAATTTCTGAAGGTTTAAATTTACAAAGTTATTGATAAAAGAAAGCAAAAAGTCAAGCCCTGTTTGACAGAGTCTCGCACAAGACGGCAACTGTCAGACCTACACTGTAAAAAAAATGACTGTTCAGTCTGATCTGGCAGCCACATAGACCTACATCCAGGACATTGCCTGAGACATGGAATTTCCGCAAGGTCTGTGCAAGAACCTCTCACAACTAACTAAATTTACCATAAAATCTCTGTTATAGTATGATACAATATCTTACGAGTACCTGTGGTTACTCAATAAGCATGCTAGCCACTCGGCCATAGATAAATTAAAATGTCGAAGTTACAAGTACTAAATTTGGAATAAACAAATGGCCTTTAGCCGGAAAACAAAAATATTTACTTTATAATCATAAATTGTACTGTATTTATAACAAAAGTAGCTGTAACAGACTACCTAACGCTTTGAACTACTAGAGACTCTTGTGACGTCTAAACGCTATGTCGACATACGCTATACGTTTACATTGCACAAGCTCTGTACATAACATAAGTACAAAACTTGACCAAAACACTGTATGGTGAACAATACGCAAATGCAGAATATTGATATTTTAAGTTGTTACTAAGTTACAACAACATACTCAAGAAAAATGGTACTTAGCTAAAACCTTACGTGCTACTCATGGTTCATGAAGATTTAATCTTCACACACACTCACACACATGGTCTCTGAAATAGCTAGCGTGGAAACTGCTACAAAGCTAGTCTCCAAGAAATCCCATAGTACACGGCAACTGGCACGTCCCGCGTCCAGGCAGTTCCAAAAAAAATAAACTAGTACATCACTTTGTACTCGGACTTTTAGCCCCTACCAAAAAAACCCTAAAATCGAATTTTAGATATACAAACATGAAAGAGAAATCTTTCATAACACCCATCGAGGGTAATTCAGATACTAAAATTATAACCTACCTCAAATAACTAACGAGGGTTCCCAATTTACTAGATGGCGTCTATGACCGCTGTTGAAGTTCATTAAAGCATTTTAAATCGGCATTCCGCCCAAAGGAATAAGCAACTACAAGGCCATACCCTTTTAAAACATTTGTGGATGCTTTATCGACACTGCATTAATCTGCCCGGCCCAAAAAAACTAAATTTGGGGAGCTACTTCCACAAACGTGCTCCAACTTCCAGTGTCCATGGTCGAAAGGGACGCTTCTTATTTTTCTCCAACGTACATAGTTACCGAAACAAAACAATCACAAAACTTAGTCACCCTATCTACGTAAACTAAGCTCTTTCAACAACACAGAAAACTAATGGCGACCAAAGTCTACCCACGCGACCAAGCAAAAATTAACCAGAAGTCGCTGTGAAAACGCACAGAAACTGTCAGTCTGACACTGACCTCTTATCGATTTTCTTAAAACACAGCTGATTTACAAAATTCGAGACGATTAACCTACAACTTTTATACTAGGTTAAACAGTTATAAATTACCAATTACCAATTAACTAAAAGAAAGATTTGAAATCAAACCTATCTGCAACTAGTATTAAACAATGAACAGAAGAAATCAATCCATTTAGCTATGTCGTACAAGATACAAAACATTCCTGAAATATAACCAACAACAAAGGTTTGAAACTAAACATAATGAAAATTTTGGGCTATTACAGGTAACTTAATTAACAATTACTGTTTAAGGTGAGAGTATACAAATGTATTTTAACAATTTAAAACCGAAAACTTAACAGAGATAATCAAACTTATAAAATGCAATTTTCAAACTGTAACAGAATATACATTTTTAGTATACGAGAATGTGAAAATAGTCTAAGAATGTCCTCCAGTTCTCTCACAGACAACTTTTATTTAAAAAAAAATATAACTTATTTTAATTAAGCAAATAAATGTTTTTTCGTTTTTACATGCTGGTATCGATTTTTATCCAAAATTCGAGAGAAATGTACACCGACAAAATTATAAGGGTGTCCGGGAAAATATGGAATGTCTCTCGGATTCAGAGAGAACATGAAAAAATAAGATGATAAGTTCCGATAAAAAATTTTTTTACAGGCTCTCCCTACGGAGATTTGTGCCCCTAAAGGACGCCGCTGGGAATAGGTTTTTCCTGAATAACTTTCAAAGTACTTAATATATTTTAATACAAATTTAATGTGATGGACACTAATAAGGACCTCTTAAAATAGTTCCCTTGAAACATATTTAGCTTTTTTAGTTTACCAGGGGCGGACTAAGCTTTGTAACCTAATGCTTAAATTTTTAACACCCTGTGTGATAAAAACCAAATTTGTTTGGGTAGCTTCTTACCATCTTAGACTAATGAAAAGGTACTTCGGTTTATTGTCGATAAAATGAACCGTTTTTAAGAAAAATAATTATGAGCAAATTCATGGTTTATTTTTAATAAAAAGGTCCATTTTGTTTCTCGACAACAAAGTGTGATACGAAAGTCATTCAAACAACCGAAAAATTTAATTTTAAGTCGTTTAATCTGAAAGAAAACAAAGAAGAAAAAAAAATGCAGTGACGTAATAGGAGGCACCGTAACGATATTATTGAAAAACTTCATAAGAGGGTTCAACATACACTCGCGGGAACGACGAATTAAGGACTGCTGTACCAGCCATAATAACCCAGTCTTGGTCCTTATTACATCACAATAAAACGTGATACTCTGTAGGAGTTTTTTCCTAGTGCCAACCGGAGTGGAATACATCAAGTTTTTCAGGGATCCCCACAGGTAAAAATCCAACGGCATTAGGTCAGGAGATCGAGGATCGTTAGGTCCTCCTCTACCTATTTAACGGTTTGGATAGACGTTATTCAGGTGCTCCCGCACACCAACGCTGAAATTAGGTGGTGCCCCATCGTGCATGAAGTACATGTTTCGGCGGGTTTCAAGTAGTAAGTGCTTTATTAAGTCCTGAAAAGCGTTATGGAGGAACTCCAAATAAAGTTGTCCATTCAAGCGTTCCGGCAATATGAATGGTCCAATAAAAAAATTGGCAATGATTCCTGCCCAGATATTCATTAATTGGAAATTATGTTGATGATGCGAAACATTAGTGGCATATGGATTTTCATCAGCCCATATATGTGTGTTGTGTAAATTGGTGAAACCATTTTTGGTAAACCTTGATTCATCCGTGAAAAGAATAATTGTAATGAAGTTTACATTATTTCGTTGCTGATCCAATAGCCAGTTTGCAAACTGCATTCATTCTACGAGGAAAATCTTCAGGAATCAATAGTTGAAACAGCAATATTACCCAAATATTAACAAACAAAAACTTACTGCCAAAATACTCAACAATCAATTTGTCTTTAACCTGAACATGGACTGGATGCTCGTACTGAAAGTCGTTCAAGATGCTATGACCAGAATCAATCAAGGAATGAATATGGTTATCCTGTCATTGGAAGTCAAGGGCGCTTTTGATGTCACCACGGACTACCACAACATAAACTTTTTTCCTATCAAGACTTTCCTCTACATTACGTTACTCTAGTCCAATCACTCCTTGCGGACAGAACATTCTTCATTAGAGTGGAGAGCGTCTTGTCCGACGCAAAGCAATTAACGCGGGGGTGCCCCAAGGCACCGTAATATCACCAATTGTAAAGAATCAATAGACCTCGGATATACCGAAGTATCCCCTTACACAGCTGGCTTTTTAATCGGATAACGCATTCATCTATGCGCAATCCTATTATGCTAAAGTTGCTAAGAGAAAAATCAAGACTCATATTATCATTTTAATGGCATATTTCACAAAGTGGAAAACCGAGGTAAATGCGAGCAAATTGGTTTACTCAACTCTGACGAAGAAGTTCATACTTCCTTCCGCCGTCCTTAAACATGACAGACATAACGCAAACGATTTAAAAACCAATAGGTACACTAATATTTTACATGAACTTACAAACACTTACTATTTCACTTACTACACACTCAAAAAAGTCTACGCACATGCACACATACTCACAATAAATACGTGTTACTAAATATCACAAAAAACACAACCCCGGTATACCGTAAATTGATATAAAATATTAAGAGGGTAAAATCTGTTTATTTACAGTACACGAACATACACAATATTTATTTTACTTCAATAAATAAAGACGCCCATGTCGCAAAATGCTGATAAGAAAACGACAACACACCTACATTATGTCGTAAACATACATCGAGAAATAGGAGAAGCCAGCGACGCCATACTTATACTGACAGGCTGACGCTCTCCGGGCTTGCGCAATACATCTCAAATTCAAAGTAACATGCTAGACAGACACAAAAGTTTTTAGGAGAGTTGTCAATTGATTTCAAAGTCATCTTTGTGATCTGTCAACTTTAATTTGTTTTTAAATGTTTTTATGCCTCAAAATTCAATTTAATTAAAAACTGTTCTTTTCAGAGCTATTTTTATCGAACTTTCGTGTTAGCGGTAAAACAAAATATTTATCATTATTTATTCATTTTAAACGTTAGCTACGAACATTTTAACGTTTATGAATAATTAAGACTTTGTTTTGACTTTTTGAATCTCATAATTTTGATTAAATTCATAGGGTTTTAGTTACGTGCAAGTATTGACGCACCAGCAAACTTTAGGTAAAAATAGCCCATATTTAAATATAATTGATGTGCAGCCAACTATTGGCGGTAATGTACATGGTTTTCCTTTTAATTTGCCGTCCCTTTAAACTGTTTAAACATTGAGAAAAAATAAATAAATAAAAAAGTTCCAAGATTTTCACTAAAATTTTTAATATGACCATATCAACAAAAGACGATCGCAAAAAAAAATGGTAACATATGGATTTTTGAAAATGGAACACCCTATATATTGTCATATCTTTGCAATCGATGCATATTCCAAAAATGCATAAACAACTTTATTATTTAAATGAGAACAATGATTCAAAAGCGTTGCGTTAGTACAGAATAGATATTCAGGTAATCGAGTTCCATTAAGAAAAACAGTAGCATTATTATATTAGAAAAAATCATTGTTTGACATATTAACCAACATAGTTATAGCACCAATTATTTTTGAAGCAATTTTGACTAGATAACGCCATTTAGATTTTTTAACAAATGAAATAGAAGCTTTAAACACTTCAACGATTTTCACACCTAAGCAATCCGTTGATATTTTTTATAATCAGGTACAGCACGGCAGGATGAATTCTTTTTGACGCTTTAGGGGTGGGTGCGCAGGAAGCGATTCACATTGGTCTTGCACCTCGTTGGGAATCACGACCGAATAGTAAATTTAAAAGTAAAATTACATCATATAAAATATCCTCCTCAAAACACTTTGTTAATTCCAAGAAGATATAAAGGAACAAATGATTAAAGATATTCAAGATGAACTAAAGAGGCACAAAGCAATAAAAGTTAACCTGGAACTGTTTGGATTATACTATTTATCAAAGTATGGATCATCTGAAATTAAATCCCAAAATTTTCGAAGTTGTTACTGAATCGACAAATCTCACTCTATTATATAAAAAACTGAGGGTTGTAACGAAGTCACTTATTTTTTTATATATTAATTATTAATACTTCCGGGTAAACAGTAAATAAACACACCGTATAAAGTAATGAACCTAGCAAGCCAGCTAATTGGACTCTCAGAATGGCGTAGACAGCAGGCCGCAGTGCGCCATAGCACAACCAATCGAAGGGTTCACTTCCCGGAGTACTGCAGTACTGGTGAGGGAACGCGAATCTAGCTCGAACTCCGAGAAGACTGCAAGACACTTGGCGCTTGACCTACAGCCGAAACCCTTGACACCAAATCCGAGCTGCTTTGGTAAAAATCACCAGTCCTGCCGAGAATTTACTACGTAAGTAGAACTTCTAATCAGGGAGTGTGAACGCTGTCGATAAAACGGGGGACGTATAGTGCCATGTGCTTTAACGCTGACTCTAGACAAACCGAGAAGATTTTTCGGGGAGCACGCCGCGCCCCTCGTAAAATCCACATTGGTACCGAACATGGATCAAGACGCATATGTTGGGAAGTAGCTGCTGCCAAGCTGCATAACCGTTGCAGCTTGTCGGGGGTGCCCACCCCGCTCCGTGGGGCAGGGCGTCTTTACGTGTTGTAACGACAACTTCTGTCTTGCTCACCGGTTCGCCGAAAGAACTCAACGACCGAATGTTTGAGGCAGAAAGCGATTCCCACCGCAATCCTAGTGTCGTTTTGCACCGCTTAACCGTTTATGCCCATTTCTGATTGACCGCTGTAGCTTCTTCCTAAAAACACTGCTTTTATCGCTCGACCCGCTTAGATACGTAGCATGCACGCTTTTCTGCCAATTTACCTGTAGCACAATCAATCTGTTATGGAAAAGCGGGTTTACGGGAAAAAAATACTATAAGCGATTTTATTTCATAAATGGTTAGGGAGGCATGTGATTAGCTTAAACCCAAATTGTCGCCCCCCCCCCCCTTGGGCGCTTGTGGGAAACTCAAAAAGAATTTTGACTTGATTTTCCGCAAAATCGGTAAGTCGCAGAGAAATATTTTGTAAACAAATAAAAAATATTCTCCGCAATTTATCTCGAGGAGCCACTGCGCTACGACTAAAAGTGCAGAAAGCAGAGAGCGCCAAAGTCGCCAAAAATCACTTTTTCCTTATTTTCGACGCGAAAAATATTTTTTTGCTCAATCGCATAAATACAAAAGTTGTAGAGCCCAAAAAATCCTATAAATTGAGTCCGCGCTTTTTTTTTCAATGCACGGTTGCGGAGATATAGCGCCTGGAAGTACCAACTGAATGCAGCATCATTTGTTTTATGTCCTGTGATCGTAGCATTCTATTGTTAGAGATCCTCACGTCTAATATGACCACTACGCCACAACTAAAAATGCTTTATAGGGGAAAGGAAAGTCGAAGTCTTTCTCGACAAGTTTATTATAGTTAAAGAATAGAATAATCAATATACCTACATTAAGGCAAATTGACAAAACGGTTCCACCCAGTGAATCATCGACTATGGGCGATTTATTTACTTAGCTTCAAATCAACCTCAACAGTGAACAGAAATTATTGATAGGAAATTGATAGGAAAGTGTAAATTAAAAAAAAATGTTAAATGTCCTTGATATTTTAAAACAATTAGGGGATATATCTTGATATGGAGTAATAAGAACTCGTAGAATGGAGTAATATTTTCAAATCGACGTTAGAGTGCCAGTATAATGGCCTTATACAAGTATTGTTAATAATTAATTCTAATTGTGTTACGAGATTACAATAAAATTACCATTAACATTTTGAATGTGGGTCAAAACGCCTGCCTTTCTGTGACGTCAATAATCTGTAGTTACCGATGTTATTAAATATGCTGTTTTTGCAATTTTATTACTCTAGTACAATAGTATATTTGTAGAGTTAAATGTACTAAATTGATTTCATGACCATACATTATCGGTAATATTTTGATTAAAATTTGTTGATAATTTTAAAGCGATTTGGTAAAACAATACAATAATCAGTAAAAATCAAACAATAAATGACAGCCGGATAATTATTAATATTCGTATCGTATGTTCATTCATGGCAACTGTGATTTGATAAAACAGTGGTATGCTTAATCAGCATTTTTAAATTGAAATATCTCGAAAACGGCTGGAGCAAATATTAACATAATATTATTATATTTTTATTATTAAAAAAAAAAGCATTACATGTTTGTAAAATATACTGGATGTTCTACTTAAAGTTACCCAAGGTTGCATGTTAAACTAATTTGCCATATTCATTTGTTTTATTTCGTAACAGTTTCCTGTGATTAGTGTGCCAGATAAAGGTCAATATTAATAGAATGCTAAGACGCTGCAGTCCGTTGGTACTTCCAGGCGCTATATCTCCGTAACCGTGCATTGTAAAAGAAAAGCGCGGACTCAATTTATACGATTTTTTGGGCTCTACAACTTTTGTATTTATGCGATTGAGCAAAAAAATATTTTTCGCGTCGAAAATAAGGAAAAAGGGATTTTTGGCGACTTTGGCGCCCTCTGTTTTCTGCACTTTTAGCCGTAGCGCAGTGACTCTATAAGATAAATTGTGGAGAATATTGTTTTCTACAATATTTGCTTACAAAATATTTCTCTGCGACTTACCGTTTTTGCGGAAAATCAAGTCAAAGTTCTTTTTAAGTTTCCCACAAGCGCCCAAGGGGGGGGGGGCGACAATTTGGTTTTAAGCTAAACACATGCCCCCCTAACCATTTATGAAAGAAAATCGCTTATGGTATTTTTTTCTCGCAAATTTTACAGATTGGCTGTACTACTACTTATTTGTAAATCCCGTTTAGCTGTCGCCGTCATCTGTACTTAAAATCCTCCTTCTGTAACTTCATCACACGCAGGCCCGTTGTCTTTCGCTTCTCAACTTCGCCGTTCCCACTAACCCTTAGTTCAATATGACCCATTCTATGTTTTAGATTTAGGAGATTACATTAGCCCTAGTCTGCGAATTCTGGTCATGTTCCTCTTGGTTGTCAAGTAGAATAAATGTAAATAGTTACACATTCATTTAAAAAAACAAACAAAATAAAACAGGAATAGCGGATCACTGTATAATAAATAACCACTCAATATCCAACAAAATAAAACCGATATATACTCAACACAAGGGTAGAAAACTCAACCTATTAAAAACATTAGCAATCAAAAAATCCTTAAAAAATCGATGTAATGTTGTTAACAATAAATTGAAATACCTTCAGGTGCCAATCTAATACTTAATAGCCTAATAACTTAAGATAAATATGCAATAAACACTGTCAACAATTATGAACGAAAAAATTATCTTAATTTTATTACTTAGATGTAAATACCTCTATAATTTTAAGGATCAATATAACCCATCATCTGTCGATTTTTATTTTAATGACATGTAGAATATATTATTATTTTATATGCCTTTGATAATGATCCGCAAGGGTTGAAACACGTGTCAGGTGAATTAAATTGTGAAATATAACAAGTACGACTTTAATTTTCTCTAGGAATATCCATTTCACCAAGCATGTAGCCCATCACATATCAATTATAAAAATAACTGCGCTTTATTCCGACTAAAAAGGCCGGATTCATCCGGGATAGGAAACTGACAGGAATATGCGCAAATTCCATTGAATAATCATACTCCGCTCTCCAGGCCGACTGTGGTTCTCTGTTAAACCCTAAAACCCTAACCAACAGAGCGGCGTTCGAGAAATCCGAAGTCCAGCATAGATCGACGAACTTCAAATGGAACATCACTCCGACCTAAACAATTTTAACCTAAAATACATCTAGAAGTGCTTACAAATATCAAAATTTTAACAGTTAATTTTATTTATTTTAAGATGAATTGTTTAAAGTTAAATGCTCACAAATTAAGGTGTATTGGATTGTTAATTTCCATCAACTCTATGTAGAAAGAAGTGATCACAATTATTCAATTCAAGATGCATTAAAGATGTTTAGATTTGAACTTCTTTGTTATTGGAGGATTTTTGAAAAGAGCTCGCCACATGATGTTACTGTATTACTAGCCTAGGCTAATATTTAATGCGTAATCAAAGCCTACTATGAAAAAAACAGTAATGTTGGTTCCTAGGGTTTAAGAAAAATAATAACCTAAACTTGTAATACACCATTTAAAAGCTCTTGACGAAATCTTTTCAAAAATGCACTAAATCTAATATGGTGTCCATAAGGAATTTGAAAATCCATGAATGTAACTCGAAAACAATGAAAGGTTGAGTTATCTTTTTTACTGCATCAGATTTTTTTAAAAAAGTGTTTTGATAATGTATTATTCCTAAAATGACAGCACTAGTATTTCGCGAGCTACAGGGAGACAACTTTCTAACTATTACGGTTCTCGAGATAACAATTACATGTAAGTCAAATATTGGATACACTATATAAAGTATTTAAAAATATTACGCCCATGTCGAAACTTAATTATTTTGTAAGGGAAAATTTTCAAAATACATTTCTCATTGTCATATTTGTAAATAAATCTTTGAAAATATTTTTGATATGGCTAAAGATCATTGTCATATCGAAGGTAAATGAAGATGTGCAGCACAATCAACATCTAATTTACAATTTAAAAGTCCACTCCTTATTCCGGTAGTATTGCACAATCCAAAAAAATTATGATAGTCATCTGTTTATAAAACCATTATGTTTAGATAATGAATAAATCGATATTATCCTATAAATAATGATCAACATATTTATTTTAGTAAAACCCTCTTAGTGCATTTAATTAAATATAAAAATGGAAAAATTAGAGATAAATATTTGAAACACAGATATATTGATTCATATCATTTTTAACCATCATCATTGGCTAATTTATTAAGCACTCTAGACAATTCTCAATATTTGAAAATGAAAAGAGAATATTCCTATGATCTAGAGTTTATGAATATAAAAAATAAGGGTGTTTTACTCCTTATTTTCTTCCTTATATCTCAATGTCAGAGACTCGGAGATTATTGAGATATCACTTTCAAACCTGATTTATTGTTACCAAAGTATATTCAAGTCAAAGACAAGACACTGTATACAAATGTCCAAGGCGTGAACACCGCGAGTTATATTTTGGGCCGAGGGAAAGGCGTTTTTAAAAAACACAATTTTCAAGAAAAAAACAACCATAATCTTAAAAATCCCTTTAAATATAACACATTTATTTGGGAAAGAAGAAGCTTAACAGACTAGCTATTACAACAGAAGTGAAGTACTTATCTAATTAACTACTATTTATAAGTTTAGCTTATCGCTATTCTAGGAGTGGTCAAAAGGAGCTTGTAAGCAGTTTTAGAGTATGTAACTCCCCCACCCTTAGAGAGGCATATAAATTTTTAAGTTTATATGGCTTAAATAAATTTATTTGTTTCAGTTTTTTTCACTGTTTTGGTTTTTAGGTAAAGAGACCATAGATACTTCCAAGTTATAAATAATAAAATAATACTTAAAATTACATATAGTAAAACTGTCCAAATACTTGTTTTATTGTAGTATAAAGGTGTATTTAATAATTTTGAATTTTCAGATTTTTGCAAGTTTATTTTTTCCTGTATTTCATTTAGTTTATTCAGATTAATATTATTAAGATTGAGCAGTTTTACGTTTTCATACACTAATTTTTGTGTTACATTATAAGTAATACGTGGTAAAGGTATATTCATAAAAGTATTTTTTATGCTTTTATAAGCTCTAAAGTCTGTGCGTTTTAAGAAGTCCGCTAAGCCATAAAACCTCTTGAGCATTATGTCGGTGGCTCTTAGACAATAAATTATATTGAAGGTAATTTTGGATGTTGATGAATTACATTTTCTAAATAAAATAATTTAAAGTAAATAAAAAATTAGTTTAGGTAAAGAAAAATATAATAATATAAATAATTTTTTAGCTTTTGTAGTATTCAGACAAATTAGTTTTACGAATTCTTTTTTATAAAGTTTTGGTTCTAAAAAGAACCGATTTTGTAGTCTTGCGACAGAACGTACCTACTTGTAGATAGGTACTACTAAAAGTAGTCTTCCTCTGAATTTGAAATTTCACCCATGCTTTCAGACTCATCAGAATCAACATCATCGTCATCATCATCATCATTCGTAATAATTGACGGTCTTACTTTGTCTATAACCTGTTCTGTCTCATAAGATTCAAAAATAATTTTTTCTGTGTGTTCAATGCATTTTCGCCATTCTTCTTTGCCCGCTTGGCTAAGCGCCTCCTCCCATAACTTTATAACGCTAGGCTTACCGATATTTTTACAGGCATGTTTGTCATAATAGTTCTTGCTAATACCCCATACCAATTCAATTGCGTTGTAATGACAATGGTAGGGCGGCAATCTCAAAACTTGATGTCCATATTTGAGGGCTAATTCGTCAACAACATACTTTTTTTTAAATGACTGCTCTTTACACTTGCTTAAAAGTTCACTTTTTAAATATAAATTTTCATGGTTTATGTTTTTCTTTGACAACCACTCTTTTATTTCTTCCTTCTTCCAGCTGCTTGTAGGGAATTTCTCTTCGAGTCTCGTATGTTAAGAGGCATTGGCTAAAACAATTAAGGAAGGTTTTTCTAAACTTTTTAAAAGTTTTTCCTCGAACCAATGCTCAAAAATTTCAGCATCCATATTGCCGTGATAATCATCAGTTTTTTTTGTTGATGAAAATATCAAACTGGCATTTAAAACAAAACCTTCTTCATTACCAGCATGTAATATAATATACCTTTTTCCATTACTTGCACGGGTACTTGAATAACAATGCTTTGAGTCATCCTGCCAAGACGTTTTTGTTGAAGTTCCGTTTGCAAATACCCATGTTTCGTCAAGAAAAACAACTTGTCTTGACAATTCCGATTTTTTGTTGTTTAAATAATCCCTTAAAAATTGCCATCTTTTCGAAACAACATTGGACAGCTCGCAAAGCAGTTTTCTGTTGTTCGTTTTTTTATATTTGAAACCCATATGTTTTAAGATGATGGACAAACTGTTAGTTCCAATATCGCAAAGTTTTTTCTGCTTTATCTTTTCAATAATAGCTTTGAGGGTAACATATTCCTTGGCTTTATACATATCATAAACAATATTCCTAATAGAGAGTTTTATCCCTTGGGATAAATCCAAGGTTTTTGAATGGAGTCTAACCCTTTTATATGGTCTGTCCAAATCCTCTTCACTCTTTTTTCGAAATCTTCTTAAGGTCTTCTCTGAAATTCCGCAAGCATCAGACGTTCGTTTTTGCACTGCCAAAACAGACTCTAACGGGCCCGAGTTATCTTTTTCTAAAGTAAAATAACGTTCCACTTGTAATACCAAACGGCGTTCACCTGGAGATAAATGCCTTCTAGGCGATGTGCCACCTTGCTGAACATTTTCCATAACTTTGCTTAATAACTGATTTTAATTCACACACAATAAGAAACGAACTAAAAGTGAAAAGCACAACTACTTATTTAAAATAAAGTAGAACATACCATCCCGCACTTCAGCAAATTTTAATTATTTCTTGGAAAAATAGTAATTATTATGAAGATTTAATTATAATAATCCCAAAATAATGTCATTATCGGAAAAGTATATACCTGTCAAAATCTTTAACATATTTAACCATCCCGTACTTGAGCAAATTTTAATTGGTTCTTGAAAAATAGCGATTATTATATAGATTTAACTATAATAATAGCAAAATAATTTAATTATCTATTTAATTATTATTTATACTCAACGCGCGATAAGATAATTTTGTTTTGAAACCTCTGATTCCGCCCAGTAATAGAATACAGTAAACCAGTGGGATGTTCGGTGTGATCAAGTATAGCGAAGGTGCGAAGATATTGTAACTTAACCGACTTACTGTTTTAAAAGCGATAACATCCCTTGGTGATTTAATCCGATATCGGACTTCTTAAAACGCACAGACTTTAGTAGCAATATCTCCTATTTTAAGGTTAAAAGGAAAATTAAGTTCTAATAAATATGTACCATTAAATAATATACTATTTCGTGCATTTTCGCATGTTTCAGTTCCTATCATTTCTTTATTAGTTACGAGAATCCATTTATTAGTATCGATATTTTGAAGTTGTATATCTTTAATATCAATATACAGGGTGTTACAACTAGAAATGTTGTGTTCGTATCTTAATAATTGTACTTTACAAGGAATATGTTTATAGAACTTTTCTAAATGTATATGAGTACATAAATAATTATTAAATGTAATACGTTTACATGGCTGATTCGAATAGCCAAAATTTAATGTAATAAATACTCGAAATTAGGCACAATTATTTTAAAATGGTTTCCATGTTTTGTAGGTAGAGCAAATAATTGAAAAAGGTGATATTTCTCTTTTTCTACTAAAGGAATCTCAATCACAAAAATGATTTCTTTATTTTTTACGTAACTTTTAATTTCTAAGGTGTTTTCTATATTAAGGATATTGTTGATTGTTGGTTCAAATGGTAAACTTTCGAAAGTTATTTTTTGATTAAGTGATTGTAGTTCAAGAAGAAATTCTTCTGTATTAATTATTGTATTATGGAAAGTATTTAGTTTTGCAAAAGTTATTGCTCTTCCGATATTTCCTAATGTGTCATAAATGTTTTGGTAGAATGTAGTTATTTGCGAGAAGATCACATGAATTCGGAAAAACTCAAAAAGGTTGAGTTCATCGATTTTGACTTTATTCACGACTTCAATTAATTGGTTAACACGTAACTTTAATATTTCTTGATTATGGGAAACATTTTTTATGATATCTTGGAAATTATCTATTGATTTGCCTAACAATGTCATTTGTTTGTCTAAAGCGACCTTTATGTCATTTTGATTATTTTTTAGGATATTAATATTATTATCAATACGTTCTGCGTCATCTTGATCTAGATTTCCAGTAATACTTTTGATTATACTACCAAGGGCGTTTATGAGAGCTCGTTTTCTCTTTGTTTTAGTAGGAAGCATTTGATTTAATTGGTTGTTGATTTTTCGTCTAAGATTTTCAATACTAATATAAGAGTTATGGAATTCCATTTTATAATCGGTACAATTATGTGCTACCAACGTTTCGTATTTATTATCTATTTTTAAAACTTCGGCAATAAGATTTGTCATGTCAAAAATTTGTATAAATGTCCAGTGATTAGTTGTCTATTGAGCATTACCTATTTTAAAGGGTAATATTCCTGGAATATCGTTTAGGTTGTGGTATGTTGGTCTGTCTCCGTAGACGAAGGGCCATCTGAAATAAGGGGCTTTTTAAATTTCTTTATGTGTATAATTTCTGTCTTACCAGGGCTTTTAGTATTTTTAACTTGTACACGGTTGTGTTCAAGTATTTCGGTTATTATGAATGGTCCACTAAATTTTGGGTTATTTTTATTTCTCTGCGAGAGCTTTTTATATACTTTTTGATTTATTTTAAAATCAGGGTTTTCGTTTTCTTCATTATTAGTTTTCGCTAAAACTCTTTCTTTTTCTTTATCAGTTTTGGTAGTGACGTTTTCATAAACTTCATCGACTTTATTTTTATGGGATGATACGTAATCGGAATAAAATGACGTAGGGATTAGATCTAATGGGTCTCTGGAATTTGTATGACCTAAGACAAGTTTATGTGGTGTATATTTTGTAACGCTATGTACAGTACTATTATATGCAATTATTGCGTATGGTATTAATTCATGAGCAGACTTATTCTTATCCTTTTGTTTTAAAATTCGTAGATGTTCAACTAATGTAGAGTGAAAACGCTCGACAGGCAAATTAGATTCATGATGTTTAGGGGTAGTAAAATGTACTGTTATTTTTTGAGCTTTTAATAATTCTTTTAAGAGTTTGTTATTAAATTCTCCACCGTTATCACACGTAATAGATTCAGGGCATCCGTAAAATAAGAAAAAGTTTACTAGTTCATCACATACAGATTTTGCATTTTTATCGTAAAGGTATGCTTGTCCAAATTTTGAAAATTTATCAAAAATTGTTAAAAAGTTTTGACCTTTAAAAATAAAAGTATCTATATGTAACATTTGAAACGGGGTGTGCCGTTTTTGTTAAAGGAACGAATAATTTTAGTCTACTATACTTTAAAGTTTGACAGATGTTACAGTCATTAATAAATTGATTAACATCGTTTTTCATTTTAGGCCAATAATATAGTTCTTTTAAGCGATTAATTGTCTCTAATATACTTCTATGGTTTGCTTTTCCTTGGTGTTCATGTTTCATAAGCATAATTTTTTCTTCTTGTTCAGTAATGTTATTAACTAATTTTGTACAGCGTACGATTTTTGGATTTTGAAAATTTTTTAAACGGATATTGGAAAAAATTGGGATTAATTCTTTATTATAAAAATATACATAACAGGTTCTTTCAGGGTTCATATAGTCTTTAATAAATGTCTTTATTATATAATCGCGTAATCTGGAAAAAACTTTTCTTAATTTTAAAACATGTTCTTGGAGACTTGTACTGAAAATGATCACGTCATCTAAATATACAAAGCATATTTCATTTTGTAAACCTCGTAAAATGTTGTTCATAACCCGATGGAAAGTTGACGGGGCATTTTTTAATCCAAAAGGCATTCGTAAATATTCATAATGTCCTATGTCTGTACTGAAAGCAGTGTTGAGGATGTCATTCTCATTCATTTGAATTTGATAACAACCATTAGCAAGATCTAGAGTCGTAAAATATTGAGCTTTACCTAGCTTGTCTAAAATTTCAGTTATATTAGGAAGGGGGAATTTGTCGTCAACGGTGACCTTATTTAAGTTTCTGAAATCAATGCACATTCGCCATTTTTGTTTACCTGATTGGTCTAACCTTTTTTGGAACGATCCATATTGGGGATGACCAAGGGGAATTAGAGTCTCTTATTATATTTTGAGATAATAAGTTTGAAATTTAACTTTTTACTTCCTCACGGTGTATTTCAGGGTACCTATACGTTTTTGAATATAGAGGCGTTTCGTTTGTAACTTTTATTTCATGTTTAATGGCATTAGTAAAGCTTAACGGAATATCTTCGCAATGAAAAATATCTCGAAATTCATAGCAGAGTTTACGAATTTGTTCTTTTTCTTCACGGTTACAGTGGTCAAGCCCTATATTTTTTAAATTAGCCTTAAGCTTATTATCAATATTTTGTTCTGGTTTTCTATCATTTACAGGGTAGTCAATGAAATTCAGCTCGTTTACGTCTATGGGATCTACGACAGTATTTTCACAAAATGTAATTTCAATAGGATCCTCAGTGGGATTTAAGGCGTAGTGAATGCTAAATTATTTTCGATTTAAATTAGACATTCAGGTATTTCAATATCATCGAAATTTTGATAAGGTAGAATAGTATATCCTTGTGACATGTTCAGAGATATTTGAATTTTTTGGATAGTTCTTGGTTCAATAATATAAGTTAAATTACTTTGTAAATTATTTGGTAATTTTCTATTTTTGTATTTTATCGGAATATTTGCGTTTGGCAATGTAAAAGTGATTGGTCATAATCTGTTTCGGTTGCATAATATTCAGTAGGATACTCATTATTAAAGAACGGTTCTGAACTTTCAAAATTTTCATGATAATTTTCAGGAGAAATATTACTTGCTTCATCTGATTGTTCAAATGTTTTTTGCAACACTTCTTGGTTGTACAGTTTTTTGTGTTCTCACTGTTTTATTACGCAAGGAATTATTTAAAAATGTATTGCCTGAACTCGTGTCCATTGGCTTTACTTGATTGCTTCGGTTAAAATTGCTTCTTTGGGACGTTTGTCCAAAATGTTGTCTAGTAAATTGTGGTCCCGTTTGATTATTAAAAAATGGTTTTGGAAAGATTTGTTGTTGGTTGCTTTGAAAATTTGGGTTTGGTTGGTAAAATGAATTATTTGGTCTTGGCTGATAAAATGAATTATTTGGTCGTGGAAAATTACTTCGAGGAAAATTATTTTGTTGAGGAAAATTTAAAAATGGTCTCGGAAAATTATTAGTTCGAGGTATGTCATCTGGAAAAGAATGATAACTTGGTCTATACTAAGTATAGTTGTGACTAGGTTGTGTATAAGTAGGTTTATATTGTAAAGTATTTGGTTTTTGATTTTAATTTAAAAATAACGATTGACTCGAATTAGGATTTTGAGCATTTTTAAAATATATAAAATTTTCTTCTTCTCTTACAAGCGACATGGCTTTTTCTAGAGAGTCTGGATTTTTTAATCTTGTGACAAGTTGCAAATTATAGGATAAACCATTTAAATATGTTTTTAAAGCAAACTCATCATAATGTGTTATTTTAATTAATTTTGTAGCGGCATTATCAGGCCCAGAGTTTAATTTTAAAAATAATAAACTTCGAGAATCTTGAATTCTCATACCAAAACCTATTGGATTTTCATTTTTGTGGGGTTTTAAACTAAGTAAATCTTGAATAAGGCAATCTATCGATCTTTGATCGGCAAAACTGTGTATCAACACATCTTTTATCGATGCCCAAGATTTTAATTCGGAACGAGAAACTATTAATTCTGCTGCTTTTCCGTTTAGTTTACTTAAAATTGTATCAAAAAGGCAAATATTTATTGTTGCAGTTGGATTAGTCCTGTCTTGGAATCCTTTTAGAAGGTTTTCCACAGCGCTTATGAATCTATTTAATAATTTCGGATTTCCATCAAAATGTGGAATATTATCTGACTGGTATCTCAAAAGCTGGTAATTTGGGTCTGCAATTATGTTATCTGATATATTAATGGAATTTAGAGAATTAATTAGGTCTTCTAAGTTGGATTCAATTTCGAAAGTTTAGAAAGAATCAACGTAAATAATTCGAAAAATGCAAACACCAAAAATTGAAATACGCACAATGGAAATATATACTTAAAAATAAAATGTACTAAACTAAAATGGTATCTTTTCAAAGTCAACTGTAAAATACTGTTTTAATACAAAAGAATTGAAAATGAATTGACTTTGCAAAGATTGGAATAAATATCGTTAAAAAAAGGAAAATAATCAAAATTGGATTACAAAAACGACTTACAATAAAATGATGAATATTTTCTTCATCGGGCTGGTTCGGCGATTTTTGTCCTATCCAGTTGTCCTTAATCTAAGATTGGTTCGGCAATGCTTGTCCTCTCCAATCGTCCTTAACTAAGATTGGTTCGGCGATGTTTGTCCTCTCCAATCGTCTATTTGTCGGTCTGTAGCCGGTTGACTTCTGAAGTAAAGCTGTTGCTGAAACTTCTTCCTGGTCCGGTGCTGATTGTCCATTTGCCACCTTAGATCGGTACTATCTGCTTCTGGTCCAACACTTGTCCGGATTTTTTAGGTTTTTTCTGAGCAAATTCTTAAAAGAAACCGTTTCAAAATATTCCTATTTGAACGCCTCAAAAATCCACCAAGACTGCGCCAGTTATATTTTGGGCCGAGGGAAAGGCGTTTTTAAAAAACACAATTTTCAAGAAAAAAAACAACTTTAATCTTAAAAATCCCTTTAAATATAGTACATTTATTTGGGAAAGAAGAAGCTTAACAGACTATCTATTACAACAAGTGAAGTACTTATCTAATTAACTACTATTTATAAGTTTAGTTTATCGCTATTCTAGGAATGGTCAAAAGGAGCTTGTAAGCAGTTTTAGAGTATGTAAAGGGAAGTGTTCATTTGAGAGAAAAGCTCTCGAGAGCCGCTCTCGAGAGTATTTTTCTCAGGTCGACACAGTTCCGCGAGCTACTATACGACAGCACTGATAAACTCTCAGACAGCGAACAAGTCGACACTTGCTCGCACGTGGACGAAGCGATTTTCTCAGGTTGGAGAGCAACTATCAGAATTCGAATGGTATTCGTATTGTGACAGTGCTCTCAGCAAAATGGCAAAAGTAGAATGGTCGAAAGACGATGTGGTTAAATTAATTAGTAGTTATGAAGAGAATCCCATACTGTGGGATACAAAATGTGTAGAGTATCGTAATCGCGAAAAGAAACAGAGAATATTGCAAGATATTGCTGCTGCATTTGGTTGTACTTCTGAGGAGGTACAAAGAAAGTTGCACAATTTGAGAAATCAGGTAAGTAGAGTAGTCCTATATCGTAAAAAGCATGGAAGTTTCAATAATATTGTAGATGTCACAAGAAATAAAAAAAATTAAAAAGAAGAAAAGTGGAGCCGGCACCGATGAAATTTATGTTAGCCACTGGCCTTATTTCTCAGCCCTAAAGTTTTTGTTACCGGCCTTGACAGCAAACCAATCACAATCGTCAATGTCAACGCAATCGTTTTCCCAAATAACAGAATCAGTTGAGGTGAGTGAATTCAGTACATAGGTCATGATTTAGTTGAAATTTTAATGTTCGTATTTATACAACAACACATATACCTACGAGCTACATACCTAATTATTGTTATAGTACATACTGGGTGATCAAAAAAAGTGTTAAATAAATGGGAAATTTTTTTGGCAATTAGGAAATTTAAGAAAAGTTTTCCGGTAGGTAAGTAATCAGTTGTGCATATTATGTGATATCCTATAAACACATTTTTACAGTTGTCACGTTACTACTATTATGGCGAGAAATTGAAAAACGTGATATGAAATGTCAAAAAATAGGGTAAGGAGCTAAAATATTGAAAAAAGTTTTTATACTTACTGATTGAAATTCAAAGAAAAATATGAATAATGTTTTGTTAATAATAATCATTATTTAAACGATAACTTTAGGAATAATTGCAATAAAACACTCCGATGTTGCAAATTTTTTTGACCACCCTGTATATATATTGACAAACTTTTACTTATAAATGTCTATATTGCCAGGGAACTTTACCAGCGGGGGTCATAAAATATTCTTTAAATTCGTCTCTAACTTGTTTTTGGGAAATTGTATAATTTTGTCGCGTGCCCCTTTGTAATGGCAATAATGAATTGGTTGGCATTGCTTCATCCCTCCAAGTTCCTGGAATAACTTTGCGAGTTTCATCATGTTCTAATTCAACCAGTCCTTGGTGCAAATAATTTGTTCTTGACTTATTATCTGCTAATAAATAATTGCGAAGTGCACAAATTGCCAAAATAATATTCACCACCCCGTCAGGTTCGAGGGCGATTGGTTTGCGGAGAACTCGAAATTTGTTTGCAATTATACCAAACGCATTCTCCACTATACGATGAGCTCTAGATATTCGGTAGTTGAATATACGGTTAGATGTTAGTTCTATTATATACTGAACCTGCACTGCATTCATACAAACGAAATTGCGAAATTGCTGCGCATCTTCAACCTGCAGCTCCCTTGTGAGTGTAGAGCACGCACCTAACTCTAATCTACGTCGAATCCAAGGTTTGATCCAACACTTTCTTTGCACTTTATGTTTTTGCTTCCTCTTAACTAAAATTTTGTGACAAACGATAACAGCCGCAAGTTTTTCCACCTCCATGTTCTACAAACTTTCTCTATCGAACTTGCAACACGCACTTGCTGTGGACACAGTTTTGAGAGCACTGCTGCTATTTACTCTCAACGAGCTGTCTCGTGGAGCTATCTGAGGGTAAAAATGTAGGAAAGTAGGGGGAGTCCGGGAGACTATACCCGTATGTCTCTTGATGAGTCATACCTTATTAAATAATTAAGAAATTATTTTTTTCATTAGTGCTAATTAACGGCTAATAATTTTTCTTTATTTTGCATAGAGAATATTTTGCATAGCTAAAATAATTTCAGCATAATCCCATCATTTCCAAAAAAATACATTTGGCTAAAGTCTCCCGCCTGGATGGGAGACTTGACCTCACATGTAGGGAGCTTTTACCCGGATTTAAAAATGCAATAATAAATTAAAAACAAGAAGTAAAGGCACTGCACCCATAACAGACTTTATCTCAAAATAAGAATTTTTTCATTTTATTTTACTTTTTTACGGTTCGTCGGCGTATCTGAGGCCATCTTGAACCGGTCATCGACCGTACTGTTTTTAATCATGCGGTCTACCGACTGGGGAGTGTGAAACGGCACCTTCATCCTACGAGATATCCGATCTCATCCGGCCTGTCCGGCGTGAATAGGATGGTTTTGATGTCGATTAATTTTACACTCTTCCCTAAGACAAGAGCACGCGGTGTTTCCCAAGCGGTCACCAACCCAAGTACTAACCGCGCTCGACACCGCTTAACTTCGGTGATCCGACGGGAACCGGTACCTTTTTGTGTCGCTAAGCCCTTGCCCAAAATAAGAATACAACTACTTTATATTATATACTAGTAGTAATAATACTTAAAAATAAACAAAAACAACAAGATTTCCTTCTTAAAAATTTAACAATCTGATAGACCATCAAAAATTAAAAAAAAAACTCTAGCAAAATACGTAATATCATTGAAACTTTTTTTTCTAATCAGCACATCTGGGGCAACTACCAGTCTTTCCCCGCGGAATTATTTGTCAACCAAGACTGTGGAACCCTTTTAGAATTAACTTTCGCAAACTCAGTAGCTAATTTCATTGCTTCTTTTCTAGTCAAGCCATAATTTATTTTACTACAAGTGATAAAATATGCAACAAGTGCTTTTTGTTCATTAGGCGTAAATATTTGTGAAGCTTTATATGAATCTCCCAATTCTTCTAGTTTATCGCATTTGTTTCTGCTTCTTATATTATAGTTCCGTAATGTGTTTCTATCGATTCCGTATTTGGTAGCAGTTCCTCTAATAGACTTCCCCGTATCAATTTCTTTTAGTGCGTTCCGTAAAGTCATCACCATCTATTTTGCTTCTATTTTTTTTCCTGTCATTTACTTTATGTTTATATTTAAAAGGCATTTTTTACGCAAATCTGAAAAAGAAAGAAACATAATATATTAGGTATGTATCTAATTATCCACCTAGAACAGGATCACACAAGATATAATTTATTATTTATTAGGTCATTAGGTAAAATTAACGTAGGGAAAGTGATGAGGGAAAGTACCCAAGGCGGGAGAGAATAGCCCCGGGTAAAATCTCCTGCCGTCGCGTGGGTAAAGTCTCCCACCCCACACTATTATCACTTCGCTAATATTTTTCTAAAAAACTAGCAAATGTAGGTTTAAAGCATGTACTGTACATTAAACTATGTTAACCATCCTTGCAATTTATATGTATAAACTATCCAAAACTACACATACAGAAACACAGCGATGAATTGAATAAAAACATATATTTGGACTTACCGGACGGAAAAAACGTGTTATCGATGCGACGCTAAAATCGAACTACCAAGCGCTAATCTTCAGATGTAAACAAGACAAATGATATGATGCACGCCTAAATGCACTGTAGCCACATTTCTAACTACCAACATTAGGAATTTATTTCTGATGGCTAAACTCTCCCACCTGGTAAAGTGTCCCGAACTCCCCCTACTCTCAAATGGACGAGCATCTGAGATTAGCTAAGGAGAGGAACTCTCGAGAGTAAATCTCAAATGGACACGTACCTTAACTCGCGTGCCTCGCACGTTGTTTGAAAAGGCAACGGCGTTGTTGGGCAGGTGGTTTAGAATGCCAAAGCATGGACGTCTGACTGCCAGGGACGGCTGCCTACTTTCTATACCAGTGCAATATTGCATTGTTGTGCATAGCGTTCGAATTTTGTAATTTGATTGTGTTGTTCTTATCCGTTGCTTTCTGTTTACATTTTTAGCAAATATTGTTTATCGTACATTATTATTTTGTGTGTTTTTACCCTATATCCTATAGATCTTCATTATTGTATATATAATCACAGTAATGTATAAGTATAATGCGTCCCTGTCTATTTCAATCTCTTGAGTTTGATCACGCACTAGCGGCGTGGATTTGTTTCGACGCGACTTGTGTTTGGGATGAATTTAGTAGAGCCGAAAACATATCAGCTTAAACTCGTCCACTACTCTACTGCGCAAGGATTTAGTTGGAATGCACGCAAGTTGAATTGGAGCTTCTTAAAGATCTTGATATGATTCAATTTTTTAAAATCGAGTAAGAGTAGGTGTAAGTCCTTGTACAGGAAGAAATCTAATTGCAAATAAGTGATTGATAATTTGGCTTCTTTAGAGGTTACAAAATATATTGTCACAACTGGTGTTGTTTCCCTAATGGGTCGTCGAAGTGAATAAAACACTGGCTAAAAAACATAGATCTTTATATTCATATGTATATATTTATAATTCGTTACCAGATGGCCTGGAGGAAACCTAGTATGTCTCAAGCAGGGCGCCGACGGATTCAAACGTACAATTAGCCTGAGGGACCTTACGGGATTCCGGCCTGATGACGTTACCTTATCGCACCTTGGAGGATTGCTAGATAGGTGAGGACCCAGGAGAGGGGCTTTGGGTCTAAAGGACTTCTGGAGATAAGTAGAGAAGATCAGGAAAGGGGATTTAGGTCTATAAGACGAAAGAAGCAATCCTGATTATAGGGGACATGACCAGTCGGAAAGACTAAGGTACTGTGTCCACCCAATCTTCGGGTACTACACAAAAAGTGATGATAAATGGAAATATATCATTAATTACAAATATCGAAAATAACGTTTGAGTTGTGGTCTAGAACTTACAAAAATACATACAGTTATAAAATGTGCTTAATATTCATGGCCTAAAGATTATATTGATTTAAATACAAATTTAAGAAATTCTTCAAGAAATACAATTGATAAAGTCTTAAATAAAACCGAAAATAATAGCATATACAGAAAAGCAATGGAAAATGTGGATTGATATTACACTGGAAGCGAACGAGACATAAAATTAATTGTGCAGAAACCATATATGAAAATGCTTTCTGAAAACTTAATAAATAGCTTTACAAATGAATAAAATATAAATTAAATATAACAAACCTGTTTATCCAGGGTTTTCAATATTGGATATTTCTCAAACTGTAGTGTCTCATTTGTTTTTAAAATCTCAAAGAAATGTATGAAGAAAATGATTATCTTTTGAATTGTGACACCGATTATCTTATACCGGAAGTTTCAACGAATAATACTTTTATAATGACATTAACTGTAGCCTAGATACACTTGATGTATCTAACTTTGATAAAGTAATAATTATGGCATCCCTCAAAGTACTTCTGCTGTTCGTTAATTTAAACGTTAATTTAGCTAAGAATTAACCAAAAATTTTTATGGAACGGAAGCAAAGGCATACTGCAAATGCTAATGGTGTTTGTCGGACTTTTGTTGAGCAACAATTAATTAACTATTAAAGATTATATGAATGTAATTGACCAAAATTCTACAGTGAACTGCACATTGTTTGCTTTTAGATCACATGGAAATACAATGTATACCGAGGTAATTCGTAAATTGGCTCTGATTGCTGCTGATGATAAACACTATTTAGTTCATGGACCTAGCAAAACTTTAGCTTGGGATCGTCACCGTAACTAAACGAAAGCGATGAATAATTTTTGTCTGTAAAACTAATATGTAATAAAAAAAAATCGTCCTTAATGTAAGGTAACGATAAGTTTTTGAAAAAGGGAAAATTGTTATTATATGGTAAACAATTGAGGTTACTGATAGGGAATATTTAGTAAGTTAGTTATTATTAATATAGTGTAGAGTTAGCAATAAGTATTTATTTTATCATTATTTAACAAACAATGTTTTCTTTATTAAAGAGTCAAACGTACACATTTTACATTTCTTATACAGCATTCCATCAACTCTCCACTAAGAGAATTATTACATGGCGTTTTTGCCTTCAGAACAATAATGAGGAAGAAAAAAAAAGGAATTGGAAAACTCAAGATAGACACCCGGTCAGAAAATTTGGAATCCCAAAGTTCAGATTCTAAATATTTTAAAGAAGTTAAGAGGTGGTTTTTCTAGGAATCTAGATAGATATTGACGGCGTATTAGAATCTGATTTTTTTCGACTATACGACGAAAACATAACGTAGTTCCAAAGAAAATCAATAAAATAGAAAATCTTTTAAGTACAGTAAAACTAGATCATTTTGAAAAAAACGATTGCTAAAAATACTTGAAGATGTTTTTCAATTAAAAGACGTTAGATTAACAACAAAAAACATGTATAAACAAAAAATTAAGTTGCAATCAAAAACAACTCCTATTTATGTTAAGAAATAAACAAGCAAATTAACTAAATGCTTAAGGAAAAAATTATTGAAGAAACTAGATCTAGTATATATATATGGCCCGCACCAATTTGATTAGTCCAAAAAAAAGTAGACGAATCCGTAAATAAAAAATTTGGCTACATATAGATTAGAGATGAACTTTAAATTCTAATATACAAGATGATGACGAGATAAATTTCCTTTGCCGCGCATAGCTGAAATTCTGGACTCCTTAGCCGGGGCTGTTTATTTTGCTCCTTTAGATTCATCTTAGAGCTATTATCAAATTGAACTAGAAAAGGGCGGTAAACCTTGTATAGCATTTGTAACTGACCAGGGGCAGTTTCAGATAACTAGGCTCCCAATGGGCCTTAATTAGTTGAAGTTCTTTTTCCAGAGCCGTGCCAATTGCTATGTCAGAGTTAACTTGTCTTATTTTGTTTATTTGGACGGTTTAATTATTTTTGTTAACAATTTAGAGAGCCATGATACAAATTTAAATATTAAGTTAAACCCAGAAAAATGTGATTTTCTAAAACAAGAAGTATTATACATACTTAGGATATTTCGTCAAAGGATGTTCTTTTAGATCCTCAAAAGATGAAAGCTATAAAAAAAGTATCCGGTTCCTAAAGATGCCAAATAGTTTTTCATTAAACTTTTTAACTAGAAAGGGTGTACCATTTAAGTGGACCTCTCAATGTCAACAATCATTTAAAACTCTTAGCATGCATTGATGAGTCCACCTGTATTACAATACCCATACTTCACGGAATCAAGCTTCTTTACTGTAACTACGAATACGTCCAATAATGCATTAGGTGCTACTCTTTCGAATGGGTATGTTTCACCGGTGGCATTCATTGCTAGAAATTTAAATCAAGCTGAAATAAACAAACTATTCAGTGTCGAAAAAGAACTTTTGCCGATAGCTTTTGCGGTAAAATAATTTTGAAATTATTTGTTTGAGCGCAAATTTATACTATTTACTGATTACCGGCCGCTTGTTTATCTATTTGGAATGACTAATTCATTTAGTAGACTCACTAAATTTCGATTCTCATTGGAGGAATATGATTTTGACGGCAGATATTTAAAAAGAAATATAAATATCGTCGCTGACGCACTATCGCATATTGAAATTTCCTCGGATAAACTTAAGGAATTTTTTACACCATGTATACTACAAGGCAACAAAGTGCGTAAGAATTACATAGGCATAATTTTTAAAACCCTGTAAACGAATGGCTTGATCACCATAAAGTTGTGGAGTTATTAAAAAAACCAAAAAACTGTTGCGAAGCTTATTGCGTAACAATTGAAGAATATTATGAGTTAAAACTGAAAAGATAAATCCTCGATCGACGTTAGCATTTGGTGCATCGTTGAGAGACCGTAGGGATGTTTGTAGTAAATCAGAGATATTTATTCTAAAAAATAGAAATAATGTCGAATTAGTAAATTATACAGTAAAAGAGACCTCATTAATAAAAAGGGATAATATAAATATTACAGTTGAAAAGATGTACGAAAAGTGAATGCGGCAAATTTTATGAAAGGATTTTCATATATTACCAAGCGGAGGTCATGCAAGAACTAATCGTATGCATAATGCTATTTTTGGCTAAATTTACATAACGATATTATAAACTTTGTAAAGCGTCGTGATCATTGCGAAAGGTTTAAACATTCTATACCTAATACTAAACCGATGGCAATCACCACAACTGCGTCGTCAGATTTCCAAAAAATATTTTTAGGTCTTGTAGGACATTTGGCAGAAGATATAGAATAAACATATCTTTACTGTGCGAATCTTCTGTTGAAAAGTTGTAGCATTCATTTTTGTTATAGATGTATATTTAGAGGATGCTACATGGTTTTGTGTAAGATATTTTTCTACATTACCTTTCTATGTTTTCTGTGGATTTTAAGTTTAGTGCTTTGGTGCAGAGGTTCATGTTTTACAGGCCACGGTCCTATCATGAATATTTTTTTTGTACATTCTTCATTCCTTTTCTTTTTAATTAACTTGAAAGAAGTAGATATCTGAGTATTTAAATATTTTTATTGTCAAAATTTGGAGTTATGTTCATTTATGATAACCGGTCAGTAGTTCATTTGGCTTATAGTATGTTCGTTAAGTTGTTCCATTTGAACCTTGGCTAGTTCACTCTAGAACATTGATGATATTGCACTTTTCACCATTCGATAAATTGGTATGCCATTATTTGTTTTTAAATTGCATATTATGCAGGGTAAACTGCTATTAGTTTTCCACATGTCAAGTTGGTTTGGTTTTGTCATTTTATCGAACTAAGATCACTTTCATCAATTGTCTGAACGTACCAATTTTTGACATGACAGTTAAGGGACACCTGTCATTTGATCTTTACCTTTTTCGAGGAGATTTTGACTTTACGGACTTCATTTAAGATCACTCTTGAAGGTGGAAGTCGGCGGTTTTTAAAAGGGGCGCACTGTTACGTGATTTGAACAGGTCCGCCGCCCCAGCTTTAGTTGGCACCTCAGAAGTAGTAGAGCGTCCTCATCTCTTCGATGGTAAGATTTCTTTAATACATTTTTTTGTGTCTCCTTAATTTTTTTGATAACCTCAATTTTCTCCAACATGTGCAATTTAATTTTTAGATTTGCACATGAGACCTCATTTCTTTGTATATTTTTTGAGATGGTAGCACCAGACAACCAATGAGGGTTTTACATTTTTTAGATTTTAGTTGCAATTTCCTTTTGCTTCTATCGAAGCGTTTATTGTTGAATATATAACAGACGTTATATATGCACATTTCTTCTGACCACGTGTTGGGATTGAAATTGGCTCTTCATTAAGAGACCACATGGCCTGTAACCTGGATATATGTGCTGTCTTGTACTGTTCGGGTCCACCAGACTGGAGGCAGGGTGCCTATTAATTTGAAACAAAGCCACATGGGATTTGGAACATCTGGGGAATAAGGCGTGTATTGTGATAATTTTAAATTTCTTCATAACCTTAACACCATAAATTTCACTATAAAATTAAATTTAATTTGTAATACCACCTTGGTAACATTTAGAACGAATCTAGGTATTATGACCACACAAGTATGAAGGTTCTAGAACATTCTCTTTTTCCCTTTTTATAAACTATAGGTGATAACCAGTTACCAGGCGAGTAAAAACCCTTCAGGTCTTCCCACGAGAGTATAATTTTTTAACTTTAATATTTAATTTAGTAATTGATTTCAATATTTCATCTCATTGTGGAATCCAGTTTAGTGATCCTAATAAATTACCCCGATTGTTGTTTTACATATCTGTGTTTTATTGTTACTCACTACTGCAATACGAACTATTACCATCTTTAGAAGCAAGCGATTTTCCTATTTTGAAACGCTTTGTAAGTATTAAGTTTTTTAACCATTTAAAATAGGTGGCGTCCAAGACATCAAAAAAGTGTACAACTGCTTAAGGCAAGGACTCCGAGCCTCCGACACAAGAGCTGCCGTTCGCAGCATGGTACGTAAAGTTGCCTTGTAAAGGTAATTTTACGGCAAAAAGTTTATACTAAAAAATGGTATCCCGGAAAGTATTATATCAGATCAGGGTACCTAGTTGATAGCGTCAACACTTAAGGAAGTTTTACAGATAAAACAAATTTTATCTATTGCATACCATCATCAACCTTTAGGTTTACTGGAAAATACACACAAAAATCTAGGAGCTTATCTTAGAATACAAACTAGAGAACATCAAAATGCGTGGAGCACTTGGGTCCAGTTTTGGTGCTTTGCATTAAACAACACCGTTCACACGAACACTCCTTACGAACTATTATTTGGGAGACAGTGCAAAGTACCTGGTAACAATATTATGTTCCCATAATTCTGTTCCATAAATGGTCTTCACTATTTATTTCTATGGAATACACTTCATTTTTCATAAACCCTCAAAATGTAAAATCGAAAGGATTGAGGTCGGGACTTCTTGCTTAAATCACCTATCTTCTCCCAATCGCCGATAAACGTCGATTTGGAACCTGTCGTGTGAGACATTTTTCTTGGTAGATTCACTGGGCTTCACTGGAATTTGATCGAGCTTCCCTAAATAGATAATCATGTCTCTGTATTTTACAAAGTATACTAAACCACCTTACAATCCAACAAACGGAGAATTAAACATAAATCCCTTTAACACAATAGCGAATTTACATATACTATCGATAAATCAGTTTGACAATTATTGGCATTGTTTCATAGCCGACTGAATGCAAATACTTTTAAAAGATTCTAATCACTCGAGATTACCGGTTGACAGCCGACAGAAAATCTTTTTTTGTAGAATAACCGTAAAAAATACGGCAAAATATCAAGAAGAACTTTTTGTAGTATATTAAATTTTTTATCGCAAAATGTAATAATAATACTTTTTACAGGCAGCCTGTAAAGTGATATTATCTACCCATTTGTTTCAATTCTTTCTATTTGGGCGGAACAGTATTATTAAATTTAATTTTAAAATAAAATACAGTATCCTGTATGCCGAAAACAAAAGAAATTTGTACATAAGTGTCTATAAACTTTTTACATTTTTTGAGATCTATCCTATATTGTGTGGTACTATGCATTGTTCAAATTTTACTGGTTAATTTCATCACCTAAATTTAAATATTGAATTTCTTCTTTTAGATAATTTTTTTAATTTTTTAAAATGTATTGTCCATGCTTTCTAAATGTAGGTCAATACCATTAATTTGCTTTATTTTATATTTCGTTTCTATATATTTGGCATACAAAGATTGTACTTAATTTAGTAATTCATTTTCTACATTTTTAAATTGAATTCCTTTTTAACCTCATTATTTTTTTCATTCAAGATTTTATTTCCATTACTACTTTATTTTTTTACATTTTTTAAATCACCAATGTTGGTTTTGTTTTTAATTTGGTAGAAAATGTTGGTAAGGTAACTGTTCGCTAACATTATTCACTTTTTCAAAATCATTTGTACATGGTGTTTCATTAAGGTCGAAGAGCGGCCATATCTCGGAAACTATTGGGCATTGAAATTCAGGAAAAAAAATTTATAACTAAAGTGGCCATGGGAAAATCCTGGAAATAATTTTTAAGTTCCGCATTTTGCCGCAAGGGGGCGCAATTGAAAAGTAAATTTTTAAATTTTAGATATCTCCGAAAATTGCACGTTAAGGTATATTTTTGATAACACCATTAAAAAGCTTGGACAATTTTGCATAGTTTTGGTCCCATGCTTATTGGCGTACCGACTTTAGTAAGAGTGGGGGAAGCTGTTGAATGTGTAATCATTTAAATCGCTGTAACTTATCAACGACTTATCCGATTTTAGCAAACTAAAACTTGTTTGGAAGAGAAATGTAAGTACTTTTAACTATCGTCTTGAGTGGTCCATGATACTTCTCAATAAAAATACAAGAGGGCGCAATTTGCAATAATAACACATTTCTTAACTTTATTCATTTATTTCAAATCATACGGTATAATTATGATACCATAATCGAAAAGTAGATGAAATTTGCTACAAAAAATGTCAAAACCGCAGTTCGATATCTCCATCCGTTTCAGACTTATTGCCAATAGAATAATTTTTAAAACTTTAAATGAAGAAGCGGTTGTATTCATAGTTTTGTGATCAAGCATTCCATGACAAAAAATATTTTTAAACTTTATGGTTAGGTAGGTTTGTTTCTCATTATTCCAATGTCAAACTCCGTGCCTTCCTTCACACTTTATCTAGGCTTAGGACTAGTCCAAATCATGTAAAATACAAAATTTGGAGCGTGTTTCAAGGCCAACGGGCCATAAAACAGTATTGAAATAATTATCGGAAACTATTGAAGGAAACAATATTCATGGAAAGCTTCGTAGGAAAACAATTGAGAGACTTTATAAATGTTCAAAGTGACCTCCGTTGTGCAAAATACAACGATTAATTCTTTTTCTAGAACTAGAGACAGCTGTTTCAATTTCAGCTCGTGAAATCGAATTTAGTGCATTTTCAATTCGCTCAATCATGTTGTCTCGTGTGGTTGGTCGCGTTTTATATACAATGTCTTTTATTCGCCCCCACAAGTAAAAATCTAACACAGTTAAATTCGGGGATCTAGGTGGCCAAGCAAACAAACTACCCCTTCCAATCCAGCGATTTGGGTATCCAATATCTAAAAAATCACGGACCATATGCGAAAAGTGTGCCGGGCATCCATCATGTTGATACCACATGGATGTTCTTAGGCCAATAGGAACATCTTCTAAAAGGATAGGCAAGTCATTTTGTAAAAAGTTTAAATAAGATTCACCATTTAGATAATCATTAAAAATAAACGGTCCGATAATTCTGTGTCCTAATACTCCGCACCACACGTTAACACTCCATCTGTTTTGGTGATCCACTTCGCGCATCCAGTGAGGATTTGTCTGTGACCAATAGTGCATATTGTGTAAATTAACTTTGCCACAGCTACTGAAAGTGGCTTCATCAGTCCATAACACGTGGGAGAGGAATTGAGGATTCTCGTTACACATCTCTCTTAGCCAATAGCAATAGTCGAGCCGTCTGTCATAATCACTTTCTGATAGCGCCTGATGTAAAACTATATGATAGGGATGCAGCTTAAAATCCCTTAGAATTCGGAACACTGCAGTACAACTTATACCTAGGTCTAAAGAAATTGCTCTTATGCTTAAATGCGGATCGGCCTCTACGTACGCAAGAACGTTTGTAATGTTGACTTCATTTCTTACTGGACGTCTTCTAAAAGCAACTGAAATGCGTCGTACACTTCCCGTTTGCCTTACGCATATTGCCAGTCGGTGAAATACTGCTCTGCCATAGTGCCTTCGTTCAGGATATCTGAGAGCATATTCGCGTTCCGCTATAGGCGCATTTTGAAAACATTCAAAATATACGGCCAGCATATCGTAAGCTTCGGCATTGGTATAAGCCATTTTTGAAAGGTACGTATCACAATTTTCTATCAAGAAGTTTAAGATGAATTACGGATAAACTTTTGTCAACACCTTTCAAAATGAAACTAGTTGACAACTATTTGCATTATTTCTCTTATCTTCATGGAAACTTTCAGATTTTATTTCACAGCTATCTAGATTTATTTTTTAAAACACATCATATTGTTAGAGTTACTCCTAAATGACACGTTTTCCATGATTGCCATTAATTCTAGAGTGGTTTCTGGGCCATTGGAAAAATGAGAAACAAACCTACCTAACCATAAAGTTTAAAAATATTTTTTGTCATGGAATGCTTGATCACAAAACTATGAAAACAACCGCTTCTTCATTTAAAGTTTTAAAAATTATTCTATTGGCAATAACTCTGAAACGGATGGAGATATCGAACTGCGGTTTTGACATTTTTTGTAGCAAATTTCATCTACTTTTCGATTATGGTATCATAATTATACCGTATGATTTGAAATAAATGAATAAAGTTAAGAAATGTGTTATTATTGCAAATTGCGCCCTCTTGTATTTTTATTGAGAAGTATCATGGACCACTCAAGACGATAGTTAAAAGTACTTACATTTCTCTTCCAAACAAGTTTTAGTTTGCTAAAATCGGATAAGTCGTTGATAAGTTACAGCGATTTAAATGATTACACATTGAACAGCTTCCCCCACTCTTACTAAAGTCGGTACGCCAATAAGCATGGGACCAAAATTATGCAAAATTGTCCAAGCTTTTTAATGGTGTTATCAAAAATATACCTTAACGTCCAATTTTCGGAGATATCTAAAATTTAAAAAATTTTCTTTTCAATTGCGCCCCCTTGCGGCAAAATGCGGAACTTAAAAATTATTTCCAGGATTTTCTCATGGCCACTTTAGTCATTAATTTTTTTTTCCTGAATTTCTATGCCCAATAGTTTCCGAGATATGGCCGCTCTTCGACCTTAATGAAACACCCTGTATGAATCACAAAATGAAGGATTAAAAATATTTCAATCTCTTTTTTGTATTTTTCCAGGATAAACATCAAAATTTGTTACTTTTTCTGTAATCCTTTGTTAGTTAAACTTTAAGTCTTGTGAAAGATTTTCTCGAAAGTTTTCAAATAATGAATAATCCCTAACTATCTCATTCTTTGCATCTCGTCATAATGAGCTGCTACACATTTGATTGTTTAAAGTCGTTTTGACCTTGTGATGTTTTAAAGGAAATATTTTCTAATGAATTGCTCATTTTTTTAATACTGACTTTCATATTCAACATTTTGTCATTATGTCCACCTTCGTATAAATTCACTTTTTTTCAAAACCTTGCAAGAATTAACCATTTTAATTTAATCTTTCACGTTCATTTCTACAATGTTTATTTTAAAAATTTATTTTGTTTTTTATATATTTTAAGATCTTTAGTAAAGTTATCAATACCTTCCTTTCCACATTTTTATAGACTTTTGCTTCAAGTGTTGCAGGATTGATATCGTGTTACGTTCTATAATATGTCTACTAAATTTATCGACTGACATTGTTGAAATGTTACAAAATATTTATATCATCTCCTTTTATAAGATACTATGAGCTTCCCTCAGTTTTTCAATAAGAGAAGTAATTTTATTATTATGTCCGGTATCTTGAGCTATTTGTGATGCTACCAACAACACTTTATTATCGCATCGCCGTAGAAGACATACGCCATTTTTTTCCTGGATAAACAATAACATTGTCTCTGTGGAAGTCTTAGTGCCCTAGATTTCCAACGAATTTTACTTAGGAATTTACGATGTGAAAATTGTCTGCGTGAATATCTTGCCTTATACCATGTGATCAAATGTATCCACATGTATGCAGGTAATTGTAAATATTTTTTTTCTGGCAAGAGAGCTCATCCAACGAAAAATATTGAAGAGGTAAAATAGCTTCCAAATGCATCCAGTCACCCAACAAAAATATCTGGGTTGTCATAACGCCGTTGATATAAAAAATCAGGAGAAATGTTGACGTATTATATCACTTTTATAATACTTCCACTAATTTACAGCCAGTGACTATACTACTAGAAAACGTCATTTTATAATATTAGTCTACATACTAAAAATCATTAAAATCGATTAGCAGGTTTTCACGCAACAATTTTTGACGCCCTCTACCGGCTAAACGAGACAATTTTGGATATAACTAAGTTCGCTTAGGTCGACCTATTTTGACGTCAGGAGTCTGTCGTCAAACATTGCACACGTATTTTCCGGACACCCTGTATAAAACTAAAGTTTTTTAAGATGAAGTTGCTGCAGTTAAAAATAAAAACTTCACTAAGTTATGGTTATTTCTTCCGCTAAAAATAAAATCAAGTTTTAATTTCTGAAATAAATAAATAAATTTGTTTTTGTTTTCACTTTAGTCTCGATGAAAACGCCAAAGGCAAACCGTTTCTTATTTCCATGGCTGTGTTGATGTTTTTTCAATCTTAGGCCAATTTTGCATATGAACTTTTTTATTCCGTATACGATTTGCAAACGTTTCGGTAAAAAATATACAGGGTGTGCTAATTAAAAAAAAAACATTTTCCTCATTTATTCAGAAACGTGATGTCCAATTGTTTTCCTGCTCTCACCATTTTAATTAGCAGAAAAAATGCTACTACTTTCCTAATTTAACAGACTTTGTATCTCCAATAATAAAAAAAAGTCGGCAATGGTGCGCACTTAATTGTATGTCACGATGCATTTGAGAACCTAATTTTAGGACAAGATCTATTGCACTATCATAATATTTTAAAGTGTAGTACACAAAACAGTAAGAAAAGATATTTAGATGAGTCTTGTACCGGGTGTCCCACTAAGAATGGCTGTCGGCCGTATCTCAGAAAGTGTTAGTCGTATGGCTTGCGGAAAAAAAATATATTAGGTAAAGTGATCATGAGAAATTGCTGGAAATTATTTTTAAGTTTTTTAGACTGGCGCTAGAGGGCGCAACAGTAACGGTAAATATGAATCACGAAGTTTCCTCAAAAGTAGCATAGTTAAGGTATCCCGAAAATAACATTTTTGTATATTTCGAAGATTTATTAATAAAATTCACCTATAGAACGTGTTCGTCGCTTTTTAAATAAAGTGGTGGGGGAAGGTTGAACATTGTTTGTAATAAATGCTGATAACTCCGGTCTGGCTTAACATAATTTAGTAAACTTAGTTTCGTTAAAAAGGGCTTTTCTCACTCTATATGTCACCTTATGAACTACGGCAATATGTGTTTTACACTAGGCGCTAGGGGGCGCTATTTTACAACTTCACAAACATTGCGCGTTTTTTCCATTATTGTAAATATAATAATATATTCAATTTCACCTGATTACAAGGATGATTAAAAGTCTAAGAAGTCAGGGTAAACCGCAAGTTATTATCTACTTTCAATCCGGAGATATCAACAACAATAATCATAATTACGGAACATTATGATTTTATTTTCACATTTTTACAATTATGGAAAAAACGCGCAATGTTTGTGAAGTTGTAAGACAGCGCCCCCTAGCGCCTAGTGTAAAACACATATTGCCGTAGTTTATAAGATGATATATAGAGTGAGAAAAGCCCTTTTTAACAAAACTAGGTTTACTAAATTATGTTAAGCCAGACCTGAGTTATCAGTATTTATTACAATTTTTATTATTATTATTATTATTATTATTATTATTATTATTACCAAACAATAGTAAGCGGTAGAAAATGTTAATAATGTTCAACCTTCCCCCACCACTTTATTTGAAAAGCGACGAACACGTTCTATAGGTGAATTTTACTAATAAATCTTCGAAATATACAAAAATGTTGTTTTCGGGATACCTTAACTAGGCGACTTTTGAGGAAACTTCGTGATTCATATTTACCGTTACTGTTGCGCCCTCTAGCGCCAGTCTGAGGAACTTGAAAATAATTTCCAGCAATTTCATATTTTTTTCCGCAAGCCATACGACTAACACTTTCTGAGATACGGCCGACAGCCATTCTTAGTGGGACACCCGGTACAAGACTCATCTAAATATCTTTTCTTACTGTTTTGTGTACTACACTTTAAAATAATATGATAGTGCAATAGATCTTATCCTAAAATTAGGTTCTCAAATGCATCGTGATATACAATTAAGTGCGCATTTTTTTTTTATTATTGGAGATACAAGGTCTGTTAAATTAGCAAAGTAGTAGCATTTTTTTCTGTTAATTAAAATGGTGAGAGCAGGAAAACAATTGGACATAACGTTTCTGAATAAATGAGGAAATTTTTTTTTTAATTGGCACACCCTGTATATTTTTTTACCGAAACGTTTGCAAATCGTATACGGAATAAAAAAGTTAATATGCAATATTGGCCTAAGATTGAAAAAACATTAACACAGCCATGGAAATAAAAAACGGTTTGCCTTTGGCGTTTTCATCGAGACTACCATGAAAACAAAAATAAATTTATTTATTTATTTCAGAAATTAAAACTCGATTTCATTTTTAGCGGAAGAAATAAAAAAAACTATATTAAATATTCAAACACGTCACTGTTTTGTTCAATACATTTGCGGGCATTCTTTAATACACGTTTCGTAGCTTTTAAAACTGTTCTGCCATCGATGGATGCTATAATTGTCTTGAAGTTCGACCAGATTCGCATATCTCGTTTTAAAGACTTCGTCCTTGACATACTCCCAGAAGTAAATGTCTAATGGAGTTACGTCAGGAGACGTTGGGGCCAACGTATCGGACCATTTGTTGCCATCCACATATCTCTGAAAAGCTTTTCTAACAATATTCTCACTTCGTGAAACTGATGAAGAGGAGCTCCATCTTGTTGAAAATAAATTTGGTTACGGTCCTCTAAGTTCACATCATCTAAATATTCTTCTAGTAATTCTGACAACCTATTAACGTATCCCCTGCCGGTCAGAGTACCTTCATAAAAAAATGGCCCAATAATTTGGCTGCCTATGAGACCACACCAAACATTAATGCTAAATCTTACTTGCGGATTTCTGGGAACAGCAATAAACAAATTTGTTCTAGACCAGTAGTGCATGTTTTTACGATTAAACCTATCCCTATTTGAAAAGTTTGCTTCATCGCTCCATAAAAGTTTCTTTAAAAAGTTAAATTTTGCCTACACATATCTTGTAACCATTGGCAAAAAATTAGTCTTCTTTCAGTGTCACCAGGTAATAATGTTTGCACTGGTCGGTACTTATAAGGTACAAACTTATATTTTTTTAAAATCCTCCATATTGTAAATAAACTGAAACCACTCTCTTACCAAATCTCTAGTTGAATTATTTTTGTGCGCTTCAAAATATGCCAATACATTTACTTCTACTTGTTCACTTATTATAAACTATATTTTAGCCCTTGTCTTTATAAAAACTCTTTCGTTACTTCTAAATTTTCTATACAGAATTAGAAAATACCTTTTGTCTGGTTGCTCACGTTCAGGATACATTTGACTGTATTGCTCGAGTGCTAGTACACTATTTTTTCTGCAACCAAGATACGCTTCTAACATATCGCAATGTTCTAAATGCGTGAACGCCATTTTGTAATATTTAAAAGCAAAAACTAGATAACTTAACGCAAAAATACGAACATTTTGGCTTCGTTAACAATAATGGCTGCCCAAAACGAGGAGACTTTAGTTAATTCGTTTTTGTTTTCATGGTAGTCTCGATGAAAACGCCAAAGGCAAACCATTTTTTATTTCCATGGCTGTGTTGATGTTTTTTTAATTTTAGGCCAATATTGCATATGAACTTTTTATTCCATATACGATTTGCAAACGTTTCGGTAGAAAATATACAGGGTGTGCCATTTAAAAAAAATACATTTTTCTCATTTATTAGAAACGTTATGTCCAATTGCTTTTCTGCTTTCACCATTTTAAATAACAGAAAAAATGCTACTACTTTGCAAATATATATACATGCGTCAGCGTGTCTCAAAATGTTTATTAAGTTACCCCAACAAGCTCTCTCTTGGTGTTGGCATTACCACACAATTTCCGCACCTACACATAGTTGTGTCTTTTAACCTAGCCACGTTTTCGTCGTTATGCCGGTTTACATGTTCCTTCTTCAGCTCGCTTAATTTATTCTTGCTGTGCCATGGTTCACAGCTAAAAGTTATCTTGCTTTCAAAAAAATGTAAACACGCAACATTTCCTTTGATTACAAGTCGCAACTCTCGTAACGTCACGGGCACCGAACGACGATGCCTGGTAGTCTGTAGTCAGTGGTGCTGCTCTCGGACTCGGGGATGTCGAGATGATGTCACAAGTAACGTCGCTCAAACTTCCTTTGTTAATAATTCAAAAACTACTTATTGCAGGAAACTGCGGTTTAAAAAAATTTTCTCTTAAATTTTTTTTTTTGCATTTTTTTTTCTTACCCCTTTAAAGGGCCTGTTCGCAATCGTTAGAAGAGATTCGTCCGAAAATACGTTTATTATAGAAGCCGCTACATCGTCATAATTTAAAAATTCATCATTATTATGGCCTATCCGCTTTTAAAGCATTATACTTTTGTTTGACAGCCTTCCTAGTTTTTATTAATTCTTTTGCAGCTCTTGCCGCCTGCGCCTATAAGCGGGGGCGTACTCCGCCTATGCGCAGTTAGGGCTCTGATTACCAGTATATTCAAGAGAATAGGTGCTATATCGGGTCAACCATGCATTTCAAGATCACATTGAAATGAAATTAGATCTGCCATGACGAGTGCAATGAGTGAGTTTTGTTAAACTTTAAAAGCAGCAAAAAGAAAATAATAATTAAAACTGCGAAAACTGCAGGTTGTTTGTCAGATCATGGTCACCGATCAAGCGAATGGCTCTTCTTTAAATGTAATCTAGCAATCTCATGGTATGTTTAGGAACAGAGCCCTAAATATGCGAACAGTACTCCAGCGATGGTCGAATTTGGGCTTTATACAGCATCAAAAGTTGTAAAGGTGTATAGAGCTTCTTAGTTCGGAAAAGTATTCCAAGATTCTGCGAGGCTGCTTTAGCATGAACACAACGTGACTATGCCAAGGCATATGAGTATCCAAGTTGACGCCCAATAAATGAATTGATGAAGCTAAGTGAATCGAGTGTCCCGCTATAACTATATCCGGTTCTTCAACATTACCTTTTTTGGAAAAGACTGCCGCCTGGGTTTTCTTATCGTTAGATTCTACTTGGTTTCTATCACCCCAAGACAGAATTTTGTTATCCAAAGTAAAAGATGAAACTAGTGTGCTGTCATATTTTTGGTTTCTTCCAAAAGATCATTAATCTAAAGGTGGGCGACAATATAGAACCTTAACGGACTCTGGCGTTGATGTTAAATGTGTCTGAAAGAAATTCGTCCATCGTCACTCGTAGAGGACGGTCTTTAAGCCAGCCTGTTTGAAGGACCCGCCTGGCTATTGGAAATAGTTTTAAGATTTATTCATATTCATAACTATCTATTGACTTGTGGGGAATAATAAATGAACACGCCAGGTCCGCTGCTTTTTGAATTTCGGCTGGAGTTTCTTGAATATTTTGAAAATCTAACCTCGAAAATCGCAAAAATGTATTTACTGTCTTTATATTTTTGTTATTAATCAATTCCATAACAACAAGAATCACCCTAGCCCAGTTTTACGTGTCGAATTTGCCATTCAAAAATATGTCAATTAAAATATAATACAGGGTTTTCGAATTTACATTGAAATAATATAATTTTCTATTTTTTATTAATATCTCTTAAGTGTTGGATAAAATATTGTATGCTACTCGTGTGTTAAGTCATATAAGTCACCTACGGCCTCAAAGGCTAACCATTTTCCAGCGTCACTTATATATAGCATAAGACACTTGTACCGTTAATAACTATTATTTTTATATATTTTAGATGATCAAAATACCGGCCGTTTACTTTTCAACATTTTAAAATGTGTAATTTGTAATGTAATTGTTATTTGCATTTCTGTGTGAAAACACTTTGAGGTCCCTTACCTTTTCGTCAGACCCGGAGCCTTGCTGAAGAGCCGTAAACGGCGAAACGCGTCCAAGGATTGGGTCTGACGGAAAGGATAAGGGACAATTCTATGCACGAACTTATTATAAGTTTGTGTTTTTTGAATTTTTTGTGTAATTTGTGTTACGCTGGAAAAATCAAATGAATTAAATTTTGGTGATCTCGGCGGCCATTTCCGATAACAATAGTGAGTCGAAAATATGACATTGCAAGGTACACTGACTAAAAAGCCTATGGGAATGACTTTTCCAAGGAACATTTTTTAAATAAATGGTGATAAGTCAGTAACTTGCCTAATTAGGTATAGGTATTTCCTGGTAGTGCTTAACTCTTAACCAAATTTTAGTGCTTAAGTATCTCCTAGTTTAAAAATTCAACATTTTTTCTAAAAATAAAAAAAAAATAATTAATATTTCGAAAACGGTAATAACCGAGATCGCAAAAATAAGTTCATATAGATGCCCTTCGGTTTTAAATATCAAAGTTGCTACTACTTTCTGATTGAAAACTGCATGCAATACCGCATTAGGCTTCAATTTTGATAGACATATGTCTTGGCATGGTCACATTGCGGGCATAGCCAAGGCAACCTCACAGAAGCTTGGCATAATTTTCCGAACTAGTAACCTCTATACACCCCAACAGGTTTTTTCTTCCTATAAAGCCAAAATTTGAATATCGTTGGAATGTGCTCACATATTTGGGGCTCTATTCCTGAACATATCCTGCGCTTGTTGGATTCCATTCAAAGAAGAGCCATTCACTTGACACACACGACCATGATTTGAAAGCTTAGAACATCGATGGCAGGTTGGCGACTTCAGCCTCTTTTACAAATATTTTCACGGCAAGTGCTCAACAAGGTTGCTCGCTTGATTCTACCTAAATGATAAAACCCGTTTGAACTTATACTATCAAACATTAATTATTCAACGTTACCAAAAAAAGTATTAAGGACGATTGATATTGCTCCGTGGTACGTTTGAAATAGTAACTTTTACGGGGACCTCGGTGTGAAAACTGTCAGTAAAATCATAAGATTTACCAGAATTCAGGAACAATGTCTTATCCTAAAATTGTGAATGTCGAGGCTAGCCAGTCCTTTGATAATATAGATCTAAAACTTCAGAGGACAAAACCTTTTTAGTTGGTTAGTTTAACATGCCCAAAAGCACATTAAGGTGAAGTTTCTTACACAAAAGAATTATCAGTAGAAATAAGTATACGACACTAAGAGATACTAATGAGTACATCTTTTTTTATTAATTTAGGTTAGAATAAAATTTGTATTTTTTACTGGAGCGTAGCATTATCATTAGACGGGTTTAAGTCTAAAAATATATATTTTTATGTTTCAGAAGAATAATAATAATAATAAATGAAAGATTTATAAACATGAAGAAAAATTGTATTTTTAGATTTAAACTGCATCAATATTGACCAGTAGAAGCGTTGCTTCTATTAATTTGTTTATTTTTTTCATCCAACTCTTGCCAAATATTAAATTGTATGACCCAGTTTCTTATTAGTAAACGTTATACTAGAAAAACTTATTAATGGTATTCAGTAAGAAGGCCGTAACGACAATTTTTCTTGAGAAGGAAATTTAAAGAAACGAGTGGTTTGCAGCGCCCCCTTCCTGTACGGATATAGCTGTTGTACCTGCCTAGATAAGAGGATCCCTTCTGGGCGCATAAATTATTTTAATTGCCACAGTAACGTTTAAAACTCACCTACGTTCTCGCTGGATGAATTAATTTTAGCAATGTGTCTGTGATGAATCATCAAAGGCGAATGAAGACTGGTAGATGCTTGACTTCGATGTCTACGTATTGTGGAAAATCGACCAACAAAGGAAGCATTGTGTCTAAAACTACTGGAAGATCGCCTGTAATAAAAGTGAAATTTTGAAAATTTCGGAGCACTGCTGGTATGATTAAATGATTTCTAGTTACGCCTATATGCAGTAATAAATACATAATTTTTATGAGTTTACAAGTATTACAAATTACGAAGGTTACAAAAAAAAGTTGTTGTGTTTACCAAAAGGCATAACCTGAAAATATTTTACAACATAGTGAGTATTTCGAAAAAAAATATAAAAAGTACATAAAATTTCAGTTGGATAAAGCAATTCAAGAAAACCAAGAACTAAACGTTGACCATGATTTGTTATAATTATTATATTGAATAAAATAAAACAAATAAAGGACAAAATGAACAAAATTAGAAAGTTTTCAGGCACTAGATAAAAAAATCATAGTTATCTATGTATTGAACTTTTTAAGAAATGTAACCTCATAACATTCTTGAAAAACTGAGGTTCCTGCTGGAACATATTTTGTTCCCACTGACAAAAACACATGATCGTGCGGATCTAATTTCTGCAAAAACTGAATATGATAAGGACTAAAATGTTCACTATGCAGCATTCTTGTCACACTTTTGTGAGAGTCTTCGACTACACTTAAAGCTACTATCAATTTATTTTTATCTTAAATCCTAATCTTAATTGTTGAATACGTTTTTGCTTTCTTAATAAATGTGCGTTATATGAAACATGTATCATATAAAATGAAGGTATTTAAAAGATAAAACTCATGATAAAATTGAAATAAAGCATATTTAAATTTGTCAAGTCGTATCATAAATCTCAAAAACACTCATATGTGGGTATACTCCTGAAATATCAGAAAAAAACTAATTACTTGTCAACGGGGCAAGAAAATTAAAAAAGACGGATATAAAGATCTTTCTGTACAAAAAACGATAAAGTACCAGGTGTTTCATTTTAAAAACATATCAACATGCTGTAAAATATTTTTACGTTGTGCCTCTTGGTGCACACAACAACTTTCATATAAAACTTTCTTTAAATTGTAAACAAATATTTTACACTGCTGGTCCAAATATTAGCCATTTTATTTTATTCAATATAATTAATTTTTATTTGTCAGTAATATCTGCCAATACAGGGTGTCCCACTAAGGTCGACAGGTATGCTAATATGGAAGCCATAAACTTTACGGCTTTATCTAAAAAGTCAAATTTTATCAGATAATCGCTATGTTGAGCTACCATTTTAATGACGGAAATAAAAAGTTCGTTAATTTTTGCAGAAACTTGTATCCAAGACTTTGTTTGTGTCTTCGAAAATATGGGAGGGGGAAATTTGTGGAAAGAAATAACTTTTTAAATTGCTGTATCTTCCATATGCTTTACCCAAGTTTAATCAGCTTAGACTCGTTTAATAGACATATTTTCACTTATTAAAAAACCGACTTTGGTCGTGGTCGCTAGTGCATACCGCGTCTTCTAGGTGGCGCTGTTTAAACAAAATTTAGTTTTTTTCAAATTTTGTTAATAAAATTAAATGATATGATATATTTTTCATTACTCAGCTTATAGAGCATAAAATAAGCTACATTCACAAACCGTAATTTGATATTTCTATTTGTTTTTGAGTAGTTTACAAATTATTATTTTAATTATAAAAATTAATGTTTACCTTAATGTTTACAGCTTAACGAAAAGAATGTAAAGATTTTCTTGTCATAATTTTTCATCAATTAATATCAACAATAATTATTAAATTAAATTATTAAAATGCTCATCCTGTAGTACATTTATTTTGTGTCTATTCTCACCTAAAATACAAGAATTAGAATATACAGAAATTAGTTGATCCCAAGGCAAAAACAAAAACGTAAAGATTATTTAACAGCTAAACTGTAATAGCGTAAACTTACTTTTATTCTTAAAATTCGAGACGTCAATGGACTTGAACAACGTCAATAAAACAAAAACTATTTAAAGCTTAAAAAAAACACTAAAGTTTTAAAAGGCAAATCAAAACGAAAAAAGGAAAAGAACAAACAGTCTTTATAAATGTTCAAAACGCGCTCCATTATTTTCAATACAACGATTTAATCTGCGTTGCGTGCATAATACTGCTGGCAATAACATCGTGGATGGGTTGCTTCATATTTTTAGCAGTAGCAGGACGAGTCTGAAAGACAATGTCTTTTAGCCTGCCCCATAAATAAAAATGAAGCACAGTGAGACCTAGGTATCTAGGCGGCCATGAAAAGAAACTTTCTCGTCCGATCCAGCGGTTTGGGTATCTTTGGTACAAAAAGTCAGGAACTATCAGATAAAAAGTGTGCAGGACACCCATCATGCTGAAACCATATGTCCCTTCTCGTTACTAATGGAACCTCTTCTAATAGAGGCGACAACTGGTTCCTTAAAAAGTTCAAATACATATTACCATCGAAATGTTCAATTAAAAAATTACTTTACGAATAGCATTATATTACATTATGGGTAGAAATAAAAGCTACATGTTATGTCTCACGGTTTTAATCTTCAGTTACCTGACAAGCGCGTTTCGGCCCCTTCGGATCATTTTCAAAGAAGTACAAACACTAAATTATTAATGTTGTTACAAAGGTATTTATCAAAACTCTAATGAAGGTATAAATAAGTAATTAAGTAATTAGGAATAGGGGTTATAGTGGATTGATACATTGTGGTTTTTTTCTATTCCTATACAGGTGGTTTACAAAAAATATTTTGTATCTTATTTTATATGCTGTTTATAATTGGGTTAGCACTTAAAGGTATTTCTGTTTGATTATTAACATTTTTATTGCTTTTTTTGATTGTGAGAGATTCTAGAAGGTTCAATTTTTTGCTTTTGTTTTGGATATGAATAGGTTTCAATTTATTTGAAATTAAATAGTTTTCTTTCATGCAATTTCTGCCTGTTTGTCCAATATAGATAGCATCGCAGTTGTCATAATTTATTTGGTAGATTCCGCTACGTAAGAGTTTGTACTTTGTTTCTACTTTAGAATTGCATAAGTGTCAAAGACATTAGAACTATTAGACCAAATTGTTTACATTTTGATGTGGCAAATCATCATTCCCTCTTTATTATTCATCTCTGTCGCTCAAAATTTGACCTTAGCCGGCTTTATCTGTCTGTTAGAAATATTAGGGAAAAACTGTTTTTAAAAGATTGAGTTAGTAATTGCAGTAAGGCCCAGAACCTAACATACAAAAAAGTTAAGGTGTGCGTATCAAATTATGCATTCATGCTTGCAATGTTATGCGAATATTTTATCGAAAACTGTTAAAAACCTTAAAAGTATTGAAATTATTATTATATATATCAGGCACTACGGCAACATTGTACTACGATTTTACAACCGGAGAGATTCTTTGAATGACTGTAGCGATTGCGATGTTGCCAGTGAGTCACAGCAGCTAGCTTGTGTTTTTGTGCCTTTATTGCAGTTTATTTTTGATTTCCTTGTGTATTTGCCTAAACATTAGTGTAGAAATAAACAATCATGGTTCGTGCCTCTGTAGTGTGTAAAAAGTGGATCATTTTAATCCAAATTTATCATTTCATCGGTAAGTATGGTTAGGTTATTGTTTTATAGAAAGCATTGGTGTAGCGTATGGGTTTGTTTACTAATGCTGTGGTAGCACCATTGTTGTTAAAACTTTTATGCACAATGAAAAAGTTTTGTTATACTTAGAAACAATTAAGAGTAGATATTGATAAATAACTCATGGTAGCTACTTAATAGTAAACGAGTAAAAAGATATCGACTAGTAAAATACTGTAAAATTGAAATCCTATTCCTAAATTTAATTAGGTAGGTACCTAATTATTGAGATGTTTTATATATAACATATAAACATTCTGTTTAGGTTTCCTCAAGATGCTGAAAAAAGAAAACTTTGGTTTTCTTTAGTAGGATTCTGGATAACCAACCTTTACGAAACAATCCAGAGTTGTGCTCGGATAACTTTTTTCCTGCAGATATTTTAGTAAGGGTGAATGGTGCTAAATATGTTACTGTGAAGGCTTGTTATTTCTAGACGACCTCTCTAACAGGTAAGATTGGGAGCTGTCAAGTTTTGGTTTGCCTAATAGAATTATTTAAAATATTTTAATATCCTTGTTTGTTTTTTAGTTCTGAGTCAACTGTTATTGGAACACCACCTGCCGCAAAAACAACATTGGCGTAAGTAGTAAGTAATATCTATTAATAATAAAATTAGTAATGTTATATTTTATGACAAATAAAACTTTTGGTTTATAAATAAGTGTAATAGGTATACCTATTATTCATTATGAAACCCTTTTAATATTAATTAGAAGTTCATTTTATTCATTTTCAGGATGTCTAAGCTATGCTTTGATGATATATTGGTTAAATCAGATGATGCTAATCGAGTTGCTGATGAACCTTACAAGATTATTTATAATTCTCCTAATATTCAAAGGTACGTAGGCCCTATGCAAACAAAAGTTGTTCAAAAAATGTTAATCATGAAGAAAAATGCTATTTGGGCTTTTTCTTTTATTTTTCTGTTGATTCTAGAAAAAAGTTCTATGTCCATCTCTTCGTTTTATTTTAGGCCTACAAATATTGTTCCAAATATAATGTCAGTTCCTGGTCCTTCTGGAATTGGGTAAGCATATTTTCTTTTTAGGTAACTTTACATCTTTATCAATTTTAATTAACACAATTTTTATAAGTAGGATAATTTCAACCTATTGAAAATTATGCAGCTATAGAAAATGCTACATCTGGGAAAAGGTATATCAAATTAGTACTCATACAGGAGGGTGTTCATTTACAACACACTGTTAAATTTTTTTTTTTCTTTTTGTTTCAGTACGTATAGTCATTCAGGTTAAGTGGGGTCATTAAGGGGCACATTTGAAATTTTTTTTTATACAGCAGGTGTTCAATACTGAATATGCTTTAAGATATTCAGTTTAGTTGCTTGAAGCACACAGGTCATTTAAATACTCCATAAGAGTACCTAATATACAGGATATTTCATTTAGAAATTTGCAACTTTGGTGTACGTATAACTTTTTTTTGAGCCACCCAGTATATTCCAAAATAATTTTGAAATGTGCTCCCAATATAAACCTACGTATTAGGTACTAGAACAAAAATAATTTTAAATTTTTTTAACGTTTTCCGTACATGTTTCGTATGTGCGCCACCCTGTATAATATACATTTTTTTAATTGCATAAAGGAGTAAAGCTACTTAAAGTGTATTTTTTACATTTTTTAGAAAAGGGCATTATATTGGAGACATGGCCAGTAGCTATTTTTCCACCCCAGGGAAATGGAGGAAAAACGTTACAATTATAAAAAACACAATTACTGAACAGAGAATAGTTATTTTTGTATTAAGTGCGTGAAGTGAGTGTTTTTTTAATGGCATATGAGAGTGTCAATTTTTTGCCGAGACCGCAGGTCGAGGCGAAAAATTCTCTCGAATGTGCCATTAAAACACGAATTTCACAAACGAAATACAAACAACATTTTTTGTACAACTGAAAGTTTGAATTAATCGGTAAAATTGTATATTATAATAAAAATTTTACCATATAATTTCACATAATCAAGTTAACAGCCCTGTCGTTACTATAGAAATGGTTTGTTGGCACGTTGCTTGTTTTGTTGTCATACGTTGATAGCTGTTCATATTTATTGCAATTTTGTAAATAAATAGTATAAGTACTTAAAATGGATGTAGATTACGATAGTGATAGCGAGATTCCTTCAGATATAGCCGATATAGCAAATTCGGCTATAGCTAACATGTTACCGGCGAAATCAAAATTTATATACGAGAAAAATTATAACCAATTCCGTGAATGGTGCGGCAAGAAAAATATACAAAAAGTGTCTGAAAAGGTACTTATATGCTATTTTGAGGAGAAATCAAAAACTGTAAAACCTTCTACTTTATGGAGTGTCTACTCAATGTTGAAGAGTACATTGAATGTTAAAGAAAATATTGATATAAAGAAGTTTTCAAAATTGGTGCCTTTTATTAAGAACAAAAACGTCGGATACCGAGGGAAGAAATCTAAAGTTTTATCGAGAGACGATATTAATAAATTCATTCAAGAAGCTGATGATGAAACAAATTTACTTTATAAGGTACAGATGATCAAAATTTTGTATTATTTCAGTAATTTCAATATTTTTTTAATTGTAGGTTGCGTTAATTTTGGGAATCAGCGGTGCTTGTCGCCGTGAAGAATTATTGAAGGTAACTATTGATGACATTGAAGATACCGGGTCTATATTGATGGTTAAAATACCGGATACAAAGACCTATTGCCCAAGAATGTTTACCGTTTCAAATTCTGATTATATTGAGATATATCGCAAGTATAGAGTACTAAGGCCGTCCCATACACACAAAAAGAGATTATTTTTAAAATATTCAAGAGGAAAATGTGTTGACCAACATGTGGGAATAAATAAAATAGGGGAAATTCCTAGCTTGATTGCAAAATGGCTGGGAAAAGAATTGCATAAGAGCTACACAGGTCACTGTTTTAGGAGGAGTTCTGCAACTCTCTTAGCCAATGCAGGGGGTAACATGAAATCTATAAAACGCCACGGTGGTTGGAAATCTGCCGCCATAGCAGAAGGATATATAGAAGATAGTTTGAGTAATAAAATTGATATTTCTAATAAATTAAATTGTTCCTCTACTTCCAAACAAATCAATATAACTGATACAATTGTGGACTCAACTTTTCAAGGAATATCTAGCGTTTCTGATCAGCAGCAAGGTGGACTAGCTTCGGGAATTAATATTGGAAGCAATTGTTCGAACTTCACCATCAATTATTATTGTAACAAATGAGATTTTTTGGTAGTTGGTAATTAATTAGTAAATTTGTACAAAAAAATTGAATACATTTTTTAAAAAGTAATGTTTTATCGTTTTTTTTGTAAATCATTTTTCCAGTTAAAAAAAGTATTTTTTTCACCGTGAAAAAAAGTCTTTTTTTCACTGTTAAAAAAACAAAAGGTTTACGTATCGATAGCGATGAAAAAATGTCAACTTTTTTTGACAGTTGTACAAAAAACAAATTTATAATTTAAAAAAACAAGTCCGACACCTTAAAGATCGGGTAAGGACATTAACAGGACTATTAAAAGTGTTGAAGGATACATTTTCTATAACAGAAGCAGCACAATCATGTATTAGGGTATGTTTTATTTATGATGTATGATTAAGTAGTTATTTTTTTGGAATACATTATTCTGTTTGTGAAGCCATCTTCTTTTGTTGTTTTTAAACATTATTGCAAATAAAGATTAATATTAATATTATACATACACCTTAGTTTTTCATTGTTTATCTAAGAATATCTTCTATCATAACTTCCAGCTTTTAACAGGAAGTGTCAGAAAGTAACAAAATATGACATCTGGTTAAACCCGAGGTTGATATTTGTTGACTTCAAGAACTGTAATTTTTCAATTAACAATATCTCAACAACCATTCAGTTTAGACATATATAGTACCTACATACAATGGTGTTAAGTCGATGAGTACATATTACAAAGTTTAGGACAAACTGTATATTTAAGTATATGCTTGTTGAAGGCAGTTTTTGAAATAAGAAATGTTTGTATTCATTGTTTTTTTTTTTATATACAGCAGCTAAGTCCAAATAGAATTGGGACACTCGTATAATGTCGTATAGATTTTAATAAGAATAAATGTAGTCTACCTCGTAATTACAATTTTTACAAAGGTTTTTATAATGTTTTCAATTCTAATAATGAAATAAAGTTTAGCAACTTTTTTGCAATAGTAGCAGTGTTTTATTTTGCATTTACGTACCTACCCATATTTTGTGATAAATTTCCAACTGAAACTAATTCAAAATAGGAATTTTCCAAATAACCTCTTTCTTTCATACTGAGATTCAGAAATTTCGAAATCTTATAAGTATTAAAGGTAAATTTGTGATTCTAAAATTCAAGATTCGGAATTAATCCAATATGTTAAAAGGATTTCAGACGAAAAACAATTAAATCAAACAAGCAATGTGATTAATTTTTTTTTATTGTAGTATATTTCTTGTGACCTATTATTTCCATTCTTGGGAAAAAATTCTGATACAAAAAAATGTATTGTATTATTTTCATACATTGTTGTTATGTTTTAACCTCTACACCACTGGCGATCAAAACCAAGGGACGGTTTACAATGTTGCCGATCGGGCCAAGGAGATCTGCCTTTCTCTCTCGCACTCGCCAATATTTTAAAACAATAATAGTCGATACTTTTATGGGAATTATGAATGAATCGTTTCGTCTAATAATTCTAATGTCTTTGATAAGTGTCTACTTAAGTTGTCTTTATTTACTTGTATAGGAGTGATGTTGTAATTTTTTAGTTTTTTACAAATTTTTTGGCTTGTATTGCCAGTAAAGTTAATTGAACAGTGTTTGGATTTAGTTGGAATGGGGTGTCCATGGTAGAGAAGTTTTTGTGTTTTTTTGTCTTAGTTTTTTCTTTAGTATTTTGTTAATGATTTTTATTTTGTAATCATTGTTTGTGGCTGGTTTTTACTATGTCTAGTCCTTTTTTATATTCAGTGTCTAATAGGGGGATGTTGACTAGTCTATATAGCATACTACCTATTGCTACTGAATCATATATTTAGGTATTATATTTATTTCATTAATTATATAGAAAGTAGGCATATCAATAAGAGAATGTGGTATTATTTTGTTTTGTTTAGAAAAGTTAAAATTTATTTAGGTCCGCCTGCGGTGTTTTGACTGTAAACGGGAGTCGCCTACTAGCTTTACCGAAAGCTTTCGCGACTTAACTTGTTTGCATCCAGTGCATCTCACGGTCTAATACACATTTACTGTATAATTCTGATACACATTTATTGTATATTTCTGATACACATTTGATGTATAATTCTGTAATTGGATGTAAATAAATAAATAAATAAAAAATAAGAATATAGCCCTGATAACTTCAGAAGAGATATAGCGGAGGTGATTTTATTTTCAGATCGAAACATTATTTAACGAATTGTCTATTTGTAATTGTACCCATTACCTGAAACTTAAGACTCATGTAGGAAATACTTTTGAGTTTAACCACTTGGTTTATTTTCTAACTTTCACTCTGTGACCCTCAATGGTTGCACCTAAGTTTTAACGCGATTTTTATTTTGATATAATGTATACACGAGTGCACAAGCAGCATAATAAGATATCTAGATAAACAAAACAAATTATTTTAGCCTAATTTTCTTTTTTTTTTAAACGAGACAATATTATAAAAAAATTTAAGTAAAAGTAGGCTTACGTCAGAAGAAACCCTAGGGATCCCTTTAGTCTACTAAGACCTTATCCACCACCCTACCCTACTAACCTCACTAGATCCATTGGATGATTGCATCGGCACCCATGGCAATGCTGATATGGCGCCTAAAATTAGTATTGTACATGGTCACCCTTGCTTCATTAATAGCTAGTATACCCTTCCTATTTTTTGTTTAATTTCAATTACTACGAACAAGAACCCCCTTCTTTTTTTTATATACTTCTTTAGTAATAGTAAAAGTAAAATTTTTCTTCTTTATTTATTTTTTCTTATAAAATCGATTCTATTGTACAAGTCTATGATTAAAAAATGCGCATAAAACAGAAGTATGATATGGATATGTAATGTCTTAAAAAACAATGATTCCTTTTTCTCGTACTGAAATAATATATAAAACGGACATTGTATAAACTGAAAGTTGTACTACCTGTACTTTCTGATTACGCATATTATTATATTTGATAATATTTGATTTATTGTAATGAGCACAAAAAATTATTTTTTTTTTGGGGGAGAGTTTTTATTAAGTATCTTATATTCAAAACACATTACGAAACATACATAAAAAATTAATATAAAAAAATACTCAATTCTGCATAAATGCAACAGAACTCAATTTTTGTTATTTTTTTGTTTGTAAGTTGAACTGTAACCTTATTTACTAAAATATTTAATTATTTACATATTTATTTATTGATTTATTGATATAACCTTGCTTTATTTATCGAAATATTTAATTGCTTACTTATTTATTTGTTTATTAATCCATCCTTAACAATTGGAAATGTTACCTATGAAAAGTTTAATTCAGGCATAACCAAAAATTTTGTATTTAATTTTTTACATGTAAACAACCAATCGCCAATGGACCACTGCAGCTGACTTTTACGCCAAGGACGGCCTGTCACCTCCCGATGCATCGCAAGCCGCGAAGTCACCAATTATCAGTATGATGATCAAAGCAAACCTACATCGACAGCGCATACAACAAAAGTTAATTCAAAACAACCCACCACACCATGCATTCCATAGGAAGCACATCAGCATTCAATTCCAGGAAAATGGCTGGTAACTATAGAGCTTCAGGTGTCCGGGTGCACATGCTGGCATTCATCCACAACACTGGTCCTCGCCAAGAACCAGAAGATTGTGCAAGGTCATAATGTAGGTACCATACATTGTAACGACAGGTCGGTACTAAGGCAGTTATGTCACTCAGCGTATCGCAGTGCAGTTCCTACCGATTGTGATGGTTGTAATAATTTATAACGTATAATTTTGTATATCACTGAATATTAATGGAAACTTTTAAAAATATTTTTTTTTATGATATTTTTATTGAAATTTTTATGATTTTACTGTTATTATAAAGTGTTTCACATACTTTGGTAATTCTCTCATCAACCTTTGCATACTTTTTTTAGATTTTGATTAAAATTTTTATAACATTACTATTATTGTAAAATATTTTATTTGCATTGATAATTTTCTCATTGACCTTTGGAAATTTTTTATTTTTTTTTAAGATTTTGACTAGATTTTTATAAAATTATCATTATTGTAAAGTGCTTTGTATTCACTGGTAATTTTCTCATTGACCTCTTTGCTTTATCACTGGGGTCCTTCTCTTCTACGTGGGGGGAATGTCATGAATATGCTACTTAATATTAATAAGTCTACTAATTATTTCTCACCCTGTATGATGGTTGATCGTACAGTTAGCATTTGCGGACTAATCATAAATGATATTCGGTGAAAATTTTGGTTTTGCTACGATCGGGGAGTCAAGTCCGGGCCGTGACGGTGTGTGTGTGATACTGGGTGGTCGCCCTAAAGAGCTGAGCCCCACGGCAATATGTCATAATGTAAGTATCACTTAATTTTTTTAACTGTAAGCAAGGTCTTCTAGCAATTCATTTAACTTCTTCAATTCATGTTCAACTTATTTAACTATCAATAAATATGTATTTGTTTTGTACTTGTGCCTATTATTTAAACTCATCTGTTCTACCCCTTAAATAACGGCAATACAACTTAACTAACTCTTATTAGTAACAAACGCTAAGTCGAAACATGGTGGAGGCGATAAACGCTAAGCCGTGACAATACTGTGGAGAGTTGCTAGTTTGGTTTGTTGGGGTTGTTTAGATACACATTGCACAACAAACTGAAACAAATGATAAATTTAACTTCCATTGGAAAATTAAAAATCGTTCTAACACAGAATTTACTCAAAAAGAACATAAGATTTTTGAAAAAGGTTTAAAATACTGCCCCAACTTCGATATTACAACCGAAGATTATGAAATGCTGGTTATAGACACTGAATTCGCTTTGGCCACAATAGACGTAATCCCAGAACAAGAAGAAAAAACTGATTTTTCACAGCTTATTCATAAAGACCTTAAAAAATCTCAAAACAACAATAAAAATTATAAAAATTCTGAAAACCAAATAAGCAAATCAATAGCGAATAAATGAAAAACTAGAGAACTTATAATTTGCAAGGCTGATAAAGAGAACACTATAACCATTCTAAATAAGTATGATTACATAACGAAAGTTTAAGAGTTTATTTCAAACAATTATTTTACAAAATTTAAAAAATACCCAACACTTTCATTCCAAAACCAAATAATCAAAGAAACTAAAAACATGAACAGTATCCTACCAAACAATCTTTAAACTTAAAATTATAAACCCAACAGCACCTATACGGTACGGACAACCCAAAATCCATAAAAACAATTCACTATAGAAAAAGAGATAAACAACTCAATAAATTTTCTATACCTCACTATAAAAATGATAATAATCAATTAAACTCTGGAATCTATGGGAAACCTACCACAACAGACACAATTATACCTGCAGACTCAACCGCAACAAACCAAGCTAGCAGCCTTCCACAGTATGCTATATAGACTAGTCAACATCCCCCTATCAGACACTGAATATAAAAAGAAATAGACATAATAAAAACCATAGTCACAAACAACGGTTACGAAATAGAAATCATTAACAAAATACTAAAGAAAAAATTAAGACAAAAGACACAAAAACCTTTCTACCATGGACACCCCAATCCAACTAAATCCAAATACTGTTCAATTAACTTTACTGTTCTTCTTCTTTACTATTGCCATACAAGCCAAGAAATTTGTAAAAAACTAAAAAATTACAACATAATAATAATAATAATAATAATAATAATAATAATAATAATAATAATAATAATAATAATAATAATAATAATAATAATAATAATAAATAGCCTTTATTTAAAATATTCAACAAATATACAAATATAATATTTTACGTGAGTGACGAGATCTAGCAGAGCTACTCATCTAACCACTCAGTGCAAAAAGTATATTAACAATGAAAAAAAAAATAATACGAAAATTAAAAATACAGGGAATCATATATAATTCATATAAAATATAATTCATATAAGAAAAAAAAAACAAAAGCGTCAGTCATAGCGACCACTGTGCTTGGTTTGGTGTTAAAAGATAGATATAGATAACAAGAAGTAAAGTTAAATTTCTTCTAATGATCGAATATAAGTTTTAAGTTGTTTTTTAAATGTATCAACTGTTGAGCAGCTTTTTACATTAGTCGGAACGGGATTGAAATATTTCACGGAGTTGTACGTAAATAATCGCTAAAACAAGGCTGTCCTGTGTCTGGGGACAGAAAGAAGATCGTTTTGACGGGTTCGTCTTTTATGAATGTCAGATTCCTTAACAAGTTTTTCGTGAAGATATTCGGGCTGCTGAAATTTTTGTACCTTAAACACTAACGTACAAAATGTAACTGAAACCTCTGCTCTAACCCTAACCAACTAGAATTTGAGAAGTGCTGGGTGACATGATCAAACTTTCTAACATCATAGCAAAATCTTAAGCAACTGTTCTGAAGTTTTTGCAGACTGCTTTTATCCTCCAGCAATAGAGCAGGCCAAAAGAGTACATCACAGTAGGACAATGATAATAAAATAAGCAAATCACACAGTCTTAACTTGACAGGTGTCGACAAAAAGTTTTTAAACATGTACAATGTTCTTGACTTGCCATTGCTCTTTTGTAGTAAGAATGACACATGCGGCCTAAATCTCAATTTAGAATCGAAGTAAATACCTAGGTTCTTGCATGATTCAGACGCAGCGATCTGAACACCATTCATATTGATATTGAGGTTCCCAGAGATATCATTAGTATTGTTACTAAATAGGAGCAGCTGTGTTTTAGTTTGATTTAATGAGAGACTGTGGGCAAGAGATATTTCATAGATAATTTTAAGATCTTGATTAATATTAGTATTAGCCACCTCAACATCACCAGGGCCAAAGCTATAATATAGTTCAAAGTCGTCAGCGTATTGATGCGAATATGAATGTTTTAAATAGCCTTCAAAATCTGCCGTATACAGCGAAAACAACAAGGGGCCCAAGATACTGCCTTGGGGCACCCCACGGCTCATGTTTAACAAATCAGAAAAGTTATTGTTAACTGTTACTCTCTGACGTCGATTACAAAGGTAGTTTCTTAAAAATTCGACAGCAGGAACGTCGAGGCCAAAATACGTAAGTTTAGTACACAGTGTATCGTGGTCAAGGGTGTCGAACTGTCGAAGGCTTTACTGTAATCGAGCAGCAGTAAGCAGGTACACTTACTAATATCAGATGCACGAATGATATCATCGGTAACCTTTAATAGAGCTGTGGTTGTACTATGTCGCACCCGGAAACCTGACTGAGAGACGGGAATAACTTTTTTTTGTATAGAATAATTATTTAGTTGCTCAGCCATGATTTTTTCCAAAATTTTAGATAAGATCGGCAATAAACTTATGGGTCTATAATGGGAAAACACACTAGGATTACTTTTCTTAGCTACGGGAAGAACATTTACAATTTTCCACTGGCTTGGAAATTTGCTGGAAAGAATACACGAGTTGATGATGAAAGTAATGTGTTCAATTAAATGGGGGATTAACAACAAAATATTTTCCCGGTTCAAGCCGTCAGCTCCCCTGGCATTAGAACGTAACACATATATTATTCTTTCCACCTTGTCAGCATCCACCACAGAAAACTTAAAATTATAATTATTATGACCAAAAGTAGAGTTCATATAATGATTTATAAATGTATTATCAGCCTGGACATTGAGAGGTGGAATACTTTCCAAGAAATGCGTATTAAAATTATTAGGAGTACCAATCTCTGCAGGATTATAATCAGAAGTAGAGTTAATATTAAGCCATCTAAGTGTACGCCAAAACCCTTTAGGGTCAGCCCTAAATTTTTGATCTAAGAATGCTCTTGTTTCATTGCGTGTGACATGATTTCTTAGCTGTTTGTACTCGTTCCAAGTTATCTCAGTTTTTAGCTTTTTATACTTAGAATGAGCTTTGTTTCTCAAGCGCATCATAAATTTAATGTTAGGTGTAATCCAGTCCGGCGTAGTCAAGCGTGACGTCTTGTAAGGCGCATGCCTATCAAATAGCTTATTAACAGAATTTGTGAAAAAGTCTACCATATCATCAACATCATCTAATGAATACAAAAAGTCCCAATTGTAACTGTACAGGGTTATCCAACCAAGACTAGACAAGGCGATTTTTTGACTTTTCCTGTACTTTTATAAAAAAACTGAAATAGCCATCTTAAGTCATTTTCTCCCGCGAATTCGAATATCTTCAGCAAAAAACAATTGAACATCAAACAAAAGTACTAGGGGTCACTTTGATATTTTTTTAAATGGGATGCCGTATTTTTAATGAGCTTATCCGATTTCTCATATAAATTTTGATCTAAAATGTTGGATATTTAATTCAAAAACGCCTTTTTTCTTTAGTTTTAAATTCGGAAAATGTTCGTCTACCGTAAGATTAATACCTGATAGATGGATACCCGTTTCACCTGTTCACCCTTTAACCTGCTTTAAAGCGTCCGTCAGTTAGACAAAATAATCAAGTTTCAAATTTCTATATATTTTTCACGAATTAATTACAAATAATGAAATATTCTTTAGAAGAACGGCTAAATGTAATAAAATTATATTACAAAAGTGGAGAGAATGCTCGACAAACACAAAGAACATTTTTTGAGAGTTTCCAGAGACACATTTCAGTGGATACAATTCTCAGAATTAAGACCCTATTTGAAGAAAGTAAGACATTGAAAGATAAGCCAAGAAAGATGAAAAGACGGAATATAAGGGATCGAGCTATTGTTCAATATTTTACTATACATCCGAAGAGTTCTATTCCGCAAGCGGTACGAGAAGTAAGGTATGGTCCAGGGCTCCGGAGAGTAAGCTATGGAACAGTTCACAGAACTTTAAAAAAATGTGGTCTAAAACCATATTGCATCCTTCCCGTTCAATACTTAACATAGCTTCAAAAAGAACTGCGATTTCGATTTGTTGCTTCAATGCTGATGAGAGAGCAAGACGAAGATTATAATTTATATAATAAAATTCTATGGAGTGACGAAACGTCATTTACAACATCGGGGGTATACAATCGGAAAAATACAAGATACTGGGCAGCAGTTAACCCTCATAGATATGAAATGATAAAGTTTCAAGGTTGGAGCTCACTTAATGTTTGGTGTGGGATGTTAGAAAATCGAATTATTGGACCACTATTTTATCGTGGCTCTTTAACAGGCCAAAGATACCTCCATTTTCTTCATAACGATATCGAGGATTTCTTGGAAAGGTTGCCATTGCAAGTCTACAACAATATCATTTGGCAGCAGGATGGTGCTCCGCCTCATGCAGTTCGAGAAGTGGTAACATACCTAAACGAGCGTTACAATCAGTGGATTGGCCGTAACGGAACAATTCATTAGCCACCAAATAGCCCCGATATCACGCCAATGGATACATTTTTATGGGGTCATTTAAAAAATGTAGTTTATCAACGACCCAACAGAAGTCTGGAGGACATTCAGCAAAAAATTATAAATGAAATTAGTAGACTTAACCAGGACCAAAATATTGTAAGAGATTCTTTGGAGAGATTGAAAAGGGGGCATCGGTCATGTTTTGAAAATAATGGAGGACACATAGAACAATTATATGATTGAGATTAAAGTTATTCACTTTAGTTTATAGTTTTTTCTAATATGTCATACTTTTTTTATACGTAAGCAATAATAGATTTGCAAAAACTACTAAATTTGTAATTAATTCGTGAAAAATATATAGAAATTTGAAACTTGATTATTTTGTCTAACTGACGGACGCTTTAAAGCAGGTTAAAGGGTGAACAGGTGAAACGGGTATCCATCTATCAGGTATTAATCTTACGGTAGACGAACATTTTCCGAATTTAAAACTGAAGAAAAAAGGCGTTTTTGAATTAAAAATCCAACATTTTAGATCAAAATTTATATGAGAAATCGGATAAGCTCATTCTTGGTTGGATAACCCTGTACATATCTGCAAGGAAATCATCATGATTAAAATTACCGAAATCACGAGAAGTTTTAAGTTTAGCAGAAGTTAATGGTTTTTTACAGTGTACATTACACTGAACTAAACAGTGATCAGAAATGGCGTACATTCTAACCACTTCGGGATTCTGCACACAATCCAGTGAAGAGGTAACTATAATATCCAAGAGGGTACTAGAAGTGTTTGTAATGTGCTTCGGTTGATTAATTATTTGACTTCCATATTTATTTAAGAGGGTATTCAGCATCATAGCCCCATTATGATTAGAATTCAGATCAATAATAAAGTCACTACCAAACAAGACAAGATCGTGACCAGGAAAAATAGAAATTAAAGTGTTTTCTAATGCCCTCAAACAATTAACTAAATTTGAGTTAGGACGACGATATATCGAACCCAAGCGAATCCTTTTGCCACCAATTTTTGTACTTACCCAGACTTGTTCAATGTCATCACCATACGTATTTACATCATGAACCCTAAACTTAAAATAGTTATTCAAATAGAATCCAAAACCTCCACCTCTGGCGTCGCGATCACTTCGCACAAATTTGTAACCACTAATTTCGAGTGCTTCAGAAGATATTCCTTTATTAAGCCACGTCTCCGATAAACCAACAATATCAAGCTGCTCAGACATTACAAAATCAGAAAACTCATCAAAGGAAGAACACAGTGATCGTATCACAACATCACTCCTATACAAGTAAATAAAAGCAACTTAAGTAGACACTCATGCAATTCTAAAATTGAAACAAAGGACAAACTTTTACGAAGCGGAATCTACCAAATAAATGTAAAAAGTGCGATGCTGTCTATGTTGGACAAAGAAATTTTAAATCTAGACTAAAAGAACATAAAACTTATATTTTAAAAAAACAAAATAAAACAGGTATAACCAACCACTGCATGAAAGAAAACCATTCAATTTTAAATAAAATTAAACCTATTGTATACATACATATCTAGAACAAAAGCAAAAAATTGAACCTTCTAGAATCTCTTACAATCAAAAAAGCAATAAAAAAACAAAAGTAATGTTGTCAATAATCAAACAGAAATACCTTCAAGGGCTAACCCAATTATCAACAGCGTAATAAAATAAGATACAAAATATTCTTGTAAACCACCTGTATAACAATAGAAAAAAACCCACAGTGTATCAGTCCACTATAACCCCTATTCTTAATTACTTTATTACTTACTTATGCTTTATATTACAGTTTAGATCCGTGGTTCCCAACCTTTTTTTTTTCGTAGACCACTTGCTATGTTTTTCGGTTTTGGGTAGACCCCCTGCTTACCTAATATTGAATTTTTGTAAATTTATCGAGTTTAAATGTGTTTTTGAGAGCTGGTATAGTGCTACTCTCTTTTAAAGATTTAAATTTTTAACTGTATTGAAGTGTAGTGTGAAAAACTTTATATATGTATAAACTGGCTAAGCGAAAAATAAATAATTTTAGTGGAGGGAGGGGGCTGAACTTGATGCTTTAATAATACATTTTTAACATTCGGCATCAATTTAGTCTCCTCGGTTAGTGATGTCTATTATATTTCTTTGTTTTGTTAGGAGATTGGCAACCGCGCTGAAACCTCTTTCCACTAGGTATGAGGATGGAAAAGCAATTACAAACTCTCTTGCGATGTTCCATAATACGGGATAAGTAACAAGTATGTCTCTTTGAAGCCAGAATTTCTGATATCCGTTTTTAAACTGTACATTAAGTTCTGCGTTAGTGCTTATTCCGATCAGTTCCTCTTGTAATGTAACGTCCGTTCCTTCAATCACACCATATGGATTCATTATCCACTGTGGTATTACCAGAGTCAAAACATCCTCAAATTCAGTTTTAAAATCTCAACAGAGGGCATTTAAATGTTGAACGTAGGTTGAAACGTTATCTTTCTGGCAGTTGGTCTGTGACAAATTGGGAAACTAGGAAAATTCGCTCCGTCCAATGTTTTGATTCATTAGCTTAATTCTGCGCTGATATGATGGACTTTGTTTTAATCAAATTTAGGCTGTCACCTTGTAACTGCAAGTTAACCTCACTAAATTTAGCTGTTAAATAGGCAATGTCTGGTTTTCACTTGATTAAATTTCTTTTAAAAATGGATCTTTTCCGTCCAAAAACTCTAAAACAGTCTCAAAAAGTGCAAAAAATCTGGTCATACATAAGCTTTTCGACAGCCAGCGTACTTCAGTGTGAAGGAGTAATTGATGAAAGTTCTCGTAATTTTCTTCACACAACTGCGCAAATAACCGCGTATTTAATGCGTTCCTTCAGATTCGGTTTACTGCGTTAATAACTAATTGAACAGATTCTCTACTACTCAGACTCAGACTAAATGTTGTCGATGGATGACGCAGGGTATTGCTAATATCCCGGGTACATTTTGTTTTAAATGACTTGTAAATCCACGATAGCGCCCAACCATGGCAGGTGCTCTATCTGTTGCTACTGACATTATTATTGCATATTTGATATATGAATTGCTTTTTCCATGAAGTAATCCCTCAAAACATTAAATATTGATTCGCCTTTAGTGTCGGTTGTCAAAGTTCTCGCGAAGAGTATTTCTTCGTGGATTTCTTGATCCATAATAAAACGAACATATGCCAATAATAATGCTTCATTGCATGGTAAAGTTGACTCGTCCAGCTGTATAGAGAAATCAGTCGTATGCAAATAATTACACAAGAAGCTTTCATTATCATAACTCATTTCATCAATACGTCTTTTAACTCTGTTGTTGATTAAAGGAATTCTTTTAATGATATCAGATGCAGGTTTGTGTAAAACAGTTTTTAAAACCTCTTCAACGGCTGGCAAAATTAACTTTTCTCCGATAGTATGCGGTTTTCCGGATTTTGCTATAAGTAGCGAGATACTGTAAGACGCTCGCAAACCGTCATCGTTTCTTTGTGACGTCGAAGCGAACATTCTATCGACCGTGGGTCTCTTCTGAAGTTTGTCTTTGAGTGTTTGAATGTATTTCAAATCTTTACCTGTTTTATTAGGGTGGCATCTTCTAAGATGATTCTCCAGCTTAGATGGTTTCATAGCGTCATTGCTTAAAACTTTGTTGCATAAAAGGCATATAGGAAAATGTTTGTCGGGTAATGACGGAATGAAGCCAAACTTCAAATAATCAACACTGTACTGTCTACATTTCTTTTTAAATTCAGTCATGTTTAGTATCAGTTAGCTGTGGACAAAATTAAGCTATTTAAATAAGACATAGCAATGATAAAAACTATCCCGTGTGTGAAACCTTATTTAAATTGATTTTGAATTTTTGGATATGAATCAAACTTTAAAACAGGAGTTTATTGAGGAGTACGCGTGTAATTGTGCACGATTTAAATATTAAACTACTAATAGCGCAAGCACAAAACTAAAATTTTATAAAAAATAATGTACTTACATTTCTCCAGCACTCCCAAACAAAATGACATTGATTCACTTTAACTTTGATTCACATTAATTTGTATTTGCCTAACTACCAGTTTATATTTTTGAAAATATTTTCTTATCAGGTACTTTCCTTTTCAAAACTTCGAAAACAAATGAACGTGTTTATCTCTCACATTCGTATTTACTCATTGATGAGACAAGAATAAACAAGAATTTCTACTGCGCGTATGTGGGTAACTTCATGACAGTGTTGCAACTCCGCTACGCATAGCGGGTTTTAACCACAAGAGCGGTGTAGCGGCGGTGGAACAAAATGAGAGCAAAACGTGGTGGATTTTAGTTTTTTAAAGTAGGTATTAGTAAAACGTCTAATAATGTAACTACTGACTAAATGCTGCGCGACATACCGCGGGCTTTTCGTACACTGTCACTACAAATGCCGTTCGATCACGTCGCGGGCTCTTACGTTATGTAAGTTTTCTCGTTTGCATGCCTATTTAAAAAAAAAATTTACTAATTAGAAATATCAGTATCCAAATTTGAAGTCCAAAATAGAACGGGGTGTACCAGAATTATGAATGGGCTCGGCTGTGTTCGTTTATGTCTCGGAGAGAGTAGACGGTCTTTGCAGCCGCTTTAAATATAAATTATAGTCGAGCAGTGATCAACTGGTTTGGTACTTTCCGAAATGTCAAAGAGACGCGGATATAAAGTAGATGAAGATAAGACGGACAGAATTGAAGAAAATGTAGCATCTAAGATTCTGGCAAGATTTGATAAAGACTGGATGGATAAACTTACAGAAAAAATTGCTTTGAAGGTGGAGTCTAAATTTTCCAAATTAATAAAAGAACAAGGAGGGAAAATAAAATATCTGGAGGAAACCCAGAGTACACTAAAGGAGAATTTGAATGAACTGAAAATTCAGAGGGATAATATGGAGCAGTTTAGTAGAAAAAACAGTGTTAGAATATTTGGGCTAAAAGAAGAAAGAAATACTGACTTGGAAGCTTCCTTGTTAGATTTCTTTAAAGATAAATTGAAAGTCTCGCTAAACAGGGCAGATATTGACTATTGTCGTCGATTAGGATCTCAATCCGAAGGAAAAGCAAGACCCATCCTAATAAAATTCCTATCCAATAAAATTAAAAATGAAGTATACACGCATAAAAAGTTACTCAAGAATACACAAATCACAATAAAAGAAGATCTCACTCGTGAAAGAATTGAAATCGTCAAAAATGCAGTAGACAATTTTGGACCAAAAAATGTATGGACATACAATGGCTCTATATTTGTCTTTTTGAAGGGACATAAGCATATAATTAAAGACATAGACAATTTAAATACCTAATTTCAGATAATATGCATTAAATTATTAAGTTCCTTTTTATACGATACTTTCAGGTTTCTTCATATTTTTTGAATAAGTATATTGTATACTAATTAGTTGTTATTATCTTCATATTTAATTAAATAACAAGTTGATATTCTGTATTATAAAACCTCCTAGTCTAAATTACTTAGTTAAACACTTTTCAGGTACCATTCCACAATTTATTTTTTCTTTTTATTGTAGCGGTGGCAAAGAAAAAAAACAACAAGCAGCACATTATTCTTATCGCTGGGCCATAGAGAGTATTTTATTTTGTTTGTTATTATTTTTGATTGTACATAGGAATGTTGGAATTTATGAATAAAGTAGAATCCTATGACGCTGCTGATTGTATATACAGGGAGTCTCAGGGTGAGGTTAATAAAACTTTATCGGATTCAATAAGTAAGTACGATACATTCAATATTTTTTGTCTGAATATGAGAAGCATTAAAAAAATTTTTGATGAACTGCTTTTATTACTAGATAATTCTAATAACATTTACGATATAATTGTTTTAACTGAAACATGGCACATACAATCTGAAAATTTCGAAATCCCAGGCTATAACTTCTTTTACAATTCTGGTCGTTTCAACCAAAACGATGGAGTCGCTATATACGTAAAAACAAATTTGGCCGTATCTATCAAACATGTAAAATATAGTAAAGTCACCTTTAGTGTCATTAATTTTAGCAAGAATGGTTCCAGTTATAATATTATTGCAATCTATAGACCACCATCAACTAATCCAGACGTTTTTGTACAGATATTAGATAATTGCAACTTTGTCATAAATATACTAATAGGCGACATTAATTTTGATATATTAGAGAAAAATAATCTTATAGTAGCTTCGTACTTAAACCTTCTTTCAGAAAAAGGTTTTTACCCACAAGTAAACAAAAATACTAGAAAAACCGATATTTCTGAAAGCTGTATAGATCATATATTTTTAAGATCTAAATTAGATATTTGTAAAAAATCCTTTATTGTTGTGTCCGCGATAACAGATCATTATCCGATTGCGCTAAGTATTATTTTCAAAATGGTCTTTAGTTCTAAAACTAACACATTTACATTCCCCAAAATTAATTATGACTTACTGGTAGGAGCTTTAAAAAATGAATCGTGGAACGATGTATTATCGGAAGCTAATTGCGACGTCGCAGCTCGAAAATTTGTTAATAAATTAACATACATAATAAACAAATTTACCAAAAAAATTACTAAACCCGTGAGAAAAAGAATGAATAATCCTTGGATAACTGCAAATATTATAAATCTGATTAAATCACGTGATAATTTTAAAAAACAATCACTAAGAAACCCTAATAATTTGCAACTTAAAAAAACATACAAAATATATAGGAATTCAGTAACAAAACAAATTAAACAAACAAAAAATGACTACTATAAAAACAAAATTTATGAAGCGAATCATGATCAGAAACAAATTTGGAACATCTTAAACGAATCTACTAACTCAATTAGGACTAAAAGAACTATTAATCAGATTAAAATAAATAACGGTATAGAAACAAATACTAAAATTATTTGTGACCATTTTAATGCACATTTCTCAGAAATAGGTCAAAAAATGGCAAATGTAATTATAGATAAAAATAAAATCCTAACAAACGACAATAAAAATAAAGTTTTTAAAAATTATGTTAATCAAACGATTTTTTTAACCCCAGTTACTGAAAACGAAATTTTAAATTATTTAACAGGTCTTAAAAATACTGCCTCACCAGGTATTGATGGTATAAAAACTGAAACACTTAAAATAATAAAAAATTATATTGTTAAACCAATAATGCATATTATAAATCTTATGTTTTTACAAGGAAAATTTCCTTCAATATTTAAAAAGACGATAATCAAACCAATATTTAAAACAGGGGATCCCCTTGAAATTATAAATTACCGTCATATATCATTAATTAGTAACTTAGCGAAAATTTTAGAAAAAAGCATTAAGGATAGAATTACATCTCATCTAAATAAACATAATGTTATAAATAAGGATCAATATGGCTTTAGATCAGGCATCTCAACGGTAAATGCGATGTATGCGGTAATAAAAATGATACATGAATCGGTTAACAATGGAAGAAGGCCTCTGGCAGTCTTTCTAGACTTGGCAAAGGCCTTCGACACAGTACACCATAAAACCATAATTAACAAAATGTGGAATTATGGTATTAGAGGTGTAGCGGGCGAGATTATCCGGGATTATTTGTCTGGGAGGTATCAGGTAGTGTCGATTGCCAATGAAACGAGTGGCGAATCTGTGGTCACGTTTGGCGTGCCACAGGGGACGGTTCTAGGTCCCTTGTTGTTTCAGATCTACCTGAATGATATGTTCCATTCGGATGTCCCGGGGAAAATCGTGGCTTATGCTGATGATACGGTATTGATTTCTGAAGGTAATGATTGGGATGAAACAAAAGAAAAATCAGAAAAGGGTTTATATAAAATAGGTAGATGGTTGGAAACCAACCTTTTAACTCTAAATACAATAAAAACGAAATTTCTCACTTTTTCACTCACTCAATCCGGACAACCTAATTTTACAAATTTAACTTTTCATTACTGTAATAATATAAATCAGTGTTCTGATTGTACGGAACAAATAGAACAAGCAAAAACTATTAAATATTTGGGGTTGATGGTGGATAATTTACTCAAATAGGATGCTCATATTCAAATGATTGTAAACAAATTACGTAGCCTTATTTATAAATAATTCGTCAATTTCTAAATCTTAACCATCTTAAGTCTATATATCTAGCTCTAGTGGAATCAGTTTTAAGTTATGGTATTCCGGTGTGGGGTGGCGCTTATGCCTCCACATTAAATTCATTATCTATTGTCCAGAGACAAATCTTAAAAATTATATATAATAAACCAAGACAGTTTTCTTCAGAATGGCTATTTAGGGACTTAAACTTGTTTGATCTTAAAAGTCTTTATATTTACTCAGTACTATGCTTCATTAAAACTTCAAAAATCAGCCATGAGCCAATTATTCACAACTATTTAACTAGAGCAAATGTTAGCGTTAATTTTACTTTACCAATTGCAAATAGCTCCTCCTATTTAAATTTTATAAATTATGCAGGATTGAAATTATATAATCATTTACCTGTGGAGATACGTCAGATTGTATGTGTAAAAAAATTTAAAAAAAAAACAAAGGATTTGTCCGTTTAAACATAAATGTTTTAAAAAACCTCCTAAACTGAGATGCTCTGTATGGCAGCGTCTGGGGACTTTTCATTAATTTAGAATTGTATCGTTTCGGTAATTTTCTCACTTGCAATAGTGTGTTTGAATGTATGATTACTTTTCTATTTTCTCTATAACATCTATATTCTTCTCTCTCTGTACCTACATGTACGTTTATAATTTGAATTAAGCATTATTACACTTACAAGCTCCTTAGCGCTTAGGTGTATCTAATTTAGTATTAGAAATGTACTCTACCGATTTCTAGTTTAAATAAAAATCTTTTTCATTTTTTCTTTGAAGCGGGAAGTGGCGGAATTTTGGCAGGGACGTAGCGATATTCTTAATTTTCTTATTGGCAACACTGCTTCATGATATTGGTGTCATTATGTGCAAGTTTTTACAAGTTTACCACACAGCGAATAACCAATACTTACACAATGTTATTAAATATACCAAATTAATTACTACGTAATTAAATTTAATTTAATTAATGTATAATTTTAGAGATATTACAATAAGATAGTGCACTATAAAATCCCTACTTCGCTACTAATATTATAATTGCGAAAACAAGACCGTAGTCCCGTAATTTATTGTCGGCCTGTTTGCTACGTTTTCACGTAAAAACTAAGCAACAAATCTGTCTTTGTATGTGGATTATTGCATTTATTGCTTACATTATTACATCTCATAGACCCCCATTTTTTTTCGCTGATATGTACACCTCGCAAGTCGTCGTCGACCCCTGGGGGTGGATATAGACCACGTTGGGAATTACTGGTTTAGATAAATACTTTTCTAACAGCATTTGTAATTTAGTGTTTGGACTTCTTTGAAAATGATTCGAAAGGGCCGAAACACGCGTGTCAGGTAACTGAAGATTAAAATTGTGAAACATAACAAGTAGTTTTTGTTTCTATTCATAATGGATATACGGTTTTACCAAGAATGTAGCCCAACACAAGTAAATTATGCATTATATTACCTTATTTTTTTTTAATACGTACGATTTAAAACGTGATTCCTTTTCTAGAATTTTAAAAATAAAAGTAACTCTACGCTATTAAAGTTTAGTTGTTAAATAATCTCTACATTTGTGTTTTTGCCTTTGAATCAACTGTTTTTTTTTTTAATCTTAGGCGAGAATAGATACAAAATAAATGCACCAAAAGGCTAAGCAATCTAATAATAATTTAATTCATTAATTATTGATATTAAATTAAAAAATATGAAAAATTATGACAACAGACTTTTTACATTCATTTAACGGTAAACATTAAGATAAACATTAGTTTTTTAAATTAATATAGTATTTTGTAAATAACTTGAAAACAAACACTGATATCGAATCAGGGCTTTCGCCAAAATGTAGGTATTTTTATGCTCTATAAGCTGAGTAATAAAAAAATATATCATGCCATTTCATTTTATTAAGAAAGTTTGAAAAACTAAATATTGTTTAAACAGCGCCATATAGAAGACGCGGTATGCACTAACGACCACGACGAAAGTTTTTTAATAAGTGTAAAAGTGTGTATTAAACGAGCATATGCTGATTAAATTTAGCTACAGCATGTGGAAGATATAGCAATTTAAAAAGTTTCTTTCCAAAAGCTTCCCCCACCCACATTTTCAAAGTTACATAAAGGTCTTGGAAACAAGTTTCTGCAAAAATTAACAAACTTTTTATTTCCATCATTAAAACAGTACCTCAACAAAGCGATTATCTGATAAAATTTGACTTTTTAGATATATCCTAGTAGCTGTGCCCCTAGCGGCCATTTGTATCTTGCCGACCTTAGTGAGACACCCTGTATAACTCTTGGACAAGATTTTCGAATTCTAAATTGGCTTTTTATAATTCATTATATTTTTGCTGTAATTATTTAAATTTTTTATTACTTTGATCTTGCCCAGCTAATTTTTCTACTTTATTTTATTTGATTTGTTGATTTTTTTTGGCCACTTTTTTATTAGTATTAAGTTGTTTAGAACAACCTTCAACCTTACCAAGAATATCTAATTAATGTTTTTTTTTGTCTTATTTCCTTTTAGGGGATTCCCTGGAACCTAAGCCTAAGCATAACCGCAATGTGATTGAAATATATTAAAGTGATGCGAAGGTGGGAATGGTGCAAGCGCTATCCAATTCATTGACTAGCTAGAGGCCAAGAAATACGTACGAGGGTGGGCTGTAAGAGACCTGGTGTATTTTCCAAGTTGCTTCAGACATGGATTTTTCATCGGCAGCATAACATCGCCACAAGGCTTGGATTAGTGTTGCGGCTGGCTGCCTTCTTCTAATCATGTGTTTTTGTCTTTGTTGTTGCTGTACTTTAAGTGCAAATCCCGATCCAAGAATACCCTGAATAAATAAGAAAGGGGTAAAATAAAAAAGACAAGTCTCAAATTTTCAGATAATTAAAACCTTCCAGAGGAAAAAAAATATTTTGCATTGTCTCTAAAACTAAGATAAAATGTTGTTAATATAATATTAGTAGTAGACACGTATTTTTTTTTGGGCTTAGAGTCCAACAAATTTTTGAATAATTACATATAAAAATGGCTCAAGAAGTACCTATTATATGCATAATATGTCTAAACCTTATAGCTTAAAGTTCTTGAGAGTTTTAGGGTTTTAACGAAAAATTCGTAAATTCAAGTAGGTATTAATTTACTAAGCTATGCCCTTAATCTTGCGAGAAAAACATTTATATTTGGCGTCAGCAAAGGCTAAGGTATAACAAATATTACGCTCGTAAGATATTTACAATATATAATAGAGGATGTTTATTTACAATTCCAAATCTGAAAAAGTTTTAATTAATAAATGATGACTTTCTCAAATAGAAAAACCTATATATTTTTGTCTGGTCTTTTAGACCATCGATAAACTTATAACTTTCGTTTAGCATACCCTATATCTATCTTTAATGGTTTATGAACTATCAAAATTTAATAATTGTACATAAACAAGTTTTCTTAGCTCTAAAAAATTTAAAGAATCATTAACAGCAATTAATTTATTAACTGATTAATTTAATCAGAAGTTCAGAATAAATCATTATAATATAGTAATTATAATAATAATAAACTTATTATTTTATCTTAAAATATGTTCTGCTATATTAAATATCAAGTTTATAATTATACATACTATATTGAATATAAGTTATCTGAAAATGAAAAAAAAAAATATAACAATTCACAATTATGTCATATTGGTGAATGAAATATAAGTGAAGCACCTCGTGTTATAGAAAGTAAAGAATGATTAAAAAAATATATAATCAAGCATTTTGAAAGTAATGAAGCCGAAAAGATAAAATATCAATATGAATTATATGTCTTATTAACCAACTTAGATGAGATTGGACACAAAAAATATTGATCAGAAAGTTAAACCCATAGTGTGTACTATAGAATTAAGATTTTTATTGGTTCATTTAAATTTTTACTAAAAAGAATAGAAAAATTATCAAATAACTTAAGTACAGATAAGTTTAAAAATATAGAAAGTTTACACGTAAAGATTTGGTGGAGTTATCGATCGAGAAAGGTACCGTAAAAGGGGTGACTTCAGCCACTTGGGGCGACTTTGCACAACAAGTTGATTTTCTGTAAATCTGTTGCTAGTGGCAATGATTTTATGCACATGTTTAGTTGGCTTAATAGTTGCCTTCACTTACCGGTCTGTTGCGGTCGCTAATCAAGCGAGGTGTTCCGTTTCTCGTCAATTTATCGGATATTGGGCCGGAATTAAAAAAAAGTTCTAGGCGTTATAATCTGCCAAAATTATAGATCAGAATTACCAGAAAGGGTCATCTGTGATGTGAAAACCCACAAGAGAAACATACGGAAAGCTGACACATTTTATGGTGTACCTAGAGCCATTATTAGCGGCAAACTTAATGAAACTCATGACAAGAAAGGAGTCCAGACATTACTATCGTCAAAAGAAGACGAAAACAGAAGAAAGACGAAAACTATGAATATGCTCAAAATGTTTGGAAATAATTTAATATTGAAAATTTAAAACAATATATTATGTACCGGGACATTTTTTTAAGGGTTTCACCCGATTGGCGATTTTCCTGCTATAATAAAAAACAAATTATATATTTCTTAATGATTTTCGATAAGGAACCCGAATTTAATGTACAAAAAATCATAGATTTAGAAATTTGACAGATGACACGCCATTTTGAATTTTCTTAAATGGCAACCCCCATAAATAACCACACGATTGAATTGCATTTGGCGATCCGATTCTAAAACTATATAGTTGTTCATACTTATTTTCAGCCGTGTCGGAAATACGGGGGTTCCTAATTTGCCTCCATCGATTTTGTCTTTTGAGTATCTCACCCCATTAATAAATAGACCTTTCCCGTGAGCAAGCGATCTACGCTATAGCCAAATCCAACAGATGTCAAAAAGTGACAGATACGACGCCATTTTGAATTTTCTTAAATGGCAACCCCCCATAAATACCCACCCGATTAAATTGCATTTGGCGATCCGATTCTAAAACTATATAGTTCTTAATACTTATTTTCAGCCTTTTCGGAAATACGGGGTTTCCTAATTTGCCTCCATCGATTTTGTCTTTTAAGTGTCTCACCCCTTTAATAAATAGTCCTTCTAAGCTGAACACCCTAATTTTTTTCACAATGACATAATTTCCCGTAAGCAAGCGATCTGCGCTATAGTCAAATCCGACAGATGTCAAAAAGTGACAGATACGACGCCATTTTGAATTTTTTTAAATGGCAACCCTCATAAATAACTACACGATTGAAATGCAATTGGCGATCCGATTCGAAAAGTATGTAGTTGTTGATACTTATTTTCAGCCGTTACGGAAATACGGGGGTTCCTAACTTGCTTACATCGATTTTGTCTTTTAAGTGTCTCACCCCTTTAATATATATACCTTTTAAGCTGAACACCTTAATTATTTTCACAGTGACATAATTTCCCGTGAGCAAGCGATCTACGCTATAGTCAAATCCGACAGATGTCAAAAAGTGACAGATACGACGCCATTTTGAATTTTTTTAAATGGCAACCCTCATAAATAACCACACGATTGAAATGCAATTGGCGATCCAATTCTAAAAGTATGTAGTTGTTGATAGTACTTTTTTTTTCAAATGAAATAATAATAAACATTTGATATCAAAAGTCTAATTCTTTATTAAGTATATGACTGGCATGACAGACGTTCTCGACAGGCCAATTCTATTGAGCAATACTAATATTATATTTAACCGTTAAGTTACACGTAAAACAAATTTTGTTTTACGTATAACTTAACGGTTTGTTTTATGGAATATAAATGTTACATATAATTGGATTCTACCTTCCACCTAATCAGCCGTCATGTTCCTAATTGACACAAAGGATTTAAAAAATCTTAAAACCTGTAAGAAAATGTAAAAAACAGTATAAGTATCATATTTTTTCTAAATAATTTATGGTCGTACTAAGATTCATAATAAGGTGTCATAATCTTGATATTTGTCGAATTTTTTGCAAAATTAAAAAAATTCACTCAACACTCGGATGAAGAATAATGTTAAGATTCGACAAATAATTTTAAAGATATCTAGAGGTAGTTTTTGGCACCAGTTAATGTCACTTAAAAAAAAATTGATTGTACCAAACGAACGATATCGGTTTTGTATCGGTATACTGTCGGTGGCTGAAAACGATTTAAAAAACTGTCAAGGGGCTCCTTAATTTTTGTTTATGAAAATCAAAAATGACGGAAATATGATAGTTTTCCTCATATTTGGGTTGACAGTATTTGTAAAATTCGAATGCAACAGCCGGAGAGAGAAAAATCCCAGGAATTGAATGAACCTGTCCTATTGATAGTTGTTAAAACCTGGTTATGACATTTTTTTAGTAGGTAGTTCTGGAAATATTTCAAATCTCAATTTTATCAACCGGTTTGCGAAGCCATATCGATTATGGCATTTTGGCAGGTTTCATTTAACAGTCGCAGACTGCAAGTGGTTGAAAACGATTTTTTGTACCTACTACATCAGATACTCGTAAATACGTCAAAAAGCGTCCCCGGTATAGGGTCTTTCCTAATATATTGACATACTTTTTACAGCATTTAAACAAATACCGTAGGCAGTAGGTTAGTTCAGGTTAGTTCTAGTACACTCGTACGTTTTTATTTTTATATTGTTAATAACATTTAATTGTGGTATGGCTAAGTAACTATGCATAAGTCTATAATATCTTTTTTCATTGCAAGAATAAACTTACTGTTGTACGTTTTTCTCCTTTTAAAGAGTTAGTCACGGACTGCTTTTTGCGTTGTAAAGTTGATGTTGTTTAAAAATATAAATATTGGGAAACGGTTACTAGCGTGTTTCATTTGACTATTTTAAAATAATTATCCATATAGTTGATGAGACTTATTTTTAATCGTTCCGGAGATATGGAGTTTCTTGAATAGCTTGTTCGATTTTCTTTCTTATGCGTCTTACGCCTTAAAGATATAGATCTATTGAGTTTTAAAAACCAATTCTCTTCACAGTTATATATTTTTTCATTGTCGAGCTATACAGGGTGTCGGGTAAATACCTCCTAATTTCTAGGAAGCACATATAGGAGGTGGAACTAACCCTAATTTGCCATAAAAAATAATTCCTAAAGTGCCCCTTAACGGAGACACAGTGCCCCAAGGGGGTACCTAGCGATTTACTTTTGTGACTCTAACTTTTGGACAGACTTGTATAATTTAATGAAACTTTAATATAATATAGAGGTCATAAAGAGTCATTAAACCATACTACAGTAGATGTTTTTCATTGTCAGGAAAGCAGGAACGGACTTGCCACCACACTCGTTGGTTCAAAATTTTGACCGATGTCATTTTGCAAAGCTGAAAACTGATTCTTTAAATACTCTGGTAATTCCTCTTTAAAAAGAGTACTCTTAATTTATTTCGGTAAAACTGACGGTTTTCGAGAAATTATGCAAAGCACTCAAAAGGTACTACTGCGAACACAAACAGGTAAGAATTAAATACGCAGGGTATGCTGATGTGCATTTAATTTTTGGGAAGCGCTTTCCAACTCTTGGAAGGTAAGAATTTTATGCTGAAAGATTTCCAGCTGAGACATTGTCCCAAAACCCTTTCAAAGGGTTGACCGGAGCTTAATTAATTTACAATGTTATTAAAATACAAAAATAATGAAGAAAAAATATTATTTTCGCAAATGTTTAATATGGGCTCCACGTACTTCAATATATTTTCCTAGTCCTCGAATATTGTCCCGCTGCATTGCAAATACTATTCCGGCATTATTACAGACTTGGTTAGAATGCTGTGTTATTTTTCCTAGTAGTTCCTCTCTACTATTTACTGGTGTTAAATAAACTGGTTCTTTTAGATGTCCCCAGAAGCAAAAGTCTAAGGGATTTGGGTCTGGAGACCTAGGTGACTATAAAACAGGCCTACCTCGACCTATCCATCGAGGGCCAAAAACGCGTGGTGGTGGAGCACCATCATGCATGTTCCACATTTGCATGCTTCTATCAAGAGGCACATCTTCCAATAAATTATTCAAATTTTGCTGCAAAAATTGTAAGTAAAACTCCGCTTGAGTCTTTCTTCCAAAATAAATGGACCTATAAGGTTATTTTCGATATTGCCCAGCCCACACATTTATCACAAACCATTATTGGTGTTTGTTTTCAATGATAGCGTGCGGATTTTTAATCAGCCCAAAAATTTAAATTGTGTTAGTATATTAGTATAGTATTTAGAGGCTCGGTGGCTAAGTCCAAATAAAGTCCAAATAAAGTCCAAAGAAAGTCCAAAGAAAGTCCAAATTCAAAGTCCAAATCCAAATAACTCCCTTCCACTCACACTGCTCCCTCCCATAGTACCACCATACCACTATTCCTACCAAAATTCTCTCTCCACTCTACCCACTATAACCCAACAATCTCTTACATATAATATATACAATAACAAACATCTTAGCAGTCAGTAACGTATCCTGTATGGTCTCGAATTACCATAACATCATTTAGTAGCGTAATAAGATGTCGTTGTTTCGTTTGTAAAAAAATAGTTAAAAATCATGCTAGTATACAATATTGTTCGTGTTGTTGTCAGTTGAGATTGGGTAAAACATCAGAAGAGCTGGTGGATTATTATAAAAAGGTTATATCGGCAGATGAATATAATAAAAGAAAAAGTTTTAAAACTAAAACATATTCTTATTAATAAAGAATATATAGTATCACACTCAGAAGTATTAGTTTGGTATGAAGAAGCTTTTGATCTGTGCGATAATTTCCTTCAAGACAGCATAAATGTTAAACATTTTAAAGACTATTTAAAAATAATAAATATAGGATTGGAATCACATAAACTATCTCATTTCTCAGAAGAATATTTTTTGAAAATGTTTAAGTGTAGTGAGTGTGATAAAAAATTCAACAATCAATCAAATGTGAATAGACATCAAAGGGAAGAATGTCCTATGAGACCCTCTCGCAAAAAAAAAAGACTGTTACAAAGAATCAAACAACAAAGAAACCCAGAATAGAAGAAAGTGAACATTCAAATAAAGATGGAATAGAAAGCAAGCCTCCAATTCCTAAACTAGTTTTATCGCGATGTAAAGATTGTGATACATGGCATGTGAAAAAAAAACTTAGTGCACATTTACGGTCAAATATACATAAAAGAAAAGTGACTAAAGGTGATGATAATGTAAAAGTTTTAAGTTCAGCTTTTAAAAACAGAATTGTGTCTTATATGTTGCTTCCATCGAAAAAGTATGTAGATATTGAAGAATTTTCTGATGAAGTGAAACAGAAGTTTGTAAGTTTAATTTCGGAACAGATAGTTAAACATAGACGTATTAAAATAAACGTTGAATTATTTGGACAGTAGTTGTTGCAAACAAAAGAGATAATAGAAATTAAATCATTTAACACCAAGAATAAGATTATATGCACCACAAGTGATTTGAGTAACATTTATATAACGTTCTTTTCTGAAATTAAGGAAAAAGTATCTATTTTTACAGAAAATGGATCAGGTTGGGTTTTACAACAAATTTTACATTTATAACTTAACATTAACAAATATAATCCAATGAGAGCCTCTTCATATGTTCCATTACCAAAAGAAATTGGAAACAAAAAAGCTATTATAAATGTTAAGAACAATGATGAATATTGTTTCGCATGGAGCATGATAAGTGCACTGTTTCCTGCAGCAAATAATAGTGATAAAGCAAGCTCATATCCAGATTTTAATAATATTTTAAATTTTGAAGGAATAGAATTTCCTGTAAAACTAAAAGATATAGAGGAATTTGAGAAACTAAATCAAACATCTGTAAATGTTTACGATTTAGAAAGCGGTTATAAGGAGAATAAATTTAAATATGAAATAGTAGGTCCTTTTCACCACACTTTAAAAAAACTCCCATCACATATTAATTTGCTATTGTTTACTGATGGTAAAAATAATCATTATTGTTGGATAAAGGATATGTCACGCTTATAGTCAACCCAGATTAATAAATCACATTTAAAAAAACACTTCTGTGATGGATGTTTAATTTACTTTACTTCAAAGAAGATATTAGAAATTCATCAAAGGAATGAGTGTAATCATGTGTATACAAAAGTACCCAGAACAGAAATAAAAATTAATAAATATGGTCAACATATACCGGAAAACATTTTGCAGTTTGAAAATTTTGAAAAACAATTAAAAGTTCCATTTGTTATTTATGCAGATTTTGAATGTTTTTTAAAACCATTAAAATATGAATAGCCTGAAAATGATAAGTATTCTTATACAAGAAATACTTTTAAACATGAGCCATACGCCTTTACTTATTTTAATAAATGTTCATAATATGATGATTCTTTATCGATAATGGATAGTTTTTTCGGTTTGAATGCTGCTGAGGAATTTTCTAAACGAATTGAAGGTCATGTTCACAAAATTTAAAATAATCATTTAAAACATGTAGTTCCGATGATTCCTTTAACAAGGGAAGAGAAATTAACTTTTAAAAATAGCAATATTTGTTATATATGTAATGAAAAATTTAAACCAGAAGATGAAAAGGTCCGAGATCATTATCATTTAACGGGGAAGTTTAATGGATCAGCACATAGTATTTTCAATTTAAATTTTAAAGTTCCATATTTTATACCTAACTTTTTCCACAATTTAACCGGATATGACAGCTATCTATTTATTAAACAGTTTTGTGTTTTGTTGCAAAGAAGAAAGAATTGACGTTCTCGCACAAACCAAAGAAAAATATATTTCATTTACAAAACCAATATTGGTTGATCAAATTAAAGAAAAAAATGAAAAAATCAGAAATGTTTTTATAAAGATGAGATTTTTAGATTTGTTTCGGTTCTTTGCAACCTCATTAGAAAAATTAGGTAAAAGCTTGGATGCTAACCAATGCGTGGAAATAAAAAAATATTTTCAAAATACCATCCAGTTTAATGAAATAAGAAAAAAAGGGATTTATCCTTATTCTTATGTTGACAACTTTGAATAATTGTATGAAACCAAACTTCCAAGTATTGTTCACTTTTATGATAAGCTTAAAGACCAACCCACTAATCCTGCAGACTATAATAGAGCGGTTAATATTCGGAAATTATTCCACTGTCAAACATTAATGGATTATACTAAAATTTATTTACTATCAGATGTTCTAATATTAACCGATTTTTTGAAACATTTCGTATTGTATCTCTAAGTATTTTTACCCTAGATCGTGTCCACTATTTTACCAGCCCAAGTTTGAGCTAGGACGCGATGTTACGTGTCTGTAATACAAAATTAGAGTTATTAACCAATATAGATATGTTAAATTTTTTTAAGAACAGTTTAAGAGGTGGAATTTGTCATTGTTGTGTTCGAAAAGCTGAAGCGAATAATCAATATTTACAAAATTATGATCCTACAAAACCAAATTCCTATATTATGTATTTAGACGCAACTAACTTGTATGGACATAGTATGAGTCAATATCTTCCTATAAGTGACTTTTCTTGGATGTCAAGGGAAGAATTTGATGTTCTCAATATTTTAACTATACCTGACAATAGCGAATATGGTTACGTTTTTCAAGTAGATATAAATTATCCTACAAATTTACATGAAAAACATAATGAACTACCGTTTTTAGCAGAAAATGTATATCCTCCAAATTTCAAACAAAAGAAATTAATTTGTAATTTGAATAATAAAGAAAAGTATGTTATTCATTATAGAAACCTTAAGCACGCACTACAAAATGGATTCAAATTGTTTGAAATTCATAGAGCCATTAAATTTAAACATGCTGCTTTTTTAAAACCATACATAGACTTAAATACTAAAATACGAGACAAATCTAAAAATAAGCTGGAAAAAGATTCTTATAAATTATTTAACAATGCAATTTACGGAAAGTCGTTGGAGAATATTGATAAACGAGTCGACATGAGATTAATCACTCACTGGAAAAATATTGGTAAAAAACAAGGAGCTGAAGCTCTCATTGCAAAACCAAATTTTAAAGACCGATTGGTGTTTAACGAAAACATTGTTGCAATCCAAATGAAGCGGGTAAAAGTAACCTATAATAAACCTGTTTATGTAGGATTCTCAGTTTTAGAATTATCAAAAACTGTTATATAGGATTTTTATCATAACTATATTAAAAGTAAATATGGGAGCAAAGCAATTTTATTATGCACAGATACTGATAGCTTGGTGCTACAAGTCCAAACATAAAATTTTTATCGAGACATTCAAGAAAATTTAGATTAATTTGATACTTCTAATTATAATGAAAATAATATATATAATATAAGCAAAAATCAATCTATTCTAGGGCGAATGAAAGATGAGTTTGCTGGTCAACCCATTTTCAGTTTTTATGGAACAGGTGCAAAAGCATACTGTTTGAATTTACAAAATAAATCGGAAAAGAAAGCCAAAGGTGTGAAAAAATATGTTAGAACCAATTCAATTACTACAAAAGATTATAAAGATGTAGTTGAAAATTGAGAAGTTAAATTTAGAAAAATGAATATATTTCGTTCGGTTTTACATGATATGTTCACACAATTAAAGAATAAAGTTGCTTTATCTCCAAAAGATGAAAAGCACTACATTATTCCAGATTCTTTTAAAACTTTGGCTTGGGGACATATACATATTGATATTATAGAAGATAAATCCATAAATGATAAGGAGAGTGTAAACAAGGCAAGTAAAATTCTCCAAAATTTATTTCATAGTCTGTATAAAAAATAAAAGTTGTGAAAAAGAAGTTTATTTCTAAAATGTTTGTGCTACCAGTAGGAGTATTGTTACTATTTGCTTTTGTTAACAATACTTTGTATATACAAGTTGATCCTAGTGTTCGAGAAGCTTTTATTTGTGTATCGAGAAATAATGATAATAATGATAATTGGCCATCGATGTGGAAAAGAATGAATGTGAGTAAGAGCAAAGATCAAATTTAATTTTCAGTTTTTATTCATAACAATTTTTATAGTTATATAATAATATAACATTTGCTTTTGCACAATGCCATGGATTACCATTTTTATGAAAATAACACACTGGAATCTTTTTGAATTTGCTTAGTTTAGGTTCTCGACCAATAGGAATATTGCTAATATAATCTTCATCCATAAACTTTTTTAAGAAATGTTTTAAAATACTATCAATTTCATTCAGTTCTATATTTCCACAATCCCACATAATGCCATGATATTCCTCAGCCCAATTAACCGCTTTTATGTCTACAGTAGATGACATATTTTTCTTAAATGGTGGCTTAAACTAATAGTTTAAACAACGAACCCCATCATAAATTGCTATTTCTTTTGGAATATATCCAAATGAGCAATGATATCCTTGAACATCTATGAAAAGGTTTGTTTGATTCATGATGAGTTAATAATTTATAAATTTAAAATATCTTTTATATAGATGATTCTTTTTACCATCATCTATTCCCCCCACCAAGTTTAAGTACTTATTTAAGCTCATATTCTGCAGAATTAGATTCATAAACTTCAATATGTTCGCTAACAATCAACAATCCAATAATAAATTTAGTAAGCAGCGAGCTGGTACACTCATCAATGAATCTGTGTACTATGTAAATAAGTCCAAATCCAAATGGGTCAGTGTTGGATTTTCTTTGGAAAGAAAATATACTCCAGTTCTTAAGCTTTGTGGATTTAAAAATAATCAAAATGTGATTTTCAATGAAGACCAATGGATTTCCTTTTTAAATAATCAAGGAATCATGTTAAGTTTTATTTACTCTACCGGTTTTGGATGGCAACCCATGGAGGAAAATGGATATACAATTAATTTTGTGTTTATTAAAAATTCAAGAATAATCAAGGTTACTCAAGAGGGTATATCTGAGGTATTCCTAGCTGGTGACACCATAAACGAACTAGTAAACTTGAGTAATTTAATCAAGTACCGTTTTAATATTCTAAAGACACAAGAATTTTCAAAATATTATGATATTCTTGTTAGTGGAGTTTCAACTACAAATGGAGATTTAATTAAAAAGTTCATGATATTGTTTCAGCTAACAAAATAGTTTAAATGTTTGTTGTGTATTGGAGTTATTAAATTACTACCCTGATTGTATTATAGAAGATGTTGAAACAGTAGCTTGTTTAATGAGTTTGTAAAAAGTTGTATTCAGAAATAAAATATAAAACAATTTTTAAGATTTTTTTTAAATCCTCCCACTTATATCACAATTAATTATTTAATAGTTTGAATTTATTCAAATCTTACTATTCTGATGCAAAATGTGGTTAGCGTATGTACCTGAAAGAATCGCTTATAACTTGACAACAGCTGTGGAGAATCTATCAAAATATAATAATAATAAAAATTTGAAAACTTAGCGTTTGACGCAGAGCATGAAGCAGAGATTGGATTCGATAGATTCTATAAATATGATGAATGTACAGAAATCGCTAGAAAATATCAAAAAGGTTTTGATGCATGCAATATCTACTTACATACGTCTGATTTAAGAATTTTTTTTGTACACGATCAAAGAAATGAAATATGAGATATTTTTGGATGAAGTAAAAAAGTTTGTGCCAACCGAAATTATTCAAGAAGTATTGGTAATGAATCAGAAATGTAAAAAAATAAAATAAAAAAGCATTGGTATATTTTTGCGTTTTATTCCTTCATTAAATAGTTATTATATAAATAGTATACGTTAGAAAGTGCACAGATACATATAGATTTTGAATGATAAAAACAATTAGATTCTTCTTTTCGTAAGATTGGTTGTTCGTTAAGCTCTATTACTGGTTTTAATGAGTATTTTCTTATGCATTCTGTTTTCTCTTTTCCTTTTACATACATAGACGTAATCCACCTTCTCAGTTAAATTTTTGATTATTTCGGAAAACTTATGAATTGGTGTAAATCCTTCATTCCATGGAATATAATGGTGATTATTGATTAACCAATTAGCTTGTTTGTATAGGTTAGGTGGAAGGAATTTTATATCAAGCGGTGGTTTAAAAACATAATGACATATTTTAGTTTCATCACATGCAGCTAATTCCTTAGGAATAAATTTGTTGTTTTCTATATTAAACCCTTGAAGGTCAAGAGTTAACATTCTCATATTTTCATAAGTGAAAATCTTTTATACATGGCCTTCTTTTCAGAATAATCTTTTATTTGCCGCTTTAGTTTTTTTAACTCTCTCAAATTAAGAATGGTACAATAAACAGATGTGTCCTTTTTAATATTATTATTTGTTTCGAATTCAATTCTCATAACTACAAAACCTGTATGAATCGATTCCTTTTGGTGGGAGCAGTCTATATGAATAATTGCACACTTTTCTTTGAAACTTTGAGGCGTAAAAATTGGTTCACTTTATGTTCCATAGTAAGAATGTCTAAAGTTTGTAAACATTTCATAAAGAGCGAAAAACCTGTTGTCTTTATAATTTAAATACAAGTCATGGTAGGGATATCTCTCAGAGTTTAAAAAAACTTATAGTTGTTAGATCAACTTTATCAAAATGACTCATATCTTTTTTAGCATCACCTTTTTTGTTTTCTTGGAAAGCAATTATGACATGACGTGGAAATTCCAGCTTACTTGTAGTCTTCACCGGCCAGGTATGACGTGTTGTTTCAGGTAAAGAAGAGTATTCAACAAATTTCCAACTTCTATAACCTATCAATAATTCTCTGTTTGATTCAATAAGTTTTAATAGGGCTAGTTGTTGTGGTATATCAACTAAAATATATGGTATTTTCCAAAATATTTTATCAAATGTTACTTTTGGATTTTCTACAGCGGTTGATGGAAGTTCCGTATCATCCTTGAAAAAAACACCATCTAAATCATTGCTGACTCTAATTAACACTAGTTCCTGTTTCATATTTAAAATTATCTTTTAATAATCTACAAAAAATCCCATAAGCAGTTTTACATTGAACTTTCCATTTTCATCAACCAAAATTCTATTAGCTTCCCCTTTATTAGGAAACCACCCACCATTTTGTAATTTTAAGCTCTCATTGGTATTGAATGAAAGATACCCTTTTATTGTTGATGTAAGACCAACATTTCTTACCGAATCTATAGTGACTCCATTAAGCTCATGTCGTATTTCTCTAAACAAAAATGCAACCCCATTGTTTATAAATCTTAATTTTTTTGTATATACGTTATCTTCATTTTTCAAAGTTCCTTCAATATAAAGAAGGCTCTCCGAAGGTAGTGTATAGGCATCAAGTTCCTGTATCGGTATACGAATTTCATTATTATAATCAAATTTTGAAAAAATAAATGGTTGGTATGAATGTAATTCTGAACTAACTATTGAATTATCAACATAAAGCTCTTCATTAACGTTGAGAATATCCATTACTTTAGAACTTTAAAACCAAGTGATTGAAGAAATTTGTGATTTCTTGATGTTAACGCTTTGATGTGATTCTTCTTACGGTTTTTTCAGTTTAAGGTTTTATCTTTATAAGTTTTCGGTAATGGTTTAAGTTGATATGGTATATTATATCTAACAACCATGTTAAATATCTGCTTTTAAATGCAATCTAATAGTTATAGTTTCTTTACGAAAATTAATTAAATCTCCGTCCTGATCAACAATTTTGATAGTAATATTGTTCATTGTTTTAACACTCACTGGGAAGTATAATATAGGCAATGGTGACTCCACTATTTTATACCCTGGAGCAACTGCAGGAAAAAACTGATGAATAATATGTACTGGTTTACCGTTACTAAACGATCCAACGCAAATATTGCAATCAATGCAGATAGCATTTACCTTGCTTATATAAACAACTTTATCTGATTCATCTCTTACAAACTGATTAATTTTTCTTTCATGAAACCCTAAGATCTTCCCAATGGAATCATTTTTCGTGAAACAAATTGTCTTATTGCAAAAAATGTGACATTTTAAAGTATTTGTATTTGGTTTTAAAACCAATTTAACATTTTCATTAAATATATCTTTTATAGTTTCATTTATATAAGTTTCAATATCTTCTATATCATAAGTTCCTTCCGGAACTGTTATAACTTTAACTCCTATATAGAATTTGTTTCTTCCAGACTCAATATTTGGTATGCTCATAAAATACTCGAAATCAGCCAAACCTAAGAAATAATCTTTGTTATCGTCCAAGTATATAGGCGGAATAAAATCTGCAGACAATACTGATGTATTTCCTGATATTGTTATTGTGGTAGACATTTTTAAACACTGTTATTTTTTTCCCTCAACGGATTATTATATATGAATTGAATAGAGAGTTGTCCATAGTTATAAGAATTATTTTTTTGCTTTACATTATAATTATAATTTATCTTAATCTTTTCACTGTATTAAAATATTTAACCAATTCAATAGGTGGTCTTAGATTACCATAACTGTCAAAATATAAGACCCTGTTTTGATTTTTGATATAAGCAACCCAATGAGTACCTTTATTTTGCTTGCTATCTAAATTGACTATACCACTCTCTTTCTTTCTCATTTTATTTGGTAAATTATCTCGCATAAAAACACCTCTAAAATGTGGAATTCTTAAAATTTTAACAATATTAATTATATCAAAGTTTGTAAGCGCCCTCTGAGGTAATATTATTTGGACTTTTCTTTTAGAGATTTTTGTTTTTTAATATATCCTCCTTTATGTGGTTTAATGTACAATCCCTTTCCTTTTGTAACACCTTTACCACTCTTATAATAATATGGTCTAATAAATAACCCTTTTCCCTTTTCTTCCATTGCTTGATTATGACGATGAAGTTCTTCCAGCTGTTGTTTAGATGTTTTAATATCGTTTACTGCTTTTACTATACTTGCTGTACCCCTCCTAAAGCTCCTAGTGCTCCTAAAATGGGTAGTAAGAGGGCCAAGAACCCCCCTATTTTCTTGGGTGGTTTGATAATTCGTTTTTTTCTTAGTTTTTCACCTTTCTTTATACCCATTCCAAGTTTTCTTTTACCTTTCATAATTCCTGTTACCGTTAATGCAGCAAGTTTCTCTCCTAGTGTGGAATCTTTTGCTTTTACTCTTTGCCAAGCTTTCTTCCCTAGTATCTTATCTGCGTTGTGTCTTTTTGGTAAGTCTTCTGATATTGAATATACTATATCGTTTTCTCTACCAGCAGCATCCAACGGATTAATACCAATCTCACCTCTGTTTATTCGTTGTTCTAAACGAGTACCCGGTCCACAAAACTGATAACCGGGAATATGAATCTCAAAAGGTAACTCATTAATAAGTGTTTATTAACCCCAATCCTCTCTTTTTGCTGTACTTGTTAGTTATAGTTGATTGTAATCTATGTAGATTCATTTTAAAGTTTCTTGAATCTTCCTTTTATGTGAAGTTGATCTGTCTACTGTTGAGTATCTCTTGTTTAGCTGCTATAAATAGTTCACCATATCACTTATTTTGCTATAACGATTCACAATGAGAATTGTGAAACAATATTTTTCACTACACATAACAAACCATGATGAAAAAAGTTTTGCTAATCAATTTAGAAAACATGGTGATTTGTTTTGTGGAGGATCCAAAAGAAGTTTAATTGTAGGATGTAGTGGTAGTGGGAAAACAAACGTTATGTTATCATTGCTTGAACATCCCAATGGCCTTCGATTCGAAAATGTTTACCTTTATTTAAAATCACTACAACAACTTAAATATGAATATCTTAGAAATTTACTGAAACCATTAAAGGAGATTTGATATTTTGAATATGAAAGTGATGAAAATATTATACCTCCTAGTGAAATTAAACCTAATTCTGTTATAATATTTGATGATATGTCATGTCAAAGTCAGAGTATTATGAGAGATTATTTTACTCTTGGGAGACATAAAAATACCGACTGCTTTTTTATTTTTCAAAGTTACTCTTCTATACTTAAAAGATTAATTCGGGAAAATACAAACCTTTTAATTTTATTTAAACAGGACAATACAAGTATAAAACATATATATAATGATTGAATTGATTCGGCTTTTACTTGGTGGAAATCCATTGTTAATTTAAATAGATGGTAAAATAAAAAATATAATTTTACACTTTCCACAGATTTTTATTTTGACTCGACATATGTTTCGCAACACAGTTGCTTCTTCAAAAGAGTACTATTAAATGGTATTTTAACAAGTATATACTTAGGTGTAAAATTTTTATTGCAGGTAATTTTTAGGTACGGTTGTTGGAAAAACCAATAATAATATTTACAAACTAATTAAAGAGATTTAAAAGAGGTGATCCATTTAAATCCAATTGATCATTAAGGAGAGTATTGTTATATTTAAGCCTATTTATCTCTAAAGATTCAAGCAAATTTAATTTTATACTTTTGTTTTCAATATGCAAGATATCGTAGTTAGGATTAAATGTATGATTTGCTTCTAACAGATGGTTAGAATAATTAGAATCTGTTTTGTTTTTTATAAAACTTGTATGATGTTCATTCACACGTTTTTCGAAGTTTCGACCTGTTTGTCCGATATAAACTTTAGGGCAATCATTACATTTTAATTTATAAACGCCAGACTTATTTCCTTTGTTCAGTTTACTTTTATTGTTTTTAATGTGTTTTCCTAGAGTATTGTTAGTTTTGAAGGCGATATTAATGTTCAAGTTTTTTAAAAAGTTTTTAATTTTAGTGCTAATATGACCTATGTACGAGATAACTTTATAATTGTTATTATTCTTATTTGCTGTTGAAAACACTAGGTTTATAGCCTTTTTGTATAATTTTTTATTTAGGATTTTATCTATTGTTATCGCGGAATAACCATTATTAACTGCAATTTGCTTAATGATATTTAATTCGGTTTGAAAATTAGTTTTGTTTAAAGGTAATGTTACTAGTCGATGTATCATACTAAAGAAAGAAGCTAATTTATGTTGTACTGGATGGCAAGATGTGTTATGTATAGTAGTATCAGTATGAGTAGGTTTATGGTATATTGAAAAATCATGTTTATTTTCGAATTTTGTTATCGTTAGGTCTAAAAAATTAATGGAATTATTTACTTCTTTTTCTATTGTAAATTTTATATTGTTGTGTATATTATTTATGAATTCTAAAAACTGATCCAATTGCCTTTCAGTACCTATAAAACAAGCTAGAACATCGTCCACATATCTATACCAATAAAGAAATTTTTTAAACAGTGAATGTTTCGAAATAATAGACTCTATATTGTCCATAAAGATTTCCGCTAAGAGGGGACTTAGAGGATTGCCCATAACAAGACCTTCTTTACTAGTATAAAATTCGTTATTAAATTCGAAATAGTTTTGTTGTAAACAAACCTCTAAAGTATTCAAAATGTCCTGTTTTTTAACAGGATTAACTTTATTTGTTAATAACAATTTTTCCACCAGTATCACAGAGTCTACTACAGGAATACTAGGGAATAAGTTACTGACGTCAAAGGAAACAAACTTAGCGTTACTAGGTAAAATAACATTTTTGATCTTGTCAACCAAATCATATGAATTTTTAATAGAGTATCTTGCCGAAAAGTTAGTATTAATTTTAATAATATCGATTAAATGTTTAGAAAGTTTATAAGAAGGTGCTGAAAAAAATGAAACAACAGGTCGAATTGGATTACCTATTTTATGTATTTTTAAGAGAGAGTATAACTTAGGGGACAAAGGATTCATAAGTGTAAATTTGCGTAAATCCATATCAAGAAATAAGCTTTTACAAGTATTTATCGTGTGTTTTATGATTTTTTGGTATTTATTTGTAGGATCTACTTTTAATTTTATGTACTTAGTTGGATCTAAAAAGTTTAAAGTCTTTTCAATATAATCTAATTTATCAATGGCTATTACAGTATTTCCTTTATCGGCTTTTGTAAAAATGGTGCTTTTAGATTTATTTTTAATTTGTTTAATAATTTGTGTTTCTTGTTTTGGGGTAGATTCTTTTATAAATTGTTTTTTTAATAAGGTTGATGTTTCATATTTAAGATTTATGTTGTTGGGGAGACTTGCAAGTGCTAGGTCTGTATCAACACCGAGAGTCTCTAAAGATTTAACGGTATTAATATCTTGAATGTTATGTTTAAAGCCTTTATTTAACAAACCAATTTCATCGTTTGAAAAATTAGTGGTACTAAGGTTTACAAATCTATCAAAGAATTTATGATCAGAAAAAATGGTATGACTAGGTTTTAATTTTGCTGAATTGGATTTAGAAATAAGGACTCTAAGTTTTTTCTTTTGTGTTAAGTATTTTTTTATTTATTATCAACAAAAAATACTTAACACAAAAGAAAAAACTTAGAGTCCTTATTTCTAAATCCAATTCAGCAAAATTAAAACCTAGTCATACCATTTTTTCTGATCATAAATTCTTTGATAGATTTGTAAACCTTAGTACCACTAATTTTTCAAACGATGAAATTGGTTTGTTAAATAAAGGCTTTAAACATAACATTCAAGATATTAATACCGTTAAATCTTTAGAGACTCTCGGTGTTGATACAGACCTAGCACTTGCAAGTCTCCCCAACAACATAAATCTTAAATATGAAACATCAACCTTATTAAAAAAACAATTTATAAAAGAATCTACCCCAAAACAAGAAACACAAATTATTAAACAAATTAAAAATAAATCTAAAAACACCATTTTTACAAAAGCCGATAAAGGAAATACTGTAATAGCCATTGATAAATTAGATTATATTGAAAAGACTTTAAACTTTTTAGATCCAACTAAGTACATAAAATTAAAAGTAGATCCTACAAATAAATACCAAAAAATCATAAAACACACGATAAATACTTGTAAAAGCTTATTTCTTGATATGGATTTACGCAAATTTACACTTATGAATCCTTTGTCCCCTAAGTTATACTCTCTCTTAAAAATACATAAAATAGGTAATCCAATTCGACCTGTTGTTTCATTTTTTTCAGCACCTTCTTATAAACTTTCTAAACATTTAATCGATATTATTAAAATTAATACTAACTTTTCGGCAAGATACTCTATTAAAAATTCATATGATTTGGTTGACAAGATCAAAAATGTTATTTTACCTAGTAACGCTAAGTTTGTTTCCTTTGACGTCAGTAACTTATTCCCTAGTATTCCTGTAGTAGACTCTGTGATACTGGTGGAAAAATTGTTATTAACAAATAAAGTTAATCCTGTTAAAAAACAGGACATTTTGAATACTTTAGAGGTTTGTTTACAACAAAACTATTTCGAATTTAATAACGAATTTTATACTAGTAAAGAAGGTCTTGTTATGGGCAATCCTCTAAGTCCCCTCTTAGCGGAAATCTTTATGGACAATATAGAGTCTATTATTTCGAAACATTCACTGTTTAAAAAATTTCTTTATTGGTATAGATATGTGGACGATGTTCTAGCTTGTTTTATAGGTACTGAAAGGCAATTGGATCAGTTTTTAGAATTCATAAATAATATACACAACAATATAAAATTTACAATAGAAAAAGAAGTAAATAATTCCATTAATTTTTTAGACCTAACGATAACAAAATTCGAAAATAAACATGATTTTTCAATATACCATAAACCTACTCATACTGATACTACTATACATAACACATCTTGCCATCCAGTACAACATAAATTAGCTTCTTTCTTTAGTATGATACATCGACTAGTAACATTACCTTTAAACAAAACTAATTTTCAAACCGAATTAAATATCATTAAGCAAATTGCAGTTAATAATGGTTATTCCGCGATAACAAAAGATAAAATCCTAAATAAAAAATTATACAAAAAGGCTATAAACCTAGTGTTTTCAACAGCAAATAAGAATAATAACAATTATAAAGTTATCTCGTACATAGGTCATATTAGCACTAAAATTAAAAACTTTTTAAAAAACTTGAACATTAATATCGCCTTCAAAACTAACAATACTCTAGGAAAACACATTAAAAACAATAAAAGTAAACTGAACAAAGGAAATAAGTCTGGCGTTTATAAATTAAAATGTAATGATTGCCCTAAAGTTTATATCGGACAAACAGGTCGAAACTTCGAAAAACGTGTGAATGAACATCATACAAGTTTTATAAAAAACAAAACAGATTCTAATTATTCTAACCATCTGTTAGAAGCAAATCATACATTTAATCCTAACTACGATATCTTGCATATTGAAAACAAAAGTATAAAATTAAATTTGCTTGAATCTTTAGAGATAAATAGGCTTAAATATAACAATACTCTCCTTAATGATCAATTGGATTTAAATGGATCACCTCTTTTAAATCTCTTTAATTAGTTTGTAAATATTATTATTGGTTTTTCCAACAACCGTACCTAAAAATTACCTGCAATAAAAATTTTACACCTAAGTATATACTTGTTAAAATACCATTTAATAGTACTCTTTTGAAGAAGCAACTGTGTTGCGAAACATATGTCGAGTCAAAATAAAAATCTGTGGAAAGTGTAAAATTATATTTTTTATTTTACCATCTATTTAAATATATATAATGATCATTGTATGATGGATATGACATTCGATCAGTTCGAAAATATATGCTCACATTGTTGGAAAGAACCATTTGGTTTTCTCGTTATTGATAAAGATTGTGAATTAAATGCTGGCAGATATAGAAAACAATTTGATTTTTTTACTTATATATAAATATATTAAATTTAGTTTTCTAGAACATTCTTCAAGTATCAGCTATGAATAAACGTTTGGCTAGAGAGTTTATCAAAGCGAGAAAAGCGGTAAAAGAAAAATATCAAAGTTTGAAATTAGCTGCCACTGCAACACAATCTCAACTGGAACAAACTTATAAACCACTAACACAACCATGAAATCAAGTAATCTCAACAATTGGTAAAAGTGAACTGGGTGATTTTAAACGAGAACCTGTAGATTACAAAGATGAAATATTTAATCCACAAGCTTATCAGACTAACAAAATTAAAACTTCCAAGAAGAAGTGGAAACACACCTATGTTGCCAACCGAACTACCATCATTTTTTAATAACTCAATAGCATCAGTAAATGAACTTCCATCTATACAAGAAACTAGTGTTGTAGCTGAAACGACACCTACTTCTGATTCAAATGTAACAATTGAAAATATGGATCTTTCAGATATCCTAGAACAAACCAGACAAACAATTCAAACTTATGTTGATACTCCCGGTTATCAGGAATGGATAGAAAGCTTTCATGAATTACCTAAAACATATATTGCTGCTGGTGTGAAAGATATAGATCACCAATTTAATCACACTTACGGTATAGTTCATGATATAGAAAGTGACAAATTTTTTTAGGTTTAACTCTAAAATCTGTTGATATTAAGGGAAAAGATATACTCGTTGAAAATATCAAATATCCTGGTACTGTAGGTTTATATGAGTTGCTCTTTAAGAAAAAACCTCTTAGTTATAAAAAAGAAGATTTAGATAATTAAATGGATATTTTAAAGAGAACTAATGCATATCGAAGAAATTTTAATCCTAATGAACAGGTTCAAGGAAGTCTATCGACTAAGTATGTAACAATAATTGGTCCATATCTACAGAAAAATGGAATTACAAAATCTAAACTTATCACACCTGCAAGACGACTTGTTGAAGCGTTTAATAGACCTACTGCCCCATATAGAACAATCCGACAACGAAGAGGAAAAGGTCTTAAAATGAAAGATAATAAAGTGAATTCTGACTATGTTTATTGGGATAATATGAATGAACTTGTTGATAGACTTCGTCTTCTGTTAGCATCTACATCTGCTGGACATACAGGTTATAATAATGAAATAATTTCTATACTTGAAGAATTAAAGGAAGCTAAAGTTATATTATAAAAGGGTAGCAAAGGTAAACGTTTCTTACATTTTTAAAATTACAATAGACAAATTTGCTAGATCTATCACAAAACACTACAAAATAAATTATATATATATTAATGAATTGATTAAAAAATTGAAAATGTAGTATCCAATAATATTTCAAATAATTTAAACTATATTGAAAACAAAGTAGTTGAACACTTTAAATATGAATTACAACGAAATCAATTAGGAATTTCTAATTTCAAAATAGAATTAAAAACACAAAATAAACGATCGCTTGAAAACGCTGAAAATATTGATAATGTGATGAAAAAATTAAAAGTGAAATATCAGCAATTCAAAAATATAAACAGAAAGAAAATGATAGATCTGACAGTACCAATACAAAAATATTAACTTCTGAAGTAAAAGTAGGTGTTATACAGAAACAAATAAGCGGTATTACCGGTTTACAACAAGAAACACAAAATGTGATATCTATATTACAAAGTGATATACAGGATACATCAAAAATCAAAGATATTGAAAAAAGGTTAATAAATACCCTTATCTTAAAGTTTGAAACGTTTTCAGCTGTAGTTTATAATAGGGTTGGAATAGAAGTGACACATTTTAAGGATGTTCATGATGAAATGAATAAAAAAAACAAAAAAATTTAGAAAAGAATTTGAATGTATACCTAATGCTTCATAAGAAAGATATTGAGAATTTTGCAGCATTAAAAGAACACATTACTATATTTTCATCATAAATTTCAAAATTAAAATCTATGGCGCAAGTATAACAATATTTCATTAAACATTTTGGACTATCAAAAGAAAATCGATGAAATAAAGAATCCTATGAACTTGAATACTGATTTAAATATGAATTTAAATATTGATAAATGTATTAAAGATATTAAAGCATTAGAAGATTTCGTTAAGAAAGAAAATATAATTTTAAAAGCGGGTATTGATAAAATAAGCGACATAATGGGAACAAAAATTAAGGAAGTTGTATTTTTCCATGCAAAAGAAAACATAACAAAGTTCAAGAAGGATGTTGAACAGTTAATATCAACTAAAAAAGAAATAGTGGATAGTATTCTTAATGGACGAGAAATATATGAGGTACCTCTCATGGAAAGGCGGACTGTTACTAGTATTCATTCTTTCATAGAAAGTATAGCTAAAAAATTAAATCAAGAATTGAACTATAAAGATAATGGAATGGGTGAATTAGGTACTATAATTAATCCAACATCTCTAAAATACCTAAACACAAAAATTAAAGATAATCTTGATAATGTAAACAAAAAAAATGATAAAATTAAGAAATATTTAAAAGAGGAGGATAAAATAATTTCTAACAAACTTAAAAAATGGGATGCTGAATATAAAAGCTACTGGACCAATTATTCTCTCAATTCATCTGATTAACTGTAATGTCTCTCATTAAGGAAGTAATTGTCAACGAGTTACATAGACCTGCTAGAAAGAATTATCACAGAAGAAGGGTTATTATTAAAGCGTTAAATGATTTATGGCAAGCTGATCTGGTTGAAATGCAACCTTATGCTAAATTTAACAGAAACTATAGATATATTTTGGTTGTTATTAACACATTTTAAAAAATTTGTATGGGCATTACCTGCAAAAACAAAAACTGGTAAAGACGTAACCGCAACAATAAAGAAAATTTGATATAATGTAAAAACTCCTCCAAAAAATTTGCAAACTGATAGAGGTAAAGAATTGTATAACAAGGAATTTAAAAAATTAATAGAAGACTATCAAATAAATCACTATAGCACATTTTCCAACTTAAAAGCGAGTATTGTTGAAAGGGTTAATAGAACTTTAAAGACTTATGTGGAAAAACTTTAGTATGCAAGGAAGTTACAATTGGTTAACTGTTTTAAACGATATTGTATCAAAATATAATAAAACTAAACATAGTACAACAGGTTTAAAACCTATAGATATTAATGAATTAATAAAAAAAATGTTCTCAAATCAACTTACACAAACATAAAAACTGTTGATCCTATTACTCCAAAATTTAAGAAGGGTGATTTTGTAAGAATAAGCAAGTATAGGGAATTGTTTTCTAAAGGATATACACCTAACTGGTCTAATGAAATTTTCCAAATGAAGGAAGTTAAGTTAACCAATCCCACAACATACTTATTAAAAGATAATAAAAAAGAAGATACATTAGGAAGTTTCTATACAGAGGAGTTAAATAAGGTTCTGACTGACATTTATCTCCTTGAAAAAATTTTAAGAAGAAAAGGAAGCAATGCATATATAAAATGGATGGGAATGAATAAATCACACAACTCTTGGACATTAAAAAAAGATTTATTATAATATTTTTATTAATAATAAATTATATAAAACGTTCATTGTATATTTTATTTCTATAATTTTCCTCCAATACATGTTTTAACAATTTTTCAGTATTTTTAATTTTATTTTTGAACCGATATCTATCCAATACATTTGATTCAAAAATATTTTCTCGAGCTCTCTTATATGCATAACTATACACAAACAATATATGGGTTTTATTCTTTTCTTCATTAAATATTACTTTTCTCATATCAAGAACTAGAGCTGTGAAAATGACTAAATACTAACTAATGATGCATAAAAACTTTATTTATTGTTATTATACTATAAAATGGTTGTATATTTAGCGCTAAAGCATTTACTGTACATTTTCTAACTTTCCTTTAACAAATTTATAAAAAAGAATTCCTAAACCTAAGATGTATTTTTTATTTTCACCATAAGAACATTCTCCACTCTCAACTGTTCATACTTTTGACGGTTCTCTAACTAACTTTGTAGTATTTTACAGGTTGTTTACCTTTTTTAGTGACACTTTAGCAACACGATGTTTGTTTAAAAAAGATCACTAATTAGCTCGCTGTCTGCTCACACACTATTAACCTAAAATGTTGATTTTTAAAATTAAATTTAAACTGTTTTTCTTATTTTTACCCTAATGACATCCTCAAGTCCTAGTTGTTCATATTTTTTTATTATTCCCCGTCTTCGTTTCGCGTGAAATTTTTAAAATATGTTAGTAGGTTTGTAACTAGCTTTGCAGTATTTCACAGGTTGTTTAACTTTTTCAGTGACACTTTACCAACACGACGTTTGTTTAAAAAATATCACTAATTAGCTCCATGTCTGCTCACACACTATTAACCGAAAATGTTGTTTTTTAAAATTAAATCTAAACTGTTTTTCTTATTTTTACCCTAATGGCATCCTCAAGTCCTATCTGTTCATATTTTTCAATTATTCTCCGTCTCCGTTTAACGTGAATTTTTAAAATGTTCCGGTAGTTATCCAACTCGTTTGTAGTTCACTCACTCGTTTTTTAACTTCCCTAGTGGCACTTAACACTTCCTCAAGCTCGTCGTGTTTTTGCAACGCGCGCGTGGTTTGCAAAATCTCGTACTCACTAATTTTGTCTTCATCCACACCTGGATCCACGACGTTTTCACCTGCGTTCACGTTCGGGTTCGCGTTCGCGTTGACATCTGCGTCCACTATCACTTTACTTAATTCATAATCCATAGTTTTTAAAATGCCATCACACACCTCTGATGAATAGTTTGAGATGGCTGCACTTATTTCACTTATATCATCCTCCTGCAAAATAAATATTTATATTAGACATCTTGCTTAAAGAAATTTTTTTTGCGATCCCTCAAATTAAAGAAAAATAATTTGGTAACTTAGCTAAGTGGAAAAGTAACTCTTAAATTGATCTACTTCTATTAAGTTGTTAAGATTATTCATAAAAATGAAAAATAAACTATTTTATGAAGGCATAAAAATAGTTTTAAACTATATTATTAAGTTTATATACCTACTTTACTGAAATAATTAAAAGTAATCTTGCTTAAATTGTGAGGGAATAGTAAATCAATATTTTGTTACAGAAAGATAAAATAATTTTTTTGATGTTGTGTTAAGACAACTAAGCAATTATTATTAATTTTATTATTTCCTTTAAAATGACAAAATCATATTTATGGTTAGACATAAACAGATTAGATTTATTAAAATATTTTAAATCACAATAACTTATTTAAAAAATACATACATGTACGTCTTCACTGTCGGATATATTTTCATAAACTGGAACTGGAATATTCTCAAGTTCAATAGATACATTTCTACTAAGGGCTGAAATAATGTGAATATTTGGCTTCGAAAACATTTTACTTTCTATATATGATTGAAGCTAACTTTAGAAAGAAATACATCTATTATATATGTGCAGATATGTAGTGAGGGAATATCGCTATCCTAGAAGATTAACGGTGCAAGTGTAATTTTTTTAATTGCAATTGAAATATGTATTTGATTAGTTTGCAAGATTTATTTATTGACCAATAATTTTAATATACAATTTCCTATATCTTAAAATAATGATATTCAGTTATTACGGTAAATAGTACTGTTATCTGTAACGGCGCAAGTATAATTGTTCAATTGCGCTTGAAAGATTTATCTTTGATCATTAGTTTTACTATCGGTAAATAGTACTGTTTTCCATAACGGTGCAAGTGCAATTTTCTCAATTGTACTTGAAAGATGTATTTGATTAGTATGCAAGATTTATCTATTGACCATTAGTTTTACTATTCAATTTCCTATAATTTATAATAAAAATAAAATATTTTTCCGTTATTACGGTAAATAGTCCTGTTTCCTGTAACGGTTCAAGTATAATATTTTCAATTGTACTTGAAAGATGTATTGGATTAGTATGCAAGATTTATTAGCCATTCATTTTAATGTTCAATTATTACTCTTAAGTGGGATGATATAAATGTTTCCTATAACTTAAAATAAAAAATTAAATAATATTCCGTTATTATGATAAATAAATAGTACTGTTTCCCATAACTTGAAATAAAAATCTTATAGTCATTTGATTTCCAATTATTGCTGTAAATATTAGCAAAAATGTGCAATTATCGCAACCGTCTATCTGTTCCGAAATTAAACTTACAAACTTCTGTTTCACTTCATCAAAAAATTCTTCAATATCTACATACTTTTTCGATGGAAGCAACAGATAACACACAATTCTGTTTTTAAAAGCTGAACTTGAAACTTTTACATTTTCATCACCTTTAGTCACTTTTCTTTTATGTATATTTGATCGTAAATGTGCACTAAGATTTTTTTCCACATGCCATGTATCACAATCTTTACATCGTGATAAAACTAGTTTGGGAATTAGAGGCTTGCTTTCTATTTCACCTTTATTTGAATGTTCACTTTCTTCTATTCTGGGTTTCTTTGTTGTTTGATTTTTTGTAACAGTTTTTCTTTTTTTGCGAGAGGGTCTCATAGGACATGCTTCCCTTTGATGTCTATTCACATTTGATTGATTGTTGAATTTTTTTATCACACTCACTACACTTAAACATTTTCAAAAATTATTCTTCTACAACCGAACCTTCTGTTACAGTTCGAAAATTGCATTTCATAAGTTTGATTATCTCTGTTAAGTTTTCGGTTATAAATTGTTAAAATACATATGTAGACTCTCACCTTAAACATTAATTACTAATTAAGTTACCTGTAATAGCCAAAATTTTCAATATGTTTAGTTTCAAACCTTGTTGATGTTTATATTCCAGGAATGTTTGTATCTTGCAAGACATAGCCAAGTGGATTGATTTCTCTGTTCCTTGTTTGATACACTTGCAGACAGGTTTAATTTCAAATCTTTGTTCTAATTGATTGGTAATTGATAAACTTCTCAAGTTATCAATATAAATAACTTCTTGTGTTTTGAATGTCTCGACTGTTGGAGATCAGCTGTTTTTAAGAAAATCGATAATAGGTCAGTGTCAGATTGACAGTTTCTGTGCATTTTCACAACCACGTCTGGCTAATTTTTGCTTGGTCGCGTGGGTTGACTTCGGTCGCCGTTAGTTTTCTGTGTTGTTGAAAGAGGTTAGTTTCCGTAGATAGGGTTGTCTAATTTTTGTCATTGTTTTGTTTTGGTAACTATGTACGTTGGAGAAAAATAAGAATCGGCCCTTTCGACCATGGACACTGGAAGTTAAAGCACGTTTGTGGAAATAGCTCCCAAGTTTAGTTTCTTTGGGCCGTGCAGGCTAATGTAGTTCCGATAAAGCATCCACAAATGTTTTAAAAAGGGTATGGCTTTGTAGTTTGCCTATTCTTTGGGCAGAATGCCGATTTAAAATGCTTTAATGAACTTCAACAGCGGTCATAGACGGTAAATTGAAACCCTCGTTAGTTATTTGAGGTAGGTTTAAACTTTAGTATCTAATTACCCTCGTTGGGTGTTATGAAATATTTTTCTTTCATGTTGTATATCTAAAATTCGATTTTAGGATTTTTTTTGGTAGGGGCTAAAAGTCCGAGTACAAACTGGAGTACTGGTTTACTTTTGTTGGAAATGCCTGTAGGCGGGACGTGCCAGTTGCCATGTACCATTTGAATTCTTGGAGACTAGCTGTGTAGCAGTATCCACGTTAGCTGTATGAAAGACCATGGGTAGCACGTAAAGTTGCAGCTAAGTATTATTGCCCTGTGTTCATTTTTCTTTAGAAAGTAGTCAACTTAAAACCTTAATATTCTGCATTTGCGTATTGTTTGATATACAGTGTTTTGATAAAGTTTTGCGCCCATGTTATGTACAGAGCTTGTGCAATGTAAACGTGTAGCGTATGTCGACATAGCGTTAAGACGTCACAAGAGTCTCTAGTAGTTCAGAACGTTAGGTAGTCTGTTACAGCTACTTTTGTTGTAAATAAAGTTACAATTTATTATTATAAAGTAAATATTTTTGTTTCCCGGCTAAAGGCCATTTGTTTCTTCTGAATTTAACACTTGTAACTTCGACATTTTAATTTATCTATGCCAAGTGGCTAGTATACTTATCGAGTAACCACAGGTACTCGTAAGATTCTGTATTGTACTTTAAGATTGCTCTTATGGTAGATTTAGTTAGTTGTGGGAGGTTCTTGCACAGACCTTGTGGAAATGCCAAGTCTTAGGCAATGTCCTGGATGTAGGTCTATGTGGCTGCCAGATCAGACTAAACAGTCGTTTTTTTTTACAGTGTAGGTCTGACAGTTGCCTTCTTGTGCAAGACCCTGTCAAACAGGGTTTGACTTTTTGCTTTCTTTTATCGATAACTTTGTAAATTTAAACCTTCAGAACTTTTATTGTCAAACCTAGTACTATCACTTTAATATTTCATTTCACTTATTCATCTTTTAACCTTAAGTATCTATTGTCAACCAAAGTAAGAGGAGCTTCCATTTATAAAACCAAGTAGCCAAAGGCTTAACACCACCTTAAGAATAAATATCTGTATTGGCCTCTGCGAAAATTTGGCTTTTATTTTAAATAGAGTGACTTTGAGGGCTTAAGTGAATGAAAGCTTATAAGAAGCTAGTGTAACCGATGGTGACATAAGTGTTTTTTTTTCCTAGTTTGTTTTTTTCTGAGGCCAAACACTAAAACCTTTAACGGCTTTTAAGTAAAATAAAACTAAGGTGGCGCCTTCAGGATCTGACTTTAACTTACTTACATAAGAGTGCTAAACCTCTCAATCTAGAGACAAAATAGCGAACCTACCCTGAGTTGAGCTAGCTAAGGGGTGTCTGAAGAACATTCTCCAGGGCGTAGTGTTGTCAGAGTAAGGGTGGATAGGTTGCCTTGTCGCAGTTTATTTTAGGTTATCCTAAGGTGAATACTGGCACCCGATTATTCTTTAGGGCAAAATTAGGTTTTTTATAACACTTAATTGTTTGTGGTTTTTTTTTATAACACTCCTTTTTTAATAAATGAGATTGTTTATGTGATTTCAATCCTATATTTATTATTTTTAAATAGTCTTTAAAATGTTTAACATTTATGCTGTCTTGAAGGAATTTATCGCACAGATCAATAGCTTCTTCATACAAAACTAATACTTCTGAGTGTGACAGTATATATTGCTTATTAATGAGAATATGTTCTAGTTTTGAAAACTTTTTCTTTTATTATATTCATCTGCCAATATAACCTTTTTATAATAATCCACTAGCTCTTCTGATGTTTTACACAATCTCAACTGACAACAATACGAACAATATTGTATACTAGCATGATTTTTTACTATTTTTTTACAAACGAAACAACGACATCTTATTACGCTACTAAATGATGTTATGGTAATTCGAGACCATACATGATACATTACTGACTGCTAAGATGTTTGTTATTGTATAAATTATATGTAAGAGATTGTTGGGTTATGGTGGGTAGAGTGGAGAGAGAATTTTGGTAGGTGGTACTATGGGAGGGAGCAGTGTGAGTGGAAGGGGGTTATTTGGATTTGGACTTTCAATTTTTTTCAAGAGTTGGACAGCGCTTCACCCTAAATTAAATGCATATCAGCATATTCTGCGTAAGAATATTCTTCCATTATTGGTACTTATTTTTACGAAGGCGGTTTTGACAAATTCCGTCAATGGTAATTCATTATGCAGGTATTAACGATAACAACCTGATTTTTATCTGTTTGTGTTCAGCATTAGTAACTCTTGAGCGTTTCGCATAAAAATTAATTAATTTCAAAAACCGCCAGTTCTTTCGAAATAAATTAAAAGTACCTGCAGAGGAATAATGAGAGTATTTAAAAAATCAGTTTTCAGCTCTGTCAAATGACACCGGTCAAAATTTTGGACCAACGAGTGTGGTGGCAAGTCTGTTTCTGACTTCCCTGACGATATAAAACATCCACGGTAGTATGGTTTAATGACTCTTTATGACATCTATAAAATATTAAAGTTTCATTAAATTATACAAGGCGGTTCAAAAGGTAGAGCCAAAAAAGCATATCGCTGGATACCCCTTTGGGGCACTGTATGTATCTCCGTTAAGGGTCACTTTAGGGTTTTTTTTTCTGTGACAAATTAGTGTTATTTTGACCTCTCTGTATGCTCCCAAGAAATTGGAACACCCTGTATACGCTATAATCAAATACGACCGATGTCAGGAAATGACAGATATGACGCCATTGTTATTTTTTTGATTTATAAAGTTTTAGAAATAAGGAGAAACGAGCATGTTTTTTTTTTAATTAAATACATTTTGATAATACTTTACAAAACTATACAGTTTTTGTGCTATTTTATGTTATTTTACCTTGAAACAGTTTTTGGCAATTTATTTGCGAGTTACATACACAAAGAATGATGAGCATGCGAGTCCCACGCCAGATTTTATGGAAACCAAGATGCTGCTGACTTATTACTTTTAACCTACATTATTTTTTTTATAATAAATCATATGCATTCTCTATCTTGTCGTTGCTAAAGTCGCAAGACCTTATCTTGAGCTGAAATGAAATCTTTTTTAAAAACAACTAAATTGTTTATCCGAACAAAACTTGCGGCCGTGAGAATAGCAATTGTATTGTATGAATATTAGATTTGTATTAATATTAGTAAACAAAATTATTTTAAAAAATTTTCGAAATGTCTCCCATCTTGCTGAAAACATTTACCAATTCTCGCTTGTAAGGACATTTTTATATTTCTGATCATTGCTGTAATTTTGGCACACCCGTCGATAATTCATTGCCGCGTTTTCTTCAGTCGTGTAGGTTCTCTATTATAGGTCTTTGACATATTCCCATAAACAGCAATTTTTATTGGGGCGGGACACCTCGCATGCCAACTAGTTGGTCCTCTTCTTCCAAGTGATTTTCGTACTCGTAGAATGTGGAACGCATGAAAATGTAGATTTTTTAGAATTCTTTGGACTGACCTCTCACTTATTCGAACTTATTGGTCCCCACATGCTTAGTTAATATTTAAATTTTCAATATTTGTCAATAAACCTCTGAACTGATTTTTCCTCAGTTTTCTTCTTTCTTTCTTTATGTGGTCTGCGCTTCCTGTTTCAACAAAGCGCTCAAGAAGTCTGCTCAAATGTTACGTTCCTGAATGTCGCCTTTCCGGGAACCGAGACACATAAATTCTACGTGCGAGAAAGAAGTTTCTCTAGATCTCAGGCAATAGAAAACCGCAACAGTGATCATCTTCGAAACATCTATTTCTTAAATAAACTATTCGTTTTAAATTTAAGTGCACTTACTTATTTCGAACAAGTAATGTCAAAGTCTATTTAATTAAGAACATGCTTGTTTTTCCATGGTCGCCTAGCAATTTTGTTTGTTAAACTTTGTTATAAGAAGCGACATTTTTGGTTTTTGATAAGTGAGTCAAGTCATCAAGTGAGGAAGCTTTGCTTCAATTTCGCCTTTTGTAATTTTCTTTCTCCTAAATTACAATAAAGACATTATTATTATTATAAATATTTTGACAGCGGTTTAGTATTAGGTATGCATAAATTTTAAATTTAAAAATTAAAAAATCATCGAATAATGGACAGGGTGTCCCAGAATATGTGGGCAATCTCCCGGATTCAAATAGAATACATAAGTACTAGTTGTAATTTAATAATTGGTTAATATAATGGTTACTAGGTAAGTCTCCTTAAAATGGGTCCCTTTATTCACATTCGTCTAACACAGTACGGCTATTTCTTTACATCCTGTACGATAAGGGCACAACAATAAAATTATTGAACAGCCTAAACCTTAACCTAAAGAAAAGGTGCTCTTGATCGACATCGATAGAATGAACTGTTTATGAAAAAAAATATGTTTGTTCATTATGGTTTTTTGCATTGGTTGTCATCTTCATAAAATTCCATTTTTATTGCTATGGTTTTTTTTTGACATGTACCGATTTAAATAAGAATATTTATTTCAGTGTCACTTGAAAATAGACTTTTTTGAAATTTTCGATGTCTTTTCTTCCTTTTCTTCTTGGTTAGTTAATTAGTAATGGAATTTACCTCTGCTGAATATGCCGGCATGCATTTAATGTATGAGCTTGAATTATGAAATATCTTAAAAGCCAGAAGGCTTTGTAAAGAACAATTATAGAAGAATTCCTGATAGGAAAACCTTTAAAAGAGTGTATTGTCGTTTGAGGGAGCCAGGTAAAAACCACGATGTTTTAGTTTTTACTTGTACTTATCGAATGATAGGGATTTAATGTAATGTGTCGTAAATAATTTTAGGAAAGTTTAACTAAGCCAGTCATAATTGTGGAAATCAAATCCATCGCGTTGAGGGTCTTTAAGAAAACATCGTAAATGCCGTAGAAGTAGTGTCCGAAAATTGAATGTCGAGTTTGATTGCCCGAAATCGACGATCTCGAGAATACTTAGAGAGCAATAGCTGTATCTGTACCATCTTCAAAAAGCCCACGTGCTTCTTCTTAAAGACTTTCCGCCGAGAATGGAGTTTTCTAATTGGATTTTAGATCGGCACAGACAAAATTCAAATTTGATTGCTTCAGTTCTCTTCACAGACGAAGCTGGATTTTTTAAAAACGGCATCATAAACTACCATAATTTGCATTTATGGGCAGAGGAAAATCCCCATGCTTCAAAGTTTCTTACACATATATACATAGTTATAAGTCATATCCCATGCTTTTATTGTAACGCATTATCAGCAGCATTTTTAACCCACCAAAGTGTAGGCCTGAATCATCGGGTAACATTTAATTGAACCACTTGTATTGCCAAGAAGGTTAACTGGAGAACTTTATTTAGAATTTCTTTAAAACAATTTGCCAGAACTTTTAGAATCTACCTCTGCCAGTACAACTTGATATGTGGTTCATACATGATGAGGCCCCGCCACATTTTAGTCTAGTAGTTCGAGAACACCCAAACAGGAACATCGAAAATCGATGGCTAGGAAGAGGAGGACAGTGGCTTGGCCTTATCCATCACCTGACCTAAATCCATTAGATTGTTTTTGTGGGGCTATTTAAAAATTTTAGTCTATGCCAATCCAATAGACAATCGAGAAAACTTATTGGAAACGATTAATTTTCATTATCGCGAAATAAGGACTAATGTTGAGCAGGGACGCGCCAAGTATTTTCGGCGCCATTGTGCGAAATAATGATAGGCGCCTTTAACCAATATTATAATATTGAGTTAAAATTACCACCCTTCTCTCATAGTTGAAATTTTTGAAGAAAACGCTATACTTTTTAGTACTAATGTCTATATTTATTTGTGACAAACAGAAAGTACACAAAAATATAAATAGAATACGAAACAACAGTAACAAAGCAAAAATAGTATCAAAGTTACGAAACATTAATTCAAAATATTAAAAAAAAATAAAGAAATAAAATAGCGATTGTTTTGAAACAAATACATGATCATGATACATCATGGAGAGGACACACAAAAATTGAACTTTTCTAGCTTCACTTTTTGCAAATTCATTAACAAGATTTTCCATTTCAAGTTGCTTTTAAACGTCAGACTATATTATATTAATGGCAGCAATATTTTCTAACCGCTCTTGACTCATTCTAGATCGTAAATAACTTTTAATAAACTTTAATTTAGAGAATGACCTCTCGGCTGTAGCTACAGAAATTGGAATGGTTAATAGTATGCGCAATGCAATCGTAATGTTTGGAAATGAGTGGGTTAGGTTATTTATTGCAATGTAATTAAGTGGTTTTACTACAGACGTCGCGTCTTTGTCGCCATTTTGCAGAAATTGTAATTCGTGAAAAAGTTCTGTTCCGTCTATATCTTTCTCGTTTCGATCTTGGTCAGAATATTTGCCGAAATCCTCAACATTCCACAAAAAATTAAAAACATCAAAATGACACGATAACAGTTTAAATATTTCATGTACGGATGAAAGAGTAATGTCTAGCATTCCGAACAAGCAATTTGTGAGAAAAGGGGCCCATTTTAAGGATATTACCTAGTAACCATCATATAAAAAATTATTAAATTATACGCAGTACTTCAAAAGTTATATAAAAACAAACGATTTTTAGGGGCGTTCTTTATAGGCCCTTATCTACATAGGGAGGGGGGGGGGGAGGAAAAATTTATAGAAACTTATGCAATTATTTTATGTGTTCTATCTGAATCCGGGAGATTGCCCACATATTCGGGGACACTCTGCATAGTGTTCCATTTGAACAACCTAAGAAAAATTAGTTTAAAACGTGTCATTTTTGAAATCTTATGGTTAGCATCTTTTTTGAAATAGGTAAATACTTATTAGTTATCTCTAGACCCTTTGCCATAAATCTTACACAATGTCGTGGTTAAAAAAATGGTTTTAGATAGTTTTATGTTTTTTTTTCCAGGGCTGCTTTTTTTTGTTTCTAATTTATTACTCTTAAAGTATGAAAGGAAATGAAATAAAATTGTAGGCAATTTTAAGGGCCTAATGTCCTGTAAATGATGGAGTATTTGAAACTGTTTGTGGAACACCCTGTATAAAACAGATAAATACTATTCGATTCATAGGATCTGTAGGCCCCTTGCCATAAATCTCACATAATGTCGTGGTTAAACAAAATTCTTTTGGATAGTTTTGTATTTATTTTTCCCCATGGCTGCAAAACTCTGTTTTTTAGTTTTTATTATTGCTCTCAAAGTACCAAATTAAATCAAATAAAAATTTAGGCAATTAGAAACCACGCTAACATGAACCTAACTATGTAAAAACGGGGGTGTTCCTTTTAGAAAAATACAGTTATCATTCATTTTTAAGCCACATCTTATGATACAGTATAAGTGAGCATAAGGCTACAAATTCGTAACTTAATTCGGATAGGAGTAACGAAAGCCTGACGTTGGGTTCCAGGACCCTATATAGTACGTGTATATTTATTTTTATTGAAAACAATTCTTGTAAATTCGGACAAAAACTTTTTTTTTCCTTGGGCGATTTAGTAACGTTGTTAAAATATCTTCTAAAGAATTGTTCATTATTATATAGTCATACAGGGTGGTCCAACGAAAACTTAACACCTCGATTTTCCTGCTTTAAAATAAAAATGTGGAAAATCGCTCGGACCCGTCGATTTCTGATTCGAGGGGGAATAACTTTTCCGCTTTTTTCGTCTCCGTAACTTCAACCCCCTAACGGGGGTGAGTACAACCCCCTGATTATGAATAGGGATGAGGGGTGTTGCGATAACTCATTTTGAAGATCTTATTGAGTACTATCTGACCCTAAAATTTTGCTTCAAAATTTTCATCTTTAACGAAATGACAGCTAAAATAGTCGAAGACTACTTACTTTTGTGATTAGTTTAATAAATGCTGAAAATGGCCACCATTTACTTGCATGCAGTAAAGAACGCTGGTGTATGAGTAGAGAATGTGGAATTTACCTCGAGGATATTACTCTTATCAGACGCATTTGAATTATTTATTTATTTGTTAATTTTTTTGTCCAAAAAAGTAGACGGACCATATTTTTGATTTACCTTAGTCTATCGTGAATTTTTAAGAACGTTAAAACTGTGTCAAAGCGATTGTAACTTTGTAGTAGAATTAAAATGGTGTATTCCGTAGAAGAAAGAGTGGAAATGATAAAATTATTTTTTAGAAATAACGACTCTGCGCGAGTAACAGCGGCTTTATTTAATGAACAACATCCTGAAAAAAATGTATCCGCTGCTTACGTTGTGCAACTGGTTGCCAAATTTGACGCTACTGGTTCAGTCGGAAACAAAAAGAGGGTGTATGAAAGAGACGAAGCGAGGGAAGTGGCTGTCTTAGGTCAAGTAGCAATGGATCCGACCCTTAATACTAGGAAATTGTCCGATGTATCTGGTGTTTCACGCACAACAATCATGAGAATCCTTAAACAACATAAGTTCCATCCTTTTAAGAGACGACTGGTTCAGGAACTGAATGAGGATGATTTCGATCGCCGACTCCAGTTCTGTGAAGTGGTCAGTGGAATTATTAACAATAATCCTAACTAAATGTTCAATATCTGTTTCTCGGATGAGTGTTCATTTTACCTTAATGGCATTGTAAACAGGCATAACTGTCGGTATTGGTCAGATGAAAATCCAAGATTATTTCGTGAAGTGCATACTCAGCATCCCCAAAAGTTAAATGTTTGGGCGGGTATTTATGGAAATCACATAATCGGTCCTTTTTTTGTACCCGGTAATCTCACTGGCCAAATTTATTTAGAACTATTAGAGAACGCTATTTATCCAGCCCTCGTTTAAGTATTGGAGAATGAAGAAGACCATGTAACTATCATTTTTCAACAAAATGGCGCACCACCTCATTTCGCTCATCCTGTGCGTCAGTTCTTAGATGAAAATTTTCCTCAGGCCTGGATTGGAAGAAGGGGACATATTGAGTGGCCACCCAGATCACCTGATCTGGCTCCGCTGGACTTTTTTCTATGGGGTCACCTGAAATCTAAGATTTACGCTACCCAGCCTGAGTCACTGGATGATTTGCGAATTCGGATCATTAATGAATGCCGTCAAATTACACCAGAAATGTTGAGTAATGTACTTGAACGTTTTGAGCAAAATTTATTTTACTGCATGGAAGTGAATGGTGGCCATTTTCAGCATTTAATAAACTAATCACAAAAGTTAGCTAAGTTATTTTAGCTGTCATTTCGTTAAAGATGAAAATTTTGAAGCGAAAGTTTAGGATCAGATAGTACTCGACAAGATCTTCAAAATGAGGTATCGCAACACCCCTCATCCCTATTCACAATCAGGGGGTTGTGCTCACCCCCGTTAGGGGGTTGAAGTTACGGAGACGAAAAAAGCGGAAAAGTTATTCCCTCTCGAATCAGAAATCGACGGGTCCGAGCGATATTCCACATTTTCATTCTAAAGCAGGAAAATCGAGGTGTTAAGTTTTCGTTGGACCACCCTGTATAGCTCAGAGCATATATTTATAATACTACTCACGGCTGGCAGTGCAAAAAACGAAATTCCTAGTAACGAACAAAACGAAGCGATTATTTTTCCTTGCCACGTAAAAGGAACCATATCGCCATACCCTACAGTGCAAAGCGTTATCTAAAAATATATAAAGAAGTTAGATATTAATTTTGTTAGGCGAACGTGGGTGTAACTTACCACTCCCCACCATAGGGCTTGAGCAAAATTCGTAAACTTTGTATTTGGTACGTCTTTTTCCGCTAAGAATACAAGAAATGATGCAAAAATTAGGCCTAAAAATCCTATATATAGGGTTGTCATTAATTCCTAAAAACAAGAAATTTCACAAATCACAATCATGACTAATTTTTGTAAAAAACAGTGAATTTATTTATAGATGTGTCATAGGGTTTTATTTACATGGTAAATTTTTAATGCCATTTTGGACACTCTTTGTAGCGTTTTCAACCCCTCAAACAACGTACCCCCACAACTCAACCAAAGTATCTTCATACATTTATAAATAAGTAGAATAATGAGTTCGAGCGAAATATTAAGTCAACTTGTAAATGAAAAAAGTTGCGCAGAGTGAATCTACGATGTGATAAAACAGTTCTATACATATTTAGATACATTTTACAAAAAAACTATTTACGCTCTGCTATATGGTTGGTAAATGTGCACATTTTAAAAATATTGACTCCTATACAGGGCGTGCCAAAAAAGTGTTTAGGAGCAAAGTTGTATTTGGTATAGTATATTATCGTATTTTTAGATTCCAGGCTTTAATACATTTTTTTTTACTATATGCATAATATGTCTAAACCTTATAGCTTAAAGTTCTTGAGAGTTTTAGGGTTTTAACGAAAAATTCGTAAATTCAAGTATCAATTTACTAAGCTATGCCCTTAATCTTGCGAGAAAAACATTTATATTTGGCGTCAGCAAAGGCTAAGGTATAACAAATATTACGCTCGTAAGATATTTGAAATATATAATAGAGGATGTTTATTTACAATTCCAAATCTGAAAAAGTTTTAATTAATAAATATGATGACTTTCTCAAATAAAAAAACCTATATATTTTTGTCTGGTCTTTTAGACCATCGATAAACTTATAACTTTCGTTTAGCATACCCTATATCTATCTTTAATGGTTTATGAACTATCAAAATTTAATAATTGTACATAAACAAGTTTTCTTACCACTAAAAAATTTAAAGAATCATTAACAACAATTAATTTATTAACTGATTAATTTAATCAGAAGTTCAGAATAAATCATTATAATATAGTAATTATAATAATAATAAACTAATTATTATATCTTAAAATATGTTCTACTATATTGAAAATTAAGTTTATAATTATACGTACTATATTGAATATAAGTTATCTAAAAATGAAAAAAAAAATATAACAATTCACAATTATGTCATTTTGGTGAATGAAATATAAGTGAAGCACCTCGTGTTATAGAAAGTAAAGAATGATTAAAAAAATATATAATCAAGCCGAAAAGATAATCAATATGAATTATATGTCTTATTAACCAACTTAGATGAGATTGGAAACAAAAAATATTGATCAGAAAGTTAAACCCATAGTGTGTACTATAGAATTAAGATTTTTATTGGTTTATTTAAATTTTCACTAAATAGAATAGAAAAATTATCAAATAACTTAAGTACAGATAAGTTTAAAAATATAGAAAGTTTACACGTAAAGATTTGGTGGAGTTATCGATCGAGAAAGGTACCGTAAAAGGGGTGACTTCAGCCACTTGGGGCGACTTTGCACAACAAGTTGATTTTCTGTAAATCTGTTGCTAGTGGCAATGATTTTATGCACATGTTTAGTTGGCTTAATAGTTGCCTTCACATACCGGTCTGTTGCGGTCGCTAATCAAGCGAGGTGTTCCGTTTCTCGTCAATTTATCGGATATTGGGCCGGAATGACAAAAAAGTTCTGGGCGGTATAATCTACCAAGATTATAGATCAGAATTACTAGAAACGGTCATCTGTGATGTGAAAACCCACAAGAGAAACATACGGAAAGCTGACAAATTTTATGGTGTACCTGGAGCCATTATTAGCGACAAACTTAATGAAACTCATGTCAAGAAAGGGGTCCAGACATTACTATCGTCAAAAGAAGACGAAAGAAGAAGAAAGACGAAAACTATGAATATGCTTTGGAAACAATTTAATATTGAAAATTTAAAACAATATATTATGTACATGCAGGGTGTCCGTTTAGTGTGGCGAAGTACAATAGCTCCGTTTGTATTTACAATACACAAAAAATGTTAATATAAAAGTTGAAGGGTAGCAAGTGAGTTATAACGTAAAACTATTTTTGACTCTATATATTGAATTTTTTTTTTTAATAGAACACCCAATATCTTACCATATTTTTAATTTCTACATAAAATTACATTTATTTTTCTTTAAGAGCATTATAAGTCTAAACATAATAGCTTCCGAGATATCGACGTTTGAAAAATGACATTTTTGAACTTTGACAGTTTCTAACTGCATAACGGTACGTCTTAGAGCAATACGGGTTACGTGTCCCTATCTTACTTTTTTATTACCATCCTAAAAGTGTCAACTTCCGGTCACACCGGAAGTACTGTATTTTCGGATTTTGGTTTGACCAGAAGTTGACAGTTTTAGGATGGTAATAAAAAAGTAAGGTAGGGACACGTAAGCCGTATTGCTCTAAGACGTACCGTTATGCAGTTAGAAGCTGTCAAAGTTCAAAAATGTCATTTTGCAAAAGTCGATATCTCGGAAGCTATTATGTTTAGACTTATAATGCTCTTAAAGAAAAATAATTGTAATTTTATGTAGAAACCAAAAATATGGTAAGATATAGGGTGTTCTATTAAAAAAAAAAGAAATTATTGTTCCTCTTTGTTGAGCCACCCTATAGAGTCAAAAATAATTTTACGTTATAACTCACTTACTGTCCTTCAACTTTTATATTAACATTTTTCGTGTATTATAAATACAAACGGAGCTATTCTACTTTGCCACACTAAACGGCCACCCTGTATATTGTACAGGGTTTTCAGAGATATTTTCGGTCCTATCTACAGGGTTCCCTATAAGAGATGCACAAAAAATTTAAATGTAGAAGTTGTGGGGTTATTAACCACCAGAAAATTAAAAAAAAAAAATAGATAAGCGACGTTCTAAAAGCTAAGAAAAATTTAAAAATTGTTTTTTTTTAATGAAACACCCCCTATATTTTCTATTTTTCTGAAAGATCTTTCTTTTCTGATTCCAAAAGTATATAGTTTGTCTATATTTGCATGAACCGTCATTAAATTATATTCGATTCGTTATTGTAAGCGGCACCATACGATAAAAATTATTATGAGTAGAGCGCCTTGGAAAACAATTGTATGGCACAATTTAGTTTTCAATAAGGAACTACTGTCAATGTAAGAATCTATAATATAGAGGAAAAACATTCGCATATTTTTTAAAATGGGTTATTCCTCTGAAGAAAAATCAGATGTGATCCGTTTATCCTATAAGCATGCTAATAATGGACCAAGAACTCAACGCCAATACCGCATTACCTATCCAGGAAGAAGACCCGCGCCATGCGTTGACACAATAAGATACGTAGTGCGGCAATTTGAGTTGAGACACTGTCTCGAACGTAAGAAAAGGACATTTACAAGAAATTTGAAGAAGATTTAGATGTCTTACTCTTTTTTGAAGGTAAATTTTAAATTCCTTTTTTATAGGTAAAATACTTTGGTTATTTTTTATAGAAATGCCTGAACGGTCCATACCTGATGCTGGATTTTAAAAAAGAACAAATATCATCCTTTTAAGTTTTTGCCAGTCCAAGGGCTAACCGAAAATAATATCCAGCAGAGATTAGAATTTTGTGTCAATATTACTAGAAGACTAGATGGAAATGCAGATTTTCTAAATAAAATAATTTTTACGGACGAAGACACATTTACCACAAGTGGAATGTTTAATCGCAAAAATAAACACTTTTGGTCGTCAACAAATCCGCACAAAATCCAAGAAGTAAAAATTCAAGGTCGCAGTAGCGTAAATGTTTGGTGCGGTCTGTTTGCTGGCAGAATTATTGGTCCAATCATTTTCCGAAGTAGCTTAACATGTCCACGGTATCTTCATTTCCTGGAAAATGATATAGAACATCTTTTAGAGGAACTTCCCATTTATGATTATAATAGTCTAATTTGGCAGCAAGATGGCGCACCGGCCCATAATGTCATACCTGTCACCAATTACCTTAATGACAGATATAATTTATTGATAGGAAGAAGGGGTCTTATTCCATGGCCAGCCAACAGCCCCGACCTTTCACCCCTGGACATATTTTTGTGGGGCTATTTAAAACATCGCATTTATTATAATAGGACGCGAAATATCCAAATTCTCGAAGATAGAATTCGTGATGAAATCCGAGTTTTAAATACGGATCATCCGAATTTTATAGTAGATACAATTAATAGCAAATTAAGGACAAATATTCAGAATTGTATCAGAAATGGAGGAGGTTATATTGAGAACCAGTAAAATACACCCATATATTACAGCTACTAGTTAATTTAGTTTATTTATTTATTTGTTTGTATTTTGTTTGAAAGACTACAATGATTGATTTATATTTTTAATACAGAATGTTTATAACCTCTTTAATCTTATTTTTAAATTGACTGTTCCCTATTAAAAACTAAACACTGTCGGGCAATAATTATTGTTTTCCAAGGCACTCAACTCATAATTTTTATTACTTTATGGTGCCGCTTACAATAACGAATCGAAAATAATTTAATGACGGTTCATGCAAATATAGACAAACAAAATATACAGGCTGTTTCATTAAAAAAAAAACAATTTTTAAATTTTTCTTAGCTTTCAGAACGTCACTTGTCTATTTTTTTTTAAATTTTCTGGCGGTTCAGATAAAACCCCACAACTTCTACATTTAAAGTTTTTTTGTATCTCTTATAGGAAACCTTGTAGATATGACCGAAAATATCTCTGAAAACCCTGTACATATGCATATACAGTGTGGCCCAAATTGGGCCTACATGTATGGGGATCTTGGAAACTATAGAAGATAGAGAAACGGTTAAATGGGGAAAGTTTTTGACAATTATATTTCTAACTGAAAACCGTTTAGTACGCGGCCCTATCTTTTTTGGTTTTTAAAATATGTTGAAAAAACCAAAAAGATGTATTTTCGAAAATATGCTGTAGATTTCTTATTATTCACTATTTTGGCAATCTGTAAAAACATTTTTAAAGCAACTTTTTAAGTAGATTTCAGTTCTGCAATTTAATTTTGAACACGACGTTTCAGTTATTTTATACCATCATCAGGTTCATTTTTTCTTATGGGCGCCATATTGTATTTTATACTTAAAAGGTAGCTTATGACGTCCGCTTTTCAACGATGTATTATTTGTTGGAAAATAAATAAAATTGACTTGAAAAAAAAAGAAAATTAATTTTCGCAGCACGTCAAATTTGAGAAGAACACATTAGGCAGGGTTAAATTTGTTTAAAATATCATAATATTATAATACATTATTTTATTTTTTCCTTATGGTTAAAAATCTCATATTAACATTTCAAATAAAGAAAACTAAAAACGCAATGATTAATAATTATTGTTTTGAAAAGAAAATAAGAAAAAATATCTAACTTACTATACTTATTCAAAATGTTGGCCGTTTTTATTAATACATTTTTGACACTTTTTTAACACAGTATTGATGACCCTGCGAAGCGTGTTGCCATTTATGCTCGTAAACACATTCCTCACTCTCTCTTCTAATTCTTGTACAGATTCCGGGGGTTCAAACTCATATACTTCATTTTTTACATAACCCCATAAATAAAAATCGAGAGGAGTTATATCAGGGGATCTAGCAGGCCAATTAACTGGTCCGCCGTTTCAAATTAATTTGTCATCAAATATCTGTCTTAAGAAAGTTTGAACTTCCCGAACATTATGTGCGGGACAACCGTCTTGTTGAAACCAAATATTATTCAATTGATCTTGAGGAACTCTTGCTCTAATTGCCGGTAATATTTGATCTTCTAAGAGCTCCAAGTATCTTTGGCCATTCAACGTATGATTATAAAAGAATGGTCCTATAAGTCTGTTGTCTAAAATGTAAGGAGAAAAGTAAATCTGGGTTACTTAATACCTGCTATGTATTTAGCAAGCTAGGTGACATTACTTACCATACATACCACACCATACATTAAAACCAAATCGGGTTTGCAGTCTTCGTTGAGCCAATTGGTGAGGGTTTTCTGTTGCCCAAAAATGATGGTTCGGTCTATTAAATACCCCGCAGTTTGTAAAATGTGATTCATCGGTCCAAATTACAAGACGACTGAAATCATGATTTTGTTCACATTGATTCACATACCAATTTGAAAACTGCATTCTTCTTGGATAATCCGTTTCTCCTAAACCCTGAACTATAGTTGGCTTGTATGGTTGATATTTATTTTCCTTAAGGACTCTTTGTATGGTACTTCGCGGGGTTGGTAAGTCTCTTGCCGACGCTCTTGTAGATTATGATGTCGGAGCGGCATTAAAATAGGCTCTGATATTTTCGTCACGCTCGTTATTACCTACTTTTTCGTAACTCTTGGGCCGCGGTTTTTCAAAACTTCCATGGTTTCTCAGGTTCATAACAATTTTTGGAAAAAGTCTGACACTTGGCTGCGGTCTTTCAGGAAAATTTTCAAAAAACCTTTCTAATGCAAGGTTTGCATTTCTGTTGCAATGAATGTAACATTCTAGCAAATCAAATTTTTCTTCGTGAGAAAAACGCAATGCCATTTTCTTTTAAATTCAGAATACACAAATAAATCGTTATTATTAGATAATAATAATAAAAACTATTATACTTTTACTCGTTCTGACAAGTAATATTTTTGTTTCATTTTCAAACGGTAGTGGTTGGTCATAGGCTACTGGATTTTATTTTTGATTCATAGGTTATTGTAATATTGTTGATTGAAACAATGCAAGCAGTGTTTTGTAAATACTACAAAATGTAAACCTTTTAATTGGTATTCAATTTAGGGAGTTATAGTGCAGTTGTCAAATTTGACGTGTTGCGAAAATTAATTTTCTTTATTTTTCAAGTCAATTTCATTTATTTTCCAACAAATAATACATCGTTGAAAAGCGGACGTCATAAGCTACCTTTTAAGTATAAAATACAATATAGCGCCCATAAGAAAAAATGAACCTGATGATGGTATAAAATAACTGAAACGTCGTGTTCTAAATTAAATTGCAGAACTGAAATCTACTTAAAAAGTTGCTTTAAAAATATTTTTACAGATTGCCAAAATAGTGAATAATAAGAAATCTACAGCATATTTTCGAAAATACATCTTTCTGGTTTTTTCAACATATTTCAAAAACCAAAAAAGATAGGGCCGCGTACTAAACGGTTTTCGGTTAGAGATATAATTGTCAAAAACTTTCCCCATTTAACCGTTTCTCTATCTTCTATAGTTTCCAAGATCCCCATACATGTAGGCCCAATTTGGGCCACACTGTATTGTAGAAAATTTTAGAGATATTTCATTAAACTTTTATAAATTAGAACGGGCTTGGTATTTTAGTATACCGGGATACACATGGGATCATATGTTGACAAAGACGAAACAAGAATTAGAAAAATTTTTTTAACAAATTATGATATGGTATTCATAATTGAGAGAAGAATTCGAAGAGGTATATCCCAATGTTGTCATAGCATGCAAAAGCAGCTTAATACTAAATATATGAAACCATATTATTCTAAAAGAAAATCTGAATATACAGGATGTCTGGTAAGAACGTTCTAGTTTCTGGGGAGCATAGAGAAGAGGTCAAAATAACCCTAACTAGTCATAGAAAATAAAGTCTTAAAGTGCCCCTTAACGGAGATACAGTGCCCCAAAGGGGTACCCAGCGATTTACTTTTTTGACTCTAACTTTTGAACGGACTTGTATAATTTAATGAAATTTTAATATTTTATAGAGGGCATAAGGAGTCAATAAACCATACTACAGTAGACGTTTTACATCGCCAGGGAAGTAAGGAACGGACTTGCCACCACACTCGTTGGTCCAAAATATTGACCAGTGACATTTAACAGAGCTAAAAACCGATTTTTTAAATACTCTGCTCATTCCTCTTCAAAAAAGGTACTCTTAATTTATTTCGATAAAACTGGCGGTTTTCGAAATAAATCGGTTTTTATGCGAAACACTCAAAAGTTAATAAAGAAAAACGCAAACAGACAAAAATCAGGTTGTAATTGTTAAAACCTACATAGTCAATTATTACTATTGACGAAACTTAGAACCGCCTTCAAGTAAAAATTATTAAGTCAAAAAAACCTTTCAAAGGGTTGATCGAAGCTTAAGGGAAACAGGTAAAAGATGATTAGAAAGTAATTATTAGAGTTAACGAATTATTTTTTTAAATTTTTGATTCAGGGTCATTTTAGCCGCGACGTGGCGATGAGGGAACTCCCAGGAGAGCACGAAACCCTTAGGTAGAAGAAAACATTTTGCAAAGATATTGCTGACAATTCCTCAAACAGCATAAGAAAGATTGCGACACAAAACAATTTTACAAAATGGGTTGTACATGAAACTCTAAAAGAACAGTTACTTCACCCGTACCATGTTCAAAAACTATACGCTATGTCTCCGGATGATCATCCAGGAAGACTTCAATACTCGAACTGGTTTATACAGCAACATAGCGTAAATCTAAATTTTTCTAACCTTATTTTGTTTACGGATCAAGCCGGTTTTAAAGGAGATGGCATAATAAACTCACACAATTTACATTTTTGGGCTGATTAAAAATGCGCACGCCATAAACAAAACAAAAGTTGGAAAGCGCTTCCCAAAAATTAAATGCACATCAGCATACCCTACGCATTTTATTTTTACCTGTTTGTGTTTAGCATTAGTAACATTTAAGTGTTTCACATAGAAACCGATTTACCTCGAAAACCGCCAGTTTGATCGAAATAAGCCAAAATTACCTTTTTTGAAGAGTAGTGACCAGAGTATTTAGAAAAGCAGTTTTCAGCTGTGTCAAGTGAAGCCGGTCAATATTTTGGACCAACGAGTGTAGTGGTAAGTCCGTTCCTGACATCCCTGACGATGTAAAACATCTACTGTAGTATGGTTTAATGACTCTTTATGGCCTCTATAAAATAGTACAATGTTATTAAATTATATAAGTCGGTTCAAAAGTTAGAGCCAGAAAGGTACATTTCCGGGTACTCCTTTCGGGCTCTGTATCTCTGTTAAGGAGATTTTTTTTTCTATGACAAATTATGGTTACTTTCAGCTCCTCTTTATGCTACCCAGAAATTAGGAGGTATTTACCAGACAATAATTTTGAACTGCCTCCTGTACCACAGAATAATATACTAAAAAATTTTCCATGGCCTCGGAAATTACCATTAATCGACTTCTTTTTAAAAAAATACGATAAAAAAATTAATTTAATACGAATTAATCTGCAAAATCTTGTCAGAGATGGATCCAAGACTAAATCCGGAACAGAAGCAGCATTTTTAACAGAAGGAGATTCTGAACATTTTGAAACAAACATGCTAGCTTACAGCTAACGCGCTTGCAATAAGTGAATCTCGAATATACATTACAAACAATAATCAATGGAAGGTTGAAATTAGAAATAGGTATTGCTGTATTTCATTTAACGAATACAAAAACAATGGCGAATGAAATAAAAAACCTGATTTAGAATGAGTACCTTATCGGATGGTGGTTGTCGATAATTATCTTGAACTCTTTGACTATTATTTATATGTTGCAACGAAACGATTATTTTAACTGCATAACTTTAATTTCAAATCTTTTACAAACGAACCACTTACTTATTATTTATTTTACTTAATTATCTCCCGACTTTAAAAGTACAGTAGAATCACTTGTATGCTATCACTACCCTCGTACATTGCATATAATAGTGTGGTCCATAATTTTCTAAATGGAAATTTTCTCTTACCTCTCATTACCAGTCATCGTAATTAAGACATGCACTGATAAATTGACACCGACATTTTGTAGGCTTTTTAACTTATCTTAAGAAAGAGAATATTTCCTTCTTGCTGGAAAGCTGCGCGAGTCCAGCCTATACCCAAAAAAGGCAAGAAAACCTTGCCAAACAACTATCGTCCAGTCGCATTGCTTTCCGTTATATCAAATGTTATGGAGAAGGCTTCAATGAAAAATTATTAAAGTACCTGAAAGGCTTCAACAGTATTAGTGACCGCCAGTAGGCTTCCTTAAGTTCAATAGGAGACCTTCTCGCTTATGTTACTCACGTTTGGAAGAACGCAATAGAACACCATGAAGTGTCCCGTGCGGTAGCACTGGACAATTCCAACGCCTTTGACCGATTATGGCATGAGGAGCTTTTAAATAAAGTGAGACCATATGGAATGCCGGTTCAATTTTGGTTCATGGCTGTCAAGCTTTCTTAAAGACCGCTCTCTGCGAGTAGCGATGGACGGATTTCTTTCAGACACATTTAACATGAACGCTGGAGTCCCTCAAGGTTCTATATTTTCGCGCACTCTTTTTTACTATACATTAACGATTTTTTGGAATCATCTGATAAACAACTTGGAATGCCTTGAACATCGAAGGCAGGTTAGCGACTTAAGTCTATTTTAAAAATATTTTTATGGCAAGTGCTCAACTTAGGTTGCCTGTTTGATTTCACCCAGAGCGGTGCATGATAGAAATACACGCCAAGCCACTGCAGCCCACCCGTACGTAGTTCAGGTTAGTATTCCACGAACGGCACTGTTTAAAAATTCTTTAATCTGGAGAACGTCATCACTCTGGAACGACCTCCCTGAGGACGTGGTCCTCAACAACGAGTATAAATTTCCAAAGATTCAAGACCAACGTGAACCTGCACACACGCACCGCTCCCAGAGCGCCATAAAGAATTAGTCCTGCAGTGCTGTGCCTACTCATTAAAATAAAAAAAAAAGTAAATTTGCATTAGAAACAAAAACGGAAGTTTTATCGGCGGAGCCATATTAAGATTAAATAAAAATGAAATAAAAAGTCTGACCAACTCTGGGTTAATACGGCATCACTCCTATTCTTTCGGTTGTCGGAGAACTCGGATCGGACTGAGTACCTCAACGGTCGGTGATCTCGGAGAGAAAAGATATCTCAAGCGCCTTTCGCTTCTACGATACTTATCACTATTATTAGATTTATGTAACAAAATTTGTCCGGAATAATTATATTCGTCATTTGTTTATTTAATTATCTTTTGGTTAAGCCCAAACCCTTTTATTGTCCTAATCCGTCGTGGGGTATCTCATATTCTTCTTCTCTTCGGTTGGTAATACTTGCGACAGCCAGCTGTCGTTTTGAGGAGAAATAGTTCTTCAGAATTTTCGTGGCTTTTTATTCTGATCCTTCGATTAAGAAAGATGCCAATTTTCTTAAAAAGACCAAAAACTCTTTTCACTCCCCTTTTAGAGGTAAGCCATCTTTAATTTTACTGTTCATTTCGTTGTTTATTTATTCGGGATTCAGTGTTTATTTATTTATTGTTATTTTAAGGGGTTGTCGGTTTTTTAAAATGCTTATAGTATTAGTGTTCTGATAAACCGATAAGGTACAAGCCCGATGTATTATCATGAGTTAATCTTTTCGATTTAAGATGTTTTTTGATTCGCTTTTCAAAGGTTCTGCCCGTTTGACAACAAGTCTGAGGAACAGGAACAACATTGTAGTTTCTTCCTATACCCTACTATTGTTTCGATCGATTACTTTATCTTTAAGGTGTGAAAATAAAGTAGAGATTGAAGTATGTGAGTTAAAAGAAATGAAAATTTTTTGGTTAAATTTCTTCGGAAAGTTTAGAATGACAAAAGGTGGGTGTCAAATTTTTTAATTTTTAATTAATTTGGTAAAAGAGTTTTCTTCAAAACTGCTTTGTTTATTAAATTTATTATATGTAGAAAAAATACATTTTTAATATAAGAATAAAGAAAGTCTATGAAAAGAAAACGATAATACAGCTGCAAATTTAGCGAAAATATAGTGATTTCTATCAGGTGATCAGTTTGACTTGATAGATGGAGGAATTGTACATAATATTTAACGGGCTTACTTTGTTAAAACAATCTGAAAAACATTAACTCAATTGCTAAATGCTAAAACTACCAGTTGAATAAAAAATAATTAATATGATATTGCAAAGTTTCATCCTCACTATTAATATGGAATAATCAATAGCTATCAATCTGTTTTCATCTGATTTTGTAAAGCGTACCTCTTAACTAATACATACCATTACCATTTTCTGCTTGTTGATAAAAAAAACTGGGTATCTGCTATCTTAAGCTTAAGCAAGGAATTTTTGACTATTAAATTGCTCCTAAATTATATAAAATATTAGAGAAAGTATCAAGTTAAAAAAAGTATTTTTTCTATTTGCCGATTCAGATATTAATATAAAATTTAGAACACAAAAAAAATGGAAGTTAGGGTAATAATTTACCAATAAAATAAACAAAAATGCGGTATGGCCCACTAGCTTGATTTTGGTTGGCATAACAAATAAGGAGAAAGTGACTAAAACTAATTTCGTAATTCTGTTTAAGATCTCACCAACAATATTTTAAAACCTGCACCAGACAGTCAATCAGAATCATAGACACTCATAAAAATGTTTCCTTATATAAGATAATCGATATGCAGAATACTGCGTCAAGCCTTAATACTTCTGGTTTTTAGTTCCTACACGTCACTAGACCACCCCCTTCATATTATTAAAAACATCGGATGATTAGGTCTCCCTAATTGAAAAAACTAATGGCGTGAGATTAGGACTTTGCGCAGGCTATTTAAAGGGACCAAAATGTCCAGTCCAGCTGGCGCTTCATCATGCTGAAATATAATTTCTAAATTATTTGGTTATGTTCGCAAGATCTACTTCTGTTTGCAAATTTTCGGATATTCGGTTGTTAATGTAGGTACATACAGTCTACGAAATATGATCGATAATATTGGTTTTTAAAATCTTTGCCCAAACATTGTTTCTTCACGATATATTGTGAATATAATTAGTAAATGGCACAAGAATATTCTCAAATATTCTGATATTTTCTTTGTTAATAGCCCCATTGATACAGAAGGCACTCTTAAGCTGCTCTACGTGGCCGGGTAGGGCGATCCACATATGTTTGTGGCATAAGGTGTTACCACAGTCTGGCGTTTTAGTAAAAGAAAGATTTTGTAGTTTAGTTCTCAGAAATAACAATACAAAAGTGTTGATTCGATTGTCTAATCTAAATAGAACTAAATCCCAAGGATAATTAAATTAACCTCAGTTGCAAGGTGTCTTACGTGTCAACAATTCAACATGAACATAAGAAGTTGTCACTGTAAAAATGACTTAAGGTTAAATTGATGTAAACATCAAAAAGTTACCAAATCGTGGAACAAGCGAAGCATGTTAAAGTAATAATATATTTTATTAAATCAGGCAATATTTCATATGTTAAGGCAGGTCAGAAAACCGCGCCCCATCACTGTGAAAGATCCTAATCAGTTAGGTATGGGGCTAATTTAACTTTAAGTAACTTTTGCATTTTTTAAATATTAAAATTTATTCTAGTCTTACCATCAAAATTGGTATCTTAAGGTATTTTTAATACCCTACGTTTTATATGTTTTAAAATTAAACTCTTTTGTGCATAAACTAGAGTTCTAAATTTACCATGTAAAATCCTATGACTCGTCCAACATAAAATTCATTATAATACTAATACGTATAATAATAGTCATAAAGTACCTGTCTGTGTGCATAAACTACCGAACCTAAAAGTTTCCAGGTCCCACCTCGTCGGTCCATTCTAACCATTCTTAATATTTGAAAAAATCTTAGCCCTCTTAAGGCACTTGCTGCTAACACTTGACCTCCAGATTTCATTGTAAGGACCAAAACCACGATCGATGCCGCAATGGTAATTATATCTAAAAACAAAATAAAAATGTATTTATGCAATACTTTCAAACGAACACGCATTAAACGCCTATTAAGCTAGTAAAGATGCATCGTATATCTTTTTTGCTGATATTAGATACCAAATTTTTTAGCTAGTTTATTACTTTTTACAAGAGAATTATTGTTGTCTGCTAGTTTGAGTTTAAGCAAAGGATTTTTGACTATTGAATTAAATATGTAAACAGATCGGAAAGAAGTGCATATCACGTTAAAAAAAATATTTGCGCTCAAAGATAACGTCAAAAGAACGTGACCGTAAGGCCTCACATAGTTACTCCAAATAATTACAATGCTTTGCCGCAGGCTACGCATAAACATACAATCATTGGTTGAATGAAAATCCGACTGTTTCCAAATCATAGTCCACAGATATGACAAAAACAATTGAAACTTATTCTAGTAATTTTTTATTTAAGTTATTAAATTAACAAATACATACGTAGTAGATAAGGCTATAAGAGTTCGAGCATCAAATCCCATAAGAAATAACATGGGACCTAAAACCCGTAATTTTAGTGCCATTTTAGGGCGTGGCACTTTTCCTGGAAGTCGCCATCCTCTCTTAACCCGAGTGTAACCCAGGTAATATCGCCATCTAGTATCTGACTGTAACTGCTCGCAGTAGATACAGAAACCGTCTTAACCAAAGTGGTGCCCCCAGATATTACCAACCTAACTAAACAACATAAGGAATAAATAATAATAACATAAAAAAGTTGCGCATTCAGCGGGAATTGAACCATAAACCTCTGGGTTCGAAACTCAAAGCCTTGCGAGATACGCTACGAAAGCATATACCTTAAAACTGTTAAACAATGTTCGACAACGTGAAACCACGGGGACACATCTGAGCAGATTGCTGAAACAAAGGTCCTTAAGTGAGATTATGGTGATATTATGTTTATAAATATATGTACAAAATTAAGGTAAACCAGGCTGTTTCATATACATAGTAAAACAAACTAATTGATATCTGAGTACTACCTGAAGTTAGGCAACCAGTGTTTCACATAAAAATAAATATTATAAGCGCAGGCAAATATTAACAATCTTGCGCATTCACCAATCTGTTTTGTAATGCAAGCACCGGCTTTCAATATTGTTTTACAATCATTTACCCCGAAAGGGCTGCAACGTTTCTTATAGATAGATAGTATAAACTAAAAATCAGTAATTAACCGAAGTGTCAAGTCTTTTAGTTAATAATTAAAAACAAAGACATCAGATTACAAATTTAACAAAAAAAGTATCGTAATATAAACTGCTCTGTGTGGAATCAGATTAAACGTATTATGAACCTTGTTGAACAGATCATTCTGTTACAGAAAACAACCCTGATAAAGAAACAAAGACGTTTATCCTCTTAAACATAATGGTATGTAAATTAAAAATAAAAAAAATAATTGCAGCAAACAAATTTATTACCAAAAAATATATAGGTATACACCAAACAATACATACAGGGGTACATTAAAATTAGTTTTGTATAAAAAGGAACATTTTACCATGCAAAGTATTAAAAATAAATTATCTTATTATTATATCTAACCAAAAACTTATCAGTCTAACTAAAGAATGATTGCATACGAATTCGCGATTATAGAAAAGTACCAATTGTTTAAAATCATTTAGGAAGCTAGAGTTGCTTCTACCAACGTTTGGATAGTTAGCTCACCAACACAAGTCAAGTTAAAGTAGTGACTTCGGGTGTTTTGCTTTATTTAGGATTCACAAGGATACCAATATTATACATAATTTTATAATTAATAAAATCAAAAAATGTATCATCAGTATGCAGATCATTAGTTACACACGAGTCTTGTCTAGATAATGCTTTATTTATGCTAATTTACTACTGGTAATTTACAACAATGTATATTGTATCATTTATGCAAAAATGCATTTCTTTGAACAGATAAAAATTACTTGCGTAATTTTGTACAAAAATGTATACAGGGAAGATGTAAAGTAAGTATACAAAGACCTCCCAGGCCCCCCCCCCCAAATTCCCTAAAATATATATTCCCGATGAAATTGTGACCTTTCAAGATCAAATTTAATGTAATGTTATAAATAAACTAATCATATAGCAAACTCATTAAATTTGTAAGTAATAGCATTTTAATATTTAATTGTTTCAATATGCTAATGTAAATGCAATTAGTAGAAAAAATACACTTATAAAAGGATATTCACCAGCAGAAAAATTATTTAAAATATAAATTCTCCCTACTGACCATGTCCGCATGTGAGTTCTTTTTTATAGTGTATTGTTTAAGTTTTATTTTGAAAATTTTTAGTTATGTATCAGATGAATTTTATGCAGCATTTGGCGGAGACAACGTTTCCGGGTATACCCGTAAGTGTTAACAATATTTTTATTTTATTTTCTAATTACGTCCTTTTAGTTTGTTTGCTTATTTTCTGAGGGCCCCCCGGCCTATATGATGCCGGAAAATTATATTGAGATATGGAACGGCCCATGCATGGGGGACTATTTGGTAGCATGGGCCGACCCAACAGATATGATAGTATTAATTTTTAAATATTAATTAGTTATTAGAAAATATATTTATATTTAAAATAAGAGCCTTTTTAATTTTAAAAATTAAAACTAAGGACTGAAGCTAGAAAAAGCAATAATTTTAATACATCAATTTATTTTATAATATTTATAAAGCAATTATTAATATTTCGGCTACTTTATTCTGAAAGAAAAGAAACGAACCTTTGTAATTTCAAGCGTAAAAGTTAAATAATATTTTACTTACCAATACTTGCGTATCTCCCTTTTGCGTTTTTCCCTTTTCTTTCGAAAGAAAAGGGAAAAACATCTTTCTTTATATCATGTTTTCGGTTCATTGAAACAGACGATTGGCTTTCAGCGTCACCTGACATTAGATACCTGCTTATGCGGGATCCATTCCAGCGTTTGGTCTTCTCTAAGACCTTGCTGGTCTGGTTGGGTGGATAGCTCGATTGCTACGAGATGTCGCCACGTGTAACATCTCGCATATGTAAATATACATTTTATTTATATTTACATTTTATCTAACTAAAATTTTATGTTACGAGACACAATTTTATGTAATAAATCTTTAAGCTGCTCCAAAACACCTACATTAGGACAAGATATCCCAAAAAAAGAAAGATCCATTTTTTTCATTCTTTCAAGAGTATTTGTGAATTCGTTAAATTCAAAAAACATTTCCTTGTGTATAAAATAAAGTCGTCCATTAGTATAGCGAAAAGCCGTATCAATTTTTATAGGGATTCCAATAAATAATTCGTCGATTCCCCACACCAAAATATCGTTGAAAAATAAATAGGTTTTTCCTCTGTTTGTACTTAAAAGGGCTTGAGGTTTTATTTCCCCATTAAGATGTCCAAGTGATTCAATACGTTGCCTTTTAATTAACTCGAATGAATCGTATTTTATAAAGTAAATTATATTATCGGCAATTAAAACTATTTCGCCGTTAGGCCTCTCGTATATAGCATTTATTTTTTGAAAGCTTTTTGGTAAAAATTTAAAGTAATCTGTTATTAAAAAAGGGGTATTTAAAACTTCTTTTGTATCGAGCTTCATCATCCAAACATACTTTTGATAAAAAATGAACAATTTGTTTTTCACAATTAAATATAATTTAATAATTTAATCTGTTTTGGAATCTAATTCACATAGATCTGGTGGGGTTTCCGCCTTGATTGTTGGTTGTTCAGTAATAGGTAGTATGGTTGTTGTAGTTTTTACTGTGGTTTTCTTTGTAGACAATGTAGCCTTTGTTTTTATAGTAGTTGACACAGGAGTTGTTGACACTGATATTTTCTTTGTCGAAGTATTAGGAATATATTTAAACGGTTGTCTTTTTATTCCATACATATACTCTATACCATATATATCGTCATCGGTTATATTTATCCTCTCGTCGCTGTAGAATGTATACATTATTGCAGTTGGGTCAGAAGAGTGTCCTAACCCCAGAGAATATCCAATTTCATGTATTAAAACACTTAATAAATTTGATTCACCTCTTCTTGCCACACCAGATAGACTCCAAGTTTGATTTAAATTTATGTGAATTTCTGAAAGGGGCCCCCCATCAGGAAAATAGGCATGACCTAATACAGATTTAGATAGTTTGTAGGGGCAAGAAACACCATATTTTTTCATACTATGAGATTCTGGTTCAAACGAAATTGTAATATTTGGATATAATCTGTTATAAGTAAATTCAAAATTAGAAACATCCTCCCATGCTTTAAACGCTCTGGCTGCTATATTTCTATAGGGGGATAAGCTACTAGAAGGTGGATATATGCTCCAAGACAGTCTTGTATCACCCCAACGTAATAAAGACCCTACATAATAGTTTGAAAGGTCTTTGACTCCGCAGCGAGGCTTTTCCATCAATGCTAATGTCTGATTATTCACAGATCCATCTGCGGGGAGACCATAAAATTCTTGAAAACTTTTTAGTCCTTCAGATAATGATAATACAGAATTTTCTGTAGTATTTTCCATGTAACCAAGCTCTATTAAAAATTGATAAACATCTGTATCGTTAGTTGCAGAAACATTTGTTTCATTAGTTGTATTTGCAACAACCAATAAATCTGTTTCACTAGCTGCATTTGCAACAACCAACAAAACTAGCACACAAATAAACACGTCCATCCTGCTTAAGACCTGTAGGTATTCTGAGGATAAAAACAAGGGGAGAGCGTATTTATGCTATGCTATTTTTGTGAAACTCTATAATGCCTAATTTCTCTAACTGCTTCAAAATATTCATAATTTTTTTATTTTTATTTTTGTCGGAGTCTCTTTCAAGTTCAATCATCTGTTGTACTAATACATTAGGATCGTCATCTAACTCAAAAAAGTCGCTGTTTTGTATATCTTCGCTGCGCCTATTTTTAACATAAGTTCTTTTTGGTGCAAAAAGTCTAGAAATAATGTTTGTATACTTTCAGCTTTTGCTAGACTTTATATGACTTTTACTACTAAATCCCCTTCGGTGTGCACTTGACACAAGAAGAATTTCTTTATATTTCTTCAACTCTGTATTGGAATATCCAGTAGGGTGTTCTTTTGTCAATAAATCCAGTAGTCCGGCGGTTAAGGTATATTTTTCATTATCAATCATTAGTGTGTTATTTTCAATTTCTACAGGCTTATTTCCAATAAACCATTCATTTTCGCACATTCTAAAACCAAAGTCTAGTCCGTTTGGTAAAGACATAAGCGCTAATTTAATTTTTTGATTTGCCATCTTATCACGTTGACCTCTAATCTTCTAATGAGGTACTCAGCAACGGAACGGGTGTTTAAAACAAAACTAAATCACAACAGCAACACAACAGCATCACAACAGCATTACAACTGCATCACAACGTCAACACAGCACTATCAAAACACTATCGTGATTGCATCACTGCATCACAACTGCATCACAACGTCAACACAACACTTTCAAAACACTATCGTGATTGTATTAATACATCACAACACAAACATGTCAGCATCACAACAAAAATAATAGGGCTGTTTCTAACATATAGCGATTGATGCTTTACATTTGCAACACAATTTAGTTTAGATAGAAATAAAATCAAAAGCGAGCTCAATGCATCTATGATATCAAGAAAGTCCATATTTAGTATACCTATTGTTATAGTTCTGGGAATTCCTAAGTTATTTTCTAGTAGAACCGAGGGTATAAATAGGGGGACGTAACTGTTTGAGCCACATTAGCTTTATGAGCGTCTTATGATTTGTTTCAGAGCAATAATGCCTTTTGCCAGCGATATAGTTCAAGCGCTTAGGATTCAGGTGCAGAATCCTAATTTAACTGTTGAGATGTATAGTAATGTTTTAAGGGAGTGTACTCGTGCTCTTAGGAACTTGAATAAAGTCCTAAAACGTGCCAAGTCTGTGTCCGAAAGGACGCACATCTCAGCCTGTTTGGGGCAGATTAAGAGTTTTCAGAGGCATTTAAAGGATAAAAAGGTTGGTGGAGGAAGCGGTGTACGTCAGGCTGAGAGAGCTACTCATAGGGTCAAATGGGACGACTTAGGTTCGGCATTTCAATCGAGAGTTAGAACTGGTGTTATAACCAATATACGCCATACCGATGTGCTACCGTTTCTCGAGGACTGTGCTGCTTTGTTTAAGCGTAGAATTAAAAATGCACTAAAAACGAGTGAAGCTCTCAAGGTCAACGCAGTTCTCTGTGGTGAATTTCAAAGTTCAAAAGCTGATGTGATTTTGGAGGAGACTAAATATTTAAATACTGCTAATGCTCCAATTTATCAGAATACCGATTTAGATTTATGGTTTAAAGATAAAATACTAGATATCATTCTTACCGATTTGGGTGAGTTCCAAGAAAGAGATTCTGGGTGGGCGTTAAGGAAAGTAATAAGTCTAACTGTGAATATCAATCAATATAACCCCCTTAAAGCCGGAAGTTACATACCTCTACCAAAAGAAATTGCATTGAAAGAGGCATGTATTAATGTTCAGAATACTGATGACATGTGTTTTGTTTGGGCCGTTGTTTCCGCTTTATATCCAGCTTTCATAAATTGTGAGCGAACATCATCTTATCCAAACCCGCAGGATGTTTTAAATTTAAAAGGGATACATTTTCCCATTACACATGGTTTAATTCAGCGATTTGAGATTCAAAATAATATATCAATAAATGTTTATAGATTACAGAAAATGAATAAGGGTTTTCAAATTTTACCAACTTATTTAACTCAAAATAAACAGACTATACATATAAACTTGCTTCTTTTACAGGATAGCTATGTAATGGCTGACGAGTTAGATAACAATTTAGCACCTGTTAGGTTTCATTATGTTTGGATAAAAAGTCTCTCGCGACTCTTATCTCGTCAACTGAGCAAAATGAACGGACAAAAGTTTATCTGTGACAGATGTTTACATTATTTTTATTCTGCAGATAAGTTGGTACATCACACTAAAGAGTGTATTAAAATTAATAATTGTGTAGTACCTGAAATACCTAGTCCCGAGTGTGCACTTATTAAATTTAAAAATTATTCGTTTAAAGAAAAAGCACCATTTGTTATCTATGCCGACACTGAGTGTCTCTTAATACCAATCGAGTACGACAATAATAAAAACACCCAAAAGTATCAGAAACATGTGCAATTTAGCATTGGGTATTATGTCAAATGTAGCTATGATGACAGCCTCTCGTTTTATAAGTCATATACCGGTGCGGATTGTATGAAGTGGTTTATGCGAGAGCTTCAACAGTTTGCCGAAGATGTTGAAACTGTGTTCCTATGCCCTTTGCCTATGTCACCTTTATCAGCAAACGAGTGAAATGAATTTAATCACGCAACACATTGTCATATTTGTGAGCAGCCGTTCACCGAAGAACATAAAAGAGTTCGAGACCATTGTCACTTGACTGGAAAATGGCGCGGAGCTGCCCATGAAACTTGTAATTTGAATTACCAAGATGCCCGCGTTATACCTGTTATATTCCATAATCTTAGCTGCTACGATGGTCATCTGCTAATAACAGCGTTAGCAGAAATACCTGGAAATATAGATGTATTACCAGCGAACAAGGAAAAATATATTTCATTTACAAAAAAAATACCCAACAGTCTAATAGAATTCAGATTCCTTGACAGCTTTCGATTTTTGGCTGCTGGACTTGATAAATTGGCTTCTTATTTAGAGAATTATCCCATACTTAAATCATAATTTCGAGACTTGCCAGAGGAACAATTTAATTTGATAACTAGAAAAGGTGTTTTCCCTTATGAATATATGGACGGTTGGGAGAAATTAAAGGATGTATGTTTTCCACCTAAATATACTTTTTATAGCAGTCTTGAAGATAAACATATAACTAGCAGCGATTATGAGCATGCGCAACAGGTGTGGGATGCATTTAAGTGTAAAAATATGGGTGATTATTCAGACTTATATTTAAAAACCGATGTTTTACTATTGGCTGGTGTTTTTGAGGAATTTAGATTTATTAGTCATAAAACATATGGCCTTTGCCCTGCACATGCGTATACATTGCCCGGATATGCATGGCAAGTAATGCTATATAAAACTGCGTATGAACTTGAACTTCTAACAGATTATGAGATGGTTTCATTTATTGAAATGGCATACGGGGAGGTGTAAACGATATGCTGAAGCAAATAATAAATACATGCCTGATTATGATCCTTCCAAGGAATCGAAATATCTTTAATATCTAGATATTAATAATCAATATGGCTGGGCGATGTCGCAATATCTACCATATGGTGGTTTTAGATGGTATTCTCAAGATGAAATTACTCAGTTAAATGTTCTAGATATTTTTGATAATGCTCATGAAGGCTGTATCTTGGAGGTTGACCTCGAGATTCCTCATGAGTTACACGATAAATTTTCTGATCTTCCACCTTGTCCAGAACATAAAACCCCCGTTGGATCGAAATGTTCAAAGCTTTTGACAACTTTGTATAATAAACAAGAATATGTCATTCATTACCGCAACTTAAAACAAGCCTTATGTTTAGGTGTGAAATTAGTGAAAATACACCAGGTGTTTGCATTTAAACAGGCACCTTGGCTTAAACAGTATATAGATCTAAATACTGAATCACGTCAAAATGCTAAAAACGACTTTGAAAAGAACTTTTTTAAATTAATGAACAATGCTGTTTTCGGTAAAATCATGCAGAATATTAGAAAGCATTCTACCGTTAAATTAATAACTAAATGGGATGGACGATATGGCGCTGAATCGTTAATAGCTCGTCCAGAATTTCGAAGCGCTGTTATGATTAATGAAAATCTGTTGATTATAGAGCTTGCCAAAACCAATTTATATTTTAACAAGCCTATTTATGTGGGTATGTGCATTCTAGATCTTGCTAAAACAACTATATACGATTTCCACTATAACTATATGATTACCAGATTTTCTGAGTGTAAGATCTTATACACGGATACGGATTCTCTTATTTATGAAATAACTCACCCCGATATGTACGAGGTAATAAAAAACGACTGTCGTCAGTATTTTGATACTTTTGATTACCCAGAGGATAACATATATGGAATTCCAAAAGTAAATAAGAAAGTTCTTGGGATTATGAAAGATGAGAACAATGGGCGAATATTGACTCATTTTATTGGACTTCGTTCAAAGATGTATGCCACTAAAGTACAATATTCACCAGAAGAGTTTGAGCAAATGCGGCTAAAAATGGAACTCGAAAATAAAGAGAAAGACGATATTGAGAGAACCTTATTAAATTTGGGTGTTACCAAAAAGATAAAGGGTGTTAAAAAGTCTGTTATTAAAAATAAAATTACTTTTGATGACTATGTTACATGTTTGGAATCATTTATAACAAAGCCTGTTACCCAAAATCTAATACAGTCCCGAAAGCACGAGTTACACACTATAAAACAAAATAAAATTGGTCTCAGTCCTCATGATGATAAACGACAAATATCTCAAACTTCACCTGTCACATTACCATGGGGGCATTACTCATCTATGGATATTTATTGATTGTTGACCTAAAAAGAATCAAAAATGTAACAAGCGATACTTATAACGTTTAAAAGAGCCATTACACATCGTAATTACGAGTCAAAGTTAAAAGAGCCAATTGCAGAGTCATATAAACGCTATACAATTTAAAAAAAAAACATATTATTTGTATAGCAATTAACTGTTGTCTGATTTTAAAAAGAACCATCAAATCAGATGATAGAAAAAGATGCCAAACTAAAAGAGGCCAATTTAAAAAGGTTTTTGTTTTGAAAATTTGTTTTTTTCCTTAAGGAAATTCGTGTTTTCTTTTTTTTTTTAAGGGAAAATTCTTGTTTTCTTTAAAAAATCAAATGGTGGCTCAAAGGGCCACGTTTATGTCGTGCCCCTGTTTAAACAGAGAGCCCTTTTCACACATTTTTATGTGTTCAAATTTATTATAATTTTACATCTGTACTTTTTTAACACTGCCTTAAAAGGGCTTGTTAGTAACGATGTAGATTATTTTTATTTGTACGTCGCTTGAAAACCAAAAGCGCCAGTAGCTGAGTTTTGGTGTTATTAGGCTAAATTTTACATTTATCTAATCACCCTGTCGATAAGTTCTTAATAATAATCGATCAGAAGTATTTAATATACAAGGCATTGCTTTTATTGTATATATCTTTTGTTCTGTGTTTTTTAATTCCGTACTATTTATCATATTATGTAAACTTAATAATATAATACATACGAGGTTGGTAATAAGTTTGTCCTTGTTGTTATAATATACACTGCGTCCATTAATTATGGAATAGGTAAAAAAGTACTCAAATTTTAAAGATCCATATCTCCATCAAAATTATATCAATCCACTCAATTTTCGATTTATTAGGTAGGCCGTCCCTTGGACTACTTAGCACAAAGTATTTGACCTTACTTTATGTCTTTTTTATACAGGATGATGGCTAAGATACCAAGCCATGTAAAATGTGCTGATTTTAAAATTAATGTTTGGAAAATACAAAGCAATGAAAATGGAATTTTATTAGTGTACTGGTTACAGCTTTATGTTAGGTACTTACTGTACAAATTACAGCGCAGTGCCGTTCGTGTTAATTAAAAAAACACTTAACTAACTTAACAATAGTAATAACAATTTAAAGAAACAACTTAATTATAAGAATAAAAATTAATAACGCGTATTTCCTCCACGGGCATTAATGACAGCTTGACAACGATTTGGCATACTGATAATCAGATTTCTTATAAAAACCTGATCCATATTTTCCCATATTCTTTGTAGCGTCAATCTCAGCTGAGCCAAAGTTTCTGGTGGGTTAGCTTCTGCACGAACCTCTCTACCCATTCGATCCCATAAATGCTCTATAGGGTTAAGATCTGGGCTTCGAGCTTTCCAATTCATTACGGTAATTCCCGTTTCTGCTAGATATTCCGTTACTATTCTCGCCGTATGTGGACGTGCGTTATCTTGCATAAAAATGAAGTTTTCTCCAATAAAGGGAGCAAAAGGCACAACATGCTCCTGAAGAATTTCCGTAATGTACCTGTCACTAGTTAATCGCTCTACAAATACCAATTCCGTTTTTGCCTCTAGAGATATACTTCCCCAAACCATAATTGATCCACCGCCATAACTAACCCGCTCTTTAAAATTACACTGAGCATAGCGATCACCAGGTCTTCGAAACACTTTTAAACGTCTATCATTGCTGTATAGACAAAAACGGGATTCGTCACTAAATAAACCATTAGCCCATTCATCTTCACCCCATGGCAAATGCTCTTGAGCAAACTGCAATCGTTCACGTCTATGGTGCGGTTCCAGCTTTGGTCCTATCGCTGCTTCGTACGGTTTCAGTTGGACCTCTTTTAAGCGATTAAGTATTGTTTGCTTACATAGTCGAACATTGTGAACGTTTGACAACCGTGCTTGTAGCTTGGTACTTGTTGTAAATCGCTCCCGAACACATTGCATTGTTAAAAACCGATCCTGATTAGCAGTTGTTTTCCTTGGTCGGCCTTGCCCTGCTCTTCTTTGATTTGATCCATATTCTCGATACCGTTTTAAAATTTTTGATATAGCCCCTTGCGTTTTATTCATGATTCTGGCAATATCAGACTGAGACCGGCCCTGCTCAAACAGTCCTCTTGCATAGGAACATTCTTCTGGAGATATGAATCGGATATTGGCATTAATTTAAAAAAAGAAACTAAACAAAAGGCCTTGTCAAGAACTGCCAACAAATTTATAATCTTGATAAATTGACAAGGGCAATTGGTTGACTAGCAACGTAAATCCAAATAGAAGTAAAACCTTTTCAGTCAATATAATTTGCGATATACAGATTTTTTAATTTACACGAACAGCACTGCACTGTAATTTGTACAGTAAGTACCTAACATAAAGTTATAACCAGTACACTAATAAAATTCCATTTTCATTGCTTCGTATTTTCCAAACATTAATTTTAAAATCAGCACATTTTACACTACTTGGTATCATATCCATGATCCTGTATAAAAAAGACATAAAGTGAGGTCAAACACATTGTTCTAAGTAGTTCAAGGGACAGCCTACCTAATAAACTGAAAATTGAATGGATTGATGAAGATATTGATTTTAAAATTCGAGTACTTTTTTACCCATTCCATTTTTTATTTTTTTATTTTATTTTTTTAATTAACACGAACGGCACTGCGCTGTAATTTGTACAGTAAGTACCTAATATAAAGCTGTAACCAGTACACTAATAAAATTCTATTTTCATTGCTTCGTATTTTCCAAACATTAATTTTAAAATCAGCACATTTTACATGGCTTGGTATCTTAGCCATCATCCTGTATAAAAAAGACATAAAGTAAGGTGAAATACTTTGTGCTAAGTAGTCCAAGGCACGGCCTACCTAATAAATCAAAAATTGAGTGGATTGATATAATTTTGATGGAGATATGGATGTTTAAAATTTGAGTACTTTTTTACCTATTCCATAATTAATGGACGCAGTGTATTTAGTTCTAGAGCATATAAATTACATTTTTTTTACGCCGTTTAAGATGTCAAGGAGGAGTTTTTCAAAAATTTATAAAGAATATTTAGGGTCTTTAGTACTTGGAATTTAAATATAAATTACATTTATGTCTTAATTACTAATGCTATGGGACCTTTACAACGTACAAAACAGATACTGAGACTCTACGTAATGGCTTGTGTTTGTATGTTTTGGTGGTAATATTTACAACTTAATATATACTCACAAGTCAAAATGTTGGGTTCTTTAACATCATCAAATGTTTGCAGAAAATACAATGTGTTTATATTTTGAATAATTTTTAACACGAGATCTTTGACGCTTATTGATATTTAACAGTAATAGTGTTTATATATCTCTTTTTAAAGAAAAGTATACATTTCTTCATGAAGCATACAGTGTGGCTTATAATTTACAAATTTAATGACTTTATTATATGATTAGTTTATTTATAACATTGCATCAAATTTGTTCTTGAAAGGTAACAATTTCATCGGGAATATATATTTTACAGAAATTTGGGGGGCCTGGGAGGTCTTTGTATACTTACTTTACATCTTCCCTGTATACATTTTTGTACAAAATTACGCAAGTAATTTTTATCTGTTCAAAGAAATGTATTTTTGCATATAAATGATACAATATACACTGTTGTAAATTACCAGTAGTGAATTAGCATAAATAAAGCATTATCTAGACAAGACTCGTGTGTAACTAATGATCTGCATACTGATGATACATTTTTTGATTTTATTAAATAATTAAATAAAGCAAAACACCCGAAGTCACTACTTTAACTTGACTTGTGTTGGTGAGCTAACTATCCAAACATTGGTAGAAGCAACTCTAGCTTCCTAAATGATTTTAAACAATTGGTATTTTTCTATAATCGCGAATTCGTATGCAATCATTCTTTAGTTAGACTGATAAGTTTTTGGTTAGATATAATAATAAGATAATTTATTTTTAATACTTTGCATGGTAAAATGTTCCTTTTTATACAAAACTAATTTTAATGTACCCCTGTATGTATTGTTTGGTGTATACCTATATATTTTTTGGTAATAAATTTGTTTGCTGCAATTATTTTTTTTATTTTTAATTTACATACCATTATGTTTAAGAGGATAAACGTCTTTGTTTCTTTATCAGGGTTGTTTTCTGTAACAGAATGATCTGTTCAACAAGGTTCATAATACGTTTAATCTGATTCCACACAGAGCAGTTTATATTACGATACTTTTTTTGTTAAATTTGTAATCTTATGTCTTTGTTTTTAATTATCAACTAAAAGACTTGACACTTCGATTAATTACTGATTTTTAGTTTATACTATCTATCTATAAGAAACGTTGCAGCCCTTTCGGGGTAAATGATTGTAAAATAATATTGAAAGCCGGTGCTTGCATTACAAAACAGATTGGTGAATGCGCAAGATTGTTAATATTTGCCTGCGCTTATAATATTTATTTTTATGTGAAACACTGGTTGCCTAACTTCAGGTAGTACTCAGATATCAATTAGTTTGTTTTACTATGTATATGAAACAGCCTGGTTTACCTTAATTTTGTACATATATTTATAAACATAATATCACCATAATCTCACTTAAGGACCTTTGTTTCAGCAATCTGCTCAGATGTGTCCCCGTGGTTTCACGTTGTCGAACATTGTTTAACAGTTTTAAGGTATATGCTTTCGTAGCGTATCTCGCAAGGCTTTGAGTTTCGAACCCAGAGGTTTATGGTTCAATTCCCGCTGAATGCGCAACTTTTTTATGTTATTATTATTTATTCATTATGTTGTTTAGTTAGGTTGGTAATATCTGGGGGCACCACTTTGGTTAAGACGGATCCTGTATCTACTGCGAGCAGTTATGACGTCAGATACTAGATGGCGATAGTAGCTGGGTTCCACTCGGGTTAAGAGAGGATGGCGACTTCCAGGAAAAGTGCCACGCCCTAAAATGGCACTAAAATTACGGGTTTTAGGTCCCATGTTATTTCTTATGGGATTTGATGCTCGAACTCTTATATACTACTATACGTGATGCTGGGCTTTTGGCCCCTGATAACAATTTTGTGCATTAAAAAAAAATTAGATTGTTAATTTAGTAATAAAAAAAAAGTACTAGAATAATTATTGTAAATTTTTTTCTTCCTGTGGACTGTGATTTGGAAATATACGTATTTTCAGTAAAGTAACGATTGATATTTTTATGCGTGGCCGTTGGGTTGTTAATTATTTGGAGTGACTGTGCGACATCTACGACCACGCACTTTTATCATTATCCTTAGGCATGAATATTTTTCAATTTTTTGAAATAAATGAGTGCAAAATAATATTACTATTTTATATAGGTAGTCGTATTACATGTTTTGCTCAAGTATTTGCTTTATCGTTTATTTATCAATCAATTATTTAATTATCATTTTAATATTAAATTAAGCATTATAATAATCAACTTATATGTTTCCATATCTAAGGGCGAGTTTTGTATTTTACTATTTATATGCCAAATTCTAATATTTTTGTAGTAAAATATTGTTTTTGTGGAAGTTATCGGATAAACAATAAATACTGGGTACCATAAAAATATCACTTTACCTAACCAACCGGATTTAGTAAGATCATTTTATAATATCCTCAATTTTATTATAAGCTAATTATTAAGTGGTTGTGCTAATTTTTAAAATGGGTATATATATTTAACTATAACTGGAATAAAACAATGAAATTGTACCTATACCCAAGAAAAATGTCTTGAAACGCGTAAGATTTGAAAACAATTGGGTTTTTAGTGAACTTGGGATTGTCATTTTTATGCGTAGCCTACGGTCACGCGCAGCTACAATATAATAATAATAATAATAACAATAATAATAATAATAATAATAATAAAAATAATAATAATAATAATAATAATAATAATAATAATAATAATAATAATAATAATAATAATAATAATAATAATAATAATAATAATAATAATAATAATAATAATAATAATAATAATAATAATAATACCCCGCCAACGCCGGTCCTAAGCCCGGGTGAAAAAGGGGGAAGGGGAGGAGTAACAACCTCGTTAAAAAACCGGGGTTTATCTGGCCCGGATGATACCAACCTGTAAGGGCCCCTGCCTAGGGTTACAGGCAAAAACCCATGAAAATGGAGACCAGAAGTGGTAAACGCCTCGGAAAAAGGTCGCTGCCTGGGGATCGCCAGAGCATGTCTGAAGCCGGCGCTGGGCATGACAGCATGCGGACCGCCGGTGGCAGGTTGCTGAGGAGGCGGGCCCCTGCCATGCAAGCAGCTACAGCCCAACAGGAAAGAGAAGAGGAAGAAGCAACGCCAAGGAGTCAAACAAGAACCAGGACTCCGACCGCCGAAGGTGCTGCGCAAGAGCTACAGCCAGCGCTCACCCAAGCGGGACGTCCTAGACAGCGCATGAAGTGGACAACAGCCATTAATGAAACTATAATGCGTATTTTTTACAGGGTGACGCAACTAGGACAAGATACGACCGTATACCGTCAAAAACTGCACGCTGGTTTCTGCAATATATACCCACACCTCCAAGTCTCAGAACAAAGAGTAGCAGATCAGTACAGAGTAATACTTAGAAATAGACTCATTCCAGAAACCAGATTAAATACAATTAAAAGAGAAATTGAACGAGAAATCCAAGAACAAGAAGAACAAGGAATTGGCGAAGAAAATGAAAGAAATACAACAGAAGCGCCACAAACCGAAGACCAAGAAAATGAACAAGCTGAATTACAACCTGAAGATCGAGCTCAGCAAGAACAGCAGCTGATCGAAGACCCACCGGAAAACTATCAGCTTATCGAAAATCTGGCTATGGAAATGAGAAGAGCTGAAATAAAATACGAAGGTACAGATCCACTGTGTAGACCACCACTACCCAAGCTAAACTCCTCCAAAAAACTAGCAGTCACACTAGTGGTAATGAACAACAGAATTCTACCAGAATATGTTGCAAGAGCAACATCATTGGAAGCTATAAACACGGTAATATACTGTGCAGCATTAGCAGTAGCCAAATCAACTGGAGCAAAAATAAGGCAAAATGGCCACCAGGCAAGAGTCGAGCTCCGAATACCCGCATGGCAGCAAAGAATCCAGAAGAAAATAGAAGCGCTCAGAAGAAGTATTGGACAACTTCAATCTTACATAAGTGGAATTAGATCAGCAAGAGTACTACGATCTGTACAAGCTATAATGACTCGACACAGGATCCACTCAAGACAAGATGCAGAAAATATCTCCCCACAACAAGGCCTTGATACTTTAAAACAGAAACTGTCCGTATACGCAGGCCGTTTGAGACGATACAAAGCCAGTAATGCGCGGAGACAAGACAACTCCCTATTCCAAAGATCGGAAAAAGCTTTCTACAGGAAACTAAATGATGGAGATAAAGAGGAGGGAAGCACCTATCCAACAAAAGAGGCAATAGACCAATTCTGGAAGGACCAGCTAGCCAGACCTGCAAACTACAACGTTAACGCTAGTTGGATTCGTGAAGAAAATGTAATCTCTCAGAACTACAACGAGATGCAACACGAACCATTCACAGCGGCAGAAATATCCGCCATCACCAGGGAGTTACATAACTGGAAAGCGCCTGGCCCGGATGGAGTACATAATTACTGGATTAAGAAATTCTGGTGCGCGCATGGGAAACTGACTGCATTAATTAATAAAAGTCTGAAAGACCCCTTAAAGCTGCCGCCATTTCTCACCCAAGGAATAACGTATCTTCTGCTAAAAGACCGCAAAAATACACACGATCCATCAAAATATCGACCAATCACTTGCCTCTCCACATTATACAAGCTGATAACATCCTGTATTACTAAGAGAATTTCTTCCCACTGTGAAGGATACAACATTACAGCTCCACAACAGAAAGGGTGCACCAAAGGAGCCATGGGATGCAAGGAACAATTAATAATTGACTCAGTCATCAGCAACCAAGCTTACTCTAAGCAAAGAAACCTCTATACTGCCTTTGTAGATTACAAGAAGGCCTTTGACTCCGTACCGCACGAGTGGCTCCTTTGCATATTAAAGATCTACAAAATCGATCCTTACTTGATAAAATTTCTACAACACGCAATGGGACTGTGGAAGACCAAGATTCACCTTAATGAGGGGACCACCAATATTTCCACCGACATTGTTCCAATAAAACGAGGAATATTCCAGGGTGATTCCTTGAGTCCTCTGTGGTTCTGTCTAGCTATGAACCCTCTCTCCAACCGACTAAACTCCACAAGATATGGATTCGCTATCAAAAACGGCAACCAAGAAGCAAGTAGGGTTAACCATCTTCTATATATGGATGATCTAAAGCTAATGGCCGCCACCAAGAACCAAATCGATCAGATGCTTAAAATAGTGGAGGAATTCTCCAATGATGTCGGAATGCAGTTTGGCCTGGATAAATGTCGTACTCTCGCCATAATAAAGGGAAAAATACAGCAAAACCCGTTCGTTATGCAAGATGGCCAGGAGATTCAGGCAATGGGAGAAGGCGAGAACTACAAATACTTGGGGATGAAGCAGGCTCAACGCATCAGTCATGCAGCGATGAAGACAGATATAAGGGAAGAGTTTTTTAAGAGAACAAAAAGGCTTCTGAGAACGAAACTGAGCAGCAAGAACCTGTTCAAAGCAATTAACACCTACGCCTGCTCAGTTCTGTCCTACTCATTCGGCATTGTAGACTGGAGCGTGACTGACATCGAAGGGCTACAGCGCAAAATCAGAACCCAACTTACCAAAACACTCAAACACCATCCAAGAAGTGCGGTAGAGCGGACCACTTTACCACGACATCAAGGCGGAAGAGGTCTGGCAGATATTGGGAAAATAATGGATCAACAAATAACCAACTTAAGGGAGTACTTCCGCAACAGAGCCCAAACTTCATACCTACACCATTCTATTTGCGAAGCAGACCACTCTACTCCCCTAAGATTGAGGGATCAGAATGCCCCACAAGACCAATGAAGAAAAGCTACAGATATGGAGGGAAAAACCTCTGCACGGACGACACCTGAACGAGGCAGCCCAGGATCACGTCGACAGTCTTGCGTCGAACTACTGGCTCATCTCTGGACAGATGTTTCCTGAAACGGAGGGATTTCTACTGGCAATCCAAGATCAGGTCATACCAACTAGAAGCTACCTGAAATACATAATTAGAGACGACTCAGTACAGGTAGATAAATGCAGATATGGATGTCAAACGGCAGAAACGATCCAACACATCACGGGAGGATGCCAGATGTTTTCTGCAACAGAATACAAGGAGAGGCATGATGCAGTGGCCAAGATCCTACACCAGGAGCTGAAACTACAGCTTGTCCAAAATGAGAAGATCCCATATTATAAATATACACCACAGACAATCTTAGAAAGCAACCACTATAAGATGTACTGGGACCGAACTATTCTTACTGATCTGACGGTGGCCCACAACAGACCGGACCTTGTAGTGGTAGACAAGAGGGCCAGGAAAACGACTCTGATAGATGTAGCTATACCAAATAACAACAACCTTCTAGTGAAGCATGCTGAGAAAATAGCGAAGTATCGAGACCTCCAGGAGCAAATAAGAACACAGTGGAATATGGACAGCATCGAAACCATGCCGATTATTGTTTCAACAACAGGAGTAATCCCAAACAAGCTTTTGGAAAACCTTAGAACACTAGACTTACCTCAAGATCTCTACAAGGATATGCAGAAAGCAGTGCTACTTTCAACAAGCCGAACAGTCAAAAAGTATATGGGTAATCAAAGAAGAACCCCACGGGCCCAATAACACGGAAAGGGCCCCCACAGAGCTCATCCTTTTGATATCGGTGATATCTGGGATGAGTGAATGTTCCCCGTAGAGGGAGTGCATGACAGGTCTCGCGACCTGTCAGAAAATCATAATAATAATAATAATTGTATAATTATTGAAAGTATAGATGTCTATCATTTACTTTATTATTATTTTTAGCAATACAATTAATTAACTTATACATTTCCCCTACTTACACATAGAAATCAACTCATACAAAATCATTGAAAAGTAATACGTGCTCACGTATTCACTCTTTATGTATATGGTCACTGAAAATATTAAAATGACTTTTGCATGTTAAATTTTATTAAATAAATATGACTATTTATAAAAAAAATTTTGTGTCCACTAGAAGAAAACTTTTTTGAAACACATATATTATATTTTTCAACTCCAACAGTATGTAATTTTATAAGTAAAAGTAAATTAGAACTCCAATTTTCTTTAAGATTTAAATGTATAATATAGTAAATTTCTTTGCTAATATAAACTGTTTAATATGGCCAACTAATTTTATTTTCAGAAAGTTTTCAAGTGAAAATGTTTGATATTTTGGCAGTTTTCAAGGCATAAGAACTGATACATCTGTAATATTAGTAAGTCATTGTTATTTAGTGGTAATTGTTATAAGATGATGGGGAGAGTTGTTAAACCCAATATGAAATTAATATTTCAGTTTAAAAGAAAATACAGAGAAATTTGAATTTTTCGCACGATCTATGTAAAAAATGTTGAAACTAAAAATATCCATTGTACATAACTTTAGTAGCGCTTTTCGATTAGATATTCAAAATTTTGCACATTTTTTTAACCTTAAAAAAATTTAAAACCGTTTTAAAAAATCGTAATTTTTAGTTTTCCTCAAAAATCTACAATTTCTAAATTCTTTAGGTATAGGAAGATATCGACACCCCCAACGAACAAGGTCGTAACTCAAGTTAGGCACATTTTGAGTTTTTACCACGGGCGTACTCAGCAAGAAGAAACGAACATGGCAATAACAAAGACGTATCTCTACGACCAATAGTTTTTCAGAAACCCATTTTAACAAGGAAAGTAGTGTGCAAACCTATTCTGACCATCACCCCCCACTCCTATGACGTCACAGGTCCTTGACCTTGACACTTACTACCTAACCCGACTTAGACCTTGACCTTGAGAGTTTATGACCATGGAATTTTATGACCTTGATCTTGACCGATATCGGCCTTCAATGACCTCGACCTAGAAGTTCGACCTTGCCCTTAAAGTCTGTGACCTTGATCTTGACGCCCATGACCTTGACCTTGACTATTCCCCCCTCCTATGACTAATTTTAATAATGCGACCTTGACCGCTATGTATAAATGCGGATAGGGGGTGTTCCATTTTAGTGTTAAACAGAATATTCAGTAAGAGTGTTTCAAAATAATTGAATTAACATGGAGTATGTGTGTGAAGATTGTAGTGAGACATTTAGTCGTAGTTACAGTATGTTGCGGTACAAAAGGGAGTCTTGCATGTTTCGATTTGCAAACGCAGAATCTGCAAAGCGACGTAGAGTCGACGTGGCTGCACCAACACCCCAAATGCGAACATGTTCTACCTGTAATATAGTTGTTCCATATAATCCACTACCAGCTCATCACAGAACACTACAACATCGAAGCAATTCCTGTTTACCACTCTCACATGGTGTTCAAATTGTGCAATGTGCGTTTAAAAAGAGGATTGCAACGTATCGAATAAGCAGTGATATTATGCATATAGACTATACAAAATTTTTTGATGAAGTTAAAACGAAAGTGTTAAGTTTAATAAGAGAGATAACACCAGTTCATGTTGCTCTAAAAATAAACATGGTTGTGGTGGGATTATACATTCTTCCAGCCCAGGATACCTTTAGTGAGAAGTCTTTTAACACATGTAACGAAATTGTTACTGTTGCAAGTGACTTGGAAGAAGTGCACCAATCATTTGTTGAGGCAATGAAGGTTCAATCAACTGAATTATTGAAAAGGATTCAGGTATGTTATAGGTTGATAAATGGAAGCATAAGATAATTATTAAATATATATTGTCATTTTACAGGTTGGGCATTAGAAAAAATTTTATATTTGGAGACTAATGAATATAAACCCATTGGTGGATCATCTTATATAAAGTTACCGAAATTCGTTGAAATGAAGAAGGCTGTTATAAATGTCCACAATCAAGACGAATGCTGCTTCGCTTGGGCCATCACGTCGGCATTGTTCCCTACCAGTAACATGCCATCACAGATGACGTCATATCCCCATTACCCAAGAGTCTTAAATTTTACAGGTATGAATTTTCCAATTAAACTGCGTGATATTTCCAAGTTTGAACAAATGAATAATATTTCAGTTAACGTATACGGTTTAGAATCTGTATTTAAAAAAAACAAATTAAAATATGAAATTGTCGGTCTATTAAGATATTGTGGTAAGAAACTAGGTATCCATGTAAATTTATTGTTAGTAGCAAAGGATTGTAATATCAGAGATGATGATGATGATGATGATTCACATATTTGCGATACAAATTGTACGAAGAGTCATTACTGCTGGATAAAGGACTTATCAAGGTTATGTTCAAGTCAGGTATTAACATCTGATAATAAGCTTTATTTTTGTGGCGGTTGCCTTATTTATTTTAAATCATCATCCGCTTTGACATTACATCAACAAAATGATTGTAAACTTACATTCTCAGTTATGCCCTCAGTTGATTTAAAAGTGGATAAATTTGGGAAAAGTGTAGCGGAAAACATTCTTAAATTTGAAAATTATCAGAATCAAATGCGTGTGCCCTTCGTTGTTTACGCAGACTTTGAATCGGTGCTCAAACCATTAGATTCTACTGAACCAAACCCCGAAAATTCTTGCAGTATGAAAAACGTTAAACATGAACCATTTTCTTTCGTTTACTTAATAAAGTGTTCCTTTGCTGATTCAATTTCAAAATTTGAGTTATACCGTGGAAATGATGCAGCCCAGGTATTTGTATCTCGCATAGACAGATCTACGAAATGTATACAACAGTTATTTGAAAGATATTAAACCAATGAGGCGTTTGACATCCGATGAAACAAAAAATTTCAATAATGCCACAGAATGCAGCATCTGTGAAGGTCCAATCGTTAATAATGATAAAGTAAATGATCATTGTCACATAACGGGATATAAACGACCAGCTGCTGCTCATTCGATTTGTAATTTAAACTATAAAATACCTACATTTATACCAATTGTATTTCATAATTTGAGTGGTTATGATAGTCACATGTTTATCAAAGAATTATGTCGTCATGGTGACAAAATTGATTGTAGCGCAAAGCAAAGAAAAGTACATTTCATTCACAAAAAGTATTTACGTTCATGATTATGTAGATTCAAAAACCATGGCGATAAAAAGGAAATATTTAAAATTAAGATTCATTGATAGTTTCAAATTTTTATCAGCATCACTAGATACTTTGGGTAAAGGTTTAGATTTAAGCAGTTTGAAGGAAACGCGCAAACATTATCCTATTGACAAAAAGTTTGATTTAATGTGAAGCAAAGGTGTTTTTCCATACAGGTTCATGGATTTTTTGGAAAAAATGAACTATCCAACGTTACCAACGAAAAATGAGTTTTACGATAATTTATCAGAGGACCACATTAGTGATGAAAGCTATGAAAGAGCCAAGGAAATTTGGCGTTTATTCGATTGGAAGAACTTGGGGGAATATTCAGATTTATAATTAAAATCAGACGTATTATTATTAACAGATGTTTTTGAGAAATTTCGCGAAATGTGTTTAAGCATTTATAAATTAGAACCCGTGCAGTACTACACTCTACCCAGTTTTTCTTTTGATTCTAAATTGCGCATCACCAAGGTAGAGTTGGAGCTACTTACTGATATTGACATGATTCATTTTTTTAAGAAAGGAATTCGTGGTGGTATAAGTCAGTGTTCGGCAAGGAAACATATTGCCAATAATATCTATTTACCGAATTACGATTCTTCAAAACATTCTTCATTCATTACTTATTTGGATGCCACAAATCTGTATGGCCATAGCATGTCACAAGCATTACCATTTGGTGGATTAAATGGTTATCACAACGCGAAATTTTAGATTTGAATATTATGGATATTGACGACAACAACCCAGAAGGGTACGTTTTGGAAGTCGATGTGCATTATCCACAGGATTTGCATGATGCACATTCTGACCTTCCATTTCTTGTTGAGAATATATATATTATATATAGTACCACCAATGGAAACAGCGAAATTGTCAAAGGTATTACCAAATTTAAATGATAAAAAAAAATATATTGTACATTATCGAACGTTAAAGTAGGCGATTTCTAGTGGTTTATTGGTAATGCAAACCCACAGAATTTGAAATTTAATCAATGTAAGTGGCTAAAGACATACATTGATTTCTATACAGATTTGCGAAATAAGGCAACAACAAAATTCGGTAGGGACACATTTAAATTAATTATCAACGCCATTTTTGGTAAGATTATGGAAAATGTTGAAAAGCGCAACGACATAAAGTTAATTACACAGTGGGAAAACATGCGGGGTAAATTAGGGGCAAAAGCTGTAATAGCCCGTCTGAATTTCAAAAGTTCAACAATATTTACAGAAGATTTTGTCGCAATATGGATATGGATATGGATAGGTTAAAAATTATATATAATAAACCAATTTATATTGGATTTTCCATATGGGATATGTCAAAGACAGTAATTTATGATTTTTTTTATAACTTCATTACAGAAAAATTTGGTAGTAACGTTTCCTTATTGTACACTGACACCGACTCTCTTATTTTAAAAGTTTTTACCGATTATTTTTATTAAATAATAGCAGAAAAAGAAGAAAGCAAAAGGTGTAAAAAAAGCAGTTGTCGAGAAACAACTTCACCTGGATGATTATCAAAATGTAGTAGAGCGTGGTGGTTTATACGGAAGTAGTAAATAAAGTAGCTTTATCTCACCATGACGATAAACGCTATACCAACAACAAAAGCTTTGCCTTGGGGACATACAGACATAGACTTTTATAGTGCAGATCCTGAAGAAAATTTATCAAACTTGTTGAAAGTTATTCAATCATATTTTTAATGATGCAACAGCTAATATTCAACTGAAAATCAAATCCATATTTTATACAACTTTTTAGTTTAAAAAATGTTTGTGATAGCATAGGATTAATGTTTATATTATAATGACCCCGCACTTTTCTTATGGAAAGTGGGTTTCGGCCAATTTTTCTGAAACTTGGCACAATGATAGTTCATAGCAAGCTGATCAAAAGCCTTCATGGACCCAAAACCCCAAACCCCCCCCCCCCAACCCCTCCAAAACTACCCCTGAAGGGTCCGAGGATATCCTGTGAGGAGGGGAATTGGTTTCGGCCAATTTTTCTGAAACTTGGCACAATGATAGTTCATAACAAGCTGATTAAAAGTTACACGAAACCCCAAAACCCCCCCAACCCCTACAAAACAAGAGTCCCAGGGGTATCATGGGAGAAGAAAAATTGGTTTCGGCCAATTTTTCTGAAACTTGGCACAATGACAGTTCATAACAAGCTGACCAAAAATTATAATGGACCCGAAACCCCAAAACCCCCCCAGCCCCTCCAAAACAAGAGTACGAGGGTATTATGGGAGGAGGGGAATGAGTTTTGGTATTTTTTTCATATGGACACATTATAGATTTCCTCTTGAATCTTCAATATATTGAAGGAGAGTCGTTGGTGGGTATTTTATATTTTCCAGATGACGAGCGTACCCGAGGAACCACATTACCGCTGCTACATGTGCACAGCATCCCAGTGTCCGAGCTCCCGCTTTACAAGTACAATAATAATGGAAGTTTTGTGCTTCATCTTCAAACATTTCGGCATCTACTGGGTACGATATCCACAACTGATGTTTTGTGCCCCTTAAAAAACGTGAATAGAGCCTTATCCTTATCGCTCTCGGTTCAGCGAATCGCCGATCAAATTGAAAAGTATCGTCCTCGTCCCTCATGATTTTATCCTGAACGTATGCAGGAGCTAACGCAACTTGGTAAACTCCCACAGTTAAGTTCTCCAAATCATCCAAATCAAGGTGTGGGAAGTCTGGAAATGTATTTTCGTTGAGGCGTTCCCACCCAACAATTCTTGATCTTAATGCATTATCTACTTCAAGTCTAGCTTGCATAATGTTCAGCTCTAATGAGCGATTAAGCAAGATTTGTGCATATTGCACATTAGCACCATTCATATAAATCAGTTCTTTGTACCTATTTATAATTGCTGCCGCTATTTTCAAAAAGTCTTTTAAATTCTTGGCATGTTGTATGCATATGGCGTTTTTGAAAAACTTGAATATGCTTTTCAAGTGTCCATTCCGGGATTGTACTATCCACCGCGTTTTTGTTATCAGTCTAGCAGCATTAGCTACTTCAGTACTATCTTGCTTTTGATTCATTCCAAGAGATGGAGGTATTTTAACTGTTATGCCACTGTTTTCCAAAAAATCCTTAACGTCTCGGTAACCACGATCAAGTATAACAATATCTTGCTCCTGCAGCCATTCAGCTATATTGTTTTCACCTTCTTTTTGCATTTCATTGAGCAACATAGCGGCATCATTATTAGCATTATCGGAGAAGTAAGGACCTTGCACATCAAGTATATATCCATCTGATGCTACTAATAAAGCCGGTTTTACAAGATTATAATTTTTACAGGTACTGAAAGACTGTCGAGCCACTTGGAAGTTACTACTTTTATCTAACTCAAGGTACGTTCCGTCTATGTAAATAATTGATACACGATTATTCGGATTTGGATTGTATAAATGATTTGCAAATTCAGTTACATGGTTATTAACAAACGTTTCGTGATCAATAGCTTGTAAACCGACATTTTCGGGAACAAACCGTTGCATCAAGGATCTTCGTACAACACATATAGCCATGCTTACAGACTGTCGACTATTATATCCAAATATGCTAGCAAGAAATTCATCAGTTGCTCCTTGTCGAAGTTTGCAAAGGAATATCAGTAGATCACGTTTTGTTACATTCCTAAATTGATTTCCCTCAAATACTGGATCGCAATAAGTAAAAAGTTCTCTAAATTGTTCTTTTGTAATTGGGCTAAAGCTAGAAAAACGACTATCAGAGATTTTGTCTTCATCGTCGAATTTGGTACTAGATTGATCATTTGCAACAGTTCGGAGTTTCGCAAGAAAAATACTCAGTTCGTTTCCTTTCAAACGGTAGGGTCTATATATACAATTCAATACGTCATAGAACTGGTCGAGCAAGATACCTGATTCATTCAAATGTATATCACACGATTTTGTGTTCTTCGAAGCATAGATATTTTTTAAAAAATATATATGGACTATGCATTCAACGCTTATTTTTGTTATATTAACATTATTACCGCAAATAAAACAAGTATTGGACGAAGATTGACGTAACACATTAAGTTTCAACGCCAAAGGATCTGCTTGAAGTGCTGCTATTTCGTTTACAATTGATACATTGCAATTGTTACATAATCGAGTGTTAGCATCGACAACTAAAGGACCCCGATTATCAGCATTTCGTCTCAATATAGCTATTTCTCGTTTTAATATATCTTCATCGCGATCAACTCGAGCCATCTGTTGTGGTAACATTCGCCTATTGCAAGTTACGCAAGATAATCGATTCGCCATTTTAAGGAAAGGCCTAACTAAGTTAATATAATTACAGTAGAACTTTGGCAATTCGGATACCCTGTAAACCGGATACTCCAGTCAATCGGACACCCCGTAAGCCGGACACTACTCCAGTCAGTCAATCGGGCACCTGCTACAGTTCGGACACTTTCAGATTTCTACCTCTATAATCCGTATACTGCCAAAAAGCACGACAAATCACAACGACTGAATGCGAAATAGTAAACAATAGTAGGTATATTACGTTACAACACCGGAAAGCACTATTTTAAAGGACAAAAACAATCGATACACTTTCATTCAAATCTAAAATAAGTTTCATACCTGACGTTTAAACACTTCAACACAATTTTTAATAAACCATAAATAGTATCTGACAGTACGTTGCCATGTAAATGAAGTATGAAAATAAGCAACAGTCAAAGCCTACTTATTTATGGTTTTGTTTAATCGCGACGAAATGAAAAAAACGATTTTTTGAAAGAAAAATCGATGGAACAGTTTCTAACTATCCTAAAAAGGACCGGTTTTGTAGGGGTTGGGGGGGTTTTGGGGTTTCGGGTCTATTATAATTTTTGATCAGCTTGTTATGAACTATCATTGTGCCAAGTTTCAGAAAAATTGGTTGAAACCCACTTTCGATAAGAAAAGTGCGGGGTCCTTTGTTAGTAATTAGTTAAACACAACCATTTTGAGGGATAAGAGTCTATTAAGAAGCGTCAAGCAGCGGAGGAGCCGAAGATCAACGTTATAAGCAACACGGTCATCCAAAAAGCCCAGGCGAAGCCATCAAAATTAAAGAGGCTACTAACGGGTGGACCCAGAAGCAAGGGGGAAGTTTATTCCACTGCAGTTAAAGATTAGCGGCCGAAGAAGAAATTTACCTTTAGGTGCCCGCCCGTACCTTTCCCTGGTGGATTCACCGCTAGCTGCAGCAACCATTCCGGAGCATGTGATTCCTGAGGTGGTTGTAATAGATGGTCCAGATAGCAGAACACCATCGCCGCCGCCACCATCGCCTCCACCACCAGCCCCAAGGACGCCATCGCCACCACCGCCGCCAGCCACTGAGCCTCTATCACCAATAATCGGGATCGGTAAGGGTGGCAAGTGGTTGGATAAGAAAGCGCCGCGAGAAAATTTGAAGCGGTGCTTTGAGGCGGCTAGCACTGGATCGTCATCATCTACATCGTTTTTGGCTTCTCCACCGGATTGGTTAAACGAATTTTCCGCGAGCCAAAAGTGTGTGCTAGAGGACACTTATAATGTGCGGAGTAAACTTTTAAGTCAACTCAAATCCCGGGAAAGTGACGTGGACACATATCAGAGACAGATTATAGAACTACAAAATAAGTTAGATGTGGCAAAAAGTGAGGTGGGACAATTTCGGAAAAAATTGTTATTATTAGATAATTTTAGTGTTAAGTTAGAATAAGTTATGTAAAATATTGTATATAAAACTTAGGCTTAAGATGTCTGTATACAGTGTGGTCCACTAAGTGTGCAACAAATGGGAAACTTCTTTATTATTGGTTTCTCAGAAAATTTTATTCTTGATAAAAGTTGGTGCATGTCCGATAACCATTTCAGGTGTACTTAAAATGGCTTCAAGTTAAATAGGATACAGGGTAGGGCAAAAAATATGAAAATCGTTCAAGAGTAAAGTACCCTTATTTTAAAAAATAGGGCAAAAGGGCATGAAGAAAAGTTGTTTAAAATAAAAAGTTATACTCAGATTTAAAATCATAGTCTCCTATCTCAAATATAAAGATAATTCGATGTAACCCCCGTATTATTGGTATTTTTATTAATCAACTTAGGTCTATATTTAACTTAAGCAAAATAAATCAGATACGCCTAATTTTTTAAATATTTTCAAATCAGTATTAATTTAATTGAATTTCTTTGTTTTTTAAGCAACCCCAACTTTACCACTGTTGCAAGGATATTTAATCTTACTTTATATTTTAATATATGATATTTACTCGAACATAATTACTTCATTAATAAAACGCCTATATCAAATATTTTTTATCTAACGCCCAAAAAACTATATTTTATTTTTTTATTGAAATATCAAAGAATAAGCCAGGTAACACAATATTGTATTGTGCTAAACACCCTTTGGCGCAGCAGGCCATGAAAATTTTAACTAAAACAAAAAGTTATTTGACAAGCTGTTTGTTCTTATGTCAAAGAAATATTGATATTGTAAGTTGAATTAAAGTTTTTATTCTATTAAAATGCCCCAGCGTTTCATCTTACATTAGTTGAGAAGGCACAGTTAGTTTTAATATGTGGAGAAAATTACAAAGCTATGCGTGAGGCTGCAGATATTTTTAATGAACGGCATCCAGACAAAATAATTCACTACTCAACCGTAAGTAGGATTTTAAGTTTTTTCAAACAGATTGGATTACAATTACAAAAAAGAACGTGTAAAAACCATGTGAACCGAAGATAGGCAGCTTGATGTACTTCAGGCAGTAATCGAAGATCCTACAAGATCCACTCAAGAAGTTTTTGAATACACAGGAGTGAAAAAAACATCTGTAAAGCGCATACTTAAAAAGAACAAGTATCGTGCCTACAGGCCTAAATTTGTATGTACATTTCAAGAAAGAGACTATGATTTGCGTTTTGATTTTTGCATATGGATTCAAGGAGAAATAGTAGAGAGGAGAGATTTTCATCGGCACATACTTTTTTCAGACGAATCCACTTTTACTACAAACGGTGTTGTCTCGTCGTAAAATTGTAGGTGGTGGTCAGAAGAAAATCCTAATTTTGTAATTGACAATAGAAATCAGTATTACAAAAAAACAAATGTTTGGTGTGGGATACTAAATGACAAGGCAATTGGTCCATTCTTCTTTAGAGATAATTTGACTGGCAATAGATATTTAAATTTTCTTCAGAATGTATTGGGAAACTTTATAGATAACTTACCGTTAGAAGAACGACACAAGCTATGGTTTCAATATGATGGGTGCCCTGCACATTGTGCTAGGGCAGTTACGCATTGGTTAAATGAGGTATTTGGAAACAAATGGCTAAGACGAAATACCGATCCACGGTGGCCGCCTCGTTCGCCTGATCTTACACCCCTAGATTTTTTCTTATGGGGACACTTGAAACAAAAAGTGTATAAAGACCGACCTTTCAACAGCGTTGAAGAATTGGAAAACTCTATAAGGCACCATTGCCGTAATATCCCTGCCACGGTGTTGCGATCTACTCTGTATTGAGCGAGAAGGCGGACATACAGAGACACTTCGTTAGTTAATTCTTTATATTGTATTTTATTATTTTAACTGTTAGTTACAATTATTATAATTTTATACATTTCTATGGCTGTATTTCAATTTTTAACTGCCGATATTGATATTAATAAACATAAATTATCTTTGATATTTCAATAAAAAAATAAAATATAGTTTTTTGGGCGTTAGATAAAAAATATTTGATATAGGCGTTTTATTAATAAAGTAATTATGTTCGAGTAAATATCATATATTAAAATATAATGTAAGATTAAATATCCTAGCAACAGTGGTAAAGTCTGGGGTTGCTTAAAAAACAAAGAAATTCAATTAAATTAATACTGATTTGAAAAATATTTAAAAAATTAGGCATATCTGATTTATTTTGCTTAAGTTAAATATGGACCTAAGTTGAATAATAGAAATACCAATAATACGGGGGTTACATCGAATTATCTTAAAAAATTTTATATTTGAGATAGGAGACTATGATTTTAAATTTGAGTATGACTTTTATTTTAAACAACTTTTCTTCATGCCCTTTTGCCTATTTTTTAAAATAAGGGTACTTTACTCTTGAACGATTTTCATATTTTTTGCCCTACCCTGTATACTATTTGACTTGAAGCCATTTTAAGTACACCTGAAATGGTTATCGGAGATGCACCAACTTTTGTCAGGAATAAAATTTTCTGAGAAACCAATAATATAGAAGTTTCCCATTTGTTGCACACTTAGTGGACCATACTGTAATATGTGAATGTGCATTTAAATAAAATGTCAAATGTATTAAAAAAAATATATAATTGGTTTTATTTAACTGAACTATGAATGAGTCAAGCTTTAGATTAATGCATGAGCTATGAAAGGTTTAGTCTTCATAAGAAACTAAACTTGTACACTCTGCATTAAAATATTTTATTTATCTTAAAATACAATATTGCACGCAAGGTGCCAAACTAAACTACGATAAAAACATTAGGGTGGCCCTGAAAAGGACCTATTTTTTGGCTGGGGGGTGGTGGGTCTGCGTAAGGTGCCTAGTTCCTCGGCACCTCACCACGGGCGACCAAAATCGAGCGGGGTGCAGCTCGATATGGTTGGGGTGGGTCAGGCACCGCGGGCGTTGTCGGCTGGGCTGGGACAGCCGGCTCAGGAACTGCGTGCATCGTCGGATGGATTGGCCTTTTGTGTTGATGGTGTACACACCGCCTCCTCCTCACGCTCATCTTGAGCAGCTTACAGGCTTGACAGCATAGACGGCACAAGCCTGAAGGACTGATTGTTTCACTCAGTCGATTGCACTTTACACAGTGACGCTTCCCATTAACAGCTGTTGGTTTAACCACAGCATAGGTCTTACCAGGGAATCTTTCGCTTAATGGTGCTCTCTTGTAATGGTTTACCGTATTAATAGAATCAAAAAGTACAACTCATGCTCATCACGAAACTGTACACATAAGCAAACAAAGTTATAAGAAATTTTACTTTAGCGAATTCAAGAAATTATTAAATCGAATAGATTTGTCTAAAACTATATTTCCTTCGCTAACTACATCAGTCGATTGCAAGCCATGATGGGAGAATATCCTTCAGGCATTTTTCTTGATATCCAAGGCTACCATTGTTCTTCTTTTGGATTCTATCCAAAAGAGTTAGCAATTTACGATGGGTTTCGTATCTCAAGTTATCTATTTAAAGCTCCCTTTGCGAAAAATATGTTGTCCCTTGTGGAGCTAAAACATGTTAAATGGGCCGAAAAGTATCGTGGACTGAAGTGGGAGTCTGGAAACGTAGAACTCTGTGAAATTAACAATATATTTAAACATGTGTTGGAAGTATACCAATCACCCAGGATATACGTAAAAGGAAGTGTGAAGGCGAATTTCCTAAAGAGGTTTATAAGCGAAGAAATTATTACAAATATTCCCTGTAAGCGAGAACCGAAATTAAGTATTGAATGAAATTTTTTGTCTTGGGAATTTTAATGTCAATTTAATGAATCTTGATAATACTTTAACTTCTCTATTTGAAAATTATAACTGCCAGCAAATTATAAATGAACCTACAAGGATTACCGCTAATACAAGCACCTTGCTGGATGCAATCTTTGTTAGCGACTGCACGTTGGTAAGTGAATGTGGTACTATATCTACTGACGATATTTCGGATCATAGAATGGTTTATTGTTCTTTAAAATTATCTAAAATTCCGGTTGAACCTAAGATTATCCACTATTGCTGTTACAAATATTTTGATGTGAATAATTTTCTTCGAGGCATGCATGATTTACCTTGGAACAACATTTTATATAAAAATAATATAGATAATAAGATCAAAATATTTAATGACCTAATTTTATTTTTGTTTAATGTACATGCTCCTATCAAACAATCTCGTATTACCAAACCTAGGGCACCTTGGTTTACTGCCAATCTTAAAATATTAATGAGGCAAAGAGATACTGCACTGCAGAAATTTAAAAGGACTAGAAAGAATAATGACTGGATTAATTATAAACAATTGAGAGAGGACCTTTGTAGCAATTTTAAAATTGCCAGTATTTATTTTGGGTGGATTTATACAGATATGTTTCCACCAAGTGCATTCCTTTTTATTTACTGTTAAAAATTGTCCATTAGGGGTATCATCTTTGGTTGCATAACGTTAGCCAAAATATGGGGCGAACGCACTACTTCTGCTGTTCTGTGGGTTGATGACGCTAGCCACCGCCGCGTAAAGTCGAATCACAAATCTGCGTTTCTGGTTCCCGTGAAAGCGCAGAACGCCCATTTGTACTTTTGGCAACTTTATGTGTAAACAAAGTTGTTTGGAATTATTTGATTTATTTCCTTATGTAATTTAGGTTCTGGTAAAAGCCCAGGCTCTTGTTGGTTCTGATCGTTTGGATCCTTTATGTTGTGTCTCTGTTCTCTTCTTCTTCTTATTTTCTTTTGTTAGGGTTTATGTTCAGTTTGTAACATTAAGTCAGCCGATTTTGCTAGAGAAGGGGGTGGTCTTACTTTAGAGTTCTTGCGATCTCCATTTTACTTTCTGAAAATACCTTCACAGAAGAAGGTCGCCGTTGGGCCATTTTTATTAAAAATGACGACGAGGTCTCACCCCCCTTTTAGAGGTAAGCTGCTTTAATTTCTTTTGTTCATGGTTTGTTGTTTGTGGGAATTCAGTGGGTAATTCTCTTTTTTATTATTTTTAGGGGTTCTGTTGGTTCCGGCTGATAATATGCCGTTTTACCTGCCGTTCGGCATTTGAATAGGTTAAGAAACCACATTGGATTTTAGCATCCACATAATAGCCTTTGAGCTACCAGGTTCCGATTGGCCCACGTAAGAACTAATTGAATTGGTTACGAGCTGTGTATGGACTAGATTTCACCTGGCCGACCATGAGCAGCTTTCAGGAACCACATGGTCCATGCCCAGTCAGTATAGCTGCCCCAGCAGAAGCGAGGGATTAAAAGGCTTGTATAAAGCGAACCTCAATTATATACATTTTGCCTTTTTATTTTAATTAGTACGTCACAACATTTAAATTAACTGCTGGTTAATCACTAATTTTTTAATGTAAAGCCATCTTGACAAAGGTAACCTTTTTTTAACCATACACCATCAAAAGATTTAAAAGGTTCTAGAATCTTCCCCGATTTTCACTATGAAGATTTCAGACTTTAAAATCGTCGATTTAAAACGAGAACTAAAAAAACGGAATTTATCGCAAAGTGGCAAAAAACAGGATCTGATAGTGCGTTTAAAAGGATCATTAAACTCGAGCACCATTAACACAAGTGTAAACAAACTTTGTTTGTGTGATGATGCCAAAAATAAAAAGGAAAATTTGTCACCGGAAAAAGTGGTACCTGATAAAAAACTATACAAAAAGTCCATTCACTTTAAACTATTGAACCGCATTAAGTACTTGCAGGAACGCCTTAATTTTATGGAAATTACTTTAACTAAGCTTAAAAAGCGTAAAAATAATATGGAAAATAAAAATAAAAGTCACAAAAAAAAACCTACGACGCCCAACAGTGAAGTGATACAGAAAATCGGTAAGTCCGAAATAAATAAGAAAAACATTACCGCTGTAAATGAAGTAACTAATCCTAAACCAACTGTTTACACTAAGTCAAAAAAATGTAGAATTTTAATTGTTGGAGATAACAATGCATTGGATTGTTCGATTTTACTAAAACGTTTTTTAAAACCGGAGGAGTGGTCTATTACCGCGTTTTCGAAACCCAATGCCTTACTAGAGGATATTATTAATGAGCTTCCACTTATGTGTAAGGACTTCGACATGTCTGATCATGTACTTATTTTCGGCGGGACAAATAATGCTTTGAGGGGACACCCAGTAAATGGTTACAGCCTAAGCAAATGTCTCGATGGCCTACATAACACTTCTACCACTATTGTGGGTGCCAGCTACTGTAAAAATCGAAATATTCTGAACAAAATAATGTTTGAAACAAATAGTGTTCTCTATAGAGTCTCATGTCTCAAGGACAATGTAAATTATCTTGAAACCAATCGCATTTTTAGTTGTGAAAATATAATCAATTTTAATCCCTTTCTTAATGACTTTAAAAAAAAGGTAATATTAAGTGCTTTCTGCAACAATTTTCTAATAAACCCCGCGATTGACTACCAGTGCTTAATTAATGTGCCTTTACGCAGACATGCAGAGTCTGTTGTTCTGTCCAACAACTCAAGGATCGACGATCCTGTGGATGGATTGGAAATCGATGTTAACGAAGCAGTTTCTAGTCTCTCAAAAGACTGCTCATCTATGACAACGCCGGATAATGTTTGTAATAATGACTCTATTATTGTTATTGATGATACTGTGACACCTACTACCTCTAGTCCTAAACAGTTTTTTCGTGACGACCAAGCGGTATAATAGCCCCGTAACAATTAATTTGCAAAATATTCAATGTTTAGGCAATAAGTTCTTAGATTTAGGTGTCGCTCTTGACAAGAATAAGTGTGAATTTTTATTACTAACGGAGCACTGGCAAACCTCAGATCAGCTCACGGAAATTAAATTAAAGGATTTTTCTCTTGTAGGTTCGTTCTGTAGAAAAATGTTAAAGCATGGCGGTGTTGCCATTTATAAGAATGATAAATTTTCAGGCAATTTTGTAGTATGTAATGTTGAGGATCTCTGTACTAAAGGTTTGATTGAATGTGCATGTATTAGGTTGGATAAATTAAAGGTTATTTTAATGGTGCTCTATAGGCCACCAAGCGCACCCTTTGTTGAATTTCTGGATCAATTTAATAAAATTTTGAATCAAGTGTTTTTATCGGAATATACCATGATTATTGGTGGTGATTACAATTTGAACTTTTTAATCTCTAGTACTCACAAAACTAGGTTTTTAGATTTGATAAGTAGCTATAACATTAGTGTTAGCATAAATGTACCCACCAGAGTAACAGAACAAAGCAGAACATGTATTGATAATTTTTTAATAACTCCGAATGTAATTTTTGAGGTCGCGGTAGTAAATTTAAATCTTTCTGATCATTATGCGCTGTTTCTTTGTTTTGAGACCTCCTGTTCTTCTAATCATAAAAATTAATCTGTTATTAAGAGTAATGTTTCACAAAACAATGTAAGTTTATTCATTGATTATTTACGCGAAGAAAATTGGGAGAGCGTTTTTTGCCAAACTTGTCCTAATAAAGCGTTTGACGAGTTTTCTGAAATTTTGTCCTATTACTATGAATCTAGCTTCCCTTATGAGCGTTGTGTTCCTCGGATAGAAAGGCCTAATACTCGCAAACTACCTCCGCAACTTGCACTACTTAAGAATCATGTTGCGTTATACTCCGAGCTAGCAAAAACCAATAATCGATATCGCGATATCAGCAGGCACATAACAAAAAAATATAGAATGAAATTGCAGGAATTTTTTAGGGCGACTAATGATAACAAGATAAGAGCAGAATAAAACGAAGGCTATGTGGAGGGTTATTAACGACATACAAAAAAAGAATGCAGGTAAGCATGACATAGAAGTTTTTGAGAATGATATCAGATTACCGGACGAGGAAGTGGCTGATAATTTCAACAATTTTTTTCTTTCGATTCTTGCAGACGATGACTACGAGACTGATTTTGTAGATAAGTATGTTCCCTATTCCACTAAGACTTTTTTCCTGGCACCAGTGTGTAATATGGAAGTAATGTCTCTAATTGCCAGACTAAAAAATTCTAATTCTGCGGGAAATGACAATGTTTCGAATAACTTGCTAAAGCAATGTTCTGTGCAGCTAAGCGATGTTATAACCTTTCTAATAAATCTTTCCTTCGCGACAGCTATTTTTCCTGATGGACTTAAAGCTGCGATTGTAATACCAATTTATAAAATGTAGAAATGTTTATGCAAACTATCGTGGAATAAGTCTACTCACCAGTATTTCCAAGTTATTTGAGTTAGCCTTGAAGGATCAACTTTTTTCCTATTTTAAAAATAATAAATTGCTTTCCAACGCACAGCATGGTTTCGTGGCTAATAAAAGTACCGAAACGGCTCTATGCGATTTTCAAGCGACAATAGTAGAAGCCCTCGATAAGCGACGGTACGCAATGGGACTTTTTATTGACTTTAGCCGGGCTTTCGATATGGTGAGTCACCAGTTACTATTGTATAAGTTAACTCGTTATGGAATAAGAGGTATACCACTTGATTTCATAACTTCTTACCTGTCCGATCGATTTCAAACAGTTATAGTGAATGGTAAGTTAAGTCAGCGGTCAGTCATTAAAACCGGGGTACCGCAAGGTTCCGTTTTGGGGCCGCTACTTTATATTATTTATTCTAACGATTTGATATATTTTCTCAATAAGAGTTCACCTAGTGTCAAGACTATATGTTATGCCGATGACACAAACGTCCTTATCATCGAAGATGACCTAAATAATTTAAAAATCACAGCCGAAAAAGTCTACGATGGAGCAATAATCTGGTCTGACAAGAACAAACTTAGTTTAAATAGAAGCAAAACTAAGGCTTTAACTTTTTCCTGCTCTCGGCAGCAGCAATATGGTGTAACTTTATTCAATGAAAACTCCACTAATACTGTCACATCTTCAGAGAACGCCCCATTATTGGGAATTACTATAGACCAAAAACTTCAATGGCACACTCAGATTGAGAACATTTGCGTCAAGCTACGCCGGAATTGCTACGCACTACGCTTCATGTCTCAACACTGTGGCAGGGATGTTTTGTTGGCACTGTACTATGCGAGTATACACTCATGTATTCGATATGGGATACTGAACTGGGGGACATCTGCGGGTGTCAATCGCGTTTTCCTGCTTCAAAAATATGCTGTAAGGATTTTGGGTGGGTTGAGTTTTCGCGAGTCATGCAGAGAAACTTTTCAGGGTCTTGGTATTTTGACTGTGGCAGGTATTTATATCTTGGAAATTTGTTCTTTTGTTTACCTGAACAGGTCAACTTTTGAGTCCGTTCGTACGAATCATCGCTATGACACGAGAACGCGTGATTTATTACTTCCTGACCTGCATCGAACGGCTTTCTATCAGAGAAACATTGCGTTTGGTGGATGCAGGCTCTTTAATGCTTTGGATGATGGCATCAAATATTCTCCTAATATAAAAATTTTTAAACGTAGGCTTAAACAACGGCTTCTGAGTAAAAATTGTTACTCCGTTCAGGAATTTTTCTCGTGAGTGTTGACTCTGGTTGATTTCAAATATTTTGTTTTATGATATATGTATTAGCGACTTGTTGATATTGAATTTTATATATTAGTGTTTTATTTTTGTATATTTTATTTTATTTTATTTAGTTTTCTCTTTTTTGACGTATTCCTCAATTATTGTATGTTTTTTGTACTTTTGAATTGAGAAATAAATATATTGATTGATTGATTGATTGATTGATTGATTGAGGTTATACATAAATTTATCTTAAATCCTTGCGTCCGGAAAGGCTGTCTTTTCATTCATTTATTTTTTTATAATTCAAGCTCAACTAAATTTAAAACAATTTGATACCATATAAAATTAACCTAAACCCCTTTTTTATTTAGTAAAATCTATATTGTTTGTGTGGGAAAACTTCGGTTTTATTTATTGCATAGATTTTTCATAAGAACTGATATACGGTATATTTTTCCTGGTTTGGACATCGATCAAACCAGGTGGCACCCAAGACAAACCAAAGACGAAGGGAAGGTGTAAGTATTGGACCACGACCTAGTGCCTCCACATAAAGAGCTACCGTCAGCAGATAGTGACAACCTGTTGTCCAAGACAACAGATTGCCATTGTCACAAAAATGGCGCCCAAAATGGTTAGAAGAGCAAAGAGGGAGTATTTGGATTTATTACATTTGGAGGGAAGAAACCCACGTAAAACTTGGGGAGCGTTAAGGAATTTTAATATTACTTCTCATAAAAACTTTTGTATTCCCAATAGTTTAGCTGATCCTAATAATATTAATAATTTTTTTGGGGCATTTTTGCAGAACGTATCTGATTGTAGTAATAAAGTTAATTTTTATAGTGATAACTTATACAATCACAATGTTGACAAATTTAGTTTCAATTTAGCGGAAGTATCAGATATACATAACATTTTAAATAGTATTCAGACTAATGCAACAGGGGTTGATGAGGTGTCACTTTTAATGTTAAAATATTGTAGTCTATTTATTGATAAATATATTACTCATATTATAAATTGTTGCATGGAAGTACATTATTTTCCTGATCTGTGGAAGATATCGATTGGTAAGCCGCTGCCAAAGATTTCTAATCCTGCAAGCTTTAATGACCTTAGAATTATTAGTATTTTACCTGCCCTCTCTAAGATTTATGAAAAATTATTATTTCATCAAATGTATGAGTATTGCATAAAAAATAAAATAATCCCTGATACCCAATGTGAATTTAGAAAAAATTTTAGTACTTCTGTAGCTCTAATTAATGTAAGTGATGACTTAGTTCGCGCTAGTGATAAGAAACTAAACAGTACACTAATATTATTAGACTTTTCGAAAGCATTCGATACCATCAATCATCAACTTCTAGTATCAAAATTAAAATTTTATGGCTTCCAAAAAGAATCTTGTTTAACAATTGAATCATATCTTTCTAATCGTTACCAAAAAATATTTTCTGATAATAAGTACTCGGAACAGGTTAGGATATTATCCGGCGTTCCGCAATGCTCTATATTGGGCCTTTTACTTTTTCTTATCTACACTTCCGATATTCTTAGATCATTGAAATATTGTAAAGTTCAGGCGTATGCTGATGACACACAGATATATTACTGTTTTGATTTTGAGGACAATATTAATGCTGAAGCACTTATTAATGAAGACTTAGGGACTTTAACTCGGCTTGCTTCTGTTCACAATTTAAAATTAAATCCCTTGAAATCCTTATGTTGTTTGGTAATAAAGGTAAAGTTGAATATCTTAAGAATAATATAAATATAGTATTGAATGGTATAAAGCTGTCGGTACTGAAATCTGCAAAAAACTTAGGAATAGTTTTTTATAGCGAATTAAGATTTCGTGATCATTTAAAAAAGATAAACCAAAAGTCTTACATGGCCCTAAAACCACTCTACAACAAAAGACATATTTTAAATTTTAAATTAAAAAAGACACTTTGCGAATCATTAGTGCTCTCAAATTGTAATTATTGCGATTTCGTTTACGGTTACTGTTTAGATAACGTAAGTAAGTCTCGTATTCAAAAGGTACAAAATGCTTGTGCTCGATTCATCTTTGGTCTTAGAAAATATGATCACATCTCGCATACATTTTTGGAACTAAATTGGTTAAGGATGGATTCCCGTAGGGTTCTACATTTTTGCACTTTTATTTATAAAATTTTGAATGAGCCGAATTCTCCTGTCTCTGTCCCCGAACGCCTAGTCCCCCGCTGTAACGTTCATTCCGTCAACATACGCCATAGGGGTAGATTAACTCAACCTCACCATCAGAGTGCCCTGTTTCAGAGGTCGTTTACTTACAATGTTGTAAAAACTTTTAACTCCTTACCTAATAACTTAATTGGTTTAAGTGTTTAACTATTTAAAATAAAATATAAAAAGCATCTTTTAGCTTTACAAACTTAATAATTTCTATTTTATTTTTTTTTTGGTTCACTTCATTTTACCTTGGTGCGATCAGATATGTTGAATTTTCTGGTTTAATTTGTCCAATGCTTGTCGGCAGGCTGTCGATTAAAATAGTTATTTTTATTAAAATAAAACTAATTTAAATTTTCCAAATGATCATTGTTTTACTTCTTTATTAATTTTATATTTCATATTAATTAAATATCTTATTTTATTAAGTTTGTTGTTGTGGTATGGTTCAGTAGAGTAGCTACTAAAGCTAGACTGCGCCATGCTACCTCAATAGATATATAGATTTAAGTTCTATTGTACGTAACATAAAATTGTAATTTTTTTTTCCTGTAATATAAAGGCATTATTTATTTAAGTAAATTTAAGAAGATTCCAGAGTGTTTTTCCACAAAACGATGCATCCATGGCACTGTGTAAAACTGTTATATAATTATAGAAATTGCTACTAATAAACTTTATATTATTGTTTACTTTTTTTTTTAATTATTCGTCATTTCAACTTAAAATGTTTGACTTAGTGTTTACAATAAATCACAATTAAAAATAAAATTTCTTGGTACTACCCGTTTCGTATTTAAATTATTTTTTTAAGGCATTTGTTATAATTTTACAGGAGAAAGGCAAGTGAGGTAAAATGTTTGCCTTCGTTTAAACCATAGATCCCCGTTTTTTAAATTGCATTTGATTGAAAAATTTTTTTGGTGGTTCCTCCTTCATATTTGTTATTAATTAATTTTTTTTAGGCATTTGCTGTAATTTTACGCAGAAATGCAATAGAGCTAAAATGCTTGCCTTCGTTTAGACCATAGATCCCCGTTTTTTAAATTGCATTTAGTTAAAAAAAATTTTTGGTGGTACCTACCTCCTTCATATTTATTATTAATTAATATTTTTTAGGCATTTGCTGTAATTTTACGCAGAAATGCAAAAGAGCTAAAATGTTTGCCTTCGTTTAAACCATAGATCCCCATTTTTAAATTGCATTTAGTAGAAAAAATTTTTTTGATGGTACCTCCGTCATATTTGTTATTAATTCATTTTTTTAAGCATTTGCTGTAATTTTACGCAGAAATGCAAAATAGGTAAAATGCTTGCCTTCGTTTAAACCATAGATCCCCGTTTTTTTTAACTGAATTTAGTTGAAAATTTTTTTTAGTGGTACCTCCATTTGTTATTAATTATTTTTTTTAGGTGTTTGCTGTAACTTTACGCAGAAATGCAAGAGAGGTAAAATGTTTGCCTCCGTTTAAACCATAGATCCTCGTTTTTTAAATTGCAGTTATGTGAAAAAAATTTTTTTGGTGGTACCTTCATATTTGTTATTAATTATTTTTTTAGGCATTTGCCATAATTTTAGAGAAGAAAGTATTGAAGTGAAAATGTGTACCTAGATGTAAACTATAAGCTCCCATTTTTTAAAATTGCATTTTTTTAAATTTTAAAAAACCCATTTTCATTTTCTCTATATTAAGCGAGTTATTTAGATTTTTCTATTTTTTTGTCTTTAAAAATTATTTTGAGGTATCTTCATATTTTTTACATCAAAAGTTGCATGATAAATAAGATGCGGTCGGTTTCGAACTATATTATGGTATTTTTTTAAATTTTTTAACACCGCTATTTTTTATTATATAAAAAATGGAATTATTAAATGCATGGCATGCCCCACCTGGCTATTTTTTAGAAATGTTTAGTTTTTAGGCTTTTCGCTCATCCTACATAAAAGTTGATCTAACATAAAAGATTCGTATACTCGTCAGCTAAACTATGAACATTTTTAATTTTAAAAATTAACAATATGAAGCAAGTTTTACAACAATTTATAAAAAAAATAGCATTTCTAGTGTCAAATATCAGAACTTTCTTATTGTTAGTTCCATAAAAAAAAGCTTCATATAAAAGATGGTCGAAATAATGTGAAGAATTTTTACAAATTTTGTAATTAAAAAAAAAACATAAATAAAATAGTTCGCCTGTGAAAATTTGTCGTATCTCAGCTATCCGTGGTCTGATCTTGACGGGACGCCCGCAACCGATTTAGAACCCCTCCACAGGTGGGCGGGTAGTGGAGGTGTCTGGACTTATAAAAAAGCCAAAAACCGTATAAACCGAACCTTGCCTACCACCTCCAAGTGTTTTTTTTTTCATTTCAATTACGCATAAGCGAGCTAGATCTATCTCTGACTTTCAAATAATTGAACTAACTTCTTTATCCTTGATCCGATTTTAAATCCGTTTCCACGGTAATTTTCCTTACAAAATTTCAACAAACATTTACTCGAAAAGTTTTTCTCTACGACTTACCATTAAGGCACTGCGAAGCTTTAAAGTGCAGTTTTCGTTATTTGACCCAGTTTTTCTATACCCTTAAATAAATTTTTGGAGATTTTTAAATTTCTTTTCTGCAATTTGGTGTAGAAAAATATGCCAAAAAATATTCTATAATGACATTTTCTCATAAAATATCGCCAAGTGGTCGAAAAAAATTCTTAAAGGTTGAAAATTTGTATATTTTATATTTTGCAAAAATTAACGGTTTCTTGATTAAAATGGAATCTTTAGAGGTAAATGAGTTCTTTTATAGTATAACATTTTTTTCCCAAATGTTGGCATGTATTCGAAAAAAATTCTTAAAGGTTGAAAATTTACGTATTTTTTATTTTACAAAAATTAACAATTCGTCGAGAGAAATGGAATCTTTTGGGCTAAATAACTGTTTTTTCAGTAAAAAATGTTTACCCCAAAAATTGGTAAATACTTGAAAAATTGTAGGAACTTTAAATTTCGTAGCTATGAAGAAAGTTCATTAATGCCTTAAAAAAATTTTGCCGTAAAACGTTGGGATAAAAATTGAGATTTAACAACTAACTACGCTCATGTCTTTATGTGGCCCTCCGAAGAGGACCTGGGGGGGCGGGGGTGTCAGGGTTCGAGCGGTCGCATAGGAAAGAGAATAGGACTTATCGTAGTCTTTCTACGGAGTGGTTGAGTCCGCAGGACCGGCGTCCATATCATCTTCAAAATCCCACCAAGATGTGGAATCCGCCGGACCGCTAAAGTCATCGCAGACTTTTGCCGGTCCCGCTACCGATTTCGAGTCCGGTCCAGTGGACTCAACATTTGCAACTGGCCTCGATAGTGGTGGTCTGTTGCGTTGATTAACATAAACAGTCTCATCGCTAAACAGCGACGAGCCACGGCTTGCAGGTCTTTCTTGGGCCATGCCCAAGATCTATATGAATTAATTGTGAAGCTGAACTAGTATTTATATGCTAACATTGTAGTGGGGATAATAATATTTGAATGATGTGCCATATAGCCATTTGTAATAAACATTACTCGGTCTCTACCAATACTAACACAATCAAACCCAAGATTTTTATTTTTAACTAATTTAAGACAAATGCGATAAATTATGTGTTGCAGAAAATCCCTTGAAGTTTTTCTATTATGCGATGATAACAAATACCACATGTTGGTATTGTATCATCCTAAAAATGGGACTTCTACCTAACTAACTAACTACGCTCAAAGTATAGGTGTGGTCCTGAAAAGGACCGTTTTTTTGTTGGTTAATGGAAACCAGCTAATTCGGCTGTTCCCCTCTGGCGACCTGCACAGTCCGCGGTGCCGCTCGACGACGACGACGAAGCCGACGTGGTGGTTCGTGCTCTTTCTTCCAACTCTTTCTTCCTCGTCGTCGGCGTCGTCGTCAATCCCCACTACCACAGGTGGTGGTGTTTGAATTGTCGGCTTCACCACCGCTACTGGTTTATCCGCAAATATTTTTTTTTGATGCAAGCCAATACTCCTCAATCTTCCGCTTCCTGGTGGTCAGGGTAATAAGTCTGCTAGCGTCCATGGTTGGATGAGAAATGATACATTCTGATATGCGCACACGTATTTAAAACCATTGTAACAATCTTTTTGTGCTTGTTACAACGTGAGTGGATGGCCCGAGTTTTATCAAATTTTGACCAATTTAAATAATTAAATTTTTTAAAAATTTTTGAATACGCCCCTGTCTAAAAGGTTCTAGACCCAGGCTGGTCTTCTTAATATAATAACCTACGTATAGGCAACCCGTAATATGACGATGTGTAGGACCAGTTGTCGGAATATCACTTGCACACCCAGATGGTATTATGCGATCTTTTACATTTTTGGGATGACTGCCGGTTCTTCGACGTTACCTAACCTAGTATTTTGGATGCATTTAGTTTCGGGTCAAACTTGCATCTATTTTCATGGCTTTTTTGGTTAAAATGAGTAGATTCCCGTTTTCAAGTTCAAAGTGCCCTCCAGCTTTACTTGTCATTACCGGAAGTCACATGGGTTTTCGAAGCAGTACGAGTCACGAGTGGGAAGTTGTTTTTTTGATAGGAAAGTCTATTTAAGGACTTTACGGCGTAGTGCTTCGGTCTGTTCGTTCTATATACCGGTCCAGAAGACTTGAACAGCAGGTGACGAAGATATAAAAATTATGGTTTTGTGTTGATTAATCGCATTTTATATGTGGCGGCAATGGCCGGATCGGAATTTAACACAGAAGCTGTCTTTTGAGCCTTAAATGGGATTGCTTCGTCACCTAGACCGTAGAAAGCCCGACCATCTGGTGAGTAGTATTTTTTGGTTTCACAAAATGGCGTCCTAATGTTCACGTTTTGTTTTAGGCTTTATTATCCTTCATTATTCTTCATTTTTCGACTACTTTATTATCCTTCATTATTCATCATTTTTCTTTTATCAACTTCTTTTTCTACTTCCTTTATCTACTTCGATTACCGTCTATTTTTCTTTTATCTTCTGGTTCTTTTATCTCCTACATCTTTTATCCTCTACCTTTATTACCTTCTACTTCTATTTTCTACGTTCTACATGGATTTAGCCATGTGTTGAAAGTGCTTTAGTCAGTACTCGTAACCTGGAGTCTTCCTCTTAATTCTTTACCCTGTTATGGATCCCATGTCTGGAATGGAGGATGTATGTCTTAGAGAGGCCAAGACGAGTGGGGGTGTCATTTTGGATGAAGTTCCTGTTTCGGTGCATGTGCCGGTCACCCCGACGTGCTGTATGGTCAACCGTCCACATTGATCTGATGCTGGAGATTGACGCATAATCCGTCGTGCCTGTCTGCTAGAGTCCTGCCTTACATGAGCTAAGTAGCATATTTTTTCTCCTTGATTACTGTACTAACACCACTTCCGACTAATTTTTATTAAAATTTCATAAAATATAGTACCAAAAAAACCCTTCCTTTGAGTTTGAATAAGTAAATTTCATGTGTCTAATAATTCAGGATAATTTCACCTCTATACTTCAGTTAAATCACTCGTAATGTACTATTAATGGGCCTAGAGCCACCTTTTTATGTAATATTGCTAAAATAACCCTTTTTTAAATCACTTGTAACGTTTCACTGGCACAATGCCACCCTCACCGGACTTAACTTTTTTAAATTGATCACTAAAAGACAATTTGTTAACCTTTAACTTAATCTCCTATGTTATAAACCTTTTATGTGGTGATTTGGTAGACTGTATTATATTTGTATATTCTTCCCTCTGTATATTTTATGTATAGTGTATAATTACCCTAGCTTCGCTTAAGACTGTTGTAAATTCTTGTAGATTTCGCTTAAAGTGGATGGGTCACTCCAGTAATGTATATATTGCCTAAACTGCCTATCTTGTATCATACGAAAACTTAGTTTTCAATTTAAAACCGAAACCTCCCTCGTCAAGGAATGCTTGAGTGGTTGGTCTATTTATTGTAAATTCATTTGTATATTAATCCCTAGTAGGTTTTATGCTTACCTAGCTGGAACAGGCTAGTTTTGATTTATGAAACTAACTTTTACTCGTCAAGGAGTATAAGATGGTTATTTTAATTATCTTAAATTGAGATTTACATCAAACAAAAAAACGTAAGTCTTACTTTCTAACAGAAGTAGCGGTTAAATGTTTAATTTTAAAGTATTATTCTAGAACTTCCTCAGCAAGTATGCATTTTCCCTCTAATTAATTTTGGGTAATGAATTTTAAATCTTTCCTAAGCTATATTGGAGTTATTATCTCCTGTAAAGTTATTGAGATATTATATCTGTAATTTCTTTATTTTTGCTTAATGTTATTAAGATATCCCTATAGAGTATTGAGTTATTTCTATAGCTGTAATTTTCTCTATTTTGACTTAATTTTATTAAGATATCCCTATGAATTTGTTGAGATATTCCTATATCGGTAACTTCTTCATTGGACTTAACCTTGTAATGGATATATCTATATCTGTTTTGAGCGGGTTAATAAGAGACTGATAATCCCGGTTTTGGATACATTACTTACTGACCGAGATATTTTAGTTACCATCAGTATGTATTTTTTTGTCATTCTAGGTTTTGGCTATATCTATTAGTTAGACTTAGCTAGAAAATCTTTATCTTCACCCCTAAGCTATTTAGTTGGGAACAAAACTAAAGTTTTAAGTTTCTCAATTATATTTTGGAATAGGGCATGGTAAATGTCTTTATTAATATAACCTGGAAGTGATATTACTAATTATGAATTTGATTCTAAATTCTATCTCACTTTAAATTCTGGCGTAGTGAATGCTATATATATATATATATATATGACTTTATATTAACTTTACCCTAACTGTTGCTTTACTTTGAATTTTGGCAAAAGGGTAAATGTCTTTAATTATATAACCTTGAAGTTATCATAAATTTCTCAAGGGATCTTAACCAAATTTTGGGGCATCGTAAGTGCTTCAATTGACCTTTCATTGACTTTACTATAAAGAATATTTTATTTTCAATTTTGGCATAATGAATGCCATAATTTGATTTAGTTTACCTTAAATTTAAATTCTGTTTTATTTTGGTCACTACCTTTAAAGTAATTACACTTTAATTATGTTCAAAGCTTTTAGTTAGTATTTGACTCCTTTTATATTGGGTGTTTAGAAAGAATCCTCACTTCTTATTCTGTTTGATTTCCTACGATCTAATATATCTATTAGTGGAGCTGTTTAGCTCATGTCATAACTTTTTCTATGTTATTTTTTATATCTTCTTTCTCTGATTTAGTTGCTTAGCCTTTTATTCAAATTCTTTTTCTATGTTATGTTTATTTCTTCCTAAATGAATAAAATGGGTGTTAGTTGGAAAATATTATTCTTTTAATTAATAAAATAGGAATTGATTGAAATAATTGTTTTATTCATACTGCTTTCTCTTTCAGGGCTAGGGAACTAAATATTCTATTTACTCTTTTCTTTATAATCTTTTTCAACCCCTTTGGTTGATGGCGCCCAAAAATCTTATCTGAATTAAATCTACGACCTTAGCTCTCAAGCGAATTAAAAACTGAGTGGCCGTGGTGACCCAAGTAATTAATTAATAAAAATATCAACAAGAATCTTAAGATAAATTGAATAAAATAAAGTAAATAACAATCTTTTTTTTTTATTTATTTTTTATTTTTTATTTTTTATTAATTATTACAAATGGCGCCCAACCTCTTAAGATAAATAAGATAAAATAAAGTAAAATTAAGAATCTTTTTTTTTATTTTTTTTTAATTTGTTTATTTTTTATTAATTATTACACCATATTTTAGGGGTGAGGGTGTAAATTTTACTATACCCTCCAAATATTCCTAGAGCTCGTAGTCCTTCTACGGAGTGGTTGAGTCCGCAGGACCGGCGTCCATATCATCTTTAAAATCCCACCAAGATGTGGAATCCGCCGGACCGCTAAGGTCATCGCTGACTTTTACCGGCCCGCATCCGATTTGGAGTCCGGTCCAGTCGACTCAACATTTGCAACTGGCCTCGATGGTGGTGGTCTGTTGCGTTGATTTACATAAACAGTCTCATCGCTAAACAGCGACGAGCCACGGCTTGCAGGTCTTTCTTGGGCCATGTCCAAGATGTATATGAATTAATTGTGAAGCTGAACTAGTATTTATATGCTAACATTGTAGTGGGGATAATAATATTTGAATGATGTGCCATATAGCCATTTGTAATAAACATTACTCGGTCTCTACCAATAGTAACACAATCAAACACAAGATTTTTATTTTTAACTAATTTAAGAGAAATGCGATGAATTATGTGCTGCAGAGAATCCCTTGAAGTTTTTCTATTATGCGATGATAACAAATACCACATGTTGGTATTGTATCATCCTAAAAATGGGACTTCTACCTGACTAACTAACTACGCTCAAAGTATAGGTGTGGTCCTGAAAAGGACCGTTTTTCTGTTGGTTGATGGAAAGCAGCTAATTCGGCTGTTCCCCTCTGGCGACCTGCACAGTTCGCGGTGCCGCTCGACGACGACGACGAAGCCGACGTGGTGGTTCGGGCTCTTTCTTCTAACTCTTTCTTACTCGTCGTCGTCCTCGTCAATCCCCACTACCACAGGTGGTGGTGTTTGAATTGTCGGCTTCACCACCGCTACTGGTTTATCCGCAAATTTTTTTTTTGATGCCAGCCAATACTCCTCAATCTTCCGCTTCCTGGTAGTCAGGGTAATAAGTCTGCTAGCGTCCATGGTTGGATGAGAAATTATACATTCTGATATGCGCACACGTATTTAAAACCATATTTTAGGGGTGAGGGTGTAAATTTTACTATACACTCCAAATATTCCTAGAGTTCAGTTTAAAATTAGTTTGCTCCCAGCTTCGCTGAGATGAAGTTTGTTGTAGTCGACGTTCAAGGATTTTGCGTTCCAAGATTTCAACCTAAAGAGTTACTTATTTATGATGGAACGCAGATATATACATAATTTTTTACCTAAATAAATAATACAAAATGTCTAAAGTGTTTTTTTAACAGTCACCTTACCATAGTAAAATTTTAATAATATGCTTACGGTGGTAGGCTTTCAATAATAATAATAATAATACCGTAGCACAATCAAGTGATCCACTCCGCTCAAATTTTAATTTGTCCTTCAAAGAGGACCTGGGAGGTGTAATTGTTCGGGTGGTCGCATAGGAGAGAGAGAGTAGGAATTATCGTAGTCCTTCTACGGAGTCGTTGAGTCCGCTGAACCGACTTCTACCGGTCCCGCATGTCTCTACCCATGGCAGCATAATCAAAAAATTATTTCTCGAAAAGTATTGTGCCACCCTGGGTATGTGACATTAAACAACTAACTACGCTCAAGTCTTTATGTGGCCCTCCGAAGAGGACTTGGGGAAGGGGGTAAGGGTGGGTCAGGGTTCGGGCGGTAGGTAGTAGTAGCTTTATTTGTAATAGAACTTACATTCTATTGCAAATAATGCAAGATTGTTGGTGAAAGACCGTAAACAATCTTTCACGACAATCACTACATCTCGAGTGATCTTGCATTGCCCTATTGTATCCTACAGTAATATGAGTTTGAATGAAATTAACATCATTTAAACCTTCAAATCTACTTATGTAGAAATGCATACATAAATTGACGTGAAGGCCCCATTTTAAATAGGATTAAACTATGCAAAATCTAGCTCTGAACCTACCGCCCCTACGTACCGCTCTATGTTGAATATTTGCTTCAACTGTTTGGTCCTGCATCTGAACTTGATGACATTTTGGGACAGTATGAGTTTCCATGTCAATATCGGTCATTATATATACTTAATTTTGCCCCCACCTCTACCTTCCTCTCTCTCTCTGTCTCATACACTTCTGTATATTCTTATTATTTAAGAGTTCATGTCTTGTAAAATATTAATAATTGAAGAGGCATCGTATACACCTAACAATTTACAAAGTGATCAGGGAAAAGAATTATATAATAGTCGCTTTCAAGCCCTTATGAAAAAATTTAGTATAAATCATTATTCTACATTCAGCACGAAAAAGGCAGCAATTGTTGAACGTGTTATTAGAACTTTGAAAAGTGCATTATACAAACAATTTTGGACTAGAGGTTTCTACCGGTGGGTGGAACTATTACCATCAGTAACAAGCGTCTATAATAACACAATACATCGCACCATCGGCATGAAGCCCAAAAATGTGTTAGAAGATACCCAAATTAGGGCATACGATTATTTAAAGGTTAGACCGAAGAAATATAAATTCCATCTGGGTGATATAGTTCGAATCAGTAAATACAAATCCATATTCGAAAAGGGGTATACACCTTCATGGTCAACAGAACTCTTCAGAATAGTAAAAAGCAACATCACAAGTCCACCTACTTACATACTGGAATCATTAGAAGGTGAACCGATTAAACGTTGTTTAAATGAAGCTGAACTACAAAAGGCAACCAACCCAAACGTATATCTTGTTGAAAAAATACTTAACAGGCGCAAATAAAATAATATCGATCAATTGTTTGTAAAATGGTTGGGTTTCCCTAACCAAAAGAATTCTTGGATAGATAAGTCTGACATTGCTTAAATAGAATAAAGAGTCGGTCCATAGTTCCCAAAGAGACCTGATATAAATTAGGAGTTAAAAAACCCAAAGTCTTGGTCTCAAATTTTATAAAAGTTTTAATATGCTGTCGATAAGTTTATGTAGGTTACATGTTTCGCCTTCTCGGGCATCATCAGACCTAATCTAACAGTAAAAATGAAACATCTTTACAAAAATACAGTAATGGCGCTAAAATATATGACATGTCATATATTTTAGCGCCATTACTGTATTTTTGTAAAGATGTTTCATTTTTACTGTTAGATTAGGTCTGATGATGCCCGAGAAGGCGAAACATGTAACCTACATAAACTTATCGACAGCATATTAAAACTTTTATAAAATTTGAGACCAAGACTTTGGGTTTTTTAACTCCTAATTGCTTAAATACTTGTTTTAGTTTATAAAATATGTTTGTAGGAAATAGATAACAATATTGTAAAAGTATAGCTTGTATCATTTATTTCGTTATATCCCCATCATACGCGGTAGGTTTACGTAATTGATTTAAATAATAAGACAAATACATGATAAAATCAGTTTATTACTATAAAAGCATTACAATTAAAGCCTTAAGAAATAAACGTATGTAATTGTTAAACAGTACAATTATTATTCTTATGATACAGAATATAATTTATTTTCTTTTCGGGCCAAAAATTCATATGGTATGACTTTGGGAGTACGTGAGCGATTTGGAAGAGCTTCTTTTTTAATGTCATCAATTTTCTTTTCTAGGTCGTTAAGCATATTATATAATTTGGGTATTATCTCTTGATCAAGCACAGAAGATACTTTGTAGCCGAGCTCATTATTTTCCATAAGAACATATCCTCTGTTGGCAGCGTCATTAGCATTTCTTGGTCTGGCGATGTTTCTTAGTGATTTTCCAACAAAATCAAACTCGCCATTAGAAGTAACCTTAAATCCTGTTCTCAACGCACAATCACACAATGCATTGTCCCTTACTTTGTATCGATCAAATTTGTCAATTGTGTTGTTAATACGTCCCATTTTAAAACCAAACTAATTTTTTTGTCTTATACCCAAATATATACACTAATATACAGGGTGTTCATTTGAAAACTTCCAACCACGGATTTATCGAAAACCACTGATTAAAAGAAAAAACGCCGAGATACGTCAAAAGATTTGCCAAAGGGGCCAACTTTTTAACCAAAAACCACTTCACCCCCTTTTACTTTCTGCCCCCCGGGGTCATCCCCTTAAAAATTTTAAATGACAAGGGGTATCAAGTAATAGGTTGTTTGAAAGGTCTTTCAAGGTGCTTTATTTTAACGTTTGATTTTTTAAAATCGGTCGATTCGTTTTCAAAAAAATTAGAAAAATCTTTATTTATCTTAATTTGTACAGATAGAAAAAAAAACACACGAAAATATCACTTTTTATTTCAATAAGTGTTCAAAATGTTGCCCGTTATTGGCCAAACAATGATATAGGCAATGTTAAAATTCCTGACGGACATTTTCAATAACATGTTGTGGGAGATCATGGCAGCTTTCGATGATGCGTTGACGAAGTTCATCCAAACTTTTAGGTTGGAGAGTGAACACAATAGATTTCAAATAGCCCCATAGAAAAAAGTCTAATGGCGTCAAGTCAGGAGACCTAGCAGGCCATTCTAAAGGCCCTTTTCGCCCTATCCATTTATCTGGAAACTCGTTGTCTAGCCATTGCCGAACCGGAAGAACATAGTGAGGAGGAGCGCCGTCTTGCTGGAAATATATTTCAGCCTCATCAAGTATAGGGTTTCCATCGTCTTCGATTTGGTTTTCAATAGTTTCAGTGATAAGCGGATTGATGGTATTTTCCAACATATCTAAATAAATGCCTCCATTTAAATTCCCATTAATAAACAATGGCCCAATCACTTTGTTTCCTAAAATGCCTGCCCATACATTAATTTTTTGGGGGTACTGAGTAAGCCCTTCTACAAAAGCATGAGGATTTTCATTGCTCCAATACCTGCAGTTATGCTTATTAACAAATCCATTTAGATAAAATGTGCATTCATCACTGAAGCAGATATTTACATGAATGGTATTATCATTAATCGCTGCAGTCATTTTTTCACAAAACTCAACTCGCCTATTGAAATCATCTTCGGTTAACTCTTGCAATATTTTCATTTTGAATGGATGAAATTTATGTAATTTAGTAACTGTGTGTACAGGGCCTAATGAAATACCAGTCGCATCAACAATTTTGCGTATAATGAAGTATTAGAATTTATGCTAAAATGACCCGAAACTTCAACTTGAGCGGCTTCATCCAAAACTCTACGATGATTACGTTTTTTATTTGCAACAGATCCAGTTTAAGTAAATTTAGTAACAAGGTCCAAAACATACCTATGCGAAGTTATCTTTTCCGGATGTCTGGCGTTAAATGTGACGGCAGTTTGCCGAGCACATTGATTTTGGGCACCATAAATTAGAATCATTTCCACTCTTTCGGCTAGTGTGTAAACCATTTTGGAAGTAAAATCTGAATCAATAAATTAATTTTTACTATCCCAAGATTGTCACAAAGGTAACTGACAGCAAATTAAATTCTTTCTTTTCCTTAGCAACTATAAAAACTAAACAGGTATAAGAATAAATACAGTTCGCCCATGTTATCTGTGTTTATAAATAGATGGCTAAAAATAAGTCGGGTTATTATTTGGTTGCTGCCACGTCTAATCTTAAGAATTGCTGTTTATGTTGGTTTTTGAACACTTATTGAAATAAAAAGTGATATTTTCGTGTGTTTTTTTTTCTATCTGAACAAATTAAGAATAATAAAGATTTTTCCAATTTTCTCGAAAACGAATCGACCAATTTTAAAAAATCAAACGTCAAAATAAAGCACTTTGAAAGACCTTTCAAACAAGCTATTACTTGGTACCCCTTGTCATTTAATATTTTTAAGGGGATGACCCCGGGGGGCAGAAGGTAAAAGGGGGTGAAGTAGGTTTCGGTTAAAAAGTTGTCCCCTTTGGCAGATCTTTTGACGTATCTCGGCGTTTTTTCTTTTAACCAGTGGTTTTCGATAAATCCGTGTTGGGAAGTTTTCAAATGAACACCCTGTATATGTATATATATATACATTATTAGTTTATTTCAGTTCAGATTTTCTGATATGGTTAATAATTTGTTGTTCGAGGCCCAATATCATGTTCTCAACTTTTTCCTCATATTCTTTTTATTTTTTGAACTTCCTTCAATCTTCGAGCGACTTCTTCATTCAATGCTATGAATCGTAGATCAAAAGATTGTATTACAGCAGTTAATTTTGTATGCAGGAGATCACGTACAGAGAGAACATATTCTTGAGTAGCAGCATCATTTGGTTTTTTATGTGGTGCAACATTCTCTAAGGATTTTCCTTGCATATCATACTGATAATCGAGAGTAAGCAAAAATCCATTTCCAGGTGGTCCACGTATAGATCGACCGTTTTCATTAAATTTCTTACGCCCAAATTTACCAATTGTGTTGTTAACACGACCCATTACAACTTCTCACTAACCCTATTTTTATTTTATTCCTACTTATATAATGGTAATTGCTATATTATTGGGAATTAAAAAAAAAATATTTTGACTACAAATAATTTATTTAGGATTGATTACATGTTTTTCAATGTTACAATTTGCTACCCATCAGCTTTATTGGTATTGGCTGTGTCTGCTCCATCATCATTGTTTGCCAATTGTTTCATCGCCATTATTTGTACCATCGTTGCATCCAATCGTGGGAACTGTATTAAACATCTCACCATAATTGATATCGTCGGGATCCGCGAAATCAAGCTTATTAAATTTTGTTACCAAATCACTTGGTATATCTGGTATATGAATGAAAAACTTGACAAGATCATTAGCAATCATTTCAGCACAAAATTCACTCAGGTTTATGGATCCGTAGAGATATTGTCCACATAGATGCGCACCAGCCATAAAATTGATTGCATCACGCACATACTTTCTGTACTGTGTGACGAAGTATTTGCTAGCTGGTGGACTCTCAGGGCGCGTGGGGTAAGTATACGTATGAGGTAAAAGAAACAACACTGGTGGTGGAGGAATAGTTGTTTATTTTACTGAGTAGATGTTAACAATCTAAAATAAAGGCAACAGAAAGACCCAAAATAACCCACTAGTGCACACAAGTACGATATAACGAAATGCAATTTAAGCATTAAGTCTTAATAACTTACCTAAAGCAGGTATTATACAAGAAAATCACTATTTATAGGGGTTCTGTACCGGCACCACAGGCTTTTATGACTGTCAAAACATCACTAAATGAAGCGTTTAATTTAGTGATAAGAAATCGAACCATTGAAGGCAAAAAACACACAATGGGTCAAAATACCTAACAGTATAAAAGTACCAAATATAGCTATGGCGAGGCACATCGGCAATTTGTAGGACAAAATTAGTATTTGCTTTGTTACAACTCCCCCCACTTAATTTTTTTATAACCTAAAATATATAAGTATTTAGACAAAAAATTACTTGAAGTAATAATACCTAATATGACTGGCCTGGAAAGAGCCCCGCTCTATAGGCATCTGATTTTTTGAAATATATTGTATTATTTGTTATATATTTGCCAATAAAAGTCGATTTATTATTTTCGGTTTCGGGGTCTACCAAAATAAAAGTATTTTGACTAATTCTTTTCTTTACTCGAAAAGGCCCCTCAAACAATAGAGCCATTTTTTTGGTTTCAGCGTCTAACACTCAAGAAGAAGGATTAGCGCGGAGAAGTCTCCCAAGTTATAATCCGGGTAAGGCCGGCCTTGATTTCTTAAGCTCCGTTTTCGGGCGCGAGACCCCAAAGCTTCTCTAGCCAGAACGAACTTCATCTCATAAGGCATCGGCTCGGGACCGCCAGGATATGAGATCATAGAGCGTAAGGGTGAAGAGGCGTTTTCCTTTAACTGAAGTTCATTTGGCGTGAAACCAGTACTTTCGTGCACCACCGCGTTTAGAAAACCGGCAAACTTACGGACTTCGAAGACCCATCGTGAATGTTTGTCCGCGCAATAAGTACGAAAGAGTCGCGACAAATTTCTCATACTTCGCTCAACTGGATTACTGTTTGGGACACACTTCATATTTCTGTTATGACCCAGTAGGAAAGTAAAGTAAAAATGTTGGAATCACTCTTAGGGAATAAAATGTAATGTAATGTAATACTAATCCAAGCGGCAACGTCGCATTCGTGCTAAAGTACTATGTTTTTCTTCAACAACTAAATGCTAATAAGTAGAAAAACCCATTAATTTTAAATGCAATATAAACGGCAACACCGCATATCAAAGTGGTTGCATCGTTGTACAAATCTATAAAATATACATTAGAGTTAAATCCTATAATGTAAAAAACTGCCTGCTATTTTATAATATTCTCTAAAACTATCAAATAATATAAGCTTTCACTTGCTTAGCAACGAGCATAAGATTTTGATTGGCCGATTGATAGTGGCCTGATGTATAGACATGGCCGCTTGGGTTCGACGTGTTAACATTAATTTGATTGGTCAAGGTGTTTGGATAGGGTTAATATATGTTCTGAAATGTTAACAAATCAGTGTCAGGCGGAAGTCTAAAGAGATAAATCGTGGCTCCGTGGGGGAGAAAAGCCTTCACGTTAAAAAATTGTTCAGTGTTTACAAAAGTGGTTTGACTAACATGTCTTGTTAGTAACAGTGTTTTGTGGAAATCTAAAGAGATAATTTGTCGTTCCATGAAGGAAAAAAGCCATCACGTTACAAAGTTGTTAATTGTTTTCAAAAGTGTTTTAACTAACATGTCCTGTTAGTAATGTTGTAGCCCATGCTAGGGTGAAGAGAGGAGGAATATTATTAGTCTTTTAATAAAAAAATAATGAAGTAAAATTCAAAAAGGATTTTATTTTCCAATTTTTCAACAAATTTGAACCAGTCGACTTGTGGAAATACAGGTTAAAGTGTTGTGTACCTCATTGTTACAAACGTGATTTTTAATTGGATTTGGGCAAATTTGGTCCTTCGACAGCGGATGTTTTCTAATTGGATTTGGTCAGAAAAAACACAAAATTTGGGGTGTTTAAGGAAAAATAAAAAGTGAATTGTCTAAGGAGAAAAACAACAGTAATAAAATTAAAGTGTTTAATGGTATAAAGTCATTGTAAGAAGAAAAAGTGTTACGTCAGTGAAAAAGTAAGCAGTTGTTGCAGTAAGGGAGAGACAGGGGAGAGTTCGAGACTACCTAGTGATTACAGTGCAGTGAAACAGGTGAGCTACCTGGACAAGGTAGGAAAGTGTGGACAAAAGCAGTAAGTGATTAAAAAGATATTGTAGTAGAGTAGTTGGATTGTAGTATTGTTGATAAGATTTTGAAAGAGTTGAGTCAAGGTTTATAAAGCATTTGTAGGTAGAAGGTTTAAGGGTGTTTTTAACAAATAATTGAGTGAAGGTTACTGGGTCACGTACGGATTTTATTTTGGGGTTTGTGTTTTAAAATAAAACATTGTATTGGTATAGTTAAGGTAAATTCATATTTTTTATACAGCGTTTTTGAGGGTATTGTATTGTAATATAACTATTGTGTATTTCTAGGTTGTTGTTGGGGGAACAATCAGTTAAAAAGTATTATTTCATTGTGCTGTGCCAATTGCAAATCTAGTTGGTTTAGCTAAAAGTTAACTATATATTTTGTAAAAAGAAAAAAATGGAAGCACTAGTTGCTTTGGCTGATTTAATAAAGCAGCGTGGTAGGGCAAAGGCAGCGATCACTCGTACACAGAATTGGTTCGATCAGAACAAAGATAAGGAAGAAGAAATAAAACAAATCCTACACCGGAAAGTGTCTTTACGACAAACTTTTGTCACATACTCTGAGATTCAGGGACAAATAGAGGATTTGGATGAGGGGGATATGGATAGAGAAGAGATAGAGAGTAGGTACTATGCATTGTTAGTAGATTTTAGTGAGGCAATGTCAGGGTTTGCGCAAGAACCGGCAAGTGGCGATGCACAGTCGCACAATTCGGATTATAATGTAAATAGTAATGTTCAACGTAGTCACGTGACGTCTGGCGTGAAACTGCCAGACTTAAAGATTCCACCGTTTGACGGCAACATTGCAGAGTGCTGAAATTTTTAACGCGTTAATAATCGATAACGTAAATTTGTCTGACGTGCACCGTTTAATTTATTTGAAGTCGGCAATACGAGGGGAAGCTTTGAAGCTGGTAGACTCTCTGGAAATAATGGGGTCAAATTTTAAGATCGCGTTTAGTATTTTAAAAAAGAGATTTGAAAATGTAACTTGGGTAGTAAATAGTTATTTTAAAGGTATTCTTGATGCGCAAGCGCTAACTAGAAAAAACTCTGCCAGCCTGAGAGAATTCATTGCAAGTAATAAAAAAATAATCGAATCTTTAAAGAAGTTGCTGCTGTCACAATCGCAAATTTACGAGTATTTGTTAGTTTATATCATGGAGAACAAACTCTATTATTCTACAAAAAAACATTTGAAATGGAAAGGGACGTGGACGACTTGCCACTATTGGTGAATTTTTTCGAGGTTCTAGAGCAAAGATGCATAGTGTTTGAAAATTTGTCAAGTAATGGGCCTCAACCAAACACACAACCTCAGCGAGGTCATAACCGGGTTTCTTTGTTTACTAGCAGTGGTGGGCAAGATTGGTAGGGCTATGTCAGTCACGCAGTAGGTGCAGAGATTGTGGTAGGTCACATCACACATTATTGCACAGTCAATCTTTTTCGAATTCAAGTGGAAATCGACAGGGTGTCAATGCACAGGCGTCCAATAGTTTAAATACGGCGTAAAATAGGTACAATTCACCGGGAAATTAACAAAGGGTATCAGGGGTACAAAATACGAATACATTTGCTAATGATTCGCATCAGAGTACTAATTATAACGGGCCTACTATGCCATCAGCGGCCGCAAATTTGAATAATAATGCAAATATACCGAGTTCTAACGCGCAAAGTACAGGTACAAATAACGTACACACAACGAATACACAAGTGTAATCGAGTGAGAACACTGCAGCCTGTAAAAATCAAGCAATTTCTCTTTCAGCTATGTCACAAAGACAGTCTAATGTGTTACTAGCTACAGCACAGGTAAATTTGCAAGATAAAACGGTAGATGCATTTCAGCAAAAGTGTTGCTGGACAGCGGTAGTCAGAGTTCATTTATGACGCAATCATTAGCGGATAAGTTACAAAGTGATGTGTTTAGACATAACCTTAATGTTTCAGGTATCTCTCAGCGCAGTTTTAAATAAAATAAAATGGCGAATGTGGTGATATATTCTAAGCATCAAGATAACAAATATTTGGTGTCCTCATGTATAGTTTTGGATAGTATTACATATAAATTGACTCAGATTCCAATCGATGTTGATGCTCTAGATATCCCAAATCATTTATTAGAATCGTTGGCGGACCCAACTTTTAATGCACCTTCGGAAATAGATATGCTGCTGGAGGCAGACATTTATTACTCAATTCTAAGTGAGGGATGTCATACTCTGGGCAAAAATAAATCTACGTTAGTGTGCACTACTCTCGGATGGATAATCGCATGAATGGTACCTGCGCAATGTAATGCCGTATCATCGGGTTGTCAAGAATCTGAATCGCAGAATAAAGTGTCGATGTTTGTGCAAACGCAAGCGATAGACGGTATACTAGCAAAATTTTGGGAAATGGAAGAGGTGACTTCAAAGTCTAAATTATTACCTGAGGATCAGTTGACTGAAGAGATTTTTACGCAAACGACTAAAGTAATAGAGGAAGGGTGTTTTCAAGTAAATATGCCTCCGCACGAGTACGAGAAGTTAGGAAACTCTTATAATAAGCGGAAAAAAGGTTTTTGTCTTTGGAAAAGCTATTTCAGAGCGATCCGAGTTTATTCATAGAGTATAAGAAATTTATAGACGAGTATATCGACCTTGGCCACGCCAGACAAGTGCCTTTACGGTTAAAGAACGACAACAATCATCACAAATATTTTATACCACATTTGTGTGTAATTCGTGAGGCAAGTGCAACAACAAAGTTACGAGTTGTGTTTGACGCATCAGCGAAGTCATCTTCAGGATATTCGTTGAATGACGTCACGTTAAAAGGATATCAGGTGCAGCCTGAGTTATTTGACATTCTATGCAGATTTAGATATGCATATTTTGTGTTGGTATCGGACATTCAAAAAATTTATCGACGAATTAAGATCAATCCGGATCATAATTTTTTACAAAATATTTTGTGGCGTGATGATCCACGTGATGAGCTGCAATGTCTGGAATTGCAGACGATCACATACGGTACGAATTTCGCCCTATTGGCAGCGAGGCGAACAATTCAAGCGATAGCAACTCTGGGAGTTTCGGAATTCCCAGGGGCGGCACAAGCATTAAGTTCACAGTGTTATGTTGACGATATCTTGGCAGGATGTGATACTTTCGAACAATGATCACCGTTGTACGCGCAGTTAAATACGTTATTAAATAAGTACGGGTTTTCAGTGCTTTCATTGCAAACAGTCGAGTATAATCTGAATTTTGACAGCGCACCAAATACAATTTTGGGATTAAAATGGCTCCCTGCTGATGATAAGTTTAAAATTTCAATTCCAAGTGATACAAAAGGTAATAAAATAACAAAAAGATTTATTCTCTCTACTTTGACACAATGTTTTGATCCATTGGGGCTAGTGAACCCCGTGATAGTAAAGGGAAAAAATCTTATGCAAAAATTATGGATACAAAAATTAGATTGGGATGCGGAAATAACAAGTACTGATTTGTTAAACGAGTGGAATGATTTTTTAAACATGATTTCGTTGCTTAAATATTTGGAAATTCCTAGAAATTTACTCGAAAACAAAGATATTCAAAAAATAGAGTTGCACGGGTTTTCAGCCGCTAGTGTCATATATTATGTGTACTAGAAACCATAGTTTTGTTAAGGTCACTTAAGGTGAAACGAACTTTATTTAGGTACATTTTTTATTGTATTGTGTTCTTATCAGCATTGGGTATCTGGGCATGGAATTCAATATAATTCAGTTTATTGGAAACGGTCTTTTATTTCACATGGCGCTGCGAAATTAAAGAAAAATTCGAACGTAATAATTACAGTAAGAAGTGTTCATTTCGTGATGGCGGAATTTAGGGGTATTGCACCCCTTGATATGTCTGGTGATGTACCAAAAAATTGGAAATTTTGGATACAAAAGTTTAAAAACTATTTAAAGGCCTCAGAGCTAAATAAAAAATCGGAAGACATACAGTGTGCTCAGTTATTGCAATTTATTGGTGATGAAGGTATTCGCATTTTTAATACGTTTAAAATTAAAGATGAAGACAAGGATAAAATTGATGTCCTTATAAGTAATTTTGACAATTTTTTTCAACCAAAAGTTAACGTAATTTATGAAAGGCACCTATTTCTAACCAGGAAGCAGTTACCGGGTGAGAACATTCAACAATTTTTAACTGATTTGAAAAATAAAGCTAAAGTGTGTAATTTCGATAAGTTGGAAGACTCCTTGGTATGTAGTGTGTTAATAATCGGCTTAAATAACGATTCTCTGCGTGAGCGACTACTAGAAGAGCCGGAGATTACTTTGAAAAAAGCTGAGCGTATTTGTTTAGCAGTAGAAGAATCCAGAAAGCGGGGTCAAGAAATTAGTGATAGTAAAGAGGTGAATATAGTGAGACAAAAAAATATCTCCGGTAAACCTAGTTTGGCGAGGCGAGATTTTAATAATTCCAGAAGCTTTGGGGGTCCTCACAACAATAATATTACGGGTGCAAATTCTGTGGATTGGAGCTCTCGTTTCAACTGCTTCAAATGTGGGACAAGTCATCAAGTAAGGAAATGTCCGGCATTTGGTAAGCAATGTGGTTTGTGTGGTGGCATGAATCATTTTCAAAAGGTATGTTCCAAAAAGAATTTAATTCATTCGGTTCAAGGTTCTATTGACAGTAATCCAGAAAAATATGAACCAAATAATAATTCAGATCTTTTTATCGGCATGATCACAGATAATGATGGACGAAATAAAGTTAGAGAGTGGAGCATTACACTTTTGATAAACAATAAAAAATATGTACAATTTAAAATGGATACAGGTGCAATGACCAATACTATCAGTTATAAAACATTTTTAAGTTTAGGATACCATAATACTTGTATCAAAAAGTCTAGTGTAAAGCTCACTAACTATTCTAACGATATTATACCGGTTGTTGGCGAATGTAAACTAAATTGTAAAGTTAAAAATCGAGAATATTGTTTAGATTTCGTAGTTGTATCTACAGATTCTCCTGCCTTAATTGGTTTAAATAGTTGTATTCTGCTTAACCTTATCAAGAAGATTGATGTTGTTAGTGAAAATGTTTTGGTTAACCAATTTTCTGGTGTATTTAAAGGGATAGGTTGCATTCCAGGTCAATATCACATTAAATTAAAGGAAAATCCACAACCTGTTATACACTCCGCAAGAAAAATTCCATTTCCTTTAATTGAAAAATTTAAAAATACATTAAATACTTTAGAGAATGATAAAATTATTTGTAAGGTTAGTTATCCAACGGAATGGGTTAATCCTATTGTTTTGGTTGTTAAAAAGGATCAATCATTAAGAATATGTCTAGACCCTAGCGATTTGAATAAAAGTATTCGCAGAGAACATTTTCCCCTGCCAACTTTCGATGAAATAAGTGCTAAACTTAGTGGAGCAAAAATGTTTTCCACACTTGATGCAATGTCAGGGTTCTGGCAGGTTGAGCTTGATAAATATAGTTCGGATCTGTGTACTTTTGCGACGCCGTTCGGATGCTATAAGTTTTTAAGACTTCCATTCGGTTTAAGCTGTGCTCCAGAAGTTTTTCATAGAAAATTTAAAGAAATATTCGATTTGCCCGGGGTAGAGATTTATCTAGATGACATTTTAATTTGGGGTACTACTAAGGTTGAACATGATGAGCGCTTAAATAATGTTCTTGAGATTGCCCTAAAAAATAACATAAAATTTAACCAAAGTAAGTGTAAAATAGGACTTAATAATATTGTTTACATGGGTCATAAAATTTCAGAGTCCGGTTTTAGAGCGGATGATTCTAAAGTAAAAGCCATAACAAACATGCAAATTCCCAAAAATAAGGAAGATTTACAGCGGTTTTTGGGGATGGTGACTTATGTAGGAAAATTCATAAGTCACCTTTCTACAATTACTGCACCCCTACGGGAATTATTAAAGAAGAATATTGCTTGGGTATGGGAAAAATGTCATGAAGATGCTTTTAATGTTCTAAAACAGCAACTAATTAAGCATCCCATTTTGCAGTTTTATAATCCTTCGTTGCCAATAATAATTTCGGCGGATTCGTCAAAAAATGGCGTAGGCGCTGTACTGCTGCAGAATGGGTTGCCCTGTATGTATGCATCAAAATCTTTATGTGATTTTCAATTAAACTGGGCTCAAATAGAAAAAGAGTTATTTAGTTTAGTTTTTGCCTGTGAGAGATTTCATCAGTATATTTTTGGTAAGCAATTTACTATGGAAACTGATCAGAAAGCTTTAACACAGCTTTTTAAAAAACCCTTGCATAAGTGCCCTCCGCGTTTACAAAGAATGTTTATTAGATTGCAAAGATATGACATAAAGCTGGTTTATAAACCAGGAAAAGAGTTAATTTTTGCGGATACTTTATCACGAGCCTATCTCTCTGATGATTCAAAAAGCCATGACTGCTTTGAAGATGAAATTGAAACACAGATTTGTTTATTACGCTACAGTTTAAATGCCACTGATGAAAAAATTTCAGAAATAAATTTTTATACGGCTCACGATAAAGAATCAGCAATTTTGTTAGATTATACAAAAAATGGTTGGCCAAAAACATATACACAGGTAAATCCGTTGATTAAATTATATTTTAAATTTAAAAACGATATAACTGAAGCTAATGGTCTATTATTTAAAAGTAGAAAATTAATTGTTCCACCAAGTTTACGCAAGAACATATTAGATAAAATACACTATAGTCACTTGGGAATGACAAAATGTAAAAATCGGGCCCGTGAATGTTTTTTTTGGCCATATATGACGCGTGATATAGAAAATTTAATTTCCGGTTGTGTAACGTGTCGAACTTTTGAGAAAAATAAACCAAATGAACCTATGTTGCCCCATGAAGTACCTACTTTGCCATGGGAAAAAGTTGCCTGCGATTTATTTTATTTTGATACTGAGGTATTTTTATTGGTTGTAGATTATTTTTCTAAATACATTGAACTAGCTAAATTAGTAGATGGTCAGTCATCTAATGAAGTAATTTTGCATCTTAAATCTATATTTGCTAGGCATGGTATACCAAAATGTGTCATTACGGATGGGGGTCCACAGTTTAATTGTATATATTTTAAGCAATTCTCAAAATCATGGAACTTTAATCATACTATGTCAAGTCCTTTGTACCCTCAATCGAATGGCTTAGTAGAGAGACACGTACAAACATTAAAAAATATGTTATATAAGACAAAACATGAAAGCAAAGATTTGTATCTTACACTATTATCTTATAGAAATACCCCTATTGATTGTAATCTAGAATCTCCAGCTCAAATTTTAATGAATAGGAGATTAAGAGGTACTTTGCCTATCGAAAAAGCTCTGTTTGAACCGATAAAGTGTGATAACTCGCGGATAAAAGAGTTGTTAAAACATAGACAAGTGATACAAAAACAAAACTATGATAGAAAGTGTAGTGTGCAAAATAATAGGTTTACCAAGAACCAACAGATTCTATATAAAGCAAGATTAAGTGATAAAAAATGGCAAAAGGGTTACATAAAAAATAAAAATAAATTTAAACCAAGGTCGTTTGATATAAAAACGGATAATGATAGAGTATTGTGTAGAAATACAAAATTTATTAAAAGATATCCTGTAAATTATGGTTCTTCTTATGTTGATTCGGAAAACGAAAGTATATTAGGATTAGATGATGAAAGCGGAAATGATCAAGGCTCAAGTTTGGACGACGACATTATTTTTGTACCTACAACCACCAGATCGGGAAGAGTAGTTAATCCTCCTCAAAGATTACGTTATAATTCCTAATGTCTGTGGTCCAGAGTTTAGTTTTGAATAATTTGGTGTTTAGCGTTAATTTAGAGTTATTATAGAGTTTTCTGTTTCTTTTGTTTTTCAGGGGAATGTCATATATTATGTGTACTAGAAACCATAGTTTTGTTAAGGTCACTTAAGGTGAAACGAACTTTATTTAGGTACATTTTTTATTGTATTGTGTTCTTATCAGCATTGGGTATCTGGGCATGGAATTCAATATAATTCAGTTTATTGGAAACGGTCTTTTATTTCACAGCTAGTACATTGGCGTACGGCGCATGCGTGGCTATAAGAGTAATTTACAGCGATAATTCAGTGCCGACTAACTTGGTTTCTTCAAAGTCTAGGGTCGCTCCTATCAAGACGATAACGGTGCCAAAACTTGAGCTATGCGCGTTGGTAATTTTAGCAAAATTGACATACAAAGTGGTAAAGATATTTGAAGGTATGGTGGAATTTTCATCGATAAATTTATGGACAGATGCGAAAATTGTTATAGCATGGTGTAACGATCACTCAAACAGGTGGTCTACATTTGTGTTACACAGGGTGTTTCAAATTCAAAGTCTTACTGAAAAGTGTAAAATAAGTTATGTAAAATCATCAGACAATCCAGCGGACATTCTGTCGCGTGGACAATTCTGTGGCTGAAAGTCAAAAGGGCACAACTCGATTTTTAGCAATAATGAGATAATTGCATCAATAGACTTAAAAACTGGAGTTTTACCAACTATCAAAAGGTAATATCTCAATTCCTTTAAATAAGGCAGATTTTTAGTAACATAAGGTCTTAAATCATTTGTTTTTTAAAAATTTCTTCCAATATAAGGGCACAATTCGATATACATTACATTGATGCTTCGATACCGACGACAAAAGGGCGTAGCTCTAATTACTACTAATTAATTTTGCCTTTGCCAGCTAACAAAAGGGACTAATTCGTTATATTCAAATTAAGATTTAACTTTTCAATTTGACAAAAGGGCATAACTCGATTTATTCTCTCTTGTCAGTTTTATATATCAATCAAACCTATATACTCTTCTCGAGTTATTCCCTTTGGTCGTCGTGCGTATGCGTTACTTGTGGAAACGGCATTCTGACGGGGCATGCTTTTTAGATCCCCCGTCGTTTAACACAGGTGCTGGCTGGCGGCTGGCGCGCTGGTTAGTTCTGTTCCGACTTTAAAGGAGGAAGGTTGTGCGTGCTATTTATTTACGCTTGCAAAAATGTTGCGCCGAACACAATTAATGTTAAACGAATAATGAAAATAATCCAAAACTTATCAGGTTGTGTCAGTTTCAAACAGACCAAGGTAAGAATTTGGAATATGGAAGCAAAATAATAAATAATAATATTATAATATTGTATGGTATTAAATTATATTAGTTATTATATTTATGTAGTTTTAGCACCTGACGTTGCGAACAAAACAGAAACTTTACAACATATAAATTATGAATCAGATGTGACATATCTTTTTCCCACGTCTCCCCAAAACAAAGCTGTTCCCGACGATCCGACCAATAATAAATAGTTCATTTTGTAAGAAGAAAACATACTTCCATGATGAAAATAAATAATATAATAAATATAGAGAATAAGAAGTCTGCAGTTCTCAACAGTACATCTAGGAAGATAAAAAATAGACAAAAAACATTTACTTATTTTGACGACTTAAAAAATAAACGCGTGTAACTTTGTAAAATGTGCTTACCATTCATGACTGTGGACAAACGAATCATCTCACTTCATGTGGCATGAGGGAATTGCTGACCGAGGAGCCAATGAAATTGCCTCATGTCTTTACAAGTTCTTAAATAATCTGGATAACTGTATAAATCATGTAATTTTCTATAGCGATACATGTGGAGGACAAAATAGGAACTTTTATGTAACCGCTATGTTTACATACATTTTATCAGTACACAACAATTTAAAAACGATAGATCACAAATTTTTGGTACCGGGTCACACCCATATGGAGTGTGACACGAACCATGCTCGCATAGAAAAATATAAAAAGAAATCTCATTTTCCTAATTTTCCTATTCATGTACAGGGTTATCCAACCAAGACTAGACAAGGCGATTTTTTGACTTTTCCTGTACTTTTATAAAAAAACTGAAATAGCCATCTTAAGTCATTTTCTCCCGCGAATTCGAATATCTTCAGCAAAAAACAATTGAACATCAAACAAAAGTACTAGGGGTCACTTTGATATTTTTTTAAATGGGATGCCGTATTTTTATTGAGCTTATCCGATTTCTCATATAAATTTTGATCTAAAATGTTGGATTTTTAATTCAAAAACGCCTTTTTTCTTCAGTTTTAAATTCGGAAAATGTTCGTCTACCGTAAGATTAATACCTGATAGATGGATACCCGTTTCACCTGTTCACCCTTTAACCTGCTTTAAAGCGTCCGTCAGTTAGACAAAATAATCGAGTTTCAAATTTCTATATATTTTTTACGAATTAATTACAAATAATGAAATATTCTTTAGAAGAACGGCTAAATGTAATAAAATTATATTACAAAAGTGGAGAGAATGCTCGACAAACACAAAGAACATTTTTTGAGAGTTTCCAGAGACACATTTGAGTGGATACAATTCTCAGAATTAAGACCCTATTTGAAGAAAGTAAGACATTGAAAGATAAGCCAAGAAAGATGAAAAGACGAAATATAAGGGATCGAGCTATTGTTCAATATTTTACTATAAATCCGAAGAGTTCTATTCCGCAAGCGGTACGAGAAGTAAGGTATGGTCCAGGGCTCCGGAGAGTAAGCTATGGAACAGTTCACAGAACTTTAAAAAAATGTGGTCTAAAACCATATTGCATCCTTCCCGTTCAATACTTAACACAGCTTCAAAAAGAACTGCGATTTCGATTTGTTGCTTCAATGCTGATGAGAGAGCAAGACGAAGATTATAATTTATATAATAAAATTCTATGGAGTGACGAAGCGTCATTTACAACATCGGGGGTATACAATCGGAAAAATACAAGATACTGGGCAGCAGTTAACCCTCATAGATATGAAATGATAAAGTTTCAAGGTTGGAGCTCACTTAATGTTTGGTGTGGGATGTTAGAAAATCGAATTATTGGACCACTATTTTATCGTGGCTCTTTAACAGGCCAAAGATACCTCCATTTTCTTAATAACGATATCGAGGATTTCTTGGAAAGGTTGCCATTGCAAGCCTACAACAATATCATTTGGCAGCAGGATGGTGCTTCGCCTCATGCAGTTCGAGAAGTGGTAACATACCTAAACGAGCGTTACAATCAGTGGATTGGCCGTAACGGAACAATTCATTGGCCACCAAATAGCCCCGATATCACGCCAATGGATACATTTTTATGGGGTCATTTAAAAAATGTAGTTTATCAACGACCCAACAGAAGTCTGGAGGACATTCAGCAAAAAATTATAAATGAAATTAATAGACTTAACCAGGACCAAAATATTGTCTCTCTTTGGAGAGATTGAAAAGGGGGCATCGGTCAGGTTTTGAAAATAATGGAGGACACATAGAACAATTATATTATTGAGATTAAAGTTATTCACTTTAGTTTATAGTTTTTTCTAATATGTCATACTTTTTTTATACGTAAGCAATAATAGATTTGCAAAAACTACTGAATTTGTAATTAATTCGTGAAAAATATATAGAAATTTGAAACTTGATTATTTTGTCTAACTGACGGACGCTTTAAAGCAGGTTAAAGGGTGAACAGGTGAAACGGGTATCCATCTATCAGGTATTAATCTTACGGTAGACGAACATTTTCCGAATTTAAAACTGAAGAAAAAAGGCGTTTTTGAATTAAAAATCCAACATTTTAGATCAAAATTTATATGAGAAATCGGATAAGCTCATTAAAAATACGGCATCCCATTTAAAAAAATATCAAAGTGACCCCTAGTACTTTTGTTTGAAGTTCAATTGTTTTTTGCTGAAGATATTCGAATTCGCGGGAGAAAATGACTTAAGATGGCTATTTCAGTTTTTTTATAAAAGTACAGGAAAAGTCAAAAAATCGCCTTGTCCAGTCTTGGTTGGATAACCCTGTACCTCGCGACTGGCTAAATTTGGTTCGAACAGCGGGTTAGAAGTTCAATTTAAAATCCAATAAAGAACAAAGTAGATTTACAGTTGTAGAAATGACAAACAAAGATTTTTTCCAGTTTTCTCAACTCTTGAAAGGCCCTCTTATTTCCAAAAAAAATACAGAGGAGAAAAAAAAACTGCGGAGAGCCCAAAAATGGATTCGATATGAGAAACAATTTGGAATTGTAAAATTTAAACAATCATTGTTAGAAAGTAATGAGTTTAAATCCGTAAGCTATAGAAGAAGAAATTCTAATGTTTTAGAATCCGATATACTCCTAAGTCCCTCATTTAAAACTGAGAGACCTATAAACGAAAAGAAAAAAAAAATACCTATTAGAACGTCTTTTTTTAACTGATGATGGAACACGAGATTTTTATTTAAGTTTAAAAGTTGCCTCGGACATATTGAATGATACAGATCCAGATATTATAGACCGAGAACTTAGGGATGCGGAGTTTTAAATATGATTATGTTGTTCTTTAATAATAAGCAAAAATTATTTGTGTTTTATAATTATAATATAGCGTTAGTAACTGGATAAAATGTGTTTTTTTTAGTGTGGAGATTTTAATGACATTAAAACTGCATTAAGAAATCCCAAAAATTGCAATAATTCGTAAGTCTTTATAAGTCCAAATATACCAAAATAATTGCATTAAAATTTATTATTATTATTTGACAAAAAGGCATAAGTACATATATGACCTTTTTACCGCCTTACATATTATAATACTTTGATAATATATTTAAATATGCCCTTTCTCCAGATTGACATAATGAAATTATTTAAAGTTATGCTTTTATTGTTTTTAAAAACCTAAATATTTTTTTAAAGGCGACTTATAACAATTTTTTATTTTCAAAATTAGCGTAGATGGACTAAATGCTTAAGATATCCTAAACGGAAGTTGGTGTTTTAAGAGCATAAGGCAATAACAACAGTTATTATGTTTTTTGCATTTCCTGAAAAGTCTTAAAATCAGAGTTGTGCTCTTTTGACTTCCAACCACAGAATTCTCAAAGGACGCAATAAATTCTGGATTTTGGTTTCATGGGCCAGAGTTTTTGCTAAATAACGAATTAAATTTGAATTTGTGTAATGAGCAAATAAATATCACAAATATTCCGGAGCAAAAGAAAATAGTTCTTGTTGCTAATGTACGAGCAGAGTCTGCTGATTTTTGGATAAATTACTTTTTACGGTTTTCTAATTTTTCGCGGTTGTTGCACTCAATAGCGTCTATTTTTCGATTTATATGCAATTGTAGAAATAAAGATAAAATTCAGACTAAAATTATAACAGTTAAGGAGATTGGTAAGGCTCAGCAATTTGTAGTAGAACAATTACAGATAAAATTTTTTGCAAGGGAAATTTTGGAGTTAAAAACGAATAAATTCATTTCTAATAAGCAGCTGCGATGACTCAAACTTTTTTTAGATTCAGATAGTTTAATTAGAGTGGGAGGAAGGCTTGAAAATGCTGATGTGTCATTCGACCAAAAGCATCCGTATTTGTTGCCTTCTCACAATATTACTGTACAGTTAATGTTAAAATATGAACATTTGAAGTTAGGACATGCAGGATCTCAACCTGTACTGTCAAATGTTAGATTACGATTTTGGCATTTGAACGGTTCAAGAGAGATTAAAAAAGTAATAAGAAATTGTGTTACTTGTACACGGTTTAGAGCCCTTCCGGCGCAACAAATAATGGGGGATCTCCCGACGGAGAGAGTTCAGATGGCAAGGCCATTTCAAAGAGTAGGGATCGATTATGGCGGTCCGTTCCTAATTAAATCGTCACGGTTACGAAAAGCTCCTTTAATTAAGGCATATATCGCGATTTTTGTTTGTATGGCGACTAAGGCCATCTACATTGAGTTAGTGACAAGTTTGTCAACAGAGGCTTTTACTATGACTTTAAAACGGTTTGTCTCCCGACGAGGAAATCCTACAATAATATATAGCGATAACGCAACAAATTTTCAGGGAACGAGTAATCAGTTGTATGATATTTACCAGTTTTTCAAAAATGCAAAATATTATGAACAATTTTTGGAATACCTTTCAAAAAATGAAATACAATGGAAGTTTATACCTCCCAGGTCTCCGCACTGGGGCGGATTGTGGGAAGCTGCGGTCAAGAGCGCTAAACATCACATCAATCGATTAATGGGAAATTCAAAATTTACCTTCGAGGAATTTTATACAATTTTAACGCAGATAGAGGCGGTTCTAAATTCACGGCCTTTGTGCCCATTAACTAATGATCCTTCAGATTTTAGTTGTCTGACACCCGGACATGTCTTGATGGGAGAGAGTCTGGCTGCGTATCCTGAAAAGGACTTGTTCGAAATACCGGACAATCTGTTAAAATTTTGGCAACATTGTACAAAAATTCAACAGATATTTTGGAAAAGGTGGTCTGTTTACTATCTTAATAGACTTCAAAACTGTCCAAAATGGTTAAAAGCAACAAGGAATATTGAGCTAAACGATATAGTGTTGTTACGGGAGGATAATGTGCCTCCGTTGCAGTGGCCACTAGCGCGAATTTTAGAAGTTTATCCCGGAAAAGACGGCAAGGTTAGGGTGGTAAAATTAAAAACTGCTACAAGTGTTTTCACTCGATCCGTTGCCAAAATATCTCCTTTATTGTATGACGATTTAACTATAAGTACCGAGGGTGCTCAAAACGACAACTAAGAGTTATATTTTATTGGTTTAACGCCTTTGGGCAAATTGAGTATGTTTGTGAGCAAACGTCATTTTTTTAGTTTAATTTTTATTCTAGGTTTCCTGCCTGTTTTAGTTAGGTAGCTTGCTATAAAAGTTACTCGGACAGTAGCTGCATCCCTGGGGAAACCCTAAAAAAGTAAATGATCTTGCGTTTTTTGTTATTTTTGTTAGCTCTTTGCCTTTCATTAGACATCGTAACGGTTGTATAAGCGGAGGCGCTGAACAAATTTTCACCCTTGACCTACTAAGCACTAGAGCGTTCCTAGTGTGTAAACGTAACGCACTGTCCTTGGCTAGCCAGTTCCTGGGAATCGGTCCCACCTTCGTCCTGCGGGGCTTCTACGCCGTTTACTTCTTCCTCTTCCTTTTCATGCTCGTCTTTGTTTCCGCGCTGCATGGGCACGTGCAGCGTCAGCCTAAGTACCAGTGTCACTCCTCTGAGTTGAAGTTGATGTTTGTTTTTTGCGCTCAGTTCAGGGGAATTAAAGGGTCTCCTTCTGGGTTTGGAGGCGTGGTTACTTCTGCGGGGGCGTTCATGCGCTCGTTGGATTGGTGAGTACCAACTAACAGGTAACTCGTCGACGCGTACATTTGGGGTTATTTTAGGCGAAGGACTTTAGAGACAGCTTTGTGCCATGCATACTTACGATTTTAGGGGCAGCTTTGTGCCATGCATACTTACGATTTTAGGGGCAGCTTTGTGCCATGTATCCTTACGATTTTAGGGGCAGCTTTGTGCCATGCATACTTACGATTTTAGGGGCAGCTTTGTGCCACGCATACTTACGTTTATTAGGGGTGGTTTCTATAGCACCATGCATATAAATTTGGGGTGCAAATTTACGACTTGTGCCTCATATGATGAGTAAGCAAGGGTTACTTCCACAAGGGGGCGTTCAAATGCGCGTTAGATTCATGGGCATCAACTAACAGGTAACTCACCGAAAAGTTTTTTTTTGTTTTTTGAATAATGTTCTTAATATAAGCTTGTTATTCTTTTTGTTGGTTCTATTTAAGAAAAATTGCGTGCTCACACAGAGCATATTGCAGTGGATCTCAGCAGGAGTTCTCTGTAGTTTGGGTGCGTCGCGCTTATAGAACAGGTGTAAAATCTGATACATGTTATATGTTCTTCTGTTTCTTTTTATTGTAAAATAATATATTATTGGCAATGTTTACTGGCCGATTGGAGTAGTATTGTGTTATAATAAGTATAAGTAGTGATAAGTTATACAGATATTTTTGTGTATGTGTAATGTGAAGGGTTTGAAGCCGGAGCGCTTCAACGCCGGGGAGAATGTTTGGGAGCCACTTCATATTTCTGTCGTGACCCAGTAGGAAAGTAGAGTAAAAATGTTGGAATCACTCTTAGGGGATAAAATGTAATGTAATGTAATACTAATCCAAGCGGCAACGTCGCATTCGTGCTAAAGTACTATGTTTTTCTTCAAAAACTAAATGCTAATAAGTAGAAAAACACATTAATTTTAAATGCAATATAAATGGCAACACCGCATATCAAAGTGGTGGCATCGTTGTACAAATCTATAACATATACGTTCGAGTTAAATCCTATAATGTAAAAAACTGTCTGCTATTTTATAATATTCTCTAAAACTATCAAATAATATTGGCTTCCACGTGCTTAGCAACGAGCATAAGATTTTGATTGGCCGATCGATAGTGGCCTGATGTATAGACATGGCCGCTTGGGTTCGACGTGTTAACATTTGATTGGTCAAGGTGTTTGGATAGGGTTATTGTATGTTCTAAAATGTAAACAAATCAGTGTCAGGCGGAAGTCTAAAGAGATAAATCGCCGCTCCGTGAGGGGAGAAAGCCTTCACGTTAAAAAGTTGTTAAAAGTAGTTAATTGTGTTAAAGTGTCAGGCGGAAGTCTAAAGAGATAAATCGTCGCTCCGTGGGGGAGAAAAGCCTTCATGTTATAAAGTTGTTCAGTGTTGACAAAAGTGGTTTGACTAACATGTCTTGTTAGTAACAGTGTTTTGTGGAAATCTAAAGAGATAATTTGTCGTTCCGTGAAGGAAAAAAGCCACCACGTTACAAAGTTGTTAATTGTTTTCAAAAGTGTTTTAACTAACATGTCTTGTTAGTAATGTTGTAGCCCATGCTAGGGTGAAGAGAGGAGGAATATTATTAGTCTTTTAATAAAGAAATGATGCAGTGAAATTCAAAAAGGATTTTATTTTCCAATTTTTAAACAAATTTGAACCAGTCGACTTTCGGAGATACAGGTTAAAGTTTTGTGTATCTCATTGTTACAAACGTGAGTTCGCACAATTACTTTGCGGGTGTCTTACCGATGGAAAAATGGTTTTAATACCTAAAGGATGTAGGGTACCCTCCCATGATTTAGCCGTAAATTGACTCCCGTGATCGGTAAGTACATTGTCCGCGCAATCGAATCTGGGGAAGTAGTCAAGAAGTAGTCTGTTTAAAATTGCCTTCGTGGTAGCCTTTTTTAGAGGATACAACGTTATGTATTTCGAAAAGATATCGATTAATACGCAGAGGTATTAAACACCCCCTCGTGACTTTGGTAGGGGGGCCATATAAGTCAATGGAAAGAATTCCATTAATTTTTTCAGGATAAATGGACGTAAGTGGTGGTTTGGGCATGACCGAGTGTTTACTTTTTTGGAAAAGTCACAGCATTTAATATACTTCTTAATACTCTTAAACATCCCTTTTCACCATAGATCCTTTTTAATAGCCATCCATGTCTTATATATCCCGAAATGTCCCATGGAACCATGATATGATGAAATGCATTCATTTATAAGACTAGCTGACACACACAGGGTAGGTGGGTCATCCTCAAACCTGCGTAAAATTAATAGATCTTTATGCGTTATAAAGTTTTTTAAGTTTGGGTTATTAATCGCCCCGTTCTCTAAACCTTTTATAATATCTGATCACTAGGCGACGACTACCGCAAACTTGGATATGTAGATAAAATATCACTTACAATATTTTCGGAACCTTTTACATAGTGTACCGTAAAATCGAATTCTTGCATAGCCAACGCCCAATGCGAAATCCTGGGCGATAAAAGACGACAAGTCTTTATATACACCAGAGCGCAGTGATCCGAAAATACGTGAAAAGGACGTCCGAGCAAAAATGTTCGCCATTTCATTAATGCGAAAATCAAGGCCAAAACGTCCTTCTCGCAACTATTATAATTTCTTTCCCTGTCTGCCAAAAGTTGGCTAGCATATACAATTACACAGCGATTTGAACCCATTTTTTGATAGAGTTGGGCCCCTAAACCGTATTCACTTGCATCTATTTGTATATTGTACTCTTGTTTAGGGTCTGGGTGATATAATAAAACAGATTTTGATAACTCAAATTTTAACCTGTCAAAAGCATTCTGTTGCTCCTCCGACCACAACCATTTTGTATTTTTCCTCAATAAACGCGTTAGACGTTCTGCGATGCTCGAAAAATTATCGCAAAAAGGCCTATCGTAATTACAAAATCCTAAAAATGACTGGAATTCCTTTACGTTTCTCGGCTTAGGAAAATGAGCTATCGCTTCGGTGCGGCTGGGATCCACTCTAACACCGGTACCGGTTAATAAATATCCCAAATAAGGCAAGATTTCAGGTGCGAAATTACATTTGTTAAATTTTAAAGTGAGACCGGCCTCGCCTAGCCGAGTTAGTACTTTTTCAATATGCTTAAGGTGAACGCCATAATCTTTGGAATAAATCAGTAGATCGTCTACATTTGGCACAACAAATTCATCAAAATCTGGTCCAAAATTAGTGATATAGCCCTGGTAAAAGAGGTGACGGCAGTGGTTATGCCAAATGGTAATACGGTAAAACGATACGTTTTTGTACCCACAATAAACCCGGTATAATTTTTATCTTCCGTATCACGTAACGGAATTTGCCAATAACCGGCCGATAGGTTGATACAACTCTTAAAACGCGCTCCCGACAGACATTTACCTATCTCGTCAATCGGACGAGGGAGCTCATAGTCCGGCTCCATACGACTATTTAAAAATCTCGCGTCCAGACAGACAGACTCGTACTTTACCATCCTTTTTAACAGTTGCTAATAACGAATTTATATACGGTGTAGCCGCCCTCTCGATAACACCCCAGTCTTCCATTTTTTTTATTTCTTGGAATACGGCCTCCCTATAAGCTATAGGAATTGGGTACTGCTTAACTCGAAAAGGTTCTTTATTTTTTAAATTTATTTTATGTTTGTATAAATGTGTACGGCCTGGTATATCTGAAAAAACTTTACAATGTTTATTTAAAATTTCCTTTAAACTAGTTTTTTGTGCGTCTGATAAATGGTTCATTCGATCTATGAAATCAGTATTAAAATAATTATTTATATTTACATTATCGCAAAGAAGTGGTTCTTGTTTTACTGCAACCGCTCGCAAATTTATTGTTTTTTCGGGGTCTTTAAATTCGTGAATATTTCTTACCTCCTGAATAATAACAGTTTTATTATTAATGGTAAACTTAACTAGATTCTCTTTTAAGTTAATGCAACATTAACTGTACGCAAAAAATCAATTCCTAAAATTACTGGAAAAATCAGGTCGGTAATAAATAGAAATTCATGGCAAAATTCCAAATTATCAATCGAGAAATCTAAGAGTAATTGATGCGTCACTCTTCTCTCTTTGGTCTTAAAAGCTCCCGTAACTCTAACTCCAGTAACTGCAAAACTGGGAAATTTCTCCCGAAAATCGGAAATTTGATTAAAAACATCACCAGAAATACATGTGCACTCTGAGCCGGTGTCGATCAGAGCAGGAAAATAAAACTTAAAAATAGAATATATTGAAATGATTGGTGATCGTTTACTTTCCATCGCGTGATCATAGTCACAGGCAAGCAAGTCATCTACTGGGTAATTGTTAGTTAAAACGGTTCTGACATGTCTATTCATTACACCGATCTCAGAACCTAATATCGGTGCAAGATCTCGTTTTCCGCTTGCTGTTTCTCGTCATTTTCACAAAATGTAAAGTAGCTACATTTTTCTTCAGCCCTTGCTGAGATTGTCCAAAAAATCTTCTTTGTTCACCCCGCATACCGTGAATATTTTGTTTGTTATAATAATTAGCTTGTTGTAGACGAGAAAAAGCATCAGAAAGATTAGTAACCCCTACTAATATTGTTGATATGGTAGGCGGAAAATGTCTTGTTATTAGACTTATAAGTATAAATTCGGGGAAAGGGGGTTGCAAATGCCTCGCCATAGCTACATTTTTTGTAAAATGTTCCACATATGAGCCACTTTCATACCAACCCGATTCAATTTGTAATTTAATGTGCAGTTGCCTTGTAGCACCCCAAAAGGAATTAAGGAATGCCTGTTCAAAAACCTGAAAATTTGCAAAAGTTGACAAAAATGCTTTGCCCTAGGATTTAGTTTTTCCTATGAATTTTTTAAATAACAAAAACCCAATCCTAGTAAAATCCAATCCCCTATTTTAATTTAAAATAAATCTTAACTGATCCAGAAAATTTACAGGATGAATACTACCATCATTGTCAAACGGGGTAAGTTCCTGAAAAATATCCCCTTTCAATATTGGCAGATTTTGATTAGTCAGATTATTTTGGGCAGCCTGTTGGTTTAAATTATGGATTAAAAAAAATGGTTTTGTGCATGATACGCTGCAAAAGTATCGTTTACCGTTTTTTGGACAGTTTCTGAAATAGTACGTCGTAAGTCATGGTGCTGAACTTGAAAATGGGTTGTAGGTTGCCCTGCTGGATCGGCTTGAGGGGCAAAAGGTACCCGCTCGTTAGTCTTAGTTGGAATTCTCCTACCTTGGTGTCCTTGGTTGAACATCGGAAGCGGCAATGTTGGTGTGCTGTTCGGTGGAGGGTACAGTGGTTACCCCCGGGCTGCTGGCGTTAGGCACGTTTCATTAACGCTCTGTCTCCGTGGTCTTTGAATTGCTCCCCTCTTTCGCTGGATTGCATCATTTTGAAGCCGAAGGTTGTCTATTGACTCCAGATTCTCCAAGACATTATTTTGTTCCTGTTGTTCGTGGCGTTTTCTAGTTGTTAACCGCGTAGCTGGTGGACTACATCCCGTTAGGCGGTCATCCTCAGGTGTGCGAAGCATTGTGTCCTTTTTCTCTATAACGTAACTCGCCCTATGGTTGGGTAGAGAGATGTGACGAAGTATTTGCTAGCTGGTGGACTCTCAGGGTGCGTGGGGTGAGTGTACGTATGCGGTTAGAGAAACAACACCGGTGGTGAGGGAATAGTTGTTTATTTTACTGAGTAGATGTTGACAATCTAAAATAAAGGTAACAGAAAGACCCAAAATAACCCACTAGTGCACACAAATACGATATAACGAAATGCAATTTAAGCATAAAGTCTTAATAACTTACCTAAAGCAGGTATTATACAAGAAAATCACTATTTATAGGGTTTCTGTACCGGCACCACAGGCTTTTATGACTGTCAAAATATCACTAAATAAGGCGTTTAATTTAGTGATAAGAAATCGAACCATTGAAGGCAAAAAACACACAATGGGTCGAAGTACCTAACAGTATAAAAGTACCAAATATAGCTATGGCGAGGCACATCGGCAATTTGTAGGACAAAATTAGTATTTGCTTTGTTACAACTGAGAGCCAGTTGAATCCAAACAGAAACCATAAAACGTTGAAAACTGTAGTATATCTTGAGCCATACGTCTTAATTTGCATGCTAACCAACTTATATTCGTATCTTGTTTTTCAGCAACATTGTCACACATCTACAATAGAATAATGAGATTGTGATTGTGTTTTCTGATACTAGGTATTACACTTTTATTACATTATCAATTAAAATTAAAAATATGATAAACTATATATTAAAATATTCTTTACACAACATTGTTTATTCTAAACGCCCAAAATTTAATAATGCTCTAGTATTACCCCCAGAAAATACATGTGAGCTTTGCCCTAAATATGTTAGGGTAAATTTATCACTTGATTTATTCATTATGTCAACAGTTGCCTCTGATAATGTTTCAGCAACAAGCTTGGGTAAGAAACTTTGAAATGTTACATTATGTCTTGTATCATATAAAGTAACAACAATACTTTTACCAAAACGTGTTGAAACAAATATTATCTGTTTTATGATATAAATTTTTCCCACTGTTAGTGTTGAAATTTTTCGGTGCTCGAGAAATTTAACATCTTTGTTTATCATGTTATTAATTTCAGCCAAAGTCTGCTGCGAAATACTCATTATTGAAATATGTAATAAAATACCTTTAATAACTTTCACAAAACACACCACAAACACAATATTTCTATTTCAAGGCAACAGCAAGCAATGCTTGTGTGACTATGGTATTTTTCCGAAACAGTTCCATATTTATAATATCCGATTTCAAAGTGATAAGAGGGGGAATAATACCAAAAACCACGCACGCTCAAAGCCAAGGTCATGGACTTCAAGGTCAAGGTTACGGACTTCAAGGTCAAGGTGAAACTTCTAGGTCAAGGTCATTAAAGGCCGATATCGATCAAGGTCATAAAATTCCATGGTCATAAATTTTCAAGGTCATAAACTCTCAAGGTCAAGGTCAAAGTCGGGTTAGGTAGTAAGGTAGGTAGTAAGGTCATCACCAAGGCCAAGGACCTGTGACGTCATAGGAGTGGGGGGTGATGGTCAGAATAGGTTTGCACACTATTAAGGAATTATCTCATCTTGATATTTTAATTTCAACTTTAAAATGGTTGTAACGTGGTATCCATTTTTCTTAATATCAATAATTTTAAGTAATTTTCCGTAATAAAGACGGTAAATGAAATACACCCTTGTTCCTCGTAACACTTTTATCATCAGAGTTTAAGTTTATATCATAATTTGAGATACAACTTTGTTCGACGAAAATTAGCACTGTAAACTTGCGATAGTTCTTGACTTACAGCTTTGCTTTAGTGCTAAACGTTTTTTGTTTACATCGTGCGTTATTTGTTGTTGTGGGTTTTATGGCATAATACATAGTGTTTTATTTAGTTATAGTGGGTTGTTGTGTTTGACAAAAAAATATATATAAATGGGTCACTACGATTTACAAAAAGATGGACACGCAGGAATCCAGCTGTGCAGTTCTTAATGATCGGCGCGGACATCACGATAATCAACTAAATCAAGTACATGAAGACATTAAAGCGACGGCCAGAATGCATATTTCGCAAATATCAATAGTCGACATACAGTACGTAAGGGCTAAGTCACAAAAGAAGTATTTCGAAGTATCTTTAACTTTTCCAAAATTATATAGGCTTTATGAAGAGTGGCTAGTCGAAAATCATTACGAACCAAGGCTGAGAGTTACAGAAAGGCAATATCGAACTTTGTTTTATAACGAATACAACATTTATTTTTTGAAGCCAAAAAAAGATCTGTGCCCGACCTGTGATATTTATTAAAGGGTTTGAAATGAAGAGAGAGAAGCCCTCCAAACAAATTTTACAAATCATATAGCTCACAAATCTATAGTTAGAGAAGTTAAGGCAGAACATAAATTTTCAGCTCAACAACGTAACACAGTTCTAATAGCAGCTTATGATTTGCAGAAGATATTGACGACACCTATGTCTAAAGTATCTTTATTTTACTACAAGCGAGAGCTTGCTGTCTACAACTTCGCTATATTTAAAGTCGGAAAAAGCGAGGGCTTTTGTTATATTTGGGACGAAACGATAGCAAAAAAGGGTGCAAACGAAATAAGTAGTTCTGTCTACTTGTCTATTGAAATGAAGGTAGAAGAGGGGGTTAAAGGTTTTTGTTCTTAATTCCGGTAATTGCGGGGGACAAAATCGAAACGGAATAGTTTTTAGTATGTATTCTTATGCTGCTGAAAAATTTAATATTATCCATGTTTTTTTTTTAAGTAGGCCACACTCAAAATGAGAGTGACTCTATGCATGCTCTCATTGAGAGACGCAGAAAAAAACAAATCGTTTACATGCCAGAGCAATGGGTTACAACAATAAGATGTGCAAAAAGTTCAGGGAAACCCTATTCAGTACATGAGCTAAACCAATGCAACATACTAAATTTTAAAATACTGATAAATAATAAGCTGCTTATTTTTTTTTTATTTTTTTTTTTGTTTTATGATAAGGCACAGCACTACAGGATAAATCCTTTATGGCGCTCTAGGAGCGGTGCGTGTGCGCAGGAAACGATTCACGTTGGTCTTGAATCTTTGGAAATTATACTCGTTGGGGAACACGATCTCAGGGAGGTCGTTCCAGAGTGATGACGTTCTCCAGATGAAAGAATTTTGAAACAGTGTCGTTCGAGGGACACTAAGCTGAACCACGTACTGGTGGGCTGCAGTGGCTCGTCGTGTATTTCTACCATGCACCGCTCTGGGTGGTATCAAGCTTAATTTCGAAGTAGGTACTTATGGTAACAAAATTAAATGAAATAAGATTAGACATTTGAGTACTAAATGTGATAATCCAAAGCTAATACAGGTTAATTACAATTTTTTTATCTGAAACCAATTACTACATCGATTTGAGTCGAAAGCGCGCCTCACATTAAACTCGAAACTTAAAAAATAAAGAGTTATCCTCATTACCTAATATCCGATCTAATATCCCACCTGTCTACAATGGCCCAATTCCTATTTCAAAGTCGAAGTATAAGGATCTAAACAACCTCTGTAACTCTAAAGTTATTTCGGAACTTTATCATAGTTACTATAAAAACTTAAAGTATACCGATAACAACACAGAAGATTTGTCAGATTCAGAATAGATTAAGTAAACATTTTTTTTCCTAACAGCAAACCTTTTTAAAGCCTTAAAAATGTTTTTTTAATATGTTTTTGTTCAGTTTTAGGTATATTAGTTATACGTACCTATTTTATAACTGATTTTTTCTTGTTTAAGTTTGTGTATTTTGTGTTAGTACTACTTAGATCTTATAGTATTAGGTATTTTTGACAGTATAGATATTACCTAGTTTTTAAATTTAGTATTTTGTATTAATATTTCCTTTACAATTACCCTAGCTGGTTATCGTTAGATTTTATTCATTTAGTATAGAAATAAAACTAGTCACAATAATTTAAGGAGATCTCTTATTGTTCTTACTGACATTAAAAAATGTAATATTTTAAAAGCGTTGGCTACTTACCTATTTTATGTTAAAAAATGTTATTTCTTGCTATAGTAAGAAGATTATTCAATTACCGAAGCTAATTGTTACTAATACGCCGCTAAATTGCTTGTACCTACACAGCATTGTACCGAAGCATCAAAAGCACTAATTAGTTAACACAGCCCTCCTATGCTAGCAATAGTTGTCGGAAGGGGCACTAAAACTAATAAAACTTCTAAATATTCGTCTTTTCAAATGTTCGAATTTGGAAAACAAGCATCATATGGTCTGTGAGAAGGTCGTATGTGGGAGTTACAACCTTCTTCTACGATCAATTTTGTAACCACTTATGGTTGTATCTCACTAAAATTCCACTTTCTCTTGCACCTACAACTACTAAATTTTAATAAAAGGAGTGAAAAATAGTATGTTTTTAATGTATTTACTTAACAAAGGAATAAGTTGTCACGTTTTTGTTTTTTTATTTTTTAAAATATTATTTTCAGTTTTTTTGCTTTCCTGAAAAATTACCAAAAATGAGTTACAACCTTGTTCGTTGGGGGTGTCGATATATTGTAAAAAAAGGTACTTGAGATGGCCTATCTAACGATTTGAATTGCATTTTGTACGATTTTTCATTTCGGAACTATTAATTTCCGAAAAGGGGCCTGTTTAGATTTCCGATCGTTAAAAAAAAATACTTGCCAATTCCCGATCTCACCGAAAAACAAAAGGCTTCTGTAGGTCAACGTTCTCTACAACATCAGAGAATTTCTATCGATTATACCAAGTGGTGTGGTCGCCACGTGGCACGTGTAATTTTTTTTCTTTTTTAGAAGTTTTGTAACTTCTTTTTAAAACATGCCGTATATTCGAATTTTATCTCACCAAATAGCCTAAATAGTTGTCGAATTATTGAGAGACTTTAATCATTTCACCGCGAACCGTCTTTGAAAAAATTAAAAAATATTGCGAAATTGTCGATTCGATACGGCAACGCCAACGACACCCGACGCACTCATTATAGGTGAGACTATAATATACTAGGTTATCTATGATACTGTTTCATAGCGGAGTGAAGAGAATGCAATGCGTTGCAGGTGACACGACTTATAACAATCGGGGTAAAAACCCGATTGTAACAACCCCGAATTTAATATCAATTTAATAACAACTAGAAAAACATGAGTACTAGGAATCCATACATAAAGGTACATTATTATTTTATTGTCTTATTATTGTATTGTCTGTTTTTGTACGCGCTGCATTTACCGCATATGATTAATATTGTATCTTACTTTTTTATTTATTTCTTGCTGGTTCTGGATATTCCGTTTCTTCGTTTCATTTTTATTTTCTTGTGTTAAGTATAAGCTGGGGCTGTATGGCTATGCCCGATACCTGGATGAACTTCTCTCATTTTATTGTGTGATCTTTGTGCGCCGGTTTCGATTTGTTTGCGGATGTAATCGCTGAGTGCATATTGTCGGGTTATCCGAGACATGACTCACTCCGTGTGTGGGGAGTGGAGGGGTTGGGATCGAGGGATTTGTGCTAGTTAGGAATGATCGTCTTGGACGTGGTGGAGGAATTGCCTTTTACGTTAAAAATCATCTTAAATTCTCGCTTATTCCGGTAAATTCCTCTGATACCTGTCTAGAACAACTTTGGATAGCAATTAAGATTGGGGGACAACGTATGTGTCTAGACACACTGTATAGACCACTCAATTCTAATTTGAACGCTTGCCTGGATGTGCTTAAAAATACCTTGATAAACCTTGTGCCTGAATTTGATTTTGTTGCTTTTGGCGGTGACCTAAATGTAGACCTGAGTAATCACCACAGCCCTGGCAGCTTATCTCTTTGCAGCCTAGTTAATAAATATGAGTTAACCCAATGTGTTAGAGATCCTACTCGTGTAACTAATTCCAGTAGTTCTCTTTGGGACGTTCTGGTATGTTCCGACAATAACCTTGTAACTAATGTTTCCTTAATCTCTATGGAAGATATTTCGGATCATAATTTGGTTACTTTTACGATTAAGACAACTAACCCCAAACCCAAGCCCTGTTACAAAACTTATAGAGACTATTCAAGTATCAACTGGAACAACTTTTTACAGGACTTGGGAAATATCAACTGGCGTTATATTCTCTCCTTAACAAATATCGATCTCATGGTGGATTTTTTGAATAACAATGTTTTAAATCTTTTTGACGTGCATGCACTTTTAAAAACTTCTAGGAATACCAAATCTCCAGCGCCATAGATCACTGCTAATATAAAGTTAATAATGAAGCTGAGAGATAAGGTTTACTCTAAATACAAAAAACTCAGGAGTGATGCTGCGAGGACCCAATATAAAGCCTTGCGTAATTAAGTCAACATCGCCGTTAGGGAGAAAAAAAAAGCTTACTTTCAATATACCTTTAAAAGGGACCCAAAGAACTTCTGGCGCACTATAAAATATCTCAATTTAAGCTCGATCGCTCGGCAATCGGACTGCATACATAACATCTGAACCTCTGACGATTTTAATATTTTTTTTATAAATTCTCTACTTTACGCTGGCCCTTTAGATCAGAACTTCTAAGATCACTACTATACTAATAAAAATTTCTTCAAAATAATTTCTTTAGCGATAGTAAGGCTTTTCACACAATAAATCATGCTATACTGCAGGCTAAACTTAAGTACTTTGGTATGGGGCTTTAAAATTCCTCGACAATTATTCCTCAAACAGATCACAGCGGGTGATAATCAGTAATAGTCCTTCTCCTGTTCATAATATTGGCAGAGATGTGGCTTAGGGTAGTATTCTGGGCCCGTTGATTTTTTCCATTTACACCTCCGACTTCTGCAAATTTCTTAAGTTTTGCGAGTCTCATCAATATGCGGACGATACACAAATTTATTTTTTTTTCTCCCCCTCGAATGTTGCTACTTCTGTTGATAAAATAAATGATGATCTTAGAATTATTGCCAATGCTTCGAAATCTCATAACTTAGTTCTAAACGAAAAAAAAACACAACTGATGTTGTTCGGTACTTCTAAATCTTCTATACTGGAAAATCCACTCTTTAAAATCTCTATAAACGGCAGTGACATAGTACCTGTCAATAAATGTAGGAATCTCGGATTGTTGATATGATTCTGAGCTGAGATATTCTGACCATGTTTAATTCTTAATACAGAAAACGTATGGCAAATTGCAACTTTTATATATGCATAGAGACATCTTTGATACAGTTACCAAACTTCGTCTCACTTTGGTTACTGCGATATTGTTTACTGGCCTGCCTTACTTCAGAGGGATAGGGATAGTTTGCAGAAACTCCAGAATGCTTGTTTAAGATTTAGCTTTTGTGTTCGTAAATTTGACCATATCACTCCCTCGTTGATTGAGTCGGGGTGGCTTTCACTTAAGGAGAGATTCGAATTGCACATATTATATCTGGTCTACAAAATTGGGAACAACAAAGTTCCCAAATATTTACTAGATAAACTTGTTAGACGTTCTGATCTGCACAATCTTTTTACTCGCCATAGAGACTTGTATAGTTTGACCCGACACACTCATGCATTTTTTCAGCGCTCTTTTAGTTATACCGCTGTTAGCACGTTTAATTCCTTGCCTGATCACATTAGAGCTGCCCCCAGCACGTCTTTATTCTGTATGGGTGTAAGGAAGTTTTTGCTGGCGAGTCGCCGGTCGCGCTGAGAGCACTGCTTTTTAATTCTTTTTATTCTGTTTATTATTTGTCTCAATGTAGGTACTCATTATTATCTCTACCATTACCCATAATTAGTATAGTTCTTCGCAAATTCTATTTATTAGTCTTTCTTAAAAAAATATCGGTTTATATACCTTTATGTCTGTAAACTCTTTAACAATTTCTGAGAATCTTCCCTTTTTCGTTAATTTTTTTTTCCCTTTTTCTGGTTTGATTTGTATAATAATAATATGTATCATCTATTTAGCCATTCGAATTAGTAATCACTTTCTACAGAGTGGTTGTATATGAGCAACTATGGTTGGATACCGCCACCCACTTTATAACTTTCTGTTGTATTTCTCCTATCTAATTAAATAAAGACATTATTATTATTATTATTATGATTTTCTGACAGGTCGCGAGACCTCTACGGGGAACATTCACTCATCCCAGATATCACCGATATCAAAAGGATTGAGCTCTGTGGGCGCCCTTTCCGTGTTATTGGGCCCGTGGGGGTCTTCTTTGATTACCCATATACTTTTTGACTATTCGGCTGGTTGAAAGTAGCACTGCTTTCTGCATATTCTTGTAGAGATCTTGAGGTACGTCTAGTGTTCTAAGGTATTCCAAAAGCTTGTTTGGGATTACTCCTGTTGTTGAAACAATAATCGGCATGGTTTCGATGCTGTCCATATTCCACTGTGTTCTTATTTGCTCCTGGAGGTCTCGATAATTCGCTATTTTCTCATCATGCTTCACTAGAAGGTTGTTGTTATTTGGTATAGCTACATCTATCAGAGTCGTTTTCCTGGCCCTCTTGTCTACCACTACAAGGTCCGGTCTGTTGTGGGCCACCGTCTGATCAGTAAGAATAGTCCGGTCCCAGTACATCTTATAGTGGTTGCTTTTTAAGATTGTCTGCGGTGTATATTGATAATATGGGATCTTCTCATTTTGGACAAGCTGTAGTTTCACCGCTAACTTCTGGTGTAGGATCTTGGCCACTGCATCATGCCTCTCCTTGTATTCTGTTGCAGAAAATATCTGGCATCCTCCCGTGATGTGTTGGATCGTTTCTGCCGTTTGACATCCATATCTGCATTTATCTGCCTGTACTGCGTCGTCTCTAATTATGTATTTCAGGTAGTTTCTAGTTGGTATGACCTGATCTTGGATTGCCAGTAGAAATCCCTTCGTTTCAGGAAACATCTGTCCAGAGATGAGCTAGTAGTTCGACGCAAGACTGTCGACGTGATCCTGGGCTGCCTCGTTCAGGTGTCGTCCGTGCAGAGGTTTTTTCCTCCATATCTGTAGTTTTTTGTCATTGGTCTTGTGGTGTCGTGGGACATTCTGATCCCTCAGTCTTAGAGGAGTAGAGTGGTCTGCTTCGCAAATAGCATGGTGTAGGTCTGAAGTTTGGGCTTTATTGCAGAAGTACTCCCTTAAGTTGGTTATTTGTTGATCCATTATTTTCCCAATATCTGCCAGACCTCTTCCGCCTTGATGTCGTGGTAGAGTGGTCCGCTCTACCGCACTTCTTGGATGGTGTTTGAGTGTTTTGGTAAGTTAGGTTCTGATTTTGCGCTGTAGCTCTTCGATGTCAGTCACGCTCCAGTCTACAATGCCGAATGAGTAGGACAGAACTGAGCAGGCGTAGGTGTTAATTGCTTTGAACAGGTTCTTCCTGTTCAGTTTCGTTCTCAGAAGCCTTTTTGTTCTCTTAAAAAACTCTTTCCTTATATCTGTCTTTATCGCTGCATGACCGATGCGTTGAGCCTGCTTCATCCCCAAGTATTTGTAGTGCTCGCTTTCTCCCATTGCCTGAATCTCCTGGCCATGTTGCATAACGAACAGGTTTTGCTGTATTTTTCCCTTAATCATGGTGATAGTACGACATTTATCCAGGCCAAACTGCATTCCGACATCACTGGCACTATTTTAAGCATCTGATCGGTTTGGTTTTTGGTAGCGGCCATTAGTTTTAGATCATCCATATATAGAAGATGGTTAACCCTACTTGCTTCTTGGTTGCCGTTTTTGATAGCGAATCCATATCTTGTAGAGTTTAGTCGGTTGGAGAGAGGGTCCATAGCTAGACAGAACCACAGAGGACTCAAGGAATCACCCTGGAATATTCCTCGTTTTATTGGAACAATATCGGTGGAAATATTGGTGGTCCCCTCATTAAGGTGAATCTTAGTCTTCCACAGCCCCATTGCGTGTTGTAGAAATTTTATCAAGTAAGGATCGATTTTGTAGATCTTTAATATGCAAAGGAGCCACTCGTGCGGTACGGAGTCAAAGGCCTTCTTGTAATCTACATTATTATTATTAATATTATTATTATTATTATTATTATTATTATTATTATTATTATTATTATTATTATTGTTATTATTATTATTAAAAAAGCACTTTGCCTAAAAAAAAACCCAAAACTCCTACAAAACATTAAATTAACATCGTTATAGCGTTGCATTATTATGAAATATTGGTTAAGGTAAAGGTTTTTAATTATTACATGTCTTTTGTTCAGCCCTGTATGAAATCGACAAAGCAAAGAGACAAAAAGGCTAAAAAAATGTAAGAAAAACAAACTATTCAAACCTGGAAAACTTGAGTCACATAAGTCAAAGAACGGGACATCCAGTATATGTGAGTTTTTGTATTTCAACAGAATTGACCTTTCTTTACAAATCTATTTTCATTGATAATCATTTTCATTAATAATATGCAAAAAAAACAGTTTGTTTCGTTCAAGCCAAACATAATTTATTGGGACACCCGGTACGCTAATGTCGGCTATAAACATTATTATAAATAACGAGTGATTATTAATTATTTTGCTCAAGGGCGGCTGTGACCCAGTATACATAGTGTAGCAGTAGCGCGTAGATTAAATCATGGGGCGAATTTGCAAGAAAGGCGTTGTCACGTTGAAAACCTAAAATAATGTTTTTTGACGGTATGTAATATAAAATCCTGAGCTATCTTACTTTGAAAGCCTACTTTATATGGCCGCCTCCTACTTCTAGGCACCAAACTTTCAACAATAAAAATTTTTTGTGCTTCACTAAACATTTTTACTGTAGAACTTTCAATCCGGCAACAAAGCTTCACCAAAACTTGATGCGCTGAAAAATAAAAAAAAAATAAAAAATAAAATCATATCCTGTAAATAGCACTTTATAATAGTCAAAAGACGACTCCCCGGAGAAATATTAGTTAAAGCAATAGTAACCTACCTTCAAATAACTGCAAAAATTACAAAATTTCTCCAATTTTTAAACTTTACAAATACACAAATTCAAATAAGACGTAAATGTCATAAAACAATCATGTCATCTTATCTACGCAGTACGGCCATGATGCTTTTAAAATGCATGGCCTCCCTTGAGCAAAATAATTAAAAATCACTCGTTATTAAATAACATCGACGGAGTTGGTTGGTTAAGAGTTTTAAATTTTTACCTGGCCTATTTTCCATTCTGTATAGAGTATACACATAGAAATTGGCCAAATAGTGAGACGTATTTTATTGTTAAAAATACATTCCAGCGACGGCAGCTGTTCACCGGTGAGCACTGGGTTGTTGGTAAGGAGTGTGGTTCACTTTTCTAACAGGGCGCCACCCAGTCTGATTAAATTAATGAAATATTAAGAGTTCCAAACTGGGAAACGAACTCTTAAAAAAATGGGTAATAAAAATTGATGTTATATAATCATGAAATATAATTAGAATTGCATAATTCTAAACAATTAATTAAAAAATTATTAATGGCATTCTTAAGTTTTACTTACACGATTACCCGATCCCCTCTTTGATTGATCAATCAAATTTTACCAAAAAAACTCAACATTCATTTCGTGTTCCTTAAAATATTAATAAAAAATATGCATATAAATTATATACGGCGATGTGATTTTAAATTTACCGTTTTAAACATAATAAAAAATTAACATACTATCTAGGTACTTATAGAATTTAGAATAATAATCTAAAAAAATATTGTAAGTAATGATGCAGGCGGCATTTAGGTTAATAAATTGGAATAAACTGGCCTTATAATGATCGTTCTTCGCTGAAGTAGAAAAGATTGGTCTGGTGGGATATTTCCGTGCAAATCGTCATGCTAACTCTCCGGCAACAATTTGTCGAAGTCGAGGATAACTTATTTTGTGCGGAATATCGGCCCAACAAAAAACTCTCAAGAATTAATCGTTGAGAGTTTTTGGAATAAATAAAGACTTCCTTGAAATAGGATAGCGATTGTTGGGCTAATTGAGTAACATTGTCATGATCCATTAAAAACTGAAAGATTGATGTTGATGAAGAAGGATCTCACTAAATCTCCACGAATCAGAGGCTTATACGAGTAGACATTTCTTTACAGAAAAAACGTGAAACAGTAAATTGACTATATAGGCCCGTTTTCAGAGTAATCCTATTTTCTGTTAAAAACACCCGTTTTAACACGTGGACTTGACCAAAGTGTCCTTGCCAGAAAAGAGAGCCTAGCAACAGCACGGAGAAACATTGAGTACCGGAACAATCAGAATTCTCTCTTTTTTAAAAAAAATATATTAAAAAAGGATAGACCTACATCAACAATTTTTCAAATCTGTAGTAAGTTAAGCATAGAAGCCCGCGCAGTAGTACTACGTAGGTATTTACGCGTCACGGTACTCTGAATTAAATATTTGGGCGAATGCGCCAGATATTAATAAATAGCATTATTATAATAAGTTAAATAAATTGTGGTTCCGAAAATTAATTATAGTATTAATAATAATTAAATTTATCATGGTAGCGTAAACGCTACACTGCCCCTCTTCTTAAAAAAATAGGATGCGAAAGTGGACTATTTTATCGATTTTCTAAATTCCAATAAAATTTCAAATATAATATAGGATGGTACCTATTGAAGATAATAATTACGTCAAATCTATTTTAGCTTTTGATAACTTCGCGTATCACACGTCCTTGCGGAAGTCAACATCGGTAAGGTCATAATTCGGGAAGGTCGCATTTGAGAAAGGTCTGCTAAAAAAACTGACGTAGTCATTAGAAAATCGGCATATTTGATAGTATCGTAAGACTAGAAAAATAAAAAAATAGTTTTGCTTTATTTCCTTAAGATGCGTTATCGGTAATAAGTAACGGAAAATGCTAAGTATACCGAGTAGATCGTAGAGTTGGCCTACAATATATATATATATATTTTTTTTTAAAGGACATTTACAAAAATATGTACATTATTATTCACTAAACTAGAAAATAAAGGAAACTTTATCGTTGTCTGAGACAATCGACAAAAGCTGGTTGCTTATTTACACAAGGGCAATGGGTGACCAAAAATATTTAGGCATCACTAGAATGCCAAGGAAAAATATCTTCACTAAAATATACTATTCCCTAAAAATTATTAGCTAATTTTATGGATTTCCTCTTATATGAGATTATTTAAAACCAAAATAGGAAATAAATATTTCTGTGTGTATTTCATATACAAAAACAAAATAAGGTTAGATAATAATATATAATATATTTTTTTTTATGAGATAAAGTAGGTAGTTAATTAGTAAGTACATAATATATCTAAGAAGACGTACTTCTACTATTTAGTGAATCAGAAGAACCAAGATAAGGCCGTAAATCTTTTACATGCCACTTCCCTGCTTTTGAGCCATCAACATTTTTTAGTTCGTAAACTAAAGCAGAAAGTTTTTTATGCACTATACATAAGATATTTCTTGGACTAAGTTTGGCAGAAAATTTATTAGGAGCACTAGACAAGGTTTTATTCGGACGCCATATTTTATCACCAACTTGAAAACTAATATCCCTCTTTCGGAGGTTATACGACTTGGCGTTTCTTTCATAAGCAAGGTGAAGCTTTTGACGTATGTCTTTAAATAAATCGCGAAACTCGGTAAAAGTCTCTGCATATGAATTTCTATCACCAGGTAAAATCTCAACTGATTCATCAGAAGGAACCTGGTTATAATAGTCCCCCGATAAGGGTACATGCCTACCAAAATTTAAATAAGCTGGAGGAAAACCCGTCACCTCATGGACAGCGGTATTTATAGCCTGTCTGATCTCGGATATGTGCAAATCCCAATCTTCGTGCTTATCTATGTAACAACGAATAGCCATGGTAATGGTCTTATTCGTCCGTTCCACAAAATTACATTATGGTGAATAGAAAGGAGTATACCATTACTTAACCTTATACTTTGCACAAAGATTTTTAAAATTGTGACTAGCCAAATTAGTACCATTATCACTAAATGAAGAGCAATCATAGGAGAATTTGAATCTCTAAGAGGAAAAATTAATGTATATTTTGAAAACCAGTCTGAAACAACTAAAAGCCATTTATGACCTTATTTACTTCTTGGAAATGGCCCAATAAGATCAAGAGATAATATCTGAAAGGGACGATCAACAATTTTTTCTTTGCCCATCGTGCCAATTCTTGCAGTATTAGAATGCTTTTGAGCACCACACACCAAACATTTGCGAACAAATTTCAAGATATCGGGTCTCATGTGAGGCCAATAATAGGAGTCTTGAACTCTAAACAATGTTTTTCGAAAGCCAAAATGAGCACACGTAGGCGGATTGTGGCAAGATTCAAGAACGTCATTTCTCTGTGATTTTGAAACCAACAACTTCCATTCGCAAGAATTAAACTGGAAAGCTGACTGACTAGGTACAAACTTGTAAACGATACCCTTTTCGACCTTCCACTGTAGATACTTATCAGGAAAAGAAATAATTTTTTCTCGTAATGACGAATACCAGGGATCAAGTGAATTTAAATCTATAGATATTACCGAGACTTCAATTCCAGGTTTTGAACCAAAAGAATCCAACAAATTTTCAGCTACAACTTCAGGTAAAGATGAATAAGGAATTCGACTTAAGGCATCTGGGACAACATTTAACGAACCTTTACGATGCTGCAATTCAAAAGAATATTGCCTAAGCTTAAGAATCCAACGTGTCAAACGTCCTGAAGGGTTTTTTAAATTATTTAACCATAACAAACTATAGTGATCTGTAACGACAGTAAAACAAGTACCTTCGATCCATGGTCGGAACTTTTCTATACTAAAAATAACTGACAGACACTCTCTTTCGGTTACAGTGTAATTTCTTTCTGCCCTTGACAATGAACGGCTTGCATATGCTATCACCTTCTCCTCTCCATCGAGTACCTGTGTGAGTACGTCTCCTAAACCTACATCTGAGGCATCAGATTGCACAGTAAATGCCTTAGAAAAGTCTGGTTGAGATAATATTGGTGCAGAGACTAATTTTTGCTTAATATTGACGAACGCGGCTTCGGCTTCATCATTCCAAGAAACAGCTTGTCGTTTCTTCTTGACTTTAAGCAACGCATTCAGGGGAGCAATAAGGGAAGAAAAATCTCTAATAAAACGCCTGTACCAAGAACACATTCCAAGAGAGCGTTTAATCGCAGTCGCATTACGAGGACGAGGATAATTAACCATAGCTTCAACTTTTGAAGGATCTGTAGTCAAAGAATTATCACCAACAATAAAACCAAGATATCTAAGAGAAGTTTTAAAGAAATTATATTTATCAAGATTTATAGTGAGTCCAGCGTCTTTTAAAATATTTTTTACAGAAGTTAAAAGTTCAAGATGATGATTATAATCTGGAGAGCATAACAAAATATCGTCAAGATATGAGAAAATGTAAGGTTCATATTTTGGTCCGAAGATAGCATCAACTAATCGCTGTTGAGTTTGGGCACTGTCGCATAATCCAAATGGCATAACTGTAAATTGAAAATTACCTCTACCTATAATAGAAAATGCAGTATTTTCTCTGGAGTCAGCATCTAGAGGAATTTGCCAAAATGCTTTTCGCAAGTCAATGGATGAAATAAATTTCGCATTTCTGAGGTTATTAAGTATACGGTCTATATGCGGCAACGGATATGAGTCGTGTTTACTTATTTTATTAAGAGCACGCCCATCGAAACAGAATCTGTATTCTTCGTTAGCTCCGTTTAAATTTAGTGACAATACGTAGGACTACTCCACGGACTTTCTGAATTTTCTATAATTCCTAACTGTACCATTGAATCCAGTTCTTTATTTAAAATTTCTTGCAAATAAGGTGAGAGAAGATATGGTTTCATTTTAAAAGGTTTGCTGTCTCCTTTGCTATCTATTTCTTTAAATTATTCTATAATTTTAAGAGCTTCACCCTTTTGTTCTGGCGGCAGTTCCTCTAACGAAAAAAGTTTCAAAAAAGAAAAAGAAAAATTGTTTTCGCTTAGCGTTGAGACAACCGTCTTGTCTTTACGTATACGCCAACTGTTTTCTTGAAAATCCACTAACAGATTAAATTGCCTTGCAAAATCACTTCCAAAAATAAAAGAGTGAGTAACAGAAGGTACAACTAAAGCTTTAATAATTTCGCATGAATTATCAATATAAATGGGCAAGTCGGCAACACTGCTTATTTTTTGAGATTACCCGTCAGCAGTAAAGATATTTTTATTTATTACAGGATTTATTTTAATTTTTAAATGTTTTAAAATCTTTATTCCTTCTACTCCTATTATAGAAGCGTTAGCCCCCGAGTCAAATAATACACTTATGTCACGATCAAATAACCTAACGGAAAGATAGGGCCTATTATCAGACTCTTTATTTATAAATAAAGGTAAAGCTTCAGAAATTTGGTTAAATTTCCCTTTATAAAAATCCGAAACAAAATCCAACCAAGAAGGAAGATCCATATTGATTAAAATTATAAACCGGAAATATTTCAAAAAGGTTTTACAAGTAGCGTTTATAAATTTTATTATTCGTTTAAAAAATTTTAATTCGGCTTAAAAATCAATTTTAAACTAGTTGATAATTATTAGGCAATAAATTTAATTGTTCAAGAAAAGTTATTATACAGTGTCACCATTAAAGTCCGCACCATATGGAACTTTTTTTTATTAATGAGGTTAGTTAAAATTAAATTTGGGCAATCGTTTTTGCTTTAAATTAGACTAAAAATTATATAATCAAATGTCACCATCTGTCATTCGGTATCTGTCAAAAATTACATTTTAATCAAAAAATGCTGAAAAATGGCATTGTTTTACCGAATTTCAAAAAATGTTATTAGAAAAAGTTGTTTCTAGTACAATTCTTGGCCTAAATACAAAGTTTCAGTTTTCTAGCTCAAAGTTGATTTTTTTGCCATTTTTTCTAATTAACTTTTTTTTTATTTAATGTAAGTTCGCTTAATGGATATTAAACTATTTGCTTATACCATACTCAATATTTTATTTAGTTTGTATGAGCTTTTTTTTACTAGAATGCCATTTTTTTTCGAAATTTAAAATTAGAGGCAAAAAAATTTGACACAGGTGGTGCAAAGTTATCCTAATTTAAAAATTTTAACAGATAGACGTCAGATATTCCATTTTTTTGATAGTACATACACCTAAGAAGTTTAAAAAACTTATAATAAAATTCCCAGATATCAGATTAGTTCAAAATTTAGACACATTTTCTTTTTATAAACAATAAAATATCAAGGCAATTTTGAATTTTATAAGTAGGCTATGGAAAAAAAAACGAATTAGAGTGCCGAATAAATAAAAGAAATGTCATAAATTTGAATATTTTCGCAAGTTATAGTTTTCAGTGTTATCACCAATGTTGTCCATTCAAGAAAAAATAGAAATTGTCTTAATTTGTGGAGAGAATATGCCTCACCGGCAAGTATCTGCCATTTTTAATGAGAGGCATCCAGAAAAAAATTTGCAGCATAGCACTGTTTCAAGAATAATGTCAAAATTTAGAGAAACTGGATCTGTTCAAAATAATTTTAAGAAACCTTACGCGGCAAGTAAATACGATGAAGCAGCACAACTTGATGTTTGTTTAACTGTTATTGACCACGGTCAAACTAGTGTAACCAAGATAAGTGATTCAACAGCGTGCAAGAGGGAAAGCGTTAGAAAAATTCTTCAGAAAAATCGATTTCGGGCATATAAACCCAAGTTTATAAACACATTAAAAGAACGCGATTTTGATATCCGACTTGATTTTTCGTTTTGGTATCAGGGACAATATGAGGAGAATATTCTTTTTCCATACAAGATATTATGGACAGATGAAGCCACTTTCTCTTCGAATGGTACCTTGAGCTCACAAAATTGCCGACGGAGGTCCCAAGAAAATCCTAACTTCACAATTGAATGTCGCGACCAGTATCATTTTAAAACCAATGTTTGGTGTGGAATTTTGAAAGATGAGCTTATTGGACCATACTTCTTTAGAGTAAACTTAACTGGTGAAAGGTACCTGAATTTTCTTGATAACGAGATTACCGAAGTTTTGGATAACATGCCCTTACACCATAGACATAACTTATGGTATCAGCTTGATGGTGCACCCATACATCAAACTGTAGCAGTGAAAGAACGCATAAACCAATTATTTCTAAACAGAGTTATAGAGCGTGATAGAGAATGTCACTGGCCACCCAGGTCGCCTGACATAACCCCACTAGACTTTTTTCTGTGGGGTTATCTTAAGCAGAAAGTTTATAAGAATCGACCGTTTAGAAATATCGAGTATTTGGAACAAACGATAAGACAGTGTTGTGCCGATATAAGACCAAGCTTTTTACAAAATGCTGTCAAAGACGTTTATAGACGGACAGGTGTTTGTATAGAGCGAGAAGGACGTCACACTGAAATGTGAAATTTATATTGCTTTTGTGTTACCTATTTAAAATGATTAAAGTTTATTTTTGTTCCTTTTAATAATAATGATAGTTTTAAGTATAAAATAAAATTTTTATCAAATATTTAGATGTATTTGTCATTTGAAAAACGAAACATCTGACGTCTATCTGTTAAAATTTTTAAATTAGGATAACTTTGCACCACCTGTGTCAAATTTTTTTGCCTCTAATTTTAAATTTCGAAAAAAAATGGCATTCTAGTAAAAAAAAGCCCATACAAACTAAATAAAATATTGAGTATGGTATAAGCAAATAGTTTAATATCCATTAAGCGAACTTACATTAAATAAAAAAAAAGTTAATTAGAAAAAATGGCAAAAAAATCAACTTTGAGCTAGAAAACTGAAACTTTGTATTTAGGCCAAGAATTGTACTAGAAACAACTTTTTCTAATAAAATTTTTTGAAATTCGGTAAAACAATGCCATTTTTCAGCATTTTTTGATTAAAATGTAATTTTTGACAGATACCGAATGACAGATGGTGACATTTGATTATATAATTTTTAGTCTAATTTGAAGCAAAAACGATTGCCGAAATTTAATTTTAACTAACCTTATTAATAAAAAAAAGTTCCATATGGTGCGGACTTTAATGGTGACACTGTATAATAACATAGCTATTACAGCACTTGATTTATTGAAATAATATAAGGTATTTTTTTTTGACAAGTCCCTTTATAAATAAAACGCACTAAAATCAAAAAAATAATGGACAATGCAACAATAATCATCCAATGTAATTTCGCAAAACGTTTGCAAAATAAACTAATCACCTTTAATTTATTCACAATAAAAAATTCCAGAAATAAATTCCATTATAACAATTATCGTGTTCTTATCGGTCAATGTAAAAATTTACTGAACAAAATGCTTTATTTATTTAAATAAAATTGGATCTAATTTCTAGCAATCTTTGAAACCTATTATCTTTAACAATTAAAGAAAATAAAGTCAAGGTATTATATTTGTATTTTATCGGCGTTGTCGGAAAATTAATTAGAAGCCAAATAAATCGATTTATCGCGAGACAGAGAAGTACAGATTTTTCATATTCAAAATCTTCTAAATATTATAAAAAATTTATAGGTAGATAGTATTATATAATTAAATGTGTTAGTTTATGGTTAGTAGTAATTATTCAATTTGGCTGCAATATTTTAATTTAATTTCTATAATATGTAATATTATAAAGCCTGCCAAAAATATGTTTAATTGTAATAATATTAATTAATGAAAATGAAAAATTTAAAAAATTAGAAATAGTGAAACACACTCAGGCCCTGCGCATTTGGGCGCTATTTATATGAGACGTATTTTATTGTTAAAAATACATTCCAGCGATGGCAGCTGTTCATCGGTGAGCACTGGGTTGTTGGTAAGGAGTGTGGTTCACTTTTCTAACAGGGCGCCACCCAGTCTGATTAAATTAATGAAATATTAAGAGTTCCAAACTGGGAAACGAACTCTTAAAAAAATGGGTAATAAAAACTGATGTTATATAATCATGAAATATAATTAGAATTGCATAATTCTAAACAATTAATTAAAAAATTATTAATGGCATTCTTAAGTTTTACTTACACGATTACCCGATCCCCTCTTTGATTGATCAATCAAATTTTACCAAAAAAACTCAACATTCATTTCGTGTTCCTTAAAATATTAATAAAAAATATGCATATAAATTATATACGGCGATGTGATTTTAAATTTACCGTTTTAAACATAATAAAAAATTAACATACTATCTAGGTACTTATAGAATTTAGAATAATAATCTAAAAAAATATTGTAAGTAATGATGCAGGCGGCATTTAGGTTAATATATTAGAAATAAATTGGAATAAACTGGCCTTATAATGATCGTTTTTCGCTGAAGTAGAAAAGATTGGTCTGGGGGGATATTTCCGTGCAAATCGTCATGCTAACTCTCCGGCAACAATTTGTCGAAGTCGAGGATAACCTATTTTGTGCGGAATATCGGCCCAACAAAAAAACTCTCAAGAATTAATCGTTGAGAGTTTTTGAAATAAATAAAGACTTCCTTGAAATAGGATAGCGATTGTTGGGCTAATTGAGAAACATTGTCATGATCCATTAAAAACTGAAAGATTGATGTTGATGAAGAAGGATCTCACTAAATCTCCACGAATCAGAGGCTTATACGAGTGGACATTTCTTTACAGAAAACACGTGAAACAGGAAATTGACTATATAGGCCCGTTTTCGGGGTAATCCTATTTTCTGTTAAAAACACCCGTTTTAACACGCGGACTTGACCAAAGTGTCCTTTCCAGAAAAGAGAGCCTAGCAACAGCACGAAGAAACATCGAGTACCGGAACAATCAGAATTCTCTCTTTTTTAAAAAAAATATATTAAAAAAGGATAGACCTACATCAACAATTTTTCAAATCTGCAGTAGTACTACGTAGGTATTTACGCGTCACGGTACTCTGAATTAAATATTTGGGCGAATGCGCCAGATATTAATAAATAGCAATATTATTATAATAAGTTAAATAAATTGTGGTTCCGAAAATTAATTATAGTATTAATAATAATTAAATTTATCATGGTAGCGTAAACGCTATTACGCTAAATACAACTAAGAATAACTCACTTATCACATTCGGAATCCTCATTTATTACAGTTAAGAAGTAGCTTTCGAGCAACGTAAATTAAAAATCTACAATTTAAAGGAAGATAAATATAAACTACAAAAGGGAATATCAATTTTGCCCATTTTTACACATTCCGTGTGTCTTATGGGCAAACAATAAAAGTTCGCGTCATTAACAGTTATTTTAGAGCTCGTACAGAAATACTGAAAAACAACGTCCTTGGATCGTATTTGTTCAAACACAACGTAATCACTCTCTAGGTGTATGATTATTAGAAATATTAGTATAACTTTTGCATGGTAATTCTTATAAAATAAATTAGCCGTATTTTGTAGATAGTTATTGCGTTCACTAAATGAAAAAAAAAATTAAAACACATATATCTTATTTTTTAAGTCCAACGCTATGTAGTGTTACCACAAAAATTAAATTAAAACTCGAATTGTCTGACATCTTGACGCCTATCGTAAATTTAATATTTGCCAGGTACAAACTGTTTTCCATGGCCATTTCTGTAGATTTGCGAATGTTTAAAATTCTGAAAATGCGCGATTTCTTAGCAGTTTTCGTGGCATAGAAACTGAAAACTTTTAATTTTTTTTAGTGAAATTTGTTCAGAAATTACGGGGGAATCGAATAAACCTAATATTGCTGGAAAAAAATTAATTTTCCTATGAAATATTTCAGTTCAAGGAAAGGGATTAATTTTTTGCACTCTGTCAAACTTCAAAAAATACATTTTACGTCTTTTGAGGGGCGTTTCCCGATGGAATATTCAAAATATTGATCATGGTTTTTATTATTTTCTTCAATTTATTTCTTCTAAAAAGAAATTAAAGACCTATTTAAAAAATTGCGATTTTTAGTTTTTCTCAAAAATCTACGATTTCTAAATATTTTAGGTATAGGAAGATGTATTGTAAAAAAAAAAAGATTTGAGATGCACTATCTAACGGTCTAACCGATAATTTGAACCGACTTTTTGTTTTGAAGCTATTAATTACCGAAGAGGGACCTGCTTTGATTTTCAATCGATAAAAAAAAATTACTTTCTATTTTCCGATCTCACCGAAAAACAAGTGGCTTCTGTAAGTCGACGTTCCCTACAATATTCAAAAGTTTTAATCGATTATACCAAGTGGTGCGGATGCCACGTAGGACGTGTACGTTTTTTTCGATTTTTTAAGTTGAGTAACTTTTTTCTGAACCCCTGAATATTAGAATTTTATCGCACCACATACCCTAAATAGTTGTCGAATTATTAAGAAAGTTTAATCGTTCCACCTTGAACCGTTATTAAAGAAATTAAAAAAATTGCAAATTTGTCAATTTGACAAGGCAACAACGACCACACAAGACTCACAAAATTGTAGGTGAGAGGACAAAAACATACTAGTTGAAAGTGGAGAGTATACAATATGTAGGTGAAAGACCTTTAAACAATCGGGTCGTTCGGCCCGATTTTAACAATCTTTATTTTTTTTCATTACTTTAATACACACTGTCTTTTATAGAGGAAACTCGATTGCATATACTAGATACATGCGCGCCACGACGCGTATGCTTACCAGTTACAACTATGTTCGTATCCTGTGTTCGGCGCCCGGCGCGGCGTGGCAAATTACAAACTTTCAATTTTTTTAATTTGCTCATCAACGGTTATTAGTGGAATAATTAAACTTCGATAACAAAGAAAATTATTTAAGATATCTTGTGCAATAAAATTCGATTATACAGGGTGCTTCGGGAAAAGTTGTTAAACATCAAAGTAAAAACAATACACGACCTACGTGGATATAATCTACTGAAACTTTCTGATATTGTAGAGAACCTTTTGCGTCGAAAGCCTATGGTTTTTGGAGACGATCACAAATTTTATTTGATCGATTGAAAAAAAAGGCGTGCAAAAAATTATTATTTTATAGGATTTTTTTTTATTTTATTTATTTTTATTTATTAATTTATACATACACTGTTTCACAGTTTCCCAATTACATAACCGGTACAAATGAAAACTTACAAACTAACCTAATTTTACTACACAATTAAACCAATATTATTTATCAGAAAGCGATTCAGATTTACATAACTTATGCATGAAGAGAAAAAAGAAGATACAATTAGAACACAGTAAACACAGTAAAGCAACAAAAACACTCTTAAAAAACAGAAAATCAAAACATCGCTTGTCGATAAAAGTGACTCTTGATTGCGCTTAACCTGCAGGCAAAAATATCATAAGCATTAACATTATAATTATAGTAGGCGCACATCGAGTTATAGGTGCAAACTTACAAACATTAGTACGATGCTGTGGTAGGTAAAAAGTATCTGTGCTGCAAGAACTTAACGTGAGAACCCTAAAGTTTACTTTTGCCAATAGTTCCTCACAAACAAAACTACCGTTGACAAGCTTGCACAAAAACGACTGAGAAAGATATTTACGTCTTCTATCTAAATTTATGAGCGAAAATCTTTGCAGCAGCTGGTCATGGGGAAACCCTTGAATGGGGTAAACACCATCCGTTCTGAACCATATTTCATTATATTCATATTGGGTTTGTTCAATCCCTCTGTAAGGTTGTGAGTTTCAGGTCTGTTCTTATCATTTTACTGTATCATATTTGGTTGTTTTACAACCGCAAATCCGTGATTCTACGTCCTTGTGCGAAACCGCTCTTCATTTTAAGCAGTGTTGGCCCAAATTTTATTATCCCGTGTTACACTTTCTTTGTGGTTTTGCTATTGATTGAAAACCTACATATACAGGATGCCCCATCGGTAACTCCATCGATCGATTATGGAAAACCTATAATTAGGAAAAATCCTAAAATTTGGTAGCTTGCTAACGTTGATAAGGGCCATTCGTCTAAAATATTTTCAAGAATCTGGCACTTCCGGTTAAACTGGAAGTAGATGTCAACTTGCTTCTTTTAAACAGCGCGCCCAATATATTATTAATATCTATTTTTTACATTTATATTTTATGTATAATGTTCTAAATTTCCTAAATTTAACCTTTTTTGACATGTTTCAAGTTTTATGTGAAAAATGGCGTTGTCAGACCGAAAAGTAGTTATTAATTTTGCCTGTACGGAGGACTTTCTATTTTAACTCTGGTTGGTTGCTACTACTTATAATATTTGGATAATTATTAATACAGGGTGTTTAAGAAACAGAGGAACAAAAATGATGTCAGAAGTCCATTTTTTTTAAACAGAAACTGTCCATTTTTATAATTTTGCCTTTTTCAGCATTAAATTTTTTAATGAATGCAAAAGGTTGTCTATTTCAAAAATTGCCAGTTCATGAAATATTGGCAATTTAGCATTGTTCATCAATTTTTATGACTCTTGCCAATTTACCTCTAATACCCCATGTATATTTCTAGGGCCAGTTTCCTGTATAGAATAGGGTTTCAACTTGGTAAGCAATTTTTTTATCTTAATTTCGAATAACTTAAGACTGTTAATACATTTTATATTAGTTGGTAAATTGTAAAACAACTTTAAGCACATATAATACGGGGGTTTCTTTGTTAAGGTTAATTTGTGTCTTGGATAATTTGCATTTAAAGTTATGGTATTATATTTGTGAAATATCTGTAGCTGAGACATTCATAAATATATAATCCATAAACTGTCAAGATACCAAATGTCTTAAAAACATTTACTCAACTTTCATTAAAACACTTTTTGTTCAATACTCTGTAGCAATTTTAATATTGCTACTATTGACTTTGTGGTGAATTTTAGACTTACCTTTGTCTCTTACAGTCATATTTCCACAAAGTGCATCTTATATAGTTATTTTGTTCCAAAACTTTATTAAATTTATTTAAATTTATTAAATTGTGTCATCTTTGTTTACAGAAAATTAGTCAAAATATGTGGAGTTAGAAGTAGTGCGTTCGCTTTTTTGTTGGTTAATTGCACAAGGCGCTATAAGTAGGTTGACCATATATTTACGTTTCAGTCTCCGTCAAGTCGCAGAACACCCATTTTTCGTTCTTGACAATTTTATGTAAAAACAAAGTTGTTTGGAATTATTTTCTTTATTTCATTATTTAATTTATGTTCTGGTAAAAGCCCAGACTCTCATATCGTTCTGATCTTTTGTAGTGTGTCTCTGTTCTCTTCCTTTTCGTTGATTATGTTAAGGTGGCAACACTTTGAGTCAGCTGATTTTTTTGGGAGAAGGGGTTTCTTCGGAGTTCTCGTGACCTTTGAGTTCGCTTTTAAAAATACCTTCAGAGAGGAAGGTTGTGCCTCGCTGTTAGGCCATTCTTTTTTGCCAAAAGACCACGAGGTCTCAGCCCCCTTTTAGAGGTAAGCTCCTTTAATTACTTTTGTTTTTTGGTTTGTTGTTTTGTAGGGATTCAGTGGGTAATTTTCTTTTTGGTTATTTTTAGGGGCTTGGTTTGTTATTGGGTTTTCACGTTTTACCATATGTAAGGTTAAGGAACCACATGTGCTCTAACCGGGGACATTAAGCCCACGAGCCACCATAGGAGTGCTACCAAGGTTTCTTCAACCAAGTTAAAGTCCACGTGACCACATCAGGAGGCCCAGCTAAAGGAGCTGCCGCAGCAGAAGCGTGCTGGTATCGTCGTCCAGAACATTATTTTTTCGATACCGAATCTAATAACCTCGTTACTTTAATTTCATTATTTCCCTCATTGATTTAATTTAAATACTCTTTTATTAAAAATTATTTCAATCTACCTTTTTAAAATTTAATTAATGAAGTTTTTTTTATGTAAGGCTATCCTGGCAAGAGGTAACAGTTTTATAACCATATACCTACCATTGAATGATTTAAAAAGTTCTAGAATCTTCGTAGGTTATACCCCATTTTTATTTTAAAACCTTGCGCCCGGAAAGGCTGGTATTTTTTTGCATTTATAACCTAAGAAATTTAAACAATGTAAGGTCCATCTTAAATTTGAACATTTTTATAACAAGCGTAAACCCCCTTTCCTTTTATACTTAATAAAATCTTTATTGTTTGTGTGGGAAAATTTGAGTTTTATTTATTTCATAGACTTTCAATAGTACTAACATTCGGTATATTTTTCCTGGTTTGGACTTCTGTCGAACCAGGTGGCGCCCAAGGCAAGCCAATGACGAATGGATGGTGTAAATATAACGGACCACGACCTAGTGCCTCTACATCAGGAGCTACCGTCAGCAGATAGTGACGACCTGTTGTCCATGACAAAAGGTTGCCACTGTCATAACCCTTAATGTTCGTTTTTGAGCTTCAACTACTTTTTCTACTGAACCATTACTACTCCAGAATATGATTCCATCCTTCATGACTGAGTGCAAATGAACATAATAAACTACTTAAAGCCTAATTAATATATCTCCCAACAACTCTAATTTCATCGAATTTAGCCTTTTTGTTTGTTGGGGAAACATGCATGTGCATTTCAAGTCTAATTAACATGATTCAAACTCCTAATATTACTTAATAATTAGACCAAAACCATAATCGCATTTCAGTGAAAAGTTAATAATGATCGGCAACGCCGCATTTCGGTTATGTTCAGCTGTTCTTAAGAAATAAATAAAACTTATCTTTTAACATATTATAAAAACTTAACTGCAAATTTACGTCGCATTTAGTAATCCTAAATAAAAACCCATAATAGCACAGCTTGTTTATGTTTTTATAGAACCTTAAATTGCGTCTAGCCAGTCGATTCAATTGACGGGCGGTAAACATCAGGGTTCGAAAAGGCTTTCCCAATAATTATGACAATAGGCGCCCGCCGGGCGTTGAAGACGATGCGTACGTGCTAGACAGGTCAGTTGTTTTGGGTGCGAGATGAAGAGTGATTAGGGGATGCGGTGTTGCAATTGGTTCTCGCGTAGGAAAAGTGAACAACAAAGCGAATGTTTTCATTTTTACAGAGAGTAGGTTTTAAGATTAAGAAAACGTATAATAGTTTGTTGCGGGTTACACGAACCCCCTTAAGTGTGATTAGTCAATGTGGTCATTGATTAGTTAATCGTTAAGAAATCACGTGAAGTAGTAGTACGATTTCACAATTTATGTAAACACCTGACATTATCTGTTCAAATGGCATAGTTTGGTAGAATAAATGCTTTTGTGAAGAAAAGTGTCTTCTTGAGAGTGAAAGTAGAAAAAAGAATCAGTGAATCACCCTATGGAGAAATAGTACTTTTTGTTGCTGAGACTGGGATTTTAAAACCCAGGCTTTGTACAATGCTATTGAGGTGATATGATATGAACAATTTAAAAATTCGTCCAAGTGACATCTCAATAACTTAGTTTATTCAACTATTTCAATATCCGATTTCCCAAATGATACAAGAGGTGGTTTATTCATTTGAAATAGTTAGGTCCTAAAGAGTAAGTAAAGTAGTGTTTATTTCAGTTAATATTAATTTGTTCTCTAAAAACCATAGGTTAACGTTGTTTAATAGGGCTGTTCTCATTTCATGAATTTATTCATACTTTTCTCACCCGCGATAAGGTTTGTGTCATCGGCATAGCACGATACATATTTATTAGGAGAAGTTGCTATAAACTTCAAGTTGTTGAGAAATATAATTATATTTCTAACAAACAAAATTGGTCCTGCGATATTACCTTGAACAACTCCTCGCTCCTCCTCGCCTCAAGTAAGTTCGTCCATACTGTCCGTAGAGTGTCAATGGTGTGAAAATAGTCCGAACTGTCAAGCAGTCGTTTTAAAGGAGTCCCAGACTTTCACAGTGCAGTAGTGAGTCTCAGCTTGTTCTAGATTGGCTAGATCAAGTCAGCGGAGTAAGTGTGCGTTAGTGTTTTGAAGCTGTGTTAAGCTTGTCAGGCGAGCTCAAGGTGGCCAAACAGGTCAACCTTGCCAAGAAGTAACAATAAGTGCTGTAACAATTGTAAGTTGTCTTGGCTATGTACCTATATTGTCTTTGTTTACGTAAATACAAGTTTAGTTAACTTGCATATTGTTAGATTTTAAAAGAAATTTCAATGTTAAATACAGTTTGTGTGGACTTTGTCTTGTCTAGTCTAGACAATCTGTAAGTTTTTGTAGGTATTCTTTGTTTAACTTCATATTTCTTACAATCTGTAGATTTATGTAAATATTTTCTTGTTTAATTTCGTGTTTGGTGGGTACAGGTGTGCGTATACCAATGTAAAAGGTTCTTTTTGTTTTAACCGAACGTTAAACCAGTCAATTTAGTGTTTTGTGTAAAAGTTGAAGGTATTTTACACACAGTACAATTCTCGACGTCAAAAATTTTTAGAACTATCTTTACAGGAGAAACAAAGAATTGCGCAGTCCAAGCGATTGTGCTAGAATTGTTTGGGTGCACACTCTGTAGCAAAATGTCTGTCAAATCATAGATGCAGAATCTGCAACTCGCTTCATCATACAACTTTGCACCGTAGTGCACCTTTTTTAACTTTAATGCAAGATCAAATAGCGCACAGTATGGTGGCAGTCAACGAAATGGAAATTTCGGTAGCGTGCAAAATGGGCGTTATTCACAACATGCAAATAGAGGTAGAAACAACAATTCTCAAAATCGTAATGCACAGCACGCGTCCGGTAACGGGTCTAATACTCAAAGTCAAACAGGGCCAACCGCGCTACGTAACGAGTCTGGGAACGGAGCAGCCAATCGCCGGTTTTAAACTCTCAGGGAGAAAATTCAACTCCGCGAAGTTTAAATGCGCGATCTTCTCAGAGTAATAGTCAAGAACAGGGCAATTAAAACGGGAATGCCCAAGTAAGTCACAATCAAACTGTGTCTCTTTCTGCAGTGGCAACAAAACAGACAAATGTACTGTTAGCGACGACTCAAGTAAACATTTCAGGTAAAAATGGAAAAATAGTCTCGGCTTAGGTTTTGCTAGATAGCGGTAGTCAAAGTTCATTCATAACCTAATCTCTTGTGGACAAACTTCAGTGTGACGTGTTTAAGCATAATTTAAATATTTCAAGTTACTCACAAAATAGTTTTGTATCAAATAAAATGACAAACGTTACCGTATATTCGAAAAAACAGGATATTTGTTACTCTGTGCCGTCGTATAGTTTTGGAAAATATAACATAATATAAACTTTCCCAAATCCCTACTGATGTAGATGCCTTGGAGATCCCGCACGAGTTGCACAGCCAGCTGGCGGATCCAACTTTTAAGGTTCCGTCTAAAATTGACATGCTGTTAGGCGAGGACATTTATTACGCAAGTTTGAGTGACAGTCACTGTCCACTGGGAAGCAATAAGCCTACATTGGTGTACACCACATTCGGGTGGATTATAGCATGAACAGTGCCTGTGCATTGCGCCTCTCCAATGCAAGCAATGCACGCAACAGCACCTGCTTAAGGTACTGCCTCGTTTTTCTTACAAATGCAAGAAATAGATAATATATTAACTAAATTTTGGACGGTCGAAGAGGTGTCCTCGAAACCTGCGCTGTCAGTTGACTATCAGCTGACAGAGGATATTTTCGTAAATACGACAAAACAATTGGAAAACGGTTCATTTCAGGTAAATATGCCTTTTAAAAATGCGCGCGAATACGAGAAATTGGGCGCTCATTTAGAATGGCGGAAAAACGGTTTTCCTCATTAGAAAAAAGATTTCAGGGTGACCCAAATCTATTCGCGGAGTATAAAAAATGTATTAACGAATACGTGGAGCTCGGTCACGCTAAGTATGTACCACTAGCGTTAAAAAATAAAAGCAATGATAACAAATATTTCATTCCTCATTTGTGAGTAATCCTAGAGTCAAGTCTCACTACAAAGTTACGTGTAGTTTTTGATACTTCGGCAAAGTCATCCTCAGGGTATTCGCTGGATGACGACACCCTAAAGGGGTACCAGGTGCAGCCTGAATTATTTGATATATTGTCACGAGGTACTTTCTTGCAATTGACGACAGCTGACGCCGGACGACAACCGACGTCGAGGGAAAGTCGACGCCGCACGGCAGCCGACGATGGAGGACTACCGACGCCAGGGGCCATACACGGGGAAGACAACAGACTAAGGGAAGAAAAAAGGAAAGAAGAAAAGAGTATAGCAGCTTCTTTAAATATTGTAAATTTTTTTATTTCTTTTATTGGTTATGGTTAACCCAGATAGGTTAGATTTTGTAAATAGTTAGGCTTAGGAATTAGTGATTTTTTTTTTAGACAAAAACCCTTCAGGTTTTTGTTTCCCATGGGGGGGGGGGAAGTGTCATGCGGTACTTTCTTGCTACACGCACGGCACTGTCTCTGTAAGATCAGAGAGGGCCCATGGCAGGGCGGAAGTGGGGTGCAGCAGCCGCGCGTGTTGGTCGGCTACGGAGTCGGGGCAACTTAGCGTTTGAACGTCAAGAACGTCGGAAGCCTGAAAGCAGCCAGCGAAGTAGCCCCCAAATAAAACCGACGCCTCGAGGCACTTCACCCGTGACGGCAAGGGAACGCTAAGGCAGGACTGGGTTAATCCATTAGTTTAATTGTTTTTAAATAGTTTTATCATAAATAATTAATAATAATTTTTGATAAAATATAAGTGTATTTTATAATTTACCTACAGTATCTACATTTCAAGGTAGCATAAAAAAGTGCTGTTTCGTTTTTTTATTGGAAGCGTTATCGTTCATGGTGTGCTCAACCCTCAATTATTATGCGCAAGGGATCGGGAGCAAAACACAAAAAAAACTACTTGTTCGTTTCAACATCACCTTTCGTCTATTTGCCTTTTTCCCACTGGCCAATGACCATAAAATGCTATACATGCAAAATGCTTTGTCGACTAAAAATCCTTACTAATTAATAATTGATGCGTTTCCCGTAAAGAGCTGTGCTGGACATTATTGTTTATATAAACTATCGTAGTTATTTTAAACAGGAAATTTGAAGTCAAAAACCTTTTACCTTGATTATTCCAGTACACCTCCCTTGGGGAAGAAAAAGAAATTTTTGTTTTTTTTTATGAATTCCTTGTGCGAAGCAAACAGTACCTGATATTTTACCGGACTTTTGACGAGCTTTATTTTATTTTTGGCTGAAATATTTTTAAAGAAAGTGATTGCTGGCACGAGTTGACTTAATCTTTTATTTATATGACAACGCATGCTAGCAAACCACAAGAATTTTTTTATTTGCGATCGTACGTGGATATCTTCTGCTTTTTAACGTCAAATTTTTATTGAAAATATTAAAAAAATTACTACATATTTTTTTTAGTTTGGTTTGAGTCATAAACTTTTTAAATTTTCAAAAAATTTTTTTTTAAAGCGAACGTAATTTACAAAATGTGCATTTTTTTGCTTAATGGATAAATCTATGGTATTAAGAAGCCATTCTAAAAGGGTAGAAACTGAAAATAAAGACTACAAGACAAATAAGAATATACAGGGAAAAGAAATTTTTATACAACCTTTAGGAAGCAGCTAATAAAAACTATAAATGACGCTGAAAATTAAATTAATCATGCGACGAAAATTTTTTCCCAGCTATCAATGGCAGAAAATCGACCAAACCAAATGCAAAATGAACCAGTGGCGTACAAAAAATCGACATTAATAAATGAATTAACACAGGTAGTCAAGGAGGAGATAGAAAAAGCAATGAAAAGTCAACCACAAGGAAGAAGAAATTTTGATAGCTTTAATAGTGCGCAAACGCGCACAGCTACGAGCCGTCCAGTATGTTTTTAATGTGGAAAGCCAGGACACAAAGCAAAAATGTGTTTTCACAACCCGCAAAACCAAAATAGAAATACAAGATATAGCGGACAGAGAAACAATAATTTTCAAAGAATATGGTCGTCAAACCCGCGAAAAAATGGCCGCATGGAAGAACCACAATTCAGTAGGCGACAGCCGGCGGAAAACTCCAATGGACAGTGTTAACACAAACAAGCACTGTCCACAAAGAAGAGGAAACAGAGGTTCTTACATTAGCCGGATGTTTGAACGACAGAAATATTGAAATTAAAGTGGATACGGCGTCAGTAAAAAATATTGTAGATAGTAGATTTGTAAATAAAAATGAAATAAAACCGTGTGTTAATATACCTTTTATTAAAGTAGCAAATAGTTCGTTGATAAGAACATTGGGATATACAGAAATAAATTTGTGTTTTAATGATTATACCCCGGTGTTGGAAAACCTACCAAAACCGTTATTATTAGGACTAGAATTTCTTAGGTCACATGAAGCATCGATTAACCTAAAAACAAATAAATTATCTTTGTAAACCGACAGTGAGCAAATTATAGAACTGGCATTGAACAATAAAGAGGTAAAACATGCGGAAAAAACGGAAAACCCAAGTAGCGATGTAAATAATATGGAATGTAACGAAATTGTAAATAGTAATGTAAATAATATTTTTACGGAGGAGTTATCATGCGGATTTGAAGTCGATTTAGAAGATAATTCTTCAAAAAATGCGAAAATTATCTTGTGCAATGATGTTTTAATTGAGAAAAACTTAGTGAAATGTGAATTTAATTTAAAAAATTTATGCGAAGCAAAAATAAACTATGTCCCGAACTATAATTTTCTATTAAAAAAGGACTTAAAGTAAATAAAATTTATAGTGAAAATTTAACTCTCTATGCAGAACTGCAAAATTACGGACTCAATACTAAAAAACTTTTCGCTGGAACGTGTATCGCGTATAAACTCGATAGAGAGGCTTCAATCAATGACTGTGTAAATAGTACCGATTATTTCGAAAATTTAGTGACTTTAGAAAACGATAACTTTCATAAAACTTATGACGTTAATAAAAATTTAAGTGATAACAAATTTCAAGGTGTAAGCAATTTAGTTTATGAATTTGAAGACATATTTGCTTGGAGTATGAACGACCTTGGAAGAACATATTTGGTGAAGCATCGTATAGATACAACAGACGACATTCCAGTGGTGTCCAGACCTTACAGGGTGCCCCACAAAGAAAGGAGAATAATCAACGACCAAGTAGAAGAAATGTTAGCCAATAAAATTATAAGAAAGTCCTTAAGTCCGTATTCAAGCCCAGTAGTTCTTGTGCCAAAGAAAGATGGAGACATGAGATTCTGTGTTAACTACAAAAAGTTGTATGAAAAAACGGTAAAAAACGTATATCCCTTACCAGTTATCGACGATATTTTGACCTATTTAGGAGGAGCTCAGTATTTCTCAAGTTTGAACATATTTTCCGGATACTGGCAAGTGGAAATTATAGAAAAAGATAAGCACAAAACGGCGTTTGTCACAACAGATGGCTTATTTGAATTCAACAGACTGAGTTTTGGACTAACGACAGCACTAAGCACTTTTCAACAACTAGCTGATGCAATCTTAGGTAATTTAAAATGGAATGGAGCAATGACTTATCTAGATGATATCTTGGTATATGGAAAAAATTTTTGGAAGAACACAATACAAACCTCTAAAAAGTGCTGTTAAAACTGAAAGCTACAGGCCTTATACTAAAACCATCTAAGTGGCAATTTGCTTATAAACAAATAACAGTACTAGGCCACACTATCAGTGATAGAGGTATTTTACCAGATTCTTCTTAATTGGATGCAGTAGAAAAGTTTGCAACCCCCATGAACAAAAAATCACTTCAAAGTTTTCTAGAACTAGCCAACTATTATAGAAAATTCGTTGAAAAATTCAGTGTGATTGCCAGGCCGTTGCACAACCTTCTTAAAAAAGGACAACCATTTTTATGGAAGTCGGAGCAAGAAAATGCATTTCAGTCAATCAAGCAAAAGTTGATTTCACCACCAGTCCTAACTCATTACCTTCCAGAAGCAGAAAAGGAACTTCACTTCGATGCATCGGACTTAGGAATCCCAGCGATACTACTTCAAAAAGTAGAAGAGGAAATGCACCCAATCTGCTACATTTCAAGGACGCTCACGAGAGCAGAGAAAAATTATGGAGTAGGAGAAAAAGAAGGTCTTGTCATAGTATGGAGTTTGACGTATTTGAAAAGCTTTATATGGGGACAGCACATCAAATTTTTTTCTGATAATCAACCACTGTGTTATTTACAAAACATTAAAAACGTAACAGGAAGATTGGCAAGATGGAGTTCTAAACTGCAAGAATGACTATGAAATCATTCATAAAACAGGAAAATGTAACCAGGACGCTGATTGTCTATCCAGACTACCCTGTTTTACAGCTACGAGATCAGACGAAGATAACGCTAATGAGATACCTACATTTTTACTACCCTTGGTGGACATAAAAGAATTCCAAGATGAAGATCCTGTCGTCGCCGACCTATTGCAAGCAGTCCGAAATCAAAACAATGGTAATTCACATTTGCAGCGTCGTGCAAAAAACTTCAAAGTCACTGATGGAGTCTTGTACAAAAAATCAGTAGTGCCGCACAAGGCAGACAAGTTAGTCATTCCACAGGGACTCAAAGCACAACTTATGCAGCAACTACATAGTAAACCCTTATCAGGACACCTAGGCTTTGGTGGAACCTATGACAAAGTAAGCAAGCGGTATTATTGGGACAGGATGCACCTAGACATCAAAAAGTTCATTAGAGGATTTCCAGATTGTCAAATAAGAGAGGGTATAAACAATGAAAAACCACCAGGTGACTTGCAGCCTATAAAGGTAGATGATCTTTAACCCCTCGAAATGATAGGAATTGATAAACTGGGACAATTAACAAAGACAAAGGACCAAAATAACAACATAGTAGTTTGCACGGATTATGTAACACGTTATGCGATAACAAAAGCAATGCCAAGTGCCAAAGCAGAGAAAATAGCCTCTGTTTAGTCGACTTTGTAATAAGTATACATGGTGTGCCCAAGAAAATATTAAGTGACAGAGGTCAGGTCTTCAGATCGGAAGAGGTCAAACAAATGGTACAAAACAATGGCTTCTTCCATGGTCTCAGCATTTTCTTCCACATACGGTTTGGTTGGAACATCTTCCAAGACATTACATGGACTTGCATTTGCAGTATAACTTGACACTGCGAACGGATTTTCAGGTTATGGCCACTAATAATCCTGGTTAAGGAATCTGATGGCACAGAATTTAAAATTTGCCTAAAGTTTTTCGAAATTTTACGGCGACAAGTGCTGTGTTTTATTTTTTCCAAATATTCATTGTGAAAAACGAGAAATATCAAAGACTTTAGGCGTTTGCGTTTAAATATGACAGACGGCCATTTTATAAACAAAAACAGGTAAGGTTTATTGGGGTAATTTGTGTTACTTGTGTTTGCGAAGTTGTATAGATGAAGCGGTCGTTACTGATATATCACCAAGACTACTATTTTCCAGATTTTATTATGGTGAATATTATTACTTCTACATAACTAAAAGTATCTATGGACTATTTCTTCAACTTAAAAGTATCTAAGTTGAATAAATGAAGTTACGGTAAACCTTATATAACCTGTTTATAAAACCATTGGTAACGATTACTACAAGTTTTATAAAATGGTGATGAAAAGAGTTACGTTACCTTCTTCTATACTTGTAGGTTATAGTAATTTTATATACCCGTTATAACAATAGGTTATCAAAAGGCACAGATTATAAAACTCCGAAACCTTCTTATATACCTCTATTACCTTTTTATAACCATTATATAACTTGGTGTTACTATAAGTTATGGAAAATGTTTATTGGGAAGGGAACTGGTAGGACTGGGTTAATCCATTAGTTTAATTATAAATAAAAAGCTGCAATAATTATGATGACTATCTTTTAATCAAGCCCCCGGTGCCCCTCGTGACAATATTATACCGATTTAGGTACTATCAGTTTGTTTTGATTTCTGATATACAAAAAATGTATAGACAAATAAAAGTTAATCCAGAACACAACTTTCTACAAAATATTCTTTGGCGCGACGATCCGCGGGAAACGTTAAAGTAACTGGAGCTTCAGACTGTGACTTATGGTACAAATTTCGCACCTTTTGCGGCCACGCGCACAATCTATGAAGTGGCAAATTTAGGTGCCGAGGAGTTTCCGTTGGCGTCACAAGCTCTGACGTCGCAATGTTATGTTGACGATATTTTGGCCGGTTGTGACAATTTTGAGCAATTATGCCAATTGCATTCTCAGCTAAAAAGTTTGTTGGATGGTTCTGGATTCACTTTACATTAATGGTGTTCAAATTCAAAAACATTTCTCGCGTCTATTTCTGAGCAACAACCTCTGGAATACGATTTGAATTATTTTGATAATGTGCCTAATAAAGTTTTGGGTTTAAAATGGCTCCCTGAGGACGACATGCTAAAAATCTTTATTTTCAGCAATTCTAAAAATAAAAAACCAACTAAACGTTTTATTCTTTCTACTTTGGCTCAATGTTTTGACCCATTGGGACTCGTCAATCCAGTAGTGGTAAAAGGGAAGAATCTCATGCAGAGTTGTAACGAAGTCACATAGGTTTTAGTTTTAGTAACCCGTTTTAGGTTTAGGATAGCTAGGATAAAAAATAATCACGTTATCTACCGCCCAGGAATTAAATTTATTTTATTATTTTATTTGTCAATAGAAAATTTCCATTATTTCACCAAATAGTATCATAACGAATTGTTTATTATCTATAAGTAAAAGGAAAACTAAACCGATCCCCAAATTAGTTAACTAATTAAAAATACGATACACATTAATTATTATCAATCCTGCATAATACAGCGAGCAGTACCTAGTCGCCAACACGAAGGGATACGCCGCTCGCCTCGATAGTACCGCGTCATAACAGGTGCGGGCAGCGGCTCCAGCTGCTTCAGTTGGCGCACGGAAGGGTATTTAAGCGAGCGCTGTTGTGGTATTCGCCACGTGGAAATCGGCTATAAAGAGCGCGATTTCACTGGGAATATTCAGTCGGTGCAGAACCATAAGACAGTAAACAACTAAATATTCGTTGAGCAGTAATTCTGGTTTTTAAAATCTGCATAAGTCTTTTTCTTTGGACGACCATCGCCAAGTAAAATTGCCAGTCGAACTCGGAACTGCCGAGCACCTGGGTATGCCAAGAGGGCATACGTGAACCTGAAGATTAAAGCAGAGCGTAGCTGAAGAAGCACCGGTGGAAGGACGCCGTAGTCGAGCCCGATACTGTGAGGAAACAGTGGTTCCTAGCTGATCCGCGGCGTTTGTACCAAGGTACAAGCCAGACCGAAACCTAATTTTAAGAAGATAAACTACGATCACCAGCCATCGCCGACGTTGCCAACATTGGATGACCCATGCCATAACCGTAGCAGCTGACGCCATCGCCAGGGAAGCGTATACAATACTCTACCACCTGGGCATAACCTGCACCAGGTCGGCAGACGAAGAAAACTTAGCGGCAAACGAAATTTGAGAAGAATAACTACGATCACCAGCCATCGCCGACGTTGCCAACATTGGATGACCCATGCCATAACCGTAGCAGCCGACGCCATCGCCAGGGAAGCGTATACAATAGTTTACCACCTGGGCATAACCTGCACCAGGTCGGCAAAACGCGAAATCTACGTGGCAGAATAATTTAAAGAAAGAATAGTACGTGAATAAGCTCCAGTTGAAGTTGCCAGCCCTAGACGGTCTGTGCCACCACTGTAGTAGCTGACGCCATCGCCGAGGAGGCGTATACAACAATTTCCCACCTGGGCATAACCTGCACCAGGTCGGCAAAGAAGTAAAACCGAACGGCAAACCGAATTAAAGTAAAAATAATACAAAAATCGACACAGCCGGCGCTGCCAGCATTGGACACATAGTGCCACACCTGCAGCAGTCGACGCCATCGCCAGGAAGGCGCATACAAGAAGCTACCACCTGGGCATAACCTGCACCAGGTCGGCAGAACGTGGAAAACACGTGGCAAATAGTGTAATGACCGAGAACAAGGCATTATACCAGGAATCCCCTCCAGCCCGGACGGCCGAGGACGACAAAACACACGACATGCTCTCTACCACCGAGGCCGACCCCAAAACAAGACCTGGGGCGGTCTCAAACTGCCCTGCACAGATCGCCGCCCCTGAGACAACGACTGACGCTAGCCGCGCAACCGCCAGGGATATGCCCCTTGAAGGAGGAAGCAAAGGCGAATTGTGCCAGGACAGCGCTCGGCGCTCAAACGGGAGTTCCTGCTACGAGACCTCACCGAGTAAAAGAACCGCCATGTGGGTAAGAAAATTCATTTAGTTAGGGTGTGTCGTAATTAAAAATAAAAAGAAAAGGAAACCGTTAAAACTTTTAATCCGTTTTAAAATATATAGTGGATCATTAAAGTGTTACTGTAGGGACCGAACCTCTTCCATATCTATTTTATTTCTCCGTACAAAATAGTCCTGGCATAGTTCGGGATTATTAGTACTTATTTTTCGCCCCCCCGTGAAGTCAACGAGTCCTGGCAAAGTTCGGGAAAATAGTTGCACCCTCTTTCTCAAAGCAGACAGCGAGACCTGGCAAAGTTCGGGAAATTCGCTATACCTGCTTCAACCCTGACAGTCTGCGAGTCCTGGCAAAGTTCGGGAAATTAGTGGACTTTAAACGCCCTCCCTCTCAAAACCAACGAATCCTGGCAAGGTTCGGGAAATAGTTGTACTCTATAATTAGCCCCCGTGAAGTCAACGAGTCCTGGCAAAGTTCGGGAAATTAGTTGCACCCTCTTTAACAAAGCAAAGGCAACTCCTCCTGGCAAAGTTCGGGAAGGTGATTGTACTAGCTTCAACCCTGATAGTCTGCGAGTCCTGGCAAAGTTCGGGAAAATAGTGGACTTTAAACTTCCTTTAAAACAAAATGTAAAACCCGAAGAATAATCGTACCTGCAGTAACCCTACTTTTTTTTATTTATTTTACGGGCTAAGTTCTGAGATACCGACAGCTCCTTCTTTTAATATACATATGACCCGCACCACCCTAACTTGCATCAGGCTTGAAACCGATCATTATCGTTCCTTTAAATCATCCTGCTGACATAAGATTACCGCTTCCATTTGTCAAACACCTGCACGTCCGCTATATTATCAGTTTAAGGCACCGCTCACACTGCTCGCTTTATTTCTAAATCACAGTCCTGCACCGCTTATTAACCGTAAACCGTTTTAAGGGGTATTACCATAGTTAGGCTTAAGTTTGTAGATTATAATACAACGAGAATAGTAAGTAGTATTTGTAGGATTTAATCTTGTATTACCGTTTTTATCAAGATAAACACGACCTATTATTATCTTAAGAAAACAATTGTTTTATTCCTCTGAATCTTACCGACTGAATTTCCGACAAAAGATAAAACAACACCGTTCTGTTAAATTTAAATGCACCGAACCCTTCTCCACTGTTTAAAGGCTACCCCGAGAGCATAGTGGATCCCTTTACCACTTCAAATAATAAAGGGTGGCGCTTGAGAATACCGTTATACCGATCCACACCGTCACCGAAACAAAAAAGAACCAGACATAACTCCGCCGCATTTAAAAAAGGTACCGTCCGAAGCACCTTCCTGTTAAAATAGAGATCCGAGTGCCATTACAAAATGGCACCCGAATCACTGTAGAGCAAAGCCACGTTATAAAGTTGTGGATCCAAAAGTTGGATTGGGACACAGAAATAACAAATGTTGATTTATTGACCGAATGGCATACTTTTGTAGATATGGTTTCGCTTCTCGATTCTTTACAAATTCCTTGAACTTTGTGCGATTATAAAACTATTTTAAGAATAGACTTACACGGGTTTGCCGATGCCAGTACAGTGGCGTACGGCTTGTGCGTGTATTTCCGTGTGGAATATGATGATAATTCAGTATCATGCACGTTAATTTCTTCAAAATTAAGGGTATCGCATATTAAAACAATAACAGTGCTAAGGCTTGAACTCTGCACTTTGGTGATTCTGGCCAAGTTAGTACAAAAAATTTCGAACATTTTTCAAAACTTAGTGACATTTTCCTCGGTAAATTTATGGTCGGACTCTAAAATTGTTATTGCTTGGTTCAATGACCATCCAAATAGATGGTCTACTTTTGTATCGCACAGAGTATCGATGATTCAAAATTTAACACAGTAAATTGCGATATATAAAATCGGCACAGAACCCGGCAGACACTTTGTCTCGCGGTGCTTTTTCAATGACGTAATTGTCTCTGGTTTTTGGTTTCATGGACCTAAATTCCTACTTGATAATAGATTAGATTTGGATTCGTACAACGACCAAATTAATGTTACGAATATTCCTGAGCAAAGAAAAATGGCACTCGCTGCTCTTCAAAGGGCAGACCCATTTGATTTTTGGATAGAATATTTTCGTCGTTTTTCTAATTTCTTACGATTGTTCGACGTGATTTGTCATTTATGTTCCGATTTATCTATAATATTGAAAGCGAGAATAGTGTTCTGAAATTAAGAACTGCTACTGGTATTTTTACCCGATCAATTACAAAAGTATCCCCCTTGATTTATGACGAATTAGATGTGACTGTAGAGGTCACTCAAGCTTAGCGTGTACAGTGCTATTTTTAAAGTTGCAACCGCAACATATGCATGTTGCCACATTTCATGTTTTTTCTTTAGGTTAGTTCCGTATGATTGACAAATGTCAAGATAGTGTATAGTATTTTAGTTGTTGTTTTTCTATCCCAGGTTTCCTGCCTGTTTCGGTTTGGTAACTTGCCACAAAAGTTACTGGGGCTGTCGCTGAGTCTCTGGGGCAACCCTAAAAATGTTGATGATCTTGCGTTTTTTGTTCTTTTTGTTTGCCCTTTGTCTTTAGTCAGACATCGTAACGGTTGTCTAAGCGGAGGCGCTTAACAACTTTTCACCCATGACCTACTAAGCACTAGAGGCGCTCCTAGTGTGTAAACTAAAGACTGTGGACGACCCGGTAATATCGCATTGTCCTTTGGCTTCTAGCTCCGGTATCGGAGCTAGTCCCACTTTCTGCATCTGACCTCTGTGACTTCTTTCTCTTCTTTTTCTGCTGTTCACTTTGTTTCCACGCTGCACCGGCACGTGCAGTGGTAGCCTAGGGATAGTGCCACAAACACATCCTTGAGTGGTTCGGGGGTCGCGAACAAGGAGTCCACGTGGAAGCCCAGCTCCACGGGTAACTTAAGGAGGAGCTTTCAGTATGAGTGATATGTGAAGCTCAACAGGAGCTGTTTTTTGTTACTTTTGGGGGTGTCTCAACCGAGCACTATTCTATGTGGTCAGTTCATTGGGGAGCTGTCTACTTGTCGCTCAACATGAGAATATTGTATGCATGTTGCGCTCGAACGAGAGCCTTCTATGATTGTTCCAATGAAGTACCTTCTGTGGTTTGCTCCAACGTAAGCCTGTTTACATGTTTTGCTCTGAACGAGCACCTTCTATGTTAAGTGTTCTGCTTCAAGTGAGCATTTTTTATTTTTTGTATTACGTTCTAAATGAGCCTTGCTCAAGTTAGTATAAGTAATTTTTTATTTGAAAAACGTTACGTTTCCTCGCTCCACAAACGGTTATGTGCATTCCTTCAATGAATAGTCAATATCGGTAGTAATATTGCAGTGAGAGTTATGTTTTAAATTTGGATAAACTAAAGTGTAAATTTGTGGGTTTGGTTGAATCATAAATATTCCAACGTAGGGGAGAATGTTGGGGGAACATGCATGTGCATTTCAAGTCTAATTAACATGATTCAAACTCCTAATATTACTTAATAATTAGACCAAAACCATAATCGCATTTCAGTGAAAAGTTATTAAATAATGATCGGTAACGCCGCATTTGGGTTATGTTCTGCTGTTCTAAAGAAATAAATGAAACTTATCTATTAACATATTATAAAAACTTAACTGCAAATTTACGTAGCATTTAATAATCCTTTTGGCAAAATAATACGATAGAAAACCCATAATAGCACAGCTTGTTTACGTTTTTATAGAACCTTAAATTGCGTCTAGCCAGTCGATTCAATTGACGGGCGGTAAACATCAGGGTTCGGAAAGGATGTCCCAATTATGACAATAGGCAACCGCCGGGCGTTGAAGACGATGCGTACGTGCTAGACAGGTCAGTTGTTTTGGGTGCGAGATCAAGAGTGATTAAGGGGATGCGGTGTTGCAAGTGGTTTTCTCGTGAGAAGAGTGAACAACAAAGCGAATGTTTTTGTTTTTACAGAGAGTAGGTTTTAAGATTCTGTCCGTGGTGGAACGTCTCATCTCAGCGGTGTGCTCGGCCAGCAGCGCCAAGTGTTTCTAAGCAGTGAGTCGAGTTACAGATTATTTTCGTGGTGAAACGTCTTCTTCCCAGGAAACAACCCTTTGCAAAGATTGTTGAAGTAGACGTATAATAGTTTGTTGAGGGTTACACGAACCCTCTTAAGTCTGATTAGTCAATATGGCCATTTATTAGTTAATCATTAAGAAGTCATGTGAAGTAGTAGTACGATTCCACAATTTATGTAAACACCTGACATTATCTGTTCAAATGGCATAGTTTGGTAGAATAAAGAAATGCTTTTGTGAAGAAAAGTGTTATCTTGAGTGAAAGTAGAAAAAAGAATCAGTGAATCACCGTATGGAGAAATAGTACTTTTTGTTGCTGAGACTGGGATTTTAAAACTCAGGCTTTGCAATAATTTATCCATACTTTTCTTACCCGCGATAAGATTTGTGTCATCAGCATAACACGATACATATTTATTAGGAGAAGTTGCTATAAACTTCAAGTCGTTAAGAAATATAAGAAACAAAATTGGTACTGCGATATTACCTTTAACAACTCCTAGTTTATTCTCCATTACGCTTGAAAAATAGCTTATCTTTTATTTCTTATCTTAATTTTTTATTGGCTACCTTTTAAATATGAGTTAAATAAATTAAGACCGTTTCCTTTAATACCCATACAATTCTAATTTTGTTAGTAATAATGTTTGATTAATACAGTCATGCTCTAGACAAATCTAAACATTCCCATGACTAGATTGCCTTTTCCAATAAAATCTAATAATTTCGTGGTTAATTGAAAAACAGCAGTCTGTGTTGATTTGCCATTTATTTATATTTATTCATAAAATCTAAAATTCTAAACCGTCTATACCAGTTGCCCAATCATTGAAAATGAAAAAAACCCATGAAACACATTAATAGTTTAAACAATTTAGGAAATGTAAGCAGAATACTTATAGGTCTATAATTTTCCATTCGTTCAGGGCTTCCTTTCTTATATAAAGGTTTTATTAGTGCACTTTTAAGTCGCTCTGAAAAACGTCCTACTTGAACGAATTGTTTAGGTTAGTTTCTAAGATAAAATAACAAAAAAACACTCTAATTGCTGGAATTGGTAATTTTGCAATGCTTGTAGGTATTTTAACTACACCAGAAACCAAACTGTGCTTATTTTTTTATTTTATGAGTCATCCATACAGTTTACTTGTTGATATTGGCCTTAGGGACAATAACTGTTTATGTTCTTTGATTTTAGAATTCGTTTGCCGAATTTCTTGTAGTAAGTCATAGCTATGGACAATAATTAGTCATTTTACCGATCCGATATTTTTTCAGGATTGCCTTTAATACCAATATCCAAGTTTTTGTCATCATTTCCAGCTATTTCCTTACATATATTCCACAGATTTTTAATGTACAGTAGATGGCGTACTAGTAGCAAAATCGTTGTCTGTTGTTGTTCCTAAAAGTTGTAAAAAAAAAGTCTTTTAAAGCCTTATTTAAATTGTTGCTTGGGCGCGAGGTAATTGCGTAAGTCTCCCTCTTAGAAAATTCATCCAACGTTGGGTGATTAATGTACTTATAATTAACAAGTTGTGTGTTTTCCACTGCGTGTCATTCCCCCCAATATGTATCTGTCACTGCTCACATGCGTGAAATTAAGTCGGCGATAATAAGCACCTTTACTGATAAATTTCTACAGTTGACAAGGTAACAGTTTTAATAGAAAAAAAGTTTAAACAACAATTCAAAGTACAGGGGGAAACCATTGTTTCTCTTCAGAATAGGGCATACAGTCTGGAAGATGAAACCAAAATCCTGCAAAGAATTGTGGACGAACAAGAACAGTCCCTGCGCAGCCAAAATGTGCGCGTATTCGGCATTAAAGTCGAAAATGTAGACGACCTACGTCAAAAGGTTTTAAATGTATTTAACAACACTTTAAAAGTAAACATTGCAAATAGTGATATAAAAAAGTGCCATCGAGTGGCATCCAAAGCAGCAAGAGACAAGCCTCCGTCCGTCAGTACTTGTCCGGTTTAGTAGTGATACGGTCAAAATATCGGTTTTAAAAAACCGTAAGAATTTAAAGAGTACGGCATTCAAATCAAAGAGGATTTTACTAAGCTGTGGCTTTCCCTTTTGGAACGGGCTGTTCGTAAATTCTTCCATAAAAATTGGTTGGTGGTCAATGGTAACATTTATGTGATGTTTAATAATACAGTGCATCGCATTTATAATGAGACAACTCTTAATATATTAAAATGAATTAATTACGGCTAAACAGAAAAACAGGAGTTTTACTGATAAATTTTCACTGTATTACATCAAATAACTTGACATGTTTCGCTACACCGTAGCTTCTTCAGAATAAAGTGTATGAATGATACAAAATTAAGGTTTGTAGTAAAAAGTAATTAAGGACAGGTAAATTGGTATAGTAGTAATAAATATGGGATTTTATGGCAAAAAATTATTATAAATCTAAATGAGTAGATAGGATACATGATACAAAGAAAAGAAAGATATGCTAGATCGCAGTCTCAATTTCGTCCGCTTTGCGCATGACGTCACGCGGAGAGTTAAATTTGAATTTGAAGTAGATTACTTATGAGATAGTACGTTGTGGGATCTTTATTACATAATTTTAGTAATTACGACGATTTAGGTCAGTTTAGGTTCTATAGCTACATTAATAACAATAACCATTTGTGTATAAAAAAGTTTTCCACTGTACTACAAGAAAATATACACATTTAAACAGTAAGGATTTGTAGGAGTATTTTGTTTTGAATTTAGTATTTGCTTTATTATTATGTACCTACCTAGTATTTATTATTTTGAGTAATATTCGTGTTTTGGGCATTTCTTGTGCCTATGTTATGCCTATTCTGAAATAGTGTGTCCTCGGATTGTAAGACTTTTTCACCTATTGATGCTCCGATCAGGGGACACACATGTAGATACAATTAGAGTAAAAATACAAGTTAAACGAAACAAATTTATTAGACATTTAAACACTTTATAGTACAATAAGTAATTGTAACAAATAGCAAAAGAATAGTGCTTTAAATGTTGAAAAAAAATAGTAACGGTTAAAACCACTTTAAAATGTAAGGGTCTTAATTTATAAATAAAAAAATAAACAACAAATATTTCTTGAAAAAATTCAAAAATAAACTTTAAAAACCTTTACACTCATCAATAAAAATAAGCATTAGCAATCGATAATACATTTTATTTAGTAAAGGTATAAATGAAAGGCTGTCTAAACCACAAATTACTTTAATTTCAAACAATGGGGGCGGGAGAGTAAAAGATCTCTACATTAAAGTAGCAGATCAAGGGAACATGAATTTATTTTTAAATTTTAAAGGAGATATTTGTACACATTTTATTTAGTGATTTTTGACATTTTCCGTTTTTTTGACCAACTTTTATCTTGTAAGTCTTTGTTTAACCTTTTTATACGAAAATACATTCGCGATCTAAAAAACAATTCTTTAATTTTTTTAGTACATTTGATATTTATAGCATGATTTAATAAATTGTTTAAGTACCCTTTGCCAATTAGCAAATTATCAGAATTTATGGAATCAAATATTTTCTCCAACTCTTCAATGTGCTGCATCATTTCAGCCGATGGCTTGCTTAATCCACCTTCTGATAGATGGTCGACCCATGTAAAACTTTGTTGACTCAAAGTCGATGCTGTTGGTTCGGTTTGTTTCAATTTGTGGCAGATAAACCCAGCCAAATTCTCTAAACCATCATATGAAATTTGATCAAGCTCTGAAATTAAGGAATCCCTTGGATTGTTGGTCGGGGCGGGGGGTGTAAGCTGGGAAAAGCATTGACCACTTAAAAGTTTTTCTGATACAGGTTGTAAATCTGGTGTATCGTCTACCTCTGTATTTCCCTCATCAGATAGAGACCCTTCGTTTCTTCCCAAAACATAGGCTCTTAAGCGGTATTTAAATTCCAAAGCGTTAGGATGATCGTGAAGCCCCCCTTTAGATCGAATAGCCCCGAAAAAATTTTCTAATATGTCTTGGTTTAAGCGGTATGTCAGAATATATTTAATGTTGTATCTAGTTTTGAGGTCATCGTATAATAATTTTAGTGATGTATTAGTCATTATTATACCGTTCTGGAAAGGTAGTAAGGATTTTTTCCCTTTAACTCTAAGGGAAGATATAATGTCAGTCATTTCATCTAAAATTTTAGTTTGGATGTCCAGGGATAGACCAAAAGCTTTTTTTCGTTCTCGGCTATCTTCTTCAGGAACCCGTACATTCAAACAGTCGAACCAATCATTGACCTAAAAAAATTTGAAAATTACTATGTACCTAATACACATCATTGTTGTAAACTCACAACTTTAAAAAAATCAGCACATTGCAACCAGTTTTCATCCTTAAACTCCCCATGTATTCCACATCGTGTTATTGCTTTTGAAATGGTGTGAGAAAACAATTTCGTTGCAAATTTTACCTTTTGTCTTTGGGGCCCTTTTACATGTAAAGTGTCCATTGATATCTTATGGGCGATGTTTAGGTCAGTAGAACTAGTAAGTTGTATCAACTTTTCAATTATGCCTCTATTGATTTCTGTGCCATTTAATATAAAACCATCGTCCACATAGTGATTTCTTAATAATTTAATAAGATGTGGGACGTCAGCAAATACATAGGTCTTCTGATTGCTTGCCGGATTAATGAACCATGTTTGCTGTGTATTTATGTTTAATTCTTTATGTAAACTTCTATTTCCTCCACCCAAGTCACTTACCACAGCTACAACCGGAAAACCAGCATTTTCTGCATACGTTATGATTTCAAAAAGTTTTTCTTTTGACATTTTACAATCAAAATCATAAAAGATTGGTTGCTTCCAGTTGCCAACCAATCCTCGTAAAGTTGCTACTTGAACGTAGTTATGTCGCTTTAAAGTCTCATCGTTTAATTTGTCATAAAGGTAAACATTTCTAACCTTCATTTCATCAAAGGACAAAACGCACAGTTTCTGTACTTTTTGCAAATCTGTTTTTTTAACAATCATAAATACCTGCAAAAAATGTATAAGTTAACCTCTTTTAATACTTGTCTTTTTAATATAACATAAACAAGTGCAAAATACCTAATTAATAGATACAATAGTAACATTTTTAGTGGCTGTACCTTTTTTAAAATTCCTGGATTTAATTGAATTTTCTTGCACCAGGCTCTAAGTGTAGACACTGCTGGCAGAGGATAGCCCTTTTTACGCAGCAACCTATAAGCTCGAGGTCCTGCTGAGTGAATGACAATAGCCTTTGATATATCGTCAATAGTCCATGTTGCACGTTTATTTGGATTCTTTAATTTTCGAATTTGTGCTGGAGTGAAAATATTTTTAAATATTTGGTTTTCATTTTTTAACTCTTCAACTTCTTGTTTCAGTTTAGCGATTGTCTCATCCCGTTCATCAATTTCCAAGCTGGAAATGAAATCATGCAACTAAATTAACATTATGAATCTAGCATTAAATTAACACAAAAAGTATTAATTTTATACAGGACTCGTGGGTTATTATAAGTAAATAAAATGTAGGTAGGTACCTACTTATGTTTAAAGATATTTATAAAAAATATGCTTAAGCAGAGCTACCTTATATCCCTATTAGTGCAAACATTAAATTGTTTATCCCTTCCACCATTTATTGGTACAGCCGCTACATCTGTTTCAATCTCAACACCACTACAAATATATATATTATATAAATAAACATCATAGCATATTAAGCATATTACTATTTTTTTACTAAAAACAACCCCATCTAAGTTTGCAGTGAAGCAAATATTCCTGTAATTTGCATGCATTTGTTAGGAACCTATATCATAAAAGTAATCAACTTGCCTAGCTTGAAGAATACAATCGACCAATTTTGTTCTATTTCTCTTTTCACTCGTTCATTTCTGTCCTCATTTCCTTTCACATTTTTGGATCTTTGAACTGGTAAATTTAAAAATGGTATTGAATCCCTCTTTAGTAGCCGGTGATTTCGAGCAGAATATCCCAAAAGCTCGTATTTTAGGTTTCGTTCATAGCTCTGTACATCGAAATGTTTAGAACAAACCCTCGCATTTTTAACATTAATTGTGTCAACACGTTTACAAGCTGCTACCCATTCCTTTATAAGGTCTTCATTATTCGGGAACCGAAAAAGCATCAAATCTTTGGTAAACTTTATTGATTGATTATCTGTGTTGCATCCTGCCACTGCACAACGCATTTTTACAAGTAAATCTGAGCCAAAAGGCCAAAAATCTCACACTAACAGCAAAGACAAATAGTAAACAACAGGGAAAATTTAAATAGGTTAGGAAACCACTCTCCGCGTGACGAATATTGGCTCCGCCCACATGCGCAATGTCATATCTGGTTTTCTTTGTATCATGGATAGGATATAGGCAGTTGAAATCGCACATGCGCAGTAGAGGGAAAGCTCTTTGAAAACCCTAGGTTTCTTAGACCACTATGAAATCCACATGCGCAGTAGAGACCCTCCCCTACCACACCTCCCCTTAACTAACCCCTACCATATCTACAACTAAATCCCCCTACCACAGCTAGACTTCTTAAACCACTATAAATCCCTATGTGAAATAGATGCGCATCTTTGAAATTCCCCACACTTTATATTGTTGATATAAATACAACCATCAGATAATTTAATATCAAAAAACATTATGTCTACCTCAGTTCTAATTGACACCTCTTGGGATTTAGATCCTTGTGAAACTTACAATCCGAAAGAGTATGTCAAAAACAATTTAATACTTAGACAGACACCACCTAATTTATCCAAAAAGGCCAAGAAAAAGTTTCGTGAGGCAGAAAGAAAACGGTTTCAACAATTACTAGACAACCAACACATTCCTCAAAAATAGTTGAAATGTCTTGTGGATCAGCAAATATTATGTTATCCCACATGAATGGTACAAGACAACTAACGGACTTCACAGTTGAGGAGTTGAAAATGCTTCCTTTGGAATATATTATTAACTATGGTAAACCAATCCTAATATTGAACATTTGGTCTAGACTACCAGCAGCAGAAAAAAGATGATTTGAACTTCAAATTCGTCTTCCTTGTTACATTCATTTTAATCGTCCAGACTGGAGAGACCAGGTAGACGGCCCCCCTTCATCACAGGCGAAGTGTCATTATTGCAACAAATTGTTTGAATGTCTAGTATAACTTAAAATAAATAAGTAATTATTTAATTAATATTCTTTCATTTAGTGCACCTCTAGTATTCAGAAAATACTAAATCCTCCTACCACAACTCCCCCTACAAATCCACCACCAGGATTCTGACACAACTATTCCCCTCCATTTTCACACCACTCTTCCCTCCACTCACTATTTAACGCAGTAACAAACGATTTTGCATTCAGTAATGTGCCCAACATGGTTTCGGTTTACGCTAAAGTCATTTTAATTTTGTGTCTAGATGTCAATGTTTAGGTAAATCAAGTAATGGTATACAATAGTATACATTAAGCTTATAACCATTCTCATCGACTAGTGAAAATGCATCCTTGCAGTGATTGTAATAAAACTTTTACGCAGAAATCCAATCTTTATAGACACAAACGAGAATCTTACCCTTATCGATCATCATGCTCAAGCGATACACGAGAAGTCAGTATACATAACGAACAAGTTAGTAATAATCAAGAAGCAAAAAGAATCAAACTTGAAGAACAACCTAAAATCCCTAAATTAGTTCTTTCACGATGTAAAGAGTGTAATACCTGGTATGTAAAAAATAAACTCAGTGCACATTTACGATCTAATGCACATAAAAGTAAAGTGATTAAATGTAATGAAAGTGTAAAAATATTAAATTCAGCCTTCAAGAGCAGGATTATATCTTACATGTTGTTACCATCTAAAAAGTATGTTGATATTGGTGAATTTTTCGATGAAGTGAAACAAAAATTTTTAAGTTTAATTTTGGAACAATTAGTTAAACATCGATCAATTAAGATTAATGTTGAATTATTTGGACAATATTTGTTGCAAACTAAGGAAACCATAGAAACTAAGTCATTTAATACGAGAAATAGGGTGATAACCACTTCATCAGATTTGTGTGATATTTATAGCGGATTTTTTAGTGAAATTTAAGAAAAAGATGTCTATTTTTACAGAAAATGAATCGGGGTGGGCATTGGAACAGGTACTACATTTAGAACTAAACATTAACAAATACAATCCAATGCGCGCATCAACTTATATTCCTTTGCCTAAGGAAATATCTAAAAAACGGGCTATTATAAATGTTAAAAATAATGATGAATACTGTTTTGCATGGAGTGTGACAAGTGCACTGTTTCCTGCAAAAAACCATACTGATAGAACAAATTCGTATCCAAATTTTTTAGAATTTTTAAAATTTGAAGGTATTGAATTTCCAATGAAATTAAAAGATATACATAAATTTGAAACGCGTAATGAAATATCTGTGAATGTTTACGGTTTACAAAGTGTTTATGAAGATAATAAATTAAAATATGAAGTCGTAGGTCCTCTACATTATACTTCTGAAAAACGCCCATTACATGTTAATTTGCTATTATTTAGTGATGGAATTAATAATCATTACAGTTGGATTAAAGATATATCGCGCTTAGTTTTTTCACAAGTAAATCAAAGTCATTTTAAAAAACATTTTTGCGATGGATGTTTAATATATTTTACTTCTAGGGGAAAATTGGAATGACATTAATCACATGATTGTAATCATTTGTTTACAAAAGTTCCTACAAATGAAATAAAAATTAATAAATATGGTCAACATATTCCAGAAAATATTCTCCAGTTTGAAAATTTTCAAAAGCAATTAAAAGTTCCATTTGTAATATATGCCGATTTTGAATGTCTTTTAAAACCTCTACTATACGAACATCCAGAAAATGATCAGAAATCTTATACCCAAAACACATTTAAACATGAACCATACGCATTCTCATATTTAATTAAATGTTCATATGATGATTCTTTATTAGTAATGGATCACTATTTTGGTTTTGATGCTGATACAGAATTTTGTAAACTATTCGAAAATCATGCACATAGAATTTATAATGATCATCTAAAACATGCGATTCCAATGATTCCTTTATCAACTGAAGAGAAACTAACTTATAAAAAAGCAATGCTTGTCACATATGCAATAAAAAATTTAAACCTGGAGATGAAAAGGTTAGAGATCATTGTCATCTAACAGGGAAATTTCGAGCAGCAGCCCATGGTGTTTGCAATTTAAATTTTAAAATTCCATACTTTATACCAATTTTTTTCCACAATTTAACCGGATACGATAGCCATTTATTTATTAAACAGCTTTGTTGTGAAGAAAACAACATTGATGTACTTGCACAAACTAAAGAAAAATATGTTTCATTTACAAAATTAATCTTAGTCGACAAATATAAAGACAAAGATAATAAGGAAAGAAATGTTTTTATTAAAATGAGATTTTTAGATTCATTTCGATTTGTTAGTTGTTCTTTGGAAAACTTGGTGAAAGTCTGGAAGAAAACGAATGTGTTAAAATTAAAAAATATTTTCAAGATCCAAACCAATTTAATGAAGTAAGGAAAAAAGGGGTTTATCCTTATTCTTATGTTGACTCCTATGAAAAATTATATCAAACCCAAATTCCAGGTATTGATCAGTTTTACGATAAACTTAAAGATGAATCACTTAATGAGTTAGATTATAAGAGAACGATTAATATTTGGAATTTATTTCAACCCTTATGGATTATACGAAAATTTACTTATTTTCTGATGTTCTGATACTAACAGATTTTTTTGAAGCATTTCGTAATGTATCATTAAATATCTTTAACTTGGAAGGTGCTCATTATTATACATCCCCGGGTTTAAGTTGGGATGCTATGTTGCACACAACCAATGTAAAATTAGAACTATTAACAGATATTGACATGCTACAATTCTTTAAAAATAGTATAAGAGGTGGAATTTGTCATTGCAGTGTTAGAAAGGCTCAGAGCAATAACCCTAATTTTCAAAGCTATGATGACACGAAACCAAATTCATTTATAATGTATTTGGATGCAACCAACTTGTATGGACATAGTATGAGTTAATATCTTCCAATAAGTGACTTTTCTTGGTTGTCAAAAGATGAAACTAACGCTTTAGATATTTTATCTGTACCCGATGATGCTGAATATGGATATGTTTTCGAAGTAGATATGAATTATCCGAAAAGCTTACATGTTCAACATAATGAACTACCTTTTCTGGCTGAAAACATTTACCCTCCTGATACCAAGCAAAAAAAACTAATCTGCAATTTGAGTAATAAAGAAAAATATATAATTCATTATCAAAATCTGAAACAAGCTCTTAAGAATGGTTTAAAATTAACTCAAATTCATCGAGCTATTAAATTTAAACAAACAGCATTTCTAAAACCTTATATAGATTTAAATACTAAAATGAGAAACAAATCCAAGAACAAATTAGAAAAATATCCATAAAAATTATTTAATAACGCAATTTATGGTAAATCATTAGAAAATATTGATAAAAGAGTTGACATACGATTAATCACTCATTAGAAGAACATTGGGAAAAAGCAAGGAGCTGAGACTCTAATTGCAAAACCAAATTTCAAAAATGGGTTGATTTTTAACGAGAACTTTGTTGCAATCCAAATGGAAAAAGTAAAGGTAACGTACAATAAACCTGTTTACGTCGGATTCTCAGTCTTGGAATTATCAAAAACAGTAATCTATGATTTTTATTATGATTATATCAAAACCAAATATGGAGACAATGCAATTTTACTATACACAGATACTGATAGTTTGATCCTAAAGGTTGAAACTGAAAATTTTTATCAAGATATTCAAGAAAATTTAAATTATTTTGATACTTCTACTGAAAGTAATATACATAATATAACAAAAACTAAGTCAGTGTTAGGATGCATGAAAGATGAATTCGCAGGTAAACCAATCCTAAGCTTTTACGGAACAGGCGCAAAAGCATACTGTGTTAATTTAGAAGATAAATGTGAAAAGAAAGCTAAGGGTGTAAAGAAATATGTTATAAATAATTCGATTAATGCACAAGATTATAAAGATGTAGTAGAAAATTTTTAAACTAAATTCAGAAAAATGAATATATTTCAATCTATATTGCATGGTATGTATACACGATTAAAAAATAAAGTTGCATTATCTCCAAAAGATGATAAACGATATATTTATAATTCCTGAATCTTATAGAACTTTGGCTTGGGGGCATAATCATATAAATATTATAGACAATAAATCCAAGACTGATGATGAAGATATAAACATTTGCTGTCAGATGCTTCAAAATTTAGTTGGTGATCAGTATAAAGCATAGAACTTAACGAAAATATGTTATTTTTGAAATGTTAGTGTTACCAGTAGGAGTGTTGTTTCTCTTTGCTTATATCAACAATACTTTGTACATACAAGTTGATCCAGGGATTAGAGAAGCTTTTATTTGTTTATCAGTTGATAATGGAAAAAATGACACTTGGCCATCAGCATGGAGGAGAACGAATCTTAACAGCGGATTATTTACATATAAGGTCGATGATAATAATAAATCTTCCTTTGGAAAATATAAGTTAAGGTTATATTTTTTTAATAAAACAATTGTCGTAACAGAAGAATGGAAGGAGTTGTATAGAAAATCAGATGAATGTAATTTATATTCGTGTATTACACTTTTAACTGTCTTTTTTATACTCTTCATATGTATGTTAGGATTTATACTGTTTATAGTATACATGTATTATAAATAAAATGTTTAAAAGTGATTGTGGGTTTTAATAAAAAATCATTCATGTATTAACATTTTTTTCATAACAATTTTTATAGTGGTATAATAATTTAACATTTGCTAATGCACAATGCCATGGTTTATCATTTTTATGAAAATGACAGTCTGGAATCTTCTTGAATTTACTTAGTTTAGGTTCTCGAGCAGCGGGAATATTGATGATGATTTCCTCATCCATAAACTTCTTTAGAAATTTTGTTTTTTCATTCCCCTTCACGTATCTTAGTTGAATGATAAAATTCCAATACATGTGAAAAAATGTTTCCAATTTCATTTTGCTCTATGTTTCCACAATCCCACTCCATTCCATGACACTCTTCAGCCCAATTTACGGTTTTTTGATCAATAGCAGATAACATATTTTTCTTAAATGGTGATTTAAACAGATAGTTTGAGCAACGGATCCCATCATAAATTGCTAATTCTTTTGGAATGTATCCAAAGGAGCGGTGACATCCTTGAATATCAATGAAAATGTTTGTGTGATCCATGATTAGTAAATGAAGTTAAAATTCAAATTTCTCTTATATAAACGCATCCTCCCACCAACTACATGCCCCTATCACATGACCAACTTTGCATTATTTAAGCTGACATTCTACAAGCTTTTGATTCATAAACTTCAAAATGTATTAGTCGACAACAGCTCACCAACAACTCAATAATCAGTTTAGTAAGAAGCGAGCTGCGCTTATAGGTGAATCCATATACTACATAAACAAATCAAAATCCAAGTGGGTTAGTGTTGGATTCTCTTTGGAGAGAAAATATGTTCCGGTTATTAAACTCTGTGGATTGAAGAATAATCAAAATGTGACTTTTAGTGAAGACCAGTGGATTTCCCCTCTAAACAATCAAGGAATAATGTTGAGTTTTATTTACTTCAACGGTTTTGGATGGCAACCCACGCAAGGAAATGGATATGAAATTCATTATGTGTTTATTATTAATTCAAGAATAATCAAGATTACCCAAGATGGTGGAAATGAGATATTTCTAGCCGGTGACACCATAAATGAGTTAGTTAACTTGGTGTATTTGATTAAGTATCGTTTTGATGTTCTCCAATCTCAAGAATTTTCAAAATATTACAATATACTAGTTAGTTGTGTTTCAGCTAAAAATGGTGATTTAATAAAAAATGTTTATGATATTGTTTCATAAATAAAAAACAATTTTATTTTTATTAATGTTTTTATTCAATCATTAGCCAATTATTATATAATTTATATACATTAGTAAGCGCACATATACATTCTGCTTGGGAGTGGTAAAAACAGCAGGCTTCTTCTTTTTGTAAGGGCGGGTCTTCATCGAACTCTCTTACTGGTTTTATTGAGTACTTCCTAATGTATTCAGCTTTTTCTTTTGCTTTTACATAAACATAGTCTACCTTTTCTGTTAAGTTTTTGATTATTTCGGAGAATTTGGGAACTGGAGTATACCCTTCATTCCATGAAATACAATGGTGATTTTTTATTAACCAGGCGGCTTGTTTTTGTAAATTAGGTGATAGGAATTTTATAGGGAAGGGTGATTTAAAAATATAATGACATACGTTTTTCCCATCATAGGCTGCTAACTCCTTTGGAATAAACTTATTGTTTTCTATGTTAAATCCTTGAACATCAAGAGCTGGCATTCTTATAATTTCATAAGAGAAAATTGTTTAATCATGGATTTCTTGTTGGAATACTCTTCAATTTGTTGTTTTAGTTTTGCAAGATTTCTTAAAAGGATTGATAAGCGTTGTTCTAATTCCTCATTCACACTGATATACAAGAAATATAAACATATGATTTTATATCACGTTAAATTTGTCTAACATTTTTGGTTAGAGGATTGTAACTAAAAATTTTATCATGCATAATTAAACAATAAGCAGAAATCTTGTCTGTAAGATCTTCATGTAATTCAAATTCTACTCTCATAACAATTGGTCCAGTTTCAATTGCATCCTTTTGGTGAGAACAATCAATGTAGGTGATGAGTGCATATGTTCCAAACTCTGATGGTGAAAAAATCGGCTCCGGTGTTAATCCATAATATGACATTTGGAATTGTGAAAACATTTGATATACTGATGCAAATTTATTTTTAGCAAAGTCTAAATAAAGATCGTTGTAGGGATATCTCTCAGAATTAAAAAAAAACTTTCATGTTACTCATTTTAATATCACTAAATATAGACATGTCAGTTGTGGATTTATCTCTTAAATCCTTTTGAAAACAAATTGCTACATGTCGAGGGGTGTTCACTTTGGTTGAAGTTTTGACAGGCCAATTATGACGACTTGTTTTCAGTAATTCAGGATATTCTATTAGTTCCCAACTTCTAAATGCAATTATTAAATCAGTATTTTTAGTGATAATTTTTGTTAGCTCCAGTTCTTGAGGGATCGCTACAGAAATGTGTGGTATATTCCAAGTTAATTTCGTAAGTTCAATCTTTGGGATTTCATCAACAGTATTAACAGTTGCATTTTTATCGGAAGTGTCTCGAAGTAAGACAAGTTCTTGTTTAGAGTTTAAAATTATTTTTTTATGGTCTTGAACAAACCCATTAAAAATTTAAGTGGAATGCAAACATTAAATAATCCTGTTGTTGCGTCAACCACTTGTGACGTTTCCATGGGAAACCAACCGGCGTTTTTTAATTTGTTACACTCGTTTTTGTTATATGATAGAAATCCTTTTTTTGTTGATGTTAAGCCAACATCTCTTACTGAGTCTATAGTAACACCATTTAGTTGATAACCAATATCTTTAAAAAGAAAAGCTATCCCATTGTTAATTAGCTTTAATGTATTTGAAACGGTTCCATCACCTTTTGTTAATTTACCTTCTATGTAAAGAATGCTTTCAGAAGGAAGTGTATATTTTTCTATTTCATGAACAGGAATTATAATCTCATCATTATTTCCCAATTTTGTAGGTAGATAGGGTTCATAACCATGATATTCTGAATGTACGATTGAGTTATCAATATAAAGATTTTGTGTTACATTTAGGGTATCCATATTTTATTTAAGTTTAAAACCCAAACTTATAAGAAACTGACGATTTAAAGATGTTAGTCTCTGAGAGTTTGATTTATTACTGTGGAAAATATGGTTGTGTTTTTTCTTATTAAGCTTTCCACTAAATCGTTGTTTTCTGTTATAAATAATTACCATCGTTCATCCAATTTTTTAAGGTGTAGTCTTAATGTTATGGTTCCTTCTCTAAAATTAATAGTTTTTCCTTCTTGGTCCAATATTTTAATGGTAATTTTATCTATTACCTTGGCAGTAACTGGGAAATATATAACGTTTTGGGGTGATTCAATGATTTTAAAACCAGGAGCCACACTGGGAAAAAATTGATGTATTATATGCACCGGATTACCATTTAAGTATGAACCTTCGACGATACTACAGTCGATATTTATTGAGTTTACTTTAATTATTTCTGCAGGTCGTTCAGAAATATAAAATTGCCCCGAATCCAGTATTTGATTTTGAAATCCCAATAATGCACCTATAGATCCCTCTCTAAAAATAATATTTTCGGTGCACTTAATTACTGATCGCAACGTATTATTATTAGCATGAGGATAAAACGAAATTTGTTTTTCTTCCAATTTCTCTTGTAGTACTTTGTTGATATTATCAATTTTATAACTTTCGGGTGGAATAGTTATAAATTTACCAGTTTCACCGTAAAAGAAACGATTGTTACTTTCATCAATATTGGGAATTGCATTAAATGTTTCAAAATTTACAAGTCCTATAACATAGTCGATATTTTCTTCTAGATATATGGGAGGGTTAAATTTTGCCGATAATATTGCAGAATTATCGCTAATCACAAAACTATAGGACATGTTGTGTTAATATTTCAACAATGAATAAATTTTTTATCGTGTTTCATGTATTATTATAAAGAAATTTTAGACATAATTGTCCACAATTTGTGATGTTAAAGGTTTGATACTTGTTGTAATTGTAATTTATAACATTTTTATTTTTATCGCTAAAAAAATATTTCATTAATTCAGCTGGAGGTCGCAGAACACCATAGCTATCAAAGTATGTTATTTGCTTTCCTTTTTTAATGTAAGCAGTCCAATGAGTCCCATTACTATTATAGTCATCTAGATTAATAATAGCACTTTCATTTTCTTTTATTTTTTTAGGAAGCTTGTTTCGCATAAATATACCTCTAAAACTGGGAATTTGTAAAAATTTAATATATTTATTCAAATCATAATTTGTAAGAGATTTCAGAGGTATATGTTTTAGCAGTTTTTTGAATAGGGTTTCAAATACAAACCACATCCTGTTTTATATGGTTTAAGATAGAGACCGCTTCCTTTTTGACCTACTGTTATAGACTCCACCGTTTTATTGTGTCTTTTATCTTCTTCTAATTTTTCTTTCGCAGATATTGCATCATTCACAGCCTTCGCAATACCAGCAGCCCCTTCTCCAAGAGCACCTAAAGCCGACAAACCCGCAAATAATGGTATAAGTGGTAAAAATCCACCACTTTTTGGAATGGGTATTACTCTTCTCTTAGGTACTCTAACTTTCACACTTTTCCTAATTGACTTTGCCGCTGTTTTAATACCATCATGTAAACTTTTACACTGTTTGCCCTTAATTCCTTTTCTAGCTTGAGAAATGGCTTGAGATAATGTTATTCCACGACCTTTTGTTTTCTTTCTTTTTAGACCCATACCTAATTTTCTTTTAACTTTCATAGTGCCACTGACCCCTAAGGCAGCCACTTTTTCTCCAAAACTAGCGTTCCTTGCTCTAACTCGTGCTGTAGCCTTCTCAGATAGTAATTCATTAGCAACGTGTCTGCTTTTTATATCGTTTGATTGTGAATAGGCAATGTCGTGCTCTTTACAAGCCTCGTCTAATAAATTTATTCCATTGTCACCTCTTGATAATCTTTTTTCTAATTTGGTTCCAGGTCCACAAAAATTGTAACCAGGAATGTGTAATTCAAAGGGTAATTTATTGATAAGAGTGTTTAGCAAACCAGATCCTCTTTGTTTGTCGTTCGATTTGTAAATAACACGTTTGTTGTGTGATTGAAACATTATATAGTTAAAGTCTTAACATAGAATGATTAGTTTTAGTTTGACAGTAAACTTAAGTACTTTTATATAATATGAGAGTTGAAAAGCAACCATACTCTGTAATAATTAAGAATCATGATACATCAACAAATATATTTAGAAAACATGGAAGACTGTTTGAGGGAAGTAGCAAAAGATGTTTGATTATCGGTCCGTCAGGTTGTGGTAAAACGAATGTTGTAATTGGTTTAATTGAAGATCCCAACGGTATACGGTTTGAAAATTTATATATTTATTCAAAGTCTTTATATCAACCTAAGTATGAATATTTAAGAACACTTTTTAAGTCTATAAAAGAAATTGGTTATTACGAATCCGAGGATGAAGAGAATATAATTTCACCCCAAGAAGTAATGCAAAACGCAATAATAATTTTTGATGATATAGTTTGTTGTAATCAGAAAATTGTAAAGGATTACTTTTGCTTTGGAAGACATAGAAACACGGATTGTTGTTATTTGTGTCAAACATATTCTTCTATTCCTAAGCCGCTAATTCGTGACAATGCAAATTTAATTCTTATTTTTCAGCAAGACAATACAAATTTAAAACATGTTTATGATGATCATGTAAACGTTGATATGACATATAATCAGTTTAAAGAAATGTGTTTATTGTGTTGGAGAGATAAGTTTGGATTTTTGGTAATAGATAAAGATTCCCATATACATTCAGGCAGATATCGAAAAGGTTTCGATTCATACATTTACTTATAAATACAACATCATTAGACTGAAGCGGGTATTTTAAAAATAACCAGTCATGAATGAACAATTAGCATTGCAACTCGTTAAAGCAAGAAAGGCAGTAAAAAAAAATATCAAGCTTTAAAAAATGCTGAATTCGAGTCTCATTCGAGACTGGAAGAAACTTATAAACCAATAACACAACCTTTGCAAGAATAAATTTCAACCATTGGGAAAGTTGAACCCCCTGACATAAAAGAAGAGGAACCATCCTTTACAAGATTTTACAAAACATCAACCCCTCAAAGAACAAAAAACATTAGAAAAACTGGGAAAACCCCAGTTCTCCCAACAGAAATACCCTCCTTCTTTGATACTAGCGTCGCATCAGTGAGTCACATCCCAAACATACAAGAAACAAGCGTTATACCTGAAACAGAGCCATTATCTTCATCATCCGATTCGACGATAGGGAATCTTTCAGATATATTGGAACAAACTAGACAATCAATCCAGACTTATGTTGGTATGCCTGGGTATCAACAATGGCTAAACGAATTTCACGAATTACCTCGTAAATACATTGATGAAGGTGTCAAAGATTTAGAACATTCGTTTGATCACCATTATGGTATAGTTCATGATATTGAAACTGAAAAATTTTTTTGGGACTAACACAATAACCTGTAGAAATTAATGGAAAAGATATTAATGCAAAAGAGATTACCTATCAAGGCACCCCCGGTTTATACGAATTAATATTTAAAAAAGACCCAAAAGGTTATAGTGCTAAAGACTTGGATAATTATATGGATATTTTAGCACGAACTAATGCATATCGTAGGAATAACAGTCCTGAGGAGCAAGTTCAAGGAAATGGTTCACGAAAATATGTTACAATAATTGGACCATACTTACAAAAAAAAGGAATAACAAAAAAAAGAGCTCTTAACCCAGCAGCCGAAAATCTAATTTCAGCATTCGCCAGACGTAAAGCTCCATATAGAGTTCAAAGGAGCGGTCCGACTACACAAGGATCGGGTTTAACTCTAAAAGTTAATAAAACAATACTGATTATGTATATTGGGACGATGTTAACGAGCTTGTTAACAGACTTCGTTTATTAGTGGCCTCAATGAATGCTGGTCATACCGGTCATAATAATGAAGTTATCTCTATTCTAGAAGAACTACGCGAGGCCAACATCATCATATAAAAGAATTTATCTTCAGTTTCAATGCATTTACAAAATGACTATTGACAAATTTGGTCGTTATATTTTAAAACGGGACAAAATAACTGATATAGATATTAGAGATCTCGTCAAAAAACTTGAAAATGATGTAATTAATAATATTTCAAAAAATTTAAACTACATTGAAAACAAAGTAGTTGAACACTTTAAATATGGATTGCAACAAAATCAACTGGGAATTTCAAATTTTGAAAAAGAGTTAAAGTTGCAAAATAAACGCTCCCTTGAAGTTTTCGAAAATATTAGCAATATAACGAAAAAACTAAAATTTTGTGAAGATCAAGTAACGACATTAGAGCAAAAATATAAACAGGAAGAAGAGCATGGTAAAGAAATTCTAGAAAATATCGACAAGAAAATATTAGATTCTGAAATAAAAGTAGGTGTCGTAGAGAAACAGATAAGTGGCATTGCTAGTTTACAACAAGAAACTCAGAAGGTACTTTTTAAATTACAAACTAATATAAAGGATGTAATAAATATCGATGACATTCAAAAAAAGTTAACAAGTAATCTTATAACAAAATTTGAAAATTTTTCAAGTGCTGTTTACGATAGGATTTCAATGGAGGTGGAACATTTTAAAGATGTCCGTGATGGAATGAATAAGAATACAAAAAATATTGAAAGGGTTTTGAATTTACACTTAATGGTTCACAAAAAGGATGATGACAAATTTGTAGCGTTAAAGGAACAATTCAACATTATGTCACAACAAATTCTAGAAATAAAATCCATAGAACATTTAAATAAAGAAGAAATAGAAAATATTAAATCAACTTTACAAGAGAATAACAATATCTCATTAAAAATTTCAGACATTGAAAAAAAAGTTGCTGAAATGAGTACAGATGTAAATATGAATGCAAATATTAATAAAATTATTAAAGATATTAAATCATTAGAAGAATTCGTTAAAAATAAAAATTTAATTTTAAAAACGAATATTGAAAAAATAAACGAAATAATGGGAACAAAAATTAATGAAGTGGTATTTTTTAACGCAAAAGAAAAAATTAAAGGCTTTAGAAAGGATGTTGAAAATTTAAATACAACTAAAGCAGATGTAGTGGATCATTTCCTTAATGGTCGACAAATTTATGAGATACCTTTAACAGAAAGGCGGATTGTAATTAGTATTAATTCTTTATTACAAAGTATTGTTAAGAAATTACACGAAGAAATAAATCAAATAGACGAGGGGATAAGTCAGTTAGACACCATTCTTAATCCAACATCACTTGAATACCTAAACACCAAAATTAAAGATAATCTTGATGACGTTAGCAAGAATATTGATAAAATTAAGGAATATTTCAAAGAAGATACAGTAAGTTTACCTCAAAAGCTTAAAGAATGGGATGATACGTATAAAAGCTATTGGGATAATTATTATCTCATTTCATCTAATTAATCGTAATGTCTCTCACTAAAAAATCACTTGTTGATGAATTACATAAACCTGCTCGAAAAAATTATCCAAGGAGAAGAGTAATAATTAAAGGGATACATGATTTATTCCACGTTGATTTAGTAGAAATGCAACCGTATGCAAAATTTAATAAAGGATATCGTGACATTTTAGTTGTTATAATTTTTTTTTTCAAAATATGTTTGGGTTGAACCCGTCAAAAGAAAGAGTGCACAAAATGTAACTTTGGCTATGAAACATATTTTAGACGAGGTTAAGACACCGCCAAAAAATATTCAATCTGATATGGGAAAAGAATTTTTAACAAGGATTTTAAGAGATTAATGGATGACTACAACGTAAACCACAACATTACATTTTCTAACCTAAAAGCTAGCATCGTTGAGAGAGTGAATAGGACATTAAAAGGTTTAATGTGGAGCAATTTAGTTTGCAAGGAAATTATAAATGGTTAAATATATTAAGATATATAGTTGCTAAGTATAATGCTACGAGACACACCATAACAGGCCTAAACCCCATTGATATTAACGAAAAAAATGAAAACCAAGTGTTAAAATCAGCTTGCACTAATATAAAAATAATTGATCCTAATACTCCGAAATTCGCTGTAGGTGACTATGTCAGAATAAGTAAACATAGTAAAGCCTTTCAAGAAGGATATACACCAAACTGGTCAAATGAAATATTTCAAATTAAAGAAATGAAGACAACATTTCCGAGAACATACTTGCTGCAGGACGAGAGAAGTGAAGCTATTCAAGGCGGCTTTTACGAACAAGAACTGCTAAAAGTTAGACATCCAAATGTCTATTTAGTTGAGCGGGTTTTAAGAAGAAAAGGAAATAAAATGTATGTCAGATGGTTAGGAATGGATGCATCACATAACTCTTGGATTTTAAAAACTGATTTATTATAATTTATTTTAAAATAAAGTCACATACAACAATCTTTGTACATTTTATTTCTATAGCTTTCCTAAAAGATGTGTTTTAAAATATGTTTTTGTTATAAGAGTCAATTATTCACAATTTATTTTAAAATAAAGTCATATGAAACGTTGGATGTAAATTTTATTTCTATAGTTTTCCTCCAAGATGTGTTTTAATATATTTTCAGTATACTTGATTCTATTTTGAAAACGATATCTATCTAAAATATATTGCTCGAAATTATTTTCTCTAGCTTTGCGATAGGCGAAGGATCATGTAAATAATATATACGTTTTATTCAACTTTTCATCAAAGGTGACTTGTTTCATTTTGGGTGAATGAGTGGGCGAGTACTTTTTTTTAAAACGTATTTTTCCTCTACTAATATCAAATGAGTGGGGGGAGTACTTTTTTTTAAAACGTATTTTTCCCTCCACTAATATCAAATGAACTATTTTTGTAAATTTTTTTATATAACTGACATGTACCTAAAACGTTTAATTTATAGTTTATTTGTGAGGACAGGTTAATAAAATAATTGATAAAACAAAAGCAACGGATTCAATTTTTTTTTTATTATTGTGATTCAGCAGTACATTAAATACATACATTTAAAGTAAGTATATACATACTGTACTTCTTACAAACAATTACTTTAATATCTAGTCTCTGTTTATTACATGAGAAAGTGTGCATTGATCAAAAAATTACCTCTTAGACTTGAAGATAAATGTGCATTGAGATTATTTTATAAAAATGAATTAATGGAAATTATAAACCTAGTATACTTCTTACAAAAAATTAATATAATATCTAGTCTCTATTTATTGCATGAAGAAGAGCGCGTTGGCCCACCATTAGCTAGTAATGGTCCCTAATTAACTGTTCTCTTCTATCAAGAACAGTTAATAGTTCATTGCAATTATTCGTCATTACCAGACAGTGATTTAAGCGTCCACGCACTTCTTCACGTGTAACTTGTACTTCATCGACTATAAGATCTCTTTCAGTTATTGGGTCATTGTAGAGCATTTGAAGATCGTTCATAATAAGCTGTTCACCCTCAAATAACTTCTTCTTCTTCTCTATCGACATGGAATTAGTTTTCAGCAAGCTGATCCATGAAATTGTTCACAAAATTTTCATTGACTATATTATTGATAGCTTCATCCAATTCAGAAAACTCACCCCTTGGTTGATCAACTAGCATATCTAATTCTGCAATCTCACCCCTTGCTTGGTCAACTAGCACATCTAATTCTGCAATCTCACCCCTTGCTTGATCAACTACTACATTAGGTTCTTCTAATTTAACCCTTGCGGGAACCAGTAACAAATCTTGTATTACATTGATGCGACCAACTAATTTTGACATTTGACTAATTGAGGGTTTGGTTGACATTTTTTTTTTACTTTTATATAAGTTTAAGAAAATTAAAGTAGAGCCAAATATAATTTACTTTAAATGTATATTGCTATTTAATGTACTACTGAATGAATGAATGTCTGCAAAATCGAGATATTTATACAAAAATATTTTGCTTAAAGATGTGAAAACTGGAATTTAATGCGCCCAGTCCACTTTTTATACTCGACTTGATTCAGTCTGCAATTAACCAGTCGTTCCAATTTATTTTACTTTGTTTTTACTTATCGAGAAAAATATTTTTGTTAGCTCTTGTTGAAACAAAGGATAGTTTAAATATTTTTTAAGTTAGACATTTTACTTAAGTGGATGCAGCTTGTGACACAAGTTGAAGGTTAGTTAGTTAATTATAGCTGCTACACATACTGGTGAATAGAATACTAGGGCCTTCCAATGACACTTCATTTTTATCATACGATTTAAAATAAAATACCTATCGCATTAAGGAAGCGGTCCTTCTAAGAAAGAAAATTTCAATTGCTCCAATTTCAAGATAGCATAACATAAAATAATATTATCTTGTGTTTAAAAATATTTAAAAAAATATCTATGCATTTTAATACTCCAATGTTTAATCTTATGTGTCATTACTAGTAAATAATTAATTTGCTCTCGATTTAATTATTAACACCCATTATATAGATTGATTTAAGTAACGCCTAAGGCATCTAGGGCTTTCCTATGACACTTCATTTTTATCATACGATTTAAAACATATAAAACACCTATCGCTTTAATATCGGTTTAAGTAACGCCTAAGGCATTTTTAAATTGTTTCTCAGGTAGACGCTTCAGTCACTTAATTTATTATTTAAGGTCAGATAAACTCATTAAATAATAATTGTGGTGATATAAGATTAAGGTAGGTCTTGGTTTTAATGACGCAAGTGAACTTTTAAATCTAGACTTGCTCAACCTTCGTAGCGTATATTTTAATGACGTTTTTCATTCAATTTATAGTCATTTTAGCCATGTCTTGAACTTTTTTTAAAAATTGTTTTTAAGTATACGCTTCAGTTAATTTGTTATTTAAGGTCAAATAAACTGATTGAATGATAATTGCGGTGAAAAATATGTCAGGTCAAGTAGTTTTTTAATAAACCAACATTAACCAAGTGATTGGCTTACCATGACATTTTACCAGACTGTTTACGAGGGGAGTACTAAATGAATAAAATATAAATATAATAATTAAAATATTTACTTTATTTTGGGTTATACCACACATTCAGTTTTTTTGACATACTCTTCCGGATTGTAAGTTTCACGAGGATCTAAATCCCAAGAGGTGTCAATGAGAACTGAAGGAGACATAATGTTTTTTTTGTATTAAATGAGGTAATGGTTGAATTTATATCAACAATACAAAGTGTGGGGAATTTCAAAGATGCACATCTATTTCACATAGGGATTCATAGCGGTTTAAGAAGTCTAGCTGTGGTAGGGGATTTAGTTGTAGATATGGTAGGATTAGTTAAGGGGAGGTGTGGTAGGGGGGGTGTCTTTCTACTGAGCATGTGGATTTCATAGTGTCCTAAGAAGCCTAGGGGTTTCAAAGAGCTTCCCTCTACTGCGCATGTGGATTTCATAGTGGTCTAAGAAGCCTAGGGTTTTCAAAGAGCTTCCCTCTACTGCGCATGTGTGGTTTCAACTGCCTATATCATATCTACTTAAATGACATTATTGAATGCAAAGATACAAAATATTTAATATAGAAATGGTTATAAAAAGGGGCAACAGTTGGTTAATTGAATAAACTTAACAGAGGAGAATTGTTAAGATATATCTGGTCATTAAGTAATAGGTTCGGATTTTTAAGTTTGTTTATTTTCAAAGATTCTAAGAAGTTGCGTTTTGGGCATTTGTTTTCTATATGTAAGATTTTAAAATTTGTATCGAAATTGTGCTGGTTTTCTAGTAAATGATTGGCGTAATTAGAGCCTTTTTTAATTTTGGCATAGCTATTGTAGTGTTCTTTTAATCTTGTGTTGAAATTTCTACCGGTTTGACCTATGTACGTTTTAGGACAATCGTAACAAGTTAATTTAGAGACACCTGAAAATTTTATTCTTCTCAGTTTTGGTTTTGTTATTTTTATTGAACTTGCTTAAAGAATTGTTAGTTTTACATGCAATGTTGATGTTAAGAATATTTAAGAATTTGCCAACGGTTAAACTAGGTTGTTCGATATAGGTTAGCAGTTTGTATTGGTTAGGGGGTTTTTTTATATTAGGAGAAACTAGATCAGTGGCCTTTTTATATGATTTTTTCTTTAAAATTTTTGTTATTAACTTTGTTGAGTATCCATTATTAATAGCAATTTGTTTAATTATGTTTAATTCTTTCTGAAATTCAAATTTATTTAAAGAAAGGGACAATAGTTTATGGATCATACTATGGAAAGCAGCTAATTTATGTTGTACTGGATGGCACGAAGAATTATGAATGGTAGTGTCTGTATTAGATGGTTTCTGAAAGACTGAGAAAACGTGTTTACTATTTTCCCTCTTAATGGAAAAATTAAAAAAATTATAGGGAGAATTATGGTTCTCTTGTTCTATTGTAAAATTAATATTAGGGTTTAAGCTATTGATGTAATCAAGAAATACTATAAATTGTCTATCAGTACCGAGAAAACATAATAGAACATCATCGATATACCTATGCCAGTAGAGACATTATTTCTGTATTTCCTATTTCTTTATTAAATATTTTGCATCTTTGTATTCAATAATGCTATTTAGATTTATAATAATTATTTACCGTAAAAATCCATATTTATTATCACTATACCAATTTACCTGTCTTTAATTGCCTTTTAATACAAACCTCAATTTTGTATCACTCATACACTTTACTCTGAAGAAGCTACTGTTTAGCAAAACATGTCAAGGTATTTGATGTAATACAGTGGAAATTTATCAGTAAAGCTCCTGTTTTTCTGTTTATCCGTAATTAATTATGAATCTCCACCAAGTATCGGCTAATTCGATCAAGTTATTAAAAGAAGCTTTAATACGTTTCCTGGACAATTGGTATATTAAACTCCTCCTAAAAAGTGCATTATGTTCGTTAAGCTTGTGGTTTTTCGATAAGTGCTCCAAAAATTGTGTATTTACATGAAGTTCCAAACAAACAACAACAGTAACCCAGCGAAACTAGGGTCATTAGGAGGACTAAAGAAATGGTTATCAGAAGAAAAGAAGATCCAATTTCATAAAAGAAGTATTTACAGAGTTTACTTAGAAGTAGTTTACACAGAATTGTTATTTAGATTGGATTATGTTGAGTTTCTTGACATCAGAGAAAAAGTTAATTTTATCATTCACAAGAAATTCCTAACACAAAACAAAAACTTAGTTCACTAATATACTACTTTCGTAATTCTTAATTAAAATGTTAAAACAATAATAATAAGAATAATAATAAAATTTCTGACCACATTTTTTTCGACAGATTTATTAATTTATCGACGGTTCAACTTTCTGATTCTGAAAATAAATTAATCGAAAAAGATTTTAAGTACAACATGCATTCCAATATTTCTCTAAAAAACTTAGATATTTTGGGAGTTGAAACAGAAATAGCACTCAAAGATGTTCTCTCCAACATGAACTTAAAACATACTTCATTGCAAATAAAAAAAGAATTTTTAAAAGAAACTACATGAAAACAAGAAATTCAGATAGCTTCCAAAATAAGAAACAAGTCCACTAATATTATATTTACTAAAGCTGATGAAGGTAATACTGTAGTGGCTAAAAATAAAAGATTATATTCAAAAAACAATCCACTTCTTAAATCCAAATAATTTTTTCGTTTTAAAACGTGACCCTACAGATACCTTTCAAAAATCTCTTAAATCAATAATTAATAATTGTAAGAGCTTGTTTACGGATATTGATTCTAAGAGATTGGTCTTAATGAACCCACAGTCCTCTAAAATATAGGTACTCCTGGTTAAAACTCCATAAATCTAATTACCCAATCCGGCCAGTAGTTTCTTTTTTCTCAGACCCTTCATATAAACTTTCTAAAAACTTATTGATATAATTAAATGTAACACTAAGTTTTCAGCTAAATTTGGAATTAAAAACTCTCTTGAACTCGTAGAAAAAATACAAAACATAAACGTACCTAACAACGCTAAATTATTATCTTTCGATGTCTCTAATCTTTTCCTGTTAAAGATACAGTTAATCTTGTTAAACAGTTCCTTACTTCTAATAACGTCAATGTTATAAAGAAACAGGAAATAATCGACTGCCTTTTGGTCTGTCATCAACAGAATTATTTTGAATTTAACGATAATTTTTATACGAGTAACAACGGTCTTATCATGGGTAACCCTCTCAGCCCCTTATTAGCCGAAATATTCAGGAACTTTCTAGAAAGTAAGATTAGCCAACACCCGCTTTTTAAACAATGTCTGTACTGGCATAGGTATGTCGATGATGTTCTATTATGTTTTCTCGGTACTGATAGATAACTTATAGTATTTCTTGATTACATCAATAGCTTACACCCTAATATTAATTTTACAATAGAACAAGAAAACAATTATCCCTATAATTTTTTGAATCTCATCATTAAGATATATATACAGGGTATCTCACGGTCGATGGTAGGTTAGACGTTTACGGAAAACGGGACATAGAAAATTACTGAAAATTTGGCAACTTGGGTAATTGGCTTTGCTCTATCGATTTAAAATATTTTCAACAACGCAGCGTTGCTGCTTATACAAAAAAGTAGCAAATAATTTAAATAGAACACCCTGTATATAATTGCATTTTCCGCTTCATTATTGATTTTTAATTATTTTTGTATAATAAGTTCCTATACCTATTTTTAGCGGTTTTCGAGAAATTAATTAATTTCCATATTTTTTGTTCAGAACATAGCTCTAATTAAATGTTTATTACTGCGGTATTTGGATTCGTAGACAGCTCAAATTTTGGATGTAGTTTACCTTGGCCTGTGTATTAGTTATGCATAAAGAAATTTGCTCTGTGTTATACAGGGTCGTTCAAAATTCGTCATTTTACCGCTTGATACAAAAATGGCGAAAAGTGCATTTTTTCAAATGGAACACCCTGTATATTATTAAATATCCTGCAAGAAAATTGATGTCTCTTCCAAATGATATATCATGTTCTTATACCTAAATAGTTAAGATGTCGAAATAAAAGCAAGTTTTTGTAAAAATCGGATTATTTTGGCATATTTGTCTTAGATAGCCATGAAATCCCAAGATGGAACATATCTTTATGAAAATTTGACAGTTAGTGCATCAATAATAAAAAATTTGCTAGTTTTTAACTTTTAGTAAAGAAAGCGACCTAAAAAGAATTAAAATGGAGGGAAATAACTATTCAAATGAAATTTTGACGAAATTGTTTATTCTTCATGGACAATGTAACCAAATGATAGCAAGAACATGCAGAAGGTTCAACGAAATGTTTCCCGATCAACAACTAATGAACGAGAGAAAGGAAGAGTATCGTACCTGTTGGCTTCAACTGGGCGGGGCACCAGCCCATTGCACTGGGACAGTAACAAGAGAGTTGTTTCAAATTTTCGACAATCGTTAGCTAAGACATTTGGAACCGTGGGATTGGCCTGCTAGATCGTCCGATCTAACGCCACTTGATTTCAACTTGTGGGGATATTTGAAAAGAAAAGTATACAGGACACCAGTACAGAGCAAACAACCCCTTCGCCAACGAGTGATCACTTACATTGAACAGCTTGATGCCAGTGAAATATGGAAGGCCACAACTGAATCTCCGAGTATACGGATTGAAAAATGTTTGGAAGTCAACGGTCGTCATTTTGAACATTTATTAAAAAAATCTTGAACCTTTTTATTATATGCTTTTGTCTTGTATTCTTATTTGCTATTTCACTGTATTTTTGTCCCTACTGAAATTAGTTTTGTTTTCAGTTTTGACCCATAATTAACAAAACTATTTTGTAATCGTACAAAGTTTTTCTCGTTGATTAGTTGTTGATCGGGAAACATTTCGTTAAACCTTCTGCATGTTCTTGCTATAATTTGGTTACATTGTCCATGAAGGATAAACAATTTCATCAAAATTTCATTTGAATAGTTATTCCCTCCATTTTAATTCTTTTTAGGTCGCTTTCTTTACTAAAAGTTAAAAACTAGCAAATTTTTTTTTATTGATGCACTAACTGTCAAATTTTCATAAAGATATGTTCCATCTTGGGATTTCATGGCTATCTAAGACAAATATGCCAAAATAATCTGATTTTTACAAAAACTTGCTTTTATTTCGACATCTTAACTATTTAGGTATAGGAACATGATATATCATTTGCAAGGGACATTAATTTTCTTGCAGGATATTTAATAATATACAGGGCGTTCTATTTGAAAAAATGCACTTTTCACCATTTTTGTATCAAGCGGTAAAATGACGAATTTTGAACGACCCTGTATAACACAGAACAAATTTCTTTATGCATAACTAATACACAGGACAAGGTAAACTACATCCAAAATTTCAGCTGTCTACGATTCCAAATACCGCAGTAATAAGCATTTAATTAGAGCTATGTTTTGAAGAAAAAATATGGAAATTAATTAATTTCTCGAAAACCGCTAAAGATAGGTATAGAAACGTATTATTCAAAAATAATTAAAGATCAATAATGAAGCGGAAAATGCAATTATATACAGGGCGTTCAATTTAAAATATCAAAAATATGTTGCTACTTTTTTGTATAAGCGGCAACGCTGCGTTGTTGAAAATATTTTAGATCGATAGAGCAACGCCAATTACCCAAGTTGCCAAATTTTCAGTAATTTTCTATGTCCCGTTTTCCGTAAACGTCTAACCTACCATCGACCGTGAGACACCCTGTATATACCATTCATAAATCTTCGTGCCACCCAGTACAACATAAATTAGCTGCTTTCCATAGTATGATCCATAAGAATAGTGTCCCTTCCTTCAAATAAACTCAAATTTCAGAAAAAATTAAACATAATTAAACAAATTGCTATTAATAATGGATACTCAACAAAGTTAATAACAAAAATTTTAAAGAAAAAATCATATAAAAAGGTCATTGATCTACTTTTTCCTAACATAAAAAAAACCCCTAACCAATACAAACTGCTTTCCTTCATCGGCCAACCTAGTTTAACCGTTGGCAAATTCTTAAATAGTCTTAACATCAACATTGCATATAAAACTAACAATTCTTTAAGCAAGTTCATTAAAAATAACAAAAGCAAAACTGACAAGATTAAAAATTCACTTGTCTATAAATTAACTTGTTACGATTGTTCTAAAACGTAGAACCGGTAGAAATTTCAACACAAGATTAAAAGAACACTATAATAACTATTTCAGAAATAAAAAAGACTCTAATTACGCCAATCATTTACTAGAAAATTAGCACAATTTCGATACAAATTTTAAAATCCTAAATATAGAAAATAAAAGCCCAAAACTCAACTTCTCAGATTCTTTGGAAATAAACAAACTTAAAAATTCCAATCTACTTTTTAATGACAAGATAGATCTTAACAATTCTCCTTTCTTAAATTAATTCAATCAACCAACTGCTGTCCCTTCTTATAACCATTTCTGTATTAAATATTTTGTATCTTTGTATTCAATTATGTCATTTGGATTTATAATAATTATTTATCGTCAAAATCCATATTTATTACTACTACACCAATTTACCTTTCCTTAATTACCTTTACTACAAACCTCAAATTTGTATCATTCATACACTTTATTCTGAAGAAGCTACTGTGTAGCGAAACATGTCAAGAGTTATTTGATGTAATACAGTGGAAATTTATCAGTAAAACTCCTGTTTTTCTGTTTACCCGTAATTAATTATGTATCTCCACCAAGTATCGGCTGATTCGATCAAGTTAATAAAATGAATTTCAGGTATTTATAGAACTAAGTAAACAATATTTACTCAACATTTTTTTTCTGCATTATTCAGAAATTATATGTCTTTATTTTTTAAAACATATTTGAACGATGCCAGTCATCTTTGCTTTATTATTGTCATTCTTTTTTGGGTTCTATTTATGTAATATTATTATTGTATGAGCGATCTATTGCGTTTTTGTTATTTTTGCAAACCAATAAGCTTTACTAGTCGGAATAAAATTTATATTATTTTTATTTTGTCAATTTCTTGAATAATAAATTGTTATTAGGTGATACAAATTTTTTCTGTTTTGTATTTCCTGTTATATATTTTTGATTATGGGTGACTTAAGGTGGGCCATCTAAATGTGCGGTCTTTATTTACGGGTTTTAATGAATTAAAAGCCTTAATTAAACAAAATGACTTTGATATCTTCTTTTTATCTGAGACTTAACTTTCTGATGATAATTGCTCTATACCTTCCTAATTATTACTTTTTTAGAAAGGACCGTATCGGTAGGGAAGGAGGAGTGGCCCCATATGTAAAGACTGATCTTGCTACTGAAATGGTTACATTTTATTTTAATATTAATATACAACTGGAATTTTTAATATTTAAAATAAGACTAGCAATCAAAACATATGCATTTTCAGTCTTCTATAGACAATCCTAACTTTAACAGGTTGACACCGGATTTTGATAACATGTTTTCATTTATTTATCCCACAGTTCATGATATTTCTTGTCTAGGTGACTTTAACATTAATCTACTTAACTTACACCCTTTGACGCCGCTATTTGAAACTTATAACTTTGTACAGATTATTGAGGAGCCTTACGGTATATCTGGCACTGTAAACACATTGATTAATGCAATATTTGTAAAAAAATGAGTCTCTAATAACTAAATCTGGAGTTATTTCTGCAGATAATATTCCAGATCATAAATTTTATTTAGTGTGCTTATAATTTGGAGAAGGCGCCAACTATTCCTACCATAGGATAATAACGAGTGATTTTTAATTATTTTGCTCAAGGGATGCCATGCATTTTAAAAGCATCATGGCCGTACTGCGTAGATAAGATGACATGATTGTTTTTTGACATTTACGTCTTATTTGAATTTGTGTATTTGTAAAGTTTAAAAATTGGAGAAATTTTGTAATTTTTGCAGTTATTTGAAGGTAGGTTACTATTGCTTTAACTAATATTTCTCCGGGGAGTCGTCTTTTGACTATTATAAAGTGCTATTTGCAGGATATGATTTAATTTTTTATTTTTTTTTTTATTTTTCAGCGTATCAAGTTTTGGTGAAGCTTTGTTGCCGGATTGAAAGTTCTACAGTAAAAATGTTTAGTGAAGCACAAAAAATTTTTATTGTTGAAAGTTTTTTTAGAAATGGAAACAAAATAGGCGGTGTGTGGAATTACTCTATGCATGACTGCTTTGATGAATTTCGAACCGAGTTTCCTGATGTTGCGGTGACCTTTCATAATTTTCGTACTGGGTCACAATACCTAATTGATAAATTTCGTCAGACTGGTTCTGTTTAACATAAAAAAGGGGCTGGAAGACCAACGAAACGATCGAATGAGGTTATTGAAGAAGCGCGACAAATTATGGAAAATAATCCTTCAACTTCTATTAGGCATTTATCTCAACAAATTCAGCAAACGGATTTATGCTACAGTACATGTCAAACACTTTTGAAAAAGGATCTGCATCTATACCCTTATCGTGTTACGGCTATTCATGAACTCCTTCCCAATGACGTTCCCCAAAGACTTAATTTTTGTGAATGGTTTTTAAACAATTTTCAAGAAGAAAATAGTGGTGCTTTTGAAAAAACATTTTTTACCGATGAGGCTTATTTTTATTTATCAGGCTATGTTAATTCACAAAATATGCGAATGTGGAATACGCAAAATCCGCATGTTTTTGTAGAAAGACCTCTTCATCCTCAAAAAGTTGGTGTGTGGGCAGCAATTAGTTCTAGAAGAATAGTAGGCCCAATTTACTTTGATGGCACAATTACAGCTGAGAGATATCGGATCGAAATTCTGACAACATTTATTAATGAGCTTCACGATGATGAATTGCGGGAAGGTTACTTCCAACAAGATGGCGATACACCTCATGTAACCAGAGAAAATTTAAATTTTTTAAGTGAATTTTTTGAAAACAGAGTTATAAGCCGAAATACGCAACAAATATGGCCACCTCGTTCCTGCGATTTAACACCCTGCGATTTCTTCTTGTGGCCTTTTATAAAAAACTCCATTTATCGAACACCAATTGAGGATATAAATGATCTTAAACGAAGGATTTCAGAAAAAATTGCCGAAATTAATAATTCTCCAAACGTATTGGTTAATGTGTCTCTGAGGGTAAGAAGAAACATCAGAAGGTGTCTAGAAGTAGGAGGCGGCCATATAAAGTAGGCTTTCAAAGTAAGATAGCTCAGGATTTTATATTACATACCGTCAAAAAACATTATTTTAGGTTTTCAACGTGACAACGCTGCTTTCTTGCAAATTCGCCCTATGATTTAATCTACGCGCTACTGCTACACTATGTATACTGGGTCACAGCCGCCCTTGAGCAAAATAATTAATAATCACTCGTTATATGAAAACAATATTGACAAAAAAATTACACTATTCAATTGTAATATCTTTGTTTGATATGCATGAAAGAATCGAGTACAACAAAACCTAAGGCGCCATGGTTGACGGCCAACATTAAAGTATTTATAAAACAAAGAGACAGTGCTTTGCAAAGATTTAAAAGAACCAAATTAAATGAAGATTGGATTAACTATAAGTATTTATGAAATTTTACTTTGGCTTCGATAAGAAAAGAAAAGAGAAGTTGTTTAAATTCTTTGTGTGCCGAGAGAAATTTTAAAAAAATTTCGTCTGTTCAAAAAAGCTTTAACATTTGCGCTAATAAAAATAGTTCAATACGTAAAGTGTTATCTGATCCCAACGATAATAAAACTTTTTTCGCGGCTTTTCTTCAAAATATATCTAATTGTAATGATACAATGATAAGTTAATTTTTATGGAAACAATGTTTTAAGTGATATATTACAATTTTCATTTAGGCTAGCCAAAGTATCTGACGTCAATAAAATTTTACACCGGATTCTAACAAATGCGACAGTGGTAGATGAAGTTTCGCCATTGATGCTTAAGTACTGTAGTCCGTATATCAATAAATATATTACACACATAATAAATTGGTGTTTGGAAGTTTGTTACTTCCCCGATCAATGGAAAATATCAATTGGTAAACCATTATCCAAGGTCAGTAGCCCAACTAGTTTAAACGACCTTCGAGTAATAAGCATTCTACCGGCAATTTCTAACATTCTTGAAAGGATTTTGTATAACGAGATGTACAGCTATTTTACTGATAATAATATCATCCCTTCCACACAATGTGGATTTACAAAATACTTTCGGACTACTGTGGCTTTAACAATTGTAACAGATGACATTATTTGTGCCTGTGCTAAAAGAATGAACAGTACACTAATTCTTTTTGCCTTTTCGAAGGCTTTTGTTACTATTAATCATGCACTTCTTGTATCTAAATTAAAATATTATGGTTTTGCTAATAACTCTTTTCTTCTTATTAAATCATGCCTATATAATAGATTTCAGAAAAGAAAGTTGTTTCTGATAATAATTATTCTGAGCAAGTCGAAATACGTTCTGGAGTGCCACAAGGTTCAATTTTAGGCTTCTTACTTTTTCTTATGTATACCTCTGATATACTTAGATCGTTAAAACATTGTAGAGTTCAAGCATTTGCTGACGACATACAAATATATTGTTGTTTTGATGCCGAGGATTACGCCGGAGTCGAGTTCTGTATAAACAAAGTTTTGAAAACATTGAGTGAGCTCTCTCGAAGTCACAATTAAAATTTAAATCCTAATAAATCCTGCATGCTAATTTTTGGTAATAAGAACAAGGTCAATGGTTTAAAAAATAAATTGAATATATCCGTTTATGGATCAAAATTAACGACTGTTGCTAGTGCTAAAAATTTGGGCGTATTGCTTGACTTATTTGAGAAACCTCATAAGTCATGAAAACGAAGTTTTGAGAAAAGTAATAAAAACTGTTTATACTATTCTAAAAGCTATATTAGCCATTCTGTATGTTTATGTTTTAATAAACTCATCAGTACATCAGTACGTACAGATTTTTGCAAAATGTACTAAAATGGAATTGTTGGAAATTGACCCTGTAGATAACAGTGGGACCAGTTGGATGGAGATCTGAATTGTCATTGTCAATATAGTTTTGAAATAAATAGTTTTTAAACAGTAAATGTAATTTGAGCTATCGAAATTTATAGAAATAGTTAAAAGAAATCACATATAGTGGTCCATTCGAGATAAAGAACAGCCCTAAGGAGAAACAGTAATAGCAGTTAGAAGAAATGGATGAAAAATCGTCGGAAATTGATAATCTGTCAAAAATGTCAAGAAAAACTGAAAAGAACTACAAAAATATAGAAAATACTGATAAAATAAAGAGTACGGAAGATAAAGTAAACAGTATAGATGATTTAGAAGATTTTAGAGGATTTCCGAATCCAGAAAATGAAAATGTACCTGAAAGAAAAAACAAAAACCATACCAAATCTTCAACAGGTACTAGTAACAAACAATCGTCATTTTCACTTAACAAAAAATTATCTTTACAATTGGAAGCAAAGAAAAAGTTAGCAGCTTTAGAAGAAGAGAGAATTCAAAAGCAAAAGGCTATAGAAGAAGAAAGATTTCAGCGACAGAAGGAAATTATAGAAATGGAATTAAAACTGAAATTAAGTGAAACTGGTTCCTCTATAAATAGTGAATTGGGAGTTCAATTAGAAAAAATTAAAGAGGTAAATTGCTACAATTATTTAGAGTCTATAAATGAGGAGAAAGATATACAAAAAGTTAATTGCTGGTTAAACAAAAATGAAAATAAATTTGGGAACCAAGAAAATGACCTTAAATCAATAGCTACTAGTCGGCTTGATAAAGAACTAGACATTTCAGTTGATGCAGGAAAAAGTAGATATGAAGACAAACTTGAGAAAATCCTGTTAAGACAAACTATAGATAAAGAATTACCTTTTTTCTCCGGAAATGTTAAAGATTGGCCCAGTTTTTATAGTCAGTATATATACACGACAAAAATACTCGACCTATCAGAGGAAGAAAATGTATGTAGATTAAGAAAATGCTTGAAAGGTGATTCACGAAGATCCGTAGAAGGTTTATTAATTTCCACATCAGTTGCAGCAACATCCATCATGGAAATACTTAAAAATAAATATGGAAGGCCAGATGTAATAGTAAGAACTTTGGTAAATGAAGCAAAGTTGATGCCCATAGTTAGAAGTAATGATTTTATGGCTTTAACATATTTCTCTGAAACCGTCACAAATTTAGTACTTACTTTTGAATAGCTTGATATGCAAAATTACCTGTCTTGTCCCCAATTGCTGGACGAAATGATGCAAAAACTTCCCTATGGAATGCAGCTTTCCTGGGGGGAAAAAGTAGCGAGAAACCATGGACGTTATAATTTGAAAGATTTTAAGAACTGGATTTATGATAAAGCTCAGGCAGCCAGTTATGTTCAAGGAACAGTGAATCACAGGTCACCAAATTATGATAGGTTTAAAAGAACAATAATGGTACGCACAAAGAACGAGGGAAGAAAGACATATTTTAAAGTCTGTACTTTATGCAAAGAAAATCATAACTTGGAAAAATGTGACAAATTTTTGGAAATGAGCGTAGATGAACGATGGAAGTTTGTCAAAGGCAATTACATGTGTTTCTGTTGTCTAAAATCATTACATAAAATTTTGAATTGTAGAAATAAAACCGAATGCAAAATTTCAGCATGCAAAAAAACCCACCATAGGCTCCTTCATTTTAATTCCCCAACACGAACTTTGACAAATGAAGAAAAAACTAGGGTTACACAAGATAAAAATATTGAAAATCCAGGATATGAAATCTTTACTAATTCTCAGTCCGGGACATCCAGTCAAGTAGTAGCTCACACGATTAAGAAACAATATAATGAGATTCTACTAAAAATTGCTCCAGTCATTTTACGAACTGAAAAGACAGAGAAAAAGATATATGCACTTTTTGATGAAGGCTCAACTATAAGTCTTATTGATGAGGAACTGGCAACAGAACTAGATATGTATGGACCTCAAACAGTTTTAAATTTAAGATGGACAGATTGAGATACTTCCAAACGAACAGACACAAGAATGGTTAATTTTGAAATTGCTGGTGAGTCGGAGGTGTTCTATAAAATGAATAATGTTTACACTCTCAAAGATATGGATCTACCAGTACAAAATATTAACATAAAAAAATTACAAACAAAGTGGAAACACTTACAAAATATCAAATTTGAAGATATTCAGAAAATTCAGACAAAACTTCTTATAGGCCAGGATTATTGGGACTTGATTACAACAAGAAAACTTATAGAAGGTCCAAAAAATTCTCCCGCCCTATCTTACACTAAGCTTGGGTGGATTATTCATGGAAATCTTGGTCAGTTCAGGGGAAGATTAGACGAAACGATTAGTCTTAATATTCTACAAGAGAAAACGGACAAAGAATTACATGATTTGGTCAAGAGTTTTTTTAGTACAGAATCTTTGGGTATAAAGTATAAAGAAGCGCAACAGTCGATAGAAGATGAAAGAGCAGAAAGTATTTTAAGGAAAGTAAATGTAGAATTGGTTGGTGTAGTTGAAGCAGAAAATAAGTTTGTTTGAAGACAAACAGTGACAGTTTAAAGATATCCATAAAACTATTGATGACCTGGAGGAGAATATCCAGAGTTCAAGAAGGGCTCCTCCTAGGACCTTAGATGTCACCATAAGCTCCAAGTTTATGAGTTTAGACAAAATAAGTGACAAGAAACCTCAGTTCAAGGAGATATACAAGACCATAAATAACATGGAGAATAAAATGATACACATTGAAAGTTCGCTAGTTAAAAAAGTTGATGAAGCAATTGGATCCAAGATACAAAAACAAAGAAGTAGCAAAAGTGAACCAAGAAAAACTACACCTGAAGCAGCTGTTAGTGATAGTAAAGACCAAGTAAAGACTGATCATAAATCTGAGAGTAGGGGCAGATGGCTTAAATCTACTGGAGTTTCGCCAATCAGAGTACTCGAAGACTTATAGAATATCACAACAATATCACCCAATATACGACCCTACGTAATTAGGATTTAACACAAAGACAATCGAGAAATATTCAAGAGGACAGTGCGTTGAGAAAAAGAGTTATCGGAGAGGTTGAAACTAAAAATGATACTAGTTCTCTTAAACCGAAAACACTAGTGGTCAAAAATACAATAGGTAAATCGCCAAAAAGAACACAAATATACAATGAGCAAGCAACTAAGGTGCTTAGAAGCGAAGAAAAGGGCACAAATAACATTGAAATTTATTCACGGGGGAGAAATGTTGGAAATTGACCATGTAGATAACAGTGGGACCAGTTGGATGGAGATCTGAATTGTCATTGTCAATATAGTTTTGAAATAAATAGTTTTTAAACAGTAAATGTAATTTGAGCTATCGAAATATATAGAAATAAATAATAGAAACCACATTTAGGAGCAGGTTTTCAGAATTTTTTTTTAAACTTTTCGACACATGGGTTTTCTCGAATAAACATGAATTTTTGAAAACGACAAAACTCTCTATTTATTTAAACATAAACATATTGTTTTCTTATTTAGTTTACGACAAGATAAATACTATTAAATGGTATTTTCAATTCGCGTCGTCATTTTCCTTCGTGGGCCATGTATAAATTTCGTCCCAGAAATTTTGAACATCAGTAACATCTGTCAAGTATTACTGGAATATCTTCAGGTTAGTCTTTCTTTTATTACAACAAACAAATGTTTGTCCCTTAATATGTTAAGGATTTATGTATGCACTTGCTTCAGGCAAAGGTACACGTTCTTCCTTTGACGTTTGAAGGAGAAATGTGTGGGATGACATTCCTTCTATAAAACTTCAAGAAAATGCCTGGTGTATCAGATGAATAGGTAAAGTGCATGAACTGATTTATCTTGAATGACACCTTATGATCTTTGTGGGTACCTCTCTTCCCTGAGATTCTGCTGATAAGCAATTTTTTTTTATAATGTTTTGACCACCACTGTTTAAAATCTAAAATATCATTTGTTTCTGGAACTTTTACGAAAAACTTTTGCTTTCGAGGGCACTCAGATATGTGTTTTGTGTCCAAGGTGTATGATCAAATTTCTTTAAACCTCTTTTGACAACAGAAAAATCACGATCGCATGGTAAGAAGGAGTGTCTTCGTATTGGAAAGAACTGGTTTATAGTTTTAAACTTCTCCAAAGAAACTAGTGCCATAAGCATTCTAACCATTGTATTGTTTTTGTTCTGCGCTAGACATCCATAAGAAAAAAAGGTGTAAGTGCTTAACGTCTTCTGGGACGTTTTTCAAATAATGAATAAGAAATAAGCAAACTTCATTGGGCCCCTTGGAAGCAGTTCTTTCATTGTATACATAAAACGTAGCTGAGTTGTCTTTTAGGTTGTGTATACGAAAAACATTTGCAACAAGTTGCCTCAAATAATAGGCTTTTTGGATAGGAATACTAGGCAACTGAAGATTTTGCATCTAATCGATACAAATTCCTAAAACAGTGTCATCAGTTTTTATCAAGTTTGTAACTTCTTTCAGTTCTCTGCCACTGCAACGCATCTTGCGGCATCATTGAGAGATGTACTGTTTATTTTTAGTTTCGGTCTTTCACATACACAACACTTTTGGGCGACCAAATGTCAGAAAAAAGGCTTCATGAAAAACTTTCAGATAAAAATCATCCATTACACTGGCATATGCTGGATGCTTATTCTTAAACGTGTTGTACATGATTTTAACATATAGTTGCTCACCTAGGTAATGGTATTCACGTGAACTATAATGCGTCTGCTTGACCGGAAAAGAAGCAATATGCTCTTTAATAGCTTCAGCAGTTTCACCAGGTATAGCATTGCCTGGTCTATTTTAGCCTCGCATATCTTGTGGTATTTTTTTCATTGCGCAATAATAAACAAGGACGCCGTACTCTGTCAAGTGTTATTCCATGTATACCCATTAAAGCATTTTTGCAAATTCCGAATTTTCCAGAAGAACAGAATACTGAATATTAAAACGCACTTGAGTTTAGACGTGTTTAGACTGTTTACGAGGTTTTCTGTTTTTAACTGGCACTGTTAAAATCAGGCTTTTCAAATATGCATCTTGTTCATTTTTAGTGGAAAAATCTATAAATTTTGTAGTAACTTCTATTCTGTTAACTTCCGATACTATTCGTCTGCATCTGAAATTAAAAAAAAAAACATTGCATGCCTAAAAGACACAAAAACTTTTAGAAACTTACTTGCAGTCAAGACCTGCCTTATTTTCTTTTACACTCTTCCCCTTACAGTTTGTGTACGGTTGAAATTTTACTCTTGCTAATTTCATTTTCTCACTTTTATAATCAGATATATGTCTTCGGCGTTTCTTTCTTTTCTTTATTTTGGGTAATTCACTGTCACTACTACTTGAAGATATATTCCAATCAATTGCACAGAAATAATAAACTACCCCGAACACATGCACTCCCAAACTAAACAGCTGAGGCAAGTCAAGCAAGTAAAGCAAACAAATTTTATTATTATGCGCAAGTCCAAGGGTCTTGTTTAAGAAAGCCTATTAGTCAGCGACTTGTGGGGTTTCTCTATCAAACGATATATTTTTTATGACATAGCAAGCATATGAATAACTACACTAATAGGATTTCTCTGCCAACTGATGTATCGACGTATGAATAATATTATTTTATCTATAACTCAAAATGGCGGAAATCATGACCTATGGGGTTTCTCAAATAAGTGATTCATTTAAGAAAAATATTTCAAAGAACGTATCTTTCTTTAAAAATACTATACAGCAATAGACATATTTTAAATTTCAAATTAAGAAAATAATCTCTTGTTTGGTCCAATTTTATGTATTGTGATTTTGTCTACGGTTTTTGCTTAGATGTTGAAAGTAGATCTTGGATATAGAAAGTGCAGAATGCTTGTCTTCGTTTTGTGTATGGTGTGAGAAAGTTTGATTATATATCTCACTGGTACAGGACTATTGATTGGCTTAGGGTGGAGGAACGTAGAATTCTTCATTTTTGCACATTTGTGGTAATTATTATTAATAATCCTGACTCCCCCATTACGATTCGAGAGCGAGATTTTTCGTTATGATATTCATGATATACGTGTTAGATATAAGTAAATTAACCATGCCTCATCATCGGAGCGTCATGTTCCAGCTTTCTCATATAATGCTGTGAAATGTTATAATTCAATACCTACTGATATATTGCCTTTTAATGTAAATTTATTTAAAATCAAATATAAAAAATATCTTTTAAATGTACAAGGACATTCCTTTAGGTGTCTCACCCGATTGGTGATTATCTTGCTGACAATAATATAAAAACAAACCACAAATTTCTTAATGACTTTCGACAAGGAAGCCGAATTTAATGTCAAAAAATATATAGATTCACAAATTTGACACAGACGACGCCGTTATGAATTTCTTAAAATGATAACCCTCATAAATAACCACAAACGAAACGAGAGCATATAGTTACTATGTTCTTTGACCTTGAAAAGCCTATGATACGACATGGATGCACTGGATTTAAATAAATCTTCATGATTGGGGTTTCCGCGGCAACTTACCCTTATTTATTTGTTCATTTCTGTCCGGCAGAACTTTTAGAGAGGGCGGGGGACGTATCCTTGCAGCAAAAATATAGAACATGTTATTGACTCTACAGTCGATCCCACAATAGGGAAATGCTTGTTTGTTGATGACCTTTATTTATTTTTCTCGCACCTACCGTTTAGGCGACAACACGTAAGCTGGAAGCTGCAAAAAATCAAATTGTACAAAACGCTAACGGTTGGATTTAAATTCTCGAGAGAAAAATGACCCGCTTTTGCATCCCGTTCTGTATATTAACAAAGTCCTTTTTGAGTCCAAGGAATCCATGAAATTTCTTGGATTAACTTTCGTCTCCAAACTTACCTGGCAGGGACATATTAAAAACTTAGTAGTGAAAACCAAATCGATAGCGGCCAGTACATTTGAAGCGTATTATATCATTTAATGTTTGGGTATTTTTAATCAGTCTTATTTCAGTACGTTGTAAGCCCGTTAAATGATAATCAGAAATAAAAGTGGGTGTGCCTTTTATTAAATTTCACGGCGCTCGAAGCTATCGATTAGCGATTTTAATCAGATGCTCCTAACCTAATTTTAGTGACGGCACAAAACAGATAGGTGACAAGGTGACAGTTTAATGTATATTTTTATGTGAAGTGTGTGTTTAGCAGTTAAATCGCCGAAATGGAACTAAGTGACTTAGTAGAAGTGTTTGACGGTAACGATGACGAGATTATTGAATTTATACGAAATCACCGAATATACACAGTCCGAAAGAGAACCATTTCAATTTGTGGTGTGATAAGGAATTTATAAAAATATTTTGGTTGAAAAAAGACACCGTTAGGAATGTTCTTCTTCAAATAGAGGGTCATCTAAGAAGTAATATCGAACAATATGTATATTACATTTTGCTCCTAGTCCTAGAAGCTTTATGCTACATACCAGTATATCAATGTACCTGATTTGTTTTTAAAGACAAATCCCAAGAGCAAGGACTGTCGACCGTAAACATTAATTTTTATTTTTTTTTATGGAAGTAGTCCATCTCACAGTGGAGTAATATTTTATTTATGGAATAAAACACAAAGTCTGCTCCACTAATTTAATAAAATAAATTTATATTATATGCACTTAAATGTTTCGAAGGCATAAACCTTCATCCTCAGTGGGTTAATATTAAGATGTAAGTATATTATAAAGAGACCAATGACATTGTTAAATTATTAAACTGAAAGGGGAAGGAAAAAATACAATTAGACAATGTGAAAGCAACACAGGCATCATTAATAAAAGTTTAATATAGGAAGAAAAGATATTTTTATGTAATTTCGAGATTAATATTAAACCGCGATTGCAGTGAAATAAAAGCTAGAGACTTACCTTATGTTGCAGAAAAAATTTAAATTTTTATAAGAATACATATGTAACTTGAATTAATTCAATAATACATTATAACTAATAGTAATAAAAGGTTTTGTTAATAAATCTAAGTTTTAAATTTATTTTATTTTAAACTTATTATAAAACCCAACTTTAACTGGGAAATTAAAATCAAAATCAAAAGCGAAATAGGTAAAAATTTTTGTATAGCCAAAGTGTGAATGGATTATTTTATTTTTTACATTTTATTAAAAAAAACGGTCAAATCCGTCGCAATGCGACAATGTCAAAGGTTAACTATATTCAGACAAATGGAGTAACAACTAAATAAAGAGGGAAGATAGACACTATATGTTAGAAAGGGTGTGAACTAATATAAAATCTAACAACCTAAAAAAACATAGACCTCTGTTAAAGCATTATAATAAAATTATAATGGATGAGCAAGGCGAAGTTTGGACGCCGGTCACGAGAGCGAGTGAAGTGTTTATTTTGTAGTAAAAGAAAACTGTTTATAAAGGTAAATCACGTCAGGGGACTAAGATGTATGAAATACGAGGTGCCAATAACGGATAAAGGATGGTGCGGTATGACAGGGTAGTTATGAAAACCGTAATGACATAGGATAAAAATGATAGTTTAAAAAATAAGGTTATGTTATGTGTTCAAAATTCAAGAATTTAAGGGAATTGAAAAAAGATAAGCAAGTAAAGTTAATCTGATCATTAATGCAGTGTAAAGAGGGATTGTTGAGAGCCTTCTGGATTTCAAGGATCTCCAAAAGATTCATTGTAGTCCCCTTTTCACAAACATGGAGCACCTTAGTACTGGTAGGGAGATCAAATGAATGGTTAGAATTGATAACGTGATTGGCGAAAGTAGATCTGGAGTTTATATCAGTATGGTTTTAGTTCTTTTCAATGATTTTGAGATGTTCATTGACTCTGGTTATGATCTTCCTACCACCCTGGCCTATGTAACAAATATTGCAATCTGGATGAGAGCAGGATATGGAATATACACCTGACCTGTCCAAAGTGGATATCCTGTCCTTGGATTGTACTACAAAACTGCGTAAGTTCGATTGAGTTTTGAAGCTAATGTTAATATTATACGATCTGTAGATATCTTTAATTTTGTAGGATATGTTATTGAAGAACGGTAGTGAAAAATATCTCAATTGTTGTTTTTGGACTGGTAAACAAAGTTTCTTGTTAAGAGATCGAGACAGATGTTTATAATAAAGTTTATTTATGAAATATGATGGATAATGGTTATTGAATGCTATTTGTTTGATCAAATTAAGTTCGGCTATGAAGTTTTCATGGGAAAGAGGAATATTGAATAATCTATGAAAGAAACTGTTGAAGGCAGCTGTTTTATGGCTGTGTGGGTGATTTGAATGAAATGGAATGACCAGGTCAGTACTAGTTTGTTTGTGGTAAATGCCAAATTGTAATTTGTTATTTTCCTTTTGTATAAGTAGGTTTAAGAAGTGAATGGAATTATTTGACTTAATTTCCATGGTAAATTCTATAGAAGGATGTAATGTGTTGAGATAGTTGAAAAAGGATTGTAAATCTAGGGGGGACCCTGTGAATATGACAAAAGTATCATCAACATATCTGGAGAAGTGGATGACCTTCTCAAAAAGAGGATGTGTTTCAATCTGTGATTCTAAGCTTGCCAAAAATATCTCTGCTAAGAGAGGCCTAAGAGGTGAACCCATGCCTAAACCTGTTGGTTGGGAGAAAAATCTGTTTTTGAATTGGAAAAAGTTTTGTTTGAGAACAGTGTCTAATAAAAGGCAAATATTAAGGACATGATGTGTAGGGATAGAGAGATTAGAGAATAAGAGGTCTCTAACAAGTTTAATGCACTCTTCAGGAGGAATACTGGGGAATAAATTGTTTACATCAAACGAAACCAGAATAGAATGTTCCGGAATGTTAATATTCTTAAATCTGTTGGTTAATTCATATGAGTTTTTTACAGCAAACCTGCTAGAAAAGTCAGTTAAGTCTGTTAAATGGAGTTTAGCCATGATGCAAGTTTATGAGTGGGAGAACCGGAGTAGCGTACTGCCGGACGTATTGGAATGTCCTTCTTATGAATCTTAGGCAAACCGTACAAAAGTGGAGTTTGTGGATTCATGGGATATAACTTGCTCTTGTCTGTCTCAAATGTATTTAGAGTGTCATTAGTAATTGAGAGGATTTTCTTTAGATAAGTGAAAAAATTAGGAGTTGGATCGGAAGGAATAGTGGAGAAGTTGTCAGGACTCAAAAATTTTTCAACTTTGGTAATATATTGATGTCGATCTAAAAGGACCAAAGTACTGCTTTTATCGGCTCTCGATAAGACCAAATTGCAATCTGAAATCTTTCGGCGAAAGACAGCCAAAGTATTATTCCGTTTGATATTAGAACTAAGTTTGAACGCTTGTCACATAAAATCTATATTTTATCTTCTAAACAAAATAAGAAGTTTTATCACAATTCTTATACACATAACCTAAACCATACAAATAATCTTTTTAATTCCACCAATATCGACACTAGCTTTTATAATGAGGTCTGTTGTGATGATTTGGACATTACCAACATCACAAACCGTCACTTTCTAATTTCAAATTCCACGATCGAGTTTTAAATTTATCTTCCACCTCCTTGACTGATGATGAGGTGGACCTTTTGAGTCTGGGTTTAAACTACAACTTTAACTTCACCCCAACACCTTTGAACTTACAGCTTTTAGCAGTTGCATCTGAGAGAATTTTGGAGAGTGTCGGCTCGTCTTCTCAAACACATACTGTTAGATCCCAACTGACAGATGTTCTCAACAAATTTAATGACTTACAACATCCGGCTAACCTTTCTAATATCAAACGAAACAATACTTTGGCTGTCTTTCGCCGAAAGATTTCAGATTGCAATTTGGTCTTATCGAGAGCCGATAAAAGCAGTACTTTGGTCCTTTTAGATCGACATCAATATATTACCAAAGTTGAAGAATTTTTGAGTCCTGACAACTTCTTCACTATTCCTTCCGATCCAACTCCTAATTTTTTCACTTATCTAAAGAAAATCCTCTCAATTACTAATGACACTCTAAATACATTTGAGACAGACAAGAGCAAGTTATATCCCATGAATCCACAAACTCCACTTTTGTACGGTTTGCCTAAGATCGATAAGAAGGACATTCCAATACGTCCGGTAGTACGCTACTCCGGTTCTCCCACTCATAAACTTGCATCATGGGTAAACTCCATTTTAACAGACTTAACTGACTTTTCTAGCAGGTTTGCTGTAAAAAACTCATATGAATTAACCAACAGATTAAAGAATATTAACATTCCGGAACATTCTATTCTGGTTTCGTTTGATGTAAAAAATTTATTCTTCAGTATTCCTCCTGAAGAGTGCATTAAGCTTGTTAGAGACCTCTTATTCTCTAATCTCTCTATCCCCACACATCATGTCCTTAATATTTGCCTTTTATTAGACACTGTTCTCAAACAAAACTTTTTCCAATTCAATAACAGATTTTTCTCCCAACCAACAGATTTAGGCATGGGTTCACCTCTTAGTCCTCTCTTAGCAGAGATATTTTTGGCAAGCTTAGAATCACAGATTGAAACACATCCTCTTTTTGAGAAGGTCATCCACTTCTCCAGATATGTTGATGATACTATTGTCATATTCTCAGGGTCCCCCCTAGATTTACAATCCTTTTTCAACTATCTCAATACATTACATCCTTCTATAGAATTTACCATGGAAATTGAGTCAAATGATTCCATTCCCTTCTTAGACCTACTTATACAAAAGGAAAATAACAAATTACAATTTGGCATTTACCACAAACCCACTAGTACTGACCTGGTCATTCTATTTTATTCAAATCACCCACACAGCCATAAAACAGCTGCCTTCAATAGTTTCTTTCATAGATTATTCAATATTCCTCTTTCCCATGAAAACATCATAGCCGAACTTAATTTGATCAAACAAATAGCATTCAATAACCATTATCCATTATATTTCATAAATAAACTTTATTATAAACATCTGTCTCGATCTCTTAACAAGAAACTTTGTTTACCAATCCAAAAACAACAATTGAGATATTTTTCACTACCGTTCTTCAATAACATATCCTACAAAATTAAAGATATCTTCAGATCGTATGATATTAACATTAGCTTCAAAACTCAATCGAACTTACGCAGTTTTCTAGTACAATCCAAGGACAGGATATCCACTTTGGACAGGTCAGGTATATATTCCATATCCTGCTCTCATCCAGGTTGCAATATTTGTTACATAGGCCAGAGTGGTAGGAAGGTCATAACCAGAGTCAATGAACATCTCAAAATCATTGAAAAGAACAAAAACCATACTGATATAAACTCCAGATCTACTTTCGCCAATCACGTTATCAATTCTAACCATTCATTTGATCTCCCTACCAGTACTAAGGAGCTCCATGTTTGTGAAAAGGGGACTACAATGAATCTTTTGGAGATCCTTGAAATCCAGAAGGCTCTCAACAATTCCTCTTTACACTGCATTAATGATCAGATTAACTTTACTTGCTTATCTTTTTTCAATGCCCTTAAATATTTTTAACACATAACTACCCTGTCATACCGCACCATCCTTTATCCGTTATTGGTACCTCGTATTTCATACATCTTAGTCCCCTGACATGATTTACCTTTATAAACAGTTTTCTTTTACTACAAAATAAACACTTCACTCGCTCTCGTGACTGGTGTCCAAACTTCGCCTTGCTCATCCAATATAATTTTATTATAATGCTTTAACAGAGGTTCTATGTTTTTTTAGGTTTTTAGATTTTATGTTAGTTCACACCCTTTCTAACATATGGTGTCTATCTTCCCTCTTTATTTAGTTGTTACTCCATTTGTCTGAATAGAGTTAACCTTTGACATTGTCGCATTGCGACGGATTTGACCGTTTTTTTGAATAAAATATAAAAAATAAAATAATCCATTCACACTTTGGCTATACAAAAATTTTTACCTACCATTTGGTATGACTTCACCATGATGGTCGTACCCTATTTCGCTTTTGATTTTGATTTTAATTCCCCAGTTAAAGTTGGGTTTTATCATAAGTTTAAAATAAAATAAATTTAAAACTTATATTTATTAACAAAACCTTTTATTACTATTAGTTATAATGTATTATTAAATTAATTCAAGTTACATATGTATTCTTATAAAAATTAAAATTTTTTCTGCAACATAAGGTAAGTCTCTAGCTTTTATTTCACTGCAATCGCGGTTTAATATTAATCTCGAAATTACATAAAAATATCTTTTCTTCCTATATTAAACTTTTATTGATGATGCCTGTGTTGCTTTCACATTGTCTAATTGTATTTTTTCCTTCCCCTTTCAGTTTAGTAATTTAACAATGTCATTGGTCTCTTCATAATATACTTACATCTTAATATTAACCCACTGAGGATGAAGGTTTATGCCTTCGAAACATGTATGGGCATATATTATAAATTTATTTTAATAAATTAGTGGAGCAGACTTTGTGTTTTATTCCATAAATTAATTTTTATTCTGTAAAGTAAAGTTATAGTTATAAATTTTTACGTTATTTGTGATATTAATGCTTTTTGTTATAGTTATCATTAAATTGAGCCAGCTGCTGAACTGATACTGATCCTGCGGATTTATGCAACTGACCAATTTTATGTTGGCCCTGGAGATTTTGGAGGGATTCACAAAACAGCAGTCAGAATTATCAAGCGAGTTACAGGCGCACTGGTGACTTTGCAACCGAGGTTTATTATATTTACAAATACCGACGAAGCCATTACAGAAATGAAATATGGCTTTTTTAGATTGGCACAGTTCCCCAACGTAATTGGAGCTGTGGATGGTACACATATATCCATTCCCGAGGTAAGATTTTTATTATCAAAATGTGAATATTGTCAGACCTCCGTTGCCTCTCTCTTGTTTTAAGCACAACGTTTCTGTTTTCTGTTAGAGCAATTTTTAATTACCTATAAATATTTTATGTGGTAAAAACAGTTAGTTATAACGGAAATGTTGTGTTTAAAACAAAATAAAGACATTGTAAGCCTGACAAAATTTATATTTTTATTAGTCTAACCACAATTTTGTATATTTTAGGTGGTCCAAATGCAGAGGTATTTAGAAACCGAACATTCATAGAAAAGGATATTTTTCCATGAATATCCAAGTAATTTGTAATAGTAGGAATTATATTATATTTTTGGCCGGTGATGTCGTTAGCTTTGCTGACGATACAGCAGTGTTCTACCGGGCCAAAGAATGGCTTGCGCTTAGGGAGGTTGTCGAGAGAGATTTTGTCCGTGTTGTGGAATTTTTTAATGCAAGGAAATTGACAATAAATTGGGAGAAGACTTGCTATTTGCCGTTTACGTCATATGGTCGATATCTACCCGGTTATTCTTCGTTAGATGTGCAAATTGAAGGTAAGGCCAAAACAATAAGATCTGCTGAACATACTAAATATCTGGGTGTGGTTATTGATAGGCATCTTCGGTGGGACGAACATATAAAACATATTGTCAAAAAAGTAAGATTTCTTATTTGCAAGTTTAAGTTCTTTGGGAGTGTTTTTGATGTGAAGCATCTTAGGATATTGTATCACGCTCTTGTTCAGTCCCATCTGGTCTATGGTATCATAGCATGGGGTGGAGCAACGAATAATTATTTAAGTTTTTTTTTTTTTTTTTTTATGATAAGGCACAGCACTACAGGATAAATCCTTTATGGCGCTCTAGGAGCGGTGCGTGTGCGCAGGAAACGATTCACGTTGGTCTTGAATCTTTGGAGACTATACTCGTTGGGGAAGACGATCTCAGGGAGGTCGTTCCAGAGTGATGACGTTCTCCAGATGAAAGAATTTTGAAACAGTGTCGTTCGAGGGACACTAAGCTGAACCACGTACTGGTGGGCTGCAGTGGCTCGTCGTGTACTTCTACCATGCACCGCTCTGGGTGGTATTAAGCGGGCAACCTCAGTTGAACACTTGCCATGAAAATATTTGTAAAATAAGCTCAAGTCGCCAACCTGCCTTCGATGTTCAAGGCTTTCCAGGTTGTTTGTCAGACTATGGTCACCGATCAAGCGAATGGCTCTTCTTTGAATGGAATCTAGCAATCTCAGGGTATGTTTAGGAGCAGAGCCCCAAATATGCGAACAGTACTCCAGTGATGGTCGAATTTGGGCTTTATAGAGCATCAAAAGTTGTTGAGGTGTATAGAGGTTCTTTGTCCGGAAAAGTACTCCAAGCTTCTGCGAGGCTGCCTTAGCAATGGCCGCAACGTGGCCATGCCAAGACATATGACTATCCAGATTAACGCCCAATAAATGAATTGATGAAGCCAAGGGAATTGAGTGTCCCGCCATAACTATATCCGGTTCTTCAACATTAACTTTTTTAGAAAAAACTGCCGCCTGGGTCTTTTTAGCGTTAAATTCTACTTGGTTACTGTCACCCCAAGACAAAATTTCTTCCAGGTCTTTGTTGAGATGTGAGACCTCTTGCTGCCTATAGAGATGTGCATTAGCAGCCGATGTCCGAGCATCCAAAGTAAAAGTTGAAACAAGTGTGCTGTCATCAGCGAAGCTATATATAGGATTTTTAGTTTTTTCCAAAAGATCGTTAATGTATAGTAAGAAAAGGGTGGGCGACAATATAGAACCTTGAGGGACTCCGGCGTTGATGTTAAATGTGTCTGAAAGAAATCCGTCCATCGCCACTCGCAGAGAACGGTCTTTAAGAAAGCTCGACAGCCATGAACAAAATTGAACCGGCAGTCCGTATGCTCTCACTTTAGTTAGGAGCCCCTCATGCCATACTCGGTCAAAAGCCTTGGAAATGTCCAGTGCTACCGCCCGTGACTCCCCATGGTGTTCTATTGCGTTGTTCCAAACATGAGTAACATAAGCGAGAAGGTCTCCTGTTGATCTAGACTTACGGAATCCATACTGGCGGTCACTAATAATGTTGAAGCCTTCCAGGTATTTTAGTAATTTTTCGTTGATAGCCTTCTCCATAACTTTTGATATAACCGAGAGCAATGCGACTGGACGATAGTTGTTTGGCAAGGTCTTCTTGCCTTTTTTGGGTATGGGCTGGACTCTCGCAGTTTTCCAGCAAGAAGGAAATATTCCTTTTTTGTAGGATAAGTTAAAAAGCCTACAAAATACCGGTGTCAGTTCGTCAGCGCATTTCTTAATTACAATAACTGGAATATCGTCAGGACCAGAAGCCTTTTTAGTGTCGAGACTCCCCAAGATTCGCTTAACATGGCGGTGGCGAAAGACAATCTCGGGCATTCTCGATCCTACAGGGGTAATGTTCGGTGGAGTACTTCCCTGAAAATTTACCGTTGAATGTGAAGAGAATAGTTCCGCCAGTAAGTTTGCTTTTTCCTGTGCTTTGGTCGCAATGGTGCCATCAGAACGTGTTAGAGGTGGAATGGTTGACTTGGTAAAGTTCTGACTGACGGCCTTAGCTACCGACCAAAATGATTTTGAGCCGCTAGGACATTCAAGAAGTTTGTCTCTGATCCTCTGGTTGTGTGCTTCTTTGCTTTGGTTTATCGTTTGCTTGCATTGGTTTCGAGCGTTAACAAAGATGGTACGATTTTCGGCGGTAGGATTTTTACGCCATTGTCGGTAGAAATAATTTTTTGATTTAACAACTCGTTCGCAATTTTTGGTAAACCAAGGCTTGCCGTTAGAAGGGCACTTTTTTGAGAAAGGGATGAAGGCTTCCATACCAGTAAGTATAACCTCCGATATTTCTGTTGCACAGATGGATGGATCATCAGAGGTAAAACAAACGTCCCGCCAAGGAAAGGTTCGAAAATGGTCCCTTAGGTCCTCCCACTTAGCTGATGTATATTGCCATATCTTGCGTGGTTTAGGAGGCTCTTCAGCACTAATTGGTAGTTTGTTCAGTGCCGAAATAAGGTTGTGGTCAGACGTTCCTAACGGCGGCTTCACGGTGACAGTGTACAAGTCGGGGTTTGAAGTTAAGAAAAGATCCAACAAACTAGCAAAATCACCATCTCGGTCTGGAATCCGAGTTGGTTCACCCACCAGCTGGGTGAGGCCAGAGCTGATGGCAAAGAATTCGGCTTCACGACCTTGTTCGTCAGTCATGTTTGAGTATTTGAGCCAGTTGACATTATGAATGTTGAAGTCGCCAAGGATGACAACTTCGGAATTGGGATGGTGGGTTTGCAAAAAGTCGATAGTATTAGCAAGAGAGGAGAACAAGTCTCTATAATGGGTATCGCTTGGCGGCCAGTAAAGGCAGCAGATGAATTTAGTAATTCTCTGCGTTGATATTTTAAACCACATTACATCAAAGTCGTTAGGCTCGAGTGTCTCCTCTCGTTGACAAGAAATATCACTCCGGACAAAGAGACAAAGGCCAGAATTCCGCCTAAATCGGTGATGAAAGTCGTACCCAGGATATAAATAGCTAACCGTACTAATCGATGATCTGACTTTGGTTTCGGTTAGTGCAAGTACATGAGGTTTGGTAGATTGTAGATGTTGATGGACTGCATTGATGTTGGAGTTCAGTCCTCTTATATTGCAGAAGTCAATTTGGAAGTTGCTAATCTCGGGTCTTTTAACAACTCCAGTTTTCACACCATTTCCATTTAGAATATTGTTCGAAGGACCCGCATGGCTACTGGACATGGTGGATGATTGGATAATCTCGCTTGATAAGGCGCCAGGACCCGCCCCCACCCGGAGATCCGATCGGGGGGCGTTTTAAGTAAATTGGAAAAAGCACAGAAATGGTTAATTAAAATTATGTATGGCAAGCCCTATCTATATCCTACATGTACGAGGAGAGCGGTTTATTTGACATTCGTCAGCTGTTTTGTAGGGAATTGGCACTGCAGCAGTTTAAAAAAAGAAAAAACAATAATAACAACGATCGCCCAAGACATGAGTATCAAATTAGGAACAATAAAAATAAAGTTGCGGTGCCGAGGATCTGCAAGACCATAGGTCAGAGATGTCATGCTTTTCTTGGTCCTCGTTTCTATAATTGTTTACCAATGGAAATAAGAAATATAAATTCGTATTCACTATTTAAAAAAATTGTTATCCAGTTTATAAATAGCCAAACTAGGGATAGTATAGCGAGGTTCATTGACATAAAAAATGGTTAATTATGGTAATTTTGTTGAACATTTTTTGGTCTGAAACTATTATAAGGAAACACTGCTGTTTTAGATCGAATTCTAGGTCTTAAATTTTAGAGTTTTAACCATTTGGGTATAAGCTGTTTTGTGATACATTTTTATATATATGTTTGTAATTGAACTTATATCCTTCTTATATGATTTTGTACTTTTTTAAGTTTATTATCATTATTAATATTCTGTAATGTCCCACGAACAAGGTCTTCCTTTGTGGGCGTCCTGTTTATTTGTGTTCTCAAATAATATTGTAAATTGTAATGAATTGTGTAATTCTTGTATAACAAATAAACATTATTATTATTATTATATTATTATTATATCATGTGGCCTGGATCTTCCCATGGCAGTAATATTTTTAGGAATTCAGTTATTAGAGGAAGATTTGAAAGTGGGGAATTTAACAATGGAATTTTGGTAGGCGACAGTGGTTATCCATTATCTAATTATCTGATGCCGCCAATTGGCAACCATATTACTTCAGCTCAAAACCTATACAATCGAAGTCATATATCTACCAGAACAGTTATTGAGAGAACTTTTGGTATATTATTATGGAAAAGGAGAGGAGGTGATTTTAAAATTGGAGTTAAGATGTAACACAACTCTATTGCAAAGAATCATAGTTGCTTCAGCGATTGTGTATAATATTGCAGTTTTAAATAGAAATGAGCTTGATGCTGTTGAAGTGATTAGCAATGAAGATATTGTTCCTTCTCTAGATAACCTAATAAATAACCTTAATTATCATTTCTCCAAACTTATGTAAATTATTTTTAAAGACTTGCAACGATCGTACTTTCAGTACTTACTCAAAGTATTTAAATTTAACATATTGATGCAGGGAACCGTGAGGGTGTGCTTCCCTGGCGGGGGCCCGGTTTGATCAGACTGCACACTGAAACCCTTTTGCAAAGTCTTGAGGGCTGTTCGACGGTGACATAAGTAATCTTATTAATTCTTAAAGGAAATTGTATTTTATTTTGTAAGTTAATCAATGTTTACATTTCCATCTTTGACACTGTCAATTTCCCCGATGTCACTTTAGACAAGTAAGTGACATTTCAAACGTCAGAATTAAATGTTAGAAATATTAAATCTTAAAAATCACTGACAGGGATGGTGATATGGATTGAGAGAGAGAGGTAGTTTGAAATATAAAAAAAATGATAGAAAAAGTGTGGAACGCGGATTAAACGGCGCCTTACTGATAACGCCCGAAATTTAGATATTTTCTGTCCTGATAGCTCTACAAGTAACACGAAATGTGATTAAAATTTAAAGTTTTCAACTTATTCAAGTTTTATTAGCCTGAAGACATATGACACGATCGTCAAACATTCAGGGTGAGTGTGGTTCATTTAATCATATAAATTTGAATTAAATTTGAAAAAAATAACTTTAATTAAAAAAGGAATACATCTATACCGCGTGTTTCGACTACTGGGGAAAATTAATTGGGTTTTATCGTTCTAGCTAATGGTAGTAACTTGATAATGATATTTGCATAACGATAGACCAAGATCGTGGGCTTATAAGAATTAACATACCTAACTAAGGAAGAAATATTACTGGGGTTTAATGTTCAACCAATGCAAGGGGCCGTTTGAAGGACAAACAAGGTCAACACTCGTTGGGTTTTTCGTGTAACGAACTACTGGTACTGGCTTCTCTCATCATCTCCTCATCATCATTACTGCGTCTGGACCAGAGTCGTCTTCAGCCAGTAATACTACCAAGATAAGTGCTTAATTCTGTTATAGCTACGTCCTTCGTCATAAATATAGTTTGTAGTGTAGTATAGGAATAGTTCAGTAGATAAAATAATCTAATTTAACTAAATTTAACCTGATAGGGAGATTTTCGTGATACCACATAGGTATTTATTATTATAAAATTGGTACCTGGAAACTTGAAGGAAACTGTGATATAACATACCGGGTGTTGCATCGTCGAGCGGGACATAGGAAATCTCATGTAGTTTTAAATGGGGTCAATTATTGGCTTCCCTAATTATTTTAGAGAAAAATTCTATTTAGGTTTATTAAAGAGCACTAAAACCCACATTCAAAAGAATAACTTTAGATATTTTTGATGAGCCCGTTTACGGGTTATCGCCGATTTCTTTTTAACTATTTCTCCTTTTTATGGCCCCGTATTTGCGGGCACCAGTCAAGGTAAAAGATGACTGTCAAATAAAGTTGTCATTTTGAAATGTGTGCTTTATTGTTATAAAAACTCGTACATCGAAAATATTAAAGGTGTATTTATGAGTACAAATTAATCTGAATAAAACTAAAATAAAGTATCCAATTACAAGGTTAATTATGACATTTTACATGTTTCAATATTTTACTAATTAATAGGTAGGTACTATTAAATTGTTAGAACTTTAGGATTTAAGAAGATGTTCAAATATTCCTCAAAATGACAACTTTATTTGACAGTCATCTTTTACCTTGACTGGTGCCCGCAAATACGGGGCCATAAAAAGGAGAAATAGTTAAAAAGAAATCGGCGATAACCCGTAAACGGGCTCATCAAAAATATCTAAAGTTATTCTTTTGAATGTGGGTTTTAGTGCTCTTTAATAAACCTAAATAGAATTTTTCTCTAAAATAATTAGGGAAGCCAATAATTGACCCCATTTAAAATTACATGGGATTTCCTATGTCCCGCTCGACGATGCAACACCCGGTATAACATATTTTATATATAATTTGATCAATCAAATTGCGCAAGGGTTGCAATTCATTATAACCTTAACTTACTAATTTATCCTTTATACAAGGCTCATAAATTGTAAAGTGCATAACGTATATTAATAAACCCTATCAGTAACAAACAAGTGAGTCCTTATTGAACTTTGTTGTAAAATACCCCTTGGAACGTTACAACTGGCACCCGAGCTTAAATAAAATCACAGGTTCTTTGACTTTCTGGGTAGAATTGGAAGTGAAACATTGTATAAACTAGGAGTTATTAATAAGCAATTCTTGTATTTTTTTTTTTTTAATTCTTGTGCAATTGTACAAGACATTCATTGTATTGGAACTAATTATTGAATTTTTTTAGGAATATTCAGTCACAGTAAGTGGCAAATTATAAAATAAAGGAGACGAGACGGACGTACTAGTGTTGTTGGCTGAGGGTCGCAGAGTAACGCGAGCTGGAAAGACACCCTTGGTACTTGCGAGGAGCGAGGTGGTAAGACAGTTTTGATTATTAACTGGGTCTGCGGGTGCACTGGGCTTGTGCAGGGAGCACACCTTTATACGTTTAAAGAAAATTGAAATCAATAATTTATTATCAAGCAAGGTATAGTCATACCAACACATAAAGTAAAAATAAATATAAAATATCATTAATTTATGATTATAATTTTTTTTTGAGAAATCAGTCTCGCGCATATTGATCATCGCTGCAGCGACATTATTACACAACTATTTGTTTATTTATTAAATTTATTTATTTGCTACATAACTGTAGGGGAAACACTCAGCACATGGTTATATTTCCTTATACCCCTTGTATATTATTTGTGTAGATGAACATATTGGGAGTGATAGTGCAGTTAAGGTAATTATACTAGGGTAATAGTGTTGATATATATTTATTTTGTGTGGCCTTGAGCAAATTCTGGAGTGATTGTGTGAGTTAGTGTACAAGAAGTCAAGAAGATGGCAGATAATGAAAAAACAGAAATAAGTAATGAAGACGAAGCATGCGGTACACAGAAGAGGAATTTAAAAAATAGTGGGGCTATCCCAAAAACAAAAATAAATCGAAATGAGGAAAAGCATAGGAAGACTTCAAGATACGAGAAAGTAGACCGACTGAGAAGAGTGTCAGATATATCTACCACGTCCGAATTTAGAGGGTTCGAAGAACAAACACTGCAGACAACAGAGATAGACGAATCTGAAAGAGAGTTCCAAAAGCAGAAAAAACAAAATCAACACAACGAACAGCGAAGCAGAAAGTCAGTCTACGAACTGTCTGACAGTGATGATCTCTATGAGGGGACAGTCAAAAAAAATTATGAATGCAACAAAACGCTACCTATGAACGACACGGCAAGAAATTTCAGGAAAAGCCTCGACGCAATGTTCGCACGTGACGATGAACAACGCAGGACCTCACATATGCCAAGTCACCATAAGAAAGGGACGGATATGTACACAATGACACGTTATACAGACAATTCAGATTTCCTGAACCACAAACAAGGGATGCAAGGATTCAAGGCAACAACACTGTTGTTTATAGGTTACCCATAGATGCTAAGAGCATGCCGACTTATAATGGTACAAGTGGCATAAATCCAATAGAGTTTTTAAAACGGTTAGACACCTGGATAGAAGATAACCAAATACAACCTCCAGTGTATACCAGCTGGGCCAAAAGAAGCCTACGTGGCGCGGCAAAGCTATGGAACGAGCTGTTCTGTGAAGAAATTAGAATATATGCTACTTGGAAACAACATTTCCTGCAAAAGTATTGGAGTCGCAATAAGCAACAAAGTGCATTAATGGAAATTTATAATGGAAAATATTGCCAGACAGAAATTTCAGAAATGGCAACGTATTTCCTGAGAATGGTAAAGAAAATAAAGGAAATTGACCTAATTTCTATAAAGGAAGGAATAGAAATGCTGATAAACCATTTTCCACTGAACGTAGCAAGGATACTGATCAGTCTTAACCCAAAAACGGCAGAGAACATCTATGAAGTGTTGGAAAATTTCGATGACCTAGAAAATCACGCAAGACAAAGAAGATCTGCGACACCCAGAAATGAGTTTACAAGGTATCGACCAAGATATACACAGGATGAATACTTTGACAACAATTACAGAAACACAACAAGAGAGAATACTACGCACACTTCAGGAGTCAACTCACAAAACTATAACAATAGACACCAATATAAAAATGATGATTATTATAATAGAAATAAAAGTAAAACAAATGATGCCTTGCGAGAGTCACCAAACGGGTTTAGAAGATATAACAGACTGAACCAAAATGAAAAACAAGAAACTCTGCCGAGGCAAAGAGATTCAGAGAACATACAGTATGACAGAAGAAAACAAGCAGAGCTCAGCTACACACATAAGCCAAGACAGTATTCAACAAGGGAAAACACAAATAAGTATGAATACAAAACAAAATCTCAATACAATGTCAACGCCATACAATTAGACAGCACTCAAGAACAATATGACAAAGGTCCACGGGATGATGAACATAATGAGCACGAAAATTATGATTCGGAAAACTAAATAAGGTGTATTCATGTAGCTCCGATGATACACCTCACATGGACACAGGAGCTGTGTTGGCAAAAGAAAAGAGATTGGAAAGAAATAAAGAACAAGGCACAATAATATCAACAGTAGCACAAATTCATACAGCAAAAAAGCAAAATGAAGAAATGGATAAGACAATAATTTGTGATACCATGTTCATAGAAACTGAAGAAGAAGAAATTGAAGAAACAAAACATAAAATGCCAATAATTCAAGCCAAAATAGAAAATGTACCATGTACAATTCTGGTTGACACTGGATGTCAAATAACATGTATTTCAAAAGAGTTTTATGAACAGATAATGAAAAATAATGAAAACATTTTGGCACTGCCAGCTACAGGTATTGAATTACTAGGTGCTACAGGAGGAAAGAGCAAAAATGTTCTGTGCCAGGTTTACCTTAAAATGGATATTGGGCATATGGAGTATTGCCTTGTGGCATTGGTCGTAGAAAATTTAATATACAGGGTTATTTTGGGAATAGATTGGCTGTATAAGATGGAAGGAAAAATAGACTTTTGTAAAAAAAAATTGCAAATACAAAGTAATGCGATACCATTTGTACACATGAAGGAGAGCTCAGAAAGTAGCAAGGTTATGGTTATCCAAGATGAAAATAATTGGAAAATACAAGATACCATACCAAAGAATATTGAAGACATACCTGAGCAAATAAAGCATTTGGTCGCAGAATTTGAAGACATCTTTACAAATAAACCAGGAAGAACTGGAATATACACACACAAAATAAGACTCATAGACGATAAGCCATTTAAACCAAGATCATACCCTGTACCACTATGCCACAAAGAAAAAGTAACAAGAAAAATTGAAGAAATGCCAGAATGGGGCATAATAAGAAGATCAGAAACGCCGTATATATCACCAATAGTTCCAATAATAAAGAAAGATGGGACAGTTAGGATTTGTTTAGATGCACAAAGCCCAAATAAAAGGATTGACATGGACTATGAGTGCCCACTACCTACAGAACACTTATTGTATCAATATAGCCCAGCAAAATATTTCAGTACCTTAGATCTCACCAGTAGTTTTTGGCAAGTGGGTCTGTCAGAGGAATCAACTAAATATTGCGGATTTCTATTTGACAATCAAGTGTATGAATTCTTAGTCATGCCATTTGGTCTTAAAACTGCAGTAGCAGGTATGTCACGATGCATAAACATGATTTTCAAGAAACACAGCGATTTCGTGTCGTGCTACATAGACGATATATTAGTCACATCACCTTCAGAAGAAATACATTACCAACACCTACGAACAGTATTTGAAAATCTGCAGAAAGCAAGATTATCCGTGAATCTGGCAAAATGTAAATTTTTTAGAAAGGAAATTCCCTTTTTAGGACATATACTAACAGTTGATGGCATTAAAATAGACATTTCAAAACTAGATACTCTACAAAAGTACCCAAGACCAACAAACGTGAGAAAATTGCGAGGATTTCTAGTCATATGCAATTATCACAGGCGTTTTTGCCCGAAGTTCACAGAAATCTTGCAGCCATTAATATCTTTACTTAAAAAGGGACAGAAGTGGTATTGGAATAACGAGCAAGAGAATGCATTCATCACAGCCAAAGAAAATATTATTAGAGCAAGTCAATTGTATCATCCAGATCTTAATAAAGAATTTCACATAGAAACAGATGCAAGTGCAGTGGCAGTTGCCGGAAGACTTTTTCAAATTGATAACAATACGCAACATACAATAGCCTTTTACAGTAGAAAACTTACTGTGGCGGAAATGAATTATTTTACATGTGAGCGTGAATTATTGGCCATAATATCTGCTTTACTTCGATGGAAGACATTGATTATGGGCTCAAGAGTAATAATATGGAGTGATCATAAAAGCCTATCGTTCCTGCTAAATTGTCAGCTATTAAACCCACGATTAACCAGATGGTATTTGAAAATACAGAACTTTAATTTCGAAATAAAACACGTTCCTGGAAAAGAGAATGTGATAGCAGATTCATTGTCAAGAGTGCTCTATGACGACAAGGAAAATCAGAAGGACATAATTGTCGCAAGTATAGAAATATGGAATAATAGAAACTTAAAGAAAAAAATTAATAACTTAAAGGAATTGCAAAGTGCAGACAACACTATATGCAAAATTATAGACCAATTATTAACTGCAGACAATAATTTAAAGAATCAATATAAGTTGCACAATGACATACTGCATTCTGATATTATAACAAAAAAGTGGAAAACTTGTATACCAGCCGCACTTATAGAGGACATAGTGAAAGAACATCATGAACAATTCGGTCATTTTGGGGTTTGGAAGACATATAAGTCCTTATCGCAGTGTTATTACTGGAAGAACATGAGAGAGTCAGTTAAAAAAATCGTGAAGTCCTGTGAATTATGTCAGCGATCAAAAATTTTAACTCAAGCAATAAGCGGCGAAATGAAGTCAGTCATACCAAAGAATGAGAAGGATTTACTGGCTGTGGATATATTTGGCCCGCTTCCAGTCTCAGTAGCAGGGGTCAAATATATTTTTGTAGTCTTGAATGTTTTTACCAAATACATCAAATTGTATCCAATCAAGAGACCAACTGCAACAACACTTATATCTAAGCTTGAAAAAGACTATTTCCAACACATAAGAAGACCAAACAGTATACTGTCAGACAATGGTACGCAATTCCTATCAAAAAAGTGGAATATATTTTTAGAAACTAACAAAATCAGGAATCTACACTGCAGTATAAGACACCCGCAAAGTAACCCCAGTGAGAGGTCAATGCGAGAAATAGCAAGACTGCTAAGGACATACTGCCATGACAAACACACAGCTTGGGCTAGATACGTTAGCAAAGTGGAAATGATGATAAATTGTGCCATTCACGAATCCACTGGGGCAAGCCCAATTTTGTTGGAAAAAGGTATTCTGCCAGAAAATGAAATAAGAAACCTACTCGGTTTGACTACAGACCAACTAAATGTAAAATTAAACAGTGTACTAGCAAAGGAAAAATTACTCTCAAAGGCCGAGAGAAGACAAGCTAGACATAACAAGAATAGGAAATATACCACATTTAAAGTTGGACAATTGGTTTGGCTACGAAGCAACAACATATCGTCAGCGGACGATAAGGAAATGAAGAAATTATTTCTCCTCTACGAAGGCCCTTACAGAATCAAGGACATTGCAGGGCATAATGCATATATTTCACAAAATCAAAAAACTAATTCAATTCGAGGAACTTTCAATGTACTTAGTCTAAAACCATATATTTAGTGCGTGGCCAGAGAATGGTCAGGTTTAGTGGGGCTATGTAGGTGTAGGGATTAGCTTGTGACAGGTATGGACTGAGGTAGTGCATAAGAGTGAAGAGACAATTAATTTCTCAGAGCAATTTTTTTTTCCTTTCAATAAAAAACTGATTTCTCCTCTAAATTAATTAGTGGGGCTATGCAACGATCGTACTTTCAGTACTTACTCAAAGTATTTAAATTTAACATATTGATGCAGGGAACCGTGAGGGTGTGCTTCCCTGGCAGGGGCCCGGTTTGATCAGACTGCACACTGAAACCCTTTTGCAAAGTCTTGAGGGCTGTTCGACGGTGACATAAGTAAACTTATTAATTCTTAAAGGAAATTGTATTTTATTTTGTAAGTTAATCAATGTTTACATTTCCATCTTTGACACTGTCAATTTCCCCGATGTCACTTTAGACAAGTAAGTGACATTTCAAACGTCAGAATTAAATGTTAGAAATATTAAATCTTAAAAATCACTGACAGGGATGGTGATATGGATTGAGAGAGAGAGGTAGTTTGAAATATAAAAAAAATGATAGAAAAAGTGTGGAACGCGGATTAAACGGCGCCTTACTGATAACGCCCGAAATTTAGATCTTTTCTGTCCTGATAGCTCTACAAGTAACACGAAATGTGATTAAAATTTAAAGTTTTCAACTTATTCAAGTTTTATTAGCCTGAAGACATATGACACGATCGTCAAACATTCAGGGTGAGTGTGGTTTATTTATACATATAAATTTGAATTAAATTTGAAAAAAAATAACTTTAATTAAAAAAGGAATACATCTATACCGCGTGTTTCGACTACTGGGGAAAATTAATTGGGTTTTATCGTTCTAGCTAATGGTAGTAACTTGATAATGATATTTGCATAACGATAGACCAAGATCGTGGGCTTATAAGAATTAACATACCTAACTAAGGAAGAAATATTACTGGGGTTTAATGTTCAACCAATGCAAGGGGCCGTTTGAAGGACAAACAAGGTCAGCACTCGTTGGGTTTTTCGTGTAACGAACTACTGGTACTGGCTTCTCTCATCATCATTACTGCGTCTGGACCAGAGTCGTCTTCAGCCAGTAATACTACCAAGATAAGTGCTTAATTCTGTTATAGCTACGTCCTTCGTCATAAATATAGTTTTTCTACGAGTGACCGCAAAGAAGCTACTTTGCGCACACTTTTGCATACGCAAAGTAGCACTTTCCCGCACACTGTGCGGGAAATTTTTTTTCCCGCACACTTATTTTAAAGCAAAATTACCATATTATAGACGCGTTTCTTTCTTATATTTTATAATTTTTTTAGATATTTATACAAAAATATTGTAACAAGACAAAGTTGACAGGTGGTTTATGTGTTGCCTTATAAACTATACCGAAGTATTGTGCCGTGCGGCTCAAAATTTTTTTGAAATCTGCATTATTATATTTTCCTCTAATTTTGTTCAAGTTAAAAAAAATCAAGTATTTTTGTGTCAAATGCGGTTTGTTCCCTTAGCAACCAAAATACATTGTCATACAACGCTTTCATGTCAGTTTAGAGGTCTTTTTCAAAATTTTCACTAGCATTTTCACCTATTTAAAATAAAAAAAACTGTTTTAAAAATGGATATCACTGAAGAAGAACTTCCAGAAGATGTCCTAGAAGCCGCCAACATGGCTAGTTTGCAATTGCTGCCTGCCAAATCGCGAGAAAAATACGAGAAACAGTACGAGTTGTTTTCCAAATGGTGCGAACAAAGGGGGATATAGTTGTTTTTGATGTCAATAAAAATTTAAAATTAAAAAAATATATAGTTATTTCACTCGTAGAAAATAGCTATTTTCCTAACAAGTGCAGAAAATCGATTTTTCCGCACGCAAATGCCGTTGACAGCACGACGCGTAGCGGAGTGGTGTCAAGCATTTAAGTGCGGAAAAATAGGTTTCTGCACGTGTTAGGAACAATAGTTTTTCTACTAGCGTGAGGAATCAACAACTGGTTATATACACCATAGCAACTAAGATATTTCAAAGGTAATATGATGAACAGTGACTTCAAATCGTACAGCATTTAATTTAATTAAATTTAATTTCAAAATATAACAGTGCGGAAAAATCTTTGCCGCACGGTGCGGAAAAGTGGATTTTCCGCACTAAAACATGTGCGGAAAATGCGTTTTTCCGCACGCTAGTAGAAAAAATATTGTTCCTAACACGTGCGCAAAGTAGTTTTCCCGCACTTAAAGCTTATCCGAACTCCGCTTCGCGTCGTTCGTCTAACTGCTTTCGCGTGCGGGAAAACATAACTTTGCGCACTGAATAGGAAAACTACTATTGTAGTGTAGTATAGGAATAGTTCAGTAGATAAAATAATCTAATTTAACTAAATTTAACCTGATAGGGAGATTTTCGTGATACCACATAGGTATTTAATATTATAAAATTGGTACCTGGAAACTTGAAGGAAAATGTGATATAACATATAACATATTTAACATATTTTATATATAATTTGATCAATTAAATTGCGCAAGGGTTGCAATTCATTATAACCTTAACTTACTAATTTATCCTTTATACAAGGCTCATAAATTGTAAAGTGCATAACGTATATTAATAAACCCTATCAGTAACAAACAAGTGAGTCCTTATTGAACTTTGTTGTAAAATACCCCTTGGAACGTTACAGACTATTGTAGTGTATTTCAAGGCTTGTGTATACAGACGGTGCACTAAGTAAAGTGACAGCAACTTTAGGATTTTAAATGAATTGCCCTCTATATTATTTTATGTTTAGAATCTTTATATTTTATTATTTTTAGCATCCTTAGTGGAATGCCCATTGAAAACAATCTCTCTCTAGATGATGTTTATGTCTGCTTAAAATCTTTTATAAAAGATAAATGGGACAATCGCTGGAAAAACTACAGCAGAACATCACCTACAAGGTATTCGCTACTTGTTGAAAGTATCCCTAATAATTACTGGCATAAAAACCTAACTATTTCAAGACGCTTTATTACCACAATTATTCGCCTAAAATTGGGACATGCTTGCTACCCAGCACATCTATATAAGATCCGTATTTTACCCTCTGATAAATGTGACTTGTGCCAAGAGCCCTGACAGACCTCAGTGGCGTGAAGCGTGTGTCCTTGTTTATGTGTTTACTTCTTTTCAATATTAATATTATTTGAAATATTAAAAAATTTTACTGTGAGACTGGCTGTATGGCTTTTATGCCAATTAAAAAAAAAAAAAAAACAACAACAACAACAACAACTTTTCTTATTATTTCTCTATACCTATCTTATGCCATTTTCGAGATATTAACTATTATCCTGTTTTTTTTCGAAAAATGTGATCTCTACAAATGCTTATATAGTTCTGAGATTGGTTAATTTCATATTTGACCGCAGAGAATGTTCACTATTTGTATTTATAGAAAACAATCTTAACCAGTAACATTATATATCAAATAAATAGTCGTAAGGTACCTATGCATAAAAACACAGTAAAATTTTTATTTTATTCAAACATGAATACAAGTAGACACTATTTACCAAATTCACAATACATATTATCATATAAGATATATCATTTGGTGTGCACTCATTATTTAAACTAATTTTTAAAAATGTATCTTATCTAAACATGGAACCTATGTATGTAAAAGCTTTTTGTATGTGTTAACAACTTAAGACATATCAAAATCAAAGAATGATACAAAATTAAAATAAATAATTTTGTAAGTTGGTCTTCCATTTAAAACCTATACAGGGTGATTTACGGTGGATGAAATATTAGACATTTATGGTGAACCAGTCAGTGGGTTGCTCCAAAAAAATTGTTTTTCCACTATCTGCAGCATCTGCTATTAGAAAGTACTAGAAGTTCGTCACAAACGTATAATTTTACATCTACCGTGAATCAGCCTGTATAGTTATACCCACAGTAAAGAAAGATTTAAACAAGCATATCAAACTGTATTATAATTTTATTTAGTGGCACTGAGTCCAATTATATTTTTGATTTAATTCGCATTTTAAAATATCAATTTGTAGTTTTTATTTAAACTCTTTTAAACTGAGCGTGGACGCCTGTCTTTTCATTTCTTCTTTTATAGCCGCTAATTGGTCTTCTTTTAATTTTAATTCTATATATTTTTTTCTTTAATTGCCATTCTTGTTTTTTAGTTTCTTCTTCACCTATTTTTATTCTGTATTCCACTTCAAAGCTTTTTTTTTAATTAAAGCAAGCTCATTTTTTTTCTGAAAGACTTTCTTCACTTGTAATAGTTCTCTTGCGTTTTAAATTCAATCCTGACTTTAGCTAAAAATTATAGTTCTATTGTTATCAATAATATTGACTAGCCTGATAAAAACTAAAAACTTCTATAGTAACAGAAGTGTAATTATAATGTTAACCAAGCAAAAATGGAACTACCCAGTTAGCTATAAATTATATTTATAATTGTATCATACACAATAGGCTCCAATAAAACCATAATTTTTTCTTTTCTTTTATGATAAGGTACAGCACAGCAGAATTAATACTTTATGGCACTCTGCGAGCGGTGCGTGTGCACAGGAAACGATTCACAATATTAACTAGACCTTTCTTGCTAGAATGTGATATTATGATTTGAATAACTATAGCTACGTATTAAAATAAACTAATATTCATAGTTGTTCTAAATATTTTCTTGTTAAAATATTCTCTATTTTCCTAAGACCTAACCTAACAATACCTACCTAGGTATGTATATCAAACTTATTCAAAGCATAAAGTGGGCTTAGATTACTTTAGATACTCACTGTCATTAGTTTGTTAGGAGTCGGTGCTATTGATACACATGCTGTTTTTTCAACAATAATTTTGTTTCTAACATTTCTGGAACTATTCAAATCATTATCTGTAAATACTGAGCCGAAGTTTTTTTCCCTTGCTTCTTTTATATGCTTATAATAATAATTTCTCATTTAAAAGCACAAATTTATCAATTATTTCAACATACAATCAGCCCTATGATCAAACTCACAAGTTAACGCGAGCCGTTAATTTCAAAATTAAAGTAAGTGGGTTAAAATCCAATGCTATTTTCCATTTTGGTATGATGCAACAACAGTTAACGGTCGTGTTAACTCTCGATTTCGTCATCCTAAACAGGAGTGACGAAATCCTTAAAGTAAGTACTTTACCATATTTGAGCCAATCAGGGACGAGTTCGGTTGTCAATCGCGGAAATTTTAAAGCTGGGTTTTATTCACATATTTGTTGATTTTGGGCGATTTTTGCTTCAAAAATTAGTAATCGAAGAGTTTTTGGTGAAAAATCCAACGTTTGTTAGATGTATTAGCTCGTTTTTTATAAAGAAATGGAAATATATTTATAACGGTAAGTTAAAAACACAATTTTAAGTACATTGTTGGTATCGATTTTTACAAAGGATTTTACTTTCAGATTATTTTACTTTAAAAATCTTGAAATTACTAAACAAAGTTGATTTGATTTGATTAACAACTCCCTTATAGTGACTTTTATACCTTTTAGATCATAACAAAATATGAGAGGAGAGAATTTCGAGGAGATTTCCTTCTATTTACCTAAATCCGTACCATCTACTGAATTACACGTAGAAGTGAATAAAATATAAGACTTATACCATTTTCTAATATTTATTGAAGCCTTCAAATAGTTTCCTATAATTTACAAGCTGAAAAATACATGATGTTACACAGTTTAATTCAGCTTTGGCAACAATTTATACCTAATAGAGGTAAGTTTTTAAAGTAGGTAGCTAGATACTAGATAATTATTAAAACCTGGATCAACCAAGTATTGTTTCGTACAAATTACACAACTTGTGTCGTATTTATAGATCTTTTAGTAATGTTTATAAAAAAATAAACCAATAGGGTCACAATTCAAAAGCCCAGGTAGGGATACAAAAGTGAGAGTAAGGGCTTTGTCCCTTGGTATTCGTTGGGCTTTGATCCATTTTCCTAAAATATTTACAACAGCTTTAAAGTTAGAAATAGAATAGAGAGTAGATAATTTTGTTGTTTACTTACCTAAGTGCTTGTAAAAATATATCATAAGGTAAGGATTCAGGTTAGTTATCCTTACTATCCTATGCAGAGCATTCCTTTCTTTATTTTTAATAAAAATATCAACATTCTATCTTATTAAACCTTTTTTTTACCATTTTATTAATAATTTTATTAGATCGAGATGATGTCTACTAGTATTAAAAAAACATTCAGACCTATTTTTATACCTACCAGTATCCTAACAAAGAACATATGCACCTGTAAAATTCAGAAACTAAAATATTACTATCGAGGAATGGTAGCCTAGAGCAAAGTTAATACTAAAAATATTTGAATAAGTTCGAATGTTATTTTACTATTTTTTGTACGTAGGGAAATGAGGCAGAAGCAGCTGGATGCAATACGAAGAACTAGTATAGAATGGGCAAGATTAGAAATTGAGATGTAGAACGAAAGAATGCCAATGAAATTGAATTTAAAAATACCTGAAATATTCTGAGGTTCAAAAATTATTAAAGCAATCAGTGTCAGAAACATGGACAATGGATAAACTTCAGACAGTAAAGTCGCGACAGGAACAGGGTACAGCCATATTTATAATAAAAATATTAAATTATAGAAATGACTTTTAGATAACTTTAGGTATACTAAAATTCTAAAAGAATCGCCTAACATAACAGCATTGTTTAAAAACATCACTCTTTTTATATTTCCTGTATGAAAGTATCTCTGAGACTTCCTTAAAATTTTATTGCAAAAACAGTAGGTATAGTATTTTTCGATTTAGAAAGAAGTTAGTTGAGGTTGCATTTTTATGGCATGTATCACATTCTAGTTACTTTTATTTTAGGTGTAGATGTGTGTTGATTCAGGACCGGATTTAATATACATTTTTTTTATATTAATTAAAATGCGGCGAGGTCAGTAACGAACAAGGTCAACTCTAAACTATTAAAAACATGTTAAGGGGTTTTAAAATATTAATTGGTTAAATTACCACGTTTTTCCGGAGGTACAGGGAACAGTACTTATGATTTCCTGATCGAAAATTTTCTAGTTTTTACACTAACTTTAATATTACACAAAGAAACTGTCTCAAAACATCACCAAAAAGATTAAACAATCAAGGTTACAGTTTTATAATAATTAACAAATAATAAATAAAATACGCTCGAATACGATTTTGTTTTTAACAAGTTTCTTTTGAGTTTTGGGTTACTTTTTTTAGTAAGCAGAAAGTGACACATATAAAATTCTAACGTTAACTAACTTTTCTTTAAACTGAAAAATATTATAGCTTTGTCGTGAAACCAAAATACAAAAAAAATTTAGCAAGTTCTTGATACGATATTATTTTAGTCTTGACAATCGTGTTGAATATTATTAGCAGTACCTACCAGATTTTGTGAAAATTGTAAATGTGATTTTGCTCGCTAATAAATAAATAAGTAACAACGAAAATAGTTTATATAATTGTTTTATTAAATTAATATCTAAAATTACAGAAGTAACTTAATTGTTAAACCATATTTACATTTTATAATGTAAAATTACAACTGGAAGCAGCAAACTAGCGTCATGTCTCATGGCTTTGTGTTTCATGTGGTGGGGTTTTCTCTATCTACTGCAACTAGATATTCCAAAAACCTAAAATTGTTAACAGCTTTTTGCAAATAATTTTTTACCTAGCTACAGGGCATCCTGGAATGTCACTTCTGAAGTTTCCCATTTGACAAACCTACTTTTATGATTGCTCAAAAAAGGTTTTTTGAATGAGAATTTTGGAATGAAATTCAAAAATAAATCACGTTTATTTTAACATATTTTTAAATTGTATAGTAATTATCACCATGGCAGAAAGCAAAAACTAAAATTTCTACACATTACCAACGTCGAATAATATACTATGTAGTTTATAGTAGATGAAAGCGAGACCTTTTATGAAGGGTTAACTACAGCCAATTAATGATAAGCCTTAGCACTTTTTTTTTTATCAATTTTAAGTTTACACTTGCAAACGATTAGGTCAGGTTAGTCAACCGAAACGTTGTGTACAAATCAAAATAAAACGAAAAAAGATTCGACAAATTTCGACCTTTGTCATTTCATCTTTAAAATAATCTTAAAGATTTTACCTATTTCTAAATGACCGCAAATTAAAATTGTCAAATGCTGCCTGCTAAAGGACACAAATAGACAACCAAATACGAACAGTTTAAAACGTAGTGTTCAAAAATTCTACATACAGTTTAAAATGTAAAGTGTAAAAATTCCACAAACAGTTCAAAATGTAGTTTCCAAATTTTACAAACAGTTTAAAATGTAAAGTATAAAAATTCCACAAATAGTTTAAAATGTACACCTTCCAAAATCTACAAACATTTTAAAATGTAAAGTGTGAACATTCGACAAACAGTTTAAAATATAAAGTTAAAAACTATTTCACACTATTATAGAGCGTTATAGATGAGCAGCGAGGTAACACTGTTTTTAAACCCATAAAGTGGTAGTTGTTTTATATTATTAGGCAACTTGTTAAAAATTTGGATGACAGTAGAATCTGGTCTTCTTTGACACTTCCTCAGTCAGCAATATGTTGAAACCAAAACATCTTTGCTCCTGGTTTCATACTCATGCACGTCTCTATGCCTTGTAAGAGATTGTTCATTCTTTTTGACATGTAACAGGCACTCTAATATGTACTGAGATAGAAAAGTGGAAATTCCTAGCTGTATGAATGCCTATCTGAAGTTGTTTTTTCTCCAGCCTAGTCCTAGAGTTATTCAAACTACTATCCTCTGCAGACCAAAAACTTGCGCTGACTGGCTTGCACAGCCTCATGTCAAGACTGCATAGGACATCACTGAGTGGAAGATGGCAAATATATAACATCCTCATTGTAACCTCTGACACACACATATAGAGACTGCAAAACAAATACTCCCCCGAAGCCTGCCAACTACATCGTCTACATGATGGTCCCATTTAAACTTGCGGTCCAGTTGGACACCCAGAAAATGGACCTTTTTCAAGTTGCCCCTAACATTGATATCGTCCCGAAGTGCAAAGATTATTTTAATTGTTTTGTCCACTAGCACCAAACCAGTCAGATTAATTATTTATTAAATATTCAGCCATATAAATTTACAATGTAAACTGCTGACAACGTCAAGAATTCAACAATTAGAGATCTAAAGTGATAGGTCATAAGGCGTTTAGAGGATAATGTTATGGTATTCACGTATGTCGTAAAAATTGTTTTCAAGAAGATAGCACTTAACTTTTTTTAAAACTTTTTTACTTGAGAAATTTCTCTAAGGGACTCTGGTAGTGCAATTAATAATCTGCTGCAACAGCAGAAAGGGCTTTTCCGATATGATGATGTTTTGTAGCCTGAAATATAGATTTTATTTGAGTTTCTAGTGTTATATCTGAAGTATATTAAAACTTGTAGGAGTGTTTTTTAACAAACATCAGCGCACTAAGAATCAGAATACCAGGAAGTGTGAGAATCTAAGGCTGTGGAAAGGTTTCTTTGCATGACTCAAGTGGGCTTAAGGAGTAGATTTTACGAAAAAAAATTTTTTGAAAAATAAATAATCTTTGAAGTTCTAAGTAGTTTGTCCTCAGTAAAGCACAAGAAGAGTTAAGTGGCTGTAGGGCAAAGAATAATATATAATTAACAATTGTTTGGGGTTCATAAAGGTTCTTAAGTTGACAAAAGCATAATAAGCAGTTTAGTTTTGCAGCAACATTGTCTACATGGGCTGTTTACTTTAATTGTGAGTCTAGGTGAAGACCCAGAAACTTGCATTGTTCTACTCTTGTAATAGAATTATTATTTAATTTTAAGTATAAATCAGGAACCTGTCGCTTTTTATAGAATTTCATGTAATGGGGTTTATTTGTATTAACAACTAGATGATTTGTTTGGCACCAAACAGACAATCTAAGCAGAATTGTATAAGTTATTTCAAGTAGTTGATTAAGTGTAGAAGCAGGTATGACTACTGTTGCATCATTTTTTCAAATCGTTTATAAATAATGCAAAAAGCAAGGGAGAGATTACGCCTCCTTAGGGAACGCCCTATCTGATATTTAGTTTCTCCGAATAGGAGCCCTAAAGTTTTACTCTTATTTGGCGATTAGAGAAAAATGATTCCAGCCAGTCAGAAATATTACCACGTATTCCCATAGCATGCAACTTTCTGAGCAAGATGGCAGTGTCGACGCAGTCAAACGCTCGAGTTGAATCGAAAAATAGAGCTATAGTATAGTAATTAGAATCTATGGTTGTATAAATATATTCCAAGAGATCGTAAGCAGCTATGCTAGTAGAGAAGTTTGAGCATTACTAATAAAAAATTAGGTAGGTACTATATTTTAAGACAGGACCTATCTTCACATTATTAGATAATGATCCTTTTATAGTGAATAATCTCTTGAGTTATCTGTCTAGTCGAAAAGCATCTCATACCATAATCTTTTTTTTTCTAAGTGAGTTTTCTGACACAAGTTGTTCTCAATTTCTGTTAAGCAGATAAAATATTGAGTACTTTAATTTTCATGCAGCAATCACATTCTACTGATGTTAATACATAAGTGTAAGCCGGACTACAAATACAAATACTAATAATCTTTATTTCCAATAGGAGCCCTAAAGTAATTAAAAGTATATTTAATATGAAGTAGTAGGTAAATACATATAATTGTTTAATAACTAACCTCTTTAGTTATCAAATATTTTCTTTTACCATTTTCTTGGTGAAAACTTGTCACAGTTACCAATTGAAATAAACTTTGTTTCGTGTCTGTGTTCTTTACTGGTTAATACTTTCATTCCAATCCATATTATAAAAAAAACAGCTGTAATAATGTAAATATGTAAACAAGCATTCAATTGAAATATAGAAATAGGTACTTACGACATAAAATAATGTATCTCGAACGCACACTAAAACTTATACTGTTAACCCATCGGAGATTAAAAAAGCACAGAACTTTAAAAACTTATAAAAGTAGTAATAGCAGTAATAGCCCGGGGCCCACCTTTCAAAATATACGGATCTCTAAAATCTATACTATTTTCAGGTTAAGAATTCTGACACTTAATTCTAACAATCACATCCGATAACTTAACGGCTCAGCTGTTTCTCAACCACAGTGAAAAATCAACAAGTAGGCTGTTTTCGGTTGTTGTCATTGAAGCACTCACGTTAAAAGTTAAAGTGAGCATTTGATTATAGGACTGAATAAAAGCATAAGCATATTTATATAGGTAGCGGATTTTTTGCGATAATATCCATTTTTTTAGTATTACAACAGGTAATTAAAATTTAGTATGCAAAGTATATTGTACTTCTATAAGTTTTACCTGGTTGCATTTTCTTATTAACTTGGATTAGCTCACTTTGGCAGTAGCTATAGAAATTTTAAAGCAGGACACAAATTGTAAGTCCTGCAAATGTGCAGAAATTTTGACCAGTGCGACCAGAACTTACGTTGTATTCTACCTTAGTATTATCATTGATATCTATAACAAGGTTTTTACCCTCTGCTTCACGTAATCTATACAAAAAAATTGAAGATAATTTTCTTTTTTAAATTTCTTTTTAAGTTTTCATATTTCAGTTTTTGAGACACATCCCCTAACGTTACCCTATTTTGGGCGGAAAAGTTGTCATACATTTTTTTTCCAAGGATCTTGCTTCTCTCTTGTAGTAACACAGCTCGTTTGTTTGTTCTATAACATTTTCAAATAAGGTATAATGCATGTCATTAATAAATTAATTTCCACTGGTGAAAAATTCAAACTCCTTTTCTTTTTTTCTTCCATTTTCTTCCAAAAAAGTTGTAAATATTTCCCAACTATACACAATTTTCACAGCACAACACATAACATAAATCACATAATCCTGACTTGTGACATAAATTTATTAAATACATTAGGTAGGTTAGGTCGAATAAAAGCCTTTAAAATAGTGGTATTTGACTCGTGGGCTGGGTTTAAATATAAATGCCATTGTTTCGATAAAATAAGAGCTGATTAACTAACCGCGATGTACGACGAGGTCCATAGTACCTAAATTAAGTTAATCAGAATATTTAGCCCTGGTTAGAATTTGATACCCTGTTACATAATCAAGATTTTAATCAGAACAAAAAGTACCGGCCCTAAATATCGTAAAATGGTTAGCAAATATAAAATGTAGTGCTAACTCCGACAATTCTCTCATCAACTCGAGAATCTGTTTTAAAGCTTATTGAACCACTACGGCACGCGGAGATTCCATATTCAATCCTTCCCCACCATCACTATAATAGTAAGCATATGCGTGGAGTCGGGATTGCCTCCAGTAAGACAACGCCGTTAGAAACTAATGGCAAATCATGTATCTAATATTCTGGTCCAACCAGAACATGAAAACTTTAAAATATTATTTCAAAATCATGAGAATTATATCCACATACCTACCATTACTAGGCCGGTGAGATTATATGAATTAATATCACAAGTAAAATGGGGTAACGAAACACCTTACCAAACAAAAGCAGGTAGATTGCTCTACAAATGACTATCTGAGATGATCTTACAGCACCTCCTAATAATAGTAAAAAATCCTACAAAATTATCTAGAAGCGACAGTCCTCTATACAGATGACTCCGAAACGAATACAGTCGTCGGTGGTCCGCTTGTGACAGACAACACTACATATACTTCTGGTTGCTCTCTGGAAAGCTCTTCGATTTTGTGATATTGTCGTTAAAACATATAATACTGTAATTGTTTCCGATTTCCTTAGTGCCCTTCATGCTATATTAGACCCCTTCACTGACGATCCCCACTTACAAGGAATAATGCCGTATATTCAAATACGACAGATATCAAAAAGTGACATATGTGACGCCATTTTTAATTTCTTATTGACAACCCTCATCGATAACCATACGAGTGAATTGCATTTTGCGATTCGATTTTAAAAACATATAGTTATTAATATTTATGTTCAACTGTTTCGGAAATACGGGGGTTCCTAAATTGCCTTTATCGATTTTGTCTTTTGAGTGTCCTACCACTTTAATAAATCGACCGTTTAAGCTGAAACCTTAATTTTTTTCACAGTAACGTATACCAGTTAGGAATGGTATATAAAGCCCTAACACACGCATATCTATTAAAAAGTCGACAACCAATATGCGATAAACCGCTTACGGTGAACTACATTATTTGTAGCTATCCGGAATATAGAAACCTAAGGCACGCTTTTAATATTTCGAACAACTTAAGGAACAATTTCTGCGAAACGTCTGATTAACTCTCTTAAAGCAGCCAATTGGATGTTTGGATTTATACAGTAACTTTGACTATCTAGTATAGTTCATTTCTTCTTCTCTCTTTGTTTGTATGACTCGTAGAGTTTTAAGAACGGTCACTCTTTCCTAATATGAACCACGGCCTGGTTGGTCGGCAAGGTGCTAATAACCATAGTAGTCGATGCACCTTGAACACAAAAGAGTTAATATTAATAATTACGTCCCTATCTCAACTACCACATGTGGCTATTACTTACCTGATGTAAACTGGCAGCTGGGAGATTTGGAGCAACTTATGATACAATTGAATGTCCCTTTTTTGTTAATAGGAGACTTGAATTGCTTGAAAAGTTCTTGATGATCTATATGATAACACTCCAAATCGTTATAATATCTATCGATAATCCCAAAACTCTAGGAAGACTTCCCTTTAAAGTTTCTAATAAACAAAGCTCAATAGTCGGTTTCTGAACAAGCCCTTTAACTTCCGGAGAATCGAAAAACGCTCGATATATTTATTGCACCCACTCAGCATATTTAAGTTGACGTGGCTAAAAACTTCAGGCATGGTTTGGATTCTTTTAGCCGCAGCGAAACTTCTAGCCACCAAATCTTCTTCTGACCCGACTGGAGTTTCATAAGCGAGACTTTTTATATACCCCCAAAGAAAAAAATCTAAAGGTGTTAGGTCTAGGGAACGCGCTGGCCAGGTGGCAGGGCCTTTATCTTCTAAAATTTTTATTTATGTGCTCGCGGATAAGAAGTGAAAAATGAGCTGGCGCTCCATCATGCTGGAACCATAAGTTCTGTCGTATATTTAGGGGCAGATCATGTAGCCATTCTGGTAACACATTTCTTAAAAAAATTAATATAAATAGTACCAGTTAAACGAGGAGGCAACATGATCGCTCCAATTAACCGTTCTCCAACAATGCCGGCCCACATGCTGACCGAAAACCTATGTAGATACCTCCTTATGTGAACACTTTGAGGGTTTTTCTTAGCCCACACATGACTATTTCGTGAATTAAAAAATGCCTCCTTTTGTAAACACAGCCTCGTCAGTAAAAAGTACATATTTTGGAAATTAAGGTTCTTCTGTACACCGATCAAGAAACCACTGGTAAAATTCTACTCGGGGCATAAAATTATTTGGTCTCAATGCTTGCACTTTTTGAAGACGGTGGGGACGAAGAAGCTGTTTACGAACAACCTCCCATACATGACTTGCATGCATGGCATCTGCGACTACTCGGGTACTTACAAAAGGATTATTTTTAAATCGCCGAGGCACTTCTTCCTCAAAATCCGGAGTTCGCATGGTCCTTTGCGCCATTATCCAACCGTTTAATTTTTACGGAGCTGAGATTAAGCATGAAGAACTAGAACTTTAGGGAGTTTCAGGGCTGTTTCAAGGTGATCACACTTCTTGCGGATTCCTAGCTGCCCGAACACCAACCCATTGACTCTTTATTGACAATTCGTAACGTTTGTGCTATTTTTCTCTTGCAATTATAACGACTGTCGTTAATATTAAGCTTATTACTTATATACAGGATATCCTAAGAGGTATGGTCAATAAATAGGTATCGATTAGATTGGATAAAAATATAGGGTTACATGACAATTTTATCCAATGTTCTCTTATTACCGAGCTACAGTCTGCCAAATGAGGGTTTTTCCTTGAAGACTGTAGCTTGATAATGGGTGACATATGACAGAATGTTTCATAACCCTATTTTGATCCGATCCACTCGACCCTTAATTATTGATCATACCTGTTATATCACTAAAACTCCAGTTAACTTTTTAAAGAAAATTATAACTTTATTAATACAAACTTATCAGCTACAAAATTGGCATAGTAACGCCTCTAATCTTATACTAACTTATCTAACATTTTTAGAAGGTATTTATATCAAATATTCCGCAGTATCGGCAGGGTTCACACGCTAAACATCACGTTTTGCAATCATGCTGCCGCTGCTTCTTGAAATACACGGATCAAGTTGCTAACGCGAAAGAGAACAAGCGCTTGATGCAAATATTTCTAAGTTCGTTATTAAATCGCATATAACATACCTTTTATTGGTCGTTGGCTAGTTGTATTGAGTGTACCTTTGGGATATATTTTTGTTTGGTGTTTGTTAATTGAATACACAGCGAGGGTACTAATATAATTTTATTAATTTGCTGTGGGTGTTTGTATTATTGAATTACCAATATTACTGTATAAGACAATACCAGTTACTTTTTGTTTGGTTTAGCAATTTTAAGATTAATTTCAGTAGGTATCTATTTATTACTTTTTCGTCTAATAAGGATATTACTTTTTGAGACTTTTTTGCTGTAATAATGTGCACGGTAATATGCTTTTTCCTTTTCTTCTGTGCATAATTAAGCACATGTCCCTATTGATAAATTTAAATATATTTTTTATTAAAATCAATATTTTCGTTTTATTTCTTTTTGTCAATGTGTTAGGTAAGTACCCACTAATATTTTACACTTTTAGGATACTATTTTCATGTTCTGGAAACCTTATAGCCAAATAAGACTAAGGTAACCGCAAGTAACGTAAATCTGAAAGGTTAAACATGTTAATAAAAAATCACACGAGAACCGGAATTTAAAATGAACATTCTTCAGCATTGAAAGGATCTACCAACATGGTAGACCCAATAAACAAAAGTAGAACGTTCTTGAAAAGGCAAAAGTAATGACCAGAGTCGATTTCGACAATCGGCTTGAACAAAAAATGGGCTTCTTTAATATAACCTTAAGAAAAATGTCACGTTACCTTGTTCCTTTATAAAAAAAAATCTCTGCACGTTAATAATGCCCTGTTCATTCACCAATCCAGATCATTAGATTCGGGGCATCTCAATGGATCCCTCCACCGAGCGGAACCGAATACACCCGATTAGGCCCGGTGGACATTAGACTCCATGGAGCCATCTCGTTGATTTGATACAGAGTTAAAAAAAAGTCATGTAAAAATTCAAATTAAGCCAATTTTTCATACTAATGAAACACTATAGCCATGCTACAGTAATATTTTGTAGGGATATTGAGGATATTTAGTTTGTTTAGGCAAGGTGTCCTTAATTGATGTACGTACCTATTTATGTATATATTCTTCGTATTCATTTTTTTCTGGTTATAATTAAATAGTAATTAGAATTCAGGATTGTTTAAAATAAGATTTTCTACGTAAGAAATTATGTGATGAAGAAGATATTTTGTTGTGCATGCTTTTTATAGATTTTCTTAATCGTATCGACGCTTAATCGTATTACTGTCTTGATTTCGTACGGGGTGTAATATTGAATTATTTTTATTATTATGAACGTTTGCAATTATTTTATACTACTCGAGTTATTGAATGTTTGGAAATAAAAAAAAATTTCAGATTTTATCATATATTTTGAATACGGGATTGTTTAGGTAAAGTAATATATATCGGGTAACTAGCTTTATTTGATTATTATTATTATTATTACTATTTATATATTTATTATTTACTGGATATTTTCCGCAAAAATTATATCTTACTTAACAAGAAATTATAATTAGGCATAAATAGAAACATAAAACAAAACTCGATCTTATAGATGAAAAACATATAAGTTGCACACGAAAATAAAAATCTTCATTCGATTATTTTTTGAAAATATATTGTTAATTAATTATAATGCTCAAAATTATAAATAATAGACGTCTATGCTTTCAATAATTATTCATATATTCAAACTATGTGTGGCCGTAGGCCTCGCACGATTAAGCAAAAAACAGAATAGGGTATTTAATTTTTATAGATAAAAAATATTTTTGAAATTTAAAAACCTTAACTACCTATATAAAATATTTAGATTTTTTTTGCATTTTTTTGTTTAAAAAATTTAAATAATATCCGCACACATCTTTGCATTATTTAATATTAATATTCATTTTTTTTAATAGACATTTTTTAGAATAATTAATAATTTTTTTTTTTTTTTTTTTTATGATAAGGCACAGCTCTACAGGATAAATCCTTTATGGCGCTCTAGGAGCGGTGCGTGTGCGCAGGAAACGATTCACGTTGGTCTTGAATCTTTGGAGACTATACTCGTTGGGGAAGACGATCTCAGGGAGGTTGTTCCAGAGTGATGACGTTCTCCAGATGAAAGAATTTTGAAACAGTGTCGTTCGAGGGACACTAAGCTGAACCACGTACTGGTGGGCTGCAGTGGCTCGTCGTGTATTTCTACCATGCACCGCTCTGGGTGGTATTAAGCGGGCAACCTCAGTTGAACACTTGCCATGAAAATATTTGTAAAATAGACTCAAGTCGCCAACCTGCCTTCGATGTTCAAGGCTTTCCAGGTTGTTTGTCAGACTATGGTCACCGATCAAGCGAATGGCTCTTCTTTGAATGGAATCTAGCAATCTCAGGGTATGTTTAGGAGCAGAGCCCCAAATATGCGAACAGTACTCCAGTGATGGTCGAATTTGGGCTTTATAGAGCATCAAAAGTTGTTGGGGTGTATAGAGGTTCTTTGTTCGGAAAAGTACTCCAAGCTTTTGCGAGGCTGCCTTAGCAATGGCCGCAACGTGGCCATGCCAAGACATATGACCATCCAAATTAACGCCCAATAAATGAATTGATGAAGCCAAGGGAATTGAGTGTCCCGCCATAACTATATCCGGTTCTTCAACATTAACTTTTTTAGAAAAAACTGCCGCCTGGGTCTTTTTAGCGTTAAACTCTACTTGGTTACTGTCACCCCAAGACAAAATTTCTTCCAGGTCTTTGTTGAGATGTGAGACCTCTTGCTGCCTATAGAGATGTGCATTAGCAGCCGATGTCCGAGCATCCAAAAAGTTGAAACAAGTGTGCTGTCATCAGCGAAGCTATATATAGGATTTTTAGTTTTTTCCAAAAGATCGTTAATGTATAGTAAGAAAAGGGTGGGCGACAATATAGAACCTTGAGGGACTCCGGCGTTGATGTTAAATGTGTCTGAAAGAAATCCGTCCATCGCCACTCGCAGAGAACGGTCTTTAAGAAAGCTCGACAGCCATGAACAAAATTGAACCGGCATTCCGTATGCTCTCACTTTAGTTAAGAGCCCCTCATGCCATACTCGGTCAAAAGCCTTGGAAATATCCAGTGCTACCGCCCGGGACTCCCCATGGTGTTCTATTGCGTTGTTCCAAACATGAGTAACATAAGCGAGAAGGTCTCCTGTTGATCTAGACTTACGGAATCCATACTGGCGGTCACTAATAATGTTGAAGCCTTCCAGGTATTTTAGTAATTTTTCGTTGATAGCCTTCTCCATAACTTTTGATATAACCGAGAGCAATGCGACTGGACGATAGTTGTTTGGCAAGGTCTTCTTGCCTTTTTTGGGTATGGGCTGGACTCTCGCAGTTTTCCAGCAAGAAGGAAATATTCCTTTTTTGTAGGATAAGTTAAAAAGCCTACAAAATACCGGTGTCAGTTCGTCAGCGCATTTCTTAATTACAATGACTGGAATATCGTCAGGACCAGAAGCCTTTTTAGTGTCGAGACTCCTCAATATTCGCTTAACATGGCGGTGGCGAAAGGCAATCTCGGGCATTCTCGATTCTACAGGGGTAATGTTCGGTGGAGTACTTCCCTGAAAATTTACCGTTGAATGTGAAGAGAATAGTTCCGCCAGTAAGTTTGCTTTTTCCTGTGCTTTGGTCGCAATGGTGCCATCAGAACGTGTTAGAGGTGGAATGGTTGACTTGGTAAAGTTCTGACTGACGGCCTTAGCTACCGACCAAAATGATTTTGAGCCGCTAGGACATTCAAGAAGTTTGTCTCTGATCCTCTGGTTGTGTGCTTCTTTGCTTTGGTTTATCGTTTGCTTGCATTGGTTTCGAGCGTTAACAAAGATGGTACGATTTTCGGCGGTAGGATTTTTACGCCATTGTCGGTAGAAATAATTTTTTGATTTAACAGCTCGTTCGCAATTTTTGGTAAACCAAGGCTTGCCGTTAGAAGGGCACTTTTTTGAGAAAGGGATGAAGGCTTCCATACCAGTAAGGATAACCTCCGATATTTCTGTTGCACTGATGGATGGATCATCAGAGGTAAAACAAACGTCCCGCCAAGGAAAGGTTCGAAAATGGTCCCTTAGGTCCTCCCACTTAGCTGATGTATAATGCCATATCTTGCGTGGTTTAGGAGGCTCTTCAGCACTAATTGGTAGTTTGTTCAGTGCCGAAATAAGGTTGTGGTCCGACGTTCCTAACGGCGGCTTCACGGTGACAGTGTACAAGTCGGGGTTTGAAGTTAAGAAAAGATCCAACAAACTAGCAAAATCACCATCTCGGTCTGGAATCCGAGTTGGTTCACTCACCAGCTGGGTGAGGCCAGAGCTGATGGCAAAGGATTCGGCTTCACGACCTTGTTCGTCAGTCATGTTTGAGTATTTGAGCCAGTTGACATTATGAATGTTGAAGTCGCCAAGGATGACAACTTCGGAATTGGGATGGTGGGTTTGCAAAAAGTCGATAGTATTAGCAAGAGAGGAGAACAAGTCTCTATAATGGGTATCGCTTGGCGGCCGGTAAAGGCAGCAGATGAATTTAGTAGTTCTCTGCGTTGATATTTTAAACCACATTACATCAAAGTCGTTAGGCTCGAGTGTCTCCTCTCGTTGACAAGAAATATCACTCCGGACAAAGAGACAAAGGCCAGAATTCCGCCTAAATCGGTGATGAAAGTTGTACCCAGGATATAGATAGCTGACCGTACTAATCGATGATCTGACTTTGGTTTCGGTTAGTGCAAGTACATGAGGTTTGGTAGATTGTAGATGTTGATGGACTGCATTGATGTTGGAGTTCAGTCCTCTTATATTGCAGAAGTCAATTTGGAAGTTGCTAATCTCGGGTCTTTTAACAACTCCAGTTTTCACACCATTTCCATTTAGAATATTGTTCGAAGGACCCGCATGGCTACTGGACATGGTGGATGATTGGATAATCTCGCTTGATAAGGCGCTAGCACCCGCCCCCACCCGGAGATCCGATCGGGGGGCGTTTTTAACTCCGGAATTTATTGATCTTGGAACCATCATCACAGCATTTTTTGTATATTTCCCACCCTGGAAACCGGAGACATCGGCACAGTGACGGAACGTTAGCTCAAAGAGCAACTTCACGCCACCTAAGCCGATGCGATGGTATTTCACCGGGCGATGTCGGGTGAGCCAACATCTACCATCTATAATATAAAATTTATAATAAATAATATGAAGCTCAATTTAAAAAGATAATACAGAAGCAGCACTTGAAGAGGCGTCACTATAATAGTAAATTATAACTACGAAACAAAATGTTTTATACGCAAAAAACTTATATTGACAAATAGTGTTTGATTGTAGGAATAATACGAAACAAATATTACCAAGGAAATCTTTATACATATTATAAAGCTAAAATGAAATAGACAAGTGCAATTTAATTGACACAAAGTTGTGATAAAGTAATATTACATCATAGTGCGCAGGAATGTGACCAAAAAAAAAATGACACTTATGTAAGTAATGTTCTATTTTATTTATTAAATTAACAATACGTATTTTATTGGAATTTTTGAACGCACTCCATGTTGGGTCGCAGAGGGAACCCGATTGCGTCCAGCTAGCTAGTATGCCGAGGAATCCTAGGTAATTCGTATAATGTAACGTAGTTCGAACGTTTTAGGAATGAAAATAATAGCTCCTATCTTTTGATACACTATTATAAATCTTATATGGGGAAATGTCAAGCGTCCCATGGCCACAGGTATTTTTTTAATTTCCCAGTTACGTGTTCTCATTATATCAGCACGTCGATTAGCTTTTGATGACAGAAAAAGTCTAATGTGCGTGATAAAAAGGCCAAAGTACTTGTCGCAGGCAGCTAATGGAAAATAAATAATAAGCCACAGTATTTATTTCAGGTGTTTTAATAAATAAGTTTGTAGAACTGTTTGTTTCATTTTAGTATATTGACATAAAAAATGTTAGGGAAACGTATAATTCTAAAGAGTTCTCAAGAAAGGGACGCAAACTTTACCGTTGTACCAATCTTTAAGAAATGAACTGGTCAACATACACAACGTAAAATACACGGTTATACGATATTGTCTAACGATGATAGTCCGAGTGGCCAATAACAGCAGGTGATTAATATACCTGGGGGTCGGTCTGTTTTATAACCTTTTAAGAGTAATGATTCAGACATGCGTAATTGATCCACGGCATACTTTGAAGTGTTCTTTAATAATCTTACGATATTTATTTAAGATTCACCACAATGGTCCAGAAAAACAAGAAGTGATATTCAATTGCTTTACTGTGGAAAAAAGTGGTTTTGCCAACTATAACTTTAGCCTAAATTTAATTTTTTATCTCTAATGGTAACAATACGAAGGAATATAAAATTATTTCTTTGTCACCCGGTATCTACTGTATACCTAATAGGTTGTAATCTGTAAGTGTATTTTTTTTTCCTATGCTAAATTTATGGAATGTCTTAGGCAAAACGCTGCCGCTAAAGAAATCAGTCTCTCTTTATTGCTAACTTTTTAAAACTTACCGATTACGCAAAACGGTCTTCTTAAGAATTTAAGTCTACCAACGAAGCCTTGGTAACGAGATCTGCATCCTGAGGACCATGCCCTGAAATAAAATAAATTATTTATCATTGTTGTAAAATGCAGGCATACATTATTTTTGCCACGCCCAAAGAACATTTTCTTAAAATATTTTATTGACTTCCCGACCCTATTATGCTGCATACGCAATACGCATGTTATATCCCTTCTAAAAAACGATATAGGAATACTGGCAGACCACGCAATATTCGCTATACAAAAAACAATTAAGCTTGAAGAAAGTCGCTTAAATTTATAGAAACTTAAGCTTAATTAAATATTACATTTGTGTAAAAAAATATTTAATTAACCAAGTTTTCATGGCTTAGAAAATAATAATAATAATTGTTTAACGCAGTAATTCAAAAGCATTGATACTTTAAAAAGAAAGAAGTAATTAATTTACTTGTTGGGCTTATACATAGGGGAAAGAAAGGGGAGTTGACAAAGAGGATAAGCTAACGAAAAGCGAAAAATTGAACTAATACGTAAGCAGTCTCGAATAAAGTATGTGGCCTCATCTCTGCTATTAGTACAGAACTAAGTTAAGTAGCATTACGGAAACCTTTTTTTTGCAATTGTTTATCATATATTGCGAGCTATAGCTCTTAATTGCAGAGGCACTAGGTAGAGGTTCAAAGAAGTAAATACTTGCAGTCTTTCCTTTGTCGTTAGCTTGCCGTGGACACCACTTGGTCTCTTGAGACTTAAGCAAGAAAATAAAACATAATTCCTTGGAAATCCAAACAATAATAAAACTTCTTTTAAATTTTATGCGTCGCAGGACTTTAAAATAAGTTCTTGCAAGTTTGTCTAATGTGATTTGAAAAGTTTAAGTTAAAATATTATATCAGAACAAACTTAGCTTTTCTAGAGGAAAGGATTTATGAAAAAACAAACGTGTATACCCTGGGGGACGATTTAAGATCCTTTGCAACTTCATTACGTTGTATGGTTATAAAAAATGTGACCTCATGGCTTGATAGCCTTACATTTTTAAAAGGTTATTTTAAATTGGTCTCGATTGGTTAAAAATATAATAAAAAGTATAATGGTTAAAGGCAAAAACTATGATAAACGATAAGCAAAATGAAAATGTTGAATTTGATTTATGCGACCCTGCAAACCACTAATGCTTCTGCTGCAACAGTTACATCAGAATGGCACTCCTTGGAGGCCAGGTAGACTTAAGCACATGGGTGTGGCTCGTAAAATTATTCTAACTTGTAGAGCCTTAAGTGAAGCCAACTCGAGCCATGCTTAAAAAAGTTAGGTTAGGTTACATTACCTCACTTTGCAGAAAACCCGGCAAAATCTTGTCAGAAGTTGATAAAAGAATGAAAATAATTTCCCACTGAATCCCTAATAAATAACCACAAAATGAGTGTAATATTAAATGACGCTTATATCGCTAAAAAGGGAGTGAAGAGGCCGTAGGTCTCTTTTTCTAAGGCGTGACTTCCTTCTTAAAGATGCGGACAGAAAAGCCACAAGCAAACTTTATCTCATAAAACAATAGCTGATCTGTCAAATTAAAAGGTATTGCTAACCTAACAACATAACCCCCCCCCCCCCCTCGTTGGTCCAAAATTTTGACCGGCGTCATTTGACAGAGCTGAAAATCGATTTTTTAAATACTGTGGTCATTCCTCTTCAAAAAGGTACTCTTACTCTCTTTTCGTTAAAACTGGCGATTTTAAAGCTAAATCAGTTTTTATGCGAAACATTTAAAAGTTACTAATGCTAAACACAAACAGGTAAAAATCAGGTTGTTATTGTTAGGGTAAAAACACATTAGGCGGTTCTCGCCGAGTCGGCCGCCGAATCGGCCACCGCCTCGACAGATGCGGCAATGTAACTAAATACAGTTGTTCACACCACGACGCGCGGTGAAAAAGCGGCATCCAGCACCGCGAGTACCCTCGTTCGTTCGATGCACCGCCGCGGTTTTATTACCTTGAGCGGCGCATGCTTTAATTCGTTTTCATGTAGCTGTTCACACTTGTCACTGTCACGTTGTTTTAAAGGCGTTGCATCGAAGCCAAATTTCGCGCTTTTAAAAATATTGTACCATTCATTCATTATAAATTTTTCTAAAATGGATTCCATCATTGATAATGAACTTTTAATTAATTTAATTCAACAACGAACAGCCATATGGGATATGAGAAGCAATGATTACGCGGACAGAAATAAAAGAAAAAGTAGTTGGGAATAAGTCGTTATTTTATTTGCTAAGGATGATGCTACGGAAGAGGAGAAAAAAAATCTTGGTAAGTTATTTAATGTATAATACTAAAATTTATAATACGTTCACAGGTTATTTGCGTAAAAATAAAGTTTTATAACTCTCTTGAAGAGTCTATATTTGTTGTCCGTTTCAATCAACAACCGACTTTTTGCTGTCGTGATATGTTGTGTAAGCTCTGCGAACTGTATATAAAATAAATGTGTTTATATATTTTCATTTTGCCAAGCCAGGGGGGGCAATATTAACAAAATAATGTGCGAACTTTTCTCTGGCACCTAAAGCTTGTGGATTTCCTCTGCTTGTTGTATCTCTTCGTACATTTTCTATATCGCAAGTTGATCTCAGATCTTCATCGGAAATTCGATCTCTTTGTCTTACAAAGTTATGAAGTACACAAACTGCTTTTATTATTTCTACTGCTAAATCAATATCGACATTTAATGGCCTATGAAGTATTCGCCATTTGTTAGCTAATAATCCAAAACAGCATTCAATATATCTTCGGGCCCTCGACAATCTGTAGTTGAAAATTTTTTTTTCATAAGATTAATTTTTACCGCCATATGGTCGTAGTACATTTTCTGAAAGTCCGAAAGCTTCATCTCCAACTATGACGTACGGATATTTTGTCGTTGCAACTCCAATTGGTGTTGGTGTCGGAATATTTAGTGAATTATTAATCAGCTGTTCATATAGCTTTGAATTTTTAAAAATTCCGGAATCACTTGATTTTCCATACGATCCAACGTCAACAAATGTAAACAAATAGTTGCTATTACACATAGCAAATAGTACCGTCGAAAAGTAGTTCTTATAGTTAAAATACATTGAACCACTATTGGAAGGACAAATAATTCTGATATGTTTGCCGTCAATGGCACCTATGCAATGTGGAAAATCAGCTTTTCTTGCGAATTCTTCAGCAATTTCGATCCATCTTTTGCCAGAAAATTCAGGTATTACAAGAGGTGCCACACGAGTCCAAATTGCTGCGCAAACATCAGTAATAATTCCGCTAGCAGTTGATTTACCTATGCGGAATGTGTAATGCAAGTCGGCGAAAGAGCACCCAGTAGCCAGATATCTGGAAGAATAAAAGAGCATATTTAATTCAATTGGCATACGAATGACAATAAGATGTGTTTCACTTTTTTTTTTGTTACAGGAACTTTACTCCAAAAAAAATGGAAAAATCTGAGGGATCGGTATTCGAGAGAGACCAAGGCAAGGAAAGGCAAATCTGGACAAGTAGTTAGAAAAAAATCACCATACATGTATATCCAACAGCTGTCATTTCTTGAAGACACAATAAAAAATCGTCCTACGAGTGATTCCATTGGCAACAATGAAATAGAAGAACCAGAAGATCATCACAATAACTCTTCCACTCCATCGTCATCAAGTCAATCAGTTGAGACACCAAGTGCAAATATAGGAAAAAAGAGAAAATTAAACCCAGTGGAAACAAGATTAATTCAGGCCTTAGAGAGTAAAGCTGCGCAACGTGACAAAAAAGACAAATTGGAGGAAGATGATGATAAGCTTTTCTTGTTATCCATACTGCCGTCGTTAAAATTAATTCCTCCTCATGTGAAATTAAGCGCTAGAATGGATATCTTACAGTGCATTAATAATTATATTGTTCATTCTACAATTCCCATACATTCTTCAAATGTATCAAATCACCAATTTGCTCCAACCACAAGTTATCATCCAGCTCAATCTCATATACAACAACAAATGCAACCTCAATCACACACCACATATGACCGTCATACGATGACACCTCTTTTGACTAAGCAGTCCACAACTTATCAAGCGAACCTCGAATCACAGCTTCAGCCACGTATACAACCAACCACAAGGCAACCTCATTTTTTTATTGAGCATGAACAACACGAGATTAGATATCAACAGTCACCAGAAACCCAACCACAAAGCGGAACATCCACTCCTCTTGTATTACCAGGAGAATCAATACAGAGCTATATTACAAATTTTTCTAATGATGATTCTCAATTCAGCCTATTTTAATAACCTACTTGTATGACAACATAATGTGTTTATAATATATTTATAAGACAACTGAATATGTTTATAATGTTTATAGTATTAATAATGTCCATAATGTTTAAAATAAATTTGCCTATATTTCTTACCTAAGTGTTATAACAAGGTTTTCTTCCGGCAGAATACTGTTTCTCAGCCGCTTATTCTTCTTTAACAAGTCATTTTCCAAAATTTGTAGCAATTTGTAAAATGATGTTTTCGACATTCTCATGAAATTAAAAAAATTTGCACCATCATTTTTTATCTCCTGAAATATAGTACGAAATAAACTTTTTGTCTGCCGTTCTTTAACAATTGGATGTTCCCACATACGCCTATTTTTTTTTTTTTTTTGATTGACAATATAATAAGCCTAATATAATTAATTCTTCTTCGGAGTCTGACGAATTCATTTTGCTAGAAGAAACTTCACTACTGACAACGCTGTTCTAGAAACACTACGCCGACTGGTTTACACAGCTAGGTGTGTGTTATTACAGGCGGTGGCCGATTCGGCGGCCGACTCGGCGAGAACCGCCTAATGTGTTTTTACCCCTAATACCTACATAATAAATTATTATTGACGGAACTTGTCAAAACCACCTTCAAGTAAAAATATATTTAAAAAATGGCAGAATTATACAGGGCTGCCCAGAAGTCCGGAATAAAATTAATATAGCCTTAACCTGTAACTTTTCGGGAAAATGCTCGGACACGAGTTATATAATTAGAAACCCTTTACAATGTATAAACTTAGACCCCTTTTGTTTATGTAATCTGAACTTATAAATACGCTACCGATTCAGGAGCAATCACTTAATTTTCGTATTTCAAGTAGTTAAGTCACATTTGTAATATAATCCCTAATTTCTAAACATTGTTAGAATAGTTTCTGCATTAATAAAGTATTTTTAAAAACGTTTTGTGCAAACGAAGTTATTTAACTGGCGCAGTCGTTCGGATCTTCGAAGGTTAGAATTTTGCAAGTTTAGAAAATTGCATACAGCAACGTTCGTGAGACAAGCAGCCTAGCCGTTGATTTTAATCATTCATCGAAGATACCTACCCAACCACAACTGGTACATTTTGGCAAGAAAATTCACCGTTACACAGAATCGAACCTGTCGTAAGTGATATTTTCCTTTCCATTCCCCATTTTTATTTTTGGTATATGAATTTGCAAACTTTATTTTATTAATTTTATTGATATTTTATATTATAAATTTTTATATAATCTATTCATTTCGAATGAGCACATGAGACGAAAGTATCGAAGAACTTTTAAATTTAGTTGATAACATTAATTTAAACGACATGGCTACTCTTACAGCAGCAAAGGAAATTGCTTATACTTTAAAGACATTTTCAGGAAAGCCTGAACACCTCGAATTTTTTATTAACTCGATTGATAAATTTTATAATAGGTATTTTAACACTAACGATGATTCTCTTAAAGAATTTGTTTTTGCAACTATTTGCGCAAAAATAACTAACGAAGCAGGAGACTATTTATTGTGTCATCCGGAACTCACTTCTTGGCCTTTAATAAAAAATGGAACTACATCCTACAATCTTTAGATCCCCAAATAGTAACACCGAAAATAAACATTATTTCCGATATTGCTATTAAACCCGATGCACCCCAAAAATGCATAAATAAAACCAAAACACAGACATCACACTTGAACCGTGAAAATGCTTCCGACGGAACACCTCACTTAAACAAAACAGAAACACAAACAGTACACTCAAGTCACGAGCACCCCATTATTGGAGCCCCTTATATAAATAAAGCAATTAACACTTACAAAAATCAACTTATATTTAGGTACTCAAGTGACAATAAACATAAAGTTGAGCGTACCCAATTATTTGATAAACAAAGGCTATTTATATTCCTTCCTAACAACCCTCCGGAAGAACTTGTTTGTAAAATAATAAAAGAACATCTTACGCCAAATAAAACATATTGCTTGTATTTTAAAAACGAAACATTAGAACCTATAATCTTAAGTCTCTTCCAGAAATACTTTAAAAATAATGCCTTTAAACTATACACATCTAAAACTCTATTAGAAGATATAACTGACCCAGACGAACAACAAATTAAAATTAAATACTACCACGAAACAAAAACCACCCACAGAGGTATACAAGAAAATATAATCTCTCTTAAGAAACGATATTACTGGCCTAACCTAGAAAACGACGTAAAAACATACGTAAACCTTTGCGAAATTTGCCAAAAGACAAAGTACGAAAGACACCCTAATAAACTAGTTTTTAGACCAACTCCTCTAGGTTATGAACCTTTCGACCACATACATATAGATACATACAAAACTCATAATACAACATTCTTAACCATTCTGGATAGTTTCTCAAAATTAGGACAAGCCTACTCACTAATTACTTACCACGGTCCTGAAATCGTAGAAAAACTTTTACAATATTTTAACCATTATGGGCTACCCCGAAAAATAACAACAGACAACGGAACATCATTTAAAAATGAAAATGTTCAAAAATTCTGCATGCTACACAACATCGAAATACATTACTGTACACCACACAATCCCAACTCTAACAGTTATGTAGAAAGATTTCACTCTACTATTAATGAAACAATACTTGCACTCCAAAATGAGAAACCCAAAGAAAATATTTGCAATCTTATGAACTACGCGATTTTGTCTTACAACAACTCAACTCATAATGCAACAAAAAATACACCATTTCAAATTATTAAAGGTAAACTAGACTATATAAATCCTCTAGAATTATCAGAAGAGGAAAAGTTAACTTATTTTATGCAAGAACATTCTGAAAGAATTAAAATAATAAATGAACAATTATTTGATTCCTTAAAATCAAAACAAAATAAAATATTAGAAAAACACAACGAAAACCGACAGCCTGAAATAAGAATAGACCCTTCTAAACCACTCTATGAAAAAAATTTCCCAATTAAATCTAAGACCAAACAAACAAACAAATACAAAAAACTAAATGTCCCTATAAAAACACTCCCTACAAAAATAATCGCAAGAAAAAGAGAAATACACATCAACCGTCTGAAACCACAACGTTTTGTTTCAGATGACGAAACTACTAACAATTCTTCTCCTCATCATTCCCATCATATGGACTTACGAAAAAAAAGAAGTAATTAATCCAATGCTTCCTATTGTCCTCGGACCTACCTACATTACCTATACACACCACATAACATACTATCACATTAACATACAACAAATAGAAAGATGTTTAACAAACCTTGAAGAATCTTTATTTACCATAAGAATATTCTTAAGTAAAAGAAAACCGCAAGAAAACTTCTTATATCTTGTCACAGAAAAACTTAAACAAACGTACGAACTTTTAGAGACTCTAAAATTAAGTACACATTTAATTGACACAACCCCTAGACACAAGCGTGGGCTAATAAACGCTGTTGGAAGAATCAATAAATGGCTATTTGGTACATTAGATTTAGATGACGAACAAAAATTTGACCAATATCTTGACGCTCTTGCTAATAACCAAAAAACTCTTCAAAACGAAATAAAACAATCAGTATCAATACTCTCAAATGTAACACAAATCTACGTTTCACATTTAAATAAAATCGAGGAAAATCAACAGAAAATTCGAGCTAAATTAACACTTTCAGAAGCCAAAAGAAGCGGAAAATCGTCACACTGTATTTTCCGAGCTCAAGGAGGGAGGAGTTATATAATTAGAAACCCTTTACAATGTATAAACTTAGACCCCTTTTGTCTATGTAATCTGAACTTATAAATACGCTACCGATTCAGGAGCAATTACTTAATTTTCGTATTTCAAGTAGTTAAGTCACATTTGTAATATAATCCCTAATTTTTAAACATTCTTAGAATAGCTTCTGCAGTAATAAAGTATTTTTAAAAACGTTTTGTGCAAACGAAGTTATTTAACTCACGTTAATTTAGTTTTATATATGCTCACATTTTGACGTTATTCGTTTGTTTTTTTTATAGACGTTTGTCGAAGATATGACGACATCGATCTTTTTTAAATGGAAACATACAGCTTGTGATACATCATTTGAAAGCTGATATTTCGTACAGTTTCCTCCTAAATTTTGTCGCGATTCTGTCAAGCTATTTCAAAATGGCGACTGTTAAAAGTTTTAAAAAAATCCCTATTTAAATAAGCGGAAATGATAAATCATTGATGTTTTTTTTTACCTTTCAAGGTAAGAAATCTTCATTGTTTCACGTTCTGACATTTTGTGACACTGTGACTTAACAATAGTTATGGTTTATTTGTTATTTATTTTGTCAAAAAAAAATAAAAATGTAAGGAAGCAAAACAAAACACAACAAAAATGTGGTTTAACGTGGCAAATGCTGGAAATGTCCTCCACCCTCTACTTGGCATGCTCCCAGACGATGGTAAAATCCGTCGACGGAATTTCGAATGGCTTCAGCCGGCATGTTGTTTGTCTCCAATCTAATTTTTTTTTTCAAATCTTCAATATTATTTGGCCTATTTTGATAAACTTTTTCTTTTAAATATCCCCAAAGAAAATAGTCGAAAGGTGTTAAGTCTGGGGACCTCGGTGGCCGTTCAATTGTACCACGTCGTCCAATCCAGCGACCTGAAAATATCTGATCTAAATGCCCTGTGAAATTTGATTTTCCGGATATTTAGCATTAAATAAAGTGCACACTTTACTTTGACTTCTTATTTTATCTCCACATCCTAACAATATCAAGACGCTGCCTTTCCGACAAAACCATTTTTGTTTAGAAATTTGTAGAATAATATTTCGGAAATACCTAAATTAATTTTACAAGTTCACAATGTCACAAAATGTCAGAACGTGAAACAATGAAGATTTCTTACCTTAAAAGGTAAAAAAAAACATCAATGATTTATCATTTCAGCTTATTTAAATAGGGATTTTTTTAAAACTTTTAACAGTCGCCCTTTTGAAATAGCTTGACAGAATCGCGCCAAAATTTATGAGCATACTATACGAGATATTAGCTTTTAAATGATGTATCCCAAGCTGTATATTTCCATTTAAAAAAAAGATCGATGTCGTCATATCTTTGACAAATGTCTATAAAAAAACAAACGTATAACGTCAAAATGTGAGCATATATAAAACTAAATTGACGTGTCCGAGCATTTTTCCCAAAAGTTACAGGTTAAGGCTATATTAATTTTATTCCGGACTTCTGGGCAGCCCTGTACCTATATTCAATAATTCACAGAAGACTGAATTATTGCTGTTTTGTCCTAAAAAAGATTATAATTCTCTCATTGCCAACCTCCACATAACTCTTGATAATAGCCGATTTAAGTAAACTTACCTTACTACAAAGTTGCTTAGTTTGGGGGCTAGACGGCGCTGAAGTGACAATTTTTAAATCGTTTTTCTGGATTATTTCAAAAACTGCTCATACTGTTTTGCCGAAATTTGGTACGTTGGCATGGCTTTATGGGTCAAAAAAAAAAACATGTCACAATTCTGATTAATATCAGTCCATGGGCGTAGAACCTGGGTTTTTTACTAATTGCTTGTTTCAGATTTCTATGTCAATGGAACAAGAGGGGTTTGGGCACAGAATTTAGATAAATTAACTCATTTTCTACAAAAAAGGTACTCTCGATAAGACTTGATTCCTCTGACGGTTATCGAGAAATTTGCATTTTATTACTTAATACGTATTAGTTTTTACAAAAAAAGAAAAAAATAACTAAATCATAAATAAAAATAAATAGAAATATCATAAAAATTGCTCAAAATGTCCACCATTTTCATGAATACAAAGATTTATACGTCGAAGAAAATTAAAACACACTCTTTGCAGAACTTGTTCATCGCCCTTAAGAATACTTATTGCATCTTGAATACGTTGCCATAGTTGTTTTGCGTTATCTGGAGTTGTCCTGTAAACCACTCTCTTAAGATGCCCCCATAAGGAATAATCCAATGGATTTAAGTCCGGAGATCGTGGTGGCCAATTTACAGGGGCTTTACCTATACCAGTCCTTTTATTTGGGTACTGCTGATTCAAAAAGTTTCTAACATTTAATGCAAAATGTGGTGGACCTCCATCGCGCATAAACCACATATCTCTCCGAAGTTGTAAATGTAAATAATAATAATAATAATAATAAACAATTTTTATTTACCATAACAATGTTACAATTAACAATATAATACGGCAATAATATGGTAAATAAAGGTCTGTTGGTAGGTAACAAGGTACCGATTCTTCCTCAACAGCCAATCTTCTAGCAAATCTGGCAACGTATTTTGTAGATGTTGCAAATAATTTCCCCGGTTAATCTTTGTGGAATAATGACAGGACCAACAATGTGATTAACAATTATTCCAGCCCACACATTAATTCTAAACTCATTTTGAAAATGTTTTACTTTGTGTGGATTTTCATCCGCATAAACATGTTCATTATGAAAATTTGTAATCCCTCTTCTTGTGAAACATGCTTCATCGGTAAACAAAATATTGTTGGCAAAGTTGAGATTCTCTTCTCTCTGCCTATTAACAAGCCGACTAAAAACCGGGCGCATTTTAGGATCATCAGGTAAAAGATCTTGAACTGGCATCTTATGGTATGGATATAGCAACTGTTCTTGAAGTAATTCATGAACTATATCTTTGGACACTCCTATTTCCCTACCTAGCCCCTGGTACTTTTTTCTGGATCTTCTGCAACACGTTGTAAAATGTCTTCCTCGACTTTAGGAACCCTTACAAAACACTGTCTTCCAATATCAATGGCTTTAGGAGTAAATTGGCCGTTTTCCCGCAGGCGTCTTTCAACAGCAGCAAACGTCGGGTGGCTTGGTATACGACGATTTGGAAACCTTTCGGAGTAGACTCTGACACATTTTCGACCATTTCCTTGGCAATACCCAAATAACAATATCGTATCGGTATATTCTGCATTGGTGTATTGCACATTTGACAATAATCTTATGTTGTCAGATGAAACTAATAATAACCAACAATATTAATCGTTTGTGAGGTGTAAGGACGTGTTGTACATACCTGGAAAATACCGTGCGGACAAAAGTAGATGGTAAAAAAACTGTTCTAGAGGTTTTTTGTAGTAAATAAGTTGCTTTAATCTAAATTTTAAACTTTAACCTCTTATCTTCCATTGGCGTAGAAATCAAAAACAGAAAAATTTTATAAAACCCAAGTACTACGTGGTAAAAACTACTACGTATTAAGTAATAAAATGCAAATTTCTCGAAAACCGTCAGAGGAATCGAGTCCTATCAAGAGTACCTTTTTTGTAGCAAATGAGTTAGTTCATCTGAATTTTGTGCCCAAACCCCTCTTGTTCCATTGGCATAGAAATCTGAAACAAGCAATTAGTAAAAAACCCAGGTTCTACGCCCATGAACTTATATTAATCAGAATTGTGGCTTGGGTTTTTTGTTCCATAAAGCCATGCCAACGTACCAAATTTCGGCAAAATAGTATGAGCAGTTTTTGAAATAATCCAGAAAAACGATTTAAAAATTGTCACTTTAGCGCCGTCTAGCCCCCAAACTAAGCAACTTTGTACTAAGGTAAGTTAACTTAAATTTTCTAATTTTGGTTTGAAGAATATGTGGTAGATTTTTGTAAAGCCTTTTACAGACACCCTGTATATTGTCTTAGAAAGTATGATCACATTGGACTGTACTTTCGAAATTTAAAATGGCTTAATATGGAGAATACATTTTTAAATATCATATTGTTAGTTTTACCCACAGGATGCTTATGTTGGATGCTCCTCTTTATTTGCGTCATAAACTGTCCCATAGAACAAATGAGCAGCAGAGAACGGTTCGTAATAGTAAGTCAACACTGAGTTTACCCCGTCATAAAACCGCATTTTTTCAAAGAAGTTTCTCTTACAATGCAATTATTATAATTCTTTGGGCACGAATTTGCAGGAATGTTGTGTATAAGCTTTTAAAAGGGGAACTAAACAGTACTTTATGAATCGGCAGATCGACAGACTCCTGACGTCAAAATAGGTTGATCTAAGCCGACTTAGGTATATCGAAAATTGTCTCGTTTAGCCGGTAAAGGGCGTCAAAAATTTGTAAAAATATTTTTTTTTTCTAAATTACGTGAAAACCTGCTAATCGATTTTAATGATTTTTAGTATGTAGACTAATACTATAAAATGACGTTTTCTAGTAGTATAGTCACCGGATGTAAATAAGTGAAATTGTTATAAAAGTTATATAATAGGTACGTCAACATTTCTCCTGATTTTTTATATCAACGGCGTTATGACAACTCAGATATTTTTGTCAAGGGACTGGATGTATTTGGAAGCTATTTTACCTCTTCAATATTTTTCGTTGGATGAGCTGTTTTGCCAGAAAAAAATATTTACAATTACCTGCATACATCAGTTATTAGCCCATTTTATCCCACCGTGCTCACTTGAGTACAGCCATTAAAATGGACCGACTGTGACATCTGTGAGAAGGAAGCGGTATTTCATGATATAGGAATGCCTTAACAAACAAGCATCTACTAATATTTAGTATTTTTAACAGCAGGTGGCTCATTTATGGTTTGCTTTCGCAAGCTTTCTCTTTATAAGCAAGTCTGTACTTGTATGTCCCACAATAATTCTATTCTTGACTGTGTTTATTGTGTTGAGTTATTTTGCTAGACAGGTATGTACTACAGACATTTTATTATTTGGTATCTCCTAGAAAAATGTTCTTGTCCACAAACTTTAACAAAATACGCATGTACTTATTTGAGTACAGCGGGAGTACATGTTATCAGAATGTTTCATTTTTATTTTAGATGAGTATTGATTAAAAAATGAACACAGACGAATTTGAGGAAATACCTGCAATCCAATTTTATGGAAAACGTTTTAGAACGCTTCATGTAGCTGCTGAAGATGTCGCTCAATCTATCCATCAAAATACAGATGTTGTAGTTATTCCCCCCGGTGTTGATTATCAAACGGATGATGAAGATATTGATGATGACGATCTTCAAACTGAACACATCCCCAACGATGTTCCAGGTGAAATAGAGCTGCACTATGCTAGTGACGAGACGATAACGAGCCTTTATCCAATTTGGCTAATAAGCTTCGTGAAACAAGTGGCGATAAAGAAGATAATATCCCTCTTGCAATTTTGGCTCAACGCTTGACTGCTAAAGATAAACTCATAAACATAGAACCATTATGGACCGAAGAAATGCTGGATATTAGCATGCCTATAACTGCTGGCTATTTGGAACGTCTCAATAATCTAAAAGAATGTATCCAAAATGATACACCAGTCGAAATCTTTGAGTGTCTTTTTGATAAAGAAATTCTTGCATTTATAGTGAACCATACCATACAAATTCGTACGCTTCCAGAAATAATAACCACTTCTTTTATGTGAGCGAAAAAGAAATAAAAATATTTATTGGAATTCTTTTTCTAAGTGGTTACCATAAATTGCCAAGTGAGCATTTCTATTGGAATTTACATGATGATCTTTTGGTTCCGCCGGTGTCAAACAGCATGTTGCGAAATCGCTTTCAGGAAATGAAGAAATATATTCATTTTGCTGACAATACTCAAATTGACAAAAACGATAAAATGTATAAGATGAGATCACTGATGGATAAGCTGAATAAAAATTTTCGACAGTTCGGAATATTTCACGAAAATTTGTCGATTAATGAAGCCATGGTAAAATATTTCGGACACCATTCGGCTAAACAGTTTATTAGGGGGAAACCTGTAAGATTTTAAAAGTTTAAGAGAGCAAGGATTTCGAGCAACAGGAACTGTAAGAGAAAATCGCACGAAAAAGTGTCCGTTGCTTTCCTCCAAAGATATGAAAAAGAAGAATCGTGGGTATATTGAGTATCGCTGCGATAAAAGCAATTTACTACTTTTTGTGAAATAGAAAGATAATAATGTTGTAACCATGTCCACAAATTATGACTCGGTTGAGCCCCTCGGAAATGTCAAACGTTGGTGTTTCACTGCCAAAGAGAAAATTGACGTCGACCAACCAAAGTTGTTTTCCGCGTATAATGCTTCAATGGACGGTATTGACTTACTGGAGCAAGCTGTGAATAATTACAGAGTGAGCATTCAAGGGAAGAAATGGTGGTGGCCTCTCTTTACTCACATGCTAAACGTTGGCCTTGTAAATGCAATATTTAATATTTTTTTGATTTTTAGACAGTCTTTACCTAAAATATATAAAAATTGCTCTTCTTTGAAAAGTTTTTTTTCCGTGGGATAAAATGGGTTAACATTAGTAATAAAATTAAAATCAGATTACCTGTAACAATAATTTTTTTAGTGACCTTGTTGCTATGACATTTAATAATTTGAGAATTATTGACAAATTGTCACCAGTCTATGAAATTGACTAAAGTATACGATCAACATTCTTGAATTACAAGTTCATTTTACCATTAAAAATGGAAAATTATACGAACTCTGAGAAGGTGGACATGCTCCTGGTATACGGGTTTTGTCAAGGAAATGGGTGTCAGAGTGTTAGGGTTTACATGGAGAGATTTTCTAACCGTCGGATACCAAACCACCAAACATTTGCCAATATCGAGCGTCATCTTCGGGAAATGGGCAGCTTTGAGAAAAAATTTGAATTCGTATGCGAACAACTCAAACTGTGGAAACAGAAGGGAACATTCTGGAAAGAGTTGAAGAAGAACCAAGTACCAGTACCCGTCGCTTAGAACGTGAGTTACATGTTACCAATTTTTCTGGAAAATTTGCCCCTTTTTCTTTGGAGGGAAATGTGGTATATGCATGATGGTACTCCGCCCCATTTTTTCGTTGCCGTTCGGCAATACTTACACCATTAATATCCCAACCGATGGATTGGAAGGGGCAATGATGCACCAGTAAAATGGCCACCACGTCCTCCGAAGTTAAATATGTGTGACTTCCTTTTGTGGGGCGCTATTAAAACAGAAGTTTACAAGACTCCGGTAAACACCCGCCATGATTTATTGACGCGGATTTTAAATGCAGGCAACCATTTTAATAACCACGAGACATTAAATAGGGTCCAATATCATTTTTTAATGAATGTTAATAAGTATATTCAGCAAGATAGCGGTCAGTTTACACATTTGCTTAAGTAATGTTTTCGTTTTACTTAGTTTCTTACAATATTTTTAATACATACTTTTAACTTTGTTGTACTTTGTTTTATTATTACTGTTAATAATTGATGTATGCAGGTAATTGTAAAAAAATTTTCTGGCAAAACAGCTCATCCAACGAAAAATATTGTAGAGGTAAAATAGCTTCCAAATACATCCAGTCACTAGACAAAAATATCTGGGTTGACATAACGCCGTTGATATAAAAAATCAGGAGAAATGTTGACCTATTATATCACTTTTATAACACTTCCACTTATTTAGAGCCGGTGAAAAAACAAATATTTTTACAAATTTTTGACGCCCTTAACTGGCTAAACGAGACAATTTTGGATATAACTAAGTCGGCTTAGATCGATCTATTTTGGCGTCAGGAGTCTGTCGTCAAAGGTTGTACACATATTTTCCGGACACCCTGTATATTTAAAATGCCAAAATAATGTCAAAAATAACTACGCCTATAATTATTCATTAATATTGTTATCTAGGATTTGTTACTTGTTAGTTGAGTATCTTTCTTTATTTTCTCACTGAACTTATACAGGGCTGCCCAGAAGTCCGGAATAAAATTAATATAGACTTAACCTGTAACTTTTGGGGAAAATGCTGAGACACGTCAATTTAGTTTTATATATACTTACATTTTGACGTTATTCGTTTGTTTTTTATAGACATTTTGTCAAAGATATGACGACATCGATCATTTTTTTAAATGGAAATATACAGCTTGTGATACGTCATTTGAAAGCTAATATCTTGTACAAGACTTCAACATTATTAGTGACCGCCAGTATGAATTCCGTAAGTCTAGATCAACAGAAGACCTTCTCGCTTATGTTACTCACGTTTGGAACAATGCAATAGAACATCATGGGGAGTCCCGGGCGGTAGCACTGGACATTTACAAGGCTTTTGCCCGAGTATGGCATGAGGAGCTCCTAACTAAAGTGAGAGCGTACGGGTACGGAATGCCGGTTCAATTTTGTTCATGGCTGTTGAGCTTTCCTAAAGACCGTTCTCCGCGAGTGGCGATGGACCGATTTCTTTCTGACACATTCAACATCAACGCCGGAGCCCTCAAGGTTCTATATTGTCGCCCACCCTCTTCTTACTATACATTAACGATCTCTTGGAAAAAAATAAAAATCCTATGTAAAGCTTCGCTGATGACAGCACACTTGTTTTATCTTTTTCTTTGGATGCTCGGACATCGGCTGCCAATGCACATCTCTATAGGCAGCAAGAGGTCTCACATCTCAAAAAAGACCTGGTAGAAATTCTGTCTTGGGGTGACAGTAACCAAGTAGAATTCAACGCTAAAAAGGCTCAGGCGGCAGTTTTTCTAAAAAAGTTAATGTTGAAGAACCGGATATAGGTATGGCGGGACACTCGATTCCCTTGGCTTCATCAATTCATTTATTGGGTGTTAATTTAGATAGTCATATGTCTTGGCATAGTCACGTTGTGGCCATTGCTAAGGCAGCAACTTTTCCGAACTAAGAACATCTATACACCTCAACAACTTTTGATGCTCTATAAAGCCCAAATTCGACCATCGCTGGAGTACTGTTCGCATATTTGGGGCTCTGCTCCTAAACATACCCTGAGATTGCTAGATTTCAGTTAAAGAAGAGTTATTCGCTTGATCGGTGACCATAGTCTGACAAACAACCTGAAAAGCCTTGAACATCGAAGGCGGGTTAGCGACTTAAGTCCATTTTACAAATATTTTCATGGCAAGTGCTCAACTGAGATTGCCGTTTGATACCACCCAGAGCGGTGCATGGTAGAAATACACGACGAGTCACTGCAGTCTACCAGTACGTGGTTCAGCTTAGTGTCCCTCGAACGACACTGTTTCAAAATTCTTTCATCTGGAGAACGTCATCACTCTGGAACGACCACTCTGAGATCATATTCCCCAACGAGTATAATCTCCAAAGATTCAAGACCAACGTGAATTATTCCCTGCGCACACGCACCGCTCCCAGAGCGCCATAAAGGATTTATCTTGCAGTGCTGTGCCTTATCATAAAAAAAAGAAAGAAAAGAAAAAAAAAAGAGGTTCGATAATACAGTTTCAGGCAGTAATGACCTCGAGTACTATCTCTTACTTGGAGTTAGAATTGAAGCGCTATGTGCGTTGAGCAACCGGGTATACACTTACTCAGTATTCGCCAAATTGTTAACAATCACTATACAGGGTGTTAATTAATGTCAAGCAGATAATTCAGGGGGTGATAGTACTCGTCAAAATAAGAAAAAATGCAAATATATGCATGGTCCAAAATGCGTTATTTTCGTTATACAGGGTGGCAAAGTTTCAATTTTTTTTCCGTATTTTGCGTTTTCTCTCTTATATTCTGTGATAATCGTTTCAAATTTGGAACATCAACAATTTTTTAAAATCTCTACAATAAAGTATCAAAATTGTCGGTTGCAGTATACAGGGTGTTACATTTTCTTGGATCGGCTACAATTTTATCTTTCAGAACTTTTTTTTTTTGATAGAAATAAAGGTCTGTCTTTACCACCAAATAACTTTATTTGCCCCTCTAGGGTAGAAAACAAGGGTTATAAAAATACATAAAATGACGATGAATTAAATTAAATTTCTTAATGCATGTGTTGTTGTACTAGTTTCGACTTTAGAGAAAGTCATCCTCAGCAACTAACCATTTAAGAGATTTTTATATGAAAAGAAGTTAAAACAGTTGGGGGAACAGAGAGGTGATTTAATAATAGAATACAATATAATATAATGCAGATTATGCAACCTTTGGAATCGACAGGAGTTTAGTATAAGAACGATGTATCTCCATGCGAAAGTAGGGGTTGATTTATACGCAAGTAGAATTAAGGACCTTAATCATAGTCGAGTGATATAAGCAAAGTTGAAGTCAAAACGTGTTGAAAAAGAAGAATTGTAACATATCAATTCATTCTCTTTTCAGTGAAACTAAATTAGCGAGGGGACATGCTTAATGTTATGGTGGATTGAATATTTGTTAATAAAATTAAATGAACTTATTATTCTAAATAAGGGGGGTTGTCAAAATGAGACTATGTCATTTTAAATAAAATGGGAATGCATCTGAAAAGAGAAAAATTTTCAAATTTTAGGAACTAATAGATAGCAATAAGGTTTTTTTTTTTTTTGGTTCACAACTTAACGGTTTGTTAATTATATTTGTAATAATATCATTAATCATGTACTCACCAAGTGGTCACCATTCACTTGTTAAAAATAAAATGAAATAAGTGACCACTTGGTGAGTTAAGTTGTGAACCAAAAAAAAAACCTTATTGCTATCTATTAGTTCCTAAAATTTGAAAATTTTTCTCTTTTCAGATGCATTCCCATTTTATTTGAAATGACATAGTCTCATTTTGACAGCTCCCCTTTTTTAGAATAATAAGTTCATTTAATTTCATTAACAAATATTCAATCCACCATAACATTAAGCATGTCCCCTCGCTAATTTAGTTTCTTTGATATGTTACAATTCTTCTTTTTCAACACGTTTTGACTTCAACTTTGCTTATATCGCTGGACTATGATTAAGGTCCTTAATTCTACTTGCGTATAAATCAACCCCTACCTTCACATGGAGATACATTGTTCTTATACTAAACTCCTGTCGATTCCAAAGGTTGCATAATCTGCATTATATTATATTGTATTGTATTATTGAATCACCTCTCTGTTCCCCCAACTGTTTTAACTTCTTTGCATATAAAAATCTCTGAAATGGTTAGTTGCTGAGGATGACTTTCTCTAAAGTCGAAACTAGTACAACAACACATGCATTAAGAAATTTAATTTAATTCATCGTCATTTTATGTATTTTTATAACCCTTGTTTTCTACCCTAGAGGGGCAAATAAAGTTATTTGGTGGTAAAGACAGACCTTTATTTCTATTTACAATCTCGCCACAGAATATGGACTACTTCTTAATTTTTTTTTTTGAGCTCCCTGTATGAATTCCGGTATGAAATTTGAACTCTCTGTTCCTTTGTTTAGCGTTTTGGTCTCTTACACTAAACGGCCACAGGTACGAGATCAGTGCAAGAAACCAGAACGCTAAACAAAGGAACAGAGAGTTTAAATTTCATACCGGAATTCATACAGGGAGCTCCAAAAGAAAGTTCTGAAAGATAAAATTGTAGCCGATTCAAGAAAATGTAACACCTTGTATACTGCGACCGACAATTTTGGTACTTTATTGTAGAGATTCTAAAAAATGGTTGATGTTCCAAATTTGAAACAATTATCACAAAATATAAGAGAGAAAACGCAAGATACGAGAAAAAAAATTGAAATTTTGCCACCCTGTATAACGAAAATAACGCGTTTTAGACCATCCACATATTTGAATTTTTTTCTTATTTCGATGAGTACTATCACCCCCTAAAATATCTGCATGACATCAATTACCACCCTGTATACTAGCCAACTATTGAGAAAGATCCCCATTCTCAAAATTTTTAGCAAATAGTATTTAAATGGAACAATAGTGGCTCGTTAGCGCCTGCCAGCATAATATACAAACCACAAATGCGGAAATATGGTTATAAAACAAATGAAAGATATAAAAATTTAATCCTGAAGCGGAAGACATCGCAGGGTACACCATATTCAGTTGAAAATTAACAACCCTGCTGGAGACGGCACTTTGTGGGATGTTGAAAGGTCAGCTGTGAAGAGAAGATACAGAACGGGTACACTACCCTGCAGAACTCTGGCGTGGATTGGAAAAAGTAAAGTTGTTTCGTCGTGAAATTTTAGAAGGTATTCAGCCCTATGATCGAACTCACAAGTTAACGCGAGCCGTTAATTTCAAAATAAAAGTAAGTGGGTTGAAATCCAATGCTATTTTCCATTTTGGTATGATGAAACAACAGTTAACGGTCGTGTTAACTCTCGATTTCGTCATCCTAAACAGGAGTGACGAAATCCCTAAAGTAAGTACTTTACCATATTTGAGCCAATCAGGAACGAGTTCGGTTATCAATCGCGGAAATTTTAAAGATTTTTTGGAAATGTCAAGCGGTCAATGAACTTTTGCAAGCGGTTGACGGTCACAGCTGGGTTTTATTCACATATTTGTTGATTTTGGGCGATTTTTGCTCCAAAAATTAGTAATCGAAGAGTTTTTGGTGAAAAATGCAACGTTTGTTAGATGTATTGGCTCGTTTTTTATAAAGAAATGGAAATATATTTATAACGGTAAGTTAAAAACACAACTTTAAGTACATTGTTGGTATAGATTTTTACAAAGGATTTTACTTTCAGATTATTTTACTTTAAAAATCTTGAAATTACTGAACAAAGTTGATTTGATTTGATTTACAACTCCCTTATAGAGACTTTTATACCTTTTAGATCATAACAAAACATGAGGGGAGAGAATTTCGAGGAGATTTCCTCCTATTTACCTAAATCCGTACCAGCTACTGAATTACACGTAGAAGTGAATAAAGAATAAGAATTATACCATTTTCTAATATTTATTGAAGCCTTCAAATAGTTTCCTATTATTTACAAGCTGAAAAATACATGATGTTACAGTTTAATTCAGCTTTGGCAACAATTTATACCTAATAGAGGTAAGTTTTTAAACTAGGTAGCTAGATACTAGATAATTATTAAAACCTGGATCAACCAAGTATTGTTTCGTACAAATTACACAACTTGTGTTGTATTTATAGATCTTTTAGTACCTAATGCTTATAAAAAAATGAACCACTAGGGTCACAATTCAAAAGCCCAGTTAGGGATACAAAAGTGAGATTAAGGGCTTTGTCCCTTGGAATTCGTTGGGCTTTAATCCATTTTTCTAAAAGATTTACAACAGTTTTAAAGTTAGAAATAGAATAGAGAGTAGATATTTTTGTTGTTTACTTACCTAAGTGCTTGTAAAAATATCTCATAAGGTAAGGATTCAGATTAGTTATCCTATCTATCCTATGCAGAGCATTCCTTTGTTTATTTTTAATAAAAATATCAACATTCTATCTTATTAAACCTTTTTTTTTACCATTTTTATACCTACCAGTATCCTAACAAAGAACATATGCACCTGTAAAATTCAGAAACTAAAATATTACTATCAAGGAATGGTAGCCTAGAGCAAAGTTAATACTAAAAATATTTAAATAAGTTCGAATGTTATTTTACTATTTTTTGCACGTAGGCAAATGAGGCAGAAGCAGCTGGATGCAATACAAAGAACTAGTATAGAATGGGCAAGATTAGAAATTGAGATGTAGAAGGAAAGATTGCCAATGAAGTTAAATTTAAAAATACCTGAAATATTCTGAGGTGCAAAAATTATTAAAGCAATCAGTGTCAGAAACATGGACAATGGATAAACTTTAGACAGTAAAGTGGCGACAGGAACAGGGTACAGCCATATGTATAATAAAAATATTAAATTATAGAAATGACTTTTAGATAACTTTAGGTATACTAAAATTCTAAAAGAATCGCTTAACATAACAGCATTGTTTGAAAACATGACTCTTTTTATATTTCCTGTATAAAGGTATTTCTGAGACTTCCTTAAAATTTTATTGCAAAAACAGTAGGTATAGTATCTTTCAATCAATCAATCAATCAATGTGCTTTATTATCAAAAAACGTTGTTTTACTGACAAAGCTTACTACAGGCTAACACTAAACTAAATTCACAATTTTAATTTAATTTAAAATCGAGGCTAAAATAGAATAAAATAAACTAATATAAGTCATGTACACAACAGGTCAAAAGGTCAAAGGGATAAGCATATCAATAATATCAGGATTACAAGTAAAATAAAATAAAATAAAATAAATGATGACATAAAGTTAATACGGCACAAGAACTTGAACATGACAAAATAAAAAAAAAAACAAAAACCTACAAACTATTCTGGTAGTACTCCTCCAAACTGTAATAGGCCGCTCGAACTAAGCGGCTCTTCACTGTTCTGCGAAATTAAACATACTCCAAAGATCTTAATTCTAGACTCAAGTGATTAAAGATTTTCTTACTTTCGTAAAAGACAGAGCACTTGGTAAGAGTCAATCTAGGGATCGGGAGCCGGATAAGCATATTTTGGTTTTGACGGGTATTATGGCTATTCTGTGAGCTATTCTGTATAGCCCCTCTAGGATATTTGCGATGTATCAGGCAAACCGTTTCCAAAATGAATAAACTAACTACTGTTAAAATTTCGTGTTTGATGAATAATGGTTTGCAGTGATCCCGATATTTAAATTTACACATGTACCTAAGCGCTCTTTTTTGAATAAGAAATACAGAATAAAATAGTTTTTGATTACAGAAGCCCCAGAACGCGATTCCATACCTCAGATGAGACTCAAACAAAGAGTGGTACATCATCCTCGCTACAGAACACCCGAGCTCTATCGATGCCACCCGAATTGCAAAGCAGCTAGACGACAACTTTTTGTTAAGCTCTATAATATGATTTTCAAATTTGAGCTTGGTGTCCATGAAAAGTCCTAGAAATTTAATAATGGATTTATTTTCCACTAGTTGATCATTTACGTAAAGATCGCTGAAGCTAAAGCCGAAAGATAGTATATTAGTCTTATTAATATTAAAACACAAAGAGTTAGAATCGCACCACTCCTTAACCTTCCGTAGATCGTTACTGACCATATCCTTCAAAATCCCGGTGCCCTTTGAGTGCCATAAAAGTGCGGTGTCATCAGCAAATAGCGTAAAGTTGCCCTGTATGTCCAGTCGTAACAGATCATTGATATACAACAGAAAAGATTGGACCAAGCACAGAACCCTGTGGTACACCCACTTTCACATGTAAAGAACGCGAGCAACTCCCATCAACCATTACAACCTGTGATCTATCAGACAGATACGACGAAAACCACTCAAGCGCCACATCCCGGACTCCATAATGCTGCAGCTTTCGCAGCAGTACTCCGTGACTCAAACAATCAAAGGCTTTCGAAAAGTCACAGAATACTGCTGCGAGAGCATCGCCATCATTGATATTGATAAAGACATCTTCCAGTAGAGAAAATATAACATCACTAGTATTATTTGATGCTTGAAAGCCAAATTGACGTGATGTTATAATGTTATTGGTCGTAAAGAAATGTATTAGCCTGGATTTTATTAGCTTTTCAATAACCTTGGAAATGGTTGCTAAGAGCGATATGGGTCGGTAGTTTGAAGGATCCTCAGAATTTCCTCCCTTATACAACGGAATCACGACAGCCTTCTTCAAGCACGACGGAAACTCTCCCCGCAAGAAAGAAATATTTATGGAGTCCACAAGGGCATTTAATGCAATTTCAGGGAGGTTCTCTAAAATTTTGACAGAAATCCCATCGGATCCAGCCGAATCCTTATTCTTTATTTGCATAAAGGTCTCACACAATTCCACAATATTTGTAGGAGTAAAATAAAAACTCTGTGGAATCCATACTTCACTGAGATAATCAAGAGGGTCTGCTTGACAAGGCAAATGGGATGTTAATTTATGGGCCACAGAGCAGTAAAATTGATTTAATGCATTTGGATTCAAGGTCACAGAAGGTTGGAGAGAAGAAGTCTCCCTCGAAATTCTCTGGCTATAATACTGTTCTTTAGCATGCCTCAGAACCTGCCTATAGACGCGTCTATAGCTATTAAAATAGTTAACGAAGAAAATATTAGTTGAATGAAATTTTCTTATGGTATGGAGGGCCCTCAGATTCACTGAGGAGTTCTTAATACCCCGAGTAATCCAAGGTTTCCTTTTCTTGGGTGTTACTTTCTTTAAAGGAAAGCACCTATTAAAGGCATAACGAGTCTTCCCATTAAAGGTGGTCAATGGATCCGAGGACTCGACAATACTGTCCCAAGTCGTTAAGGCACATTGTTCCCGAAAACGGTCAAAGTTTCCCGCACTGAATATTCGTCCCATCCTTGGTCGCTTCTTAACTCGATGGCTTCCATAAGGAAAATAGATCTGGATAGCCTCGTGGTCCGAGAGTCCAGAAGGCACTATATCGCAATCCAGGTCAACGTCAAAATTTGTGCAAACATAATCAATTAGAGTAGCAGAATGATGGGTAATACGGGTGGGTTCGGACAAATGCATTTTTAGGTTAAAGGAATTAAATATATTGCTCAGCGACTGAGTAAACAGAGATTCTTCATCGCTAAAATTGATATTCAAATCCCCCGCCAATACTATTCCACAGTGCAATGAAAGCTGGGAGAGAAGGTGCTCCAATCTATCCAAAAATATGGCCACGTCAGAGTTCGGGGGTCTATACATACACACAAGGTATAATTTAATTTTTGTGTCAAAGATGATCGAAAACTCAAACTCCCTCTCCACTATCAAACACTCAAATCGGTCTACAACAATGAGTGAAAACTATTCACAGGTATCTCTATTAACAAGAATCAAGGTGCCCCCATGAATTGAATCTTTACGACAAAAGTTCGATGCTATAATATAATCAGCAATATTGCACGGCTCATTCAGTTTTAACAAGTGCTCAGCTAAAAAAATAAAATCAGGTTTTCCTTGCTGCTCGAGCAACACACTAAGTTCATTGGTTTTGCATCGTAATGATTGAATATTTAATAAGAACAGAGATACAAAATTATGTTTCCCAGATGATGTTTTTGCTAAATTTGTTGCTGGAGCACCAGGTCCCTGACTAAAAAAGGCTTATTAGTTATTTCACTCTCATCGACCAAGTCGAATGCAGGAGTGGCGCTATACTGATCTGTCTGTGGAGAATTTGAGCACGCGGTCAAATGTATCAAATTACTAACATCCGAGGTCTGGCGAAAATTAATCAATTCTCTTGAGATGAAACTAGCCAATCTTGTTAGACCTGACCTATTTAAAAAACGGTTATATCGGCAAAAATGTCTGGAGTTAAATTTATTACCAAAATCAATTAAACCTACATTATTAGTAAATCTTTTTAAATTTGAAATTTCGACTTAGAAAGAAGTTAGTTTAGGTTACATTTTTATGGCATGTATCACATTCTAGTTACTTTTATTTTAGGTTTAGATGTGTGTTGATTCAGGACCGGTTTTAATATATATTTCTTTTATATTAATTAAAATGCGGCGAGGTCAATAACGAACAAGGTCAACTCCAAATTATTAAAAACATGTTAAGGGGTTTTAAAATATTAATTGGTTAAATTACCACGTTTTTCCGGAGGTACAGGGAACAGTACTTATGATTTCCTGATCAAAAATTTTCTAGTTTTCACACTAACTTTAATATTACACAAAGAAACTGTCTCAAAACATCACCAAAATGATTAAACAATCAATGTTACAGTTTTATAATAATTAACAAATAATAAATTAAATACGCTCGAATACGATTTTGTTTTTAACAAGTTTCTTTTGAGTTTTGGGTTACTTTTTTTAGTAAGCAGAAATTGACACATATAAAATTCTAACGTTAACTAACTTCTTTTTAAACTGAAAATTATTATAGCTTTGTCGTGAAACCAAAATACAAAAAAAAAGTTCTTGATACGATATTATTTTAGTCTTGACAATCGTGTTGAATTATATTAGCAGTTGCTACCTACAAGATTTTGTGAAAATTGTAAATGTGATTTTGCTCGCTAATAAATAAATAAGGAACAACGAAAATAGTTTATATAATGGTTTTATTAAATTAATATCTAAAATTACAGGAATAACTTAATTGTTAAACCAAATTTACATTTTATAACGTAACATTACAACTGGAAGCAGCAAACTAGTGTCATGTCTCATGGCTTTGTGTTTTATGTGGTGGGGTTTTCTCTATCTACTGCAACTAGATATTCCAAAAACACAAAATTATTAACAGCTTTTTACAAATTACAGGGCATCCTGGAATGTCACTCCTGAAGTTTCCCATTTGACAAACCTACTTTTATGATTGCTCAAAAAAGGTTGGTTGAATGAGAATTTTGGAATGAAATTAAAAAATAAATCAAGTTTATTTTAACATATTTTTAAATTGTATAGTAATTATCCCCATGGCAGAAAGCAAAAACTAAAATTTCTTCACATTACTAACGTCGAATAATATACTATGTAGTTTATAGTAGATGAAAGCGAGACCTTTTATGAAGGGTTGACTACAGCCAATTAATGATAAGCCTTAGCACTTTTTTTTATCAATTTTAAGTTTACACTTGCAAACGATTAAGTCAGGTTAGTCAACTGAAACATTGTGTACAAATCAAAATAAAACGAATAAGGATTCGACAAATTTCGACCTTTGTCATTTCATCTTTAAAATAATCTTCAAGATTTTACCTGTTTCTAAATGACTGCAAAATAATATTGTTAAATGCTGCCTGCTAAAGGACACAAAAAGACATCCAAATACGAACAGTTTAAAACGTAGTGTTCAAAAATTCGACAAACAGTTTAAAATGCAAAGTTAAAAACTCTTTCACACTATTATAGAGCATTATAGATGAGCAGCGAGGTAACACTATTTTTAAACCCATAAAGTGGTAGTTGTTTTATATTATTAGGCAACTTGTTAAAAATTTGGATGACAGTAGAATCTGGTCCTCTTTGACACTTCCTCAGTCAGCAATATGTTGGAACCAAAGCATCTCTGCTCCTGGTTTCATACTCATGCACGTCGCTATGTCTTGTAAGAGATTGTTCATTCTTTTTGACATGTAACAGGCACTCTAATATGTACTGAGATAGAAAAGTGGGAATTTTTAGCTGTATGAATGCCTATCTGCAGTTTTTTCTCCAGCCTAGTCCTAGACTTATTCAAACTACTATCCTCTGCAGACCAAAAACTTGCCCTGACTGGCTTGCACAGCCTCATATCAGGACTGCACAGGACATCACTGAGTGGAAGATGGCAAATATATACCATCCTCATTGTAACCTCTGATACACACATATAGAGACTGCAAAACAAATACTTCCCCTTAGCCTGCCAGCTACATCGTCTACATGATGGTCCCATTTAAACTTGCAGTCCAGTTGGACACCCAGGGAATGGACCTTTTTCAAGTTGTCCCTAACATTGATATTGTCCCGAAGTGCAAAGATTATTTTAATTGTTTTGTCCACTAGCACCGAACCAGTCAGATTATTTATTTTTATATATATTTTTTAAATATTCAGCCATATAAATTTACAATGTAAACTGCTGACAACGTCAAGAATTCAACAATTAGAGATCTAAAGTCATAAGGCGTTTAGAGGATAATGTTATGGTATTCACGTATGTCGTAAAAATTCTTTTCAAGAACATAGCACTTAACTTTTTTGTAAAACTTTTTTACTTGAGAAATTTCTCTAAGGGACTCTGGTAGTAAAATTAATAATCTGCTGCAACAGCAGAAAAGGCTTTTCCGATATGATGATGTTTTGTAGCCTGAAATATAGATTTTATTAGAGTTTCTAGTGTTATATCTGAAGTATATTAAAACTTGAAGGAGTGTTTTTTAACAAATATCATTGCACTAAGAATCAGAATACCAGGAAGTGTGAGAATCTAATGCTGTCGAAAGGCTTCTTTGCATGACTTAAGTGGGCTTAAGGAGTAGATTTTCCGAATAATTTTTTTTTGAAGAATAAATAATCCTTGAAGTTCTGAGTAGTTTGTCCTCACTAAAGCACAAGAAGAGTTAAGTGGCTGTAGGACAAAGAATTATATATATTTAACAATTGTTTGGGGTTCATAAAGGTTTTTAAGTTGACAAAGGCATAATAAGCAGTTTAGTTTTGCAGCAATATTGTCTACATGGGCTGTTTACTTTAATTGTGAGTCTAAGTGAAGACCCAGAAACTTGCATTGTTCTACTCTTGTAATAGAATTATTATTCAATTTTAAGTATAAATCAGGAACCTGTTGCTTTTTATAGAATGCCATGTAATGGGTTTTATTTGTGTAAACAACTAGATGATTTGTTTGGCACCAAACAGAAAATCTAAGCAAAATTGTATAAGTTATTTCAAGTAGTTGATTAAGGGTAGAAGCAGGTACGACTACTGTTGCATCATTTTTTCAAATCGTTTATAAATAATGCAAAAAGCAAGGGAGAGATTACGCCTCTTTAGGGAAGGCCCTATCTGATATTTAGTTTCTCCGAATAGGAGCCCTAAAGTTTTACTCTTATTTGGCGATTAGAGAAAAATGATTCTAGCCAGTCAGAAATATTACCACGTATTCCCATAGCATGCAACTTTCTGAGCAAGATGTCAGTGTCGACGCAGTCAAACGCTGGGCTAAGATATGGAGTGATATTTTGGGGTAGTTCATCGGAAATACACAGAATTATGGTCATGCAAAAAAGGTGCATCCGAAATATTTTTAGAATGAAACAGCAGGAAAGTTGTAGGTCTGTTTTTGTAGAAAAAATATTCTGACGGTAATAGGAATGCACATTTTGGTCTCTGTAATATTTGTATGTGATAATAGGGATCTTTTCCTCGATTTTAATGTGGAACATGATTATGATACTCGCCATAAAAGTAATTTAGTACCAGAAAAATATAACTATACATAGCTCCAAAAAAATGTAAAATACTGTATCATAAAAATTTTTAATTGTTTCTCAGACGAAATTAGAAACCTGCCAAAGAATAAACTAAAATATACCTTAACAAAATATCTAGTCAGTAAGGCCTTCTACAATGATCCTAATAAAGGAATAATTCAGCGTTAAATTTTAAATGTTTGTTACAATTTTAAGCATGTATAATTTTATCAAAACTGTCATTGTCTAAATGTAATGTAATTACAAATTTAAAATGGTTATTTACAAAAATCTCTCCAGACATTGTTCAACAGCCCCTATTGGGTTTTTTTTTTATTATGTTTATAGTAAATGTAAGCATCTTATTATTGAACAAATAAATATTATTGTATTGTATTGATTAAATCGAAAAATAGAGCTATAGTATAGTAATTAGAATCTATTGTTTTTTAAATATATTCCAAGAGATCGTAAGCAGCTGTGCTAGTAGAGAAGTTTGAGCAATACTAATAAAAAATTAGGTAGGTACTATATTTTAAGACAGGGCCTACCTTCACATTATTAGATAATGATCCTTTTATAGTAAATAAAATTAAATTGAGTTTAATCACATTGGAATCTTCTTGAGTCCTGATATGTGCTGGTAATTTTAGGTTGGTCATATCCTAAAACATCACATTATATCATTGAGAAAAAGGCTAAAATAAAAAAAAAAACTAAAATTATACAATACATACTTTGCTTTCACTGCGAATAATCTCTTGAGTTATCTGTCTAGTTGAAAAGCATCATATACCATAATCTCTTTTTTTCTAAGTGAGTTTTCTGACACAAGTTGTTCTCAATTTCTGTTAAGCAGATAAATTATTGAGTACCTACTTTAATTTTCATGCAGCAATCACATTCTACTGATACTAATACATAAGTGTAAGCCGGACTACAAATACAAATACTAATAATCTTTATTCCCACTAGGAGCCCTAAAGTAATTAAAAGTATATTTAATATGAAGTAGTAGGTAAATACATATAATTGTTTAATAACTAACCTCTTTACGTATCAAATATTTTCTTTTACCATTTTCTTGGTGAAAACTTGTCACAGTTACCAATTGAAATAAACTTTGTTTCGCGTCTGTGTTCTTTACTGGTTAATACTTTGATTCCAATCCATATTCTAAAAAAAACGGCTGTAATAATGTAAATATGTAAACAAGCATTCAATTGAAATATAGAAATAGGTACTTACGACATAAAATAATGTATCTCGAACGCACACTAAAACTTTCTCTCTAAAATCTATACTATTTTTAGGTTAAGAATTCTGACACTTAAATCTGACAATCCGATAACTTAACGGCTCAGCTGTTTCTCAACCACAGTGAAAAATCAACAAGTAGGCTGTTTTCGGTTGTTGTCATGGAAACACTCACGTTAAAAGTTAAAGTGAGCATTTGATCATAGGGCTGATTGTCAGTTATGCATATAGGATTTTAGGATCAGGTAATAGTTATGGGGAAGGACTTTTCAAATTTTGTGTAGGAGACTAGAATGCCATACTGATTTCCAAAGAGAAAAAAAGTTACCTCTGCGGCCGACAAATTTCTATCATAGTTGTAAATACCAAGGTTTTTGTGATTGTTTAGTACGGCTTTTAGGTAATTTGTAGAACGATTTATTCTTATTTTATCGTTAGTATCAGTAGCGGCTTTTGGGTTGACAGCAAGGGTCAGCAGTTCGGTATAGGCGTGAAATCAGAAAAAAATGTTAGGGAGGGTTAAGGAGCAGAGAAGGCACAAAAGTAGCGGCAGGAGAAAATTTTTGGCGGCCACGCCCAAATTTCGACTTTTATCTACTATTTTCATATTTGTATTAAACAGATGTATGATAAATTATTTAAATTCACTTCCATTTTTTCCTTATTTCTATGCAAAAAGGTAGATTTGAGACAATGTAAATCAAACATTCTTTCTTTATTCATGGTAATATTATATACTATCATATTTCTTCAGGGGGAGAGGGTCATGACCCCTATAACCCCCCTCTGGATCCGCGCCAGAGTCGGTATATTATATTTATTTCTTTAGATAACATAACTACTAATAAAATAAATATAGAGTTATGTGATATTTTAATGAGCGTTAGATTCTAGAGTGCGTTAAAACTTTAGACACGAAAAGCCTAGCTTATTTGACACAGATTATGTGTGAACATGACAATAATTTATACATTCCTGGAACGGTGTTTTACAATAAATTGGTATACGTTATACCTAAATAAAATAATACATTTTTCCCAATTTACAAATATTAGCGGATCAGCCTGGCATTTCTAACTGCTCCTCTTTGTTAAAAAAAGTGGCCCTCGAGCACGACTCTTGTTTTTTTAATTTTACTTTGTTCATCAAATGCAAGAGAAGATGAAAATACAATGAATAGGATCTCTTTTTACCTCCGTTTCAACTTAGTTTTCCATGTAGTTGTGTCGTGCGATCGTCCAAACAAGATATTTTATTTAAATTTTAAAACACTTACCTAAGGCCTTAATTGTATTAACCAAATCAATAGCTTTTTTTCAGAAGACCACACTCACTTTGACTTATTTTACACTAATTCATTCCTTCTCTTTCAAGAATAATAACAAACAATCGAAAATTAATGAGCGTAATAACATAATAATAATAACAACAACTTACTAAAAAACCAACTTAGTTTCTTTAAAGGTTTGTTCCAACCCGCTTTTCTATACCCGAACCATTATTTTCAGCCTGTCAATTAAACTTGGACCTTAGCAATCAACTATTGCAGTAGTAAATTAGTTGTGCGACCATTCTGTGGACTATACTGATACGGTTCTTGCTCGGGATAGAACGAACCTTAAGTTTACCGGCAAATCTATTTGTGCCGTTTTTTGACGGTGTGTGAAGTTATCAAATATATTACCATATACAGGGCTGCCCAGAAGTCCGGAATAAAATTGATATAGCCTTAACCTGTAACTTTTGGGGAAAATGCTCGGACACGTCAATTTAGTTTTATATATGCTCACATTTTGACGTTCTTCGTTTGTTCTTTTATCGACATTTGTCAAAGACATGACGACATCGATATTTTTTTAAATGGAAATATACAGCTTGTGATACATCATTTGAAAGCTAATATCTCGTACAGTATGCTCATAAATTTTGGCGCGATTCTGCCAAGCTATTTCAAAATGGCGACTGTTAAAAGTTAAAAAAAAAATCCCTATTTAAATAAGCGGAAATGATAAATCTTTGATGTATCTTTTACCTTTCAAGGTAAGAAATCTTCATTATTTCACGTTCTGACATTTTGTGACATTGTGAACTTGTAAAATTAATTTAGGTATTTTCGAAGTATTATTTTACAATTTTCTAAACAAAAATGGTTTTGTCGGAAAGGCAGCGTATCGAAGTCTTGATATTGTTAGGATGTGGGGATAAAATAAGAAGTCAAAGTGAAATGTGCACTTTATTTAATGCTAAATATCCGGAAAATCAAATTTCACAGGGCACTGTTAGTAAAATATTCCACAAATTTGATGAACATGGGACAGTAAAGGACTTGCCTAGGAATGGACGGCCACGTGTTTTAGGCGACGATGAGAAATTGGATATTGCATTATCTCTGCGGGATAATCCGCATATTTCAGCAGTTTCATTGGCTCAAAATCATGATACATCTAAAGGTACTATTGGAAGATTTTTAAAAGCAGAAAAATACCACCCTTATAAAGCATGTCTTGTCCAAGAGCTTTTACAAGATGATATAATAGGCGTTTGCAATTTTGCGAAGACATGATGAGATGGTGTGATGAGAATAATAGCCATAGCCCCCTACATTTCCAAGCCGTGAAGTAAAAAGGGCAACGTTGCAAATCCTGTCAGAGGTAGACCGATTTTTAATAAGTAAGTAACACAACTTCCGTGCAGATACGCCCGTTTAGGCGACAAAAATTACGGTTTATTTCAAATTATTTATTAAACTTTTTGCATTTTACTACAGTATATATATATCTAATAAGTAACATTTAGAAGATAATAATATAATATATATATATATAATAAAATAATGTTGTTCAATGCTATAAATGCTGGAAGTTCGGTCACATGGCGCAACAGTGTACAAATAATAATGTAATATGTCCTAAATGTAGCGAAAATCACAAACAAGATGAATGTAAAAGTGAAACAAATACTTGTGTAAACTGCAGGCATGCGGCAGAAGTGCTAAAAATCCCGCATATAAGCTACCAACATACAGCTTACAACAGAAACTGTAAGGCCTACAAAAGGATAGTAGAACAGTTACAAAGAAGAGTAAACTACCCTGATACAAACAGCAATATTAGGAAACCATACAAATAGCAATTAAAAAAGAGCATAATGTATCTAAACATAGAAAGTTTCACAGCACATAAAACGGAACTAATATGGGTAATAAATAAATGGAGACCTATAGTTATCTGCCTCGTAGAGACACACATAACAACAGAACTACAAGAAAACGAACTAGAGATAGAAGGATATAAAAGTTCACATGCATATTCTACAAGCCGACACACAGGAGGATCATCAATATACGTTAAAGAAGAATTTAAATTTAAACAAGCAATCAATATAGTCATAGACAAAAATATGTGGATTAGTGGAACTCGTATAAAATTGAACAACAGTCATTACAATGCACTTAGTCTCTACCATTCTCCAAGTGCAAGTGATAGTGAATTTCTTCATAAATTAGAAGAGATATTGTATGAATATGCAATAAAACCAGAAACCTTGATATTATTGGGTGATTTTAATATAGACCTTGACAAAAACACGTTTTATTCGAAAAAATTGAAAAACATAATTGAAAAAAGTGGACTTTATCAGTTAATACAACAGTCTACAAGAATTACGCAACAAAGTGCTACAAAAATTGACCTTTTAATTACTAATGACAAACAAACTGACCATAAAGTACATTATACCCCAAAAATAGCAGATCACTCCATCATAACTATTGATATCCCAGAAATTTTAATGTATTCAAAAAAAATTACATATCAACATATGCACAATTTTAATGAACTGCAGTTTCAGTTAGACCTAATTGACTATAGATGGCCCGAAAATGTACACAACCTTGATGACATGGCAAACTCACTAGTAAAAGCAATAAAAGAAAAAGTTGATCAACATGCCCCTATAGTAGTAAAAGAAATTGAATGTAAATGGGGTAACAAACAATGGTGGACACAAGAAATAGAACAAAGTATAACGGACAGGGACAGTAAGTACAAAAGAGCAATATTTACAAACTCTGAAAATGACTGGAAAGAATACCGTCAACAAAGAAACTTAGTAGTGCAAAAAGTAAGAGAACAAAAAAAAATTACTATCAGGAGAAAGTTGATGAAAATAGAGGGAACTCACAAGAAATGTGGAAGAACCTAAAAAGTATAATTAACAACAATAAGAAGTGCAAAAATACTAATGGAATTGTGTTTAATGGTCAACTTAAGACGGAGACAATAGAAATTGCTAATTGTTTTAATAATTTTTTTATAGACAGTATAGACGCTTTGGCCAACGAACCAGATCAAGCAGAAAGTCAAGAAATACTAAATAGGATTGTGACACCAACAGATAAGCTGGATAAATTCCAACATTTACAGCTGACAGAACTAAGAAAGATAGTAAACAACTTAAATAACAAAAAAAGTAGCATTGATGGTATAAACACAGGAATTTTAAAACTAGCATGTGAAGCCATTGGTAATAGATTTCTACAAGTGATAAACCAAAGTCTGGAAACTGGGTGTTTTCCTAAAGATTGGAAGTTGTCCGTGGTTGTCCCTATGTGAGGTGTATCGACCAATCAATATGGTGGCAGCATATGAAAAACTCTTAGAGACAGTAGTAAACAATCAAGTTCGTGGGTATGTGCGGGAGAATAGGCTTCTTACTGATGCCCAGGCAGGATTTAGAGTCAATCATTCTTGTGAGAGTGCCTTACAGACAGTAATTTCTAAATGGAAAATTGCATTGGACAATAAAAAATTGGTAGGGGTAGTTTTTTTGGACTTTCGTAGGGCTTTTGAGACAATAAATAGAAAATTATTAATTAAAAAATTACATAAATATGGTTTTGAGGGGAGTGTATTGAAATGGTTTTTACAATACTTGGAAACAAGAACACAAAAGACAAAATACAATGAGGAATTTTCTTCAGGTAAACTAAATGACCACGGTGTTCCCCAGGGTACAGTATTGGGCCCAGAACTATTTGTGCTTTATATTAATGACATTGTCAAGGTTGTTAAGAAATGCAAAATACAGTTGTTTGCAGATGACACTCTACTTTTTGCAGAGGGTGATACGGTACAGGACATTATAAACTTATTAAATGAAGACTTAGAAAATATATATAGATGGTTGTACAATAACAGCTTAAGTGTCAATATAAACAAAACAAAATGTATGGTATTAAAATTAAAATATAGTGTAATTAATACTTACAATCATAATGGCGTAATAATTAATGGTAGCAAGATTCAACAGGTTAACGAATGCAAATATTTAGGAGTAATTATAGACGAAAGACTTACATTTTCTAGTCATGCAAACTACATAGCAAAAAAAGTATCAAAAAAAATTAATTTACTGTGTAGAATGGGGAGGGATCTAAGTTCTTGGACGAAATTACTTATTTACAAAACAATAGTACTTCCTCATTTCAATTATTGTTCCACCATAATGTACATGTTTAATAAGAAAAATATCAGTAACATTAAAAAAAAAACAAAATCAGGCATTGAGAAGTATTTTGGGATGTAATAGATATAGCAGAATAAAAGACATGTTGGAAGCAACAGATTTATTAAGCGTAAAACAAAATATACTCTTTAATACTATGATAGTGATGTATAAAATAAAGAATAACTTGTACCCTGAACATATATTGGATAATTTAAGAACAGTAGGTGATATACATAACTACAATACTAGATCAACCTCAAATTTTTATGTCTCTAGGGTAAATTCATGTTTTGCACAAAATAGCTTATTTTACAAAGGTTTAATTGATTTTAATTTTATTCCAATAGAAATAAAAAATTTAAATTTTAACAACTTTAAAAGAATGTTAAGAAGATATATAATAGATTAACCATAGTATATAAGAATTTAATTGTACCTAAATATTATAATGTATTTTGCTAGCTAATGCTATTAATAAAGATTATTAATTAATTAATAAAATAATTAGGAAATTTAAATTAACTTAAAATTAGTGATTTTAATACCTATTTTAAAGTGGAAAGCTTTCTTTTTTTTGATGATGTATTTTGGCATTAAAGGTTATTTCTGTTTTTTGTGTAATTGTTTGATAATATATTGCTAAGAGTAAGTGCTACTTTATAAAACATTTTTCGATAGCTTTCTCCACAGGGACATAATTCATTAAGCGGTATCAGAAAGCTACCACTTTCTAAACTAGCCAAACCTAGTTATTTTTATTGTTGATTTTGACATATTATTTTCGGATGAAGCTACTTTCTATTTAAACGGGGCGGTTAATAGACATAATTATCGTTTCTGGAGTTAAGAAAATCCATGATGGATATTTGAAGCGCATTCTCAGCGGCCCCAGAAAGTAAATGTATGGGCAGGTATCATTAATAACCGAATTTTAGAACCATTGTTTTTGGAAGGAAACCTCACAGCTGAACGGTACCTTGATTTCTTAACCTTCAAGTTGAGGCCTGCTCTAGCTGTAATTTTTCCCAACGAAGTAGATCCAGATATACCTAATGAAACAATTTGGTTTCAGCAAGATGGTGCTTCTCCGCGTTTTGGTGTCAATGTGAGAAGATATTTAGATTAAATATTTCCAGGTCGCTGGATTGGACGACGTGGTACAATTGAATGTCCACCTAGGTCCCCAGACTTAACGCCTCTAGACTATTTTCTTTGGGGATATTTAAAAGAAAAAGTTTATCAAAATAAGCCAAATAATATTGAAGATTTAAAAAACAAAATTAGATTAGAGACACATAACATACCGGCTGAAGCCATTCGAAATTCCTGCAACGGATTTTACCATCGTCTGGGGGCATGCCAAGTAGAGGGTGGAGGACATTTCCAGCATTTGCCACGTTAAACCATTTTTTTGTTGTGTTTTGTTTTTCTTCCTTACATTTTTATTTTTTTCAACGAAATAAATTACAAATAAACCATAATTATTGTTAAGTCACAATGTTACAAAATGTCATAACGTGAATAATGAAGATTTCTTACCTTGAAAGGTAAAAAAACATCAATGATCTATCATTTCCGCATATTTAAATAGGGATTTTTTTAAAAATTTAACAGTCGCCTTTTTGAAATAGCTTGACAGAATCGCGTCAAAACTTAGGAGCATACTGTACAGGGTGTCTAGTTTTCGTATGTTTTACGGGTTATCTGCGTTATTAGTAAATATAGAAGGTTGCGGTTTTCGCAGCACTGTGTTACTTTTCTGAGAAACAAACGATGCCATCAACAGAATTTTCATAGCCCCCTTAGTTTTTTAGATACGGGGTGATTTTGAAAATTTTGCATTTTAGGACACCCCCCGTGTCTCGGTTACGCTGCAACTTATCAAAAAGGTAAAAAATGAACTTATAAGTTTTTTTCACGTAGAATCCAGTGGCTTAGTCAGATTTTTTCTGTGTTTAATTGTTTTTGAGAAAAAGAGCAAACTTGCATTTTTTTAAATAAGACACCCTATATATTTTTAGCTATTATGATTCAGTTTATCACAGGCTTTTCAAAAATATATAACACTTTATAGCTGTTTTTAATGTGAAGCTCAAAATTTACATTTTTCAACAAATTTAAATTTTTTTTTAGTATACCATGACGGGTATTTATGAAAACAAAAGATGACAGGCTTGTTATCTGAAAAAATCTTTATTTACTGTCAGAATAGGTTATCCATTTTCTGTTCTTTATTTCTATTCAGTTTCGATAAATAGCAGTTTTTTCTTAATTATGGCTGCGAATGCAAAATTCGAGAATTATGAAAAGTACGATATTATGTTCGTTTGTTATATTCAGTGTAACGAAAATTGGGATGAAGCATTAGAAGTTTATTTTAACAGGTATTGGCATATTTTTATATTTTTCATCATATTTCAAAATGTATAAAAACGTAATATTCGCACATTCCCAGAAAGAAGACAGCCGGATAATAGAATATTTTTAAAAATAAAATCAAAGTTAATTGAAGTCGGTTTATTTTACAAACCCCGACCTAGTATTTACAATGAGGAAAACCAGGAAAATAAACGTTTTGGCTTCAATTGAAACATCAAAGTAGTTCTTGTAGAACAGTGGAAGGTTCTGTCGGTGTTAAAAAATCAAGGGTTCAAACTTTTCTAAAAAAACACAAGTTTAAGCCATACAAATTTCATGTCGTACAAAACTTACATCTCGGAGACGCAGCGCGCCGCGTAGAGTTTTACAATTGGTATTTACAAAATGTAAATAGAGAAAATTATTTTGAAAGAACGATTATATGGTCTGATGAGAGTCATTTTACCAGTGCCGGTATATTTAAACGGCAAAATACTAGGTTTTGGTGCCAGGAAAATCAACATGTTATATTTCCACGGGAACGGCAAGGCAGATTTGGGTTTAGCGTTTCATGCTTCATACTGGGAAGTAAAATTTTATATATTATATTTGAAGGCGGTCTTACTGCTAATAAATATTTAGAAATTTTGAAGAACATTGTGCCCGAAATAGTAGAGAATGTGCCCCTAGCTCATCTTAATAGCTTATATTTGCAACAGGACGGAGCTCCCGCTCACAATGCTCAAATTGTAAGAACATATCTTAACAACAATTTTCCTGGTCGCTGGATTGGAACACATGGTCCTGTGAAATGGCCACCCAGGTCACCCGATTTAACGGTTTGGGATTTTTTCTGTGTGGCTACCTAAAAAATAAAATTTATACCGTCCAGTACCAAACGATGGCAGATTTAAGAGAAGCCACTGAAAGAGCCTTTAGGGAGTTACAACCACGGCCTTTTATTATTTTAAATGCACTGAGGCGAATCAGAACAATGTGTGAAACATGTCTTAGACATAATGGAGAACAGTTTGAGCAATATTTATGAGACAGTTTCCTAAATCATCAAATAATTGTAGCTTTTAATTATTGAACGTATAACACAACTGAGTTAATTGTTATTTATATTTATAAAAGTTATTGTTATAGGTATATATTTTTAAAATTAGTATATTTGTGAGAAGCTTGTGACAATTGTTTAATCTTAAAATTTATACGGTGTGCCGTTTAAAAAAATGTAAATTTGTTGAAAAATGTAAATTTTGAGCTTCACATTGAAAACAGCTATAAAGTATTTTATACTTTTAAAAAGCTTGTGATAAACTGAATCATAATAGCTAAAAATATATAGGGTGTCCTATTTAAAAAAATGCAAGTTTGCTATTTTTCTTCAAAACAATTAAACATAGAAAAAATCTGACCAAACCACTGGATTCTAGGTGAAAAAAACTAATAAGATCACTTCTTACCGTTTTGATAAGTTGCAGCGTAACCGAGATACGGGAAGTGTCCCAAAATGCAAAATTTTCAATATCACCCCGTACCTAAAAAATTAAGGGGGCTATGAAAATTCTGTTTGCGGCATCGTCTGTTTCTCAAAAAAGTAACACAATGCTGGATAAATTCCAACATTTACAGCTGACAGAACTAAGAAAGATAGTAAACAACTTAAATAACAAAAAAAGTAGCATTGATGGTATAAACACAGGAATTTTAAAACTAGCATGTGAAGCCATTGGTAATAGATTTCTACAAGTGATAAACCAAAGTCTGGAAACTGGGTGTTTTCCTAAAGATTGGAAGTTGTCCGTGGTTGTCCCTATGTGAGGTGTATCGACCAATCAATATGGTGGCAGCATATGAAAAACTCTTAGAGACAGTAGTAAACAATCAAGTTCGTGGGTATGTGCGGGAGAATAGGCTTCTTACTGATGCCCAGGCAGGATTTAGAGTCAATCATTCTTGTGAGAGTGCCTTACAGACAGTAATTTCTAAATGGAAAATTGCATTGGACAATAAAAAATTGGTAGGGGTAGTTTTTTTGGACTTTCGTAGGGCTTTTGAGACAATAAATAGAAAATTATTAATTAAAAAATTACATAAATATGGTTTTGAGGGGAGTGTATTGAAATGGTTTTTACAATACTTGGAAACAAGAACACAAAAGACAAAATACAATGAGGAATTTTCTTCAGGTAAACTAAATGACCACGGTGTTCCCCAGGGTACAGTATTGGGCCCAGAACTATTTGTGCTTTATATTAATGACATTGTCAAGGTTGTTAAGAAATGCAAAATACAGTTGTTTGCAGATGACACTCTACTTTTTGCAGAGGGTGATACGGTACAGGACATTATAAACTTATTAAATGAAGACTTAGAAAATATATATAGATGGTTGTACAATAACAGCTTAAGTGTCAATATAAACAAAACAAAATGTATGGTATTAAAATTAAAATATAGTGTAATTAATACTTACAATCATAATGGCGTAATAATTAATGGTAGCAAGATTCAACAGGTTAACGAATGCAAATATTTAGGAGTAATTATAGACGAAAGACTTACATTTTCTAGTCATGCAAACTACATAGCAAAAAAAGTATCAAAAAAAATTAATTTACTGTGTAGAATGGGGAGGGATCTAAGTTCTTGGACGAAATTACTTATTTACAAAACAATAGTACTTCCTCATTTCAATTATTGTTCCACCATAATGTACATGTTTAATAAGAAAAATATCAGTAACATTAAAAAAAAAACAAAATCAGGCATTGAGAAGTATTTTGGGATGTAATAGATATAGCAGAATAAAAGACATGTTGGAAGCAACAGATTTATTAAGCGTAAAACAAAATATACTCTTTAATACTATGATAGTGATGTATAAAATAAAGAATAACTTGTACCCTGAACATATATTGGATAATTTAAGAACAGTAGGTGATATACATAACTACAATACTAGATCAACCTCAAATTTTTATGTCTCTAGGGTAAATTCATGTTTTGCACAAAATAGCTTATTTTACAAAGGTTTAATTGATTTTAATTTTATTCCAATAGAAATAAAAAATTTAAATTTTAACAACTTTAAAAGAATGTTAAGAAGATATATAATAGATTAACCATAGTATATAAGAATTTAATTGTACCTAAATATTATAATGTATTTTGCTAGCTAATGCTATTAATAAAGATTATTAATTAATTAATAAAATAATTAGGAAATTTAAATTAACTTAAAATTAGTGATTTTAATACCTATTTTAAAGTGGAAAGCTTTCTTTTTTTTGATGATGTATTTTGGCATTAAAGGTTATTTCTGTTTTTTGTGTAATTGTTTGATAATATATTGCTAAGAGTAAGTGCTACTTTATAAAACATTTTTCGATAGCTTTCTCCACAGGGACATAATTCATTAAGCGGTATCAGAAAGCTACCACTTTCTAAACTAGCCAAACCTAGTTATTTTTATTGTTGATTTTGACATATTATTTTCGGATGAAGCTACTTTCTATTTAAACGGGGCGGTTAATAGACATAATTATCGTTTCTGGAGTTAAGAAAATCCATGATGGATATTTGAAGCGCATTCTCAGCGGCCCCAGAAAGTAAATGTATGGGCAGGTATCATTAATAACCGAATTTTAGAACCATTGTTTTTGGAAGGAAACCTCACAGCTGAACGGTACCTTGATTTCTTAACCTTCAAGTTGAGGCCTGCTCTAGCTGTAATTTTTCCCAACGAAGTAGATCCAGATATACCTAATGAAACAATTTGGTTTCAGCAAGATGGTGCTTCTCCGCGTTTTGGTGTCAATGTGAGAAGATATTTAGATTAAATATTTCCAGGTCGCTGGATTGGACGACGTGGTACAATTGAATGTCCACCTAGGTCCCCAGACTTAACGCCTCTAGACTATTTTCTTTGGGGATATTTAAAAGAAAAAGTTTATCAAAATAAGCCAAATAATATTGAAGATTTAAAAAACAAAATTAGATTAGAGACACATAACATACCGGCTGAAGCCATTCGAAATTCCTGCAACGGATTTTACCATCGTCTGGGGGCATGCCAAGTAGAGGGTGGAGGACATTTCCAGCATTTGCCACGTTAAACCATTTTTTTGTTGTGTTTTGTTTTTCTTCCTTACATTTTTATTTTTTTCAACGAAATAAATTACAAATAAACCATAATTATTGTTAAGTCACAATGTTACAAAATGTCATAACGTGAATAATGAAGATTTCTTACCTTGAAAGGTAAAAAAACATCAATGATCTATCATTTCCGCATATTTAAATAGGGATTTTTTTAAAAATTTAACAGTCGCCTTTTTGAAATAGCTTGACAGAATCGCGTCAAAACTTAGGAGCATACTGTACAGGGTGTCTAGTTTTCGTATGTTTTACGGGTTATCTGCGTTATTAGTAAATATAGAAGGTTGCGGTTTTCGCAGCACTGTGTTACTTTTCTGAGAAACAAACGATGCCATCAACAGAATTTTCATAGCCCCCTTAGTTTTTTAGATACGGGGTGATTTTGAAAATTTTGCATTTTAGGACACCCCCCGTGTCTCGGTTACGCTGCAACTTATCAAAAAGGTAAAAAATGAACTTATAAGTTTTTTTCACGTAGAATCCAGTGGCTTAGTCAGATTTTTTCTGTGTTTAATTGTTTTTGAGAAAAAGAGCAAACTTGCATTTTTTTAAATAAGACACCCTATATATTTTTAGCTATTATGATTCAGTTTATCACAGGCTTTTCAAAAATATATAACACTTTATAGCTGTTTTTAATGTGAAGCTCAAAATTTACATTTTTCAACAAATTTAAATTTTTTTTTAGTATACCATGACGGGTATTTATGAAAACAAAAGATGACAGGCTTGTTATCTGAAAAAATCTTTATTTACTGTCAGAATAGGTTATCCATTTTCTGTTCTTTATTTCTATTCAGTTTCGATAAATAGCAGTTTTTTCTTAATTATGGCTGCGAATGCAAAATTCGAGAATTATGAAAAGTACGATATTATGTTCGTTTGTTATATTCAGTGTAACGAAAATTGGGATGAAGCATTAGAAGTTTATTTTAACAGGTATTGGCATATTTTTATATTTTTCATCATATTTCAAAATGTATAAAAACGTAATATTCGCACATTCCCAGAAAGAAGACAGCCGGATAATAGAATATTTTTAAAAATAAAATCAAAGTTAATTGAAGTCGGTTTATTTTACAAACCCCGACCTAGTATTTACAATGAGGAAAACCAGGAAAATAAACGTTTTGGCTTCAATTGAAACATCAAAGTAGTTCTTGTAGAACAGTGGAAGGTTCTGTCGGTGTTAAAAAATCAAGGGTTCAAACTTTTCTAAAAAAACACAAGTTTAAGCCATACAAATTTCATGTCGTACAAAACTTACATCTCGGAGACGCAGCGCGCCGCGTAGAGTTTTACAATTGGTATTTACAAAATGTAAATAGAGAAAATTATTTTGAAAGAACGATTATATGGTCTGATGAGAGTCATTTTACCAGTGCCGGTATATTTAAACGGCAAAATACTAGGTTTTGGTGCCAGGAAAATCAACATGTTATATTTCCACGGGAACGGCAAGGCAGATTTGGGTTTAGCGTTTCATGCTTCATACTGGGAAGTAAAATTTTATATATTATATTTGAAGGCGGTCTTACTGCTAATAAATATTTAGAAATTTTGAAGAACATTGTGCCCGAAATAGTAGAGAATGTGCCCCTAGCTCATCTTAATAGCTTATATTTGCAACAGGACGGAGCTCCCGCTCACAATGCTCAAATTGTAAGAACATATCTTAACAACAATTTTCCTGGTCGCTGGATTGGAACACATGGTCCTGTGAAATGGCCACCCAGGTCACCCGATTTAACGGTTTGGGATTTTTTCTGTGTGGCTACCTAAAAAATAAAATTTATACCGTCCAGTACCAAACGATGGCAGATTTAAGAGAAGCCACTGAAAGAGCCTTTAGGGAGTTACAACCACGGCCTTTTATTATTTTAAATGCACTGAGGCGAATCAGAACAATGTGTGAAACATGTCTTAGACATAATGGAGAACAGTTTGAGCAATATTTATGAGACAGTTTCCTAAATCATCAAATAATTGTAGCTTTTAATTATTGAACGTATAACACAACTGAGTTAATTGTTATTTATATTTATAAAAGTTATTGTTATAGGTATATATTTTTAAAATTAGTATATTTGTGAGAAGCTTGTGACAATTGTTTAATCTTAAAATTTATACGGTGTGCCGTTTAAAAAAATGTAAATTTGTTGAAAAATGTAAATTTTGAGCTTCACATTGAAAACAGCTATAAAGTATTTTATACTTTTAAAAAGCTTGTGATAAACTGAATCATAATAGCTAAAAATATATAGGGTGTCCTATTTAAAAAAATGCAAGTTTGCTATTTTTCTTCAAAACAATTAAACATAGAAAAAATCTGACCAAACCACTGGATTCTAGGTGAAAAAAACTAATAAGATCACTTCTTACCGTTTTGATAAGTTGCAGCGTAACCGAGATACGGGAAGTGTCCCAAAATGCAAAATTTTCAATATCACCCCGTACCTAAAAAATTAAGGGGGCTATGAAAATTCTGTTTGCGGCATCGTCTGTTTCTCAAAAAAGTAACACAATGCCGCAAAAACCGCAATCTTCTATCTTTACTAATAACGCAGATAACCCGTAAAACATAAGAAAACTGGACACCCTGTACAAGATATTAGCTTTGAAATGATGTATCACAAGCTGTATGTTTCCATTTAAAAAAAAGATCGATGTCGTCATATCTTTGACAAATGTCTATAAAAAAATAAACGAATAACGTCAAAATGTGAGCATATATAAAACTAAATTGACGTGTCCGAGCATTTTCCCCAAAAGTTACAGGTTAAGGCTATATTAATTTTATTCCGGACTTCTGGACAGCCCTGTATAGATCTTTTATGGGTTAAGTGTTAAAATAACTCTATGACACCGGTTAAAGTTCGTCCTTAATATTATAATTTCAATTGTAATATTGCAAATGAAGACGTTTAATAATAATAATAATAATAATAATACTAATACTAATCCCAATCCTAATAGTAATACTGATACTAATACTAATACTAATACTAATACTAATACTAATACTAATACTAATACTAATACTAATACCAATACCAATACCAATACCAATCCGAATCCAAATCCGAATCCGAATCCGAAAACGAAAACGACAACGAATACGACGAATACGAATACGAATACGAATACGAATACGAATACGAATACGAATACGAATACGAATACGAATACGAATACGAATACGAATACGAATACGAATACAAATACGAATACGAAAATACGAATACGAATACGAATACGAATACGAAAATACGAATACGAATACGAATACGAATACGAATACGCATACTGATACTGATACTGATACTGATACTGATACTGATACTCATACTGATACTGATACTCATACTCATACTAATACTAATACTAATACTAATACTAATACTAATACTAAAACTAATACTAATATTGTAACGTAAATAAAAGTTATTTCGTTACATTGGATTTTAAAGTATAATAAATCTTTAGGTATTGGCGCTGCCATCTATGGATAACTCTGCATACTGCAGAATATCGATTCTTTAAGTTTGTATATATGAAGAGACCAACTGTAAATTTGCCGTTCTATAACATAGATTTCTAGGGTATTCTTTAATATAGATTATCGATTTCTTACATTTAATTTAGTTTATATTGGCTCCGTGAATAGAAAAAGGCTCAGGTTAATTTTTGGGACTTCACTTTTGGTTTTGTCCTGATACAGGTATGTCACGCTAAGTTTCTGTTTCACTAAATTTATATTTTGTCTAATAATAAGTATGTAATTGAACCATAAATATTACTTTCTAGGAAGCCATGACCTTTTAATATATTTTTACATGAACTAATTTCCACATTTTTATGTTTTAACAAAAATAAAGACGTGCCGACCATAATGGCGTCATAAATTAATAATCTTCATTCTTCTCATTTTTACTTATAAATTATAATGTTGTTGATGATCTAAAGGCATCATCTTAACAGACAGAATGGAGTCTTAATAATATTTCTTCAGTAAGTGTGGATTTCAATCAATATTTTAATAATTTTGCATTCAATTTAAATATCTTTTAAGTCAATCAACAGGTCATGGTTTTGTTTGTTTTTCTTCATCAATTAATGTTTAAATTCTCAATTTAACTTTGTTTTTCGGGTCTCTGTCGTTTCTTTTACGTTTTAGCAAATATCGTTGGCCAGTTGGTAGTTTATTTAAGTTCTTGACGAACATTGGTGAGAACCAGATATAGGATAAACCTGACTGGACCATTCACAAGGAAACCGACAGATCCAGGCTCTACAGAACTGGTGACTGACAGAATATCCCAGGAAGCTGATATCGAGGAAAGCAGGTGAGTTTTTCTTTTGTTTCTAAGCTGAAACCTAAATTGAATTAGTTGAAAAGCTCACCTCATTTCTCTCATTGATATGTGTCAGAAATCAATTCTGATTTAACATTTATTTTTTCTTAAACTTCTCACTCAATTAGCGCGACATGCTTGTACTGAATGGATAGTATCTTAAGTCACACTGTATATACAATTTCTCTTGTACCGTATCTTGAACTCATCTTGTTCGTATCTTACCTTGGGTGCCATAATTAAGACATTAGTCCGGTACACCAATATCATGTGGTAACGAATGCCTGTAGCTCGTTAAACCACATTTATCTAGCAAACGATTGCCTTTTTGCTCGTTATGCATAACGAATCTGCACAAAAGTTCTAGATGCTTTTGAATGCAGCATTTTCTACTAGGTTTAAATATCTGTATTATATATTTGTACATTTTGTAGTATATTAATTACTTAATTTTTATCTTGTTGGCACAATATATGCTTTTCTTGGATTAACTTAAAACTAAAATACATTTTAAGTCAATCAAATAATTTATTTTTCTTACTACTTAAACACGAAAGAAAATTTGTTTTTGACCTTGTGTAATTAAACATGGTAATTTCACTTCTAAATTTAAAACTTTGTTCATATTCACTTGAGTAACAGGGAGTTAAAACATCCCGTAACTATATTATAGAAATTTAAGTTACAACTGGTACTGTTTAACCTAAGTATTTATTTTCAAACCTTTTATTGCAATATTATTCGCTGGTCTAACGCCACCTTTCTAATATTACATGTAAACAAGCAAAGCTGAGGCTGACAAGCTCATCTGATGTCATTATTCCTATCAATCGCTGTCACAAGAATTCAAGTCTAATCAAGTCCTGACGTCTCCCTCACCTTCTCCATTGCTGAAGTCTATGCATGGAACACCGAACACCTCATCGAGACAACTTCCAGCTGAAGAGGACTGAATCTTGGACACACCTCATGGATGACAAGCAGAGCTAAGTATTTGTCAGTCAGAAGGATAACTTTGTAAAGACCAGCAGATCATTGCTATATTTTCATTTTAATTTTCACCTTTTCATGTCAAAACTGTTTCTTCGGAAACCAGTAACAACAACCATTATTATACAAGTATAGTTTAATAAACTACCAAGTGTTTGTAAAATTTTGTATTATTTTTGGTAGGATGGCGCCCTAAAAAAATTTGTCGGATAATAAGACAACCCACACCTAACAAAAAAAGTCTTGGCCGAGGCAACTCAACATCATTTGAATGATTATCAAAAACGTTACAATACTAAAACTAATACTAATACTAATACTAATACTAATACTAATACTAATACTAATACCAATACTAATACTAATACTAATACTAAGACTAATACTAATACGAATACTAATACTAATACTAATACTAATACTAATACTTTATTAATTTTTTACTAAAGAGGAACTCTTAGCGGCCAACGACAAGATCAAAGAAAAAAAAGCCCCAGGGCCAGATAATCTGTCCCCTGAAATAATCAAGGCAGTAGTAAAGAGGCACCCAGATAACATACTGGAATGCTGGTGGAAAAAATATTCCATAAAGAAAGTGGCTAAGCTGGTACTCATAGAAAAAGTAAAACAAGGCCAAAATACTAAAACATACAGACTCATTTGCTTGCTGAATGTTCTGGGAAAACTCCTGGAACAACTCCTACTTGAAAGGTTAAAAAAGGAAATTGAAAGGACTGGCGGACTATCTGTAGAATAATTTGGGGTTCGACAAAAAAGATCTACGGTTCATGCGCTACAGAGAGTACAAGAAATTGTCGATGAAGCCAATGAAAGGGGAGGCAGAAAACGGTGCATACTGGTCACAGTAGACGTCCGAAATGCTTTTAACTCGGTCCCATGTCGGGGAATAATGGAAGAACTAAGAAGACGACAGATAGCCCCCTACTTGTTTAACATGGTAGCAAGCTACCTTGAAAAAAGGTGGCTTTACATAGGAGAAAATGGAAAAATGAAAATGAAGGGTCCGTCCTAGGTCCAACGCTTTGGAACATCTACTATGATGGTATCCTGAGAATCCCTGTACCTCGAGGCGTAAAACTGATAGGATACGCAGACGACCATGGAATTGTTGTGTTAGAAAAAGATGAAAGGAAAATCATAAATAAGGCAAATGACATACTGGAGGACATAACACATTGGCTGCAGATGAAACAACTGAGCCTAGCGCCTCAAAAAACGGAGCTTGTAATCCTTGCAGGGGGACGCACAGTGAATGAAATCGAAATCCAAGTTGAAAAGTGACAATCAGAAGTCAAGAAAAATTAAAATACCTAGGCGTCCACCTAGATAGAAATATGCGAATGGGACAACATGTTAGAATAGTCGCTGATAAAGCAACCAAGGCGATTGGAAACATTAGCAGACTAATGCCAAATATAGGAGGCCCCCGGGAGGGAAATAGACGGATACGTTTCACCGTTACCCAATCGATAATACTTTATGGTGCAGTCATATGGAAAAGAGCTATGAAACGGAAAATATACAGAAATATCCTGCTAAGCGTTCAATGAAAAGCTGCAATACGAATTGCCAGTGCCTACAGGACCATTTCGACAAAGGCTCTATTAGTCATCGCTAGGACGCCACCAATACATTTATTGGTAGAAGAGAGATGCGCTATGCAAGACGGGACTGACAAAAAGGCTGCAAGTGAACTCACCCTGCAAAAGTGGCAACAAGAGTGGCAGGAAAACACAAACAAAGGCCTATGGACTCAACGTCTTATCCCAAACTTAGAACCATGGGTTAAGAGAAAACCTGGGGAAGTAACCTATCACCTCACACAGCTCATCGGCGGAAAGCGACGAATGAATTTTTTGTATATACTGTGATATGACAGATACCGTGGAACATACATTCTTTGAATGCTGTAGGTGAGATATAGACAGAACGGTAGTAGAAAATGACATAGGACCGATAACCCTACAAAACATCATCGAAAAAATGCTCCTAAACTATGGAAACTGGATAGCTGTAAGCAAATTTGATACTAAAATTATGGACCAAAAAGAAAAAGACATCAGACTAAGAGACGCACAGGACAGATAAAACAGACAAGGGAAAGTACTATAACATCAATCTAAGGACCCTATTTGAAGTAATACCGGAAGGTAGTCCCAAAGAGGAAAGCAACAGCGTCCATAGAGGGAAGGGTTTAGTCGGTAAGAATCCGACACTCTACAGGCACATAAGATCCACTCGCCTGCAAGTCTTTTGAAGATTCCTAATCCTCGTTAAAAAAAAATACTAACACTAATACTAATACTAACACTAACACTAACACTAACCCTTACCCTTACCCTAACCCTAACACTAACATACTGATACTGATACTAATATTGATACTGATACTGATACTGATACTGATACTGATACTGATACTGATACTGATACTAATACTGATACTGATACTGATACTGATACTGATACTGATACTGATACTGATAGTGATACTGATACTGATACTGATACTGATACTGGTACTGATACTGATACTGATACTGATACTGATACTGATACTCCGAAAAGATCGCGAGTTTTAGATAGTTAAGTGTGATCTTTAAATATAAATTCGATATGGTTGTGTTCATAAAAAAACAGTGTTTCTAAATGACTATGGCTAACTACTGTTACACAATTGAACAATGCTAAAACTAGAAAAATGCAGTAAGTTATAAACTAAGAATATCCTAACCAGAAACCTTATCATTGAACAAGATAAAGTATTTGTTTTTTTGTGAGAATTCCACTGCATTTTCCGAAGGATGCGGGAATAGGAGCATATCGCAAATAAAAGCATAAACACTAGCGTTATATATACGGAACTAAAAATTGCAGAGACACTTTAAATTAATAAAAATATGGGAGATAAAGAAATAACTACCAAACAACTCTATTAATTGATACAATGATTAATTGTGTCCAACCAGGAAATAAAGGATCAAATAACCAATTCCAAAGAAGAGATCAAAAGTGAGATTTACGCAGTGAATGAAGATTTGTCAAAGGAGATACACCTAATTAGACAAGAAAACGAAGCTCTAAAACAAGAAAACAAAATCCTCAAAGAAACAATACAAAGAATCGAAAAGGCAACCAAAAAATATAACCTGCTGGTAGATAACATTGAAGAACAAGGAAGTACATCTGCTGACCTTGATACTCTTACAAAAATATTAAAAGACTACACTCAAGTCTCTTACACGTCCAATGATTTTAGAAATATTTACCGCTTAGGAAAAGCGGAACAGAACAAAATTCGTCCTATTGTTATTGAACTAACAAATTGCTTCTTGAAGGAACAGATACTAAAAAACGTCAGTAAACTTAAAGATAAAAAGATATATACCTCAGTAGACTATACCCAAAAACAATATACAGACAGAAAACTTTAGCGAAAATATCTGCAAATTGCAAGAAGAGACAACAAGACTGCTGAGATAAAAAAATACACACTTTTCGTGGATGGACAAAAATTTACTTTAGACGACTTGAGACGGAAAGATACGGAGAGGGAGAACGGAAGAGAGGAGCAAGACCAACACAAAGCAAATACAGTTGGACAGAATAAGAGAAAACCAGAGGAATCGCCAGAAGCCGTAGAGGACCGCAATTCACTAATGGCTTAGTAATGGAGTTGACGAAGGTGCAGTAAGTATTAACAACTACAAATTTTTTAGACAAAATCGTTTGTTTAAGCGTGGCGGTGGTGTTGGCCTTTATATAAAAACAATATTAAATGTGAAATTTTGTTATCAGCATCATTGGACTACATTGAATATCTGTGGGTTAAGCTTGAATTTAATAATCAGTCCCTAATAGTAGGCACCATATATAGACCCCCGAACACTAATGAGACAGAGTTTTTTAACTGCGTGGAAGACTCTTTATCTAACATATATACAGAGTATGATAACATTCTGTGTTTCGGAGATTTTAATATTAATATGCTAAATTTAAATACAATTTCAGGATCTCAACTAGAATCAGTATTTTCTACATTTAATATGAAGCAGTTTATAAAGGAACCTACTCGTGTCACAGTGTGTTCGGTATCTCTTTTGGATCTGATATTTACTAATATGAAGGACGTAACCGATATCAAGGTGGTTGATTCTAATACTGCAGATCATTTTTTAGTCTCAATAAAAATAAACTTAAATTTACCCGCTGCAACACCCGAATTTTTTTTTTACCGTTCATTAAAAAATATAGATATTAATATATTCGAAAGGGACCTGCGCCAGTTGCCTTTAAATAATATTTTGTATACTCGTGATATAGATGAGAAGTTGGAATTTTAAAATAACTGTATATTAAGTCTTCTTGATAAGCATGCGCCCGTAAAACAATATCGGAAAAACAAAAATTATAGATATGCGCCTTGGATAACCGAAAATGTCAAACTACTACAAAAACTAAGAAATAAAGCATTAAAAAAATACAAGGCATCAAAACTTCCATCGCATTATGAGTACTATAAACAACTTCGAAATTATACGACAGCGGCAATACGATCCGAGAAAAAAGTGTATTTAAGGCTAAAATAAACGAATCATTCAGTTTTGTGCTGTCTACGGAAGATGAAATTTTTAGTATATTAAAAAACATAAAAACAAGAGCAACGGGAAATGATAAAATAAATGTAACTCTATTGCACCTTTGCTGTCCATACATAGTTCCATATATTACTCACATAATAAATGAATGTATTTTGGCCTCGCACTTTCCAGCGATATGGAAAAAGGCTCAGGTTATTCCCTTACCTAAAATTAATAATCCCACTCTAAATAATTTTCAAAATCAATGTCGGGTATTGATAATAGTGTCTCATTTTTAAGGTTATATGTAAAAATTTTTTCGCATAAATGACAATTAAACATTTTAAAATTGTTCATATAAATTCAATTTCCATAAAAATATAAAAAATAAAAAAACAGCGATATAAATTTTATAAAATAAAAATACAACCAACTTACCCCGCTCAAAGTATAAGACAAATACCTTTTTAAGTGAAATTAAAAGGATATATATACTAGAGGTCTCCATAGAGTGAATGATGCAACAAAAAGGTAGGGGAGTTGATATAAATATATGCAACAAACGTTCAGAAAGTTAGTTTCTAGTTGATACTATACTATATAAAAATGGCCTCAAAAATTATTGTTGTAAACGGCTTAGACCTGGTAGAGGGAGAACACTACAGAATTCTTGATATCGAAAATAAGGACGGTGCCTACGGGGTTCAAACAGTTGTTTATCTGGAAGATGATAAAATGGTATATCTTCCTAAGAGGATGCTAAAAACTGATGCTGAAGTAGCAAATATATGTTGTGGGCAAACATATCTTGTTAGAACAGGACAACATTATGTCGAAAAATATGGGTGTACTACCCCTATTGGTAAGTAAAATATTATTTAACTTTTACGCTTGAAATTACAAAGGTTCGTTTCTTTTCTTTCAGATGCAAAATGCCTTTTATTATAATCGTTATTTTATCAACCCCTATCTTTAAATTAGTTTTTATTATAAATTGATATAACGTTTTAAATTGTAAAGTTATTTTTGCTAATATACCTTGGGGTTTCAAAATGTTTTTTTAATTTTCCCACAGCCCCTTTGAAATGAAACATAAAAATTAATTTTAAACATTTAATTACAAAAATAAATATAAACTATTTTATTAGCCGGGTCTCCCCAGGCTATTACCCCCCTCCCATGGAGGGGACCATGCCATAGCTCGATGAAGTCCTCTGGCATGGCGAACCCCGGGTGAAAATTGTGAAACATGTATATCATGTGAAAATACCGTAATTAGGTATATACACATAATTGTATTTTTTAAAAACATACCGCCTCGCCGGGAAAAACCTCTCCCACCAGAAATTGTAAAAAATTAATAATTTGTTCTGCTACTATAAAAGAAAAAACCCCGAATTAAAAAATTAAAAAATTTTAATAATAAAAGCACTCACCAGTCGACATTATTTCACTTTTACCATTAAACGGGGCTTCAATCTCTATTTATATAAATTATTCCTACTATTAAAGAATTCATTTTTATAATGCATAAATATAGGTCGATTGGAGTACGTCCTAATTAATTCAATTTATAATATAATATCGTCATATACAGGACATTTTGAAAATGTAGATAATAGGTTTGTTTATTTTTGCACTGATTTTAATTACATAAATATAGTATATACGAGACTGGTGATAACTACTCTGTTGGGATATTTTAAACGGGGTTAATGACCGATTACACAGTTTACGGGGGTCTTGACGGAAACGGAAAATAATTATTATATTTTCTCTTTCAAGATTAATTTTAAATATATCCCCCAAATACGCACAATCAGTTAAAATGTAGTTGGTCTTTAGCTATGCCATTGTACTAAAATACACCATTTAAGCTGAATGTTATGGAAGTTTTATAGATATAATTTATAATTTAAAGGTGAAATTTAAAGGTTATAAGTGTTTCATACCCCCCTGTATACAGATCCCATTAATTGATTTTATTCGTGCACATTATGCAATAATTATTTTATTAAAAAGATAATTACTTTAAATACAAATTTGCATTTAAAGCGATCGGCATACAATGTTGTTAAAATTTTAAATATCAATTAACCAGTTATATTAAATACGCTAATAAGGTAAAATAATACCAATTAGGCCTCGTGTTGTGATCCAATTTTATCTAATTATTTATTGAAAGATAATTAATTATGTATTCTGTTTTTTATTGCACGGTTCGGTAAACATATCCTTAAAGTTGTTTTTTACGGTGAAGATGTACTTATTATAATTCAGAAAATGTCTTATTTTCACCGATATGACTTTTATATATTGCTATAATAGTGGATTTGACTTGAAAACTGCATACAGGGTGTTTCATTAAGGTCGAAGAGCGGCCATATCTCGGAAACTATTGGGCATAGAAATTCAGAGAAAAAAAATTTATAACTAAAGTGGCCATGGGAAAATCCTGGAAATAATTTTTAAGTTCCGCATTTTGCCGCAAGGGGGCGCAATTGAAAAGTAAATTTTTAAATTTTAGATATCTCCGAAAATTGCACGTTAAGGTATATTTTTGATAACACCGTTAAAAAGCTTGGACAATTTTGCATAATTTTGGTCCCATGCTTATTGGCGTACCGACTTTAGTAAGAGTGGGGGAAGCTGTTGAATGTGTAATCATTTAAATCGCTGTAACTTATCAACGACTTATCCGATTTTAGCAAACTAAAACTTGTTTGGAAGAGAAATGTAAGTACTTTTAACTATCGTCTTGAGTGGTCCATGATACTTCTCAATAAAAATACAAGAGGGCGCAATTTGCAATAATAACACATTTCTTAACTTTATTCATTTATTTCAAATCATACGGTATAATTATGATACCATAATCGAAAAGTAGATGAAATTTGCTACAAAAAATGTCAAAACCGCAGTTCGATATCTCCATCCGTTTCAGACTTATTGCCAATAGAATAATTTTTAAAACTTTAAATGAAGAAGCGGTTGTTTTCATAGTTTTGTGATAAAGCATTCCATGAAAAAAAATATTTTTAAACTTTATGGTTAGGTAGGTTTGTTTCTCATTATTCCAATGTCAAACTCCGTGCCTTTCTTCACACTTTATCTAGGCTTAGGACTAGTCCAAATCATGTAAAAAACAAAATTTGGAGCGTGTTTCAAGGCCAACGGGCCATAAAACAGTATTGAAATAATTATCGGAAACTATTGAAGGAAACAATATTCATGGAAAGCTTCTTAGGAAAACAATTGAGAGACTTTATAAATGTTCAAAATGACCTCCGTTGTGCAAAATACAACGATTAATTCTTTTTCTAGAACTAGAGACAGCTGTTTCAATTTCAGCTCGTGAAATCGAATTTAGTGCATTTTCAATTCGCTCAATCATGTTGTCTCGTGTGGTTGGTCGCGTTTTATATACAATGTCTTTTATTCGCCCCCACAAGTAAAAATCTAACACAGTTAAATCCGGGGATCTAGGTGGCCAAGCAAACAAACTACCCCTTCCAATCCAGCGATTTGGGTATCCAATATCTAAAAAATCACGGACCATATGCGAAAAGTGTGCCGGGCATCCATCATGTTGATACCACATGGATGTTCTTAGGCCAATAGGAACATTTTCTAAAAGGATAGGCAAGTCATTTTGTAAAAAGTTTAAATAAGATTCACCATTTAGATAAGCATTAAAAATAAACGGTCCGATAATTCTGTGTCCTAATACTCCGCACCACACGTTAACACTCCATCTGTTTTGGTGATCCACTTCGCGCATCTAGTGAGGATTTGTCTGTGACCAATAGTGCACATTGTGTAAATTACCTTTGCCACAGCTACTGAAAGTGGCGTCATCAGTCCATAACACGTGGGAGAGGAATTGAGGATTCTCGTTACACATCTCTCTTAGCCAATAGCAATAGTCGAGCCGTCTGTCATAATCACTTTCTGATAGCGCCTGATGTAAAACTATATGATAGGGATGCAGCTTAAAATCCCTTAGAATTCGGAACACTGCAGTACAACTTATACCTAGGTCTAAAGAAATTGCTCTTATGCTTAAATGCGGATCGGCCTCTACGTACGCAAGAACGTTTGTAATGTTGACTTCATTCCTTACTGGACGTCTTCTAAAAACAACTGAAATGCGTCGTACACTTCCCGTTTGCCTTACGCATATTGCCAGTCGCTGAAATACTGCTCTGCCATAGTGCCTTCGTTCAGGATATCTGAGAGCATATTCGCGTTCCGCTATAGGCGAATTTTGAAAACATTCAAAATATACGGCCAGCATATCGTAAGCTTCGGCATTGGTATAAGCCATTTTTGAAAGGTACGTATCACAATTTTCTATCAAGAAGTTTAAGATGAATTACGGATAAACTTTTGTCAACACCTTTCAAAATGAAACTAGTTGACATTATTTGTCTTATCTCCATGGAAACTTTCAGATTTTATTTCACAGCTATCTAGATTTATTTTTTAAAACACATCATATTGTTAGAGTTACGCCTAAATGACACGTTTTCCATGATTGCCATTAATTCTAGAGTGGTTTCTGGGCCATTGGAATAATGAGAAACAAACCTACCTAACCATAAAGTTTAAAAATATTTTTTTTCATGGAATGCTTGATCACAAAACTATGAAAACAACAGCTTCTTCATTTAAAGTTTTAAAAATTATTCTATTGGCAATAACTCTGAAACGGATGGAGATATCGAACTGCGGTTTTGACATTTTTTGTAGCAAATTTCATCTTCTTTTCGATTATGGTATCATAATTATACCGTATGATTTGAAATAAATGAATAAAGTTAAGAAATGTGTTAATATTGCAAATTGCGCCCTCTTGTATTTTTATTGAGAAGTATCATGGATCACTCAAGACGATAGTTAAAAGTACTTACATTTCTCTTCCAAACAAGTTTTAGTTTGCTAAAATCGGATAAGTCGTTGATAAGTTACAGCGATTTAAATGATTACACATTCAACAGCTTCCCCCACTCTTACTAAAGTCGGTACGCCAATAAGCATGGGACCAAAATTATGCAAAATTGTCCAAGCTTTTTAATGGTGTTATCAAAAATATACCTTAACGTGCAATTTTCGGAGATATCTAAAATTTAAAAATTTACTTTTCAATTGCGCCCCCCTTGCGGCAAAATGCGGAACTTAAAAATTATTTCCAGGATTTTCTCATGGCCACTTTAGTCATTAATTTTTTTTTCCTGAATTTCTATGCCCAATAGTTTCCGAGATATGGCCGCTCTTCGACCTTAATGAAACACCCTGTATATTTCTGAAATAAAACGTTGTTAAATAATTACAGATATGTCTTTTTATTTTACGCTGATTTTTTCTATTCCTATAATGTAATATATACCAGGATGATAGTAAGTGATATTATTATGTTGTGAATAAAAAAGTTTTAAAATTGATTGATTTTTATTTAATTATACAATCATGAATGGTATTCCGCTAGGGTGTTTATATGGGTATTTTTATCAATGCGATGTGTGGTGAATGCTGTTGGGATCAGGGGTGATAAAATAGGGGAATGATGGGTGGAAACATATTACAATTGGGGAATTATATTACAACAGTACAACGCACAAAACAGATACTGAGCCCCTACGTAATGGCTTGTGACTGTGTGTTTCGGTAATATTTGCAACTTAACCCATAGTCACCAGTCAAAATGTTGGGTTCTTTAACATCATCAAATGTTTGCAGAAAATACAATGTGTTTAGTAGTGATAGTTGGCCGTTTGTTTGAATAATTTTTAGCACGAGATCTTTGACGCTTATTGATATTTAACAGTAATAATGTATAATTTTCTTCTTCATGAAACATCCAGTGTGGCTTATAATTTACACATTTAATGACTTTGTTTATATGATCAGTTTATAACATTGTGTTAAATGTGTTCTTGAAAGGCCACAATTTCATCGTGACTATATATTTTAGAGAATTTGTGGGGGATCTGGGAGGTCTTTGTATACTTACTTTATATCTTCCCTGTATAGATTTTTGTATAAAATTATGCAAGTAATTTTTATCTGTTCAAAGAAATGCATTTTTGCATATAAATGACCCAATATTTGTTGTTGTAAATTACCTGTGGTCAATTAGCATAAATAAAGCATTATCTAGACAAGCCTCGTGTATAATTAATGGTTTGCATATTGATGATACATTTTTTGCTTTTAATGATTCACTGGCCGACAAGATTTTTCTAACACAGGTCAGATCTTTATTTTTAAAATGGAAATACCTTTCTAATAATAGAAAAAATATTCGGAAAGCCCCAACACGTACCATTTTTCAATAGCTTAATAAGACCATTTTACATTAGCAGGTAGTCAATTTAATTAGGGGACGGTTAAAATGGATGCATTTTATAACAGAAAAATTACCTGAACTGTATTATTTACAATATTAGACATAAAATCAACATTAAACATTAGTATTCTGTTCAGTTTCGAAGTGAGTGGTTCTCTGTGTATAGATAAAAAGTGTTTTTAAGAAAGAAAATATCGAGTCAATCGCGCCGTAGTTGCAAAATTTCTCCTGACAGATTTTGTTACATTTGTGGAGCATTTATGGTGAAATCACAAGCCAGGCCATTTTCTGAAAATGTAAAAAAAGCATACCTTAAATATTTTGGTGTTTTAATTGGAGATCAACACAAGCAGTGGGCTCCCCATGTGTGTTGTGTTAGTTGCAGCGTGTCATTGGTGGAGTGGATGAATGGGAAGAGGAAAAGCATGCCTTTTGCAGTTCCAATGGTATGGCGAGAACCCACTAATCATGTTGACGATTGCTACTTTTGCCTGACAAAGACGGAAGGTTATTCCAAAAAGGGAAAGCACAAGATTGACTATCCAAATTTGCCGTCTGCCATACGGCCTGTTCCTCATAATGCAGATTTACCAGTGCCCATTGCGCCTTTAAATCCGCAAAATATTGTTTTGGAAGATATTGGCGACAAAGCATCATCAGACAGCTCCGGGGAACAGCGTACCGACCCTGATTTTACTCCAGGGCTCAGTTCCGGCGAGCCACATTTCATTGTTCAAAGTGAGTTAAATGATTTAGCACGTGATTTGGGGTTATCAAAGCAACAATCAGAACTTCTTGGTTCCCGTCTTCAGGAATGGAACTTGTTAGCCAAGGAAACCAAAATTACAACTTTCAGGAAAAGAAATGCTACGTTTTCTGCATTCTACAATATGGAAAATTCGTTGTGCGCGTGTACTGACATCGATGGTTTAATGCAGGAACTTGATATTGAGCATTCTCGCTGTGAGTGGCGCTTATTTATAGACTCGTCTAAATACAGTTTAAAAGCTGTGTTACTACATAATGGAAATTTAAAACCCTCTATACCAGTTGCCCATTCAGTGACGATGAAAGAAAATTATGAAAATATGCGCACACTTTTGAACAAAATCAACTACAACCGGTATAAATGGCAGATAGGTGGGGACCTAAAAGTTATAGCAATTTTAGTAGGACTTCAGGGAGGATTTACAAAATATTGCTATTTTCTTTGTTTGTGGGACAGTCGTGCAGTAGATCAGCATTATGTAATAAAAGATTGGCCACAAAGAAGTGAATTTCAGCCGGGGTCTCAAAATGTTAAGTTTGCACCTCTCGTAGAGCCGAAAAATGTCCTTCTGCCTCCTCTTCACATTAAACTTGGGCTGATGAAAAACTTTGTAAAAGCTATGAATAAAGACGGTGATGGATTCAAATACCTAAGACAAGTTTTTCCCCAGTTAAGTGATGCCAAATTAAAGGAAGGCATTTTTATTGGGCCACAAATCAGAAAATTGCTGGACGATGTCAACTTTACAGAGAAGCTTACCAGGCAGGAACTCAGAGCATGGAACTCATTTGTTAGTATAGTAAGGGGATTTTTGGGCAACAATATGGATGCAAACTATCAACAGTTAGTCGATGAACTTTTAGATTCCTACAAATCGCTTGGTGCCCGAATGTCATTAAAAATTCACTTCCTTCATTCCCATCTCTCATTTTTTCCTGAAAATTTGGGAGCTGTCAGTGACGAGCAGGGTGAAAGGTTTCACCAGGATATCAGGACAATGGAAATTCGCTATCAAGGACGATAGGATCCTGCCATGATGGGTGATTACTGTTGGTTTTTAAAAAGAGAAGATATGACCCCTCATAAAAGGAAAAGATAAAATTTAATTAGTGTGTTTAGTTAATATTTGTAATGTTTGTGTTTTTCTTAGATGTAAGGTATGTTTAGTAGGTGAAACAGTATAAATAAAGTCGATATACACAAATAGAAAATTCTTAAATTATTTTTTCAATAGATCTTAAATATTGTAACATTTAATGTGGTACTATAATTGTATAAATGTAACAAGAAAACGTTACGTGTTACAACATTTTTTTTTTTCATTTTCGTATTTGGATAGGTCCATTCTACCACAATATGCCATTTAGCTTTGTGTTACAACAAAAAAAAAATTTTTTGTTGACCTGTGATTAAATAATATTGGTATTCTTGTGAATCCTAAATAAAGCAAAACACCCGAAGTCACTACTTTAACTTGCCTTGGTTAGCTAGCTATCCAAACTTTGCTAGCGTATGCAATCATTCTTTAGTTAGACTGATAAGTTTTTGGTTATAATAATAAGATAATTTATTTTTAATACTGTGCATGGTAAAATGTTCCTTTTTTATACAAAACTACTTTTAATACGCCCCTGTATGTATTGTTTGGTGTATACCTATATATTTTTGGTAATAAATTTGTTTGATGTACTTAACTATTTTGTTTTTATTTTCAATTTATGTTTAAGGGGAATAAACGCCTTTGTTTCTTTATCGGGGTTGTTTTCTATAACAGAGAGGCCAACAGGGCCCGTTCCAGGCCAACAGGGTCTGTTCCGGACCAACAGGGTCTGTTCCGGGGAAACAGGTCTGTTCCGGGGGAACAGGTCTGTTCATCAGGTCTGTTCCGGGGGAATGGGGTCCGTTGAACAGGGTCTGTTCCGGGGGAACGGGTCTGTTCCGGGGGAACAGGTCTGTTCATCAGGTCTGTTCCGGGGAAACAGGGTCTGTTGAACAGGGTTCATAATACGTTTAATCTGATTCCCCACAGAGCAGTTTATATTACGGTACTTTTTTTGTTAAATCTGATGTCTTTGTTTTTAATTATCGGCTAAAAGACTTGACGCTTCGGCTAATTACTGATTTTTAGTTTATACTATCTATCTATAAGAGACGTTGCCGCCCTTTCGGGGTAAATGATTGTAAAATAATATTGAAAGCTGATGCTTGCGTTGCATAACAGATAGGTGAATGCACAAGATTGTTAATATTTTCCTACGCTTATAATATTTATTTTTATGTGAACCGCTGGTTGCCTAACTTCAGGTAGTACTCAGATATCAATTAGTTTGTTTTACTAAGTATATGAAACAGCCTGGTTTACCCTAATTTTGTACATTATAAAATATCACCATAATCCCACTTAAGAACCTTTTGTTCCAGTCTATTCAGATGTGTCCCCGTGGTTTCACGTTGTCGAACATTGTTTAGCAGTTTTAAGGTATATGCTCCCGTAGCGTATCTCTCAAGGCTTTGAGGTTCGACCCCAGAGGCTCATGGTTCAATCCCCGCTGACTGCTCAAACTTTTTTTCTGTTATTATTTATTCATTATGTTGTTCAGTTAGGTTGGTAATATCAGGGGGCGCCACTTAGGTTAAGACGGATCCTGTATTACCGACAACGAGCGGTTATGACGTCAGACACTAGATGGCGATAGTAGCTGGGTTCCACTCGGGTTAAGAGAGGATGGCGACTTCCAGGAAAAGTGCCACGCCCTAAAATGGCGATAAAAATGCAGATTTCAGCGCCCATGTTAATCCTTATGGGATTTTGGGTTAGTATTAACATTGCTATACTACTATCATTACTGCTTAATAAGAAACTTGTCTAGACTGGTCTCAAGGCAATTAACAAAACGCAATGGCGCGAAGTACTTATGTGATGGTTGTTTACTTCATTTTAGAACTAATGATAAATTAATAGCCCATCAGGCTCACGATTGTTATATTTTGGTGGATACATTCAAAGTGGAAAAAGACAAGGAACAAAATGTATTTTTAAAATTACGCTTTCTCGATATTTCCGCTTTATGGCGAGTAGTTTGGATAAACTTAGTTAAAATTTAAAACCAGAACAATGTCGCGAAGTCAGAAAATATTTTCCAAATGAAGACGAGTTTACACTTATTCGACCGAAGGGTGTTTTTCCATATTCGTATGTTGATTCTTTTTTAAAATTAAATACGACAGAGCTACCATCACATGAAGAATTTTATAATAGTTTAAAAAAAAAAGATATTTCTGTGGAGGAATACAAGCGTGCCTGGGCAGTATGGAACCTGTTTAAATGCGAGAATTTAGGTCAATATTCAGACATTTATTTAAAATCCGACGTGTTACTGCTAGCAGATGTTTTCGAAAATTTCAGAAATGTTTGTATGAATGTCTATAAGCTCGATCCTGCGCAGTATTTCACAAGTCCCGGTCTTTCGTGGGATGCGGCTGCGCTCTCTGGAAAAACCCAGATTACCCTGCTTACAGACATTGATATGATACATCTTCTGAAACGCGGTATTCGCGGTGGAGTCAGTCAGTGTAGCGTTAGGAAAGGTATCGCGAACAACAAATTTATCCCGCATTATGACGCTTCTAACCTACCTTTTACATCATGTACTTGGACGCTACCAATTTATATGGGGCGGCCATGTCTCAATATTTACCAACTGGTAATTTTAAGTGGTTGGAGGAGGCTGAAATTCAAAATCTAGATTACATGAACATTACAAACGATTCAAATACCGGCTACATTTTGAGAGTGGATTTAGAATATCCTGAAAATTTACATTATCTACACAACGAGCTACCCTTTTGCCCAGAATCCATCGAGCTACCAAAGACAAATTCAAAAATTTCCAAATTAATTCCAAATTTTATTAAAAAAGAAAAATACGTTATTCATTATCATTATCATTTGCGACAATCACTAAATCACGGCCTCAAATTAACCAAAATTCACCGCGTCCTTTCTTTTGATCAATCACCCTGGCTAAAAAAATATATAGACATGAACACGGCATTGCGAAACAAAGCTCAAAATAAGTTTGAAAAAGACTTTTTTAAACTTATGAAAAATGCCGTGTTTGGCAAAACGATGGAGAACGTGGAGAAAAGGGTAGATGTTAGACTTGTTACCCACTGGGAAAATATTGGTAAGAGACTGGGAGCAGAAGCGTTAACTATGAAACCGCGTTTCAAAAATCGAACAATATTTTCCGAGAATCTGGTTGCTGTACAGATGCAGAAACGGAAAGTCGTATATAATAAACCTATTTACGCAGGGTTTGCCATTTTGGAAATCTCCAAGACAATTATGTATGACTTTTTGTACGATTATATTAAACCTAAGTACGGAGATAAGGCTGTCTTGCTCTACACCGATACTGACTCGTTAATCTTGCAAATTACAACCGACAATTTTTACGATGATATAAAGGAAAATTTAGACAGATTTGATACGTCCAACTACCCAAAGGATAACCCACACAATGTTCCTGTAAACACATCCATCTTGGGCCGTATGAAGGATGAGTATGCAGGAAAAATTGTTTGGGAATTCTATGGAACCGGTGCGAAGGCATATTGTGTAAATGTAGACGGCGAGTTGACCAAAAAGGCCAAAGGGGTACCCGACTATGTCACCAAAAAAGAGCTTACGCTTACAGACTATAAACAGGCGGTTGACGTAGAGGGTACTAAAATATATCGCGAAATGTCGACTTTCCGTTCTCAATTACACAATATGTATGTCGAACTTAAAAATAAGGTGGCGTTGTCACACGCGGACGACAAACGCTTCCTTATACCGGATTCCGAGTACACGCCTGCTTGGGGCCATCGAGATTTGGTATTGTACGATGAGGATTCACAGGAGAGAAAAGGCTGATTATGTGTGCAGCTTTTTATGCCTCGACATTCTTTGGTAGCTAGGGGGTTGTTAGGTTAGGATATTTATTTTAGACTAAAGTATTTATTTTAGGTTAGGTGCTTGGGTTTTTTGTTGGGTAAAGTTGTTTTATACCAAATAAAAGACTAGTTATACTTTAATATATTTATTGATTTTAGCTGTTCTTGTTGCGTTTTTAATAAACATGCTTTGTTTTTAAATCAGTTTCATTTCTTACAAAATAAGACTCAAGTATATTAATCTTTAAAAGCAAACACAATTTATCTTATATACATTCTCAATGTGTTTAGAGAATAAATCTATAAGACTTTCATCCCAGCAAAACAAGTATTGTTCATTTTCTTCAAATGTTAAACAGCGGCTGCCGAGGTATTTATGGAAACGCAAATTGTAGTTGTCAATTATAATAGTAGTTTCAGGCAAGTATCCATGAACACCGCTGTAGGTAGTTATAAACTCCTCAAAATCATAATTGGAAAAATATAGCTCTCCTTCAGCAATCTCAACGATAACTCGCTCGTCTGCAGTAGAAAATGTTACTGTAACTTCATCTCCAACTTCATATCTGATTTGAACACTCATCTTGAATATTAAGTCTTGACAGTAACTTAACCAAAGATTTTCGGTCTTCGTAAAGCTTTATACGTTTCTTCAGCGCACGAATATTACTTAAATGATCTTCGATCTTTTCTTCAACTACCTTCGTCATAGGTTCGAGAACAACTGATAGTTTCGAAACAGAGCCTAATTCTAAATAGATCCGTTGTGAACGGACTCTGTTAAACAGACTCTGTTGAACAGACCCTGTTGAACGGACCCTGATCAACAGACCCTGTTGACCTGTTGACCTGTTGACCCGTTGAACGGACCCTGCTGGCCTGTTGAATAAATCCATTGAACGGACCCTGTCGAATGAATCTGTTGTAAACAAAACCGTTTGAGCTACGTGGGAAATAAATAAAAGTTGGCTTGTTGAAAAATTTTAATATTTATTAAGGTAAAAGACTATAAATATATCGATACAACACTTTGGCATTTCTAACACTACAAACATTAATATCTAAAATATGATATTTACAACCATCAACATCTCCCTTCTCCAATTTTGGTACACCAATGTTGTCTTCTAAATTTATAATATATGGTGCCCTACAGTTTAATTCTAAAACTGTTTTAACTAAAAATTCCTCTTTGACACATCCTTTAACGTAAATGATGTCTGCGTCTATCAGATTGTTGGAGATGATATTATGTAGCTCCTTGTAATCGGTATCACCATAATTATAAAGGATACCATGATGATTTCCAAATAGATATTTGACTTGTTTCCTGCAAGCCTTACTTAAGGTGTCGAATGGTTTAACTGGTTTAAAAAAGTAACTTTTCATACTATTCCCATCGTAAATAGCCAATTCCTTGGCGCAAAATTCAGGTATGTTAAATCCTTGAATATCGACTACAACGAACTTCATTGTCTGAAGACTCAAATCAAACTGATTACATAAGGTCACTTACATGACCAGTTAAAGCTTGATACTCGAGAATACGATCGTGAACAATGATACAGAAGGCACGCGCATCATTCGAAAAGTTTTCAGAACTTTGAAATTCTAACTTGACATCAACTGTTGCACTCTTGATGCTCTCGTTTTGTTTAGAACAATCAATTACAAAAAGAGTCCTTTTGGCAAACGCCGCAAAATCCATTAGTGGTTCACTAGTCGGCTTGCCTAAATATGATTTTTGAAATTCCGTGTACATCCTGTAAGCTTCCGTAAACTGTCTATTGTTAAAGTTTAAGTTTAACGATTCATATGGATACACTTCGGAATTTAGAAACAATTCAACATCGGTGATATTCAAATTATCTAAATATGTACAGTCGGACTTAAAATTATCCTTACGATTGTTCATAAAAAATACAATGACATATCGAGCACGGTCAGACATTGTTTTAACGGTCCAAATATCTTTCTTAGTTGTTTTTAATGCAGGTAATTTGTGTTTTTCCCAATTTCGAAAAGGGATAAAAATCGGTTTATTTTTAGCAATGTCATCTAAAAGTCTCAATTTTATTGCGTCGCTCGGATATATGTGTCTAACTTTTAACTCGATAGACTTTAAAGTTATGGCAGTCTTTTTATCGCCATTAGCAGTAACATTTTTATAGCAGTTATCATCATGTCGAGCACGTACAAGCTTAATTTTTTGTTTTCCCATAATTACATTCTTATAATCAGCAAAAACACTTAGCAAGAAAGAGAGAGGAATACGTATATTAAACTCGTTTGTAGTGCCCTCTAAAGTTTTTAGTACACCACTGGGCCAATTCCATCCCGCAATCTCTAAAGCACGACTTTCTTGGTCATTTAAACATAGCAAACTTTTAACCATACTAACGATACCAGGATCTCTAATTTTTTCAATCTCCTTGCCATTGACTTCATAAGATATGGACTCGAAAATGAATGCACCAGCATTATTTGTTAAAGAACAATTACCGGCTTTTCCAGCAGTTGTTTCTTCCTTAAATTCACCCTCAATGTAGGGTTGGGCTTCGCTCATATCCAAAAATACATCTTGTTGATTGATGACAATCTCAATTACGTCATTGTTGTTGAAAGAAGTGGTAAACGGATGGTATGTATGCCATTCTTCTCGAATGATTGACTCATCACTATGTATGTGATTAAAAACCTGAAGTTTTTCTGACATGATAGCCGTAGATAGTTTGGCGAGAATACAAATAAGTTATAGCTGAAAACGCGAGTGATCTCTCCGGCTTTCGATGCTCGAATAACTCTGCTAATGAAGCACCATTGTTTAAATATTTTTTAAATACTAGAACCATTTCGCCTAAGTTCTAGTCTAATTACAACTTCTTCACCTCTAAAATTAACCGGCCTCGAATCTTGATCCAATAGGATGAGGGAAATATTGTAAATGCTCGTTTCTCTTATCGGTAGAAAAATTAAATTTCTTGGCTCGATATTTAGAAGCCAGGATCGACTGTTGGAGAGAATTCGTATAAGGTATGTGAAGGATTATTTGTATAATACGAACCGGAAATAATATTACACTCTATGCGTATAGTAACAACTTGTATTATTTCTACAGGTAGATCTGATTCATGCACAACACTTGCTGTTAGTTTACGTTGAGAAAAACCTAATAATCTTGCTATACTATCTTCTGGCTGGAAATTTAGGTCGTATTGGCTTCTCAACTCGCACCTTAGCGTATTTGTATTAGGTTTCAACGAAAAGACGTGATTGCGTTCGTGTAAAGTAGCGTGTGAATCAAGAATGCGATTCTGAACAAACGTTTCGATATCCTGCAGTTCGTGCGACCCCGTAGGTATCTTCAATATCTTTTCCACGTTATTTTCAGTGTAGTAAATCTTGTTTTTTCCTGATTCAATGTTTGGGATTGTATTCCAAGTATTCAGCGATATAAGTGCAAGAGAGTATTCGTAGTTTGGGTCAAGTTCTATTGGAGGAACAAAGTGTGCTTCAAGCTGGTGAGAACGACCTTTTAGCGTAAACGTCTGAGACATGACTGTTGTAAGGAACTTTGAATGATATGTTTTATAGAGATTTATTGTAGAGAAAAGCCAATGCTAGATGTCCACAATTGGATGATCCAAAGTCCTGATACTGATCGTAATTAAAGCGAATTTTACAATTTTTCATATATTTTATAAATTTCTTGGGTGGTTTCAAATTGCCAAAACTATCGAAATAAACAACTTTATCACCTCGTTTCTTATAAGCTACCCAATGTGTTCCGAATCCGACGTTTCGATCTAAATTGACAACACCACACTCAGTATGGTTAGGTGATTTTGGAAGAGGATCTCGCATAAAGACCCCCCTAAAGTTGGGTATCTTTAATTCAGATGTATAGTTTTTGATGTCTTCATCGGTTAATGGGCGTTTGGGCAGCTTCAGTGGTAGTTTTTTGGCATTTTTCTTAGATATAATCCATACCCCGATTTACACTTATTTAAATATAGACCGCTACCCTTTTTCCCTAAAGCAATGGCTTCCATCGTTTCATTGTGGCGTTTAGCTTCTTGTAGCTTGTCTCTCCCATTTTGAACATCATTGACGGTTTTTGCGATACCGGCTACGCCGCCGCTGAGAGCACCCAAAGCACTAAGCCTGGTAAATATTGTTATCAAAGGAAGGATCCCTCCAGTCTTAGGGAGTGGTATAACCCTCGGTATATTAATTTTTCTACGTCCACCGGCTTTCTTTATCGACATGCGTGCTGCTTTTAGTAAGTTACTCAAGGTCTTTTTCTTGGTTATATCACCAGCACCGTGTTTACTAAGCTTATTCACAATCGAAGTCAAGCTTTTGCACCCCGCCCCCAACTTACGTTTAACCTTCATAGCGTTAGTAACTAGCCAAGCTGATGTTTTTTCGCCAAAACTGGAGTCGTTGGCTTTCACGCGCTCCCACGCTCTATTTTCAAGTATTTTATCTGCCTGATGTCTTTGTTTCAAGTCTCGAGACTGAGAGTATGCAATATCGTGATCTCGACAAAAACTGTCCAATTTATTTTTTTGGGGATCACCTCGAGCTAAACGTTCTTTTAATCGAGTGCCGGGACCACAATATGAATAACCGGGTAAATGAAGTTCAAACGGGAGTCGATTTATGGTACTATTTAAGACACCTGCACCCTGCAACGTTGTCATTACAAATAAAGTTCTTGAAGAGAAAAGAGTGTATTTATAGTAATGCGGAAGCAGAAACAAAAACACCACCTAAATATTCAAAATTTCGATATGCCCAAACAGAAACAAACAAACAAACACGGGCAGCTTTTTCCAAACACCATTAGGGCGCTAATATGCGGACCGAGTAATTGTGGAAAAACCAATGTAATGATGAGTCTATTAACTGACGCCAATGGTTTAAAATTTCAAAATGTGTACGTTTATTCGAAATCTTTACAACAGGAAAAATATGATTTCCTCCGAGAAACATTGAAACATTGTCGTTTGGGGTATTTCACATATGGTAAGAATGATGATGTAATAGACCCGTCAACTGCTCAACCCGACTCTGTATTCATCTTTGATGATGTGGCTTGCGAGAAACAGGATAAAATTAGAAATTATTTCTGTATGGGTCGTCATAATGATATCGACTCATTCTATCTCTGGCAAACATATTCAAAAGTACCCAAACAGTTGATTCGCGATAATGCCAACGTGTTAGTTTTGTTTAAACAAGACGAGCTAAAAACCAGAAGAAGTTCAATTTTTACCCACAGAAGCGGAAGTTAGGTATGGAGATTTGGTTGATAATGAGGAAATCGAGGAAGATGTGTTTGAAAAGAATGTCCCACAAGATTTAAAGGAGGTATTTCAAACTACTATGAGAACGAATCCAGCCATTTTCGAGGAATTTACCAGTCAATATCCTCCAATTTCTCACGAGTATTTAAAAATGTATTGGACAAGTTCTCCTGGTTTGGATGATTCGCAAGGTCTAACATACAATTTTGAAAATGGTAAATGGACAATGGGTTCTCTGTTGGTGGACTTTTTGCAAAATGGAGATATTAAAGTAGGCGATGTTACTTATCCAGGAAGTCAGGGCCTATATGAGTTATTGTTTTTAAAGAATCCCATCAATCGTAAGAAAGATGATGAGGTGCATTATAAAGACATATTAGTGCACACTAGTGCATATAGGCGGTTAAGTAATGGTCAACTAAAAGGTAGCAAATCGGAAAAATATAAAAATATTATTAGACCGCTACTAACATCTTCAACACGAGAATCAACGTCTTCGTTGCAATCATCAGCATCTTCTCATGCTAGAAATCTTAGAAGTTCTTCAAACAAACCACCGCCTATTAGTAGAATGCCCGTGACAAGATCTAAACTGAAACCTGGAAATGCATTAATGGAGTACAACGAAAGACCAAAGGAATTTGTATATTACGACGATGTAAATGAGCTGGTTGAGCGAATGAAGAAGCTTGAAGCCTCCGAACATGTCGGTAATAATAATAATAGGAACGAGATTCAGAATATTTTGCAAGAATTGCAGAGACTCGGAATTATTGAATTCTATAAATAAACATGTAATTCCTTAAAAGCATCATTAAAGTATTAATCATGAATAAGTTTGGACGTTCTTTACCTTCCCCCTACAGGGTTCCGAGAGTTTTACCAACACCTACCATACTTTCCTTCACTAGGGATGGTGATTACAATTTTAGGGAACATAAGCTTTGTGACGTTAGTCCTCCAACAGATGATACAGATGCTGGTAATAAAAAAATTTTAGATGATACAATTTCTGTTCTTTACATGAAAATTATTGCTTCTTCAAACGAGTGTGTTAAGCTGGTTAACGATACTACCAATAACATCGAAGGTCACATGAAGGTTGTATCTGCGGAATTACACGATTTAAATGATCGTTTGCTAAAGTCTTCTACCAGTATGTCAAGAATAACAAGAGATATTTCAACAATTAATGATCGTTTTAATGCAATTGATATTAAATTGAAATTAGTTGATGATTATCAACAAGAAGCCATGAAAATAGTGCAGCCAGAGTTCGATAAACTCAAGGATCTTTTACATAGTTACATGCATGTAAAAATCGAAAATTCTTTTGCACCTTTAGCTGCAGACTTGAAGAAACATATAGTTGATAGGGGTATATAAATTGTCTAACATGTTTTAAATATTTCACTTTATTAACAAAATGCCCAAGGGCGTCATCACTAAGGCGCGAGAACAGGTTGTTAAAGAGTTACACGTCCCAGCTCATTCGAAATTTAAACGTCGTAGATTTATCCAATATGGTTTAGATGATACATTTGCATCCGATCTTGCGCAACTCGATCAATATGCGCGCGAAAATAGGGGGTATAAATACATACTGGTTGTTATCGATTCGTTTTCGAAATTTCTCTGGGCAAGACTTATAAAGACGAAAACTGCTCAAGAAGTAACCAAGGCGATGGAAAATATTTTTAGACACTCCAAGCGAATTCCAAAAAAGTTGGTTACAGATAATGGAAAGGAATACTACAATTCAAGTTTTCAAAATCCTATGAAGACGTATAAAATACATCATTACAGTACTTTCAGCATCTTGAAGGCTTCAATTGCAGAGCGAGTAATTCGTACGATTAAAGAAAAGCTTTTTAGACTGTTTACTTTAAATGGAAATCATCGATGGATTGATTTGTTGGAGGAAATCGTGAATACATATAATGTTACTAAACATCACACGATTGGCATGAAGCCGTCGGATGTTAATAAGAGTAACGCGGATAAGTTATTAAACTCTGTATATACACATCTAAAGGTTGTGGGGAAACAGAAATTTGGGGTTGGGACCATTGTTCGTATAAGTAAATCCAAACATGTCTTTGAAAAGGGTTATGTACCTAATTGGACAACTGAGCTTTTCAAAATTTCCAAGGTTAATATAACAAATCCCACAACCTACATATTGGAGGATATGCAGGGACGACCAATCAGTGGAGGATTTTATGAAGCGGAATTACAGAAAACTAAACAGCCTGATGTGTTTCTCATTGAAAGAATTATACGGAAAAAGGGGAAGAAAATGTTTGTCAAGTGGCTTGGCTTTGATAATTCACACAACAGCTGGGTGGACATGATAAAAAATGTTGTTTAGTTTGCTAGAATTGAGCGTTATGTAGACTCATTTGGATAAATACACCATATTTCGTAATAATCAGCTAGTATTAAGATGTACTGCAAACAGTGTCACTGTGAGGTGACTAAAGGTCATAATCGTACAACGAGGCATAAGGAAAACTGTGGGGAGATTGTAGGCTCTGGTATTAAACTTATTCAAACAGCTTTTAAGAATAGAGTAAATACCTATCACATATCGACAAATAATAATAATTTGACTGATGTTAAACTGTTCCTGAAAGACTTGAAACATAAGGTTCTAGCGGTGTTAGGGGAGCAGTTGAGTCTTCATCGAGCTATATCAATGAATATGGAACTTTATGGTGTATATCTACAGCCATCAACGCAGGAACAAGAAATTAAATCATTTAATTCGAGATACAGCGTGATTCATCCAAGTACTAATTTAGAACATGTGTTTGAACTATATTAAAATAACCTACTTAAAAAAGCTTTAGAATTTACCGAGATGGGTAGCGGGTGGGCCCTGTCGCAACTTTTATTCCTAGAACTTAATATTAATAAATATTCAGGAGTGGGGTAGCCAGAGTGTAGTCGATAATTTGCTTGGGCGGTTTCAGTACTTATTTAGTCATGGGTGAATACGTTGTTGAAGAAGATTTAAGAAGTTTGTCTCCTTGGAGATATCTTGATAGTATGATATTAAGAAGTAGAGAAGACATTAAGAATAAGAAAAAGCTGTTGAACGAGGTGCATTATTCCGCTGAAAATTATAAGATAATCGTGGGTCTTAGTGTAGCTAGAGGAATGGTACCGAGTGTGAAGTTAATAAATACTGTTTTAAATTTACCTGAGGAAAAAGTTGCAGCATCACTAGCCAATTTCGAGTGGCATGAGTTTCTCGAAATCGCGTCCAAAATGGTTGAAGATGATACAGTATTAAGAATTGATTCTGAAACTGAATATTTTACAGTGTCGTCCGTTACGTTGTTGAGTAAAAAAATAATAAATCTTGTGTGTAATAATACAACGTTATGTTTCTGTTCTTATGACATAACCTCATTTGTTAGTATAAGTCACATTATTAATTATAGATTGAACCTGATAAAAAATTTAGATTTTATTTCATTTTATGATAACTTTTTAAATTATATGAACATTAATGAAGACATCCAAGGAAACTTTTTTGAGACTATTAAAAATATTTGTAGTTTAAACATGTCTGAACAAGCTATTTACATGTTGGAACTAATACACTTTAATCCCAAGAAGGTACTGGATGACTTTGATAGAATACAAATGTGTAATATTTGATGATAATAAATGTATATTAACCCGTTTTATTGGTTTTATTTCATAGTATTCTTACAACACTTTAGATAGCAACATCTCCTAAAATGTGTGGAGATGACGGTTATAGTTTGCTTCGTAATTTTGAAGATAGGCTAATTACGTTCGCTAATTGGCCTAGCAAGCTCAATCCTAAAGAGTTGGCAAGTGCAGGGTTTTATTACACTGAGAGATTGGATATTGTCAGGTGTTCATTTTGTCATTGTGAGTTTGATAGTTGGTATGTGGGAGATGATCCTTTGAAAGATCATTATAAGAATATCAAGCATTGCGAGCTAGCTAAAGTCTTATGGAGATGCCGCCATTGAGAAAAAATAAACCGATAAAGTGTACAAAAGAGAAGAAAAACAAGAGTTTCTCATATACCGACGCCATCTGTATGCTAGTAATATTTATAATTTTTATGGGCGTCTGGTACCAATCTCATGAAGTAATAAAGGTTTTAGGGAATGGAATTTAGGTCATTCTGCCTACAGCCATGGCGGCGTTAAGTTCATCCTATATTCTCTTGACTGCCTTAGTACAAAATGTGTTTTACGTTTACGCTCCGTATAATGTATTGAATGCATCGGTAATGTTGGGAACCCCGCCCTTTTCTACAAACAACACATGGCTTCAAATAACATATGAACAAATTGATAATAGACATACGGCTGTTTTTAAATCAAACGCTTCAACAGTTGGTGATTTACGATATAAGGTTAGGTTTCAGTTTAGAGACCTGACTTCTGTCGAAACCGAGTGGAGGACGCTAATAAACCAAAATGCTTCTCACAATTCTCCAATAGTGGATGGATATGCTGAAACACATGGTGTGCTTAGTTTAATTGTATTTATATGTGTATCTTGTACCATTTTACTAATTAATCTATTGCATACCTTTATTAAGTCAAGGTATAGATAAATAAATAATTTTCTATAACTTTGAAGTCTTTTCTTTTATTTAATATATAACCCATATCCGCGAAACAATTTTTTTTCTCGCGCATGAGGACTGTTAACTTTGGCCCTATTGGCCCGATCAACCCCGTTCTTTTTTTAAACGACTAATGACGTCACCCTAAACACGTGACATACATCAGCTGTCGATTTTGACATTTGACAGGTGACAGTTCTTAATTGACAGGTGACAGGTGTCATTTTCGAGTCATGTGCAAGAACCCATTTCATAGACCCCAGCTACGTATGCGCAATATCCTAGGCCCATTGGTTCCGGAGATATGACTCATAGATATTGCTCCGAAAATTAACATTGGAGCACCCTATGGCGTTGAACTCTCCAATTCTCCCTACTTGACTCGTCTTTTAATTTTACGAGAACACCACAAATATTTGCATGCGGGTGTTCAGTTTATTTTGTCTCGTATACGGACACAATTTTGGCCAATAAACGGTCGAAATTCCGTACGTAGCGCACTGTGAAATTGTCTTACTTGCTTTCGAGCAAAACCAATTTTCGTCAATCAACTTATGGGAGACTTACCTGAATCACACGTAACTCCGTCGCGAGCCTTTACTTATTGCGGCATTGATTATGCAGGATTCTATAGTATTAAGGATAGAAAGTCACGCACAAGAACCTTTATTAAGTGCTATCTATGCATTTTTGTTTGCTTAGCCACTAAGGCTGTACATATCGATTTAGTAACAGACCTTACGTCCGATGGTTTTATGAATGCCTTCAAACGATTTCTATCTCGCAGAGGTTTGTGTAAGCATATATATACCGATAATGGTACCAATTTCGTGGGTGCTAATAATGATTTACTCAAAATTCACGAAATGCTGTCACGTATTCGACACCATTCTAAATTTGCCGCTTATGTTAATGAAAATAGTATTAAGTGGCATTTTATTCCTGCCCGATCACCCCATGGTGGTGGAATTTGGGAAGCCGCTGTGAAATCTTTTAAGTATCACAATAAAAGAGTCATTGCTGATATGACTCTTAATTTCGAGGAATTCTATACGATTCTTACACAAATTGAGGCAATCCTAAATTCCCGCCCCCTCGTTCCTTTCTCAAATGATCCTCACGACCTTGATACGTTAACACCTGGACATTTTCTTATTGGCGAGGCGTTGATAGCAGTTCCACAAGAAGATGTAGCTGAGCTTCCCTCCAATCGATTATCCGCTTACAAAAAATTGCAGCGAACAATTCAACGTTATTGGAACCGTTGGTCCAGCGATTACCTGAATACTCTGCAGCAACGTTTAAAGTGGCGTCAAGATTCATCGAACATTATAATCGGAACTTTAGTGCTTCGTAAAGAAGATAAACTTCCCCTAATGAACTGGCGAATTGGACGGGTCGTAGAGGTGTTTCCCGGAACAGACAATAAAGTTCGTGTTGTGTCTGTGCGCACAAGCAGTGGCGTAGTACGCAGAACTATACATAAGGTCTGCCCTCTTCCCCAGACTGACGAAACCGAGTGACAGATGTTGGACTATTATACTGGTCAAATGTTGAAATAGTTAATCATTTCAAGGCGGGCGCCATGTTTAATCTTTGTATTGTCTATATTTTTATATTTGCCGCTAAAACCAAAACAATTGTTATGTAAGATTGGCAACAATGAACCTCTTTCTCTCGTATAATCGTAGTTGGCTTTGACTGCTTTTTTGTTTCTGTTTATTAATTTTTTGACGCTCTCTGACAAATAAATTACACAACGTTTGTCATTAAAAAAATTTATGTGGCATTATAAAATAACAATATGAATGAAACTACATTGATGGAAGTGCTGGAAATGTCCTCCCCCTGCTGCGATACAAGCCTCCATTTTTCTTGTCATAGAATGCCGTACACGCTCTAAAATTCCAAGATCCTTCTTACACCTTGGACAGCATCAATAATACGTTGACAGTGGATCTCGAAGACAAACTAATTAGGCTCTGTTATACGAAAATGAGGGGGGGGCACCATCATGCATGAACCACATATGCAAAATTGCGGCAAAAAAGGGAACCATTATTTATCTCCAACTATTTTTGACCATACGTTTAGGTTGATTTATTAGCGGGATTGATTAATCTTTTGCCGAGTTTCTAGTGCCCCAACATGTACGTTGTAAAAATTTACTACTTAGTCGCACTTAAATTGAGCCTCGTCGCATCGGTGAAAGGGATACGGGATAAAAAATTAGGATCCCTCGCGCTATCACGAAGTACCTACCTCGAGAACAGCAAGCGGCACGGGAAATCTCTAGGAAGCAAACCCTGGACGCGTTGGATATGATATAAGTTGTATTCATGCAAAACCCGCCACACAGTTACATGAGAAACACCCAAATCCTGTGCTATTTGTTGAGTGCCTAAACCAGGATTCTGATGAGAACTTGCAAAAGTTTGGTCGTCAGGGAGTTTTCGATTAGGAAATCATACGTGTTGAGTACGTATACTCGAGCTTAAAGTAGGTTACCATTAACAAAATGAATGTTAGCGAGATCTTCGAATGAATGCAGTTCATTTTTCATCTTGATGTTTAATAAAAAAAAGGTACACAAAAACAAAAGACACGAGTTCAGTAAACACATTTTCAACTAAAACGTTGTCTAACGCTATGTAATTAATTTGACACAAAACGTTAAAAAATTAATAAACAGAAGCAAAAAGTGGTCACAGCCGTTCACCAGCGATTTTCTCGAAAATGCTTATGTGTGTCAAAAAAATGGAAACTGGATGGCGTTGTTTAATTTTAATATTTATCAGCGGTAAAATAAAATTCCAGCCATTAAAAGTGTAGATCCTCCCTCAATCCCCCCCCCCCCCCCCCATTCTTGAGGTACAAAATGAATAAGGCGCCTAAAGTAACATAGACAGGCAAATGCTCAGGAGATTCAATGAATAACTGTAGTGAAACACCCCGTATAATATAAATATTTTATTTGTGACAATTCTTTAACGTATAACTGTTATTGTTGTTTATTTTTTATGTTCATAGTTACTTTAGTTTAAGTGTTTGTTTTTTATAATTACGAGCAAATTTTTGTTGTAAACATCAGAAGTACTTAAAGTATCAATCAATCAATCAATCAATCAATCAATCAATCAATATATGCTTTATTAAAACAACACTTCTGTCTTCCTCCACAAATAATATATATTTTTGAAATTTAACGATTGTCCCTACATGTTTCGACTATATATACAGTCATCTTCAGGGGAACTAAAAGGAATGTGTGAGAATACAAAGACAATAACAGGCACCATAAGAGACTTACCTATATCGAGTGTAAAATTGGATCCAATAGTTGTTTCAAATTAATGAGTACAACATTTAATATCATAGCAAGTGAAATTTGTGTAGTTGAAGACTAACTTAAGGTAACTCAGAGTTGTGGATATGTGAGTCAGCACATTTTAGTTATTTAAAAATTTTTTTATGTTAATAAAAGTGAGAAAATTTAGTTATATTTAATGAGCATGGTGTGAAAATAAATTTTAATGATTAATATATTTATATTATAACATGGTTTATGTGGAGAAACCAAAAAAGAAAAGAAAGAAAAATTTTTTTATTAAGTTATTTTATAAAAATATGAAATTTCATGTTTCTAGTGTATTGTTATAAATAAATAAAGTAGAATGGGGGCTAAGCTCCTATGGGGTTAAATAGAACCGCATTGTGGTATTAAGGAAAAGAATTTTTTTAAGTTTTTTAAAAAATTTGAAAGAGAAACGAAATTTCGTGCAAACCACTACCACGTTTAACTTAAAAAGAATTTTAAGGAAGGTGTGGTTAAAGTATAAAATGAATGACAGATTTGACATATGGCATAACAAATATCAGACTGTAGAAATCCTAAAAATTGAAGTGTTGGTGTAATCTAGAGCAACTCGATAGTAGGTTTACAAAGTCTACAAGATATAGTGTACCTGATATTTGAAAGTTATTATAAATGTTAAACACACAAAGTACCTGAATATGAAAAAGAATGAGACATCTGTGATTGAATGTATGAATTAATAGTTTTCATAAATTAGTAGTTTACAACAATTTTATAAAATTATTATTAAAAAAGGGAAGTTATAAAAGTTCATGGGAGGGCAGATACTACTGCACCGAAGCATATATTTAGAGTTAAGGTTCACTGCACTTTACACTAGGTGGACATTTAAGAATTTAAACTAAAAATTATGATTAACATTATAAGGAAAATAGTATAACATAACCAAGATTGAATCTAACAAAACCAGAATGAACATTGGACAGACTGACGTAGGTATGCTACAATTAACAATTAATTGTCAAGGTTGAGTAGTATATAATAGGCTGGAAAGAGTAATGATATATTGATGAAGCAAAACACGAATGCTGCAGTAATAATGGGAGGGGTGGCGCTGTCCCGCCAAGAATACCAACAGCAAAACACCAGGATCCGCAAATCGACCCCATACCAGCAGCCTCAAAACTGAACCCGTGAGACTAGTGACCAGCCGATGCACTGATACATGAGTCGCTGATTTAAAGGTCCAAAAGCGACCCCCTATGCCCACCACGAGAAGGTGACAGGACAACGCCAGCTCCCAGATCCCAGAGACAAAAACCATTCTACTTTATTTATTTATAACAATACACTAGAAACATGAAATTTCATATTTTTATAAAATAACTTAATAAAAAAATTTTTCATTCTTTTCTTTTTTGGTTTCTCCACATAAACCATGTTATAATATAAATATATTAATCATTAAAATTTATTTTCACACCATGCTCATTAAATATAACTAAATTTTCTCACTTTTATTAACATAAAATTTTTTTTAAATAACTAAAATGTGCTGACTCACATATCCACAACTCTGAGTTACCTTAAGTTAGTCTTCAACTACACAAATTTCACTTGCTATGATATTAAATGTTGTACTCATTAATTTGAGACAACTATTGGATCCAATTTTACACTCGATATAGGTAAGTCTCTTATGGTGCCTGTTATTGTCTTTGTATTCTCACACATTCCTTTTAGTTCCCCTGAAGATGACTGTATATATAGTCAAAACATGTAGGGACAATCGTTAAATTTTCAAAAATATATATTATTTGTGGAGGAAGACAGAAGTGTTGTTTTAATTTATTACCTACACTCCACTGCAAGTATGAACTACTTCTTTAAATATGCTTTATTGTTAAAGAAAACTAAATTCCTATAAACAAAGCGAGTATAAAAAGTCCTTAAAATATAAGTAAAAATAAAATAAAAACAAAAACATATCATAAAAATATATAACATACACATACATATATGTATGCACATACACCCATACAAACATAAAATGCATTGACAACAACAATAAAATTAACACAAACCAACTATAAAACGTCACTGTAATATTCACCCAGACTGTAGTAAGCCTTCTGCAATAAGATGTCTTTGACGTTTTTCCGAAACTGGCCGAAGTTTAAAATTGATTTAAGCTCATTACTTAAATGTTTGAAAATCTTTTTACTCTCATAAAAGACCGACTGTTTCACAAGAGTGGTCTTAGAAATGGGTAGTCGAAAATTTCGTATGCTGGTTCTAGTACTGTACTTAAATTCCTCAATATCTGATCTAGAACATCTTTTATGCAAAAGGCAAACAGTTTCCAAAATGAATAAAAACGGCACAGTTAAAATTCTTTCTGCTCTAAATAAAGGCTGACAGTGTTCACGGTTATTTGCTCTGCACAAATGTCGAATTGCTCTTTTCTGCAACACAAATATGGAGTTTAGCAACTGCCTCTTTGCAAATCCCCAAAAAACAATACCATAACGCAAGTGCGATTCAAACAAGAAATGATATACCATTTTAGCGGTTGAGTTACTAAGTTCATTACAGACTATCCTTATTGCATAACAGCCAGCTGCCAATTTTTTGCTTAATACATTTATGTGCCCCTCAAATTTCAGTTTATTATCTAATGTTAGACCCAAAAACTTAGTAAGTGCTTTATTTTGAATTTGTTGATCATCAAGATTTATCTCATTAAAACTAAAACCAAAAGTCATTATCATTGTTTTGTTAATTTAAAACATAATAAGTTTGTATCGCACCATTTTTTAACCTTACGTAGATCACTGTCAATAACCAACTTTAAATCGTTTTTATTTTCACCATGCCACAGGAGACTAGTGTCATCTGCAAATAGTGTAAACGCGCCCTGAATATCCAAAAATGCCAAATCATTCAAATATAGGAGAAACAAGACCGGTCCCAACACCGAGCCCTGAGGCACTCCTCTCGTAATGATGGAGGTATCAGAGCATGTTGAGCCTACCCTTACCACTTGCCCTCTTTCATGGAGATAGGATGAAAACCACTTAACTGTTAGCTGATCAAAACCATAGCAATGTAACTTTTGCAGCAATATTTCATGGTCCACACAATCGAAAGCTTTCAAAAAATCACAAAATATAGCTGCAACCGCCTCACCACTATTTATGTCAAGGTAAATATCGTGGAGCAAGGAAAATATAGCGTCATCTGTACTTTTACCCGATACAAAGCCAAATTGAACAGGACTCAGAATGCCCTGATCCTCCAAAAATCTCATTACTCTTTTTTTGACTAGTTTTTCAATTACTTTTGAGAGTGTTGACAAGAGAGAAATCGGTCGGAAACAGGAAGGATCAGTAGAATCACCTCCCTTAAACAATGGAATAACAACCGCTCGTTTAAGACATGATGGAAACTCGGCCGTTCTGAATGATTCATTAATGGAGTGTGCAAGCGCATGCAAGGCCGTCTCGGGCAAATTTTCCATTATTTTTACAGAAATTCCATCATATCCTGCAGAACACTTATTTTTTAATTCCTTAAAAACTTGCTTTACCTCATTTGCATCAGTAACATCAATTAAGAATCCATTACTAACATGAACACCTCTTAGATACTCAAGAGGCTCTTTTTTAGGTCTTAAGTGTGAAGTTAATTTTTCCCCAATTGTACAGTAAAACTCATTTAAAATATTTGGATCTATCTCTACATTTTTTCGTAATGTTATTTTTGCCCCTTAAATTATTAATGATTTCCCAGGTTTTTCTAGTTTTGTTCTTTGAATTTTCAAAATTTCTTTTATAATAAAGATCCTTAGCTTTTTTGATAAGTTTTCTATAAATTTGCTTATACTTATTAAAATATTTTATAAAAAAGTCATGTTCACTATAAAACTTTCTTATGGTATGTAGCGATCTTAGATTCCTTACCGACGTTTTAATGCCAGAAGTAACCCAGGGTTTTAATAAATCAATATTTAGTTACTAAAGAGCCCAGGTGGCTATTAACTGTAAAAACATATGTTTTTAAATAAAAAAAAAAAAACTTTTGAGAATAAAAAGCAAATATAATTTAGCTTACTACTACTATTAAACGTGTTATATTAGCAATACAAAACTCACCCTGTAACAATCAAAAAATAACTTTAAAAAAATGACGTGAGTACCTCAATGCAGTTGTTATTTCGGGCCCAATTTACCGCAGATCTCTTATTACGGTTATTAGATACCCTATTACAGATAATGACTTAAACACTTAAAGTGCTAGATGACAATTTTGTTAAAAAAATGTTAATTTTGAGATATAAATTAAAAATATTTTTGACTAAGCGCAGCCAATGGGTATGTTATTATTACACGAAAAATTTTAAAATGATGCATACTTTAGGTGTTTGTAATTTTTTTTTCATACCGTCAATTTAACCCGTCATCTCCTACTTAAAACAGATAGGTTCTCATTAGCTATGGAGGATAAACTTTCTTTTATTCGTCATAGCTGTCCTCAAATAAATACAAAGTCTTAATCCATTAACGATATTAGGTTTAATCCATTGGCAACTTTCTGTATAGGATGTAATCTAGTAGGTATGGGTAAACTTGATGGAACTAATATGAAAAACATTGAAATAATACATTTTGTATTATGATTTTTCTGACTGAGAGTAACAACTAAAGACTCAGAGCGTGTATACTTTCTTAACTTTAATTAAAATTAATTAAAATTTAAGTTACTCTTAAATTATGTAGAAGATGTGTTTGAAAAGAATGTCCCACAAGATTTAAAGGAGGTATTTCAAACTACTATGAGAACGAATCCAGCCATTTTCGAGGAATTTACCAGTCAATATCCTCCAATTTCTCACGAGTATTTAAAAATGTATTGGACAAGTTCTCCTGGTTTGGATGATTCGCAAGGTCTAACATACAATTTTGAAAATGGTAAATGGACAATGGGTTCTCTGTTGGTGGACTTTTTGCAAAATGGAGATATTAAAGTAGGCGATGTTACTTATCCAAGGCAGGGCCTATATGAGTTATTGTTTTTAAAGAATCCCATCAATCGTAAGAAAGATGATGAGGTGCATTATAAAGACATATTAGTGCACACTAGTGCATATAGGCGGTTAAGTAATGGTCAACTAAAAGGTAGCAAATCGGAAAAATATAAAAATATTATTAGACCGCTACTAACATCTTCAACACGAGAATCAACGTCTTCGTTGCAATCATCAGCATCTTCTCATGCTAGAAATCTTAGAAGTTCTTCAAACAAACCACCGCCTATTAGTAGAATGCCCGTGACAAGATCTAAACTGAAATCTGGAAATGCATTAATGGAGTACAACGAAAGACCAAAGGAATTTGTATATTACGACGATGTAAATGAGCTGGTTGAGCGAATGAAGAAGCTTGAAGCCTCCGAACATGTCGGTAATAATAATAATAGGAACGAGATTCAGAATATTTTGCAAGAATTGCAGAGACTCGGAATTATTGAATTCTATAAATAAACATGTAATTCCTTAAAAGCATCATTAAAGTATTAATCATGAATAAGTTTGGACGTTCTTTACCTTCCCCCTACAGGGTTCCGAGAGTTTTACCAACACCTACCATACTTTCCTTCACTAGGGATGGTGATTACAATTTTAGGGAACATAAGCTTTGTAACGTTAGTCCTCCAACAGATGATACAGATGCTGGTAATAAAAAAATTTTAGATGATACAATTTCTGTTCTTTACATGAAAATAATTGCTTCTTCAAACGAGTGTGTTAAGCTGGTTAACGATACTACCAATAACATCGAAGGTCACATGAAGGTTGTATCTGCGGAATTACACGATTTAAATGATCGTTTGCTAAAGTCTTCTACCAGTATGTCAAGAATAACAAGAGATATTTCAACAATTAATGATCGTTTTAATGCAATTGATATTAAATTGAAATTAGTTGATGATTATCAACAAGAAGCCATGAAAATAGTGCAGCCAGAGTTCGATAAACTCAAGGATCTTTTACATAGTTACATGCATGTAAAAATCGAAAATTCTTTTGCACCTTTAGCTGCAGACTTGAAGAAACATATAGTTGATAGGGGTATATAAATTGTCTAACATGTTTCAAATATTTCACTTTATTAACAAAATGCCCAAGGGCGTCATCACTAAGGCGCGAGAACAGGTTGTTAAAGAGTTACACGTCCCAGCTCATTCGAAATTTAAACGTCGTAGATTTATCCAATATGGTTTAGATGATACATTTGCATCCGATCTTGCGCAACTCGATCAATATGCGCGCGAAAATAGGGGGTATAAATACATACTGGTTGTTATCGATTCGTTTTCGAAATTTCTCTGGGCAAGACTTATAAAGACGAAAACTGCTCAAGAAGTAACCAAGGCGATGGAAAATATTTTTAGACACTCCAAGCGAATTCCAAAAAAGTTGGTTACAGATAATGGAAAGGAATACTACAATTCAAGTTTTCAAAATCCTATGAAGACGTATAAAATACATCATTACAGTACTTTCAGCATCTTGAAGGCTTCAATTGCAGAGCGAGTAATTCGTACGATTAAAGAAAAGCTTTTTAGACTGTTTACTTTAAATGGAAATCATCGATGGATTGATTTGTTGGAGGAAATCGTGAATACATATATGTATACTGATACAGACCGCGTTTTCAGTCCCGATACATTTTACAGACAACCTCAGACCCACAAGAAGCAACAAGGTCAGGGGTGTTTAGAAGGTAAAAATATGACTTACTTAATCAAACAAACTCAAGCAACCTGGGAGGGGTAAGAAAATACTAAAAAAAAAAAATCGGCATTTCTAATAAACGTTTTTAAACCCACGTGTTAATGCCACTCTGTCAGACCTACTCAGAAATAAATAATATAGCTTACCGACGTTATCATACCAAGCGACGTTGCCGGTTTCTGGGATTGCAATAATACATTATTTGGCGCGAAAACGTCGAAACCGTATGGGACATGCGTTTAAGTTGCATTTCAGAATGATGTTTTAATGGTAACGTACAATAATTGTTATTCTTTCAATACTATATTTCAAAATTAACAAATTTATTTAAACTTTTGAGAAGATGCCCACACTTGCTGATGCCGACACTTGTGTCATTTTTTATTACTTGTGTTTTGTTTTTAACACGTTTCTATGATATGCGCAACATGTTTTATAACTACTAAAAGAATCAGGTGAAATATAAAATAGGTGAGAAGAAACTAAGGGTCAATTGTATAGGTTTAGTTTAATCTACAGTTTAAACCTAAGTTTAATCATAGGTTTAAGCTAAAGTTTAAACTAAAATTTGCAACTTGTTCCTTGTATACTTTCTGGTTAACATTATAGAAGTTTGACAATGACAGTTGACAGTCTCACATATTTTTGTTAATTTTAAAACCTTGGATTTTTCTAGCGTTTTAAGAAATGTTTTTAAACACGCAAATATTACTGCAATATTACACTAGAATTAAACAAACAAAATAAAAAAAAAACTGCCCTAATTTAAATACTATATTTAATAAAGCTATCTTTGTAGGACTTTTATGCTATTTAATTCTGTTCTGTCATCATATTTTTTTAAAAGAACATCTTGAATTTTTTTGACTCTGCACTTTATACCAAAGGTAGCTATTTTTTTATGAGCAAAGTGAAGCGTTCGAAAAACTATGTAGCTTAAAGTAAAAGCTTTTTCGGTGGGAGCAAAATTTATTTCACATTGTCCTTCACAAAGTTGGCTACATAGCGTATTATTTATTTAAATTAGATTAGCAAAATAATTATTTATTACATTTTGCCGAATTAGTTTTCCATTTCCCTGAGGTAGATTTTGAACATGATCTTCTATATTATCCTCATTTTGAACAGCATTGTCATCAAGTTGTGCTGGATCATCCGTATTCCAAATGCCATATTGTCTTTCGACAACATTACGTATTCTTATTTGTGATCCGTTATACAAATTTTCAGCCTGTGTACCTAGATTTGCCAGTGGTATCATCACATGCTCGTCTAGAGTATACCCTGACTTACCCAAGATGCCAAACATGCCTTGATTTATTTCGGCTTACTATTATTATATGATAATCGGTCATTTGTAGAGCCTGGCCATCGAGCCACTATATTTCTTATTCGCAATCTTGAATCTGATAAGGTTTAAACATTTGTTGAAAAGAAACCTTTCCTGTTGCGATAATTTTCTTCATCTGTACCACCTAAAGGGAAAATAAATGGGTCTCATACAATAGATAATAGTTATTTATGGTACAAGTGTGTTATGTTATATATATGTCACGCTGGGAAATGGTTAGCCCTTGAGGCCGTAGGCCGAGAGGGCTAATTCCCAAGTGACTTATATGACTTAACACACGAGTGCCATACAAAATTTTATCCAACACTTGATAGATATTATTAAAAAATAGAAAATTATATTGTTCCAATGTAAACTGGAAAACCCTGTATTATATTTTAATTGACATATTTTTGAATGACAAATTTGACACGTAAAAGTAGGCTAAGGTGATTTTTGTTGTTATGGAATTGATTAACAACCAAAATTTGAAGGCAGTAAAAGAAATTATTATTTTGCTATTTTCGAGGGTAGTTTTTCAAAATATGGAAGAAACTTCAGCCTAAATTCAAAAAGAGGCTGACCTGGCGTGTTTATTTATTATTCCCTACAAGTCAAGAAATAGTTATGCCAAAACCTTAATAGATATTTACGTGATAAGTCCGGTAAATCAACTTTTACAGTATGAGTGAAATGTTTCGAGACGAGGCGACGAAGGAGCCGAATCTGGAATTTTGAAACGAATACTGTAAAGGATTTGCCGGACGAATGACGTACAATATTTTATTTCATACTGTTCTGTTGAAAATTATAATTATGTTTTGAAGTTATAATGAAGTTTTATTCTGCGTCGTATATTTGAAAAGTGCTTATATTTACTGGTGGAAACATAGTGTGTTTGACATTGATTAAACTAAAACTTACAAATTTCAGTCCGGTAATGAAATTTTACAGGACTAGTACGGTAAAAAAATTTTACGGGACTTATTGCTGTAAAACCTTATTTTCTGGACTAGATTCAAATATGTAAAGGTGTGTTTTACAATACAGTATGAAATAAAATAATTTATCGACTTTCGTGAAAGATGATGTGCCTGCGTGAGTTATAATCATAACCCACTAGTAAGTTACGGATTATAACTTACTGGTGTGTGTTTTTGATAGTTTACATGTCTAAAATGATATTGATAATGACAGTCATAACAGTCATGTGTTGGATAAAATATATTTATGTAATAAAAAAATACATTTTAGTCTGATATTTTTAAGTAGGTAGTTATTAACCATACTTATTACTATTGGTAGAAACCTATATAGATGATAAAATTTTACCTGGAGATTGTATTCGAATGTGTGTGCAGTCAATTGCACCTATGATATTTGGAAAGCTTGCAACTCCCTGAAACTCATTTTTAGTTTCTTTTAATTCTACATTGGTAAGAGGCATTTTTATATATATGGGTAATAAATGAGCTACCCCTATTGATACATCAGCAACAACGCGTGATGCTGTTCCAGGATCTACGCCTCCAAAATCTACCACGACCTTCAGCATACTTCCTGTAGCATAGAATCGCAGTGTTACCAATATTGTGTGGCAGGGCTTAAAGCATGATTTCTAGAACACAAAAACCTGTTTTAGGATTTTACATAAAGTAAATTGTCTCCATTCTTCGTTAACAGTCTGAGGTAAACATGTTACATGAAATTTACATTCTTGTGTACTACTTACTATTCAGTGTTCCTTTGTAGCTGGGGACCAATTTGCTGGAGCAACTCTTCTACTGATGCTCTCGATATTCTAAATACGTTTACAAATTCTTGGTCTATCTACAAATTCGTATGGATCCGCGGTCTAAAGACTCGAGCTCTTCTCGGATTTTCAATTATGTTAATTACGTCTTCATCATCGTTATCAGAAAATTCATCAAAAATTTCAAAATTTCAATTTACAATTAGGTACTATCACAACACCACAGAACTCAACACAAAACTTAACGAGAGTACTTAGCATAAAAATGGCAAAAACTAAAAATTCTAAAAAGGCTAGAAAAAATTACAAAAATGTCAAGTTTGAAGTTTAACTGGTGTTCACTCTATCAGTTGATAGTTAAACTCCAGATGGTTGTTACAGTTGGGTATACAAAGGACATTTGACACGAAACTACTGTTTTACCGTAGCTTGCAGTTTAAACGAAACCTATACAACTGGCCCTAAGTGGAACATTAACTAAACTGAGTTTTTTGTTGTAAGTTGTAATACCTACTGTAGGTGCATTTTGGCAGCAAGGTTTATAATTTCACAACTCATCTTAATGACTTTTAGTTTCACCAAAAGATTCCCTGTCTGTCTACATCAGGTATTTAATTTAGTCATTATCAATGAAAGGTTTATATCCCTATTTCCATGAACTAAATTTGTTTATATTACCATATATTACCGTCGTTATCAAGCCCACCTAAAATAGTTTCCCTTCGTCACCCTATACCCCTGACCATCCCTATATAGTTAAATGTTACCAGACCCGCAGACGTGTCTGGTAACGTCGATTTTGGTCTGACAACGTCGACTGAATATGGCAAAATGGGTCTGTATCAGCGGCCAAATAAAAGTTTCAAGATAGTTTAAGGTTTATAAGGGGTTTAAGTTTAAAATTTGTAGATGACCAGTTCAGTTTTGACATGATTTGCTACTAAGGTAGGTATTATTAAAAAACACCCATTGTATGATTTCTACCATTTGATCTCATTCTAGTAATTTTGTCTACTAAAACATGTTGCATAAATGAATTTTGTTCTATAACTAAAAACAGTAGGTACTTACATATACCTTCCTACCTTCAAACTCTTCTCTTAATAAATTTGAGAAAGAAGCAAAATAAAATTGCAGTAGGTAGGTTCATACCTATACAGTAAAACCTGTCTATACCGGACACCAGAAAAATCTCGAAAAGTGTCCGCTATAGAGAGGTGTCCGCTATTGAAAAACATTTTTTAATTGTGTTGGGTGAAACTTTTTTCCAAGCAGCAGCAATCCAAACTAAGGCACTGTTTAAATTTATGCTTTTTTCAGCATCTTTAAAATAATTTTCGTTCTCGGAAAATGACAAAATTCTCCTAACTAAGTAATGTCTATAGAATAGTTTAAAATTTTGGATTATGCCCTGATCAAGCGGCTGACAGTGGGATGTTGTATTCGGAGGCAGAAAAATAATCTGAAGATTTTTTAATGGTATCTTTGGATGTGAAGTGGCATTGTCTAAAAATAGAATCACATTTCTGTTTTGTTTCTTCATTTTTTTGTCGAATTCTTGCAACCAAGTTGTCATAATGTCTGTGTTCATCCAGGCTTTTTTATTGGATGTCCACTTCAAAGGTAATTTCTCAACATTAGATCCTTTAAAACATCTTGGGTTTTTACTTTTACCAATTATGAGGGGTTCTTCTTTTTCTCCCTCCATATTTGCACAAAATAAGATGGTTAATCTCTGTTTTGGGACCTTTCTTCCTAAACATTTGTCGCTGTTTTCTGCAAAAGTTTTGTTTGGCATGGCAGCATAATAGAGACCTGTTTCGTCGGCATTGTAAATGTCTTTTGCAAATGTTTTAAGAATTATTGGAAGTTTTAATTTCTAGGCTTCTACATCTTCCAAATTTACGTCAGCTGATTCACCACAGATAGTTTTAAACGTTATCGTGTGTCTTTGACAAAATTTTTCCAACCAGCCATTTGAAGCCTTAAAATTTTCAATTTTCAGATTTTCTGCGACCTCAGAAGCTTTTTGTTTTATTACAGGCCCAGATATTGGAATGTTTTTGTTTCTTGCTTTACAACACCAGTTAAAAACTACCTCATCAACTGCTAATGCACTAGTCTTGGGAAACTTCCGTTTTTGCTCTTCATTTCCGCCTTCTGCAAACAGCTTTTTTAGCTCGGTCTTGTTTTTTATTATTTCCGAAATTTGTGTTTTTCCCACACTGAACTTTTCAGCTAGTTTACTGACACTTGCCCCATAACTTTCACTTTCCATTATTATTTCATTTTTTTCCTTCAAAGACAAACGTTTTCTCTTTAACGACATATTTTCAGACTTAAAGACACAAAGTTTTAATATCAAATGAATAACAATAACTAAACAAGGATTTCAAAAAGGCCCTTTATGCTAATGTTTTCTTTGAATAGCGCAGTAAGATCATAATTAATGTTTATGACACCATTTACGAGGTATAATCCATTTTACAGAAACGGACAACCCAGAAAAAAAGGTACCTACCTAATAAAAGGGTCTATTAAGTAATTACCGTGTCGGTTGTCGATAGACGTTTTAAATTACCATAAATAGAGATAAACAATTAAACATTCTACGGGGTGTCCGTTATAGAGAGGTAAAAATACATGTCATTGTATTTTAGATAGGGAAGTTTTTAAGAAAGTGTCCGCGTCCGCTATATAGAGTGTCCGCTATTGGGAGGTGTTTTTATACAGGTTTACAATAGAAATGTTTTTTGCACCAATGAAAGTGTCCGTTATTAAGAGGTGTCCGTTAAGGGAGGTTTTACTGTATAAAATTTAGCTGTCTGATTTTTTCAGTTAGTAGTTTAAGCCTCGAAAATTAGACTATATTTTCAAGGATATAGTCTATCTGCTTGTTAGAAATATGTAAACTGAATAATTTTTTTACAGTACCTACCGACTATTTCTGAATTACTACGCATAGGTTCTACATTAAACAAATTTATTACGTTGTGGTTCTGATTAAAGATTTTTTATAGATGCGTCACCTTTAAAACCGAATTAATATAAGAAAAAACAATAGATCGTTTAACTATTTGATTTTTTAACAGATTAATAACATGTTAAAATATCATTTAAAAATGAAATTAATAAGAATAATCCAAAGGCAATAAAATTCTAAAACGATCCAAAGCGGGCGGAAAACCGGTTATGAGGTCAAAAACATGTATATAAATAATATTTATTACCAACTTTACTAGTCCACGCGTTGTTGCCATATCTCGGGCTCAACAACATCGGTCACATATAACGTCGGCAAAATCGAATATAAACAAAATCTGTATATTTGCGAGCGCCACCTAGGCGGAGAAAGCATGAACTAAATTCGTTTATAATACCATATATTACCGTCGTTATCAAGCCCACCTGAAACTTGTTCCCCTGCGTCCCCCTACACCCCTGACCATCCCTATATAGTTAAACGTTACCAGACCCGCAGCCGGGTCTGGTAACGTCGATTTTGGTCTGACAACGTCGACTGAATATGGCAAAATGGGTCTGTATCAGCGGCCAAATAAAAGTAATGTTACTAAACATCACACGATTGGCATGAAGCCGTCGGATGTTAATAAGAGTAACGCGGATAAGTTATTAAACTCTGTATATACACATCTAAAGGTTGTGGGGAAACAGAAATTTGGGGTTGGGACCATTGTTCGTATAAGTAAATCCAAACATGTCTTTGAAAAGGGTTATGTACCTAATTGGACAACTGAGCTTTTCAAAATTTCCAAGGTTAATATAACAAATCCCACAACCTACATATTGGAGGATATGCAGGGACGACCAATCAGTGGAGGATTTTATGAAGCGGAATTGCAGAAAACTAAACAGCCTGATGTGTTTCTCATTGAAAGAATTATACGGAAAAAGGGGAAGAAAATGTTTGTCAAGTGGCTTGGCTTTGATAATTCACACAACAGCTGGGTGGACATGATAAAAAATGTTGTTTAGTTTGCTAGAATTGAGCGTTATGTAGACTCATTTGGATAAATACACCATATTTCGTAATAATCAGCTAGTATTAAGATGTACTGCAAACAGTGTCACTGTGAGGTGACTAAAGGTCATAATCGTACAACGAGGCATAAGGAAAACTGTGGGGAGATTGTAGGCTCTGGTATTAAACTTATTTAAACAGCTTTTAAGAATAGAGTAAATACCTATCACATATCGACAAATAATAATAATTTGACTGATGTTAAACTGTTCCTGAAAGACTTGAAACATAAGGTTCTAGCGGTGTTAGGGGAGCAGTTGAGTCTTCATCGAGCTATATCAATGAATATGGAACTTTATGGTGTATATCTACAGCCATCAACGCAGGAACAAGAAATTAAATCATTTAATTCGAGATACAGCGTGATTCATCCAAGTACTAATTTAGAACATGTGTTTGAACTATATTAAAATAACCAACTTAAAAAAGCTTTAGAATTTACCGAGATGGGTAGCGGGTGGGCCCTGTCGCAACTTTTATTCCTAGAACTTAATATTAATAAATATTCAGGAGTGGGGTAGCCAGAGTGTAGTCGATAATTTGCTTGGGCGATTTCAGTACTTATTTAGTCATGGGTGAATACGTTGTTGAAGAAGATTTAAGAAGTTTGTCTCCTTGGAGATATCTTGATAGTATGATATTAAGAAGTAGAGAAGACATTAAGAATAAGAAAAAGCTGTTGAACGAGGTGCATTATTCCGCTGAAAATTATAAGATAATCGTGGGTCTTAGTGTAGCTAGAGGAATGGTACCGAGTGTGAAGTTAATAAATACTGTTTTAAATTTACCTGAGGAAAAAGTTGCAGCATCACTAGCCAATTTCGAGTGGCATGAGTTTCTCGAAATCGCGTCCAAAATGGTTGAAGATGATACAGTATTAAGAATTGATTCTGAAACTGAATATTTTACAGTGTCGTCCGTTACGTTGCTGAGTAAAAAAATAATAAATCTTGTGTGTAATAATACAACGTTATGTTTCTGTTCTTATGACATAACCTCATTTGTTAGTATAAGTCACATTATTAATTATAGATTGAACCTGATAAAAAATTTAGATTTTATTTCATTTTATGATAACTTTTTAAATTATATGAACATTAATGAAGACATCCAAGGAAACTTTTTTGAGACTATTAAAAATATTTGTAGTTTAAACATGTCTGAACAAGCTATTTACATGTTGGAACTAATACACTTTAATCCCAAGAAGGTACTAGATGACTTTGATAGAATACAAATGTGTAATATTTGATGATAATAAATGTATATTAACCCGTTTTATTGGTTTCATTTCATAGTATTCTTACAACACTTTAGATAGCAACATCTCCTAAAATGTGTGGAGATGACGGTTATAGTTTGCTTCGTAATTTTGAAGATAGGCTAATTACGTTCGCTAATTGGCCTAGCAAGCTCAATCCTGAAGAGTTGGCAAGTGCAGGGTTTTATTACACTGAGAGATTGGATATTGTCAGGTGTTCATTTTGTCATTGTGAGTTTGATAGTTGGTATGTGGGAGATGATCCTTTGAAAGATCATTATAAGAATATCAAGCATTGCGAGCTAGCTAAAGTCTTATGGAGATGCCGCCATTGAGAAAAAATAAACCGATAAAGTGTACAAAAGAGAAGAAAAACAAGAGTTTCTCATATACCGACGCCATCTGTATGCTAGTAATATTTATAATTTTTATGGGCGTCTGGTACCAATCTCATGAAGTAATAAAGGTTTTAGGGAATGGAATTTAGGTCATTCTGCCTACAGCCATGGCGGCGTTAAGTTCATCCTATATTCTCTTGACTGCCTTAGTACAAAATGTGTTTTACGTTTACGCTCCGTATAATGTATTGAATGCATCGGTAATGTTGGGAACCCCGCCCTTTTCTACAAACAACACATGGCTTCAAATAACATATGAACAAATTGATAATAGACATACGGCTGTTTTTAAATCAAACGCTTCAACAGTTGGTGATTTACGATATAAGGTTAGGTTTCAGTTTAGAGACCTGACTTCTGTCGAAACCGAGTGGAGGACGCTAATAAACCAAAATGCTTCTCACAATTCTCCAATAGTGGATGGATATGCTGAAACACATGGTGTGCTTAGTTTAATTGTATTTATATGTGTATCTTGTACCATTTTACTAATTAATCTATTGCATACCTTTATTAAGTCAAGGTATAGATAAATAAATATTTTTCTATAACTTTGAAGTCTTTTCTTTTATTTAATATATAACCCATATCCGCGAAACAATTTTTTTTCTCGCGCATGAGGACTGTTAACTTTGGCCCTATTGGCCCGATCAACCCCGTTCTTTTTTTAAACGACTAATGACGTCACCCTAAACACGTGACATACATCAGCTGTCGATTTTGACATTTGACAGGTGACAGTTCTTAATTGACAGGTGACAGGTGTCATTTTCGAGTCATGTGCAAGAACCCATTTCATAGACCCCAGCTACGTATGCGCAATATCCTAGGCCCATTGGTTCCGGAGATATGACTCATAGATATTGCTCCGAAAATTAACATTGGAGCACCCTATGGCGTTGAACTCTCCAATTCTCCCTACTTGACTCGTCTTTTAATTTTACGAGAACACCACAAATATTTGCATGCGGGTGTTCAGTTTATTTTGTCTCGTATACGGACACAATTTTGGCCAATAAACGGTCGAAATTCCGTACGTAGCGCACTGTGAAATTGTCTTACTTGCTTTCGAGCAAAACCAATTTTCGTCAATCAACTTATGGGAGACTTACCTGAATCACACGTAACTCCGTCGCGAGCCTTTACTTATTGCGGCATTGATTATGCAGGATTCTATAGTATTAAGGATAGAAAGTCACGCACAAGAACCTTTATTAAGTGCTATCTATGCATTTTTGTTTGCTTAGCCACTAAGGCTGTACATATCGATTTAGTAACAGACCTTACGTCCGATGGTTTTATGAATGCCTTCAAACGATTTCTATCTCGCAGAGGTTTGTGTAAGCATATATATACCGATAATGGTACCAATTTCGTGGGTGCTAATAATGATTTACTCAAAATTCACGAAATGCTGTCACGTATTCGACACCATTCTAAATTTGCCGCTTATGTTAATGAAAATAGTATTAAGTGGCATTTTATTCCTGCCCGATCACCCCATGGTGGTGGAATTTGGGAAGCCGCTGTGAAATCTTTTAAGTATCACAATAAAAGAGTCATTGCTGATATGACTCTTAATTTCGAGGAATTCTATACGATTCTTACACAAATTGAGGCAATCCTAAATTCCCGCCCCCTCGTTCCTTTCTCAAATGATCCTCACGACCTTGATACGTTAACACCTGGACATTTTCTTATTGGCGAGGCGTTGATAGCAGTTCCACAAGAAGATGTAGCTGAGCTTCCCTCCAATCGATTATCCGCTTACAAAAAATTGCAGCGAACAATTCAACGTTATTGGAACCGTTGGTCCAGCGATTACCTGAATACTCTGCAGCAACGTTTAAAGTGGCGTCAAGATTCATCGAACATTATAATCGGAACTTTAGTGCTTCGTAAAGAAGATAAACTTCCCCTAATGAACTGGCGAATTGGACGGGTCGTAGAGGTGTTTCCCGGAACAGACAATAAAGTTCGTGTTGTGTCTGTGCGCACAAGCAGTGGCGTAGTACGCAGAACTATACATAAGGTCTGCCCTCTTCCCCAGACTGACGAAACCGAGTGACAGATGTTGGACTATTATACTGGTCAAATGTTGAAATAGTTAATCATTTCAAGGCGGGCGCCATGTTTAATCTTTGTATTGTCTATATTTTTATATTTGCCGCTAAAACCAAAACAATTGTTATGTAAGGTTGGCAACAATGAACCTCTTTCTCTCGTATAATCGTAGTTGGCTTTGACTGCTTTTTTGTTTCTGTTTATTAATTTTTTGACGCTCTCTGACAAATAAATTACACAACGTTTGTCATTAAAAAAATTTATGTGGCATTATAAAATAACAATATGAATGAAACTACATTGATGGAAGTGCTGGAAATGTCCTCCCCCTGCTGCGATACAAGCCTCCATTTTTCTTGTCATAGAATGCCGTACACGCTCTAAAATTCCAAGATCCTTCTTACACCTTGGACAGCATCAATAATACGTTGACAGTGGATCTCGAAGACAAACTAATTAGGCTCTGTTATACGAAAATGAGGGGGGGGCACCATCATGCATGAACCACATATGCAAAATTGCGGCAAAAAAGGGAACCATTATTTATCTCCAACTATTTTTGACCATACGTTTAGGTTGATTTATTAGCGGGATTGATTAATCTTTTGCCGAGTTTCTAGTGCCCCAACATGTACGTTGTAAAAATTTACTACTTAGTCGCACTTAAATTGAGCCTCGTCGCATCGGTGAAAGGGATACGGGATAAAAAATTAGGATCCCTCGCGCTATCACGAAGTACCTACCTCGAGAACAGCAAGCGGCACGGGAAATCTCTAGGAAGCAAACCCTGGACGCGTTGGATATGATATAAGTTGTATTCATGCAAAACCCGCCACACAGTTACATGAGAAACACCCAAATCCTGTGCTATTTGTTGAGTGCCTAAACCAGGATTCTGATGAGAACTTGCAAAAGTTTGGTCGTCAGGGAGTTTTCGATTAGGAAATCATACGTATTGAGTACGTATACTCGAGCTTAAAGTAGGTTACCATTAACAAAATGAATGTTAGCGAGATCTTCGAATGAATGCAGTTCATTTTTCATCTTGATGTTTAATAAAAAAAAGGTACACAAAAACAAAAGACACGAGTTCAGTAAACACATTTTCAACTAAAACGTTGTCTAACGCTATGTAATTAATTTGACACAAAACGTTAAAAAATTAATAAACAGAAGCAAAAAGTGGTCACAGCCGTTCACCAGCGATTTTCTCGAAAATGCTTATGTGTGTCAAAAAAATGGAAACTGGATGGCGTTGTTTAATTTTAATATTTATCAGCGGTAAAATAAAATTCCAGCCATTAAAAGTGTAGATCCTCCCTCAATCCCCCCCCCCCCCCCCATTCTTGAGGTACAAAATGAATAAGGCGCCTAAAGTAACATAGACAGGCAAATGCTCAGGAGATTCAATGAATAACTGTAGTGAAACACCCCGTATAATATAAATATTTTATTTGTGACAATTCTTTAACGTATAACTGTTATTGTTGTTTATTTTTTATGTTCATAGTTACTTTAGTTTAAGTGTTTGTTTTTTATAATTACGAGCAAATTTTTGTTGTAAACATCAGAAGTACTTAAAGTATCAATCAATCAATCAATCAATCAATCAATATATGCTTTATTAAAACAACACTTCTGTCTTCCTCCACAAATAATATATATTTTTGAAATTTAACGATTGTCCCTACATGTTTCGACTATATATACAGTCATCTTCAGGGGAACTAAAAGGAATGTGTGAGAATACAAAGACAATAACAGGCACCATAAGAGACTTACCTATATCGAGTGTAAAATTGGATCCAATAGTTGTTTCAAATTAATGAGTACAACATTTAATATCATAGCAAGTGAAATTTGTGTAGTTGAAGACTAACTTAAGGTAACTCAGAGTTGTGGATATGTGAGTCAGCACATTTTAGTTATTTAAAAATTTTTTTATGTTAATAAAAGTGAGAAAATTTAGTTATATTTAATGAGCATGGTGTGAAAATAAATTTTAATGATTAATATATTTATATTATAACATGGTTTATGTGGAGAAACCAAAAAAGAAAAGAAAGAAAAATTTTTTTATTAAGTTATTTTATAAAAATATGAAATTTCATGTTTCTAGTGTATTGTTATAAATAAATAAAGTAGAATGGGGGCTAAGCCCCTATGGGGTTAAATAGAACCGCATTGTGGTATTAAGGAAAAGAATTTTTTTAAGTTTTTTAAAAAATTTGAAAGAGAAACGAAATTTCGTGCAAACCACTACCACGTTTAACTTAAAAAGAATTTTAAGGAAGGTGTGGTTAAAGTATAAAATGAATGACAGATTTGACATATGGCATAACAAATATCAGACTGTAGAAATCCTAAAAATTGAAGTGTTGGTGTAGTCTAGAGCAACTCGATAGTAGGTTTACAAAGTCTACAAGATATAGTGTACCTGATATTTGAAAGTTATTATAAATTTTAAACACACAAAGTACCTGAATATGAAAAAGAATGAGACATCTGTGATTGAATGTATGAATTAATAGTTTTCATAAATTAGTAGTTTACAACAATTTTATAAAATTATTATTAAAAAAGGGAAGTTATAAAAGTTCATGGGAGGGCAGATACTACTGCACCGAAGCATATATTTAGAGTTAAGGTTCACTGCACTTTACACTAGGTGGACATTTAAGAATTTAAACTAAAAATTATGATTAACATTATAAGGAAAATAGTATAACATAACCAAGATTGAATCTAACAAAACCAGAATGAACATTGGACAGACTGACGTAGGTATGCTACAATTAACAATTAATTGTCAAGGTTGAGTAGTATATAATAGGCTGGAAAGAGTAATGATATATTGATGAAGCAAAACACGAATGCTGCAGTAATAATGGGAGGGGTGGCGCTGTCCCGCCAAGAATACCAACAGCAAAACACCAGGATCCGCAAATCGACCCCATAGCAGCAGCCTCAAAACTGAACCCGTGAGACTAGTGACCAGCCGATGCACTGATACATGAGTCGCTGATTTAAAGGTCCAAAAGCGACCCCCTATGCCCACCGCGAGAAGGTGACAGGACAACGCCAGCTCCCAGATCCCAGAGACAAAAACCATTCTACTTTATTTATTTATAACAATACACTAGAAACATGAAATTTCATATTTTTATAAAATAACTTAATAAAAAAATTTTTCATTCTTTTCTTTTTTGGTTTCTCCACATAAACCATGTTATAATATAAATATATTAATCATTAAAATTTATTTTCACACCATGCTCATTAAATATAACTAAATTTTCTCACTTTTATTAACATAAAATTTTTTTTAAATAACTAAAATGTGCTGACTCACATATCCACAACTCTGAGTTACCTTAAGTTAGTCTTCAACTACACAAATTTCACTTGCTATGATATTAAATGTTGTACTCAATAATTTGAGACAACTATTGGATCCAATTTTACACTCGATATAGGTAAGTCTCTTATGGTGCCTGTTATTGTCTTTGTATTCTCACACATTCCTTTTAGTTCCCCTGAAGATGACTGTATATATAGTCAAAACATGTAGGGACAATCGTTAAATTTTCAAAAATATATATTATTTGTGGAGGAAGACAGAAGTGTTGTTTTAATTTATTACCTACACTCCACTGCAAGTATGAACTACTTCTTTAAATATGCTTTATTGTTAAAGAAAACTAAATTCCTATAAACAAAGCGAGTATAAAAAGTCCTTAAAATATAAGTAAAAATAAAATAAAAACAAAAACATATCATAAAAATATATAACATACACATACATATATGTATGCACATACACACATACAAACATAAAATGCATTGACAACAACAATAAAATTAACACAAACCAACTATAAAACGTCACTGTAATATTCACCCAGACTGTAGTAAGCCTTCTGCAATAAGATGTCTTTGACGTTTTTCCGAAACTGGTCGAAGTTTAAAATTGATTTAAGCTCATTACTTAAATGTTTGAAAATCTTTTTACTCTCATAAAAGACCGACTGTTTCACAAGAGTGGTCTTAGAAATGGGTAGTCGAAAATTTCGTATGCTGGTTCTAGTACTGTACTTAAATTCCTCAATATCTGATCTAGAACATCTTTTATGCAAAAGGCAAACAGTTTCCAAAATGAATAAAAACGGCACAGTTAAAATTCTTTCTGCTCTAAATAAAGGCTGACAGTGTTCACGGTTATTTGCTCTGCACAAATGTCGAATTGCTCTTTTCTGCAACACAAATATGGAGTTTAGCAACTGCCTCTTTGCAAATCCCCAAAAAACAATACCATAACGCAAGTGCGATTCAAACAAGAAATGATATACCATTTTAGCGGTTGAGTTACTAAGTTCATTACAGACTATCCTTATTGCATAACAGCCAGCTGCCAATTTTTTGCTTAATACATTTATGTGCCCCTCAAATTTCAGTTTATTATCTAACGTTAGACCCAAAAACTTAGTAAGTGCTTTATTTTGAATTTGTTGATCATCAAGATTTATCTCATTAAAACTAAAACCAAAAGTCATTATCATTGTTTTGTTAATTTAAAACATAATAAGTTTGTATCGCACCATTTTTTAACCTTACGTAGATCACTGTCAATAACCAACTTTAAATCGTTTTTATTTTCACCATGCCACAGGAGACTAGTGTCATCTGCAAATAGTGTAAACGCGCCCTGAATATCCAAAAATGCCAAATCATTCAAATATAGGAGAAACAAGACCGGTCCCAACACCGAGCCCTGAGGCACTCCTCTCGTAATGATGGAGGTATCAGAGCATGTTGAGCCTACCCTTACCACTTGCCCTCTTTCATGGAGATAGGATGAAAACCACTTAACTGTTAGCTGATCAAAACCATAGCAATGTAACTTTTGCAGCAATATTTCATGGTCCACACAATCGAAAGCTTTCAAAAAATCACAAAATATAGCTGCAACCGCCTCACCACTATTTATGTCAAGGTAAATATCGTGGAGCAAGGAAAATATAGCGTCATCTGTACTTTTACCCGATACAAAGCCAAATTGAACAGGACTCAGAATGCCCTGATCCTCCAAAAATCTCATTACTCTTTTTTTGACTAGTTTTTCAATTACTTTTGAGAGTGTTGACAAGAGAGAAATCGGTCGGAAACAGGAAGGATCAGTAGAATCACCTCCCTTAAACAATGGAATAACAACCGCTCGTTTAAGACATGATGGAAACTCGGCCGTTCTGAATGATTCATTAATGGAGTGTGCAAGCGCATGCAAGGCCGTCTCGGGCAAATTTTCCATTATTTTTACAGAAATTCCATCATATCCTGCAGAACACTTATTTTTTAATTCCTTAAAAACTTGCTTTACCTCATTTGCATCAGTAACATCAATTAAGAATCCATTACTAACATGAACACCTCTTAGATACTCAAGAGGCTCTTTTTTAGGTCTTAAGTGTGAAGTTAATTTTTCCCCAATTGTACAGTAAAACTCATTTAAAATATTTGGATCTATCTCTACATTTTTTCGTAATGTTATTTTTGCCCCTTAAATTATTAATGATTTCCCAGGTTTTTCTAGTTTTGTTCTTTGAATTTTCAAAATTTCTTTTATAATAAAGATCCTTAGCTTTTTTGATAAGTTTTCTATAAATTTGCTTATACTTATTAAAATATTTTATAAAAAAGTCATGTTCACTATAAAACTTTCTTATGGTATGTAGCGATCTTAGATTCCTTACCGACGTTTTAATGCCAGAAGTAACCCAGGGTTTTAATAAATCAATATTTAGTTACTAAAGAGCCCAGGTGGCTATTAACTGTAAAAATATATGTTTTTAAATAAAAAAAAAAAAACTTTTGAGAATAAAAAGCAAATATAATTTAGCTTACTACTACTATTAAACGTGTTATATTAGCAATACAAAACTCACCCTGTAACAATCAAAAAATAACTTTAAAAAAATGACGTGAGTACCTCAATGCAGTTGTTATTTCGGGCCCAATTTACCGCAGATCTCTTATTACGGTTATTAGATACCCTATTACAGATAATGACTTAAACACTTAAAGTGTTAGATGACAAATTTGTTAAAAAAATGTTAATTTTGAGATATAAATTAAAAATATTTTTGACTAAGCGCAGCCAATGGGTATGTTATTATTACACGAAAAATTTTAAAATGATGCATACTTTAGGTGTTTGTAATTTTTTTTTCATACCGTCAATTTAACCCGTCATCTCCTACTTAAAACAGATAGGTTCTCATTAGCTATGGAGGATAAACTTTCTTTTATTCGTCATAGCTGTCCTCAAATAAATACAAAGTCTTAATCCATTAACGATATTAGGTTTAATCCATTGGCAACTTTCTGTATAGGATGTAATCTAGTAGGTATGGGTAAACTTGATGGAACTAATATGAAAAACATTGAAATAATACATTTTGTATTATGATTTTTCTGACTGAGAGTAACAACTAAAGACTCAGAGCGTGTATACTTTCTTAACTTTAATTAAAATTAATTAAAATTTAAGTTACTCTTAAATTATGTAGAAATGCTTTTATGTCTTGGTACACTTATAACTTGTAAAATAAAATTATAAGTTCAATAACACATTGTTCATTCATGCATCGAAGCGAGTAGACGTACCGATCGGCGCTGCCTTGCTCAAGGTTAAAGTATTTTACCTGCGAATTCAATTTGTTTATACATAAATACTGTTGTATTTTTGGAACCCTGAAAACAGGCTAAGGAAATGTCGAGATCTACTAGAAACGAGACAAAAACTGAAGAAGATAGAATAGAAGAAATAATCCAGAACAAAATATTAGCCCATTTCAACGAAAAATGGCTTGACCAGTTAGTTCAAAGGATCGTGGAAAAGGTGGAAACAAAGTTTGTGGAAATATGTTACAAACAAGAGGAAAAAATACTAAAACTAGAAAGTAATGTAAGTTCTTTAAAATCTGATATAGAAGAATTAAAGTTACAAAATGATAATATAGAGCAACACAGTCGAAAAAACTCTTTAAGAATTTTTGGCATTCAAAAAAAAAATAATGAAATCGTGAAGGACGTTACTTTACACGCCATGAACACGAAACTTAATCTACAAATACGTACGGATGCTATAAATTTTTATCATCGAATGGGTACCAAGAAGGATAAAATGACTAGACCAATTATAGTTAACTTTTTGTCAAATGAAATAAAAAACCAGATATATTATGGAAAAAAAGCACTAAAAGGTTCAGGAATTGTTATGAGAGAGGACCTTACAAAGGCCAGAAATGAAATTGTAAGGTCAGCAGTTCAAGAGTTTGGTACAACAAATGTGTGGACAAGGGATGGAAATGTTTACGCTTATGTCAATGGTCGTAAAAACCTTATCAAGAACATTAACCACGTAACATCTTTATTGGCTGGAAATTAGGGACCGTTTACCTTTTTTTACGATGGTCACTTACTGCCTTTTTCATCTACTTAGTATTTTTAATATTTTGATAATAATTAAGACAGGAAAAATTATATTAAGAAAAATAAATTATTCATAATTTTATCTTTTTATTAAGTTCCAAAGGTCAATAATATTATTGGCATGACGTCAATTTATTTTAGGTCGTTTTATTTTTTAAATTCAAATCAAGTAATGTGTATTGATTTCTTGCTAAATAGCGAATTGGCTAGAATATGTTTTTTTATGTGATTATTTATATAGGATATAAACAAGAAATATAGGGCAAAAAATATATGGGTAGCAGGTACCTAAAACCGAAAGAATATTTATAATTAATTTTTTTTTAGGCATCGCATACCGTTCGTTTTAGCACATTTACATAGGAAAGGAATTTTGTTATTATGAATGGAATAAGGGGACTGATGGATAACCTGGAGGCGTACGATGCTACCGACTGCTTATACAGGGAGAGTCACGATTTGCTTGCTGCCGCACTGGGCAATTCTGGGGAAAATAAAAAATTTAATTTACTTTGCATGAACATTAGGAGTATACAAAAAAATTTTGACGAGTTTACAATTCTAATAAGCGAACTCGATGATTTCTATGATATAATAATATTAACAGAAACATGGACAGTTGTGTCGAGTAATTTTGAGATATCAAATTATAACTTTCATTATAACAAAGCCCAATTTAACCAAAATGATGGCGTCGTAATTTACACAAAAAATAACATTGCTGTAAATATAGAAAACGAAACTTTAAATCAAGTAACTTTTAGCAAAATAAAATTTAAAAAAGAAAATAAATCCTATAACATAATAGCTACATATAGACCGCCTTCTGCGGATATAGACTTATTCCTAACAGATTTAGATAACATACTTGGAAATGGTAGCAATTCCGACTTAAACATCTTTGCCGGAGACATAAATATCAACTTAATGGACATGAATAGTCACCTGGTACAAACTCACGTAAATATATTATGTGAATATGGCTTTTACCCACAAATAACAAAACCAACAAGAATGTCTGACTTCAGTAAAAGCTGTATTGACCATATTTTCTTAAAAAATAATTGCAACGACACACTAGCTAAATCTTTTATTCTAGAATCATGCGTTACGGATCATAATCCGATCATTTTGCACTTAAATCTACCGAATTTAGCGGAGAAGGAATCGAAACTTTGCACCATCAAAAAAATTAATTATACTTCGTTGATAAACTCTCTAAAAAATGAAAGATGGGAAGATGTTTTGAATGAAGCAAACCCGGAAATTTCATATAAAATGTTTTTTACAAAATTTAATTTTCTAATAAACAGATGTACAAAAACAGTTATCAAAAATAATACAAAACATAAATCCAAACCATGGATAAATGATCATATTATTAATGCCATTAAACAAAGAGATTTCTTAAGAAAATCCACATTCAAAAATCCTAATAACATTGACTTAAAAACTATTTATAAGAACTGTAGAAACTCTGTTAATAAACTTATAAAACAAACAAAGTATAGATACTATAAAGAAAAAATTCAAACCGCAAATAAAGATTCAAAAAAAATATGGCATATTATTAATGAATCTACAAATACTTTAGCATCAAAAAAAAATATCAACGAAGTAAGGGATGAGCAAGGTAATAATCTAACCAACCCCAAAGACATAAACACCGAGTTCAACGCGTATTTTACTAAAATAGGTACTAAAATGGCAAAAAAAATAGTAAATAATAGAGTCTCTGAAGAAGAACCAAATGAAACAAACCAAATCATGCAAACAATTTTTTTGTCTCCAGTATCTGAAATAGAAGTTAGGACAACCATTAGTGATCTAAAAAACAACTCATCGCCGGGACCAGATAACCTAAAATGCAAAACTCTTAAAGCAACTAGTATTTATATTGCCAAACCAATAAGCCACATCCTTAATGCTGTTTTCGAAGCAGGCAAGTTTCCCAGCGCGTTAAAAAAGAGTGTTGTAATCCCAATTTTTAAATCAGGTGACCTACTTTCTCTCGGAAATTATAGGCCAATTTCATTAGTTAGCAATCTGGCAAAGGTGTTTGAGAAATGCATTAAAAAAGGGCTCTTAAATCATCTTAATAAACACAAAATAATAGCAAAAAATCAATATGGTTTTAAGCAGGGTGTTTCTAATATGCGGTCTCGGGCAATATTCAAAAATTCGTTAAATGATGGCAAGAAGCCTTTGGCAGTCTTTTTAGATCTGGCAAAGGCTTTTGACACCGTAAGCCACAACCTACTTATCGAAAAATTAAATAACTATGGTGTCAGAGGCGTGGGAGGGGAGCTTATCAGGGATTACCTAACAAATAGATATCAAAGCGTTGGAATAGGGAAAAATCAAAGTAAAGAACTAGAGGTAGAAATGGGAATTCCACAAGGTACCGTTCTGGGACCAATATTGTTTCAGGTATATATGAATACAATTTTTGATTTGGATATATCGGGTAGGATCGTTTCGTATGCCGATGACACCGTTCTGATTTTCACTGATGCTACGTGGGAGGGAACTAGGGACAAGGCTGAGACTGGGCTGTGTAAAGTATCGTCGTGGTTGAGAGCCAATCTTTTAACTCTAAATTCGGAAAAAACCAAGTTTCTAACATTTTCACTTAATTCAACAAATTCCTCAATGTTTACGGCAATAAAATTACATAAGTGTGACAACCCTAATAACTGTAATAATTGTAAGGACTCCATTAGTAAGGTTTACAATGTAAAATATTTAGGCATTATAATAGACCAATTTTTAAAATGGGACGCACATGTTGAAATGATAACTAACAAACTAAGAAAGCTAATTTTCAGATTTTATCAATTAAGACACTTTTTGAGTCCAGCAGAATTAAAATTGGTTTACTCCTCATTGCTGGAGTCAGTAGTAAATTATGGAATACCAATATGGGGCAATGCTTATGAGACCACCCTTAAACCTTTAATAACAATACAAAAACAAATTATAAAGATTATGTACAAAAAACCAAGATTATACTCGACAGAACTGTTGTTTAAGGAGACAAATTTTTTTGACTTATCGGAATTATACATATATGCAACTATCTGCTTCATAAAAAAAAGTACAAATTTCTCTCAAACTGTTAGTCACGGTCATGCCACAAGAATAAGCAAAAATGATCAACTAGTTTTACCTAAAGCAAACAATACACTCTTTCTAAAATCAGTTAATTATGTGGGAATCAAACTCTTCAATTATTTACCCTCTGAATTGCGACAAATACCAAGTCATAAACTTTTCAAATCTAGACTTAAAATCTTTATTTCAATAAACTCTCTTCATTTAAAGCGACTAATTATATAATTCAATATTGTATACTCCTGAGGTATACTCGGACTCTCCATGTATGCGTGGGGGGCGGGGTCCTGCGTTCTTGACGGTACCTAAGTCTCTGACTTTGTTCGGAAGTGTATATAAGAATGAAGTTTTAATTTTTCATTGTTAGGATCGTTGTATTTTATCACAATGTGATGCATCGAAGAATAATATTATTAGAACGTAAATCTAATTCATAGTCATTAATATAATTGCACACAAAAGCCCGCTGTGGGTTTAAGGGCAGGTAATTAGAAAAACAGTAATATTACTATGTAAATATTTATGAATAAAACATTTTTTTTTTTTGTAATAGTATAGTTATCTCCCATTAAATACAAATATTTGAGCGACTTTTGCATATAATCTTGCTAAACATTATAATAGCTCCCTCCGGTTCTGTCTTGCTGTTTCCAAGCGTTTGAAACAGCATCTTACCGACTGACCTACTTTATTATATTTTTTTTTTGCGTTCATCTTTGAAGACTCAAATGTAAAATCAGTTGAATTATTTTATTGTAAATCATCTACTGCCAAATTATCTACAAATATGCGACAAAAAATGTATCACTCGAAGAATTTGAATACAAACTAGAAAACTAATATGTTTGCAAATAAATGTTCAAAAATCGGACCATTACGTACCTCGTGTAAAAAAATCAAATAAACCAACTTTTTTTTCTGATAGGTACCTACTCATAAAACAACAATACGTGAATTACATCTTGACGAAATTTGTCTATATTATGGGGACTCAAAGCATCGACAAAAGAACTATCTAGCGTTCGGAAAAAATAGTAATTAATAATAACTAATCTCTTCTATTTTAAATTTTCCTTAAGAAAATGAAATGAAATTTTACAACATTTCTTGTAATCTAACCAATTAAAGTAATCTGCTAACGAATATGGTTCTAATTCAATTAACACTTTTTTAATTTGTTTCTTAAATTTGCCTAAGCTACTTAGCAATTTTATACAAGTTGGTAACTTATCATATAATTTTATACACATGTAATAGGGTCCTTTTCCGTTAAAATTAGTCGGTGTATTGGGTAAACTAAATTGTGTGTCCCTGTGCAATAGTTATGAACAACTTTAGAATCAAACTGATCCCTATGTCTAAATAGGCCTAAGAAACATTTAAATATATACGCAGAAAGTAGTCCTGGATTCATATACCCTCTAAAGTAAAAGAAGGCCTTAAGCATATAATGAAACAGTTTATTTATTTAAGTAAAAATATCAAAAATAACGAAGACCAAAAACCATAAAATACATTATTTTTTACATTTCATTTAGTTACATATTTCAACACTTTCTATGGAATTGAGATCGGAACCCTTAGATGGTCAAGATAGAACATGTATTTAATTTACTTGCAAATATTCTTGAACTAGTCGGATGTATGAATTGGGGCATTGTCATGCTGGAATATGAAATTTTCTCCATATACTGCCGTAACTATTGGTAACATAGATTGGCTTAATATTGAATTATACGGGGGCAGTGAGCCTTTCTTGCACTACTTCGCCGACCCCTGGACCTCTGGTACTGATCCATGCCCAAATGTTTACCGAGAAATGGGTACTCATATTGGTTTCATGAGTATACTGCTTAGCATACCTCGCTCTTTTGGGTCTGTATGCATGAATTTTTCCAATATTACAAGACTGAAATGTGTTTTCATCGGAAAATATTCCCATATTTTATATTGATTGACATAGTTACGTGCAAAATCTAATCTTCTGTATTTATTTATCTCTGTTAAGGAAAATTTTGTTAGCAGAGTACTGTTGACTGAACCGTTTTGGTTTCGTGAGCAGCCTTTATGCTGTTTCAAAGGGATTGTCGCGGAAATAGTGAATAACTTCCCTATCTTGCACTCTGTTGAGATTTTCTGACGGCCGGAACTTTGCTTTCTCCCAATAGTTCCACTTTCGGCTTATTTACTTTCACACAAAAGCACGGCATTTTTACCTATATTTAATCCTTTAGCAATATTTCTTATAGTGACATATTCTCTCTCTCGCGTATATACAGGGTGTCTCACGGTGACCGTCCATTAGAATATTTCGGAAAGTAATGCGATTTCAATTCTGAAAATTTGGATTATGGGGTTTTTGGAGACGCTCTCCTTAGATGAAATAATAGCGACATTATCCGACTTCCGGTTATACTTGTCCAAACTTGCCTATTTTAAATTGAATGGAATTTTTAAATTTTCAGATTCTACATAAAATTACAATTATTTTTTAGTAAATGCATTATTAGTCTATACTTAATAGTTTTCGAGATATTGACTTTTAAAAAATGACATTTTTGAACTTTGACAGCTTCTAACTTTCTAACTCTACGTCTCAGAGCAAAACGGCTTACATGTCCTTATCTTCGATTTTTACTATCTTCCCAAAGAATCGACTTCCGGTTAAACCGAAAGTACTATATTTCCTGCTTTCGAGTTACATCTGGTTTAACCGGAAGTTGCCACTTTTTAAAAGTTAATAAAAATCGAAGAAAGGGACATGTGAGCCGTTTTGCTCTAAGACGTACCGTTAGAAAGTTAGAAGCTGTCAAAGTTCAAAAATATCATTTTTTATAAATCAATATCTCGGAAACTATTAAGTGTGGACTAATAATGCATTTATTAAAAAATAATTATAATTTTATATAGAATCTGAAAATTTAAAAATATACAGGGTGTTCCATTCAAAATAAACAAGTTTGGACAAGTTCCGGTATAACCGGAAATTGCATAATGTCGCCATTATTTTATTTGAGGAGAGCGTCTCCGATAACCCCATTATACAAATTTTTAGAATTTAAATCGCATTACTTTCCGAAATATTCTAATGGATGGTCACCGTGAGACACCCTGTATAATAGCGTTTTATTCTACACTTAACGCAGGTAATTTTACCACTTTGACAATAAATAATTTTTTTTTGACATATTGTCAAACTGACTGATTTAAACATCAAAGCTAAAAATTTTGTAATAGCCTAAGAGATAGAAGTAAAATTTCGTGTCTCGGTTTTTTTTTTGAGGCAATGGTACATACTCTTAAATATACCTCGACACGATTCTCTGAATTTCATTTCTTTAATAAATCTAATGGTTCTTTTTTTGCACGACAATGACTGCATGCTGGAATTGTACCCCCAAAATATTATGCCGTACCTTAAAATCGACTCGACGTTAGCATTAGCAAAGAATTTTTAAAGTTTTAATGATCATTTATTTTGCCGCTTAATTCTATATCCAACACTTCCTAGTTTTAAACTAGTTTTATATTATTTCCATTATATTCCCAAAAATTTAGTGCTCATTGCTGGTGTAATAACATTATCTATTGGTTGTAATAATTTCGGATTGCTTGGTTCCAAATTAAATAACCTTAGTTTTTGAATTATTTATAATTAATTTGTTCCTAGTGATTCGTTTCCGAGAAACCAGTTTATGTGTTCTCAATAATTGTTTTTGGTAAATATCTCCCTGAAATTAAGAGATTCGAGTCATGCGCGTAGCGTGTTAATGAATAGTTACTTAGAGCCATGGTTAGATTATTTATATAAATTATAAATAAAATTGGACCAACAATACTCCCCTGTGCTATCCCTGCGTTAGTAACTGAAATAATTAATTTTATATCTATTTTGCCACTATTTACAATAACTTGTTGCAATCTATTGGAGAGGTAAGGTTTTACCCATTTATTTGCTCGGTCTCTTACACCGTATTTTTCTAGTTTTAATAAAAGGATTTCATGACTGACACAATCATATGCCTTTTACTTAGATCTAGGAAGAGTCCTAAGGCTAAATTTTTATTCTCCAAATGATGTAGTATTGCATTTGTAAATTGATATGTTGCTGTATTAGTTGATCTACCTCTCATATACAGGGTGTTAATTAAGTAAGTACGGAAACTTTAAGGAATTAATCCTTGATTGCTTTTAAGACCGAAAGTTCATATAATTATAGGTCCGCAAGAGCTCCGTTTTCGAGATACAGAGTGTTCAAATTTTAAAACAAATTCACATTTTTTTATTATAATATTGAATGGTATCAGTTACTTCATTGAAACATGGTACACACTAATAGATATTTAGAGGCTACATTTTGCAAGTATTATGATATTTTTAATTCAACCACGAGCGTAGATATGGGTAACTTTCTTAGGATTTTCAAGCAAAAAATGGCACGCCACTGACTGTTTTAAACTTTTAAAGCCTTATCTAGTAAGCCAGGCAAGAGGTACACAAAAAGTGTCTCTTGATAATTTTTGATAGGATGAACCCTTTTCGAGAAATTTCCTTATTCGGTTTTCATGCACGCCTATGGACAAATTTAAGTGTGAATCAAAATTACTCAGAACCAAAAAAAAATACGAGACAGATCTTATGAAAATAAATTCAAAAAACTATTAAATCGTTTCGGGAACCGCTTGATTTCCACAATAAAAGGACATTGAAATAATTACAAGGACATTTTTAATTTTTTTTATTAAAAAAAATAATAATTTTAGCCTCATTTTCTTCCACCTAGGCTTACTGGAGAAGAATACCAAAGGTTTTTACAGTACGATCTAGCTCAACTATTAGAGGAAGTTTCACTTAAAGAAAGATATCGCATGTGGTACATGCACGACGGCGCTCCACAACATTTTAGTCTAGTTGCTCGTCAATTTTTGGATGAGACTTATCCTAATCGTTGGATCGGGAGAGCAGGCCCACAACCATGGCCTCCTCGGTCGCCTGATATGAATCCATTGGATTACTATTTATGGGGACACCTTAAATCATTGGTGTACAAAACTCCGGTTCAAAATGAAGAAGACCTGCGAAATCGAATAGTCAATTCATGTATAATAATTAAAAATACACCAGGTATTTTCGAGAGAGTCCGTAATTCAATGATGAGACGAATAGACGGTTGCATTGCGGCCGAAGGTGGTCATTTCCAGCACTTAATCTAAGAAAATGTTACTCTTTAGGTTTAAGAAATATTTTAGTTTTTATTTGTTGAAATTATTATTTTTTTTTTAATTAAAAAAATTAAAAATGACTTGGTAATTATTTCAATGTCCTTTTATTGTGAAAATCAAACGGTTCCCGAAACGATTTCATAGTTTTTTGAATTTATTTTCATAAGATCTGTCTCGTATTTTTTTTGGTTCTTAGCAATTTTGATTCACACTTAAATTTGTCCATAGGCGTGCATGAAAACCGAATAAGGAAATTTTCTCGAAAAGGGTTCATCCTATCAAAAATTATCAAGCGACACTTTTTGTGTATCTCTTGCCTGGCTTACTAGATAAGGCTTTAAAAGTTTTAAACAGTCAGTGGCGTGCCATTTTTTGCTTGAAAATTCTAAGAAGGTTACCCATATCTACGCTCGTGGTTGAATTAAAAATATCTTAATACTTGCAAAATGTAGCCCTCTAAATATCTATTAGTGTGTACCATGTTTCCATGAAGTAACTGATACCATTCAATATTATAATAGAAAAATGTGATTTTTTTTTTAAATTTGAACACTCTGTATCTCGAAAACGGAGCTTTTGCGGACCTATAATTATATGAACATTCGGTCTTAAAATCAATCAAGGATTAATTCCTTAAAGTTTCCGTACTTACTTAATTAACACCCTGTATATCCATGCTGGAAACTTGAACAGGTGACACATATACATACAAAAGTTTAGTAGTTGTGGAGAGGACCATCATTTTTCGTGCGTTTGTTACTTGGGGAAAAGGTACTATTAAACAATCATCTAAACTAGTAAAATTCGAGGGTGAATTGAAATATTTTGCACGCTGCGTTGAAGATAAATTATGTGATAAAGATGATGAGTTATTCCAAAAATAACAGGAAATCTAAATTCGAATATGGTAGCCGAAACTCATACACAGGTGTCCTAAAAACATACCGATAAACTTTAAAAGGTGGTAGAAAACATCAAAACAAACTTTTTTGTTTAAGAAACATATGTCCGCAAATGAGCCGTTTGGGCTGTAGAGCAATACAATCTTTTAAATCATATCCAAATAATTAAATTAATTCTTAATTTAGTTGGATACCATGATCTTTTGTTTAAAATTTTTTGTTTCAACTACGTTTGTGGTTTGAGCACAAACATTTCTTTATCCCAAAAAATATTCCAAAGATCCTAATTTTAAGACCGTAGTATTATTTGTGACTTATTTATATAACATTAGCTTTGTTGATTGTTAATTGTATATTTGTATTGAAAATAAACGATAATTTCTCATTTCAAGAACTTACTAATATGCACCTTGCTTATGGTGCAGCAAATTGTAATGGAAGAGTAGCTGCACGCTTGTATGAACACAGATATCCGGAATGCCGCTAACCCCATCGTACAACCTTTGCGTCTATTCATGGTCGCCTTAGAGAAAGTGGGAACCTAAAGCGTCCTGGTGGTGGTGGTGGTCGTCCAGAAACAACTCGTACAGTTGAGTTTGAAGAAGGAGTTTTACACCGTGTGGAGGAAAATCAATCCACAAGTGTTCGCGCAATGGGATGTGTATATTTTTGCTCTAATGTTATTACATGATTTTCACAAAATTTTAACTTTTTCGTCACATTGCTAATATTTTCAACATTTTTAAGTGATCGTTTATTTTGCATCATTAATTCTTTTTTAAAATTTGAAGTTTCCAAGTGATTTTGTTGCAATTCATATTTAAAGTGTTCAACTACCTTGTTCTCAATATAATTTAAATTTTTTGAAATATTATTGGATACTTCATTTTCAACTTTTTTAACGAGATTTTTAATTTCTATACTATTTGTTTTGAACTGTTTTGAAATGTGGCGCCCAAATTTGTCGATAGTCATTTTGTAAGTATTCTGAAACAGGTGTAACATTCTCTTATATGATGACGTTTGGGATTCTTCAAGTCGACGGTACAGCATGTCTTACATAAACAACTTTTCTACCCCTACCAATTACAACGCGTACAAGTTCTTAAAGAATATCCACATCGATTAGCTTTTTGTCAATGATTTTTGGGTCATAATTTAATTGAACCTCACTTCAGGAGAATACTATTGTTTTCTGATGAGGCATGTTTCACGCACGATGGTTATTTTAATAGTAGAAACATCCACATTTGGCATGATGAAAATCCTGACGCTGTGGTCTCTAGAAGATACCAGCAACAATTTTCTGTAACATGTGGGCTGGTATTCTTGGAGAGAATCTAATAATTCACTTGTTGCCTGTTAGTTTGAACGCAGACATTTATTTCCATTTTCTCAAAAATGTTTTGCCTCTATTATTAGAAAATGTCCCTTCAGACTTTAGAGATAACAGCGATTTCCCCGCTGATGGATGGGAAGAGGATGTCCTGTGGCCTGGCCCGCGCGTTCTCCCGATCTGAACCCCCTGGATATATTCCCTTGGGATTATCTGAAATCTTTAATCTACCAAACGCCTATTCGTAATGAGGAAGATCTTCTAACAAGAATAATGGCCAGTTGTACACATGTAGAAGCTATTCCTGGAATATTTCATAGAGTCCGCGAGTCACTGAACCGTTGTATTGAAACAAATGGTCAACATTTTGAATAATTATTGTAAACCATCTTTTAATGAGAAAAAGTAAAACACGACCAAAAAGTGATTTATTAATGTCCTCCTGAACATTTTTTGTAAATTGATATTAATTATTTATCACTGAAGTAAACAAAACTGACCAAAGCCATGTTTCCGTGTTTCCGCCAAAACGACTCATTTGCGCACATATGTCTATTAAACAAAGCAAGTTTGTTTTAAAGTCCTCTGCCACCCCTTAGTTTATCGGTATATGTTCTTGGGACACCCTGTATATTAAATATAAGAAAATATGGTTCATTTAGCAAGTTCATGTTGTCTCTTCGTATAAACAAAATGAACATTGATAATATACTTTACGATCGTGGCTGTGTGCATGCTGTAATAATTGGCAAACTAACATCGAATAAAATGGGAAAATCTTTATTTATAACATCAGCTGACTTGGTTGCACACGGGGACAAATCAATAAGAGTACTCTGGGAAAATCCACGATTAAAATCAGGGCGTTCGAAAATAAATTAACTTGTATGTGAATATAGACAAATATATACCAATTTTTAAAATATATTAGATGAAGGAGGGGTACACTCAGGATAATAATTTAATTGCTTTAAATGTGAAATTCACTTTAAACTACTACAATTTTAAAAAATTTTCTTGCGTACATTACGAAATTATTTGTCATACATTTTATCATATATTTGTATTGATTTGTCCACTTACCTAAGAAGTAATTCAAAGAAAAACGTACTACAAACTAGTGATTCCATGTACACCAAAATATCCCCTGCTGATTTTTCATAGTCCTCGATTGTGGAAAATACACTTAGAGCTAGACCAGTAAATACCAAAAGAAATCTGAAAATCAAAAACAAAAATTATTATTTAAAATTATTTTCTACAGTTTACAGTAACTAATAGTATGTCCCATATTCCACACGAACGAAAAACTGGTAATCCGAGCTAAAGGCGATGACTACGGTTCGCGAGTGTGGAATATTCCATTTCAATAATGTTGTTTGTATACTACTTATTTCGTATCTAACAAGATTTAAGCACTTCAAAAATTTCCCAAAAAGCACTAAAAATATAAAAACGCGATACCAGAGATAAATACCTTCAGTTTACAGACTTAGCTGCCCTACTATTATGCGGCTAAACAGTTTTTGATTATAGCGAAGTTATACCAAATCTCCGCGTGCGGGATTACTATGCAGAGCTTCTCCAAATAATTTTTTTCCCACATTCAATTTTTAGTTCTAAAATGCAGCTATCAGTGATGTGCGTGAAACTATGATACCCGTATTGAAGAAAACTACGGTTTACGGGGTCCGGCCAAATTAGAGAGGCTTTATTAAGCAGAAAAAAATAAGAATTTCAAAGTCCGCAGACAAACAGCGAAACAAAGATTTAAGTGCGCCAACTTACCACCGACGGTTATAATCGAAAATTTTGCTTTTTCAGTTATTACACTATAAATTACCATGTATTTACTAAATTCAAGAACTAATTGTAAATTTTAATGAATACTTAATGCATTTTACACAAAATTATACCCAAAAAAAGAAATTAATGTCATTAATAGACAAATATCGTTGTTATTTATTAATGACTATGTAAATAACAAACTAAGCTATGACAACACAGTTCAAAGTTATTTAAAGTCAAATATAAAAAATTAGTGAGCACCAATTCTAAAGAAAGATTGGCATCTATGTCCAGTTCTATAGGTTACAGCTTAACCTGAGAATTGGCCAATATCTGGTTAGTTCATTCCACCAGTTAAATTATTAACCGTAACCTATAATATTGGACATAATATAAAAACAACAGAATAACTTTAAAGGTACAAATGGTACAAATGTTCCAAATATGCGTACAATACGCTCTGCTAAAAAACACATTTTAATCCCAATATGCAGCTGCAACCAATGATAGTTTCGGAAAAAAAATTAAGGATACCGAATTTTAATGTACAAAATAGACCCCTTCATAATATTATTTTAGTAGAAATTACCAAGAAGCAAATAAGAGCTTCTATTGATTCCGGGGCCGCACCTGGGGGTTTAACATGACTATAGATAATACCAGTTGTTTAAGAGTTATTCCAGGCGAATTTATTACTTCCTGAGAATAGGAACTCACACAACTATAAAGCAAAATTTTGTGGTAACTGAAACCGTAAGTTTGGATGCTGACATTTTGTTAGGATTGGATTTTCTTGGTAATCATGGTGTAAAAACTGGAGCGACACTGTAATTTAGTTTTTTAAAGAAACTATACCTTTACAAAAGGAAGAAAATGCATAAATACAATTAACTATCCAAAAAAGTAAGCACAAGGGTGCACCAGTTGAGCATAATATTGCGATTAGTAATCCCCAGAGTGTTAAAAATGGGGTGAATAAGGAATTATAATTACTTCGGAATGAAGTGGAGAAGTTAACTAATATAGTTGGTTCACTTACAGAAAAAAAAAAGAAATGTCCTTGTGTAATGACAACAAACAACTGGATCATGTTTGTTTTCTGCCATGGATATGGCCACTGGATATTTTCAAATAGAACTTGACGAAAGAGATCGCGAAGAAAAACGCTTTTATCACTCCTAATAACACATATCAATTTATTCAAATGAGTATGGGATTGAAAAACGCACTTAGTACGTACATGATATTTATGCACAGTATTTTTTCTGGATTGTTTGTTAGTTTTTCTAGATTATATTAGAGTATTTTCAAAAGATTCCCTATCAGACGATGTTCTAAAATTAAGAAAAGTTTTTGATATTAGGCGAAGAAGCAATTTAAAATTCAAACCCACAAAGTGTTACTTTCTAAGAACCGGTACGAAGTACTGAATTTCGGCAAAAGGATGCACCGCGGATCCGGACAAAACTAACATTGGTAAGTCTTATCCTAGGCCAAGAAACATACAAGAAATAAGGGCATTTTTGGGTTTATGTGGATTTTATAGACGTTTGTTCAACGTTTCTCGGAAATTTCAACCACTGACAGCTTTAATAAAAAAGAATATACGATTTGCTTGAATTGGAGAACAACAAAAAGCATGTGAAATGTTAAAAACATAAAAACCCATATTAAAATATCCAGATTTTAATAGACTTTTGATTCTTTGCACATATGCAAACAACACTAGCATATTCGCAATCCGTTGCCAAAAGTATAATGGCATAGAACACCCATAATATTATCACAGTCGTTCACTTTTGTCGCTAGAAACTCGCAAATCAACCATACAGCGAGAGGCTCTAGCGGTCAGGGGTCAAAAAGTTTAGATACTATTTAACAGGAACGCATTTTTCATATTTAGCGATCACAAACTGTTAAAATTCATTTTCAATCCAAGTGACAACAGTTCCCGTTTAGCTACATGGGGGACATTTCTAATTGAATAGTTTTACTACAGATTATAGACCTGAGCGCAAATATACCAACGCCGATGCTCTTACTAGACTTCGAGAAATGAAAGAAAGCAAAGAAGATAAGTTAGTGAAGCCGTGTAAAATTGCCACCATACAAATACACTACAGAGGTAGCCCAATGACGAGCGTTATATGGGGTCGTAAGGAAATAAAAGAAACAACGAGATGAGAAATTGCATAATATTATTAAAAAATTCCGGATATTGTTACATGGACAATAATGGAATAATTTACGCTACCAAAAGAAATAACGAAAGCCATGATAAACTTGTAGCTCCTCGTAGTATGATCCTTGAAATATCAGAATTATACCATAATTCACTCATGGCTTGCCATGGAGGTTAACATAAAATATTAGATTTAATTAAAATATATTTTTATTTGGGAGGAGATGATAAGAGATGTAAATCGCTTTTGCCAAGAATGTAATTCCTGTAGTTCAACAAAAATACTCAGCAGCCACCTGCAGAATTACAAGAACTACTCTTACCATGTTTAGTTTTTGCAAGAATTAGCTTGGATATAGTAGGTCCTTTGAACAGAACCAGATCCGGAAATTAATATATCCTTACTTCTACGGATTGTCTTACCAGATTTGCAGAGGTCATCCCCTTATCTGATATAAAAGCTAATATCGTCCTTGCTGAAAATATAATTACAATATATAAAGTAACCAGACAACTTTTGAAGGATCAAGGCACGCAAGTTGTAGGAATCTTATTTTCAGAAATATGTCAAATCTTGAAAACTGATACACTTAAAACTACTTCTTTTCATGCCTTGTCTTGTTTTATTGTAAGGGGGAACGATTGTTTAGGGTTAGATAATATACCATTTGTGTTTTACTCTTCATTCGGTTAGAAACATATCCTCTATCGGGCGCGGTCCCCTGCGAATGAGGGATGCTTCCCATTCGCAGTGGAACTTAATCTGGCACACCCAGGGGCTTGGAAACTTTTTAAGTACGGGTTTACCGACTCCGGGTTACCCGAGCTCGGAAACCCAAGGTGGAAACTATTGCGTCGAGGAGTAGACGAATTCGGTTTCCCAATGTGGAAATTATCGCGCTGAGAGGATGAAAAGGATACACGTAAGTTAGTTGTTAACGATGTCCACCAGATACCAGGCGACCTCTGATTGTATCATTGTTTTTCCTGTGGTATCCAGGTTCTGATGCGGGTGACTGTTATTTCCTGACTACTCGTTGGACCAAAATGATTTCACAAAATACTACAGGGGCTTCTATGTTCACTCATAAGGACGTCGATGACTCAGGAGAAAGTAGTTCTTCCCCGGTTCCTTGTCGTAAAAAAATTGATAGAGACTTCTCTCCTTTTATTTTTAAGAAAATCTTATATGGTGTTATTGGCAATGTTAAACATCAAGAAACGAAGGATAGTCTATGAATATTGATAAGGGTGGAAAAAATGAATGGTGAAGATACCCACCCATCATGAGTGTTGTCAGAGATATTTTGTACGGATCTTGTAGCATTCATCTTTGCTATAGATGTATATCTATAGAATGCTACATGGTTTTGTGTAAGATATTTGATTACATTACCTTTCTATATTTTCTGTGGATTTTAAGTTTAGTGCTTTGGTGCAGAGGTTCATGTTTTACAGGCCACGGTCCTATCATGAATATCTTTTTTTGTACATTCTTCATTCCTTTTGTTATTAATAACTCGAACGAAGTAGATATCTGAATATTTAAATATTTTTATTGTCAAAATTTGGGGTTATGTTCATTTATGATAACCGGTCAGTAGTTCATTTGGCTTAGAGTATGTTCGTTGAGTTGTTCTATTTGAACCTTGGTTAGTTCACTCTAGAATATTGATGATATTGCACTTTTCACCATTCGATAAATTGGTATGCCATTATTTGTTTTTAAATTGCATATTATGCAGGGTAAACTGCTATTAGTTTTCCACATGTCAAGTTGGTTTGGTTTTGTCATTTTATCGAACAGAGACCACTTTCATCAATTGTCTGAACGTACCAATTTTTTTGACATGACAGTTAAGGGACACCTGTCATTTGAGCTTTACCTTTTTCGAGGAGATTTTGACTTTACGTCACTTCATTTAAGATCATCCTTGAAGGTGGAAGTCGCGGTTTAAAAGGGGCCCACTATTATGTGATTTGAACAGGTCCGCCGCCCTAACTTTAGTTGGCACCTCAAGGATAGTAGAGCGTCGTCATCTCTTCGATGGTAAGATTTCTTTAATTATTTTCTTTGTGTCTCCTTAAGTTTTTGATAACCTCAATTCTCTATAACATGTGCAATTTAATTTTTAGATATGCACATGAGGCCTCATTTCTTTGTATTTTTTTTTGAGATGGTAGCACCAGACAACCAATGAGGTAGGATATATTTGCGATTTGATTTAACCAGATATCTGATTCGCTGTTTCGATTTTAGGGTTTTTTTTTAGATTTTAGTTGCATTTTCCTTTTGCTTCTATCGAAGCGTTTATTGTTGAATATGTAACAGGCGTTACATATTCATATTCATTTTGACCACGTGTTGAAATTGAATCTTAGTTGAAAGACCACATGGCCTGTAACCTGTATATATGTGCTGTCTTGTACTGTTCGGGTCCACCAGACTGGAGGCAGGGTGCCTATTAATTTGAAGCAGAAACCACATGGGATTTGGAACATCTGGGAATTAAGGCCAGTGTATTGTAATAATTTTAAATTTCTTTATAACCTTAACACCGTAAATTTCACTTTAAATATAACTAATTTGTAATACCACCTTGGTAACATATAGAACGAATCTAGGTATTATGACCATACAAGTATGAAGGTTCTAGAACATTCTCTTTTCCCCTTTTTATAAACTATAGGTGATAACCAGTTACCAGGCGAGTAAAAACCCTTCAGGTCTTCCCATGAGTGTATAATTTTTTACTTTAATATTTAATTTAGTTATTGATTTTAATATTTAATCTCATTGGTGGAATCCAGTTTAGTGATCCTAATAAATTAATCCCAATTGTTGTTTTACATATCTGTGTTTTATTGTTACTCATTGTACTGCAAGACGATTTATTACAATCTTTAGAAGCAAGCGATTTTCCTATTTTAAAACGCTTTGTAAGTATTAAGTTTTTTAACCATTTAAAATAGGTGGCGTCCAAGACATCAAAAAAAGTGTACAACTGCTTAAGGCAAGGACTCCGAGCCTCCGACACAAGAGCTGCCGTTTGCACCATGGTACGTAAAGTTGCCTTGTAAAGGTAATTTTACGGCACAATCTGCTCAACAGTACTGTCGAAGAAATTTCAGAAAACTTATCAAGGTGTTACTGAAGGTAGACGCATCCGTATAAAATTCGACGGTCAACTTGAAGATACTACGATTCACATTTTGACGTTTGACAAACCGGACTTACCGAATAAGATTATAGTTGCTTCTTATAGAATAATCGTAAACGTATATGTATAAAGTCCTATACACTGTTTTAGATGACAAGCATTTGGACATACCTCACTTAGATGCGCTAAAGAGCAAATCTCTGTATGTGGAAAGACCATTCACGAAGAGAACCCATGTCAAAAATTGAATTTCTGCATACCCTTCAAAGGCAATCACTCAGCCCGCTCAAAAAGTTGTCCGGTGTTTATGCAAGAAAGCACACTATCCAAGAAATGATGATAGCAATATATTGAATTTTTTGATATATTGAAGTTCTAGCATGTCTCCTTCGGCCCCTTTCTGGGTTTGGGATTTTGAGTAATTAATAATTAATGCCTCTAAATGTATGTCATGACAGTAATAAATTTTATTTTTATTGGCTTTACGCAACAGTCTAGTTTTCTAAATTTGGGGCAACGGATGTATATCTGAAACCGTAACACAAAGTTAGTCTTACAGTATTCTTTACCTCAAAAAGTAATTTTGCATACTTTCCTCCTGAATATTTTGGTTATTTTAATGACATTTTAGAACTTCCGCTTCATGCGACTTCCTGTACTGTAAGTTCTGCTACAGTTCCAGTTAGGCCAATTTTTATTGACAAAATATTTAAAAAGGCACCATATAAACTTTAAGACGTTACCATCATACTGCCCAGATGAGACCTATTAACGTACTTATTACGTTCTGAAACAAAGTTTGGACTTGTCACGATTTGAAAGAAACATGTGGACTTTTTACGCTTTGAAAATTAAAACTAAATGAACTTGTGTTTTGGTAAACAATATGTTAAAGAAGAGGCCACTTAAGAAGGGCTTGTTTCTAACAGAAATATATCTGGTGCATTATCAATGACCCACAGGATTGCAACATTCTCTCTACCTGAAATGTGAAAAAATTAGCTTGTTACATTTGAAAAGGGGCTTTTTGGAAACGGGAGTATATGTTTACCGTGTTCTTCCACCTGAAGGTGTAGGATTTTAAAGAAACTTTATTATTTGGGTTTCTGCTGCAACTTTCCCTCAACCTTAAGCATTCCACTGCGATTGCTGTAAATATTATTGCCTCGACAGTCAATTCCACAATAGGAAAGCTCTTGAACGTGGACGACCTTGCTATATTGGTTTCCACATTTACTGTGGGAGCGGCAACACGCACGCTTAAAACTACAATAATTGAAGCGCTGGTTGGATTTAAATTCTTGAGAGGAAAAAACTATGATCCTGTTCTGTATATTAGCAACACCCTAATTGTATCCATAAAATTATTTCTGGGACTACAAACTTACCTGGCACAGACTTATTGAAAATCAAATCGATACTAAATATAATAAAATGTTTAGAGAATAGAAAATGGGGTGCTGACCCAAAGACTTATATACTAATCAGCCCGAAAATGTTTTAAAGCTCATCGATCCAATACATCACGGGGGGATTCGATAGGTGTCTTTTGTACCACCGCTATGCTATGAAGTCAGGATTGCCTACTCCAATACATTGGCGCCAGAGACTAATGGTAAACTATGTTTCTAATATTCTGGCCCAACTAAAATATGTATACTTTAAAATATTGTTTCAAAATCATGCGAGTTGTATTAACAGGCCTCTCATTACTAGGGCGGTTGATGGGAGATCATATGAATTAGCATCATAAGTAGAATGAAGTAACGTAAACATCTTACTAAGTAATACCATGTTCTCGGTGGATTGCCACAGAAAATACTATTCGGGATTATTTCACAGCCCTTTTTAAGAATAGTACTGCAACCTTAATCCACCGTCAGTAGCGTCAGTTCTCTATACATATGGCTCCAAAACCAATACAGGCGTCGGTTGTGTGTTTGTGACAGAAAACAGTACACAATATATCAATTTTCATTGCAAAGTTTTACGATCTCTGGTAAGCTCTTCGATTTTGTGATATTATTTTTAAACCATATAATACCCTTATTGTTTCCGATTCCCTTAGTGCCCTTCAGGCTATATGAAACCCCTTTGCTAATCACCCCTTGAACAAAGAATATTTCTGTTAACAAAACACTTAAATATAATAACCGAATCACATCCGAATCCCACGATAGGAACTTGCTAACATAGAGGCGGGCAATGCTACCGAAAAGGTAGATGTAGATGCAAAACTCTTACGAGAAGATGATGCCAAAGCGTTTTTACGATTAGCGGTACTGGGAAATGGCACGAGGAATGGACCACGTCAATCATACTCTAAGAATTGTGAAACACTATGGCCCCAGATGGCGACCTCTCTTAACTCTGAAAAGCGCCGATTCCATTACGGTTAAGAATGGAATCTACAGCCCTAACATACGAATATCTATTGGAAGGAGGAGTATAATCAATGTGCTATCAATATACTGATGCGGTGAACCACATTATTTCTGTCTGTCTGAATTATAAGAACTTAAGGTAAGCATTTAATATTTCGCTAGACTTGTCCAAAGTTCCAGTTTTTTTGACACAAATTATCGTAAAACTTTCTCTGCAATACGGATTGACCTCAGGACCGAATTTGAAAAATCGGAATAAAATATAAATTTATTAATTTAATAATTCTTTTGCAAAAGTAACCTTTAACCTAGGTTTTGAATAAACATGACTCAGGTATTTTATTAAAAGTTTAAAAAATCCAGGTTTGTATTTAAAAAAGTGAAAGTGACGATGATTCTAGAAAAGAAAACGTTGTATGGCAAAATTAGTTACAGATTCTAAAAGAGAATGAAAAGTTGCCGTGAAGATTTGTTTGTTTCTTTCGAATATCGCTAAAAGTATTCGGAATCTAAAGTGCTTTCTTTCGTACCGCTTACGGTTTACGAGATCCCTAACGCGACATACGAATTTGTTACACCCGTATATCGAGAATTGCCTCCTAAGGAAGCTTCAGCCCCCCAAATGGAGTACCCTGGATAGGTTTCTTTAGTTGTAACCGAACCTTTTTAAGATTAAAACTTGAAATTCTAGTATTATCGTAAATTTCTTGTACTTTAAATTATGAAACCTTGATATATTTAAATAGTAAATAAAGGTACTCTGGGTATCTTACTTGGACACATTTCGAGAAAAATTGATTTAAAATGGTAAAAGATTAAAGGAGTTTTGCATATTATATATATTTTTTGGTGTAAAATTCGTTCGTGAATACTGAATTATTTTGTTTCATTTTAAATGAGTTTATATGTATCATATGAATAATCATTTAATTGCTTAATAATTTTCATTTTGACATCTTTGCAATTTCTCTAAATTATATTTGTTAGTTTCTCCTCATAAAGATGCTAACTAAGTTAAATTGCTATGTATATTACTGTAATACAGTTATTTTCTTGTATGTGTATTTAAATAATAGGAAATTATTTTATACATGCTACAAGACCTATTTAATTTATTTATGATTTGATTAAAATTCATTAAAATTTAAATCACTATCAAGAGTTAATCCTAAATAGTTAAAATTTTTAACTATTTTGATTATTTCAATATCTGGTAAGTTATTATTTTCTTTCTATTTTTAAATAGAAACATTTATTCTCATTTAGAAAGAAATCATAACAATTACACCATTTTTCAATTATTTTAGTATCATTTCCCATAGATTCAATATTGTTAATTTCATTTTCATTATAAAAAATACCAATATCATCAGCATATATTATATTAAAATTTTACCAACTAAATTTGAAATAATAATATCATTTATATAAATTAAAAACAGGAGTAGTCCCAAGACTGGCCCTTGAGGAACCCTATATTTTATTTAATTTCTACTTTTATTTATTATATTTAAATAAATAAATATATAAATAAATAAACTTTTTATTTCTACAGAGTGTTACAAAGTCTAAGAAACAGGTCACAAAGAAAATGCGTTTTACAATCAAATTAAAATTTAAATTAAAATACTTAGACAAGGTAACATAAAACATTAAAGATAAAAAGAATACACCTAACTAAAAAAGACAAACAAAACTTGCGACTTAATGCCTTCGAGTTACATTTGAAAGTAACTAAAAACCTCTGGCGACTGACCGTCTGTGAGATTAGAGCCTCCCTTCGTTATTAGATTGTTGCAGGAACTCATTTATTGTGTATGGTTCAATACTATGTAACGTGTAATTTTCGCATTAAAACAAAAGGGTATAGTGTAAAAATATTCAAGAATGCACTAGTGTGTGATAACTTTTAACTCTATAATTACACTGCCCTCCCCTTACATTTTATCTATAGATGTTACTTACAGCCTAGTGGTTGATTCCTCAGTTTATCTTACCGAATAAATACCGTCCTGATGGCTTGAGTTTGGTCATTAATTAGTTTTCTTGTTGGTTATTTTATTCCAGGTTTCCTGCCTGTTTTGGCGTGGTAGTTTGCCATAACAACTACTGGGGATTTTGGCCGAAGTCCCTGGTTTAGCCTAAAATAAGTAAATGTTCTTGCTTTGTTTGTTTTGTGGCCCGAAGCTTTTAATTAGGCTTCGCAATGATTGAGTAAAGCAGAGACGCTTACCAATTTTTAACATGTAACTTACTAAACACTAGATATGCTCCGAGTGTATAAACTAAAGAGTGTCGATACCCTGGCAATAGCGCATTGTCCTTTGGCTTCTAGTTCTAGTTCTAGAACTAGTCCCACCTTCTTGTCAACTGACCTCTGTATCACCCTTCCCTCTTCGTTTTTCGTCTATCCACTTTGTTTCGGTACAGCAGGACGTTCGAAAATTTGTTTAGGATTTGATCAAAAGGAATCCCCGAGAGGTCTTTACTCGGTAAACGTAAGGAGGATCCTTCTGTATGTAGGTTGTATAGCTCTTCTATGAGTTTTAGTATAAATTCTTTGGGTTTTGAAGCCCTATTTGTCGTTTCGTGACCTTTTTTTTATTTTTTTTTTTGGAAATTTATAAAGAGAAACAAAAAAAACGGTTCACAGCCTCCGGCAGCTCTTCGTCTGGAGAGCGTCGTGGATTTGATTAAGTTAGGGATGATAATTCCCACAAAACTAGTTATTTATTATTCTTAAAATAATGTAGTTGTGACCCGATGAGCATACATAAAAAAATATTGGGCACCACGTAATCTTTCTTTATCCTATGAGGAATACAATCCAGGAAAGTTACGAAACCCAAATTGTCAAAAAAAAATATGTTGATAGTTCCGAACTAGTCAGCTCTAAATCGGGAACGTAAAGAGCAAATTAAAATAATTAGTTGGGGGAGCAAGTAGGTACTAAAAACAAAACATCCTAATACTACCAAAAACCGTTTATTGAAGCGGTTATTTTAATAAATAACAGTGGCAAACTCAACTTACGTTGCTGCGAATTTCATAAAAGAGGAAAAGTAAAATATATCTTAAAAAAAAATAGGTAGGTTGATGATCTAGTAAATTCATAGTCTAAAGTTTAAATAAATGATAAAGATAATGTAATTAGTAAAAAATTAAAAAAAAATTAACCCCCATAGTCGACTATAGTTCACACTATGTTATACCCTGGTGGGTGTTGTGGTAATGTATCAAGGTTACAAAAAAAAACTTCAATAAATTAATAAAATTATTTGTCGCTGTAGGCGATACCTAATGGTATAGCTAGTGGGATATTGCGACAGGGTGGTTTTTAAAGTAATAAATAATAAATAAAAAAATCTGGCCTTATTATATCCAGGTAGGATCCTCCAGGAAGCCTCCACCGTATGTAGGAATTTTTGGATAAGTGGCTATTAGTCCATGGGGAAACCTCTGCTGATTTATACCTCGTAGACTCCGGAACCTAATCAAGATCTGCTAGGGCCCATTGTTGAACAAGGAAATATAGATTGAAGAAATCTTAAAGATTGAGTGAGGAAACTCTTACGTAGAACCCTACAAGGAAAAAAAATAGATTTGCTTGCCAAACTGTAGACTACCAGCGGTTTAAACAAAAAGTTATAAGAAAAATAGAAACCAAAGAGGCACTCACCTTTAATAAAATAAAAGGGTTCCGACTAACAAACAAAAAGCTGATTCCGGTACGCCCAGACAATCTGGAAATATTCCAGGGTTGCTTCTAAATTCAACCAGTTGTCCACAAATGGCTGTTACAAACACTTTGCTGGATTAGAGATAATCGCAATCCGATCACCCGAATGGGTTTTGGGGAAAATAAGTCCCTTTTTCTTCACAACAGCATTGGAACACAATGTGCTACACTAGTGTTTGTACCGGAATGGCGACAGCCTAGGAAGTACGTAGCGCGCTACTCGAAGCGGAAGTCGTATCACCCAGATTTGAATCTAATTGGTTTAAATTTGGCGGCGAACTGCAAGTTCCAGGAGAAAGTCTTGACAGATTTGGCAACAATGTTTTAAAAACAAAACTATGAAGCCAGGCCCTATAAAAATATTTTAACGTTCGATACTATACAAAAGAAAGTATTAAGATTACAAAAGTAACGAATGGAACACCGTCCCTGGACAAAAAGGAAAGGTATTGTTTAAACTTATTTCGATAAATTACCCCTGTTTCAACATAACGTCTTTTCGCAAATGCTATGTTTAGGCAACTAACAAAACACGGTTTTTGGATTAATGAATCAAGGTTATACTACCTTTAGGAAGTGGATTACACTACTCAACAAAACCAAAATAAATAAATTCGTCCATTCAGACAAAGCATAAAAAAAAATGCTACACCATCCCGTTCCAACAAAAAAAATATTTTTCAAATATTTTTTTTTTATTTCAATATTATACTAATCTGCAGTTAGTAACGTTACACTATTCCCTTCCCGTGAAAGCTTATTAGATTTGGGTAACTTCGCGTACCACACGGCCTCAAGGGCGACACAATCGGGGGAGTAAAAATTCAGGTAAGACATAAATGATCGAGAAGGACTCCTAATAGCTTGAGAGGGAATATAGTTAACTAACCAAAAAAAAAATTATTTACTTACCAAATAATCCTAAGAGTACAGACCACTATTACCTTATATGTTAGAATTGTCGCGATCAATAAAAACATAAAATAAATTTACCGCACGTTTCCTACGTTCACAATACTATTAAGCCATAAATAATGGGTTCATAACCACCGTATCATACGCCATTGACATAAGCTGTGAGTACACTCCAAATTAATGACTTTCCATCATACTTCGTCAGTCAAAGCGTTACCTGACTACCTAAAAAAAAACCGTACGTACTCACAGACCAACGAAGCTCAACCATAAACTCTAGAGTGCAAAACCATTCAGTTTCTACTTATGTTCCACAAAAAACTTAAAACCTAACCTACCGAAACATCGGAATTGGACCCAAAATAGGGTTTCATATCTTTGACATGCCAGTTACCCGCACTCGAACCATCCATATTTTGTAACGCGTAAACCAAACGAGAGACCTTTTTTATTACTCTAGTCAGAACATATTTTGGCGCTAGCTTAGACGCAAAACCAGAGGCCGCATCTGACAATACTTTATTTCGACGCCAGACCTTGTCTCCTACCCTAAAAGATACATCGCGTCTGCGCAGATCATAATGTGACTTGTATCGCTGATGGGCTAAATTAAGCTTTGTCTGAACCTCCTCATAAATTTGTTTTAAACCCGAAAGGTCATCAAGGTAGTTTTTCTGTCGCTACATTGAAGTTCCATTTCTGTAGTACATCTTATCTCACCGTAATAGTCCCCTGTTACTGGAATATGTCTACCAAAATTTATTAATGCCGGACAGAGGTGATGGACCTCGTGTTTTACCGAATTGATAGCATACTGAATTTTTGGAAGTTCCACATCCCAGTCTTTGTGATCTTTTATGTAACTACGAATTGCGATACCGACTGTTTTATTCGTCCTCTCAACAAAATTACATTGAGCTGAATATCTCGGTGTGAACCATATCTTAGCTTTATAAGTTTCAGATAGTTTTTTAAATGTTTTACCCGCAAACTGACTTCCATTGTCGCAAATTATAAACTGTGGCACCCCATAAACTAAAAACACTGAACTCTCCAAAAACTTTACAATATTTGAAGCAGTTGCCGATGTCATCGGGAATAAAAGCGAATATTTAGAAAACCAACAAGTAACGACCAACAGGTACGCGTTTTTCCTCTTCGAGCGAGGCAGCGGACCCATTATATCCACAGCTATAATCTGAAAAGGAAACTGAACTGGTTTCTGAACACCCATTTTTCCAAAAGGCTGCGCATTAGACATCTTCTGGGTCTGACAAACTTGACAACGTTTGACGTATTTTAAGACATCATGCCTCATTTTAGGCCAATAGTATGTTTCCTGAATCCTGGAGAGAGTTTTAAAAAAACCTAGATGTGCACTTAGAGGCGGATCATGACACAAACTTATTATTGAAAGTCGAGATTCTTTAGGTGCAATAGACTTCCATTCCCGGAGGTTACTACTAATAGGTAGATTGGACGGAACATACTTAAATATCCTGTTATCCGCCACCTTAAACTGAGGGAAAGAATCGGGATCGTTCAAAACTTTATTCCTTAAGTCCAAATACCATGGATCACATATTATATCCGGAAACTCTATGGAAGATATCTACACAACTTCATCCTGATTCGAAGGTGGAATCCTGGATAGGGCGTCAGGAACGGCATTTGCCTTGGAATTACCTCTCCTATGAACCAAGTCAAAAGAATACTGCCTTAGTTTAACAGACCACCTCGCTAGTCGTCCAGATGGGTCTTTCAAATTATTGAGCCAAAGCAAACTATAATGATCAGTAATAACTCGAAATCTAGTACCCTCAACGTACATACGAAACTTTTCTAACGAGAAAATCAAAGCTAACAGTTCACGCTCCGTAACGGTATAGTTACGCTCGGCACGCGATAGAGATCGGGAACAGTACGCAATTACTTTTTCCTCTCCATTCAATTCCTGCGTTAGAACACCACCTACACCCACATCACTTGCATCGCATTGGATAGTAAACTTCTCACTAAAATCCGGAGAAACCAAAATTGGGGCAGATACCAATGAATTTTTAATGTTAATAAATGCCTCTTCTGCTTTAGAATTCCAGGATATTGGTTGCTTCTTTTTCTTGCCTCTCAGAAGATCATTTATGGAAGAAACCAAAGAGGAAAAATTATGAATAAACCGTCTATACCAACTGCAGAGTCCAATAAACCTTTTTATTTCAGTAGCGTTATTCGGTCTTGGATAGTTAACCATAGTTTCAATTTTGCTTGGATCAGTACGAAGTCCCTGTTTTCCATCAACAATATAACCTAAATACTTAAGACTGGTTTTAAAAAAATTACATTTCTCCAGGTTAATCGTCAGATTTGCATCTTCTAAAATACCCCTGACCTCCCCTAACAAACGAATATGCTCCTCAAAGGTAGAGGAAAGGATAATTATATCGTCGAGGTAGGCAAAAATATATGGCTCATACTTCGGCCCAAACAAGGCATCGACTAGACGCTGTTGTGTCTGAGCGCTATTACAAAGTCCAAATGGCACTACCCGAAATTGAAAGAGTCCTCTCGAAGGTATGGTGAAGGCAGTTTTCTCTCGGGAACTTTGATCTAAAGGAATTTGCCAAAATGCACGACGTAAATCAATACTAGAAATGAATCTAGCACCTTTTAGCGAACTCAAAATTCTATCAACCCTAGGAAGAGGATAACTGTCATGTTTAGTGACTTCGTTAAGTTTTTTACCATCATAGCAAAATCGGAATTCACCATTCGATTTTTTGACAAGCAAAACCGGACTATTCCACGGACTCTGTGACGGCTCAACGACATTTAGCTTAAGCATTTCGTCTAGTTCCGAATTTAATATTTTTAACATATAAGGACTCATTAAGTACTGTCTTTGCTTAAAAGGCTTCGCATTCCCTGTCTCTATGGTCATAGTAATTTTATTTGTAAGCCCTAATCTATCTTGGCTACTTAGCCTTTTAAACGAATTAATTACTTCCTGAGCTTCTTCTCTCTGTTGAACCGACAGATCATCTAACGAGCATATCCCACACGACGAACTAAAATTTAGTCCCTTTTCCATATTAAAATAACTATCAGACAAATCACTTTGAACGTGCCAAGAATTATTTTTAAAATCTATTTTAATCTTAAATTTCTCACAAAAATCGCTACCAAAAATGAAAGGATGTGATACTGCAGGAACAACTAGGGCCGGTAAGACTTGAACATTATTTTCAATAATAAGCGGTAAATTAACATAACCGTTAACTCTTTGTTCGGCGCCATCAGCTGTATGAATACTGGATGTTGGCGATTTTATTACATTTAATTTTAACGATTTAACAATATTTAAACCATTTTTCCCTACCACTGATACGTTGGCTCCGCTATCTAATAACGCTGTAATTTTCTGATCATATAAATTAACCGTCACATAAGGCCGATTATCATTATTTTTAAAAACGAATACTGGTGAAATATTTTTACTAAAATCCTCTCCTAAATAGTTATTACTGTCCGAGATTGTCTGATTTTGACTAAAAACGTTGGCATTGGAGTTTTGAGGCGGTCGCACGCCAACCACACGGGCCTCTACTGCTCGTTTCCCGAACACTTTTTACAATCTTTAACGGTGACATCTGGGGTTCCGCATTTAAAACAAAATTTCTTCTTAATTCTTGCTTTACAATCCCTAAATCTGTGATTAGGAGCATCACACTTCCAACATAAATAAATATCTTTGTCCTGTCTCGAATTGGAAACTATTTTTTTATCGTCTCGATTTGGGCGATTATGGGAGTCGTTAAATCTAGGCGACTTATGATGATTTCGAAAAGTGTTGGAATTGAAGTTCGATTTATTTTTTGAACTTGCCCTTGAAGAATTCGCGGAATGATCCGTCTCCGGATCACCTAAAATTGAAACACTACGCGACTGAAACGTAGTTGAAGAACTTGATGACAACCCTAAAATATCCGCTTCTTCTAAACGCTTAGTTAACTTACTTAATTCAATGACAGTATCTATTTCTTGTAAGGCTAGTCGTTTTTGATATTCTCTTTGTAACCCACGCCTCATATATTTAACCTTGGTCACCTCTGGAGGCACTCTTGACAACCGGCTAAATAAACCCTCCATAACAGCGATAAAAAGAACTATGGGTTCGTGCTTAGATTGTTTACGCTCCCTAATTTGACTCCAAATATCATCATCCAGATCGGGACCCAAGAAATCAACTTTCAATTTTTGTACTAAAGAATCCCACGTATCCAGAGACGACTTAACATGCCTAAGCCAAAATATAGCTTTACCTGAAAACAAGTCACTAGCTGATTCAAAAAGCTCAACTTTAGTTATATGACGCGCATGTGCCATCTCTTCAACGCGCTCTATAAAGGTTAACACGGTATTCGGATCTCCATCGAATGTAACACCTAATGTATGCACAGGGGTACTTCTAAAAAAATTATTGCTTGGGGGCACATTGGCCGATGACAACACGCCCACTGCGGCCGCCTGTTGAATCGGTGCTTGTCCTAATGACGAAGGTTGAATTAGTACAGGAATAGGATCTTTAACTTTGTCATGTAAATCCGCATCTAAGAACATCGCCGACGCATACGCTTCATGTTTAAAGTTTTGCCTTTCCGGAAAATCCTCATCATTTTCTTTTAATGGTAACCTCAGAACCCGATTTGTTACATGTAATATACGCGCCCTTGCCCTAATATAAATCGAATCGGTAGAGGGACCTTCGAAGTCCAAAATCAATTGCTTAATCGAATCGATACTTTCACCTATTTCTCTCTTTTCTAAGGTATAATTGAAGAAATGGTCAACCAATTTCAAGACATTAGCTTTGCTTTGACGTTCTTTATCTAACAATCGTCCTAAAATCTTTCGTTTATCATTGACGTTCTTATCAGTAACTACCGCGCGAATACGTAATTCATAATTCAGTTCATCTTTCAGCAAAAGATTCGGCCTAAAATAGTCTTCCATATTGCCGAAAATTATTTAAAACAATTTATCTTCTTATATGAAGAACTGTTATCTAATTATTTATTTATAAAACCTATTATTTTAATTTTAACTTGGCAACGTCGCACAGTAATTCGCTTATCAGTAACAAGGTATTAATCGTTAAAAAACTAAATGGCTGAGCTCTTAAACTCTTTAATCCATTAATTCAAACTATAATTATCACACCTCTCAAGCACTGAAACCTACCAAAAAAAATGTTATCTATACTATATATCAAAGATAAACCCAATCCCATACAGGTATGCAGAAAAATGTTCCTCTTTTCAATATTTTTTGTTTAAATCATATTACTCAATCTTCTCGAAAACTATCTCCTACCGTATTTCGTTTTACAGAAAAATAGATTAATTAAGCTGACCCTTATTATATTAATAACACGGGGATTTGGAAACAATATTAAATCTAAAAAGAATTTCTCCCACAATAAAAGAATTTATGATACCTGTTCTCGGAATTAACAATAATGGTATTAAAAACCTTCAACAAAAAAAAACGCACGTAGCTTGACCAAAATCTAAAGTGGTAAACACTACTCAACAAAAAAAAATTTGATTTTTAAAACGATAATTTAATCGACAGGTAAATCGATTTCTCCCCTGTTACCATATTCCCAATACAATAAAATGATGCTCCAAGCACCTACTCACTCAAAAAAGTAATGTATTTACAATCGGGCATAACAAAGCTAAAGTGAAATCTAAATATTGCCACAGAAACTAAATTTCTCACTTGAAAGCACTAAAAAAACAAACAACTAGTAGCGCAAAATTAGTTAATTATCGGGCCCCACGTTGGCACGCCATTTTTGTGACCTTTTTTTTATTTTTTTTTTGGAAATTTATAAAGAGAAACAAAAAAAACGGTTCACAGCCTCCGGCAGCTCTTCGTCTGGAGAGCGTCGTGGATTTGATTAAGTTAGGGATGATAATTCCCACAAAACTAGTTATTTATTATTCTTAAAATAATGTAGTTGTGACCCGATGAGCATACATAAAAAAATATTGGGCACCACGTAATCTTTCTTTATCCTATGAGGAATACAATCCAGGAAAATTACGAAACCCAAATTGTCAAAAAAAAATATGTTGATAGTTCCGAACTAGTCAGCTCTAAATCGGAAACGTGAAGAGCAAATTAAAATAATTAGTTGGGGGAGCAAGTAGGTACTAAAAACAAAACATCCTAATACTACCAAAAACCGTTTATTGAAGCGGTTATTTTAATAAATAACAGTGGCAAACTCAACTTACGTTGCTGCGAATTTCATAAAAGAGGAAAAGTAAAATATATCTTTAAAAAAAATAGGTAGGTTGATGATCTAGTAAATTCATAGTCTAAAGTTTAAATAAATGATAAAGATAATGTAATTAGTAAAAAATTAAAAAAAATTAACCCCCATAGTCGACTATAGTTCACACTATGTTATACCCTGGTGGGTGTTGTGGTAATGTATCAAGGTTACAAAAAAAAACTTCAATAAATTAATAAAATTATTTGTCGCTGTAGGCGATACCTAATGGTATAGCTAGTGGGATATTGCGACAGGGTGGTTTTTAAAGTAATAAATAATAAATAAAAAAATCTGGCCTTATTATATCCAGGTAGGATCCTCCAGGAAGCCTCCACCGTATGTAGGAATTTTTGGATAAGTGGCTATTAGTCCATGGGGAAACCTCTGCTGATTTATACCTCGTAGACTCCGGAACCTAATCAAGATCTGCTAGGGCCCATTGTTGAACAAGGAAATATAGATTGAAGAAATCTTAAAGATTGAGTGAGGAAACTCTTACGTAGAACCCTACAAGGAAAAAAAAATAGGTTTGCTTGCCAAACTGTAGACTACCAGCGGTTTAAACAAAAAGTTATAAGAAAAATAGAAACCAAAGAGGCACTCACCTTTAATAAAATAAAAGGGTTCCGACTAACAAACAAAAAGCTGATTCCGGTACGCCCAGACAATCTGGAAATATTCCAGGGTTGCTTCTAAATTCAACCAGTTGTCCACAAATGGCTGTTACAAACACTTTGCTGGATTAGAGATAATCGCAATCCGATCACCCGAATGGGTTTTGGGGAAAATAAGTCCCTTTTTCTTCACAACAGCATTGGAACACAATGTGCTACACTAGTGTTTGTACCGGAATGGCGACGGCCTAGGAAGTACGTAGCGCGCTACTCGAAGCGGAAGTCGTATCACCCAGATTTGAATCTAATTGGTTTAAATTTGGCGGCGAACTGCAAGTTCCAGGAGAAAGTCTTGACAGATTTGGCAACAATGTTTTAAAAACAAAACTATGAAGCCAGGCCCTATAAAAATATTTTAACGTTCGATACTATACAAAAGAAAGTATTAAGATTACAAAAGTAACGAATGGAACACCGTCCCTGGACAAAAAGGAAAGGTATTGTTTAAACTTATTTCGATAAATTACCCCTGTTTCAACATAACGTCTTTTCGCAAATGCTATGTTTAGGCAACTAACAAAACACGGTTTTTGGATTAATGAATCAAGGTTAGACTACCTTTAGGAAGTGGATTACACTACTCAACAAAACCAAAATAAATAAATTCGTCCATTCAGACAAAGCATAAAAAAAAAATGCTACACACTGAAATGACACAAGTGTTGTTGGTTAGTTTTTGTGTGGAATTTATGAGTTTTCTAGCATATATTCTAGCAAGAATAGTAAAGTAAGAGTTAAATGATCGATGCAAGGCTCCTGTCTCACAGTTTTATAGCGGATTATCTAAAATATTCGCTTTGGAAACAAACGTATTTTCGTAGGTTTTTTTTTGGTTAGGAAACACATGACATGCAATGTATATATTTGTTCTAGGTATAATATGTCATAGGAAATCTAAAAAGGGACTTACTTTTGTTCGGTTATCGTTATTTAGAGATGGTTTTCTCTTCGATTGTTTTGTTGTTGTTTGGTTAAATTTACAGGTTCTGACGTACGATTGTTGTCGAATTCTGACGTATAAGCATACAGCGGACGGTACAGTGGTTATTTGCGATTTTCTGGTACACGTTGCCAATTCGTTATTTTAGGATTTTTATATTACACTCAGTTATGACGTCACGAGGTGACACTTATTGATTAATGTTGGAAACAATGAAATTCCTGGATTATCCCGGTAGGTTTCAGATCCGTGAAATCATATTTTAACTTGGAAACTTCTAGATTGTGCTTTTAAAGAAACTAGTATTATCTCAGTTGATTTCTGTCCGTGCAGTTTGAATCATGGTTTATGACAGATCGTTAGGTACGGGTATTTCGCGGGTATGTGGCAACACCGCCAGCCGCCCGTTTTGACTCTACAGGGAGTGGCAGACATATTTCTTTTTACTTGTGCAAGCGTGGAAAGGAGAAGCCCTTTTTGTACCAGGAAAAGTTTGCTGATATGTTTTAACCGTAAAAAGTTGTGCGGTACCCTTGAATATAGGGATTTTCTATCAGCAAATATAGTGGAATTTGCCGGTTTAAGCGATTTGATGCTAGTATTGGAAACCGTTTTCACACCCATGTGGATTTAATTTTCCTGGAAGGACGCTACACAATCACCATAACCCCGCCTAAGATCTAAAGGTATGTTTAACTAACTTGAGAGTTAATTTTGTTTGCAGTTCTGCAAATGTATATTTGATTGTATATTTTTTATGTTGTGGAGTCACCCTAAATTAGGAGATGATTAATTATCTTTTTTTGTTTCAGGGGTTTTCTTTTTGTTCCTACGTTTTACTTTTTATATTTTCGTTTTAATTCCGAATTGTTAATCGTTGACTTGGGTTTTATTGTTATCCCTGTCTGCGGTACGCTAATTGCTGCTATCCACCCAGTTCCTGTTGCAAGGTCCAGAATTGCTCCATGCTGTAGTTCACGAACGGATCATTCGATCAAGGGAGAAGGTTAACATTGGTGCAGCCGATCACACCTGTCGCAGCTCTCCAAGTCTGGTCTTTGAAGGGCCTACGAACCAGCCTTAACACAACACCCAGGAATAGCGCAAGTTTTTGCACATATTATGTTAATTTTTGAATAGTACTTTGACTATTAGTCGTGTAAGGAATTACGAGTAATGAATACAGGCACACTAGTCTGTCATAATTTATGTTGAGTTTCAACGGTTTAGTTGAACTATTTCCAAAGAGGCTACCCATTCAATCAATAACAATACTTTTTCTCTCCGTAACTATGAATTTATAGGCTCAATGTACCAATTTTTTATTTACATAACGAACCATTTAATTTACATAACCAAAACCATATTTTATGAATTGGGTAGTGAGAGCAACTTCTTTTCTCTGTTCTTATAAGTAGTTTATAATTTATTTCTAGTTATTTTGGTAACGTTGCATTGTAACACTCCAGTCAGAAGAAGTATGTACTACCGTGCGATTGTAACGAAGCGTGATCACGTTTTGCGCTAAAGGTATAGATAATATGTCTCATTCATTGCAGTAAATAATAGTAACTACTCAACGTGGTAAAATAATAATAAGATATTCAAATTTCCTTAATCTAAACTATATTACATTTAATTTTGTAATACCATTGGTTTACATTTCCATACATAAATAAAAAGCATTATTTATGTAACGAGTCACAGAAAATATAATTTGTTTCTTTGCACCCTTAGGTCGAATTACATTTTGATTTTGGTTTTCATTTTCAGTTAATAGTTTATGGAACCGGTTGTAGTCGTGAGTAGACACAATTCGTGATTTATTGGTTAGCTCACTATAACATCAAGACAACAGGCTTGACGTAACTTAAGTCACGTGGCGCCCTCATAATTACTTGGTTTATTTAACCCCCCCTTTCTCCACTGTCTAAAAACTGGCGGAGCCGTCAATGTCCTGGTACTAAACTATTTACAACCGTGCACTGTAAACTTGGCTAATATAGTGAATTTTGGTTTGATATGGTTAAATTGTCATAATAATTGTTGTTCCGGTAGAGACAAAGATAAATTAAATAATTAAGACCGCCATAACTACATAGGTACTGACTCAACTCATTTAAAAACTCACCTTTTGCATATCTCAGTTCTTTAATGCGTAAAGGAAGCTGATTAAACAGCTTGTTTGCTTGATAAAGGGCTCCTTTCTCATAGACGGCTCGTTTATGTATTGGTGTGTGTGTGTGTATCTGAGTTTATTGGCACTGGTTTAAACCAACTGGCCAGCTTTGTTTATGTATTGGATAATCAAAATCCCCTTTGTTTCTGGTGTCATACACATGATATCTTTCATAGGGACTAAAGTCCGACGGATGCATTATTAGAAACTTAATACACTCGTATATGTAGATGCTTGGAAGTGTTAAAAATTTATTCTGCTTAAAAACTCCCCTGCATGACTCCCGAAAGTTCATGCCAAATAAAATCCTTATGGCCCTTTTCTGGAGAATAAATACCCTAAGAAAATCAAATGAGCAACCCCATATTTCAATACCAAACTTTCCCACAGAGTAGAAATTTGCATAATAAACGCACTTCAAAGCATCTAGCTCTAAACTACCTGACAAAACTCTTAATGCGTACAAAACAGATGACAGCCTCTTACACAAGTAATCAATATGCACTGACCAGTCTAAAGAGTTGTTTATATGAACACCTAGAAACTTGGCAGTATCACTGCACTGTACCTCATGGTCACCCAGTTGTACCGACGCTGGCAGGTTCAAGGCTTTGTTTCTATTAAAGAGGATACAATTTGTTTTTTCCCTGTTCAACAATAATTTATTTTCGAAATACTGCTCAGTCCGATTTATGATCAGATTTCCTCTATCTACTAAATTTTAGATAGTATATCAGTATAATATTCTGGATATCATTAATAAAGATAATGAAAAGCAACGGGCCAAGGATGCTCGCCTGCGGAACCCCCATCGAGAACCCCACGAAACCCGACTGCACCTTACAATTGCTGGTCTGTAAGAGTACTGACTGCTTACTATTACTAAGGTAAGACTTAAACCATGTCAAGGCTGTATTACGGACATTATACCTATATAATTTCTCCAGCAAGATGTTATGGTCTATGCAGTCGAAGGCCTTGGACAAGTCAACAAAAAGTCCGCACGACAGCTCCCCAGACGACAGTCCAAAGCATCTAGGATCATATCTGTAAAGCTAAAAAGAGCAGTGTCGATTGACCTTCATTCTAGATATGCAAACTAACCTGAACTAACCTGACTATGTGAAAACAAATCAAACATTACAAAAAAACATTTAAGTCTTTTATTCATGGCATATTCAAAAACTTTAGAGAAACAGGTCAAAAGACTAATAGGTCTGTAATTTGTTAGCTGCTTAGGGTCACTTTTCTTAAATAATGGTCTTACTACTGCCAACTTCAGATCATCAGGAAACATTCCTGTCTCAAAGAATAAGTTTATAAGAAATGATAATGGACATGCAATTTGATACATACACCGTTTCAGTATTGACACTGGAACTTAATCCACACCTACACTTTCCTTGTTCTTCATACTACTGATCATTAATACAACCTCCTCCGGGGTGATAGGCTCCAAGAAGAATGAGTGAACATGGAACGGGATAGCTTGCAGGAAACCCTGAGGTTGACCCAAGTTTTGATTGCCCAATATTAGTGTTTTTGCATGATTGGCGAAAAAGTCATTAAAATTATTTGCAGCTACGTTGTAATCCTCCGCCTCAAATTCGCTCACTCCACTTGTGCCCGTCAGCTCTTTAACAGTTTGCCACATGAGTTTTGATTTGTTATGTGATCCGGCATCCTTATTACTGTAAAACTTTTTCTTTATTTTCTGTAGTAGCTCACCATAGAGGAATTTTACTCTGTTAAAAATGGGCTTCTATGCGAGATCACGACGTGCTAGGGTCTGGTAGAGTATAAGCTGGTTCTTTAACTCGAGAACTTCAGGTTTATTATAGAGAAAACACATCAGTGACTTTTTATTTACTGTAATTTGGGGAAAAACACTTCAAAATGAAACAAGAAGATGTTCATGAAGGCTTGAAAAGCTGTATTGATGTTTGAAGCAAGAAAAATCTCAGCCCAAGTTTCGGCAGACAAAGCATTACAAAAACCAATGATGCTATCCTCCCCAAAAAATGTTTCACTATCTTTTGTGGTTTAGAATTGACAACTATGTCACATGCTAATATTTGACTCATGTGGTCAGATATACCAGTCTCCAGCACCTCGCTAGCCCATGCACCTGAAAAATTTGTCACAATATTGTCAATATACACGTAGAGGAGTGCTCTGTTATTCTAGTAGGTTGCCTTGCCGTAATATCACAGTTAAAACTAGTAAGAATATTCACAAAGTCAGTAACAGGCTTCGTGTTACATAAGAAATCAATATTGAAATCGCCCGCGATAAAAAATATACAATTTTTGTTGTAGAGTATAGATAGGAGACATACAAATTTTTGTAGAAATTCTTTAAAATCACTCGAAGGCGAACGATACACAGCAATCACAACACACTTAAAATTGTTGAACTGACACCATGACCCTGCACACTCAAAAACCTCGTCCTCGGACAGATGATCGGCCTAATTAAAACGTTTGCATGATATAAAAGGAGAGGTAAACACTGCGGAACCTCCATACCTTCCTGCCCTGCGACAATGGGCAGCAACCAGTTCATAATTTCTTAATACAGATACTTTCAATGGATCCTCATTTAGGCAATGTTCAGTAAGACAAACAAAAGGACACTTCATCTCCTCCAAACAAGAGTCGAGCTCAGCTAGACAGTTTCTTAGTGACCTAACATTTTGGTGAAAGACCAGATTTATAGGTTTACATCTTCCCTCAAGGGAGCTTGTGTCTTCTGTTCCAGTCTCTTCTTGGCTAAAAAAATATCCCTCAACTCAAACTCCCTCAGAATAACTCCTTTCGGCCAATAAAGGAAATGGAAATCTTACTTATTTCACATGTTATACAGTTTGGTCTTAGGTTGGCCTGAACTAACCCAAACTAATTGGTATTATGTACTTTTAGTATAATAGTTTCGAAGAGCATAATAATAACTACATTTTTGCAAAACTGCGTCTCGAGTTATTTCCAAATATTATTTTTCCCCAAAAAAAATAGCGTTAGTCATTTATTAAATGTTTTTATGCATATAGTCTTGACTAAAGAGACCTTTAAATTGACCTAAACAAGATTTAATAGGTCATACCTATCCTAAAAAGAAAATTTGATTATAATTCCTTCTATCTCATCGTAATCATTGGTATTTTGTATAACGCATTTAATAAAAACTAAAATCAATAAATATATAAAACTAACAGTATTTTATACACGAAAACCAAATCTTGTCAAATAGTAACCTATGGTGAACACCCTTCTTGCTTTTCTTTAATTAAACAACTCATGACCTACTAATTTTCACTGTTAATAATTTGAATGATTAGCCATATAGCCATGCTCTAAAATATGTACGATTATGATTTATAATTTAAGCGCCCTCTGGAAAATAAAATACGAATTAGCGATCATGATCAAAATGAGGTTTTAAACAAGCATGAACCTGTCTGACGAGTTTAATGCAATCAGATATAAGGTGTGAAAAATACAGCACTCTTAAAGATAAGTTATTCACCAGGTTCTCTCACTCTTATTATCGAAAGTAGAAAAGAAAACTTTCTACATACCAGATTAAAACACAAAAAATCATCAAACCAAAAAACTTTTAAATTTAACTCACACTGGCAGCACTATCACTTCACAGGTAAAAGACGACGAGCTTTGCCATTTATAATAAGTGGACGAGTATCCAAAATTCAGTCAAAGGCTCTAACGAAACACTTCAATATTCAAGCTGTAACGTAATAAAAGTTATTTCGTTACATTGGATTTTAAAGTATCTTTAGGTATTGGCGCTGCCATCTATGGATAACTCTGCATACTGCAGAATATCGATTATTTAAGTTTGTATAAAGGAAAAGAGCAACTGTAAATTTGTCGTTCTATAATATAGATTTCTAGGGTATTCTTTAATATAGATTATCGATTTCGTACATTTAATTTAGTTCATATTGTCTCCGAGGATGCGTAAAGGCTCGACTCAGAGAAGTGAATCTTTGACCTCACTTTCGTTTTTATCCTGTTACAGGTATGTCACGCTAAGCTTCTGTTTCACTAAATTTATATTTTATCTGAGAATAAGTATGTAATTGAACTAATTGAACCATAAATATTACTTTTTAAGTAGCCATGACCTTTTAATCTATTTTTACACTAACTAAATTCCACATTTTTATGTTTTAAGTATGTTTTAACAAAATAAAGACGTGCCGACCATCATGGCGTCATATTTTAATAATCTTCATTCATCTCATTTATTCTTGTAAAGTATAATGTTTTTAAAGATCTAAAAGCATCATCTCAACAGACAGTCATAAGATTATTTCTTCAGTAAGTTTGGATTTCAGTCAATATTTTAATAATTTTGCATTCAATTTAAATGTCTTTTTAAGTCAATCAACAGGTCATGGTTTACCTCATTTTTCATTGTCAAATAATATCTAAATTCTTAATTTAACTTTGTTTCTCGGGTTTCTGTCGTTCTTTTACGTTTTAGCAAATATCGTTGGCCAGTTGGTGGTTTATTTAAGTTCTTGATGAACATTGGTGAGAATCAGATATAGGGTAAACCTGGCTGGACCATTTACAAGGAAACCGACAGATCCAGGCTCTACAGAACTCTCTTGTACCGTATCTTGAAATTATCTTGTTCGTATCTTACCTTGGGTGCCATAATTAAGACATTAGTCTGGTACGCCAATATCATGTGGTAACGAATGCCTGTAGCTCGTTAAACCACATTTATCTAGCAAACGATTGTCTTTTGCTCGTGTTGTATATCGTACCTGCACAAAAGTTAGAAATACTTTTGAATGCAGTTATCTATCTTGCAAACGATTGCCTCTTTGCTCGTTATGCATATCGAATCTACACAAAGTTGTGGATGCTTTGAATGCAGTATTTTCTTCTAGTTTTGAACATCTGTATTGTATATTTGTACATTCTGTAGAATATAAATTACTTAATTTTTATCTTGTGGGCACAATATAATATGCTTCTTTTGGATTAACTTAAAACTTAGATACATTTTAAGTCAATCAAATCATTTGTTTTTCGTACTACTTAAACACGAAAGAAAATTTGTTTTTGACCTTATGTAATTAAACATGGTTATTTATTTCTTAATTTAAAACTTTATTCATGTTCACTTGAGTAACAGGGAGTAAAAACATCCTGTGATTATAGTATAGAAATTTAAGTTACAACTGGTACTGTTTACCATAAGTATTCATTTTCAAACCTTTATTGCAATAATATTCGCTGGTCTAATGCCACTTTTCTAACATTACATGTAAACGAGCAAACCTGAGGCTGATAAACTGACAAGCTCATCTGATGTCGTTACTCCTATCAATCGCTGTCACAAGAATTCAAGTCTAATCAAGTCCTGATGTCTTCCTCATCATCTTCATTGCTGAAGTCTATGCATGGAACATCTTCTCCGTTGCTGAAGTATATGCATGGAACACCGAACACCTCATCGAGACAACTTACAGGTGAAGAGGACTGAATCTTGGACACACCTCATGGAAGACAATGCAGAGCTAAGTATTTGTCAGTCAGAAGGATAACTTTGTAAAGACCAGTAGACCATTGCTATATTTTCATTTTAATTTTCACCTTTTCATGTCAAAACTGTTTCTTCGGAAACCAGTAACAACAACCATTATTATACAAGTATAGTTTAATAAACTACTAAGTGTTTTTAAGATTTTGTATTATTTCTGGTAGGATGGCGCCCTAAAAAAAATTGTCAGATAATAAGACAAACCCACACCTAACAAACTAAAAAAAGTCTTTTTAGCCGAGGCAACCCAACATCATTTGAATGATTATCAACAACGTTACAATGGCGTCCAACGTCATCGTTACAAAGCATCAATTATTTAATAAGCTACGCCCTTAATTTCACCAGGAGCATTTTTAAGTTTAAGCAAGCTTAAAGAAGTTTGTCACTTTTCCATTCGGCCCTGTGCAACATTTCGCATAATATATACCTTCATTTTTATAATTGTTATTTTATAATAAAATTGCGATAACGTCTTTTCTTTCATTGATTTTCTATGAGTTAGTATTTGCGATGCAGACGTTTATTTTTTGCCCATTTTTGCTAAGTAATATTTATCTTCCTTTAAATTGTAGATTTTTAATTAATGTTCCTCAAATACTACTTCCTAACTACAATAAATGATGTTTCCGGATTGCGAAAGTTCGTTCCTCTTAGATGGCTTTAGTCTTTCTGGCTAATTTCTATGTTTTTTTTTATTCAGGTTGGAAAAAAGTCAGGTATAAATGTAAAACTTTTAACCAACCAACTCTAACGATGTTTTTACTTATTTCTAAACTTCTTTAACCGACTTTAGTGTACCGGTTATCCCAAATTATGTTTGAGTTGAGCAAAATTCATAATAGGAAGCAAATAATATGAACAATTGTATGCAAATTTATAATAAAATTGATTATCTATCGAAATCTATTGGAAAAGAAAGGTCAATTCTATTGAAATATGAAAATTTACATAGAATATACAGGATCTCCCAAAAGACAATTTTTTAATTTATGTGTCTCAAGGCTTTCAGGTTTGAAGAGTCCGTTTCTCTAACTTTTTTTTAGTCTGCTTGGCTCATTTACGTGTGTCGACTTCATACAGGGATGAAAAAAAGTGATGGAAAAATTATGAACCTTTAACAAAGCCAATGTTTTATTATAATATTTTGTCGCCTAACATAAGAGCGACGTTACTTAAATATTTAATAACGCTTTTACCGTTTTTAGAACATGTAATTATTAATTGAGCCAAGTTCATAGCAGAAAAAAAAGATGAAATTGTTATTTACATTTATTTATTATAAATGATTTATAATAAATCCATTTCTTTAATCATACTTTAAACTGGTTTTAAGGCATTTTCCTTGGGTATAGGTACAATTATTTTATTCCAGTTAATGTTAAATATGTACCTATAGGGTTTTGAAAAGTAGCCATACCTAAATAATAATTAGCTTATAATGAAATTTTGGATTTTATAAATAAATAACTAACCTAATCTAAACTAAATCTGCTTTGTATAGGTAAACTGATGTTTTTATGGTATTTCGTATTTTATGTTTATTTGATATTTTCCATGCAAACAATAATTTTCCTTAGAAGAAATACAGAGTGTTACAAATTCGAGGCTAAGTACAGGGATTTCTGAAACTATAAGATAATAATATACAAAGTCGGTTAAATAATGAAACGTTCTGAAATATGGTGCTCAACAATACGCCGCTAAAGTTCCAAATACTTTAGACTTTATTTTTTCCTTATTACATTTGTTGAAATATTTTCTAACAAATGTCACAATTTTCGAATACAGACCCTGAATTTAAATTGCATATTTTTATATCTCGTGCCTCTTAAACCTAATATTTCATGTCAGTCGGACGTTTCGTTTCTTAAAAATACATCAGCAACGTTTTCGGATTTTTTACAAATACTTCCCTGGTGACAATCAGAACAAAACAGACACATATTAGATAAGCTTACTTAAACAAGGGACTAATAATCGGGAAGGAAATACAAATATCTCTGAGGTGTATTCGTATACTGAAATAATTTTGGCGTTGACCCATATTTATCGTATTATTAAATTCCAACCTTTGAAACAACAAGTATGTGTAAAATAAACACGAGTGCAATAAAAAATAAAGTGTATAAAAATGGCCCTGTTGAAAACATTGCACAGTTACGTGAAAAAAATTCAGGGTGGGCCAAGAATATCTTTTTTTACATGGAACACCATATATTTTTTTTATCATTTAGTAGTTCTCTATTCTACTTTAAAAAATTTCATCAAATGCGATGTTGTTAAGACATGAATTTGTCAATGGATTTTTGGCTAAAAACGATTTTACATAAAAATCGTTGGATTTTAACTATCTTTACAAATTATTTTACTAACATTTAGGAAAGAAAAGTCATAACATGTTAAATTACCTAACTGTTATTAGAATTGGTATAAGTACTACAAAGTAGTACAAAGTGTTCAACATTTTGGTCCAAACTTAATGAATTTAAAACCAAGTTTTCGTTTTGTTTTTTAAATGAAACATCCAGTATTTACATTTTTGTCGAAAAGATATTTTAATTCCCTTTAATTTGATACCAATATCTGATAACTTATTTCAAAAAGTTGTTGAAGGAAACATGATTTCAAAAAATTGTGGCTTAAAATCAAGCGTAATTTCGTCATGCTTTAAATTTAATAACTAGGTTGGCCATGCATTTCTATCAAATTTAACTTTTCTGCAAATGGCAGACATAATGATTATCAATTATTTAACGTTTTAGAGTGGCCTTGTCTACATTAATATGTATTCGTTTTAAATTGGTGAAAGATATTTTCAAAATTGGAGATTTACATACTTTTCGATAGGTAATAATTTAAGTTTCTTCTGTAAAATTATTTATAACTACTTAGATATGAATTACGCACTAATTTATTAATTTCTCAATTTTTTTGAAAGAAAATATAAAATGAATAAGTAAACATCAAAATTGTTCATAATATTAAGGGTTTTTTAAGACACAATTCTTTGAAATCATGTTTCCTTCAACAACTTTTTGAAATAAGATATCATATATTAGTATCAAATTAAAGGGTATTAAAATATCTTTTCAAAAAAATGTAAAATCCAGGGTGTTTCATTTAAAAAAGAAACGAAAACTTGGTTTTAAATTCATTAAGTTTGGAGCAAAATGTTGAACACTCTGTAGTACTTATACCAATTCTTGTAAAAGTTAGGTAGTTTTACATGTTATAACTTTACTTTCCTGAATTTTAGTAAAGAAATTTATAAAGATAGTTAAAATCCAACGATTTATATGTAAAATTGTTTTTAGCCAAAAAATTCATATCTTGACAACGTCGCATTTGATGATCAAAATCTTTTAAAGTAAAATAGAGGACTACTAAAGGCTTCAATATAATAAAAAAAATATATGGTGTTTCATTTAAAAAGAGATATATTTGATCCACCCTGGTTTTTACAGCCAATCTGTACATTTAAAATTATTTTTAAAAGGTGGGCGGCGTTAACCTGTACAACTTCTGCATACAAGTTTTTTACCTTAAGTCAACCGTTAACCAGATATCGTCCACCGGCACACTAAATGGACACCCTGTATATCTGTTTTTGTTCTGTTTCTCTTACTCACCATTTATTACATTTCCATTTATTATTATTAAATAAGTATTTTATAGACAAAAAAAAATTTATTTTCCTCTTATACGCGCATCTGCTCGATTTCAAACAAATGCTGTGATTTCCACCAGGGTAGTACTTGTAAAAAATCCAAAAACCTTGATGATTTCTTTTTAAGAAACAAAACGTCCGAACGGCATTGAAAAGACATTAAATATTAGGTTTTAGGAGTATGAAAATCAAAAATATGCAATTTAAATTCCAGGTCCGCATTCGAAAAAATGACGGTGGCCCGAAAACGAAACTTCGCAATTGAAAATTAATCATGTCAACTTGTGGGCGAAAAGAAGTGGCAATGGAAATGTAACATTTGTTTCAAATTATTTCAACAAGTATAACTAGAAACAAATAAATACGAATTTGCTAATTTTCGCGGCGTTTTGTTAAGCACCTTATTTCGGAACTTTGCCCCCATTTAACCGATTTTGTATCTCTTATAGTTTCAGAGATCTCTGTACTTAGCCTCGAATTTGTAACACCCTGTACATACAAAACCTGCACAGATGATTCTATGTGGCAAAATAATGGTAGTACGTCATCTAATTGATTGAAATGGTTACTTGATATTTTGAACACACTGGAAAAACTGATTTAATTATAATAAAAATGTTTAATGGTAATTTATGACTAAACGGTGAGGTTTATCGACTCGGATGAGAAGCAACTTTTTAATTAGTATTTGCCTATCTTTAACAGGGTTATACTGACATGCGTACAAGTATTAATACATGATGTACGCGCATCGATGTTCGCCAGTGTGCAGACAAATTTTCCGTTAAAAGACCGACGTACTTGTCTACTGATCCTGCTTTAATTTATGCGCGTACATGTATGAAAGTATGGAGACAAAAATTTGCTGGTTCTAAGAGTTTGTCAGTGTGGTGCATAAGTAGTATTAACAGGTTGAATGCTGGCTTAATATTCTGGGGTCATCATTGGTGCCGAATTTTTTTTTTATTTTTAGTTTCAAATTATAACGACACCGAACAACAAAACACGAAACCAATAGGATCACATGCAGTCGACCCAAAAACGAGAAAATAAAAACTTTCTTCTTAAAAATTATTTTGTTTAGGTACAACTACGTGATGCCATGACAGAATGATTCACTAGATTCTTTCTTATCTGAAATTACCAACTACAACATTTTTCGGAAGGCCCAACTTTTTTTATGACGGAAAATGTCACAAAAGACAAAACCAATGTGTCTTACATTTTTACACATATCTTGCGGTATCTTTGGAAGGTAATCGAGATAATTCCATTATAGTTTTTTTAATCGATAGGAGAAATGTAAGCAAATTAATTTTTATAATAAAAACGCACGCCACTGCTAATAAATTCAACTCATCTTCACTTGAGATGTTGACAAAATACAACCGCAAAGGGTAGAAGACTGACACACAAGTTCGTGCAAAAGTATTTATGTGTGTATAGTTAAGTGATCCACAGCCCCTTTACACGACATATTTAGTTTTGTAATATCTATTCTGTCAAAACAAAAAAGGTATGAAGAAAATTAAATATAGTTTTCAGATAAAAGTGCCCTCTGGTGACACATTAGGGCAACATTTTTGTAACAGAATGACATAAAGCAAATAAGTCTACGTGCCGAACATCAATTGGATTCGTAAAGAAATTAATTGCCGCATATTAAAAACGTTAAAAACGAGAAAAAAAAAGAAGTTTCATGGGCTGTTACTAGGAAAATATTGACAGTTTGAATTTTTGTTAAATGACTAACTACCTTAATTTTGTCACGTAGGATCACCTGTATAATTATTCAATCACATTTGTTCAACATCCTGTATACAGGGTTGTTTACTTAAAACTCCGATTTTTTTTAAGATAACGGCAATGAGACCTCTGGGCCTCGCAATGCTTCAAAAATATAAACCGATTGCAGGGACATCGAAAGTAGGTATATTGGAGAGTGCTTTAAATTTTAAGACTTTTTTGTCATTTACTCTAATTCAATTACTTCACTCGTTTTTAAGTAATACAATGTTGTATTTAAATTTCTTTATTAATTTTGCGAACGGACCAGTAGTAAAACTAAAATAATTCTTCCCTTAATAATAATTCAGCCAGCCTTGTTCAAAATATATTCCTTCTGCGCAAGTACAATTTTTAAAATGTTTACTGTTGGTAACTTATAAAAGCGTCTTTCTTGTAATAGCAGTACATGCCGGCGTAATTTTCTTTATTAGATCGGTCATATCTTCAACTGTTGTTTTATAGACAATTACTTTGACCCCAAAGAAAAAATCTAAGAATGTTAATGACCTTGCTGGCCATCTTATAGGTCCGTTGATTTCGAACCTTCGACTGAGATACTGTCTGTCTTTAACAAATTGAGCATTGTGAGCTGCAGCCACATATTCGATCTTTACTCAAATGGTACCTTTTTCAACAGTTCCGCGAGTGTAACTTGAAGAAAATGTAAATTGCGTTCTTTAGTTAAAGTGCTTTCGTCAAAATGAATCCATTGATAACTACATCTGCCATCGGATTTATAAGATGTTAAAAGGCCGCCAAATCTACTCCAGTTTGGGTAGCAGTGAGATGGTCAAATTTGTCGGAAGAGGAACTCCGCAAGGCGGGGTGCTGTCATCAACACTCTGGCTAAGAGTTTTAAATAAAGCTCTTATAACTTTAGAAAGAGCTGGAATTAAAGTGGGTGCATATGCTGACGATTTAGTTATACTGGTGTGAGGCAAATTTCTAAACACCATCAGCGATCTAACAGGAACAGCGCTACAAAATCTTCAACGCTGGGCCTCGAGATGTGGCCCGCAAATTAACCAAGAAAAAACGGAGCTAGTTCTATTCATACGCAGAAAGGTGATCGAGAACTTCAGGCTCCCAGTCCTGGACAACAGTACCTTGGTGCTAAAGAAAGAGCAAAGTATCTGGGACTGATACTTGATTCCAAGCTAAACTGGGACATGAACTTACAAAAACGAGTCAACAAGGCGTCAGTTGCGTTCTATGCCTGGATTTATACGGCCAATGTAAGACCTATACTAACCTGCGGGTCCTGGTCTGGTGGACTGCTTTGGAAAAAGCAGTAGACACAAAGAAACTAACAAAGATACAACGGGCAGGTTGTTTAGGAGTAACTGGTGACCTTCACTCCACACCGACGGCGGCTTTAGAAGTGATGTTACATCTGCTGCCCGTGGATATTTATGGAAAAAGTATAGCTGCAAAAAGTGCTTTACGATCAAAAGAGTCGAAATGCTGGAACGACACAAACTACGGGCACAGCAGTATACTAAAGACATATCCAGTCCAAAATTTGCAAGAGCCGACTGATTACATCGTTCCACTAACAGACTTCGGAGAGGGATTTTCTGTGCTCATTCCGACTAGGGAAGAGTAAAAGGGCAATCAGTAAACAATAGATCACTCGATTTTTACAGACGTTTCAAAAATGGACGTCGGAGTGGGAGCTGATATCTCCTCTGAGAGCATGAAAATACAAAGGTCAAGCAGTAAAAATTGTTTGCCTCCTATCTCTTTTCGGTTTTAGAAAGCAGCCATACTCCCTTAAGTTTCTACACAAAGCTGCTACAGTTTTGTCATTAGAAATTCTTCTATGAGGATAACGATGCCCATACACTCTTTGTGCGTCTTAAGCATTTAACGTGCGTGTTTTAAAAAAATGTTCTTCAAATGAGAAAAAATGCATAACCGTCAAACAAGATTATCTGGGTGGGAATTCAATGTCTGCTCGAAAACTGATCAATGGGGATTTTCACTACTCCACACGCGTGTATTCTGAGAATTCACATAATCGGCGAGGTGGAACCAGGTTAATCTGAGAAAATGTTAAGTCTAATAAACCATTTCATTCCAATAATTTGGGTAAACCACTGACACTACTTCCTGCGTCTTTTAAAATCTGCAGCTCGTGTTTCTTGAAATACTTGCACTTTATTAGAAAACACATTTAACTGCTTTTTAAGAATACTCCTGCATGTTCCGTAAGTTCTTCCCACTTCTTGAGACGGACGTCCTACACATTTTGCTGGCGTGTTTTGCATTATTTCACGAACGTTTGCAATAAGTTCTTCTGTTCTTACAGATGGTTTTCCAGCGCCTTTTTATGTTTTATAGAACCTGTTTCCCTAAACAGAGCCATTCTTCTTCTCAGAAAGATTTCGTAAAAATCGTCCATGCACAAACGCTGATTGTATTGCCACTCACCATTTACTCTAACCCCGTTTCGAAAATACGCTTCTATCATGAACTTTTTTGTGCTGTTCCGTAAGAGCCATTGCATGAATTATTTAAGAAACTGGATCAATTAGCAATGAATCAAATTACTTGTAACGACTGTTAAAGATGACGGAATAACTGATTGATGGTTGATTGATGATGCTGGTATTTACTGACACCCAACAGGTATTAAGCTCTACCGCTAAGCAGTACGGCTTTAGATGCAAAGCACACTTTGATGATGACAATTTGTGAACGGACGGTATTTATATTAGTTATTGCAATCCCGCAATACAGTGAGATGCCGCATCAATCGACGGGCTGGGGAGACTATTAGGATTTGCAGTGTAGATCCTCATAACACTCAAAAGCTTATTTTTAATTTTTATTCATTTACAATTGACATTCTAAAAGTAAAGTTCTTATGTGAAACAGTCACTTAATATTTAAAGTTTTCATTGATTAGTTTTCTTTGTCTTTCACTCGTTATTTTTTTTATGATAAGGCACAGCACCACAGGACTAATCCTTTATGGCACTCTGCGAGCGGTACGCGTGTATGCAGAAAACGATTCACGTTTGTCTTAAATCTTCGGAGATTACATTTGTTGGGGAACACGGCCTCGGGGTGGTCGTTCCAGAGTAATGATGTACTCCAGATGAAAGAATTTTCAAACTGTCGTTCAAGGCACACTAAGCTGAACCACGAACGGGTGGGCTGCAGTGGCTCGTCGTGTATTTCTACTATGCAGTGCTCTGGGTGGAATCAAGCGGGCAACCTCAGTTGAGCACTTGCCATGAAAATATTTGTAAAATAAACTCAAGTCGCCAACCTGCCTTCGCTGTTCAAGGCTTTCTAGGTTCAAAAGTTATTGGGGTGTATAGAGGTTCTTAGTTCGGAAAAGTATTCCAAGCTTCTGCGAGGCTGTCTTAGCAATTGCCGCAACGTGACTATGTCAAGACATACAACAAGCGGAATTTGCTGTTAATGGTAAGACCCTGCGGAATGGACCGCAGGGGGGCGAGGCAGAAAGCCTAGGGAGAGTAAGCGGAGATCAGAGCTCGTGATAGCTCTGGCCCCCGATAACTCCATCAAGGTGAGCTCACCTTACTACTGTAATTGCACACTTTGTTTTCGAATATAATAAATACAATGGAAAGAAAGATTGATTTAGAGTATGTTCAGAGTGAGAAAGCAGACGAAAGCTTTTAATCAACGGTTACCTTTTCGTCAAAGACTAGCAACGAGACGAGGGGATCTATTGGAAATTTGACCAATTTCTAAAGATAAAATGTAGATCTAGAGTAGTTAATACCATTTGTTAGGAAAAAGAGCTCAATGATTATGACCATGGTGGAGATGCAACAGGAATCGAAGTAGCCAAATGTATGGAACTTGTAAAATAAGCTGCGAAGACAGCCCAAGGAATACCGCAGTGTCCAAGCTTTTCAGTACAAGTAGGCAAGCTTCCAGAATCTAGGATAATTAAAAGGACCATTCGAAATGCAAGAAACAATCAAGAACGCGGACCCTCCTTGCCACTTAAATTTAGAAGTATTCTTCTACCGATTGATTATATCTCACCGGCAGAGGAGAACCTTTTTTGCTGTATGATTCTGAATCAATAGATTCAAGGAGCCTTATTTTTGGTGTACGCTATTCTCTTCAAATTCTTATAAGATCACGACATTGATACATAGATGGCACCTTCAAGATAGTACCCCACCTATTCTGTCAGCTGTATACCATCCACGGCATAGAGCAAAGAATTTTCAAACTGTCGTTCAAGGCACACTAAGCTGAACCACGAACGGGTGGCTGCAGTGGCTCGTCGTGTATTCCTACTATGCAGCGCTATGGGTGGAATCAAGCGGGCAACCTCAGTTGAGCACTTGCCATGAAAGTATTTGTAAAATAAACTCAAGTCGCCAACCTGCCTTCGATGTTCAAGGCTTTCTAGGTTCAAAAGTTATTGGGGTGTATAGAGGTTCTTAGTTCGGAAAAGTATTCCAAGCTTCTGCGAGGCTGTCTTAGCAATGGCCGCAACGTGACTATGTCAAGACATATGACTATCCAAATTGACGCTCAATAAATGAATTGATGAAGCCAAGGGAATCAAGTGTCCCGCCATGACTATATCCGGTTCTTTAACAATAACTTTTTTAGAAAAAACTGCCGTTTGTGTTTTTTAGCGTTAAATTCTACTTCATTACTGTCACCCCAAGAGAGAATTTCTTCCAAGTCTTTGTTGAGATGTGAGACCTCTTGCTGCCTATAGAGATGTGCATTTGCAGCCGATGTCCGAGCACCCAAAGTAAAAGATGAAACAAGTGTGCTGTCATCAGCGAAGCTATATATAGGACTTATAGTTTTTTCCAAAAGATCGTTAATGTATAGTAAAAAGAGAGTGGGTGATAATATAGAACCTCGATGAACTCCGACGTTGATGCTAATTGTGTCTTAAGAAAATCCGTTCATCGCCATTCGCAGAGAACGGTTTTTAAGAAAGCTAGACAGCCATGAACAAAATTAAACCGGTATTCCATATGCTCTCACTTTAGTTAGGAGCCCCTTATGCCAAACTCAGTAAAAGGCCTTGGAAATGTCCAATGCTACCGCCCGTTACTCCCCATGATGTTCTATTGCGTTGTTTCATACGTGAGTAACATAAGCAAGAAGGTCTCCTGTTGATCTAGACTGGCGGTCACTAATAATGTTGAAGCCTTCCAGGTACGTTAATAATTTTCCGTTGATAGCCTTCTCTTGGATAGCTTAATCTCCCAGACTATAACTATTATGGGAGACGGTAAATTGTTATATATTAACAAAATTAAAATTGAAATTATGTGCTACTCCACTAATGCTAAATTAATTTAATCTGTTTTTCAAAAATTTTCGAAATATCATATTTTATTACTAGTTGAATTTATGATATGTACCTGGACAGGCAACAAAACAACGCTCCAAGTAATTATTTTATAATGTGGTTTAATCGACATTTCCAATCGTTTTTGGGCACACATATTATAATTTGATATAATGATATTTAATAGGTAGGTAGTAGGTACCCGAAGGAGTTATCTTATAATATGTTCTAATCTATATTTTTAAATGATTTTGGGGTATGAATACAATAATTTTCGAAGTCATTGCACACGTTCCAGTTACTGTGTAAACTAAAAACTTCGTCTAAACCCCGATAAAACCCAAACCATCCAGTTTGCTCGTAGAAGGCAGCCACCCTTCGACGTGATCAACCTGGATGGACGCGACGTCCCCTGGCGCGACACTGTTAAATACCTCGGTATAACCCTCGACAAAACCCTCCATTGGCGCCCCCATATTCAGAACAACGCCAACAGAGCCAGGCTATTCTATAGCCAATTATACCCACTGCTCAATCGACGTCGCGCCCTCACTCACAAAAACAAACTCCTCCTCATCAACTCAATTATCCGCCCCCCCTCACATACGGTTCAGCAGCTTAGGGATACGCAGCCCCAACCAACCTCAACCATCTCCAATCCCTTAAAAATCGTTACATTCGCACAACCATGGACATCCCATGGTTCATCCGTATCGTAGATCTACACCGAGATATCAAACATATCCCCCTCACCCAAGACCTCCGTGAGAGAGGAACTAAAATCCTTACCGCCACCCTCACTCATCCCAACCCGCTCATCAGACAAGCCTCCGGCTATGATATAGGTGCCCCGCACCGACACAAACGTCCCCGACACCAACTCCTATAGGTGTAGCCACACACACTACCTCTCCCCCAGTGTCCCCCCCCCCAGATATTTTTCCCAAAACCTTCTAAAAACCCACATACCTGACTCCATGTAAACAGCGGAATTTGCTGTTAATGTTGAGACCCTGCGGAATGGACTGCAGGGGGGCGAGGCAGAAAGCCTAAGGAGAGTAAGCGGAGATCAGAGCTCGTGATAGCTCTGGCCCCCGATAACTCCATCAAGGTGGGCTCACCTTACTACTGTAATTGCACACTTTGTTTTTGAATATAATAAATACAATGGAAAGAAAGATTGATTTAGAGTATGTTCAGAGTGAGAAAGCAGACGAAAGCTTTTAATCAACGGTTACCTTTTCGTCAAAGACTAGCAACGAGACGAGGGGATCTATTGGAAATTTGACCAATTTCTAAAGATAAAATGTAGATCTAGAGTAGTTAATACCATTGGTTAGGAAAAAGAGCTCAATGATTATGACCATGGTGGAGATGCAACAGGAATCGAAGTAGCCAAATGTATGGAACATGTAAAACAAGCTGCGAAGACAGCCCAAGGAATACCGCAGTGTCCAAGCTTTTCAGTGCAAGTAGGCAAGCTTCCAGAATCTAGGATAATTAAAAGGACCATTAAAAATGCAAGAAACAATCAAGAATGCGGACCCTCCTTGCCACTTAAATGTAGAAGTATTCTTCTACCGGTTGATTATATCTCACCGGCAGAGGAGAACCTTTTTTGCTCTATGATTCTAAATCAATAGATTCAAGGAGCCTTATTTTTGGTGTACGCTATTCTCTTCAAATTCTTATAAGATCACGACATTGATACATGGATGGCACCTTCAAGATAGTACCCCACCTATTCTGCCAGCTGTATACCATCCACGGCATAGAGCTATAAGAGGAAACCTTATATTATGGCGGTTTGAAAGGGTTTCGGATCGTTATGACCTAAGATTAGCGGTACATACTGTAGTCTAATGATGCATTGGTCAGGTACTGTCTTAACTGAACTAACCAAAGAGGGGCAGTCGGCTTGCTATAGTGGCTCATTTATCTGCTTAGCTTGTCCGCTGTACCGTATGGCTTCGAAGTGAATTATGATATTGATGACTGGTCGGCACTTCTCCCATCGAAGCTAGAGTGTTTGGCTCAAAAAATCATTTTGTTTTTGTTGACAGCGATTTTAGTTTCGCTTGCGCTGGTTCTTTTAATAAAAGTCTTTCTTGCCTTTTTTAGAATATTTATAACAATAACAATGACAATTTTGTTTCCACAACATCAACAACAACATAAATAATTCTCCTACATGCGCGTGCCTGAACTAACTGTACAGTAATACATCTTTTAAAATGTGCAAACTTACCAACCATATTATAGTATGGCCTAAACAATTTTTTGTTTTATTGGAAAATGTATAAAACTACTTTATCAGACGTTGACTCATCCGGCACAGATTTGAATATTTCTCTACACACTCTACATAAGCCTGTTTAATCTAAAATTATGTAAATTTTATTATTTTTTCACTTAGTGATGTATAAATAAGGAACTGCTTGCAAGAGCTTGACTGCTGTGACTTTCAACGTTTAAAAGTTTAGCTAGTATACTTACACTATACCCAAAACCCACAAATTTTGTCAGTGACTTAATACAACCACCAAATACCAAATCTATATAGCGGCAGAATAAAAATATTCTACAAGTAAATGTTTTTTATGCATTGTAGCATTTTTAATTTTTAAATGCTAAATTATTAACAATTATTCATATTCCCAAAGTCCAGCGCATTCACCCTACAATAGTTTATTAGGTAGTACCAGTTATGGGCGTTGCAGATAATAAGTGACGGGTGGACGTTCGCGCAGTACCATGGGAAGGTACGATTTAGCTCCCCGAGGAATTGGTGTGGATTCTTTGTCGAGCATCGGAGAATCACGTTCATTTTTAATGCTCGAAGTTTTTTTGAGAGTTTTTTGGCACCATGTAAAGGTACTTTCGGGAACACTTCCCATAATTTTAAGTGGATTTTTAGTATAAATGTCCAGATATTGTTTTTGCCGTGTTGTGAATCCGAAATGGTGGTAGTGCACCCTCAGTAAAGAGGTAAGATGTCCTAATGTTTGAGTTTTTGGAACTTTTTGGTTATTTTCGTTGTTACTTGCAGGGTTTCACGCTAGGTTTAATAACTAGGCGTTATTGTGCCTGTGGTTTTGGACCCATTTAGAATTGTTCATCTCAGGGACTAGTTCAATCCAGGAACTTAGTAAAGCTCCCTTCAGTTCCATCAATGGACTCCCATAGGTCTGCAATCAGCTGCGTTGCAAGACCCGGTTCCTAGACGGAGTCATGTGGTAAGGCTACCAACACCGTTGCCGTCCAGAAGCTGTTGTTCCAGCCAAATCATCAATGGACCTAAGGCCAGTTCTTTCCGTTATTATTTATTAACGATTTTACAATACACCGTAACCATTTTACTTCACTTACTTAATCATTTTTTATAAGGGTGCATAAGTGGGATGTTGCCCGTGTCGACATCTCGAAGTAATCATTTTTCATTTAATAATCTAGCAATGTAAGCAAGTCTTCTGATCGTTCCTCATTACCTACGTTTTTTTAATTTTTTCGGTAATATGATTGTATATAAATGTACATAAAAGGGATATATCTTTGGCCAAAGAATATACTATGTACTTAGCGTCGAATTTTTTTAGCTTCAGTGCATAACTTTTAAGTTACTTTTACATCAGAATACGTTGCATTTTTAAATCTCAATTAATACAGAAATACTTAATAATCATACTTAAACCGCAATAGTCTCAGGATAATGATAATATTATGTTCGCCTTTTTCTTGTACATAATTAACCCCCTTAACATCACTAATCTAATTACTATTAAAGACTGATTGAAAGCTATCCCAATGTTTAAGATTTATTTTAATTTTCACCACCTCACCAGTTTGAAGCTCTATCTACTCTATTAACAAAAAAAAAAACTGGGTGGCGCCCTACAAAAAAGTGTAAGTATTCCTAACCCAGGACCAACACCGCTCTCCGGTGAAAAGCTGCCGTCAGCGAGTGCTACTTTTTGGAAAAGCTTCAAGTTTCCTCAATTTGTAGACACATAAAATAGCGCCCATTAACGCGGGGCCCGACTGCTTGCACTTTTCCAGAATTTTTCCTAACTTTTCTATTGAGATAGGCTTCAATCTAGTCGTCCTTTAATTATATTTCAAGTTATCTAAAGTAGTATTGAGTGTATATTAGTGCACCCCATAAATTCCTTTTCAAAAACTACCCCGGATTGCGGAACAATTTTATTAGTTTCTCTAATTCTGTCTTTCTGTCGCTTGCCTACCTGCGGACTGACAAACGTTATAAGTTGGTTGATCTATTTTTTAAAAATAAAAAGGTCACCGTAAGTTATTAATCTAAGTAATTGGTTCAAATTATTTTTACCGAAAAGATAATATTATATTAATTTGGTTTAATAAAGAATAAAATTAAATAAAATACGTTTCCGAAATCAATAATTTCAGACGGCACAAGTCCGTGTTGAGACAAAAAAGAGTACCGAGTTTTTTATTTTAATGCAGATAAGGCGATCGAGGTCTTTAAGCGAAGCAGTATTTTGTATTATTTACAAGCTGTGCACCTTGGAACATTATTAAAACCATTTTCAAGCATTTATTTTTTAATAGTGAATTAAAATTTATTACCAGCGGGTTCGTTATTTTTGAAACTTTATCAAATTACTTAAGCCTAGTGTAGTCACATTAATTATTTCTCTTACAGGTGGTCCTAAAAATAGGGTTTCACTTGACTCACTATACCAGGTGGATATTTTGTAATATACCGGTTATTTCGAGATTTAATTTTTCTGCGTTTTTTTATATTTTATTTTTTAAATATTTTCTATATTCCGGTGGTTGTCATACCTTCTGGCTGGTCGTTTCAAGTAATTTCCAAACCGAAGTTTCTTGTATTTTCCTAGTTTAATTTGGATATTTTTTTGAAATATAATGGATCTTTCCTTCAGTTGCAATCATCTCCTCGATTACGAACTCGACTATGAGCTTGCAATACGTGCGGTAGTTTCTAGCCGTAATGTAGGAGAGAAAAGAAAAATTTTGGGAAAACTTTTAAGAAAAGAGGTAGCTAGTGGTCGACCAGGTAGTCAGATAAACTCGGAAGCTTATGCATATGATTTTAGATTAGAAGAACAAGCAATTAATCGTAGTATTCTTTCTATTTCGGATGCAATAACAGATTTTGAGGGAACCATCACTGATTCCGGTTTCTCGCGCATTAAATCCAGAATCAATCACCTTATCGGGCGCGTTAAGCGTATTATAATTCCTGACATTGATCCGGACGATATTGTTAAATTTAAAAACGAGTCGTATGCCTCATGTATTAAGTTGGAAGCAGACTTGGATGATAAAATTATTGTAGATCCGTCATCACCTGGAACTGCCTCTGTGTTCCCTCAGATGACCACCACTCCCATTGTTAACCTAAACCCAGTTATTTCCTGTTCTGCGAATAAACAACCAATATCGACATGGGGAATTAAATTTAATGGCGATCCTAAGAGGATATCTTATTTTCTGGAACGTGTAACGGACCTAGCGCAAGCGCGTGAAGCTACCGACGAGCAGTTATTTAATTCGGCCGTAGAATTTTTTATTGGGGACGCGTTTATTTGGTATCGAAGTATTAAGTCGACAGTCTCAACTTGGAATTCCTTAGTTCAACAATTAAAAAAAGATTTTTTATCGCCATTTGCTGATGACGAGACTTGGGAAGCGATCAGACAAAGAAGACAGAGGAAAAATGAATCGGTAACGATTTATGTTGCTCAATTAGAAAATCTTTTTAGTCGCTTAACTGCTTGTCCTGCGGAGGTCACAAAATTAAAATATATTAGAAAAAATTTGTTACCTGAATATGTTAGTCAACTTGCCTTACAAACAGTTGATTCTGTGGCAACGTTACTCGCTCTGTGTAGAAAGCTTGAGGAAGCTTCCTATATTACCTCACGTAAATCTACGCAACAGATTTCTTATTTGGATAGTACTCATTCTTCAGGATCTAATCAGGGCAGTCATAAAATTTCCAAATTTAATAAGCCTAACCCTAGGACGAACTTATTTCAATCAGAGGTTAGGGACAACAGTCTAGATGTAATGGAGGAGAGCAAAAAAGATTTTGCTAATAAAAACAAAGTGGTTTGTTTTAACTGTCGTCTACCCAATCATACGTATAGTGTTTGTAGGGAGAAAAGAAAAACCTTTTGTTATAAATGTGGAGAACCAAATGTCAGAATTTCGTCGTGCCCAAGGTGTACAAAAAACTAATTTGCTCAATGTCTACTGGTGGTCGAGACATTGCCGCTTCTTATAACAGGGCCACTCATAAGTTTAGGCATAGTTTTTTCAATAAGGCGGATTGGACAGGTTGGCTAAATGTCGTTTCTAAGTTTTATAAAGTCAAGGCCGATAGAATTTCTGAAGCACTCCCCTTATTTTTAAATACAGAATCTGATAACAGGCCCTATCTTTTGGTTAAGTTGTTTGATCAGGATATAGGTGTTTTATTTGATTCAGGGGCTAATTCCTCTATAGCAGGAGCAGAAGGACTAAAGATATTGAAACAATTTAAAATTAAGATAAATCCAATCTCAGACCGAAATATTGTTACAGCTGATGTAGTTTCTCAAAAAATAAGCGGTGTTGCCGACTTGCCAATTTTTATCGATAATTCCTGCAAACTTATTAAAGTTTTAGTTGTTCCTTCAGTGACTCATTCTTTTATATTCGGGGCTGATTTCGCTAGAAGCTTTGGGTTACTGGTTGATTTTAAGAATAATAGTTGGCTAATTCGTTGTAACGATTTTAATATTAATACCACTTCAAAATTACCTAAAGATTCTCGTATTCCTAAACTTTGTACCTTGGACGACTTAACGCAAACTCAAAGATTAGAGGCCCAAAAAGTCTTGGATTCGTATAGAGAAATTGATAGTAAGGATAAGTTGGGGAGGACCAATAAAATTAAACTTACTATCGATACCGGCGATAGTTTGCCGTTTAAGAAAAAACCCTATTTGCTTTCCCCTTATATGCAAGAAATTTTAAATAAAGAGTTAGACTCCATGATAAAATTGGGAGTTGTTGAAGAATCGCAAAGTCCATGGAGCTCTCCTACGTTACTCGTTAAAAAACCAAATGGTGAATATAGATTCTGCTTTGACGGGCGTTTTCTTAACAACTTGACTAAGCATGACAGCTTTCCCTTGCCTCATGTTGACCGTATTTTAAATAATTTACGTAATGCTAAGTTTATCTCTTCCATTGATTTGCGAAAAGCATTCTGGCAAATTCCGTTGGATGATGCTTCCAAGGAGAAAACTGGTTTTTCTGTAATCGGTCGTGGACAGTTCCAGTTTACCGTTGTACCTTTTGGCCTGTGCAATGCGGCGCAGACACAACAAAGACTAGTAGACTCAATTTTTGGCCCTAAGTATGAACCGCACATATTTTCGTACCTTGATGATATTTTGCTTTGTTCTCCTACATGGGAACATCATGTTGACTTATTAAACACTGCCAAGAAATTACTTACAGACGCAGGACTTACCATTAACCTTGAGAAATGTCAATTTTTTAAAACGTCTTTAAGATACTTAGGTTTCATAGTTGGTAACAATTCCTTAGCTACCGATCCTAGTAAGGTCGAGTGTATGGTGAACTACCCTCGCCCTTGTACTTCGACAGAAATTAAGCGATTTATCGGAATGTGTTCTTGGTATCGACGGTTTATAAAAGATTTTTCTTCCCTTGTAAGTCCCTTAAATGCTCTTCTTAAAGGCAAAAAGAAAAAACAAGCGGTTAGTTGGAATGACGAAGCGGAAGAAGCCTTTTTGTATATTAAGCAGAAGCTGGTTAGCGCACCTATTCTGGCCCAACCAGATTTTAATCAAAAGTTTTATGTTCAAGCCGACGCTTCAGATGTGGGGATAGGTGGTATGTTGACTCAGTTTATATCTGGTGAAGAAAAAGTAATTGCTTATGCGAGCCGTACCTTGTCTCGAGCAGAAAGGAATTATTCAGTAACTGAACGGGAATGTTTAGCGGTAATATTCTGCATTGAAAAGTTCAGACCTTGGATAGAGGGTACTCGATTTACCGTGATCACAGACCATTTCAGCTTGCTCTGGCTTTACAACTTACAAATTCCTTCTGGTAAACTCAGTCGTTGGTTGCTTAGATTGAGACAGCATACATTCGATTTACAGCATAGAAAAGGCTCCATGCACCTGGTGCCAGATGCCTTAAGCCGGATACCTTCTTGTTTTTCTAATAATACGAATATTGATAGTCCATCTATCTCACAAAATTTAACTCCACAAGTATCTTTATTATCCATTGACATCACTTCCCTAGATCCCTGGTATGTTTCTCTTCGTGACAAAATTCGTAAGTCACCTGAAAATTACCCTCAATGGTGAGTTGACGATGATATGGTGCAAAAATTCATTTCTTGTCGTTCTCCTTATACTTTTAACAAGCGAGAGTGGAAACTCTTGGTTCCCAAGGGTCAGCGTTTAAACATTATCAAAGATTGCCACGTACCTCCCACTAGTGGACATTTTGGTTTTCGAAAAACCTTGCATCGGGTACAGGAGTTGTATTAGGTATTGGCCTCAAATGAGATCGAATGTTTTAAAATTTATTCGTGGATGTTTAGTGTGCGGCGCACAAAAACATTCTAATTTACCCAAGATTGGTACGATGGGGAAAGAAAAAATAGTCGACTTGCCTGGCCAAATAATTTCTCTTGATTTTATAGGTCCCTTTCCGCGCTCAAAGAGAGGTAGTAAGTGGCTACTTGTAGCTGCTGATTGGTTTTCTAAATACACTTTTATTTTTCCGCTTAAGTCTTCTAAATCCGATTTTATTATAGACATCCTGGAAAATCAAATTTTCCTTATATTTGGCGTACCTCAGATCCTCATCTCTGATAATGCCACAAATTTTACTAGTAATCGGCTCAAAGATCTATGTAAAAAATATAAAGTTAAACAGTGGTTTACTCCCTTTTACTCGCCGCAGTGCAACTTTGTTGAGAGAAGTAATAAAACCATTACTACTGCTATCCGCTGTTATATAGATCAACATGGTGATTGGGATTTACATATAGCTGAAATTAGGCAAGCAATTAATACTTCAATTCACGAGGTAACTGGTTTCCCACCTGCATATCTTATGTTTGGGCGACATGTCCCGTTATCTGGTGAATATTATGATAATTTTCCTCCAGACCAATCTATAGAAATTTTACCTGGCGACCGAAATACATATGCTGAAAATTTGGGTGAGTTTCGCAACTTGTTTGTCGATATACGCCGGAGATTGCACGCAGCGTATGAACGAAATACAAAATCTTACAATCTTCGGAAACGGAATGTAAGTTTTACTGTTGGTGAAAAAGTATGGCGTCCGAACAAGGTGTTGTCCAGCGCCGCGGATAAGTTTGCGGCGAAACTCAGTCCTAAGCATATCTTATCTATTGTCTCCAAAAAACTATCTCCCTTAGTCTATGAATTGAAAAATGTAGACAGCTCTAAGGCCGGCAGGTGGCACGTAAAAGACTTGTTACCTTACCGTGGCTCTCCGGATGATTCAGGAGATGATCAAGATTCTCTTATCTCCTAAAATGTATCTTACTTTATCTTTATCTTATGAAAAAAAAAATATATTTTATATACTGTAATATTATATATTATATAATAGTATTATACCTATTTTTAGTTAATTCATCTTCAGTTTACCCTAAAGAAAAGACACAACGAATGTAAATTTAAAACTTCCTATCTTGATATTTAAATCATAACTTTAACGCAAGTTAGAACTGATGCACCAGGGCATAGCCGCAACTTCAGTTCTTTCAACCTTGCCTGACGTAACGTAGGTTTGCTGTTTAAACCAAGATGTTACATGGCTCAGGACGGTTAAAAATCAGAAAATTCCATAAAGAAAAATTTTAGAGGATTTTTAATGGATTTTATTGTTATAAGTACGGCTTCGTTCGTCCTTAGGTTATTTTAGTGTATATAGTGTGTATAGAGTTAATGCTAGTTAATATGTCAAATTGAACTTATTTCCTCCTTAGTTGTCAACTTTTAAGAGACCTACCTATTTACCACATTAATCCGATTCGTAACTTACTGATTTTGACATACCAATCTTGACCTCCCTTGCGGACGAGTGATACGCGACAGTTATCAAAGTACTAAAAGTTTGGCAATCTGACAACATGGTATCATGGCATCATATGGCCACACCATGGGCCTTAACAGCAGGAAAATATAATAAAAAAAAAATTTAAGGTTTGCAAATCCTTAATTTTTTTTTCTTTTTGGAGGGGGGCAGTGTAGCATTTTTAATTTTTAAATGCTAAATTATTAACAATTATTCATATTCCCAAAGTCCAGCGCATTCACCCTACAATAGTTTATTAGGTAGTACCAGTTATGGGCGTTGCAGATAATAAGTGACGGGTGGACGTTCGCGCAGTACCATGGGAAGGTACGATTTAGCTCCCCGAGGAATTGGTGTGGATTCTTTGTCGAGCATCGGAGAATCACGTTCATTTTTAATGCTCGAAGTTTTTTTGAGAGTTTTTTGGCACCATGTAAAGGTACTTTCGGGAACACTTCCCATAATTTTAAGTGGATTTTTAGTATAAATGTCCAGATATTGTTTTTGCCGTGTTGTGAATCCGAAATGGTGGTAGTGCACCCTCAGTAAAGAGGTAAGATGTCCTAATGTTTGAGTTTTTAGAACTTTTTGGTTATTTTCGTTGTTACTTGCAGGGTTTCACGCTAGGTTTAATAACTAGGCGTTATTGTGCCTGTGGTTTTGGACCCATTTAGAATTGTTCATCTCAGGGACTAGTTCAATCCAGGAACTTAGTAAAGCTCCCTTCAGTTCCATCAATGGACTCCCATAGGTCTGCAATCAGCTGCGTTGCAAGACCCGGTTCCTAGACGGAGTCATGTGGTAAGGCTACCAACACCGTTGCCGTCCAGAAGCTGTTGTTCCAGCCAAATCATCAATGGACCTAAGGCCAGTTCTTTCCGTTATTATTTATTAACGATTTTACAATACACCGTAACCATTTTACTTCACTTACTTAATCATTTTTTATAAGGGTGCATAAGTGGGATGTTGCCCGTGTCGACATCTCGAAGTAATCATTTTTCATTTAATAATCTAGCAATGTAAGCAAGTCTTCTGATCGTTCCTCATTACCTACGTTTTTTTAATTTTTTCGGTAATATGATTGTATATAAATGTACATAAAAGGGATATATCTTTGGCCAAAGAATATACTAGGTACTTAGCGTCGAATTTTTTTAGCTTCAGTGCATAACTTTTAAGTTACTTTTACATCAGAATACGTTGCATTTTTAAATCTCAATTAATACAGAAATACTTAATAATCATACTTAAACCGCAATAGTCTCAGGATAATGATAATATTATGTTCGCCTTTTTCTTGTACATAATTAACCCCCTTAACATCACTAATCTAATTACTATTAAAGACTGATTGAAAGCTATCCCAATGTTTAAGATTTATTTTAATTTTCACCACCTCACCTTATGGAGCTCATTTCCCAGTTTGAAGCTCTATCTACTCTATTAACAAAAAAAAAAACTGGGTGGCGCCCTACAAAAAAGTGTAAGTATTCCTAACCCAGGACCAACACCGCTCTCCGGTGAAAAGCTGCCGTCAGCGAGTGCTACTTTTTGGAAAAGCTTCAAGTTTCCTCAATTTGTAGACACAGCATATAAAAATATTTTCTGCTATAAATACAGTGATTTTAAGAGGGGACGTTGTTATATAAGCCGCAAGCAGCTAAATGCATTTAAAATAGGACCGCGATTCCGATACTGGGATTTTGATCGCGGAGAAAATAAATGTGGCAATACACAGGGGCCGAGTTCATAACTTCAAAGATTTGAAAATAACCGTGCCGGTAGATAGTATTTTATATAAATATATATTTATTAAACTTTATTTGGTTTTACTATCTACTTTTAGTCGAGTAAACTATGAATATTAACGAACCTTCAACTAGTTGTTCGCCTACAAAAAAAAAATCAATAAACATTAAAAGAACAAATATTATTTAAAAACGTATAATACGGAATTTGGGAACGGAATCCTGAACTAGCAACATTGGATCCTGCAGAACTTAAACGAAACTTTCCTCGCGCACTATGTTCGGGGGTTTGAAAGGCCTACATCAAGAAAATGACGAACAAGAAAATAGAAAAAATAATTCTGGATTATGCCACAAAATACCCTATTCGTCGCAAAATTCATGGATTTTTCCCCTAAATGAAATATCACCAATAAAAGGGAAATGATGGCTCAAATTAAGAAGAAATAATTTTGGGTATATTAAACGAAATCGAAAAAGCCAACTAATACGAATTAAAAAAAATGTAATTATTGTATGGCGGCGAAAATATTCGGAAAGGAGTTTAGGGATGAACATGGCTCAATGAAGGGCACAAGTTAAGAAGGTATGGCTAGATCTAAATATTACAAGTTCAAGGCAGGCATTTATGGATGGATTTTCGCAAGGCCTAAGAAATCCTAGTGGAAAAGGTCGTCGTCTTATAGGATCAGGTATTCAGGGTTAATGTAATAAATTTAATCTGTAAAAAATGACATGACGTGCCAACGAAATTTTATCATTTATTATTTTTTTAAATGCACACTCCACTGGAATTCATTCCCCTAACATCATACAATTCGGGTTTCTCTATTTACTAGTGATGAGTCACTGACAAAAATTTTGGGCTTTGAGTATAGTGCTTTACAGGAATAATAATTTGCCCTCACTGTTCGGACAAGATTTAAAAATAATATCTTTAAATAAAATGTTCTTATATCATATTTTAAAAATTTTTAATTAATGTCGTTTCAGTCGGTACGTGGGCTTAATTTAACTAATGTTATAAATCTTTTACCTGGCGAAAATCGTTAAAGGAGAAAGGAATCATAAAATCCCGGAGAAGAAAATATTTAAATTGATATAAAAAGGAATGAAGGGCAATTTATTTTAATAATCGCACGTAACGGATCTGGAAAAGGGTTTTAATTTTTTTGATAAAACGAATCTTTAACATCATAAATTTTTGCGATATATTCTAAAAATTGAACAATTATAAGCAAAAATGGGAAATGTAACAAAGTATCTATGGCTTAAGCTTTATTTTGATGTATTTTAGGACCTGCAGCATTTTAACGTCCTAACACTACTCCCTTGGGCTTCCCACGACATTCAACTCATATCGCATGGGATACACATATCCAAGAGACACTTTGTCGATACTTCACGATAGAAGAGTATTAGTAACATTGTTATTCTCTTATCTGGAACAACAATAGAAATTCCAACCTGATGTAAAGGTTTCCTAAAATTTAATGAAAATAACAAGGATTTCAATTTAATAAAGAGTGGTGAAAAAAGACTAATAACTAACTAACGTTTAGTTTAGATATAGGCGAAATGATAGTGAATTAAAGGGTAATGCAAAATTTGTCGACGGGGTAGGGCACCATATACGCGTCGATACATTTACCAAAACCAGTAAAATATTTAATTTCTTTTTGTAGTTGTATATTGTGGCTTGATGAAAAGCACGTTTTAAAATTATTTCGAAATATACCGGATTTCTCAAAAAAAAAAGTAACGTACCAAAACTTTAAATAGAATACCATGTATATTATTGCATTCTTCGATTAAGTGAATTAATAAAAGGCAATTTACTATTAAGGCAAGTCATTTTTGAGATATTTAACTATTTTTGAAAATATCGACCAACAAAGTTGTTTGCGTTACGCATTTAAAATTTGTGTTTAAAATTGTATCAAAAATTGGGTAAAAGTATTAGGCTTAATGCTAGAGTAAAGGTTAGTTTGAGGAACTAGGTTACCAATAAACCAAATATCTTTCATATTTTAAATGAAACACCCTGTATTTAATATCGTTACTGGATTCGATTATTATTACTTATTCCTATCACATTTGGTTTGTTTAATATTCATTATAATATGTTGAATTTGTTTATTTTTAACTAAATATCTGTTCGAATCTAGTTAGCTTGGCATTGCTAGCCATTCGATTGACATTGTTTAAAGCAAGATGGCGTCTTAGCAAATGTTTCAAATGATGCCCATCATTTTCAATACATAAACGAACCCTTTTTTTTTTTAACTGGCTGACTTTTATCCATATACTTGCGGTATTATGGAAAGGAATGCGGTTCTCATTCGCTCCTTTATATTGTCGAATGTGGTCGGTAGTATATCATATATAATATTTTTGATATATACCTACCCACAAGAAAAAATTGGGGCTTGTTAAGTCCGGAGGCCTCGCTGACTAGTTTTAAATTTAATTTGCCGATGGCAATCTATTTCAAAGAGCTGTATGTGGACTTTCTACCATAGATCCCATCACGAGGAATTCATTGTCTTTAATCCCGGTGACAGGTTTTTCTCTATTTGTTTTTTTTTATAAACCACACTTCCAGTTGTCGAAATGTCATTTTTCAGAAGAACGCTTGTCTTTATGCTTGGATATTTTTTAGTATAAACTCTTGTTGCTAATAAACAGTTTTCTTAACACTCTCCAATTACTAATCTATATAATATATAAAAATTAATTTGTGCTTGTTTGTTTGTTCCTTATGCGTTCCTATACCATTCATCTGATTGCGATAAAACTTTGGTAAGTTGGGGTGGGCACACCCGCGAAGGTTTCTATCTAACCAGACGATATTTTGTTAGTTTAGCAGATTATAATAATATAATGATAGTATATTTTATTTAAGGCGACTTTTTTTTAATTAAGTTAAATTTATACTTATTTTCAATAATAAAAACATTATTACACATACTGACGTAACTCAATAAGTTTTATAAAGCATTTTTATCTCTCGAACTGACATATCTCACTTTTAGTAATTTATTTTAAATTTTGAAAAGGGTCCGCCTATTGTAGTAACGGAATCCATAAATACGTATATTAGTACACAATATAGGCAAAAAAAAAACAACAAATCTCGTTTAAACACCTCTATCTCAAAATCGCAAAAATTGAGATAGGTCACTTTGTAATAAAGCGGACGATATGTGCAATTAAATAAAAAATTTTAAATGCAAATATAAAGTTATATAAAGAAAAAAAATTTACAGTCCTTTACAAAGATGCAACCGGGGAAGACATTGAAAATGCCGAAGCAGAGTGCAACGCTTGTGACTATTGTGAGATTTGAGATCTGCGAAAACTCATAGATTTGAATGTAATATGTATGTAGTTGATATAAGTTTTATTGATTCATAATATAAAAAATAGTAAAATAAAGGTTATAAACTCTAACGCGCCTCTAAGGTATGGTTTCGCGATTGGTAACTCGTTACTGGTTTAATGCGATTTGTATGTACACGGTTTCACTGCCGCAGCTCAGCGACACAGCGTTCGCCGTCAATTGCAGCGGCTGCGTTCGGACTGCTAGAGAGACCTGTCCAGCACCGATCGTTCAGCAGAATGCCACCGTTCTCGGCAATTGCTGACGAGTGTTTGATAGAGGAGGTGTAAAAGTAGTCCCCTTTATACAACTACGAAAACGAAAATTACAAAAATGTTGTAATGAAAGAAAATGCATGAAAAAAAGTGGCAGCAAGTGTAGGGAAGAACGGTAAAGTGTACAAAACCATTTTGTTTATTTTTCAGCATTACATTACAAAGTTTATAATTAGGCTAGACTGGGGCAAGTGCGAAGACCTTTTTAATAGTTCAAGTTTATTTCCTTCCTACTTTAAATATACAATAATTATAAAAATGTCTTTGTAAGAAATTAATAGTTTAATATGTTTACTTTTCATACTGCATAGGGCACACATGAATTATTTTTGAGATCTTGAGATTTGAATGATTTTTTTTTTGATTATTTATTCTGAAAAATAATAAGTAATCCAAAATAACACTTAAAAAAGCCCTAATAACAAGAATACTATTTTTATAAACGTATTTATCCGTTCAAACCCCAATGTTTGGCTTTAATCTCTAAAACAGTAGGAATTATTCCCAAGGAGAAACTAAAACAGAAAAGAAACTTAAAGATTAAAAGTTCGAATAATTTTATGGAACTTGTTAAATATTGTATCCCGCAAATTTCACATTAAAATGAAAACCTCCTCGGCGTGTTACTACCGGTTCAGGTAAACGAGTCACTATATCGTCTAGCTGTACTACATTGACATCATTGGTGAGTGGCCATAAAAAATTGTCTTTTAATTTTCTAGTAAACTTGATTTCAAAGCCGTTGTCAACAGTATTTACCTGGAAAATGAAATGTTTGTTTGCTTTTGGTAATGTGTATTTAACCAGTACCCAGTCTCCAATGGAAATATTTTCTTTGTTTATTTCAGGAATCTGATCTTCGCAATGCGATTCTAAAGTGAAACTTTGATCCGATTCAATAAAAGGTACACTTTCATTATCTGATTCACTGGAGCTGGATTCAAATTGATACGGACTTGGCCGACTTTGTTTACTCGTTCGGTGAATTTTCATAGCTGGTTTAGATATAGTAGATGAATTTGTAGAGAGTTTTTACTGACTACTTGCGATAGTACCTGGTTTGCCACCTTGAATTAAGCGCTTTCGTTTTCTTGGATTAGAAGAAGGACTCTGTCGGAGCGAATCAAGTAGTAGATCATCAAAACTTGTATTTTTTTCTTGCCGATTTTCGGTTGTAGCTGATAATACAGCTTCAGTTATAGGATCCTGATGATTATTGAGTATATTTTGTTCATTTTGATCAGAGCTGACAATTACTTTGAGATTGGTGGCACTATTAGATGCTGATGAAGGAGCTGTAAGTAATTCTGCATTAGATACTAGTTTCCTTTTAAGTGAGGCGCCAGATGTAGAAGGCTTTAGTGTTTTAACATTGACTGTTCGAAAGTAGCGGTTTTTTCTGTTACATTCGGTGCTACAGCATTCTTTTCAATATCAATGCGTCCTGGCCTCGGTTATAAATCTGTTACAGATCCTTGATTTTTCAAGTGTTCCTCCCATCTTTTTAGGGCATCCATGTCATACTTCTCTTTAGGAATAACATGTCTATTAAATGGAACAATACCACCCTTTCTGAATCCTGTTTTTATGATTCCGGAATCTACTTCAGCCCAGGTTTTCACTAGCAATGTGGCGAATTCCCTTTTTGGTAGTCGTTGTCCCTGATGACGTCTTTGCCATGTTATTACTTTTCTCTCCCATATTGCCTTAAAGGATCTAAACACACTCAAATCGAGAGGTTTAAGTAAATGACTTGTATGGGCTGGCAGTTTAAGTATATGAATATTTTCTTCTCTTGCGGCTTGAATTAATAAGCAATCCACATGCGAGACATGCCCATCATATATAACAATAATTGGTGCCTGATCACGAACCAAAGGAATAAAAGTCTTTAGAACGTAATTTCTAAATATTTCGGAGGTCATCCATCCATTGGCGCTGGCTGCATATACGGTGTCTTTGAAGAGGTCTTCATTTCTTTCTGAATTCCAGGAACTCCATACATTATTGCCTTTAAATATTATCAATGGTGGCAAATTTCTACCACTAGCACTTGCTCCTGCCAGGACGGTTATATATTCTCTGCCCGATTCAGCAATAATTCTTGAAGAGGGTTTGCCTTTCGCGCCAACAATTTTAAGACGAGAAGGATCTCTACACAGTGAAGTCTCATCTAAATTGTAAATCCATTCAGGACGATCCTGAAGACCCAACTGCAATATAGCCTTTTCCAATAAAACAAAATGTTGGTCTATTATGAATGGGTCCGTAGATTTCTTTCTGCAGTACTCTAAGCTTTGTGGTTTTTTTCATGCTCAAAAAGTGCCGTTGTTTAAACTTTATTAGCCAGTCTGTGCCTGGCATATTGTTCTTAAAAGGATTGGAAATATTATTTAAAGTTACAAAGTCATCTTGCCAAGAAAGTATTGGAGGTCGGACCTGTGTCTTGCTTTTTTCGCCACGGCGGCCAGTTACTCTACAGTAGATTGTAATGTATGGGATACTGAATTCGGTACTAGCCATCGACATGGTTAATTGACCTTGATTGACGACATTTACTGCAGCATCTAATTGCTCCTCCCCATAGGCAGCCCTATCGGACTTTCTTATGATGCCAACTCTCTGTAAAGAATAAAAGCTTTAAGTGTCAGTGCCAACGAACTTTAGCATTCCCAGGAAAATAAGGCAAGTATAAACTAACCTTTACACTTGCCCCATTACAATTTTCACACATGCCCCACATTATGTTTTTTATAGGGGAAGTGCAAACCTGTTCGTGAGTAAAAACCGCTTTTATATTTGGTCGGTATATAGGATTTTAAAGCTACAACAATTGACTAAACATAAGAAAATGCAATAAAACTAAAAGTATATTATAAGTTTTTACCTTTGACCAATTTTTTATGGAAATATCACACACTATTCAACGGACCGATTCGGAGATTAGGTTACAAATGACTACTCAGAAAGAAAAAAACACCTGGTAACTCGCCGGGAGTGGATAATTCAACAGCGCTAATGTATAGTTAGTTGCCTCGGACCACACAGACAAGTAAACTTTCAATATTGCCTGATTGGCGCTCTGATTTTCCACTTACCCCAGTTTTACACTTGCCCCAGTCTACCCTATACCATATTCAAATCCAACAATATGCATACGAAGGACACATTGATCAGTACTTAATGACAACCGTAACTCTATTTCGATTGGTCAAGCGGCAATAAAACTAAAAGGCCCTGGGCGACAGGGTTGTAATTAGTTTACCGGTGATTTTCGCATTATTGCATTGTATCGTTTGGTGTTATTGTTTGTTGTCAATATTTTGATATAAATATTTGTGTCTTTGACCGTTGTATTTGAATGTATACAGGGTGTTTCAGAAGTACTAACCTGAACTAACCTGAACTAACCTGAACTAACCTGAACATGTGTCCGGAGTTGCCCCGTTTTTGATGTACAGGGTGCGTAAGATTTTTGAAAAAATCGTTTTTTTGCTATTTATTTTTGTAAATATCCTTTTCCCGATTTTATTGCAATTTGGTACCGTCATTCATAATGATAAGAGGCTTAATTAGCGCTAACTAGATTAAATTTATTAAGTCCAGTGGCGTCCCGGGAAACACTTCAACAGATATTATTGACAAAAAATGTACGCCACTGACTTTTTCTAATTTTGATATTTTTTCCGGATATACCAACTAATGATACAATTTTAAAATGTTTTGATACTTTGACGTTTTATCCAAATTGATTTGTTTACTTGGTATGCTGCAGCTCTTATTTAAATATGATATAGTATAAATTCAAGTGTTAATATGACGCTTGTCGAAATGGAGGAAATTGGGCTAACATCTCCTCTTCATCTTCTTCCTTCAACAACAGCATGCAACTAATGTTATCGGCGTTCATTATAAATCATACATAAGCGCTTGCACTACGAAATACGAATATGATCCGAAGCGCGCTACTCCAGCAGCGCCAGACAAACCACCCTGCGACGACGGCAGATTGCTACACTCTACGCTCGATCGCGAACACGCGAACGCCAACTGCACCCGCTGACTGCTTCAGCGAAACCATACGTTTACTCCCGACTTGGTCTGATCCCGATCATTTTAATGTGGTGTGACGTCAGGGACAAATGCAACACAAGAATTTCGAATTCGGTACCCATACTTACGTGCCCGTGCGATAATATAAACATTTTCAATGTTAAAATTAAAATAAACGGCATAGGACGAACTTTAGTTATAGAAGGTTATGTTCATTTAAAACTTAACGTAAACGCTGCGAGACTATTCAGTATTTGTATACAGGAATGGCAGAAGAATGTGCTTTTATACCCAATGAATTGTGTTCAGGAGTGTTTATGGCAAGCAGTTCAGCAAAACCAAAAGTCGGAAAGATTCTAATTAAAATTTTAAATGCGCGAGAAACTGAAGTTACTTATTAAACTGAATTTCAAAAACTCTAAAATTGAGTGATTATGAAATCTGTAAGTTTTCTTCACAGATTGTATCAGTTGAGCGGGTGAAAAAATTACTTAATTTGTTAAAAATAAATTATTTAAACAACAAAGAACATCATTCCGTAGAAAACATTTGTGCTAAATTTGCAGACAATTTTCATATACCGGGAGATACATTATCAATTACAAATTTTAACAAAGAATTTATTCAATTAAAAGAAAACTCAACACCAACTTATGTTAAACCTTATAGACTACCACATTTCCAAAAAAAGGGATATAAATAAACATATTTCAAAACTGTATGAAGAAGGAGGTGGTGCGCAGAGTAAATGGTCATCAATAATTTCGCTTGTTCCAAAAAAAAAATGGATATTAGCGGCAAGAAACGTAGTAGACTTGTTGTGGACTGCAGAATTTTAAATCAGAAACTTTTGGACCGAAAACTGCCTTTGCCAAATATTACGGATATTATAGATTCTCTTGCAGGAGCAATATATTTTTCTGCTTTAGATCTTAGTCAGGGATACTAATGGTAGGGCTAAATATATGAAAATATACTGCGTTTACCACAGATAGATGTCAATGGCAAATGACGAGATTGCCGATGGGCTAGTCGTAGTGCTTTCTCAAGACTAGTGACAGTAGCCATGTCAGGTCTAAATTACAAACAATGTTTTGTTTATTCAGACGACTTGTTTTTGCCAGGAGACTTGCTAAACATAATAAAAATCTTATTTATGTTTTCACTAGACTTCGCAAACCTAAAATTAAAGCCTTTAAGATGTGTATTTTTAAAGAAGAAGATTCTTTATTTAGGCTATACTATCACTGATGAAGGCATTTTAATGTCCCAAAAAAAGGCAGACGAAGAACTAAGGTTTGTTGCTTTTGCAAGCTCTAAACAAGTTATGCAGAAAAAAAAAGAATTGAGTCTTAGTCTTAGTCTTAGTTGCAATGGGTACCTGTAAAAAGAATTGAATGAACCAGTGAATGTAAAAAATCCTTTAATTCCATAAAAAATGCACTTACCAATCATCCTGTATTAGACTATCCAGATTATTCCGATAACAACGAATTTATTTTACAAAGTGATGCTTCTAATATTGGTATTTCAGGAATTTTATCAAATAAAAATTATAAACCAATTGCGTATGCAACTAGAAGCTTAAGTGACGAAGAAGTTAATTACCCAACTATTCAAAAATAATTACTGGTTAAATACTGCGCTGTAAAACATTTCCGTCCCTATTTGTGTTGGCGACACTTTAAAATCATAAACCCTTATTAAACCTATTTAATTTAACTGACCCCTGTTGGCTGCTGCCTTTATTTGCTTTGGCCAAACATAAATTGTTTACTGTATTTCCATAGGTTGCATGGTTCAAGATATGTCAGTTGAAATAAAAGGCTTTTTCTCACACAAAATATATTTATTTACTTCTTTTATTTCAGTTACTCACCGTCACATGTGGTCTACTTAGCAGCAAATGCGGTTTGCTGTTACATTTTGATATGGTAACTGAGTACTTAATTTAATCCGCTACACATTCTACATCACTAACAGCAAACAATAATATCGTGATACAATACTACATTCTTAAACCTTCGAGAATTTATCGCATAAATTCCACGAATTTCCGACTGCTTTTTACAAAAACTTAACTGGACTCGAGTCGTCATATAATAATTACATTATTACATCTTCGGGATATAACTCCGCGAATTGACCGACTTATTTCATGAGTTACACCACCCAAATGTGCCAAGTCGGAACTACCATTATTGCAAGTACAGCATCTAACCCGTCTCACTTAATGTTTGTGATGGTTTCTCACAGGCAGTCAGAGTTAGAGCATCTTAGTAGACATACCTGTTAGTTACCAATATTAAGTTATAACTTTAATGGAATAAAAATTATTTTTAAAAAAAGGACTTCTTGGTTTCGAATCTATAAATGCGTGGATGCCGTAAAATCAACAGAGCTCGCGTAAATACCGCGAGTGAGACCGTCTGCTTCTCATGAAGGCTCATACGAATCTGAATTGCCAAAACATGTTAAGTCTTATTTGTGATATATCATCCTTTTATCTCATACATACAGTAGCATCCTGTCATGCCATTTCAATTAACACGTAAGTATATCTAGTTGCCTAACAATAAACCCTTCTTTCAGTCACGCACGCTCTAACACTTCGTTTCATGGATGGCCGCTCGTTTGTTGATGCATATAAGATGCCGTCTTTCCCGAAGCTAGACGCCCTCTTGGTTTTTCACTTTTTGCTTGCTTTATTTCGGCGAATATTCTTGGAAATTATTCTTGGCGGTTGAAACTACGTTTAAGACTTTAACTGAAGTTAACTGACTTTTTTACTTGTTTCCATATGAGTTTGTCTTTTTAATGCACCGAAGATAAATTAAAAGGTTGTAGACGGCGACCTTGCCGTACTTTCTTTACTTTGAATTGATAATTGTTTTTGTTACTAAATTATGCAACTAGATAACTGGACCTTCCCCCAACAACCCCTTTAACAAAATTTCGGCGTGGTCTGAGTATGCGCTTCAAATATCCATCGTAAATTTTCTTGACTCCAGAAACGATAATTATATCTGTTAACCACCCCGTTTAAATAGAAAGTAGCTTCATCCGAAAATAATATGTTCTGTGGAAACCTATTATTCATGTCACACCGTCTCATCATTTCTTCGCAAAATTGCAAACGCCTATCATAGTTGTCATCTGAAAGCTCTTGGACAAGACATACTTTATGAGGGTGGTATTTTTCTGCTTTCAAAAATCTGCCAATAGTACCTTTAGATGTATCATGATTTTGAGCCAATGAAACTGTTGAAACATGCGGATTATCCTACAGAGATAATGCAATATCCAATTTTTCATTGTCGCCTAAAACACGTGACCGTCCATTCCTAGGCAAGTACTTAACTATGCCATGTTCATCAAATTTGTGGAATATTTTAGTCACAGTGCCCTGTAAAATTTGATTTTCCGGATATTTAGCATTAAAGAAAGTGCACACGTCACTTTTACTTCTTATTTTATCTCCACATCCTAACAATATCAAGACTTCGATAGGCTGCCTTTCCGACAAAACCATTTTTGTTTAAAAAATTGTAAAATAATAATTCGGAAATACCTAAATTAATTTAACAAGATCACAATGTCACAAAATTTCAGAACGTGAAACAATGACGATTTCTCACTTTTAAAGGTAAAAAAAACATCAATGATTTATCATTTCCGCTTATTTAAATACGGATTTTTTTAAAACTTTTAACAGTCGCCATTTTGAAATAGCTTGACAGAATCGCGCCAAAATTTATGAGCATACTGTACGAGGTATTAGCTTTCAAATGATGTATCACAAGCTGTATGTTTCCATTTAAAAAAAAGATCGATGTCGTCATATCTTTGACAAATGTCTATAAAAAAATAAACGAATAAAGTCAAGATGTGAGCTAAATTGACGTGTCCGAGCATTTTCCCCAAAAGTTACAGGTTAAGGCTATATAAATTTTATTCCGGACCTCTGGGCCGCCCTGTATATTAAAGAACCCATGGTGATTACTTGAACAGCTTCTTTTTAATTTCGGAAGGTATATCTAGATATAGTCGCGCCATTACCAAAAAATAATATTAACGACTTTTCTTATATTCTTATATTCGTGCCGAGTTCCAAGTTTTTAAGAAAGAGAGTTCAAATTTTAAAAAGCTGTATTCATTCTCTCTTAATACTTCCTTGCCTTGGAAAGAAAAATCCCATAATGATAATGCTTCGTTAAGATCTAATAATATATGAATTGTTGAAAAATAAATGCTACAAATTTCAATACGTCTAGAATACCTTGAAAGGCAGTAATAAAAATTAGGTAATTATTTCCAGAATAAGTAAATAATATGTATTTAAATATCTAAAATATTTGCATTTAAAAAACGGCAACCCATTTAAGTCTAATTCCTCAACTCTCATCGCTGTCATATTTTTCCTTTTTTAAGGTTTTGGTATCTTCAAGTATTTCATAAGAATCTGTTGAGTGTATAGTGTAAACAATGGAAGATGTAGTTTTCAAGCAACGTCTCGTGGCAAGTAAATGCATCACCATATAGTATATTGCTCATGCGCCTATATTTGTGATTTTATCCTAGTCTTAATAAAGTGCTCAAACATTTTTAATCCTTAGGGATTTTTTTTTAAAGCATACAAAATCTCCTTACTGTCTTTTTTACTACATAGCTAAACTTTTTTTTTTTAAACTAACATAGGAAGGTAATCTACTGGGTTTTGCCTTAGTAGTTATAAAGTTTTTTTTTTAGTAAAACCAACATAGTAAAACAACTTACTATATTTTACCTCAGTAGTTGATTAATTTTGAATTAAATTTTTTCAGCAAGTCATTTATTTTCACAATTATTAAACATATTGCCAAAATAATGCTAAATTAAAAAAAAAGGAACCAGGCAACAGTTTACTATTAACAAGATATGATATTAGGCATGATTTTTTACTTATGGTGCTCAGACAAATTAAATTTCTTTTTTATAATCGATTTGTCACGTATCCGTGGTTAGGGGGTAGCAGGTACAGATGAAAGACTGGAGTTTTAGATAAGCATACTACTCCAATTTTTGAATATGTATTTTGCAATTATTCTACTGATTTTCTCTGGGTCCATCCGGAATGCTGTAGCTGGTAAACATTGCGTCTGTTTGGTTTGTTTTGTAAGTTGTTTTAGCTCAAGTAGGGATTCAAAGAAGTAAACCTAGTTTTATTGGAAATGTGCCCTCCGTTTGTAGTTAAATGGTAGATAATTTTGTTTCTTTCTTTTGTAAATTTTGCCCGTCCTCGTCTATGGTTTTTTGCCCTGTCCATTTTGTGAAGTTGTCTTTCTGTCCTGTATTTTGCTTTGTATCCATTCTCCTGTCTTCTGATATGCATTTCTCTGTAAACCATTAGCGTTGCGTTGTGGCAGAGTGGTGGTTTTTGCAGATTGATAAAATATCTGAGCTGTAGTATTAATATGTTTTCTCGTAGATCTATGTGTGCCTTGTGTGGTCGTAGAAAGTCCATACCAACTATGATTTCGCTTGATCGGTGACTATGATTTGACAAACAACATGAAAAGCCTTGAACATCAAAGGCAGGTTGGCGACTTCAGTCTATTTTACAAATATTTTCATGGCAAGTGCTCAATTGAGGTTGCCTGCTTGATTCCACATAGAGCGGTGCATGGTAGAAATACAAGACGAGCCACTGCATCCTGCAGCCCACCCGTACAAGGTTCAGCTTAGTGTTCCTCGAACGACTCGGTTAAAAAATATTTTGACCTGAAGAACGTCATCACTCTGGAACATCCTCCCTGAGGCCATGTTCCCCAACAAGTATAATCTCCAAGGATTCAAGATCACCGTGAATAATTTTCTGCGCACATGCACCGCTCGCAGAGCACCATAAAGGATTAATCCTGCAGCGCTGTGCCTTATCATAAAAAAGAATGAATGGGACCGGCGATTTCCGTATGACTCGTGCCACGCAGGTTGTATGGAAGGGTCTAGCCTCCTGACGTAATGCGGACTGACGTATTATTTTCTATCGTGTTAGATGACCGAAGAAGGCTTTCTTCTGCTACGCTGTCGTTGTTGTGCTATTGAAGTTGACCTTGATACGTAGGGCTGAAGTATCGTGTATCAGGTCGTGTCCCCATTGCATAAAGATGACCGGGGCCTTAGTGGTTTGGCCGTCTGCCCCACTTGGGAGCTGTTGCTTCGACATACAAATGCTAGGTGACCTGGTTTGCGGCAGTTATAGCATATGGGCTTGCTGTCTATTGTTCTGGAATGTGAGTATTCCCTGGCCTAGTAGTTCCTCAGTCTGTGGGCATTGTTTGGGGGAACCCTGCTTTATGCTCGCTGAAGGTTGTAGTCTTGTCTTGTTGGAGCCACCCTCTGTCGGTTATCTTCTCGCCTGGGTGTGTTATCTATGGCGACTGCAATTTGTTTTAATTCCTCTACGCAGGATGGTACTTTGTTGGGTGCGCTTGTCCGCCAGTAGTAATGATAGTATATCTCCCTTTATAGACCATTCTCGAATATCGTCCTAAATTCGTCGAGGTCCATATTATCTTTGTATTCGTTCCAGTTCCAAGAAATAATTCTTTACTAATTCACCCCCTTGCTGTCGTCTCTGTTCCATTCGTTTTTTTTAGTGAAGCTTGGAGGTTGCTGTCGTCGAATTCTTTTTTAAAGTCTATACAGATGTCCCATATTTTTTCGCCGTTATTATTTTTATACTGCTGGAACCATAGGCTGGTCACCATATCTAAAAACCTTTCGAAGTAGGCGATCTTTATCTGCTCATTCCATCCATTTGCTGAAGCTAATCTGTTGTGGGCGTTGAAAAATTGCGATTCTGAGCCTCTCGTTGGCTGAAATGTGGGTGGGCACAGAAGTGGTAGTACTGCCTCTTGTCTGGCTACTGCTTCTGCCTCTGTGAAGATGGTATTTAGTGCTGGTATTTTACTGGTTTGTGTGATGATGTTGAAAACTGTAAGATGTCATTTGAATCGGCTGATTTCTTTTCAGTCTTCTGACTTACTTTCCTTTGTTTCAGGTTGACTTGATGTTTTGCGCACAATGACATGAATTGGTGTCGGTGGTGAGCCTTAGAGTTTACTGCTGCGATGGAATAGCGGAGGATTCTGTATGGTGCCGATGTCTGTGCTGCAAGCGGTTGATCCCGAAGTCGCTGGTTGATTTTGTCCTGCTGCGTAATTGGTATTCTGACATATGTAAATAAAATGACAAAATTAACAACTTGGAAAATGTATTGTAGGTGTGGCGTGAAATAAGGGGATTAGACGGCCCGGGAAGAGAGAGGCACCTCCACCAAGTCACGTATCCGTAGTTAGGGGATAGCAGGTACAGATGAAAGAGTGAAGCTTTTCAACAGGACCTTATTTATTTAACTCTTAGAATTACACATTACAATAGGAGGTAGACCAGCATACTATGGGGCATCGCGTCGGGGCTCTGACCAGCATGGTGCCTGAAGGGCGGTCGGACAGGGGGAATTCTAAGGAGGTAAAGTGGCATGCGGCACCCTTTCAATAAGGGCCAAATGCAGGTGCCTGCATTGAGGGAGGTTTTGGAGACAGGCGGCACGCAGCACCCTTGTAATAAGAGCCAAATGCGAGTACCTGGATTGAGCGAAGTTTGGCGAATAATGCTTGCGAAACCGTATCAGACATAGTTTTCAATTCGTCTGACGAAACTGGTATGCGGGATAGAGCATCCGCAGTCACGTTATTCTTACCTTCTATAATATATCTTATGTCGAATATTCTTCTATAAGTAATCTGAATTTTGTTACTAAAGTTGAGGGATTTGCCGTACCAAACAAATAAATAAGAGGACGTTGGTCAGTAAATAATAAGTTTCCTTCCGTATAAATAACAAGAAAAGTGTTTTATGTCAAAAACTATAGCTAACAACACTTTCTCAATGGTCGCGTACTGTTTTTTGCCTTATTTAATGCTTTACTTGCATAAACTGTCATCGCTATTTGAAAGTACAGCACCCACTCTACGACCTGAAGCGTCTGTTTTTAAAATAAAAGTGTTATGCAGAGAGGTGTAAGGATACTGTAGGATAGGACGGTTAACTAGCGCGGACTTTAAGGTTTCAAAGACTTGCTGACAATCTGATGTACGACAAAATTTTTAATTTTTTCGTGATAAGTAGTTTAACGGTGCGGCGATTTTTGCAAAATTCTTTATATATTTTCTGTAATCATTAGCAAATGCCACAAACATTTTTTACCTGATCTGCAGGTGTAGAATATTCTTGAACGGTTTTAATTTTTCATGGATCAAATAAAACCCCCTCGACGGAAACTGCATGTCCCAAATATAAAATTTTCCTTTTTAAAAATTCACACACAAAACTATTATTAAATTTTTAATACGATTAATTAAATTATTACCAAAAACAATAGGATACAACAGTCATAGTTAAGACCTGACGTTGCAATCATCATAGCTCTAGAAAATACATTAGGGCTTATTTTTAGACCCATAGGTAGTCGAGTTATTTGAAATTGGCCCCAGCTAATCGGTCCTCTGGCATTATCTAGTTCTACTTGATTATAACTTTGTGATTAGTCTAAATGTCAAAGTACGTTGCCCCAGATTAAGAGTGTAAAATTTCTGGTATGCACGGCAAAGGAAATTTGTCGTCCTTTACCCTAGCATTGATAAAGTTGTAGTCCGTTACAACCCTATTATGCTTATTCTCATTGTTATCAGCCCTTTTTGGAACTATTAAAAGTGGAGAAGGACTTAATCTCTTCGATTATCCGTCTTTTATAATTTGATCTACTTTTTTATTTTTTGAATGTGGAAGCCTATGTTATTTGATGTAGACTGGAGACGCGTCTGGTTTTAAAAAACATCGGAATATTTTGCACGAACTTTCTGCATAGAATATTTTTCTTCAGTGGATAAATGGTAAAAATTTAGTAAATTAAATTATCTATCTATTTTGTTAACTGAACAATTTTATTAGTAGAACCAAAATCACAAAATTCATAGTTGTCAAATAAATCGATTTTTGGTTCAACATTTCTTATAGTAACATCGTTATTCCGTACATTGAAAAATTTCTGATTTAGGTCCTACTACCGCTGCTGCAGTAAAAACACCTTCACATATTTCATTTGCAAAAACAATACAATCATTATTAGTTTCTACTTTAAAATATGGAATTATTTCGTTGCGTTTAGGAATTAACGTAAACAACTCACAATTTGCCTGCATAGGCACTTTACATTTTTTATTGTCATAATAAAATGTAAAATAATTTTTTTAAACCTATTGTCGCAAGATGTTTTTGAAAGAAGTCACACCCAATTACTGCGTGGTAATTATCGTCGAAACTAATCATCAACAAAAACGTATGGTACATTTTTACCTTATTTATTTGTAAACATACCATCGCTGAGCCTTGAGAAACTAACCAGAAAAACCATTGATTTTAGTCATGTCTGAATAATCATTTTTTTAAAAAATTATTTACATTAGTTTCAAAAATTACGCTTACTGATGTCCCTGTATCTAATAGAAGATTAATATTAGTTATATATATTTAACTGTTATAAAATTTAACCCATTTAATTAAAATAAATTTAAAGCAGTTTCTTCAGTCTCGAAAAAACTTTTTATTTTGTTCTGATTCTATCTATCTATTCTATTTGTTCTATCTGAATTAAAATTCCTAGATTCTGAATTTTCCATGAAATAACCCAGATGACTGCTGCGATTGCCTCGTCGGTTATTATTTGCGTTATGATTTCCTTGACTTGTTCGATTAAAAGAAGTATTATTAAAATGTCCTCGATTCTCGATTATAATTATTGCCCTTATGTGTGCTTGCGTATGTGCCTCTTGATGAAGCATTACCTCTAAAATTGTCCCTACTGTATGAGTCTCGGTGAGATGTGTTCTTGTTTGGTCGCATCCGGAAAAGTTGTTTAGAGTTTCCCAACGCCAATTCTTCGTCTTTTGCTTCCCTAATCGCGTCATTTAAATTTATATAATTCGGAAGGTTTTGGAGACAGGTAGCACCCTTGTAATATGAGCCAAATGCGTGTACCTATAGAAGTTGAGGAAATGACGAGGCTATGAACACCTGTACCTGGTTGGTTGCGACCCGCATATTTATAGTAGAAACGCGCTGAGGCTTGCTTGCACTTGGGCTAGATCTGACGGACAGTGGGACGAATTCTCAGCGTATGGTAATAAATTTAGGACTACATTGTTTTAGTTGACAATATGTTGACTTTAGGCTCGTAATTCAAACATATAAACCCAGAATTAAAATTTCATTGGTTTAGTGCAACTTTAAGAACAGGCCTAATATTTTATGTTTCTGTATTAAGAGGTTGTAGATAATTTAAACAAACTGTTATACGTAAAACTATACATTAGTAATAATAAAACATACTAAAGTAAAACACTTGAGGGAATGAAAAGTAATTTAGTCACAAAAAGCTTATAGCAATTAATAAATATAGGTTATATTTAACCCCAACGTTGGCTTGTTAACCATTACAAAAGAAAAATACAAATTTTGAGTAATCAGGGTGAGGACGGAAGCTACCTCAAAGTCTAGATGAAATACAATAATAATTGTTTAGAAAAGTTGTTTAGATCATTAAGAGATATTTCCTAAAAAAGATGTGAACAACAACGGTTTAAGGGGTTTACCTTCATTAGTTTTCGGAATATTTCTTAGTACGTTTTAGAAAATGTGTGAAATGTGAAAGAGTTCGTCATTTTAAAAACAGATATGTACCATACTTTTAACATTTTAAAAATTTAATACTTTTATCTACCTTCTCGCATACAAAAAAAATATTTTTTTATGAAACAAACATATAATCAACTAAAATGACTTGATTGCCCTAGATCAACAATAAAAACAACTACTGTTAAAAGTTTATCATAATTATGTTATTGAGCGAATAAAAAATCTTGAATAGCATTAAACAATAATACATATCAGCAAACTCATAGAAGATATTCAAGTTGTGAGCCCTGAGCTTCAATGCATTTGCAATAAGCCGTCGTAATTTTAGTATCGAACGTAAGTAACTCGTTACTCTTGCCTTTTCATTACATCGTTACTAGTGCATTCGTTACTTCTATCGAACTCATCAAAAAAATACTCACCGTTGCCCAATTTGCATGGATTTTACATCGTCAAGCGACGAACGAGCGAAGCCGACGGCAGGCTGTATTTCCCCTGATTTCGATTGAGTATTACGTAAATTATGTTTTGGAATTAAATGTTGTAATTTATTAAATTTACATATGTATTATAGTTTAGGTAAGTTTGGTTGGTGTTGAGTGGACGCAATTCTTGTTCGTATATATTTTGAGACTAATTCATTTTTTAATTTAAGTATTAAGTAGTTAATTTAAGTATAACGATTATATTATTTGAGTATTTTGATTAGTGCCTGCTTAAAAGTTATATAGTGTATAGCACAAATAATTCTGTATGATTGGTTGTTAAGCTTTATTTCTTATATTTCTTCCAACAATCGTTTGTTCATGTTTTAAACTTTTATTAGTAAATGTATTTTGTTCATACTTTGTACTGATTTATTTACTATTGATCGACAAAATAAATTGCTTTCTCGATATAATATATGTTTGATGTAATATTTTCGTTTCTTATATTAATATTGCCCTCTCATCTTTTAATCGCATCATATCAATACCAGTCGAACCATCAGTCTAACTTCCGAGTCTCAGTGTCTGGGTCCAAGTACAATAATTTGATAAACTAATAGACCACTAACACTAAAAGTACCGATTTTCATAATAACGAGTCCTAATGGACAAAGTAATCGCTAAAAGTCCCTAAACGTAACGAAAGTTGACATCACTACGCAGAATATTTAGAGGCTCATCATCTCCGAGATGTTCAACAATATTATTTAGTAATCATTCTCTACACCGTTGGGATAATAAGCTACCCTGGTATATTATAGAGCCAAGATTTTCTTTCCTCCACATCCGAACCCACGCATTATAAGAAGTTCTCGCCTGTGGTCTGACGTCTTCATGTATTCGGAGATTTACTATTGGCCAATAATGTTTATTCTGCCGATTAAATAAGCCGTTTGTTGAAAAATTATACTCGTCGCGTCGGTCCAGATTTGGACTTTGGACAAAAAATTGATGTCTTCCAAAGGTCATCCGCACACGGATCGATTGATTTGCAACCCGAGTTTCAAACTGGTTCTCCAATAGTTACACGTACAACCAGTGTGCAATCAGCATGAAATATCTTGCCACACACAAGCGCAACTGATTTTGGATCAGCCGGTATTCTATTTCCGTACTTTGTAGTCACAAAGCTAGTTTTGGCAATATGTCAAGTAGTAGTTCATTGTGACAACATGCATAAATGCGTAAAACTATGCAACTGAACCGCTTCGCGGACGGTAAGAACGATCACACGCGACCAATTGGGAACCAATATAAAACCGATCTCGTTTCGTTCAACCCGTGTGTGGATATCCACTTCCGTACATGGGCAACATGTAAAGTTACAAAAGTAAAAAATACCTATAACCTCAACAAGTAATAAACATGTCAACATATATATGCGATTTGATCATATAATAGAAATAAAGGTCTGTCTTTACCACCAAATAACTTTATTTGCCCCTCTAGGGTAGAAAACAAGGGTTATAGAAAATACATAAAATAACGATGAATTAAATTAAATTTCTTAACGTATGAGTTGTACTAGTTTCGACTTTAGAAAAAGTCATCCTCAGCAACTAACCATTTAAGAAATTTTTTTACTATGAAAAGTAGTTAAAACAGTTGGGTGATTCAATAATATAATATAACAAAATGCAGATTATGCAACCATTTGAATCGACAGGAGCTTAGTATAAGAACGGTGTATCTTCATGTAATGGTAGGAGTTAATTTATATGTAAGTAGAATAAAGGACCTTAATCATAGTAGAGTGATTTAAGTAATGTTGAAGTTAAAACATGTTGTAAAAGAAGAATTTGAACATATCAATTCATTATTTTTTCTAATGAAACCGATTTAGTGAGGGGACATGTTTAATGTTATGGTGGATTAGATTATTTGTGAATGAAATTAAATGAAATTGCTATTCTTTAAAAAATTGTCAAAACGAAACTATGTCATTTCTTGTAAAAGTGGGAATACATCAAGGGATAATTATTTACTTGTTATATTAATTAAAATAAAAATTGAAATTTAAGACATTAGATTATTGAATAGGAAAATCCGTGGTTTTTTATTTTCTTCCTGTTGCCAAGTGAAGAAATCATTTGATGAATTAATTTTAACTTCAACATTAAATCAGTAAAGCGTGCTATTCAAGGCAAATGGCGTCGCTAAATGGTGAGTACCCAGTACTGGGTATGTTGAAGTTAAAATCAATTCATTAAATTATTTCCTCACTAGGCAACAGGAAGAAAATTAAAAACCACCGATTTTCCTATTCAATAATCTAATGTCTTAAATTACAATTTTTATTTTAATTAATATAAGTGAATAATGGCCCCTTGATGTATTCCCACTTTTACAGGAAATGACATAGTTTCGTTTTGACAATTTTTTAAAGAATAGCAATTTCATTTAATTTAATTCAAAAAATAATCTAATCCACCATAACATTAAACATGTCCCTCACTAAGTCGGTTTCATTAGAAAAAAGTAATGAATTAATATGTTCAAATTCTTCTTTTACAACATGTTTTAACTTCAACATTACTTAAATCACTCTACTATGATTAAGGTCCTTTATTCTACTTACGTATAAATCAACTCCTACCATTACATGGAGATACACCGTTCTTACCTATACTAAGCTCCTTTCGATTCCAATGGTTGCATAATCTGCATTTTGTTATATTATATTATTGAATCACCCCCTGCTCCCCCAACTGTTTTAACTACTTTTCATAGTAAAAAATTTCTTAAATGGTTAGTTGCTGAGGATGACTTTTTCTAAAGTCGAAACTAGTACAACACATACGTTAAGAAATTTAATTTAATTCATCGTTATTTTATGTATTTTCTATAACCCTTGTTTTCTACACTAGAGGGGCAAATAAAGTTATTTGGTGGTAAAGACAGACCTTTATTTCTGTTTACAATCTCGCCACAGAATATGGACTACTTCTTAAATCTTGATCATATAATGTTTTGTTTCATTTCATCACTTTAATTTATCATTTCAATTCCTTCTGATTTTTCCGAAATATAGAAACTGAAGGCAAATATAGTTAAGATAACATAACAAATGTGGAACATATCTGTTTTTGTGTGACGAGCTCTTTCGAAATTCGAAGTAAAACATCCGGGTCCGTATTTAAAAAAATTAAGTTGATGATGGGACCAAAACATTGAAACGTCGGATTCAAAAACTTATAAAGCCATCTTGAAGAGAAGAAAAAGTGTCAATGAAAGAGCGCAATTTATTTCAAAATCTTTCTTAAATAAAGTTAAGACAAAATAAAAACCAATTTTCAAAATTTTGCTTTTTTTGCAGAACTACTAGGAACAGACATCTTATTAAAGACCAAATTTTGCAACAATTTAAACTAGTTCGTATCTCCTATAGTTTCCGACATCCCAATGGTCACCCTCGAATTTGGAACACCCTGTATATGTATTTTCTTGAATACACTTGGAGTTGGTTGCTCACAATGTGAGCTTCAACATGGGACCTCCAAATTACAAAATTGTGCGTAGGCTTTTGAAAAATCTGGACTGTTTGACCTTGACCTTGGGACCTAGGTCATCGACTTTACCCACGTGCACAATACTTTATTTGATCTTGAGTACTCTTGACCTTGAAATAAGTATTTTGACCTTAACATACAAGTGATTTTGACTTTCAGCTATTAAATATAAATTTTATCCCTCACACCCCGTCTACGTCATCGTTTGGACTTTGAAACCATTTTTTTTTTTATATAAGTGTGACCTTCCAACGACAGGAAACACTAAAATATTGTGATTTGTGTAGTTCTAACAGTGTCACACTTAAAGGTGATGAGTATACGTTTTGGGCGAGCTATTCTTATTACGTTGTATAATAATGCTCAAAATGTAACATTTCAATAATTTTTACCAAAACGTATCCCTGAAACTGTTTTAAATAAAATTGTAAATACAATAAATAAATCATATGTTAAATATATTCTAACCTATTTGGGGAAAAGTTCTCAGGTATTCTGTGGTGATAGTAAAACATTATTAAATTTTCTTGATTTTTAAAAGTTTTCGAATAATTTTTTAATCATTCCATAATATTTGAAAAATGTTAAAGATTGCTTAGTATGATAAGAAAACACATTTTCTTGGGTTTTTATATAGGATGTCTGGCAGTTTTAATGAACAAGTCGATTGTTATATAATTTGGTCGGGAAATAAAACATGGCGTAAGATATACTACAGTTTTCATCGTATTACGGTTCAGATGCTGATTTAGTTCAGAACCAGAACATTATATCGAATTATATGAAAGACTGAATCAACTTTCATGCAAGAACGCATTTATGTGAAAAGTACTTGTATGGCTCCATGAACCTGGATACATTTTTTGCTGAAATGATTGATGAAGATCTCAGAGAATTCCTTATCGGCATGCCGAATCTACCGAACGAACTGGCTTCCACATATGTCTTAATATAGGATTTAGCTACCGTAGATAGATGATGATGATGACCTTAAAATAGAGGATAAAAAGGAGGAAATAGTTCCTGAAACCAGCTCAGGTGAAGAATAAATTATAAAACATTAGAACTGGGCAAAAACTTTGTATTTTTAGCCAAATGTATTAGAAAATATATATTCGAAATAAATGTATGAAAAATGTTTAATTGTTTTGAACCTAGTAATTTTTGTTAATATCCAAAACTCAGGAACCAAGTCCGAAATTAAGTAACTGGTCCGTTCCGGTTTCGGTTTAAGATGAAATATAGAATTTAGGTTCGGTTACAGTTTCGGTTCCGAAACAATTATTTCGATTCGGTTCGTAGCCATTTTTAGTGCTTTAAGTCCGATTTCATTCAAAATAAGAAATTTCTATCCCGATTCAGTTCCGGCCTGCAACCGACCGTTTTGGATCAATTCAAAGTAAATTTAAGAAGAGTTCAGGTTTTTTTTCCCATAAAACAGCATACAATCATAAGAATAATTGCTACTAAATAACATTTTACTGGGTGGCCCACTCTCAACGCAGGGTTTCATAGCATCTAAACTACTCAACTTTTTAATATTTTTCAAAAACAGGGTCATAGGGAGACATTAGGCCTACAGTTTAAAATTATGTTGAAATATACCGTCCCAAAAAAAGATACATAACAAAGTTATATTTTTTTAAATGGAACATCCTATATCTTACAATATTTTCGGATTGTACATAAAATAACAATTTATTTTTTAGTAAGTGTATTATAAGTCTAAACTTAATGGTTTCTGTGATATCGAGTTTTGAAAAATTACATTTTTAAACTTTGACAGCTTCTAGCTTTCTAACGGTTCGTCTTAGAGCAAAGGTGCTTGTATGTCCCTATCTTACTTTTTTATTATCTCCCCAAAAATGTAAACTTTTGTTAAACCGGATATGACTCGAAAGCCGGAAATATGGTACTACCGGTTTAACCGGAAATTTGTATTTTTAGGAAGATAACAAAGATGTAAGATAGGGATATGTGAGCCGTTTTGCTTTAAAACATACCGTTAAAAAGAAGCTGTCAAAGTTTAAAAATGCTATTTTTCAAAATTCGATATCCAGAAACTATTAAGTTTACAGTTTAATGCACTTAGTAAAAAATAATTGCTATTTTATGTAGAATTCAAATAATGTGAGATATAGGGTGTTCCGTTAAAAAAAAAAGTATGTTTGATATGCCCTGACTATTTGGGAGACTCTGTATGATTTAAAATAATTTTAAATTGTAGGCCTAATGATTCCCTATGACTCTGTTATTAAAAAATATTAAAAAGTTGAGTAGTTTAGATGCTATGGAAGCCTGCGTTGAGAGCGGACCACCCTATATAAGTATTTACTCTGTTTTTTATAATTCGTTATTAGTTATTAAATGAATATTTTCGGTTCAGGTTTGCTTTTTCGAACCATATTAGTTATCAAAGGATAATATTTAGCTTAAAAAGGCGGTAGAAAAAGTCGTAGTAAATGCAACTTTATGTATAAAAATATTTTTTTTAATGTAAATCGCTCAAATGATTATATAAGTTAGGTGTAGGGTATAGGAGAAGGCACTCCTAATAAGTTTAAAGCAAAAATGTATGAAACATAAAACGGCTGGCTTAATGTAGACTATAAATTTCCATTTTTAAATTTCATGTAGTTAAAAATTTAAATTTCTTGACACCACCCCTTTCGTATTTTTCCTTAATTTTTAATCTAAAATAAGTTTAGAGCAAAAAAGTATTTCGAGTTATCTACCTGGTGAATTGCTCGATTGCCACGTGTGACATCTCGCATAAGTATCGTTACTTTATGTGTTCAAATGCACTGTAAGGTCCCTTTTCTTTTCGTCAGACTCTATGGCCTTCCCGATGAGCCGTAATACGGCGAAACGCGTCCAAGGATTGGGGCTGACGAAAAGGCCCAAGATTCTTAATTTTAAAATAAATAGTATTTAATGAAAGTGTTTATTTCAATTATAAATCCCCATGGTTTAAATTGTATTTAATCCCCACCCCTTTCGTATATATCATTAATTTTTAAAGAACAAAGTTTGACACAAAAAAAAGTTTCTTTTTAGGTGCAAAATCCATTTTTGACATCACTTTGAGACAATTGGATAAAAGTTAATAACTATGAGACGTGCGCGTATAGACTTGCTACCTCCTTGGGTAAGGAATAATAATTTGGTTAGTTCAGTCGACAGACGTCTCATAGAACGAACAAATAACACATTCTTACATTCAGTCCTCTCCTAACAAACACCAAAAACACCCAAAAGACTCACTCCTGTCTAGACCTGAAGAAAAAGAATTTAAAGACCGTTATCTAACTTAGCAAGTCTCATATGATCATAATAGAAAATTTGATACTTTAGGAGTAAACGGAACATTTTAGCGGAGAAAGTGTAACAGAAAAAAATTTAGAGTGTTTTTAGCATATGTAGATATTTGATTAGAAAATAATACACATTTCTACTGCAGATAAATTTTTAACAAATAATCGACGTTCTCATTGTATCTTTACAATGCTCCTATACATTATCTGCCCAGTGCTTTCCATTTGTGAATTTTTCAGTTTCTCAGGGGACATTGTTAAAAATTTGGTGAATAAAGTTAGTAACTTAAAGCAAATTAAAAACTATCAAATACGGCCCTGTATGTTGCACGAAATTAATGTACAGAAAAGCGATAGACTGTGTTTAGTAAAAGGCGAAAGAGAGAACGTCCAAAGAGTTGAGGGTTACGATGTGTAAACTGCTCTGCACGGTTTTAACAATGCACATTTTAAAACCAGCAGGTCGTTTTTTATAACGGTAGCTTATCCAAGATGGCGAAATTTTTAGCAATACATGATTTTCAAACAGTTAAGAAAAAATAAAAGAGTCTGTGTCGAAAAGACCAAAAATGTTACGGTTTGGCTGGTATATGATCACTCCTTTGGTATCAAAAGTAAAAAACGCCCCCTAACGCCAGCTATTTAGAATAAAATATTTTAATTTAGATTACGAATTAACGTCATAAATAACATAAATAATCCGCGCCTGTCGGTTTATCTCTTTTGTGTTTGGATAGAGTCTAGCTAAGTTTATATTTTCTTTGTGCATATCCTTTTTTTATCAGTAAATATTTTTTATAAATATTTTGGAAGTATTGTAATATTCTCCTGATGATTTGTATCGTTTTCAAAAGTCAAACATTTATTATGTAGGTATAGTCCGCCTTACGAGTCTGTGGCTACGACGGCTGAGGAGACAGGGGGGTAAAAGGCATTAAAAATTCAGGTTTAACTGTAGCAGCATAGGCGTGCAGTGCCTCGGCTCATATAAATATTTTATAAGTTAATAAACTGAATTTACTTCCTCTTATTTATATAGTTAAACCACACCACTGTCCACTCTCAATGGCAATAGGTAAAAAAAAACGCAGTAGAGCACACATTTTTTAGGCATTATTTTATTCATGTGTCCACAGCAATTATTTCATCGACTAGAAGCGGCCGCCGGAAAACGCGTGGGCGGGAAAAAATTCATACCGGGTCTAATCATCATAAAATTAGGTTATTTTTACTTAAAATTTTTTGGCAAACTTAGCAGACCCGGTATAATATTTGCAGAATTATACCGTTGACTCTTACTGCCATAAATAATCTACCTGATTAAATCCTATTGTATACGCCTCAACCTCTTCAAAGCTGAATAAATGGGATCAGGGTCGGCTTGAAAATGTACCTACACCACATGATTTATTTTTATAATTTAAAATAAATAGACAGATATTTTTAGTTTTAGGTACCTATAATAAATGTAAAATAATGATAACAATTAATGATAATTGAAAATAATATAATTTCAAAGTATAACTATTAGGATAACAAGTACAATAAAAATTAATTAAATTCTTAAAAACTATTGACAATTTATTCAAAATTTAACTCTGTATCACTATCTTCATCTAAGCCTAAACTTATAATTAAGGGTTGAACATTTGTAATCATACAATTGTAAGAATTTTACACCTTAAGTACATGCTGTACACAGTTTCTCCAGCTGTCTGCAGAAATTTTTCTTACTTCGTTTTTAATTAATTCTACTACAGATGCATTAATGTGTAAAGCATCCATCGAATTAAAATTTCTACTCAACAAAGATTGATACACATTTTTAATTATTAGTTTGGCATCGGTAGATAAATGCTTTCTTTTAAAAATGACACTTCAAGATGCCCCCCTATCAGCACAATTCCAAGGACGCCACATTCTACCACTAATAAGCCCAAATAAAAATTACTTGCCGGAAAACCACTAAAGACTAAAATTATTAATAATCGGTTTGTATTTATATATGCATCAGACATAGGTATAAATGAATTTGCACCTGGTCCGGCTCTACTCGAAAAGGTTTTAAAATTTGGGATTTCCTTATTTATTTTATGGTCAAAGGGATAATGAGGGTTTTATTGCAGTCTAAAGATCAACGATATAATTCTACAAATACTATACATTAGTCTTCTTTTTATTCGCATTCCTTCTATAGCCACAGAACCGACTATACACAAACACGTTAAAATTTAAAAAACTCGCCCTAGGCACAGCACTGTAGCAAGGTCAAGGAAAAATTCTTTTAGTTTAATTCCCTTTACTAAACAAATGTTTTTTTTTTTTTTGGCAACACTTTATATGTTTGGTGGTTCGCCACAAACAAGTTGTTTTATGAAACTAGCCATGCCATAATCTTATAGTTCTTCTGTTAAATCACCAATAAAGTGCCAGCTCGAATATTTATTACGTTAACTTCTCTTGAAAAAATAACAGAATCCGTATCATATTAAAAAAGTCCTAAGTCTGGCTTATTCGTGACATAAGGGTTTTATGATATTTTGTCAAAATCGTATTCCGTTTCTTTTTAGAAAGAGTATTGAATATATTAAAACTTTAATTTGTCAGATGCCACTTGCTTACTTTTTATAGAAGAGCCCATCATTGAAACAAATATTTCTCCGTTTGAGGAGTGTTTTGTTCGACTTTATATTTCCAAATTTTAAGAATATTAATAATTTTATGGCCTGTTTCGTTTGCTTTTAACATTTCAAAAATGTTACACATGCCCGTTACCCATAATAGCTCTGTCTAGTCTTCGGTTTGCAAACACTGGTTATTGTTCTTGAGACTAGGCCCTATCTCGCCGATCGATGAGATGACGCCAAAAAATGGAACGTATCGTAAACAAGGCGGGCAGATTGTTGTTTTGATAGTCTTCTATTTTTGTCCGGGCAATCTATTTCACAAAAATCCGTGCCGTGGTAAAATGTTGATGTTTTACAATTGTTTTTTAGTGATGACGTATGTGTTTTAAAATATCTATTTATGATGCGGACATTTATCTTTTGTCCATAAAGCAAACGTGTGAATTGTATAAAAATGGGCAAAACTGATAATTGTTTTAAAGTAAGTATACTCTGTTGCTTAATGCGAGAGAGTAATAAAATGAAAATTTGCAATGACAGGACCCATTAAGTAGGGTGACCAATTTAAAGGTTGCATTGTAAGTTTAGGTAAATTGGTCGCGATGGTTCGTTTATCTGCTTTACCAGATCCAAACTTGGGTGAGAAAATGTCCGGGTGTTAACACAGCCAAGTCATTTGGATCCGAACTAAGCGGACAGAGCGGTCGAGAGTTTAATCCGGCTTCAATTTGTACCAAAACTGTATAGAGCTCTTCATAAGTTAAAACTTGGGAACCAATAACACGGTATAAATGAGTTTTTACGCTTTTAACACCTGCTTCAAAGAGACTCCAAAGTGAGGACTTGCAGGTGAGTTAAAATCCCAGCTAACTTTTTCGGCTTCGGAAGCTATTTGAAAAATTTCCTTTAAATATTTATTGGCTCCTACAAAATTAGTGCCGCAATCGCTCACTAACTTAGAGCATCTACCACGTCGCCCTATAAACCGTCGTAAGCCAGCTAAGAAACATTCACTTGATAAATCTGACAACAACTCAATATGCATAGCCTTAGTAGCAAAACATACAAAAATGCATACCCATGCCTTAAAGGTTTTTGCCCCACGCGTTTTACCTAAAGTTATATGTAGTGGTCCACAGAGATCCACGCCTGAAGTACTAAAAGCCTTTGCTTCAGAAATGCGACTAATTGGTAAATTTCCCATGGGCGGTTGACACGATCGAGGGTTTAATCTCCAACATTCAACGCATTTTGAAATAATTTTTCGTATAGCGCGACGGGCTGATAATATCCAAAAATTTTGAAAAATAAGAAATTGCAACGTCTGAGCCCCTGGATGGAGAAATTCGCGATGCTTTTCTTTAATAAGTAGTTCAGTCAAGCGACTTGAACGCGGTAATAAAATTGGAAATTTTTGATCATAGTGTAAACTTGACCTTTGCAAACGGCCACCGACACGTAACACATTTTTATCGTCAAAAAATGGGTTTAATTTGCGAAGGTATTTTGATGGTAATTTTTTATTTTTAATTGTTATAAGATCTTCAGAGAAATATTTATTTTGAGTAAATTTAATGAGTACAAGTAAAGCATTATGTAATTCCGTGGCAGATAAAATTTTATTTGTTTCTTTACTGGGATTTGGGGACAAATTATTTATAAATCTTAAAATATATGCGGTTATTCGGACTATTTTCGACAGCGACGAAAATTTGATTAACAGAGAATCAAGAAAATCTAAGGAAATAAGACCGAATAAACATATTCTTCTTTCTTCGCTGCGGTCTTCAGAAATCTCAGTCGGAGTCCCTCTCGGCCATTCATTATGATGCTTGGACAGCCAGGAAGGCCCCACCCACCACCTTAAATGGTTACGTAACTCCGACGGAGATAATCCTCTAGAACCGCAGTCAGCGGGATTGTCCGTTGTATGAACATGATGCCAACAATCAGGAGATATTTTATCCTGGATTTGAGCAACCCTATTACTGACAAACGTTTTCCACTTATGTGGGAAAGACTTTATCCAAGATAATACTACCGACGAGTCAGTCCATGCATAAAGTCGCGAAAATTCAAAAGTTACAAATATGTATTTAAAATAAAACTCATTAATTTACTAAGCAAATAAGCTCCACATAACTCCATCCGTGGAATAGAAATCGTTTTAAGAGGAGCTATTTTAGATTTTGCGCAAGTTATAAATGTAGATATATCAAGGTTATTTGAGACGCGGATATACACAACAGCACAGTACCCTCGTTCTGAGGCATCACTGAAACCGTGTAATTCGTAATTATAATTTTTATTATTGGGTATTTGCCGCGGGATTGTTATTTTCGAAACTTGAGTTAATTCAAGTTTATAAGTTTCCCAGCGGGAACAAATATTTTGCGGGGGTACGTCATCCCATTCAAGTCCAAGAATAAATAATTGTTGAATTAGAATTTTACAAGAAAAGGTTAGCGGACTAAGATAACCTGCGGGGTCATATATCCGGGCTAATTCGGATAGCATATTGCGTTTTGTACAAGTACGGTTAAGAGGGTTAACTGTATACGAAAACACATCAGTAGATGGATTCCATTTAAGTCCCAATATTTTAATAATATTATCTTCATCAAGATCAAATGAAACGATTATACAAAGCGGTTTCTGGTAAATAGGATAACAATTCCGAACTATTGCTAGCTCATTTTCTTAATTCAAAGCCTCCCTTTTCCAAAAGGTCAATTAACTGTTTTTCTATTTCGCGTGCATTCGCAACAGAATCGGCACCCGGAACTAAATCGTCCATGTAAATATCCGATAATAAAATTTCAGACGCGAGCGGAAAATTCGTACGTTCGTCTATGGCTAATTGATTTAAGGTGCGTATTGCAAGATATGGTGCGCACGCAACTCCGTAAGTCACTGTATTTAAGACGTACTCTTGAAGCATTTCCATTTCGGAAAATCGCCATAATATTTTTTGATAACGACGATGTTGTTCGGTGACTAAAATTTGTCTATACATTTGCCGAATGTCCGCGACAAAAACAATATTGTGTACACGAAATTTAGAATAATAGTGATAATATCCTTCTGGAGCTTTAGTCCGATAAAAAGGGTATCATTTAAGGAGAGATCATTGGCGGCCTTTGCGGATCCGTCAAATACAACACGCAACTTGGTTGTTGTACTTTCCGGTTTTAGTACGCAGTGATGCGGAAAATAATAGGAAAAATTCGAAGATAAATACATTTGTTTTAATTCTACAAATTAAATTAAATCGCCTAAGTCGTTGGCAACTTTTGCAGCGTCTGCATTCGGATTTCTGGTCTAGGTGGCACACTGAATATTTGAATACGCTAAATCAGCGTGCCAAATGGAATAATCTAGATATTCCTGTGCCTTTAAATACTCTAGTTTTGATTAAAAATGAGAATGCCTCTCCCTTATCATGGCAGATGGCAAGAATTGTGGAGTTTCATAAGGGTACTGATGGCATAGCAAGAGTTGCTCCCGTTCGCATGAGACAAGGTGTGCTGAAACGCCCCCTTGTTAAATTTTGTCCTTTATCAAATTGCGACAATTAATTAATAAATTAATATGTACTTTGTACATATTATATGTATATAATATATTACATAATAATATGGGTATAATAAATATTTTATTTTTCTTTTTTAATTTAACTTTAGGTTAATGAAAGAATTTTTTTATTGATTTTTTTATTATTATTTTAGCCTGTTAAAAAACAGTCTAAAATGGTGGGTGGGAATGTTCCGTCCTTCTATTTATATTTATTTTACCTTTTTTAATGAGTAAGGTATTTTCTCGTATATAGCATAAGTAATTAAATATATCATTTGAATTTACCGCGATATTACCTTATGCACGTGAATACGGCCTGCCAGGAAGCGAACGGCGCATGCGCCACCCAGGGCGATATGGCGGGAAGTGTCTTTCTCTTTTATCGCCCTGGGTGGCGCATGCGCCGTTCGCTTCCTGGCAGGCCGTATTCACGTGCATAAGGTAATATCGCGGTAAATTCAAATGATATATTTAATTACTTATGCTATATACGAAAAAATACCTTACTCATTAAAAAAGGTAAAATAAATATAAATAGAAGGACGGAACAAATAGGTTTTAAAAATTCCATATTTTAGATATTTAAATTAGGGTCACCCTAATTTGGATTGAATAGAAAAACGAGTTTGGTGATTGAGAGTAAGGTGACAGCGACGTTTCTATGGGGTTCAAATTACAGTGATATGGCGAAAGACGAAGTACCGTTATACTTCGCTTTGAAGCGATTTCATCGACAACAAATTTCGTACAAAGAGGTATATTTAATTCAAGAAATAAAATTAATCATTTTGGAAATAAAAAATAAAAATTCTGCTGGATGGGATAATTTATCAATAAAAATTTTTTCACAATTGTCTATTCCTGCTTTAGAAGCTTTAGCGAAGGCAATAAATGTTTCTTTTGAAAATGGAATATTTCCACAATGCCTTAAATCAGCTATTGTTATTCCAATTCATAAAGGAGGTGATTGTGAATCTGCTTCTAATTTTCGACCAATTTCTTTACTTCCAACACTTTCTAAAATTATTGAAAAACTTGTTAAAAATAGAATGATTTCTTTTTTAAATAAAAACAATATTTTAAATACAAACCAATTTGCATTTCAAAAAAATAAAAATACTAGTGATGCTATTTTTTCATTTCTTGAACATCTTTATTTTAAATTAAATAAAAGAGATTTTGCTGCAGCAATATTTTGTGATATTTCTAAAGCTTTTGATTGTGTTAACCATGATATATTATTAAAGAAGCTTGAGCTTTATGGCTTTAGAGGTATATCGTTTAAATGGTTTAAATCATATTTATATGAAAGATCTCAAGTAGTATTGTTAAATGGTAAGAAATCAAAAAGTAATAAAATTGATTGTGGAGTACCTCAAGGTTCAGTTCTTGGTCCATTACTATTTTTAATATATATAAATGACCTTGCGTCAATTTTTATAAATGGTAAATTTACCATACTTGCTGATGATACAACAATACTTTGGCATAGTAAATATTGTAATGAATTAATTAAAATAATTAATGAAGATTTAATAAATGTTAAAAAGTGGTGTGACTCTAATCTACTCTCATTTAATATCACTAAAACAAATATATTAACTTTTAAGTGTACACTTAATAATATAATTTTTGACAATCTAATAATAATTAATAGTAGAGGATTAATACACTTTCGTTGTCACCCCCCACTCCTCTGACGTAACATGACCTTGAACGCAGGTGTTCAATGATGTCACATGACCTTGACCTTGAACGCAGGTGTTGGTATCACCTTGACCTTGACCTTGAACGCAGGTGTTGGTATCACCTTGACCTTGAAAATTTACGTCATATGACCTTGACCTTGAACGCAGGTGTTGGTATCACCTTGACCTTGAAAATGTACCTTGAAGTTTTATGACCTTGATGTTGCATGACCTTGAAAGACCTGTTGTCAATGTTAATTTTTAATGGTGTGACCTTGGCCGCTAGGTATATATGTGGGTAGGAGGTGTCACATTTTAGTATTGAACAGAATATTCAGCAAGACTGTTTCAAAATAATTAGTTAAACGGACATGGAGTATGTGTGTGAAGATTGTAGTGAGACATTTAGTCGTAGTTACAGTATGTTACGACATAGAAGAGAGTCTTGCATGTTTTGATTTGTTAACGCAGTGTCTGCAAAGCGACGGAGAGTCGATGTGGCTACACCAACACCCCAGATGCGAACATGTGTAACTTGTAATATAGCTGTTCCACATAATCAATTGGGTGCTCATCAAAGAACGCTCCAACATCGAAATAATTCCTGTTTGCCATTGTCACAAGGTGTTCAAATTGTGCAAACGGCTTTTAAGAAGAGGATTGCAACATATCGAGTAAGCAGTGAAAATTTCCATATAGACTTCACCATATTTTTTGAAGAAATTAAAGCTCAAGTGCTTAGAGGGTGGGCCAGGGTTCGGGCGGTAGGTAGTAGTAGCTTTATTTGTAATAGAACTTACATTCTATTGCAAATAATGCAAGATTGTTGGTGAAAGACCGTAAACAATCTTTCACGACAATCACTACATCTCGAGTGATTTTGCATCGCCCTATTATATCCTAATGTAAAATGAGTTTGAATGAAATTAACATCATTCAAACCTCCAAATCTAGTTATGTAGCAATTCATACATAAATTGACGTGAAGGCCCCATTTTACATAGGATTGAACTATGCAAAATCTAGCTCTGAACCTACCTCCCCTACGTACCGCTCTATGTTGAACATTTGGTTCAACTGCTCGGTCTTCATCGGTTGAATATCCTGCATCTGAACTTGATGACATTTCGGGACAGTATGAGTTTCCATGTCAAAATCGGTCATTATATATACTTTATTTTGCCCCCACCTCTACCTCCCTCTCTCTCTCTGTCTCATACACTTCTATATATTCTTATCATTGAAGAATTCATGTCTTGTAACATATTAAAATATACCCCCGATCCTCGGTTACAAAAATTAAACCAACAGTAGTAGCTTTTACAATAACAGAAACACGGTAGATAATATTAAAATATTTATTTCTAAACTTATTTTCTATGTAATACAGTGCCTTCCTTAAACGGTATTACAAAATAAAACTGTTAAGATACTAAATATCTAAGGTTATTTTATTACAAAGAAAGATAAACTACAGAACTTAGATTAAAATATGGATTTGTTACTAACTGAACCATTCATGATATTGTAACTTAAAAATGAGTCGTGAATAACCAATGCATAAACTTTAGTGTCTTTGGGAAATTTACTGTTTCGTGTTTCAAACTCGATTTTGACATCAACTGTGGATGATTTGATAGCTTCTGGTTGATGACTGCAGTCCACGATGAAAATGGGGTTGTCAGGATATTCGACGTAATTTAACATTGGGTCCACCATCTCTCGACCGTAGTAGCTACTCTGGAAGTTCTCATAGGTATAGTAAGCTGTCGCATATAATTTTTTCCCAAACTCTAAATTCCATCTTTCATATGGATAGACGGTGGAATTTAGGTATACTCGAATGTCACTTATATTGGCTGTAGTAAACTGGGTGGCATCTTTGGCCTTATTGTCGCAATTGTTACTATTCTGAAAACCAATAATCAAATATCTCGGTTTTTCAAGACTTGTGCTAGTCCTTAAAGCCCACACATCTGATGATGTTTGTCGCAAAGCAGGTAGTTCGTAAAGATCCCATTTACGATATGCCATTGGAATATTGGCGCTATTTACACCTTTATTCATGCGAGACATTATCTTTAGCTTTTGACGATCGTCGGGAATAATATGACGAACTCTCCATTCGATTTTATCAATATTAATGTCTGCTTCCACTTCACCAACATAACAATTGGTAAAATTGCGAGCGATAATTAAAATAAGCTCTTGCTTAACATTAAAAATTCCTTTCGTATAGTCCTCTGCAAAACCCATTAGATACTTTAGGGGGAGCTTTCCGGAGAATACATGACTTGTGGCATCAACAAGAGCTTGATTATTTTCATTTAAGCCCCATCCGCAAACCATTAGAGAATTATATTGTAGGGTTCCAAAAGATGCCATCGTTTTCAGTGTTGTAGTAATTCCTGGTTTTCGGACAACTGCGACTTGTTCGCCGCCCATTTCATACCGAATTTCGTCGAAAAGGAATGCTATAGCATTATTCGATAAGTAACATTTCTTTATTACATCTTTAGGTGTGAACTTTCCTTCGATGTATATGTAACTTTCGGAAACATCCAAGATTATGTCTTGAAAGGGAATAGGAATGCGAATTTCATCAGAGTTCTTAAATGTTGGTGAACCATATGGTTTATAAGTATGTTCTTGTAAACTAATTATTGAGTTCTCGAAGATGGGTTCGGCGAACACTTCGATTTTTTCACTTGTAGCAGTCATTTTCTAGATTTTCGTATTTTCAAACCAATTGATCGTAAAAAACTGTAATCTTCACTGGAAAGCTGCTGCTGCTGCTGTCGCCGATAAGGTGTTTTCTATCTAATGACTGGATTACGAATGAGCCTGGTTTGCCTACTTTGTTTACTTTTATTATGTTTAACTGAATCTTTCACAGTATGCAACAAACGTAGTTGAGTGTTAAAGCAGAAACCCATACTTATGCTATTTTCTTTAACTCCAATTTAATAATTATCTTCTCTCCTCGAAAGTCAATCAGATCTCCGTCGTCATCCAAGATTCGCAGACTGATGTTGTCTATGAACTGACGTCCCTCTGGTATAATCGGCATATAAATAATATTCTGCGGCTCTTTCGTAATTTTATACCCTGCTTCCACGTCAATATCAAATTCAAATAGGATGTGGCATTTTGACGAGTTCAGGAATGCACCAGAAATTATATTACAATCCACCCGTATAATGCGTACTTTCATAATATCCACATTGTACACTCAAATATCAAATCAAATATATATTACAGAATTGTATAAGGTACATCAGGTATACATATGAAATATCCTTATTTTTTATTTTAAAATTCAAAGTTATTTATTTACAACTACACCTAAGTGACTTAACACCTGTATGTGTAGCAACGCTAAACCCATTTTAAATATAATACTATACTATTCTATAATATAAATACGTGTGTATAAATAAACTTAAACCTACAAGGTACATAATAAATACAACAGTATTTCAAAATAACGCCATAAATCTAACTAAATTTTGAGCAATGAAAACTCTGCAACCGAAAGCAAATTTCTTCTGGTTAAGCAATTGTTTTAGGTCAAGGGGCAAAAGATTATATAGTTTAGGTGCTAAATAAGTAAAAGATCTTAATTGCTTTGCATTATTGTTAACTGGCATTTCCAGATGTCTATTTACATTATTTCTAGTCCCATGATTGTGATTAACATACGGTTGTTTATTAGTCCTATGAACGTAGGAGCAAACTGACAAACAGTAAAGTGAGCGAACATCAAGAATATCCTGCGAATATAAAAGACTTGTAGAATAGTCCCTATTAAGTTTAAAAATAACTCTTACAATATAATTTTGTACAATACACAAGGGTCTTAAGGAATTCTGATATAGTCCACCCCACACCTCCAGACCATATCTCATCAGTGACTCAACCAGGGCCCCATAAATCAATGTTAAGAGATTGGTATTTAAAATTTCTCTTATGATATAAAATTTATATATTAAGTTCCGAATATTTTTGGCTAATCTATTTACATGATGATCCCACCTCAAATGTTTATCGATTGTAACACCCAAATACCTGATTGAGTCAACCTCTGCTATGCTTTCATTTAGGTTGTTTATAAAAATGTTTTGAAAGACAGGGCGATTTGCCGCTGTAAGAGAGAAAGCAATGTATTTGGTTTTAGAGATGTTTAGAGTGAGTTTAAATGTATTCAACCAGTCCATAATTGTATTGATACCATCAATAGCATATTTTTTAACTGCAGTCCAAGAGTCACCGGAAAAAAGCACTACAGTATCATCAGCATATGATATTACCAAACAGTTTTGTATATCAATATTGGTTAAGGAATTTATGTAAGTTATAAAAAGCAGCGGGCCGAGTACTGTGCCCTGAGGGATACCAATTTTTATATTTAGTGTATTGCTAATTATATTATTTATTTTAACAACCTGTGGTCTATCACTCAAGTAACTCCCAAAGACATCCAACACGCCGCCCCTCACTCCATATTGATGAAGCACCTCAAGAAGAGATTCGTGAGGCACCGTGTCAAATGCCTTCGCAAAGTCCAAGAAGACAGCCAAGCATTTGTTGTTGTTATTTAAATCATTTGTAATACATTCGGTCAATTTACATATCGCATCAGTAGTGCTCAGGCCATTTGTGAATCCGAACTGTTTTTCAGACAAAACATTATTTTGTTTTAGAAAAGTGACCAATCTATCCTTCAGACATTTTTCGAAAATCTTCGCAAAGGTACCGATCACACTTATTGGGCGATAGTTATTGATGTCAGATTTATTTCCAGCCTTGTAAACCGGAGTAACAACTGCAACTTTAAAGCTACCAGGAACCTTTCCAGTGCGAAAGATAAGGTTTATTATATGAACCAATGGAACTGTGAAATGCAAATGAGAGTACTTTACAATTTTCGAGTTAATACCATCAATACCCGGAGCAGAATTAATTTTGAGAGAATTTATTTGTTTAATAATCTCATTTTTGTTGGTTGGCCTTAAGAACATCGAGGAAAGAGGAGTATAGTCAGTTTTAATTGCCTGAATTGGTTTCGCTATCTTTTTATACATATTTATGCCTATATTTACAAAAAAGTCATTACAGAAATTGGCCATTGCCTTTGGATCCGGGAATTTTTCATTATTGTTTTTGATATCAAGTTTATTTTGTTTTTTCTTATTTTCATTTGAGGCATCTGAGATTACTTTATATATTTTTCTTATGTCTTTACCACTACTTTCTATCCTATCCCTATAATAGTCATGTTTCCGCTTTTGTATGATCTTGTTTAAATTATTACGATACTCGGTAAATATTCTTTTACTATGTTCGTTATAATGCAAAAGTAGTTTTTTTTTTCATTTTATCTTTTTTTTTAATACTATAAACAATACCATCGGTTATCCATGGTTTAATTTTTTTTTTTGCATTGACTTGATGGATCCTTTCACTTATAGATTTTTTATATATATTATTTACAATGTTTACAAATTTTTCGGTAGCTACCTCAGTGTCCTCAGACTCCAAGACAGTAGTCCAGTTTACCTGTGAGATGAGATTATTAAAGGTTTGATAATTTATTTTAGTTGAAGTGTATGTTTCCGGTATAAGTTCTGGAGAACCATTATCACATGAGTTTATATTTAACATGATAGGATAGTGATCAGTAATAGACGATTTTACAACGAACGAAGAGTATTCTAGATTTGCTTGTAAATTGCGTTTAATAAAAATATGATCAAGGATTGAACTAGTTTCAGCTGTGACTCGAGTGGGGCTGTTGACTGCTGACAAATAGCCAAGATGACCCAACATAGAGATATAATTGTTGACATCATTGTCACCATCCGTACCCAAATTAATATTTATATCTCCCACTAGTATGTCAATTTGACTTTCTGTTTTTACAGAGAGAAGGGTTTCAATATCTCCAATAAACAATGGAATGCTAGATGAGGGTGGCCTATACATACAGTATAATGAGAACAATATGTTATTTACAGTTAACTTGATTCTACTCACCGTAACCCCTGAGTATGGTAGTTTAACAGTATCAATAACAAAGCTCAGATTTGATCTAATATAAACAATTGTACCATCACTTTTATTTATGTCTGCATAATTATAAAACATAGTATACCCTGCAATATTAAACATTTGATCGTCGTCAATCTGCCAACACTCTGAGAGCACAATTACATCACAATATTTTATATCATAAGCTTCTAAAAATGCCAGAAGTTCATTGAAGTTCTTACGAATGCTGCGTATGTTTATGTGCAAGATATTAATAAGCTTGGTTTTCAGATTGAGTTTTGATCTCAGTAGAGCACAGTCAACACTCTCCTCCCTAATGTAGCTTTCTGTATCCTCGAGATCCCTTAGTATCTCAATTTCTTCTTGTGTAAAAGCCATTAATTCTGATTTCCATAGTCGATTTTGCTACGTAATACTTTTATTAAATATTGATAGGAGGGACAGTTAGGATCGCCTGCAGTATGATTTGTACAGTATTCAGTCTTATGTTTTATATTTGCCCTAACACAATTTATACAACTACGAGAAGTTTTTGGGCAATCACGAACGTCGTGATTGAGAGAACAGTATTCGCATACAATTGTGTTTTCACACACCTCAGATTTGTGGTAGTGTTCCTGACATTTGAAACACCGGGTAATTCTTAGATCCTCATAGACAGGATATCTTTCCCATCCAATAAATATCTTCTTTGTTGCCATTAACTTATGATATAATGCTGGGGAGCATTGCATAAATGTTATGTACGAGTTAGTTTTTTGGTTTCTTCGCATAAACGTTATCTCCAGCTCTTCTGGATACTGATACTATTTTTTAAACTGTTTTTGTCCAGATCACCTCTGTATCCTATTATTGACCTGAGGTTTCCTTAGATTCGATATCAGAACATCATATTCAGATAATTTTGCATCAGCTTCTTTTCTAAGAGTTTCTAGGTCTTTACGATTGTGTACTTTCACTATAATGTTTCCATTTGTAGTGCATCTAGTACCCTTTATTGAGACCATTATACTAGATGGGTTTATTTTACTTCTTAAATCTTTTTCTGTTTTTTCTGGGTTTTGTTGCTGCTTGGGCTTGATCACCAAACTAGGTACATTATTAATAACAATTTTTTTTTCGATATTAGTTTGTTTTTGTACTATATTTGACGCAACACTGCTATACGAAAATGAAGGAGCAGAAGTTATTAAATTATTTTTTGTCGATTCCAAATCCAGAATTTGTTTTTTATGTAAATCTATAATCTCATCTTTACCAGCAATTATGCTTGTTTTATCATCGATTGTGTTTCGAAGCAGTGTAATCGTATTAAACTCCTTGCATTTTTTACAATGAAACAGTAATACACGTTCCCTAAGCTGCATCACCCTAACCTCTGAAGAGGTCAGTTCAACACATACTTTACATAGTCCCTGTTTACATCAATCACAGGAAAATATATCCTTCGTCTTATCCTTGCATTCCCAACACGCACCATTCTCCATGCTCCAGGCTCCAATAAAATTATCGAAGAATTGTCGATTTAATGAGCAGAATCCGCTACACTACTACTAGGTCAATGCCAAAACCTACCAGGCACCTTAGCAAGGAGAAACCTCCTGCACTAAAACGGAGTCTTGATATTATGATAACAATAGAAATGTTTAGCAGCGATAAGATTTAGAGTTTTTTTTATAGTCCATCCATTTCAGTTCAATAAGAACAACACCAGGCTTTTATTGACTTAACGCAAATTTACATAATCGTGTTAATATTCTGTAGGGTATGCAAAATTAGTGATTTTTTTTGCACAAGATGGTATCAATCACATAAATAAGTTCCAAGTTATTCCATATCCAAATCACATTAGAACACGGAGCACAACTTTACACATCTTTCTTTATTTACTTACACTGACTGATGCTTTGCATTTTTTTTTAACACTTTAGCGTCAAACCCCAACATTTTGGCAATACTTTTGTTACCACGCAAATCAATGTCATACTTCGATTTCATCTCACATTGTAATGTATTATTGTTGGCTGTTAACGAAAATATTTCATCACTATCGTCGCGGGTTGACTCTTTTAGGGCTGTCAACATAGCTTGATCAATTTCATCAATTTCATATGCTCCTGGTGGAATGGTCAGTAGATGTGATATTTTTTCATCATTCCTTATTTTACCAGATGAGCTGTTGTTTTCATCAATTATGTAACCAAAGGAGTTGTTGTTTTCATCAATGTTAAAAATTGAATTATATGTGTAAAATCCCACAAGTGCAAGACCATATTTACTTGTTGTACTCAGTTCAATGGGTGGATAAAAGTCGGCGCTTAAGACGCTCGAGGATCCTGTTAGCGTGAATGTATGCGACATGACTGACGTTAAGTAGCTATCTGTGATGGTTTTTATTATGATTTGCAGCAGCTCAATGGGTTTAATACACTAGCGCTTTTTTTTTTCTTCTCATCTGATGTCGTGTTAATCGAATTTTCAGCTGTTATATTCACATCACTGATTTTGCAGTAACAACAAAATAATTTTCGAGGCAATGGCCCATCACCCACATCCTTGTTGGAATCGTCACTGTTGCTATTGTAATGTTCATAGCAAAACTGATATTTCATCATATCCTCGTCACTTTTCAGTTCATTTGACAGCTTATCCCAAACTAAAGCAATTTCATTTGGCGCCATCGAAATCATTACTTCCTTCGGCACGTTTTCTAATTCTTCGGCAGTCATTCTCAACAATCCACCCACTTGTTTAAACACTTTAAGTGAGTGCAAGATCTTTGTGTAGTTATCGCGTTCAACTTGTGACGTCAAAGACATAATTATTATTATTATTTTATATCGGAGAGAAACTTCAAACACAGATGGCCACACCAAACTGAATCGAATTCTTGCTGACGATCGTATGTATAGTAAATGTTTTTCGATGCGTTCGAACCTGTTTGCAGATATCTCACCAATTCGGTAGGTGGTGGCAAATCACCAAAGCTATCATAGTATGTTACTTCAAAGTTGACTTTTCGATATGCCACCCAATGCGTCCCTACCCCCGATGCGCTATCCAAATTAACAATGGCTGCTTCATACCGCCTGGGACCGCGTACAGGTAATGAATCTCGCATATAAACTCCCCTAAAGTGAGGTATCTTTAGTTTTAACACATACTTTTCCAGATCGACATTTGATAGCGGTCTATGGGGTAGGGATTCAATTAGTTTTTTGACATATTCCTATGGTCCATAAACAATCCCATACCTGAACGATATGGTTTCAGATATAATCCATTTCCTCTTAGTTTTAAAGTGGCGCCTGTTTTTTCTGCATTTGCCTTCTTCACTTCTTTGATGGTGCGAACAATGCCGGCGACGCCACCTGCTAACGAGCCTAAGGCTGACAGACCAGCAAATATTGGTATTAATGGTAATACTCCACCAGTTTTAGGAATAGGAATAATCCTAGGTGTGCGAACTTTTCGTTTACCACCTGCTTCTTTTACTGATTTGCGGGCTGCTGTAACGGCTATTTTCGATGCATTTAGAATATTCATTTTCTTTCCACCACCTCTTAGCAATTCTGCTCGAATTGGTCTTCGAACAGCAGAACCAAAAGCTACTTTCTGCACACGCACCCGCTTTCCGGCACGTCGCTTACCAGCTCGCCGCTTCCTCTTGGTAATTTTTGATCTACGACCCTTCCTTTTGCTTGATGACACACCCATACCAAAACGTTGCGTTGTTTTCATAATGTTTGTTACCAACCACGCAGCACTCTTTTCACCAACGCTAGCGTCTGCAGATTTCACTCGTTTCCAAGCACTTTGTTCCAACTCGTAATCTGCTTGGTGCCGCTCACTTAAATTGTCTCTATTACGTAAGTAAGCTAAATCGTGCTTCTTACACGCCACGTCCAAAGGATTAATTCCTTGATCACCTCTTTTCACACGTTTAATCACTTTTGTTCCGGGACCACAATATTGATAACCGGGGATATGCAGCTCCACCGGCAGGTTATTAATTAAGGAGTTAACAAAGCCTCTTCCAGTCTTAGTCTGTAAACGAGACGATCTACTTCGTCCGGTGATCAGCATCTGAATGACCATTTAAGTGAAAAGTTTGCTATAAAGTATTGATTTTATCAATATGCGGATAGTACATTTGAAACAAAAATTCCCCATCGATAATCTCGATGAAAAAGTTGGGTGTGGACATGAACAGAACTTGTTAAGGAAACACGGTCCTTTGCTTCCATCATCCATTCGTGGAATAATAATTGGACCTTCGAATTGTGACAAAACCAATGTTATGATTTCACTACTTACTCACCCCTTGGGTCTTCGTTTTGAAAATGTTTATATCTACTCCAAGTCCCTACATCAACCAAAATACGAATATTTGAGGAAAATTCTTACACCCATCAAGGGCCTTGGTTACTATGCATTCAGTGATGCTTTCAATATTGTGGAGCCATCGGACGCAAAGCCTAATTCGATATTTATATTTGATGATGTTATGTGCGAAAAACAGGATGTCATAAGATCTTATTTTTGTATGGGACGTCACAAAAATGTGGATGCCTTTTATTTGGCTCAAACATATTCACGAGTTCCTAAACAGCTTGTGCGAGATAATGCCAACTTTATTATTATGTTTAAACAAGATGAAATGAATATGAGACACGTTTTTTCCGATCATGTATCACCCGACCTGAATTTTACACAATTTCAGGAAATGTGCTCGAAATGTTGGGATAATAAATATGGATTCTTGGTTATCGATAAAGATAGTGATGTAAATTCGGGAAGATATCGCAAGGGACTTGATAGCTATGTATTTGTTTAACAGTGATGAATGCATTCATTTCATTGCTGTTCGGTAGTTTGTCAACACCATGAATGAAGAAATTGACTTAAAACGAAAACTAGTGGAAACGACCAATGCTGTTCGAAAAAAATTTAAGCAATTCAAGGCGGCGAAGACACAAAGTGCGCTCGACTTGGATAAATTTTACGAACCAATCACTAAACCACTAACATCTATATCTAATGTAGTAAAGCAACGCCAGCAGCAGCAGCAGCAACCCAAAACCCAAGGAAAGCAATATAGTCGTAGTACTAGCACAATGGAGGAGCCTGAGGAAACATCCGATCACATATCATCATTTCAATCGTCTACACCGCGGATAAGCCGAAAAGCTCACATCGATACAACATCGAAACGTGATACCAATGTTACATTGTTTGAGACACCTTCCCCTTCAAGTTATACAAGTTCACCACCGCTCGACAAGATTCAAGCGTACTTAAATGGCTTAAAAAATAAGCCATCTCAATACGATACCATTTATGGTGTACATTTTGGTAAAAAACCGAATCACCTTAAAAGATATATTGGTAACCTAGAAGTGCGTTTTCCAAATGGCAAAATTTCTTTATATAAAAAAGGGAAAAATGTTGGTGTATTTGATGGAACGCCTCAACTTTACGATTTGCTTTTTTTAAGAAATCCACCATTTCTAACACAACACGATAAAATCGATGATGGTGTGCTACAGAAATACACGGATATTTTAGAACTAACTAGTGCAGCATATGAAAATTATGACAAAAATATGGGTCTACGAGAAACCAGATTAATGAAATATTTGCATATTATAAAACCACTACTGATGCCGGCGGGCACTAAATCAGGTGGTGCTGTTGTAAAAAATAACATCGCTGAAAAAATAAAAATACCCAACAAGAAACTACTTTCTTCCAAATCACCTCAATACATTTATTGAAATAAACCAAAGGAGTTGGTTGATCGCTTAAGATTGCTGTGGAGTTCAAAATTAGCTGGTAATACTGGGCATGACAATGAGATTATGTCAATTGTTGAGGAACTTCGTGAAGAACAAATAATATATTAAATTATGTACCTTGTTTCCTTTGCTCAGTGTCTAATGAGACGTGTTCGCTTCGCTACAAAATATGGAAGCAAGCAGGGGAAAAATTGAAATTGTTAATGAACTGCACCGGACTGCTAGAAAAAACTTTATTAGAAGGCGGACGATCATTAAAGGATACAAGGATTTATGGCAAATAGATTTAGCGGAAATGCAACAATATGCTGATGAAAACGATGGTTATCGCTACATCCTTGTATGCATCAATTGTTACTCCAAATTTGTGTACACCAGAGCAATCAAAAACAAGACCGCTGCTGAAGTGACCAATGCAATGAAGAGTATAATTGAAGAGACATCGTATACACCAGACAATTTACAAAGTGATCAGGGAAAAGAATTCTATAATAGTCGCTTTTAAGCCCTTATGAAAAAATTTAATATAAATCATTATTCTACATTTAGCACGAAAAAGGCGGCAATTGTTGAACGTGTTATAAGAACTTTGAAGAGTGCATTATACAAACAATTTTCGACTAGAGGTTCCTACCGGTGGGTGGAACTATTACCATCAGTAACAAGCGTCTATAATAACACAATGCATCGCACCATCGGCATGAAGCCCAAAAATGTGTTAGAAGATACCCAAATTAGGGCATACGATTATTTAAAGGTTAGACCGAAGAAATTAAAATTTCATCTGGGTGATATAGTTCGCATCAGTAAATACAAATCCATATTCGAAAAGGGGTATACACCTTCATGGTCAACAGAACTCTTCAAAATAGTAAAAAGCAACATCACAAATCCACCTACTTACATACTGGAATCATTAGAAGGTGAACCGATTAAAGGTTGTTTCTACGAAGCTGAACTACAAAAGACAACCAACCCAAACGTATATCTTGTTGAAAAAATTCTTAGAAAACGTCAGAAAAATCACATCGATCAATTGTTTGTAAAATGGTTGGGTTTCCCTAATCAATTTAATTCTTGGATAGATAAGTCTGATATTGTTTAAGTACTTAATGTAGTTTATAAAATATTTTTCCAGAAAATAGATAACACTTATTGTAAAATTAGCACATGTATCTTTTATTTTAATATTTCCCTTCCCAGATTGGTTTAAATAATAAGATAAATAAACAATCATATCGGTTTATTATCATAAAAGCATTACAATAAAGACCTTAAGAACTAAACTTAGGTGATTGCTATAACAATACAATTACCAAAGTATTTTGTTACTTTTTCCTTCTATTTATTATGATAAAACCTTCTGTCTACTTTCCGAATGTAAATTCTGGATGAAAATTTCTATCAACTTTTTCTTTAGTTTTCTGTACTTTCTCCTTTAAGTGATTTATTTCTTCATTCAATACAGCGAGTCTCCGAGAAATATCTGTATTCAATCCTATGATTTTTCGCTCAAAAAATTGTATAACATTCTTACTAATTTCGTCAGCAACTTGTATGCGCAGATCTGATAATTTCTTAACAATTACAGCAGTTAGTTGTATACGCAGGAGATCACGTTGAGTGAGAACATATTCTTGAGTAGCAGCATCATTTGGTTTTTTAGGTGATGCAACATTCTCTAGGGATTTTCCTTGCATATCATACTGATCATCGAGAGTAAGCCTGAATCCATTTCCAGGTGGTCCACGTAAAAACCGACATTTTTCATTGGTTTTCTTACGTCCAAACTTATCAACTGTGCTGTTACTTCGACTCATCCTTAACTTAAACTAAACTAATTTGCTATTTTACCTTCTACTTATATAACTTCATAAGGTTTTCATCTTACAAACGCTTATATAGGGTTTGTTATGTTGGGAAAAATAAAACAATGCTTTTACTACAAACAATTTATTTCCTATCGGTTTTATTTATATATATTAAACCATAACATTTATTTTTAAACATGACCATTATTTATAATAATATATACATACATTTATATATATTATATATTATACTGGTTTATGGAAATACAGTTCAGAACATGTTTTTACAAACAAAAGTTGTTCCAATAAGTAATTTTACTTTTCTTGATCTTCTACTTTGTCCATTATTTCACAACCATTTGCACCATCGCTGCGGATGACTACACCATCTTTTAGGATATAAGTAATATCGTCGGGATCCACATAATCAACCAAATTAAATTTTGTTACCAAATCACTTGCTAGATCTGGTATATAAATGACAAACTTGGCAAGATCATTATCAATCATTTCAGCACAAAATTCACTCAGGTTTATGGATCCGTAGAGATATTGTCCACATAGATGCGCACCAGCCATAAAATTGATTGCATCACGCACATACTTTCTGTACTGACAGCCAATTGAATCCAAACAGGAACCATCAAACATTGAAAACTGTAGTATATCTTGAGCCATACGTCTTAATTTGCATGCTAACCAACTTATATACGTTGTTTTTCAGCAACATTGTCACACATCTACAATAGAATAATGAGATTGTGATTGTGTTTTCTGATACTAGGTATTACACTTTTCTTACATTATCAATTAAAATTAAAAATACGATAAACTATATATTAAAATATTCTTTACACAACATTGTTTATTCTAAACACCCAAAATTTAATAATGCTCTAGTATTACCCCCAGAAAATACATGTGAGCTTTGCCCCAAATATGTTAGGGTAAATTTATCACTTGATTTATTCATTATGTCAACAGTTGCCTCTGATAATGTTTCAGCAACACGCTTGGGTAAGAAACTTACAAATGTTACATTATGTGTTTTATCATATAAAGTAACAACAATACTTTTACCAAAACGTGTTGAAACAAATATTATCTGTTTTATGATATAAATTTTTCCCACTGTTAGTGTTGAAATTTTTCGGTGCTCGAGAAATTCAACATCCTTGTTATCATATTATTAATTTCAGCCAAAGTCTGCTGTGAAAGACTCATTATTGAAATATGTAATAAAATACCTTTAATAACTTTCACAAAACACACCACAAACACAATATTTCTATTCAACTTTCAAGGCAACAGTTATCAATGCCTGTGTGACTATGCGGCTCTGTAGGAAAGGGACCTTTTTATAGGATACATTTTCGAGGTAATGGAGGGGGAATAATACCACAAACAATGCACGCTCAAGGTCATGCAACATCAAGGTCATAAAACTTCAAGGTAAATTTTCAAGGTCAAGGTGATACCAACACCTGCGTTCAAGGTCAAGGTCATATGACGTAAATTTTCAAGGTCAAGGTGATACCAACACCTGCGTTCAAGGTCAAGGTCAAGGTGATACCAACACCTGCGTTCAAGATCAAGGTCATGTGACATCATTGAACACCTGCGTTCAAGGTCATGTGACGTCAGAGGAGTGGGGGGTGACAACGAAAGTGTATTAATCCTCTACTATTAATAACCCCAAATTTATAAAATATTTAGGAATCTATATTACTCAAAATCTTTCTTTTAATGAACATATCAAAAAGTTATGTAGAAAATTAACTTCAGGATGTTATGCCCTGAGAATACTTTCTCATGAAATGAATATGGCGGTTCTTCGAAATGTTTATTTTGCTTTAATACAATCTCTTTTGAGATATGGAATTTGTTTCTGGGGAATTTCAAGCCAATATCTTCTAAATTCAATTTTTATTTTACAAAAAAGAGCTATCAGATATTTGTGCAAAGCTAGATCTAGAGATTCTTGTAAAACTCTATTTATCTCACAAAAAATTTTAACACTAACTTCAATTTTTATATTGGAAACAGTTTGTTTAATTCATAAAAAGCATAGAAATAGTATTAATTCACATACTTATAATACAAGAGAAACCTTTAATATATGTTTACCTATTCCTTCTTCAAGTCTTGTAAAAAAATCCATAATTTATGATTCTAAAAAAAATTTTAATTTCCTTCCAGTTTTTATCAAGAAAATGTCAAATTTTAAAATGTTTAAAAAAATGTTCAAAATATATTATTGGTAAAAGCTTATTATACTCTAGATGAATATTTTGGTGATACTCTGTCATAATTATTTGCATTTTTTGTTTATTCCGATATTTTAAGTTTTACTATATTATTATATTTTATTGTTAATTTAATTTTAAAAAAGGCTTTGACGATAAAATTAATACTTTATGACAATAAAGCATATTTTGATTTGATTTGATTTGATAACTTTACAATCTCCAGTAGCTTCTTTTTCAGCATATCTCTATAAAATGGCTTCTTTTTACAGTAAGTCAATAAATGATATCATTTTTTTCCAGGAAGACGTTGGTATTTTCTCGGATTTTCTTGAGTGGTGGCTGGCATTATCCATGACTATAACAGACCCAGGAGGAATAAGATCTAACATTTCTTGGAAGTATTCTCCATAAACATCAGCATTCATGTCTTCATGATAGTCTCCAGTTCGTCTTGATTTAAATGCTAGTAAGCCGCCATCGACAAATCCATTTTTGCTACCAATGTGAGTAATTATTAATCTTTTACCTTCTCCCGAGGGTGCTTTTATTCCAGTGGACCATCCTTTTATGAAACCTTGCCTCGCGCTTCTTATATGTTATATAACGGTATATCCTTCATTTAACCAAGTTTCGTCCATATCATAGATATTCCTGTTTTCCCTTTGAAAGTGTCTAACTGCCCTCAAATTAATCTTTCTTTGTTAAAAGTGATTTTCTGTTTTGAATTTTTCATAACAAAAATTAATTTCCTTCAAAGTTTTCCATAGTTTCTTCTTATCCATGGGTGCAATGAAACCACCTTTTTTTTATTTCAAACATTACCTTGCCTAAGGTAAGTAGTTAGGTATTAGGCGCGTCAGATATTCCACATGCGCAGTAGCTACTACCTTGACCTTGGGCGTGTCAGATATTCCACATGCGCAGTAGCTACTACCTTGACCTTAGGCGTGCCAGATATTCCACATGCGCAGTAGCTACGACCTTGACCTTGACCTTGGCCTTGACCTTGGCCTTGACCTCGACTTTGACCTTGCGCTTGACCTTAACCTTTAGGGTGCCAGATATTCCACATGCGCAGTAGCTACTTCCTTAACCTTCAACCAATCCACAGGGGTACCAGATCTTTCACATGCGCAGTAGCTACTACCTTAACCTTCAACCAATCCACAGGGGTACCTGATATTCCACATGCGCAGTAGGCATCGAACCTAAACCACACCTACCAGTCCTCCCTCTACACGATCGCAACCACACCTACTTAGTCAAATCCCACCAATATTTTCACATCACCATTCCCACCACTTTCTATTTAACGCAGTAACGAATGACTTAGCATTCAGTTTAAGACGCTAATTGCAGAAAAATATTACACCTTTAAATTATTATTTTTGTCAGTAGTTCTAAACTTTTAGTTAAAATGCATTTATGCAGTAATTGTAAGAAAACATTTACGCAGAAATATAATCTGTATAGACACCAAAGGGAATAATGTCCTTATAGACCATTATGCTCTAGCAACAAACGAATAGACAGTATACATAATCAGCAAGCTAATAATAATCAACAACCAAAGAGAATTAAACTAGAAGAACAACCTAAAATCCCTCATTTATTTCTTTCACGATGTGAACAGTGTAATACCTGGTATGTAAAAAATAGACTCAGTGCACATTTACGGTCTAATCTACATAAAAGTAAAATGGTTAGAAGTGATGAAAGTGTAAAAGTTTTAACTTCAGCCTTCAAAAACAGAATTGTGAGTTACATGTTGCTTCCATCTAAAAAGTATGTAGATATTGAAGAATTTTTTGATGAGGTAAAACAAAATTTTTTAGGTTTAATTTCTGAACAAATGGTTAAGTATAGAACCCTTAAGATTAATGTGGAGCTATTTGGACAATATTTGCTACAAACCAAGGAAACAGTAGAAACTAAGTCATTTATTACGAAAAATAGGGTGATAACTAGTACTACTAATTTAAGTGATATTTATAGAGATTTCTTTAGTGAAATTAAAGAAAAGGTGTCGACTTTTACAGAAAACGGATCGGGGTGGGCGTTGGAAAAAATACTCCATTTAGAACTAAACAAAACAACAAATATGATCCGATAAGAGCATCGTCTTATATTCCATTACCAAAGGAAATATCTAAAAAACGAGCCGTTATAAATGTTAAAAATAATGATGAATACTGTTTTGCATGGAGTATCATAAGTGCGCTGTTTCCTGCTAAAAGCAATGTTAGTATGACAAGTTCATATCCGGATTTTTTTGAATATTTAAATTTTGAAGAAATTAATTTTCCAGCTAAATTAAAGGATATATCAAAATTTGAAACTCTGAATCAAATATCTGTGAACGTTTACGGGTTGGAGAATGTTTATGAAGATAATAAATCAAAATGGGAGGTTGTTGGTCCTCTACATTATACTTCTAAAAAACTTCCATTACATGTTAATTTGCTATTATTTAGTGTTGATACTAACATCCATTATTGTTGGATTAAAGATATGTCTCGCCTATTATATTCACAAGTGAATCAAAGTCATTTTAAAAAACATTTTTGTGATGGGTGTTTAATTTATTTTACTTTTAAGGAAAAATTGGATTTACATCAATCACACGACTGTAATCATTTGTTTACAAAGATTCCCACTAATGAAATAAGAATTATTAACAAGTATGGTCAACATATACCGGAAAATATTTTACAGTTTGAAAATTTTTAAAAACAGCTGAAAGTTCCATTTGTAATTTATGCAGATTTTGAATGCTTTTTAAAACCTTTACAATATGATCAACCTGAAAATGATCAGGTTTCTTATAGTCGAAGTACATTTAAACACGAACCCTATGCATTTTCTTATTTTATAAAATGTTCATATAATGATTCTTTATCAGTAATGGATCACTATTTTGGTTTGGATGCTGCTGAGGACTTTTGTAAACGAATTGAAAGTCATGTTCACAGAATCTATAATGATAATCTAAAACATGTCGTTCCAATGATTTCTTTATCAGACAAAGAGAAACTAACTTATAAAAATAGCACCGCTTGTCACAAATGTAATGAAAAATTTAAACCTGGTGATGAAAAGGTTAGAGATCATTGTCATCTAACAGGGAAATTTCGAGCAGCAGCCCATAGTGTTTGCAATTTAAATTTTAAAACTTCATACTTTATACCAATTTTTTCCACAATTTAACCGGATATGATAGTCACTTGTTTATTAAACAGCTTTGTTGTAAAGAAAATAACATTGATGTACTTGCACAAACTAAAGAAAAATATGTATCATTTACAAAATCAATTTTAGTTGACAAATACAAGGACAAAGATAATAAAGAGAGACATATTTTCATGAAGATGAGCTTTTTAGATTCATTTCGATTTGTTGCAACCTCATTAGAAAAACTAGCTGAAAGCTTAGAAACAACACAATGTTTAGAAATTAAAAGATATTTTCAAATTTAAACCAGTTTGATGAAATAAGAAAAAAAGGGATTTATCCTTATTCTTACGTTGATTCCTTTAAATAATTGTATGAAACCCAACTTCCAAGTATTGATCAGTTTCATGATAAACTTAAAGATGAACCTCTTGATGAGTTAGATTATAAGAGAGCGATAAATGTTTGGAATTTGTTTAACTGTCAAAACCTAGTGGAGTACACAAAAATTTACTTATTTTCTGATGTTCTTATATTAACCGATTTTTTTTAAAGCATTTCGAAATATTTAACTTGGATCCTGCTCATTATTATACATCACCAGGTTTAAGTTGGGATTCTATGTTGCGTATAACTAATGCGAAGTTAGAATTATTAACAGATATTGACATGTTGCATTTTTTTAAAAATAGTATAAGAGGTGGTATCTGTCATTGCAGTGTTCGAAAAGCTGAAGCAAATAACCCTCATTTTCAAAATTTGTTGGATGACAAGAGATGAAATTGATGCTCTAGATGTTTTATCTATACCCGATAATGCTGAATGCGGATATGTTTTTGAGGTAGATATGAATTACCCCAAAAGCTTACATGTTAAACATAATGAACTATCTTTCTTGGCTGAAAATATGTGTCCTCCTAATAGTAAGCAAACAAAATTAATTTGTCATTTAAATAATAAAGAAAAATATGTAATTCACTATCGAAATCTTAAACAAGCTCTAAAGAATGCATTAAAATTAACTCAAATTCATCGAGCAATTAAATTTAAACAAGCAGCATTTTTAAAACCAAACATTGATTTAAATACTGAAATGAGAAACAAATCCAAAAACAAGTTGGAAAAAGATTCCTATAAACTATTTAATAACGCAATTTATGACAAATCCTTAGAAAATATTGATAAGAGGGTTGACATAAGATTAATAACTCATTGGAAGAATATTGGGAAAAAGCAAGGAGCAGAGACTCTCATTGCTACACCAAATTTCAAAAATAGATTGGTGTTTAATGAAAAGTTTGTTGCAATACAAATGGAAAGAGTAAAGGTAACCTACAATAAACCTGTTTATGTTTGATTCTCAGTCTTGGAATTATCAAAATCAGTAATTTATGATTTTTATTATGATTATATCAAAGCCAAATATGGAGACAACGCAATTTTATTATATACGGATACCGATAGTTTGATAATAAAAGTTGAAACTGAAAATTTTTATCAAGATATTCAAGAAAATTCAAATTATTTTGATACTTCTAACTATAGTGAAACTAATATACATAATATAACTAAAAATAAGTCAGTATTAGGGCGCATGAAAGATGAATTTGCAGGTAAACCAATCTTAAACTTTTATGGAACAGGTGCAAAAGCCTACTGTGTTAATTTGGAAGACAAATCTGAAAAGAAAGCGAAGGGTGTTAAGAAATATGTTATAAATAATTCAATTAATGCACAAGATTATAAAGATGTTGTTGAAAATTCTGAAACTAAATTTAGAAAAATGAATATTTTTCAATTCATATTGCATGATATGTTTACACAATTAAAAATAAGGTACCATTATCTCCAAAAGATGATAAGCGATACATTATCCCCGAATCTTATAGAACTTTGGCTTGGGGGCATGAGCATATAAATATTATATATGATAAATCCAAGGCTGATGATGAGAATATCAATATTTGTTTCAAGATTCTTCAAAATTTAGTTCATGATTAGTACAAAACCTAGAAATTAACAAAAGTAAAGTTTATTTTTAAAATGGTAGTGTTACCAGTAGGAGTGTTGTTTCTCTTTGCCTACATTAACAATACTTTGTACATACAAGTTGACCCAGGAGTTCGAGAAGTCTTTATTTGTTTATCAGTTGATAATGTAAAGAATGACACTTGGCCATCAACATGGAGAAGAATGAATCTTAGCAGTGGGTTATTTTCTTACAAGGTTAATGATAATATTAAATCTTCTCTTGTAGAATATAAGTTAAGATTATTTGTGTTTTATTAAAAAGCGCATTTTTATTGTTAAAGTTTTATTCACAACAATTTTTATATTGGTATAATAATTTAACATTTGCTAATGCACAATGCCATGGTTTTTTACTTTTATGAAAATAGCATTCTGGAACCTTTTTAAATTTACTTAGCTTGGGTTCACGAGCAACAGGAATATTGTTAATATATTCTTCATTTACAAACTTCTTTATAAAGTTTGCTTTTTCATTCCCCTTTACGTAAATCTTAGGTTATTGATACAATTTTAATACATGTGTAAAAATATCATCAATTTCATTTTGTTCTATGTTTCCACAACCCCACTCCATTCCATGATATTCTTCAGCCCAGTTGACAGTTTTTTGATCAATAGCAGATAACATGTTTTTCTTAAATGGAGGTTTAAATAAATAGTTTGAACGACGAATCCCATCATAAATTGCTAATTCTTTTGGAACATATCCAAAGGAGCAGTGATAACCTTGGATATCAATGAAAATATTTGTTTGATCCATGGTTGGTTAATGAAGTTTAAATTTAAATTTCTCTTATATCAATGCTTCCCTCCACCAAAAACCTACCCCCACCACAACTACTTCACATTTATTTAATATTTAAGCAATGATTTTAAGCGCTATCAGCATTAGTTTCAGAAACCTTAAAATGAATCAATCAGCAACTCACCAACAACCAAAGTTTAGCAATAAACGAGCTGTTGCTCTTATAGGTGAATCCGCATACTACATAAACAAATCCAAATCCAAATGGGTCAGTGTTGGATTCTCTTTGGAGAGAAAATATTCTCCGGTTATTAAACTCTGGGAATCTAAGAATAATCAAAATGTGATATTTAATGAAGATCAGTGGATTTCCTTTCTAAACAATCAAGGAATAATGTTGAGCTTTATTTACTCCAACGGGTTTGGGTGGCAACCCATGCAGGGAAATGGATATGAAATTCATTACGTGTTTATTAATAATTCTAGAATAATCAAGATTACTCAAGATGGTGGAAACGAAATATTTCTAGCTGGTGACACCATAAATGAGTTGGTCAACTTGGTAAATTTAATCAAATACCGCTTTGATTTTCTTCAATCGCAAGAGTTTGCAAAATATTACAATATACTTGTTAGTGGTATTTCAGCTACAAATGGTGACTTAATAAAAAATGTTTATGATGTTGTTTCACCTAACAAAAACAGTTTTAATGTTGGTTGTGTATTGGAATTATTAAATTTTTATCCGGATTGTATTGTAGAGGATGTTGAATCATTTGCTTACAATGAGTTTGTAAAGAGATGTATCGAAAAATAAAATATGTATTTAAAATAAATATTTGTTTAATTCCTCCCAACCAACAATCAATAGTATTTAACAATCATCAAAGAAGCTGGTGACACCATAAATAAGTTGATCAACTTGGTAAATTTAATCAAATACCGCTTTGATCTTCTTCAATCGCAAGAATTTGCAACGTATTACAATATACTTGTTAGTAGTGTTTCAACTAAAAAAATGGTGATGTAATAAAAAATGTTTTTGATATTGTTTCACCTATCAAAGTTAGCTTAAATGTGTGTTGTGTATTGGAATTATTAAATTTGTATCCTGATTGTATTGTAGAGGATGTTGAATCATTTGCTTGTAATAAGTTTGTAAACAGTTGTATTGGAAAATAAAATATATGTTTAGGTCCCCACATCCATCATTAGTAAATAACATATAGGGATACAGTAGAAACATTAGTAGATGGGGTTCATGCCCGCATCAAACATCATGAAACAGGTTACTTTTAACGAGAAACTGAATGAAAAGCACACATTATGTACATGGAGTTTTGCCTATAGAAGAGCAAGAGAAAATAATTTCGAGCGATACGTATTAGATCGATATCGTTTTCAGAATCGAATCAAGTATACTGAAAGTATTTTAAAACCTATCTTAGAGGAAAATTATAGAAATAAAATTTACAAGGAACGTTTTATGTCTTTATTTTTAAATAAATTATAATAATTTGGTTTTTAATATCCAAGAGTTGTGTGACGCATCCATTCCTAACCATTTGACATTTCCTTTTTTTCTTAAAACCTGCATCTCTTTTTCGTAAAAAGCGCCTTGAATATTATCATTTCTTTTATCCTGCAACAAGTATGTTCTCGGAAATGTTGTCTTAACTTCTGTAATTTTAAATATTTCATTTGACCAGTTTGGTCTATATCCTTTTTGAAAGGCTTCCTTATGTTTACTGATTCTAACATAGTCACCTACAGCAAATTTCGGAGTATTAGGATCAATTATTTTTATATTGGTGTAAGTTGATTTTAGGACTTGTTTTTCATTTTTCTCGTTTATATCAATGGGTTTTAATATATTTAACCACTTATAATTTCCTTGCAAACTAAATTGTTTCCACATTATATTTTTTAATGTCCTATTAACTCTTTCAACGATGCTAGCCTTTAGGTTGGAAAATGTACTATAGTGATTCACGTTGTAGTTGTCCATTAATTTTTTAAACTCTTTATTATAAAATTCCTTTCCCATATCTGATTGAATATTTTTTGGTGGTGTCTTAACCTCTTCTAAAATATTCTTCATAGCCAAAGTCACATCATGTGCACTCTTTCTTTTAACGGGTTCCACCCAAACATATTTTGAGAAAGCATTTATAACAACCAAAATGTAACGATATCCTTTATTAAATTTTGCATACGATTGCATTTCCACTAAATCAATTTGCCATAAATCATTTAATCCTTTTATAAGAACTTTTCTCATTTGATAATTCTTTCTAGCAGGTTAATGTAATTCGTCGACAACCGCTTCCTTAGTGAGACATTACGATTAATCAAATGATTTAACAAAATAATTATCCCAATAGCTTTTATACGTATCATCCCATTCTTTAAGCTTTTGAGGTAAAATTACTGTATCTTCTTTGAAATATTCCTTAATTTTAACAATATTTTTGCTTACATCATCAAGATTAACTTTAATTTTAGTGTTTAGGTATTTTAGTGATGTAGGATTAAGTATGGTATCTAGTTCACCCATCCCACCGTGTATTTTATTTATTTCTTCATGTAATTTCTTAACAATGCTTTGTAATAAAGAATTAATACTAATTACAATCCGCCTTTCTGTTAAAGGTATCTCATAAATTTGTCGACCATTAAGGAAATGATCCACTACATCTGTTTTAGTTGTATTTAAATTTTCAACATCTCTTCTAAAGCCTTTAATTTTTTCTTTTGCATTGAAAAATACTACTTCCTAAATTTTTGTGCTCATTATTTCGTTTATTTTTTCAATATTCGTTTTTAAAAATATATTTTCATTTTTAACGAATTATTCTAATGATTTAATATCTTTAATAATTTTATTAATATTCGCATTCATATTTAAATCTGTACCAGAGTTCTTTATTTCTTCAACTTCTTTTTCAAGGTCTGAAATTTTTAATGAAACATCGTTATTATTTAGCAAAGCTGCTTTAAATTTTTCCATTTCTTCTTTATTTAAATATTCTATAGATTTTAATTCTGAAATTTGTTGTGACATAATGTTAAATTGCTCTTTTAATGGTATTAATTTTTCATCATCCTTTTTATCAACCATTAAGTGTACATTCAAAATTCTTTCAATATTTTTTGTATCCTTATTCATTCCATCATGGACATCTTTGAAACCTCCGTTGAAATCCTATTGTAAACCATACTTGAAAATTTTTCGAACCTTGTTATAAGATCATTTCTTAACTTTTGTTGAATGTCATCAGTATTTAATACATCTTTTATATCGGTCTGTAATTTAAGTATCCTATTCTGAGTTTCTTGATTTAAACTATCAAGCGCACTTATCTGTTTCTCTACAAGACCTACTTTAACCTCAGAATTTAATATTTTCTTGTCAATATTTTCTATAGTTTTCTTGCTATAATTTTCTTCCTGTTTATATTTTTGCTCTAATCTTGTTACTTGATCTTCGCAAAATTTTAGTTTTTTTGTCATGTTTGTAATAGTTGCCACATTTTCAAGTGATCGTGTACTTTGCACCGTTAACTCTTTTTTAAAATTGGAAGATCTTTAGTATCTATATCATTTATTTTGGATTGTTTTAAAATGTGACGACCAAATTTGTCGATAGTCATTTTGTAAATGTTTTCAAACTTAAGATAAATTATTTTATATGATGATGCTGGCCTCGCGTAGTTCTTCTAGAATAGAGATAACTTCATTATTATGACCGGTATGACCAGCATTAATTGAGGCCACTAATAAACGAAGTCTGTTAACAAGCTCGTTAACATCGTTCCAATATACATAATCAGTATTGTTTTTATTAACTTTTAGAAATAAACCCGATCCTTGTGTAGTCGGACCGCTCTTTTGAACTCTATATGGAGCTTTACGTCTGGTGAATGCTGAACTGGCGAATGCTGAAATTAGATTTTCGGCTGCTGGGTTAAGAGCTCTTGCTTTTGTTATTCCTTTTTTTTTGTAAGTATGGTCCAATTATTGTAACATATTTTCGTGAACCATTTCCTTGAACTTGCTCCTCAGGACTGTTATTCCTACGATATGCATTAGTTCGTGTTAGAATATCCATATAATTATCCAAGTCTTTAGCACTATAACCTTTTGGGTCTTTTTTAAATATTAATTCGTATAAACCGGGGGTGCCTTGATAGGTAATCTCTTTTACTTTAATATCTTTCCCAATAATTTCCACAGATTCTTGTGTTAGTCCCAAAAAATTTTTTTCAGTTTCCAAATCATGAATTTTTTCAAGTTTTTCTTACGTTTTTTGTTCTTTGGGGGGTTGATGTTTTATAAAACCTTTAAATGACGGTTCCTCTTCTTTTATGTCAACAGGTTCATTTTTACCAATGGTTGAAATTAATTCTTGCAAAGGTTGTGTTATTGGTTTATAAGTTTCTTCCAGTCTCGAATGAGACTCAAATTCTGCATTTTTTAAAGCCTGATATTTTTTTTTAACTGCCTTTCTTGCTTTAACAAGTTGCAATGCTAATTGTTTATTCATGACTGAATATTTTGAAATAGCTGTTTTTGGTGATGTTGTTTTTATAAGTAAATGTATGAATCGAAGCCTTTTCGATATCTACCTGAATTTATACTGGTCTCTTTATTTATTACCAAAAATCCAAATTTTTCTTTCCAACACAATAAACACATTTCTTTAAGCTGATTAAATGTCATATCAACGTTGACGTGATCATTATAAACATGTTTTAAATTTGTATTGTCTTGTTGAAAAATAACAATTAAATTTGCATTATCACGAATTAGCTGCTTCGGAATAGAAGAATATGTTTGACACAAATAAAAACAATCTGTGTTTCTATGTCTTCCAAAACAAAAGTAATCCTTTACAATTGTCTGATTACAACAAACTATGTCATCAAAAATTATTATTGCGTTTGGTAATACTTCTTGAGGTGAAATTATATTTTCTTCATCCTCGGATTCGTAATAACCAATTTCTTTTATTGGCTTAAAAAGTGTTCTTAAATATTCATACTTGGGTTGATATAAAGATTTTGAATAAATATATAAATTTTCAAATCGTAAACCGTTGGGATCTTCAACAAAGCCAATTAGAACATTCGTTTTACCACAGCCCGATGGTCCAATAATCAAACCTCTTTTGCTATTTCCCTCGAACAATTTTCCATGTTTTCTAAATTTACTTGTTGTTGTATCATGATTCTTGATTATTATAGAGTATGGCTGTTTTTCAACTCTCATATTATATAAAGAGTACTTAAGTTCACTCTCAGAGTAAAACTAATCATTTTATGTTAAGACTTTATCTATATAATGTTTCAGTCACACAACAAACGTATTACTTACCAACCAACCAACAAGAAACGAGGATCTGGTTTACTAAACACTGTTATCAATAAATTACCCTTTGAAGTACACCTTCCTGGTTACAATTTTTGTGGACCTGGAACCAAATTAGACAAGAGATTATCAAGAGGTGACCAGGGAATAAATTTATTAGACGAGGCTTGTAAAGAGCATGACATTGCCTATTCAGAATCAAACGATATAAAAAGTAGGCACGTTGCTGATAAATTACTATCTGAGAAGGCTATAGAACGAGTTAGAGCAAAGGACGCTAGTTTTGGAGAAAAAGTGGCTGCGTTAGGCATTAGTGGCACTATGAAAGTTAAAAGAAAGTTAGGTATGGGTGTAAAAAGAAAATGATGATGAAATCTCAAAGATTGAACTTACGAAATTAACTTGGAATATACCACACATTTCTGTAGCGATCCCTCAAGAACTGGAGCTAACGAAAATTATTAATAAAAATACTGATTTAATAATGGCATTTAGAAGTTGGGAACTAATTGAATATTCTGAATTACTGAAAACAAGTCGTCATAATTGGCCTGTCAAAACTTCAACCAAAGTGAACACCCCTCGACATGTAGCAATCTGTTTTCAAAAAGATTTAGGAGATAAATCCACAACTGACATGTCTACATTTAGTGATATTAAAATGTGGAACATAAAAGTATTTTTAAATTCTGAGAGATATCCCTACAGCGATCTTTATTTAGACTTTGCTAAAAATAAATTTGCATCAATCAGTATATCAAATGTTTTCACAATTCCAAATGTTATATTATGGATTAACACCGGAGCCGATTTTTTCACCATCGGAGTTTAAAACATATGCACCCATCACATACATTGATTGTTCTCACCAAAAGGAAACAATTGAAACTGGACCCATTGTTATGAGAGTAGAATTTGAATTACATGAAGATCTTACAAACAAGATTTCTGCTTATTGTTTAATTATGCATGACAAAATTTTTAGTTACAATCCTCTAACCAAAAAAGTTAGACAAATTTAACGTTATATAAAATCAAATGTTTATATTTCTTGTCCATCAGTATGAACGAGGAATTAGAACAACGCTTATCAATCCTTTTAAGAAATGTTGCAAAACTAAAACAACAAATTGAGGAGTATTCCAACAAGAAATCGATGATTAAACAATTCTCTCTTATGAAATTATGAGAATGTTAGCTCTTGATGTTCAGGGATTTAATGTAGAAAACAATAAGTTTATTCCAAAGGAGTTAGCAGCCTATGATGGTAAAAGTATATGTCATTATATTTTTAAATCACCCTTCCCTATAAAATTTTTATCACCCAATTTACATAAACAAGCTGTCTGGTTAATGAAAAATCACCATTGTATTTCATGGGATGAAGGGTATACTCCAGTTCACAAATTCTCCGAAATAATCAAAAACCTAACAGAAAAGGTTGATATTGTTTATGTGAAAGGAAGAGAAAAAGCTGAATACATTAGGAAGTACTCAATAAAACCAGTAAGAGAGTTTGATGAAGATCCACCCTTACAAAGAGAAGAAGCCTGCTGTTTTTACCACTCTCAAGCAGAATGTATATGTGCACTTACTAATGTATATAAATTATATAATAATTAGCTAATGATTGAATAAAACACAATAATAAAAATAAAATTGCTTTTAATTTAAAAAAATTAGGTACCAAATACTTCTTGAACAATTTCATTCGACACAAAATTTTTTACTTCCTTCAAAAACATCTCATATTCCATTTCCTTCATTGTGTACAGAAAAGTTGTTAAGTCTGATGTATGTAAGTATATCCTACATGCTTCAGAACCCTTTTCATATTTTTTTGCGATTTCCATGCATTCATCATAGGTATAAAACTGATCAAATCCATATTCAGCTTCATGTTCTGCATCAAATGCTAAATTTTCAAATTTTTGTGCTAGATTTTCCACAGCAGTTTCTAAGTCAGATGCCGCTCTTTCAGCTACATATGCCGACCACATAATGTATCAGAATACTATTTGGTTGAACTGAGATCGTTAAATACTAATAAAATGATGATGTTCATTTTTTTTTTAAGAGGGGGTGTAGTCTTGAACGTCATATTTTCTCTACTTATGTTCATTTTTTTTTGGAGTGGGGGTGTGGTCCTGAACTTCATACTACACTACTCTACCAATGTTCTTTTTTTTTGGATGATCTACCGTTCTTTACTATTTTAGAATAACAAACACAATGATTTTAAAAACATCATTTATTAATAAAAGATGGATCCACAAACAACCCTTAAAACTCTAATGTATGTATCTTTGCTCAACTATCAAGAGGTAATCGTCTCTTATTAACTGTTCTCTTCTATCAAGAACAGTTAATAACACAATGATTTCAAAAACATCATTTATTAATAAAAGATGGATCCACAAACAACCCTTAAAACTCTAATGCATGTAGAAGTGCTCTTTGCTCAACTATCAAGAGATAATCATCTCTTATTAACTGTTCTCTTCTATCAAGAACACTTAATAAGGTATGGCAGTTGTTTAGCATTAACTGGTGATAGTTTAACTTTCTCTGCACTTCTACACGCCTTAATTCCACCTCGTTTAGACGTATTACACGCTCAATGTCTGCATTATTATTATTATTATTATTATGATTTTCTGACAGGTCGCGAGACCTGTCATGCACTCCCTCTACGGGGAACATTCACTCATCCCAGATATCACCGATATCAAAAGGATTGAGCTCTGTGGGGGCCCTTTCCGTGTTATTGGGCCCGTGGGGTTCTTCTTTGATTACCCATATACTTTTTGACTGTTCGGCTTGTTGAAAGTAGGACTGCTTTCTGCATATCCTTGTAGAGATCTTGAGGTAAGTCTAGTGTTCTAAGGTTTTCCAAAACTTGTTTGGGATTACTCCTGTTTTTGAAACAATAATCGGCATAGTTTCGATGCTGTCCATATTCCACTGTGTTCTTATTTGCTCCTGGAGGTCTCGATACTTCGCTATTTTCTCAGCATACTTCACTAGAAGGTTGTTGTTATTATTATTATTATGATTTTCTGACAGGTCGCGAGACCTGTCATGCACTCCCTCTACGGGGAACATTCACTCATCCCAGATATCACCGATATCAAAAGGATTGAGCTCTGTGGGGGCCCTTTCCGTGTTATTGGGCCCGTGGGGTTCTTCTTTGATTACCCATATACTTTTTGACTGTTCGGCTTGTTGAAAGTAGCACTGCTTTCCGCATATCCTTGTAGAGATCTTGAGGTAAGTCTAGTGCTCTAAGGTTTTCCAAAAGCTTGTTTGGGATTACTCCTGTTGTTGAAACAATAATCGGCATGGTTTCGATGCTGTCCATATTCCACTGTGTTCTTATTTGCTCCTGGAGGTCTCGATACTTCGCTATTTTCTCAGCATGCTTCACTAGAAGGTTGTTGTTATTTGGTATAGCTTCATCTATCAGAGTTTTCCTGGCCCTCTTGTCTACCACTACAAGGTCCGGTCTGTTGTGGGCCACCGTCTGATCAGTAAGAATAGTCCGGTCGCAGTACATCTTATAGTGGTTGCTTTCTAAGATTGTCTGCGGTGTATATTTATAATATGGGATCTTCTCATTTTGGACAAGCTGTAGTTTCACCGCTAACTCCTGGTGTAGGATCTTGGCCACTGCATCATGCCTCTCCTTGTATTCTGTTGCAGAAAACATCTGGCATCCTCCCGTGATGTGTTGGATCGTTTCTGCCGTTTGACATCCATATCTGCATTTATCTACCTGTACTGAGTCGTCTCTAATTATGTATTTCAGGTAGTTTCTAGTTGGTATAACCTGATCTTGGATTGCCAGTAGAAATCCCTCCGTTTCAGGAAACATCTGTCCAGAGATGAGCCAGTAGTTCGACGCAAGACTGTCGACGTGATCCTGGGCTGCCTCGTTCAGGTGTCGTCCGTGCAGAGGGTTTTCCCTCCATATCTGTAGCTTTTCTTCATTGGTCTTGTGGTGTTGTGGGGCATTCTGATCCCTCAATCTTAGAGGAGTAGAGTAGTCTGCTTCGCAAATAGCATGGTGTAGGTCTGAAGTTTGGGCTTTATTGCGGAAGTACTCCCTTAAGTTGGTTATTTGTTGATCCATTATTTTCCTAATATCTGCCAGACCTCTTCCGCCTTGATGTCGTGGTAAAGTGGTCCGCTCTACCGCACTTCTTGGATGATGTTTGAGTGTTTTGGTAAGTTGGGTTCTGATTTTGCGCTGTAGCCCTTCGATGTCAGTCACGCTCCAGTCTACAATGCCGAATGAGTAGGACAGAACTGAGCAGGCGTAGGTGTTAATTGCTTTGAACAGGTTCTTGCTGTTCAGTTTCGTTCTCAGAAGCCTTTTTGTTCTCTTGAAAAACTCTTCCCTTATATCTGTCTTTATCGCTGCATGACTGATGCGTTGAGCCTGCTTCATCCCCAAGTATTTGTAGTTCTCGCCTTCTCCCATTGCCTGAATCTCCTGGCCATCTTGCATAACGAACGGGTTTTGCTTTATTTTTCCCTTTATCATGGTGAGAGTACGACATTTATCCAGGCCAAACTGCATTCCGACATCATTGGAGAATTCCTCCACTATTTTAAGCATCTGATCGATTTGGTTTTTGGTAGCGGCCATTAGTTTTAGATCATCCATATATAGAAGATGGTTAACCCTACTTGCTTCTTGGTTGCCGTTTTTGATAGCGAATCCATATCTTGTGGAGTTTAGTCGGTTGGAGAGAGGGTTCATAGCTAGACAGAACCCTGGAATATTCCTCGTTTTATTGGAACAATGTCGGTGGAAATATTGGTGGTCCCCTCATTAAGGTGAATCTTGGTCTTCCACAGCCCCATTGCGTGTTGTAGAAATTTTATCAAGTAAGGATCGATTTTGTAGATCTTTAATATGCAAAGGAGCCACTCGTGCGATACGGAGTCAAAGGCCTTCTTGTAATCTACAGCTTGGTTGCTGATGACTGAGTCAATTATTAATTGTTCCTTGCATCCCATGGCTCCTTTGGTGCACCCTTTCTGTTGTGGAGCTATAATGTTGTATCCTTCACAGTGGGAAGAAATTCTCTTAGTAATACAGGATGTTATCAGCTTGTATAATGTGGAGAGGCAAGTGATTGGTCGATATTTTGATGGATCGTGTGTATTTTTGCGGTCTTTTGGCAGAAGATACGTTATTCCTTGGGTGAGAAATGGCGGCAGCTTTAAGGGGTCTTTCAGAGTTTCATTAATTAATGCAGCCAGTTTCCCATGCGCGCACCAGAATTTCTTAATCCAGTAATTATGTACTCCATCCGGCCCAGGCGCTTTCCAGTTATGTAACTCCCTGGTGATGGCGGATATTTCTGCCGCTGTGAATGGTTCGTGTTGCATCTCCTTGTAGTTCTGGGAGATTACATTTTCTTCACGAATCCAACTAGCGTTAACGTTGTAGTTTGCAGGTCTGGCTAGCTGGTCCTTCCAGAATTGGTCTATTGCCTCTTTTGTTGGATAGGTGTTTCCCTCCTCTTTATCTCCATCATTATTATTATTATTATTATTATTATTATTATTATCATTATTATTATTATCATTATTATTATTATTATTATTATACATTTCTAAATTATTCATTATTAATACCTCGTCGGGGTTATTTTGTTCTTGTATATTTTCTTCATTTTCTTGAATTTCTTGATGTACATTTGCTTCTTCTGCCTGATTTTCTTCTATTTGTGCTTCTTCCATGTGGTCTTCTGGATTGTTAATAAATTCCATGAACTCGTCGTTGTTCATTTGATTATTATTTAGTAAATTTTCAATTGCTTCTTGTACTTCGTTTTCATCTTCAATTTCAATAATTGGTTAAGGAGCTGTTGTTCTATTTATTTTTGAAGGGACGAGCACCCGATTTTCTAGGATATTAGCACACCCCGATAGTTTGGCCATATCACTAATAATAGGTTTTGATGACATTTTAAAAATAATTTTAAAAATAATTTTTAAAAATAATAACTTTTTAAATTAGTTTGTAACGTTGTTACTATCAAGTTGTTCTGTTTGTATTATCTTGCGCCGCAGAATCGCAACTATGTGGATCTACCTCCGTGCGCAGAACGATTTTCGATTTTAAGGTTTGTCGGTGACCTTTCGGTGGCGGCTTGGTTTTGACGGATGACTGTCATCAGAGTCACTTTTAGTCAACCGATTCTGTAGTTGGCCGAACTTTTATTGCCTAGTGGAAAAACCTGGGAAATCGTTACCCATCTTTGTATTTTCCACCCTAAATTTAGATCGGGGCACATATAGGGTAAGTTTGAAACACATATTTTCCTCATTCATAAATATTTTCGAGAGATTCTTGGCGCACAACCTAAAACTCCATGTTTTTCTTGTAGGGCCAATTTTGATATGGTTTAATACAGTTTTAATATGGTTTAATACAGCTTTGATTAGTCTTCATTGGTTTTGATATGAATTTTCATACGAGCTAATACAGTTTTGATATGAGATAGTACAGACTTTGATATGAGCTAATACAGTTTTGATTCAGCTGATCCAACTTTTGGATTTGAGTTTGGTTTGAAGTTTCTTACTTCAAGTTTTAATACTGTCAAGTACATTGTCCAACCCAGCCGTCTAAATAGTGGTAGGAATATCAAAGGCCACTGTAAAGCCATTTGAGGGCCGGAATTCCTACAAGTTAACCAACCACGGGGATCAGTGATAAGTACCATTATGTAGTAATCGACAGTACTGATTTTTATTTGTTTAAATCGAGAGAGCCATAAGCAATTTTGCCTAGTTAGCCATACACTTAATTTATCTCATTAAAATTCACTTATGATTATAGAGCGGTATTGTAAAGTGGTTGCAACTGCTGCGCTGTAATAGTAAATAAACACTTTGGCCAACTTTTACTTCTACTATCAAGCTACGAGATATATTAATAAAAGCTAACTAACTGTAAAGTATTTCAAGTAATCAAATTAAATCATTACACATTGAATTTTGTTTTGTTTTGGCACTGTGTGTGGACCCCATTGTCTCACTCACAGGAATAGGTGTTGCTGTGTCAGGCCAGAGCTATAAGACACTGTGAGTGGCGCTCCAATTTCCATCTTGGATCTGGGCTTGCACGGCAGCATCCTTTGGGGGTCACACACGTGACCAAGGCAGGGACCCAATTAATAAGAACCACCCCGAATTGCAACTGCCCCGAGCAATTGAGCTAGCTGAGGCAGGTGGTGGCCTCACAATCTATAACACTTTTTAATAAAACATCAGTTGTATCTTGCCACCACCGAACAATGTTACAGTGGCACCGCAACGTGTGGGGCTCGAGTTTTTGTTCAGATTAAATTTTAGAAATTTTTTATTTTGCTTTTCGGGTTTCCACTTGCTTGGTGAACCTCAGTGTGTACAGGGTGTCCAAGACTTTTTGAGACATTTAATTTGTTCTGACATTGTTATATATTAATGCATTTGGCTCTTCAGTTTGGCATACTAGACTTTGATTTTTTTTTGGTTTATAGGTAACATTTTTCTAAAACCTTTTTGATTTTGAAAAGTTTATTGAACTTTTAGTATTTTGGGTTTTGGTCTTTGAATTTGATTTCAAATTATTTCAGATTTAAATAATTTCGGTTCTTAGGTAGAGCCTAAGTTTATTTGACCTTGTAAGGTATATTATTCCCTGTTAAATTAATTCAAAAGTATTTTTTTTTAGTTTTGATATTTTTGCTTAAGTGACTTTAGTGTTTCATTATGTGTGATATCATAGGTGAAATTGACCCCTGGCTTTTGACTGAAGCTGAATTAAATTATGAGTTAGATATACGTCGTATTAAACTATCGACATGATCTCAAAGAGATTTGGAAGCTCGACGTAAAATCCTGGCAGGGTACTTGGTCAAAAGACAGGACTTTGAAAGTTTAACTGATGAAGACTTTAACCTTCAGATTCAAACAGATTTTATTAGGAATACCTTGACAGCTCTAGAGATGCTAATTACTGATTTTAATGGCACAGAGTCTGATGTACTCTGTAGATCATTGAGAGCTCGTTTGATGTCATTGTTTTTCAGAATTAAACGCTTTCAGGTTCCTGCTGATGAACAAGAGGAATACCAAGATTTAGTTTGTGATTGGACATGTAAATGTTTGGAGCTGAATACGACCGACGCTTCATTTTAAAGTATCTCCTCATATGAAGCCTGGAGCTAGGTATACAAATCCTGGCATTGTTCCTGTCACTATCCCTACTGGTGTCAATCAGACCCCAACTGTCATTCCAATTTCGATACCTGTAGTTTCTTCTACTCCTGTGTGTAGATGGTCTGTTACTTTTTCGGGTGGCACTAGTGTCAAAGCCTTTTTAGAGCGAGTTGCAGAACTTGCTAAGGCTAGATCGGTTTCGGACGATCAATTGTTTCAGTCTAGCATTGATTTATTTGAGGGTCCTGCTTTAACTTGGTTTAGAGCAAACCGTGATAGTTTTAAATCCTGGAATGATATCGAGGCACGTCTGTTGAAGGATTTTTGCCATCAGACTATGATGAGATTTTATTAGACCAGATTAAGGGTCGATTTCAGGGTAAGACTGAGCCTGTAAATCTTTTTGTTGCTTGTATCCAGAACTTATTTTCTAGACTTTCAATTCAGCCCAGTTTAGTGGATCAATTAAAAATAGTTCGTAGAAATCTTCTGCCTAAATACGTGAATGCACTAGTCTTGCAAGATATTAAGTCATTAACTCAACTTCTTGACTTGTGTAAGTTGATAGATGAAGCATCGCAAGCTAAATCACGTTATGTGCAGTCAAGTGCTGCGAATTGTTTGGAAAGTGATTTAATTTTTAAAGAAAATTCTTGTAGTGCAACATCTAGTTTTTCTAATAAAAATTTTTCGAGACCTGAAAATAAAGTTGCTGTCATCTGTCACAAATGCAAAAAAGACGGGCATACTTTTAGGCACTGCAGTGACCCACGTAAGAAATTTTGTTTTAAGTGTGGTTTAGATGATGTGACAGTTAATTCTTGCCCTAAATGTAGACCAAAAAACTAGTTAAAGAGTTTGTTGTGAACCGCCATCAAGCTCCTAGAGTCAAAATACATAGTCGGTTATTTTTTAATAGTAAACTTGGTATTAGTCATTTAAGTAAAAATAATTCTAGATTTTCTGTACATCCTACTACTGACCTTAAAGATTGGAATTCTTGGAAATTGTTAGTTAGAGATTTTTTTAAACACACAGCGTCCGTTTTTGTTAATAAACCATTAGACAACCGACCATACATATCAGTCACTTTGTATGATGAGAATGTAACTGCACTTTTAGACAGAGGTGCTAATCAAACTTGCATCGGCAAACTTGGTCTTAAACTACTCGACAAATATAAAATATTAACTGATTACTCACTACCTAGATGTAACAGTAGCTGATGGCAGAAAATTTGTCAAATTCCATTATGTTTAGGCAATGTTTGTAAAATTTTAGAAGTTTTAGTAGTACCTTCATTGAAATACGGTCTTATTTTAGGAAGTGATTTTTGCAGAAAATTCTCATTAAATGTAAATTTCAAAGACAATACTTAGAATATCTTGTCTGATCATAATGATTTATCAGTTTCTTTAGTCTCAAATTCTGATCAGGTATGGGGTGACGATGATGTTGGTCTTAGTACATTTTTAACGCCTGAACAAGAACGTGTTGCTGATGGTGTTGTAGATATGTTTAAGGGTTTATCGTCTGATGATAGATTGGGTCGTACTGACAAATTGGTTGTTGATATCGATACTGGTGATGCCAAGCCTTTTAAAAAGAGGCAGTATCGTTTGTCGCCCTTCATGATGGGACACCTTAATAAGGAAATTGACGAGATGCTTAGGTTGGGAGTAATTGAACCTTCTAAAAGTCCGTGGAACTCACCCATTCTTATGACTCCGAAGAAAAATGGTAGCTACCGGTGTTGTTTAGACAGTAGAGGTCTTAATTTACTGACAAAGAAGGACAGTTATCCTTTGCCTAGAATCGACGACATTCTTGCTATGTTAAGAGATGCTAAGTATATTTCCAGCATCGATCTTCGGCACAGATTTTGGCAGATTCCCTTGTCTGAGAGTTCAAAGGAAAATACTGCTTTTTCCGTAGCTTCTCGAGTTTTATTCCAATTTGTTGTTTTACATTTTGGACTGACTAATGCTGCGCAGAATCAACAGAGGTTGATGGATTCTATTTTTGGTCCTGAATTGCAACCGAAGGTTTTCTGTTATTTGGATGATTTGATTGTTCTTGGTAGCAGTTTTGAGGATCATATTTCGGTTTTAAAGGAAGTCCATCGCCGTTTGCTTAATGCAAATCTCACGGTAAACTTTAAGAAATGTCAATTTTTTCGTCATTCCCTGAATTATCTTTGTTTTGTAGTTGATGGTTCTGGTTTAAGAACAGATCCATCCAAGGTTAAAGCGATGATTGAGACATCACCTCCCAAAACTACCACGCAGGTCAAGAGTTTTGTTTCTATGTGTTCCTGGTATAGGAGATTTATTAGTCATTTTAGCACTCTAGTTGCTCCTTTAAATGACCTATTGAAAGGTCGTGGGAAAAATTAGCCTATTGTCTGGACAACGGCAGCAGAAGATGCTTTTAAGGAAATTGAGGAGAGATTGGTTTCTGCTCCGATTCTTACTTCACTAGATTTTTCGCTTCCTTTTACTATCGACTGTGACGCAAGTCTGTATGGACTTGGTGCTGTTTTACTTCAAGGACAGGACGGAGATGAAAAGGTAATAGCATATGCTAGTAGGAGTCTTACTCGTCCAGAGAGAAATTTGTCGACTACCAACAGAGAACTTCTTGCTTTACTTTTTGGTCTCAAACAATTTAGGTGTTACGTGGAAGGTCAAAAGTTTCAGGTAAGGACTGACCACGCGAGTCTTCAGTGGCTTCGTAATATGGAGAATCCTCAAGGTAAATTAGCGAGATGGTTGACAACTATTCAGCAGTATGATTTTGAAGTTAAGTATCGTCCTGGAAAGGAGCATGTTGTGCCAGATTTTCTATCGAGATTGCAGCCGACTAGCAATGTTGACATTTTGGACGTTTCTTTGAAGGATTTAGACAATTGGTTTATCAGTCTAAGAGAAAAGATTTTGAAGGATCCAGACAACTATCCTCACTGGACTGTTAAAGATGAGTATATTTACAAACATACTTCCAACAGATTGCCTTTAAAGACTAATGTTTCTGAGTGGAAACTTGTTGTGCCGCAAGCTGAGAGAAAAAACATCTTGTTTTCTTGCCATAATATTCCTACAGGGGCGCATTTAGGTTATTTTAAAACCTTGAAGAGAATTCAAGAATCTTATTATTGGCCAAATTTAAGGTCGGATGTACTAAAGTATGTTCGTCGCTGTGAAACTTGTCATAGCCAAAAAATGCCTAATTTTTCGCGTTTTGGTACTATGGGTGTACAGGAAAAAGTTTCGTTTCCGTTTGAATTATTAGCAGTGGATGTAATGGGTCCATTCCCTCGTAGTTCCAGACAAAATGCTTTTTTAGTTGTTGCTGCGGATTACTTTTCCAAATTTACCCTTGTTAAACCGGTGCGTCAAGCAACGGCTTAATCAATATCTAACTTTTTGGAAGATATTTTTCTAACTTATGGTGTTCCTCGTATTTTAGTCCTTGACAACGCGCCGGCTCACACTGGTAATATCTTTAAAAATCTTTTTCAAAAATATAAAATCAATAAAGTTTGGTTTAATTGCCGATACCACCCACAGGCCAACCCAGTTGAAAGAATAAATCGAACAATTGGTGCAGCCATTCGTTCCTATATTAAAGATTCACATAAGGAATGGGACCTTCATATACAGGAGATAGCATCAGCTCTCCGAAGTGCTGTGTCTGAAGTTACTGGGTATAGTCCGAATTACCTAGTGTTCGGGAGAAAGGTACCAATCTCTGGGGATTTCTATGACGAGGTGGATTCAGGTAATATTGACCTAAACTCTTCTGACCGTGTGGCGTATGCTCAAGAATTAAAAAAATTTCCACAACTATATAAGGAAATCCAAAAGAAACTTGATAATGCATATAAAAAAAACTGTCATCAATATAATCTCAGGCGACGTGATCATGTTTATCAAGTAGGTGACAAAGTTTGGAAAAGGAATTTTGTTTTGTCTAATGCAGCCAATGACTTTTCAGCTAAACTGGCAGACCGATTTGTTTTATGTAAAATAAGAAAAGCGCGTTCAAACATCGTATACGAACTTGACAACTTGGACGGTACCGATGCTGGGGTTTGGCATGTGTCCAAATTAAAGCCATATTTGGGGTCTAATTCTGACTTGTCAGGGAGCTAGTTTTGTGTGAGATTTTTTTTTATTCTTTGAAGATAAAACAATTTAATTTTAAGCTAAATAAAGCATTACTTGGGATTAAAAAAGTGATTTCTAGACATTATTTCACATGTCAAATTTTTGGTGACCTATGTGTTCATCTTTTTCGTTTTTCGCGGCCATTTTGGCGCGTTTTTTTTTATCATGAAGATGATTTTTCGGGTTTTGAAAACCTCTAGGTACGTTAAGTAGACTTAGTTTTGTAAAAAGAGCTCTTGTAAATATGTACAGATCGATCTAGTTTAATAAGATTTGATGACTTTACCATCATCTCTTATTCGCTTTAGTCAACACTGTTGATATATTGTAGGTTTAGGACTTTTGTATAGTATGATTAGGTTAGCCATGGCCATGGTGTAATATATTAATATATGTGTATGTATCAATATTGATATGAAATTAGTTTAAGTTAAATTGAGGTAGTAGTCTTCCATTTTAAGGCCTGACTTTCCTGTCTCTGACAGTCTGTAAATAATAGTTTAAACTTATAACACCTTTTCTACTCAGGAAATTTAGTATGGCTTATTTGGACATGTGACAGACTACAGTGTCGCTACGTTGTTAGAGTTGTCGGCCGTCTGAGCTCCGGTCGAAGAATTGGCTCAGAGGTTTGTATCAACCTAATCGTAGTAGGGGAGCAAATGAACACCGCTAATTCTGTGAGCAGTCAACATCTTACTGTTTGTTCTCTGTCAGATTTGACTCGTGTTAATGACAATTTTTTCCAGTTCTACGTTTAATGACTGACTGAATTTATCTGTTGTATTGTCGGATCATTCTGATATTGATAATTACATTATACTACTCGGTTTTGAAGATGACAAGTGTGCACTGCCGGGCGGCGTGAAACGTTTCGAGGGTGTACAGTTGGCTGTTTAAGAAATAGAGTGTATTTTTTCTTATAATATTGCTCTGCACCATTACACTTTAATGTCTAATCGAGATTTAGCAGGTTGTAATTATACTACTCGGTTTCGAGGATGACAATTGCTCACTTCCGGGCGGCGTGAAACGTATTGGGGGTGTGCGGTTGACGGTTCGAGAGACACAGAGTGTTGTTTTTGCAATTTTGTTCCGTGCAGTTTCACTGCAGCTTTATTTCAAACGTATTAAGAACAATTTTTTAAAATTTAGACTTGAGTCTCGGTAAGTTCATGAAAGTTTAAAACATTGAGTTGCCTACTTAAAGATTTCAGTTTTGTCTTTTAACGTAGAATATTTGCGTTTGTGATTATTGGCCGCAAGTCGGTTTTGTTTGGACCTACTAGGGGGTTATAGCCTATTACGTTAGCGTTAAACCTTAACGTTAAACTTTAACAAATGTTTATTTGGTCTGCATTTAGTTAACACCAGCTTTTGGAAGTCGTTTAGTACCGAGAGGTACGTTCTACGTTTTACTTTTGTTTAAATTCTTTCGGGATTGTTTTTTGCCAGGAGTTGGCAGATTTCGAACTGTGAGTTCATTGCGGACATGCAGTGGCGATGGAAGCCTCGTATAGGGCAACGTTATGTTAAAACATGTGAAAGACCATGAAGGCATAGCGACCTGGGTATTAGGTACGCTCCCCATTGCCACAGTTCGGTAGGTTGTCAACAGTGTCTTATCACGGAGTATCCCATTTGGTTTACATTTTCACATCCCATATAGTTAGTATATGTTTCAGCGCGGCGTTTTGCTACAAAAATGCCAGGGCATTGGTCATGTCCCGGGCGCAAGTCCAAATTGTTCTGAGAGAATACTCGAAACATACAATAACCTCTCAAATGCTGACATAATTAGAACTAATGTAGCCAATATCATTAACCAACACTCCAAATCTAAAAATAATGTTCCAAATCATAATTTTGTAACACAAAATTTGAGAATAAAACAACTTACCAAGAAAATCAAAGAACATAACCTAACTATCACAAGGGCGGATAAAGGTGCATGTATAACCATACTGAATAAAGATGACTATGTAGGTAGGGTTGAGGACTTTTTGAAAGAAGGCTTCACAGTCTAATCCCACAAATAAATTTTTCATATATTTAAAAGTCAATTTGGACATCACTATAGACACCATAAAATACCTAAAATCCAACAAATACAGATTATACCCAATGAATCCCTCTACCCCACTGCTTTATGGCCTACTGAAAATTCACAAACCTCCTCCTTTTCCTGTCAGGCCTGTCGTCAGTTATAGCCAATCACCAGCATCACGACTTTCTAAATGGCTCAATCAAATAATTTTATCTGAAACTAACTTTTCAAACCCCTTATCAATAAAAAATAGTAAGCACCTAACGGATAATGTTGCACAAATAAGAATACCCCCCAACACTACACTAATCTCTTTTGATATAAAAAACCTGTTCCCAAGTATACCACCGGAGGATTGCATAGAATGTGTCAGAAAATTACTAATCGAAAAATCTAACCTCAATATGTTTCACATTCTAAATATATGCCTACTAGTCGATACCGTATTAAAACAAAACTTCTTTCAATTTAATGATAAACATTATAGCCAGCAATCTGGTCTTGCCATGGGATCGAATTTTTCCCCCTTACTTGCAGAAATCTTTTTGTTTTCACTAGAAAAAATCATCCAAACCCACCCTTTATTTAACAAATTTTTATTCTACTATAGATATGTCGACGACATACTAGTTGCTTTTGTTGGTGATATGCATGAGCTGAAGGATTTCCATGATTATATTTATAAAATTCATCCTAACATTGAGTTCACAGTCGAATATGAGAATAATAATAGCATCAACTTCCTGGACTTAACAGTTTCCAAAAATAATTCGGAATTATAATTCTCTATCTTCCACAAAGCTTTCCTCATTCATTCAAACCACCCAATCAACCAAAAACTTAGTGCCTTCCATTCATTTTTCCATAGGTTATTTACTATACCGTTAAACAACATCAACTTCAATAAAGAACTCTCTTTTATCACACAGTTAGCAACAAACAATCAATACCCTCTACATATAATCAATAAAATTTACTTCAAATTCTTAAATGAATTTATAAACAAAAACTTAATTTCCAGTATCGAAAACAATAAACCAAAATATTATAGCAGCTTACCTTATTTTGGATCTATATCTCACAGCATCAAAAATACTTTACTCAAATATAACAGCGACCTTCAAATCTCTTTTAAAACTCAAAACACATTAAAACAATATATTAATAATAACAAAGATAAGATTGATATACTACAAAAGTCAGGAATATATAGGTTGAATTGTTCTCATGTGGACGGTGGAGTTCCATGTAATTCTTGCTACATAGGGCGTACAGGGCGGAAGTTTAACATACGAATTAAAGACCATCTTTCCTTGATTCAAAGAAATGTGGGCAGACAGCCACCGGTGGACACAAAGTCAAACTTCGCCGACCACATATTAAATACCAAGCACAGTTTTAATCCGGATACAGACATTCAAATTTTCCACGTTGTAGATGAGGGTAGGACTTCCAATTTGCTCGAGATCTACGAAATTAACAAAGCAGTAAGGGCCCCCAATTTAAATGTTTTAAATGAACAAATTACCTTCGACTGTCTTCCATTCTTTAATTCACTCGCAATTGACCATTAACCCATACTAAAGAACTTTCGTAGAAACATCACATACCATCCTCGGTTTTGTTTTAATAATAAATAACAATAAGCTATAAAATTCTAAGTATTTATAATATTTATTAATGAAAAGACCAAATGATTGACAGAGAATATATGTCACCACTGAGAAAGATGGGTTATTTCAGACAGGCCCAATACATATTTTGTTTGTCTCTGTGGTGGTTGCCTGCCTTCATTTTAGATAATTAAGGTTACTTACCTGTTGACTCTTTGAGGTACTACCACTGTCATTGTCCCCCGCTCAGCCGTGCTCGGGTGAAGATATCTACTTTTTCCATTGTTAATAATACACAGGATATTAAAATACTAAACGATAAAATCCAAACTTAATTTTATCGATTTATATTCAAATTTCGTTTATATAACTATTAACTAAATTTAACTTAAATAAACATGTATACACCCCGAATAAGGGATGTTAATTAGTGCTGGGATGACCTCTTTGCGGTTTGAGATTGTCTCTAAATTTAACATTTAACTTCAATTCCTTTCAAATATTGCCGCCAATGGACTTGACGGTTTACCCCGGAAACTAAAATTGTAGGAGGGAAAAACTTTGAATTATTGTACCATCTTTCCGGTATCTCCATTTTCTGAATACCTCTTCTAGTACTTAGAGTGATTTAAACTGATGACTAAATATTACCGAATTAATATGTTCTACCTTCTCAAAAGAAAAAAGAGAAAAGCCTCATCTTTATTGAGTGACTGAGAAATACAAGTGAGTACCATTTTATCTACATTTTATTGATTCTGTAGTACAGCTCTTACACGTGTTCCTAAAATACTCAACACTAAAATATTCTTTCTCTCTCTTTGCAGATAAAAAACGAACTAAAAGTTACCTAAATTTAACATAAAACAAACCTTTAGTTCTATCTGACGTCTAAAAATGTTATATTAAAAAATAAAAAACCCACCTTAATTTAAAAAGTCTATTCCATAAAGAATACCACCACAAATTCAAAATCCTAATTCTTTTTTCTCAATAATATATTAAATGAAAATAAATAAAATTATTTCCCTACTAGCATGGGTCAAGGAAAAAAACAAACTTGTTTAAGACCTATTTCTCCTACTATTTACAGTTATTAGCTTACGTCAAATAAATATAAAACCTATACACTCAATACTCAACAAGTGTTCCAATTAACCTCTTATTCTTAACCTATTTGTGTAGCCAAAGGGACGTTCCCAGTCAGGTCCATAGGCAGGCACACACATTCATTGAACTATCCACTACTGTGTTTTACCTTGTTTACATTATAATTATATAGAGTTGCTGATGATGATCTTTTCTAAGGTCGAAACTAGTCCGACTCAATTTTCAAACTTGAATGTATATTGAACATCTAACTCATATGGTAAATCCCTCCCATATATATGCCCTCGATACCCAAATCTAGGGTGTAGTGTAGTTAATATATTAAAAAAATTTTGGTGGTAAAGACAGACTTTCATTTCCCTCCAAATTGTTTTGTTTTCTTAAATACATTATTAACATTTTTGATAATTCTGTTTAGACCCTTTGGCCACTTATTTGTTGTGTGTTAAGCTGTGGGATTCCTACAGGGCTGTTATGGGCGGGGAGTTTTGTTGTTCTCAGATGTGAGGAAATTTTGCTGTTGTTTCGGAAACCTCTAATAAAAGGTTTTTTTGGTGCCAAAAGAAACCAACGATCCACCATTTTACCACCTTAGTTAGAAGGTTCTTTTCGGTACCCCGCCTATGATTTGTCTTTGGGTTTTTTTTCGGTGCTGCGCATAATTGAATAAGTTGGACACTGTATACAGGTGTAGATGCTCTAACCTTTTTACTTTAACTTTAAATTTTGTATCCATAGTTTCTGACGAAGATCAGATCTATGTATGTCTTTGGCTGAAATTACTTCTATTACGAAAATTTCTCAATTTTCTTTTTTTTTTTTGGAGGAGGGCAGTGTAACGTTGTTACTATCAAGTTGTTCTGTTTGTATTATCTTGCGCCGTAGAATCGCAACTATGTGGATCTACCTCCGTGCGCAGAACGATTTTCGATTTTAAGGTTTCTCGGTGACCTTTCGGTGGCGGCTTGGTTTTGACGGATGACTGTCATCAGAGTCACTTTTAGTCAACCGATTCTGTAGTTGGCCGAACTTTTATTGCCTAGTGGAAAAACCTGGGAAATCGTTACCCACCTTTGTATTTTCCACCCTAAATTTAGATCGGGGCACATATAGGGTAAGTTTGCAACACATATTTTCCTCATTCATAAATATTTTCGAGAGATTCTTGGCGCATAACCTAAAACTCCATGTTTTTCTTGTAGGGCCAATTTTGATATGGTTTAATACAGCTTTGATTAGTCTTCATTGGTTTTGATATGAATTTTCATACGAGCTAATACAGTTTTGATATGAGATAGTACAGACTTTGATATGAGCTAATACAGTTTTGATTCAGCTGATCCAACTTTTGGATTTGAGTTTTTCTTGAAGTTTCTTACTTCAAGTTTTAATACAGTCAAGTACATTGTCCAACCCAGCCGTCTAAATAGAGGTAGGAATATCAAAGGCCACTGTAAAGCCACTTGAGGGCCGGAATTCCTACAAGTTAACCAGCCACGGGGATCAGTGATAAGTACCATTATGTAGTAATAGACAGTACTGATTTTTATTTGTTTAAATCGAGAAAGCCATAAGCAATTTTGCCTAGTTAGCCATACACTTAATTTATCTGATTAAAATTCACTTATGATTATAGAGCGGTATTGTAAAGTGGTTGCAACTACTGCGCTGTAATAGTAAATAAACACTTTGGCCAACTTTTACTTCTACTATCAAGCTACGAGATATATTAATAAAAGCTAACTAACTGTAAAGTATTTCAAGTAATCAAATTAAATCATTACACATTGAATTTTGTTTTGTTTTGGCACTGTGTGTGGACCCCATTGTCTCACTCACAGGAATAGGTGTTGCTGTGTCAGGCCAGAGCTATAAGACACTGTGAGTGGCGCCCCAATTTCCATCTTGGATCTGGGCTTGCACGGCAGCATCCTTTGGGGTCACACACGTGCAGACTGTTGTTGACCAAGGCAGGGACCCAATTAATAAGAACCACCCCGAACTGCAACTGCCCCGAGCAATTGAGCTAGCTGAGGCAGGTGGTGGCCTCACAATCTATAACACTTTTTAATAAAACATCAGTTGTATCTTGCCACCACCGAACAATGTTACAAGTTGATGTTGCTTCTTTAAAGAGTTGCTTGTGGATAAATATTCCCAGTATTGGAGATGTATTTATATAAAATACATGCTCATTAATAATGGAAAAAACTTGAATTTAATGTCTTATAACCACTTCTTTATTCGTTAATCGGTACTGCAAAATATTCGACTATACAAGATATTTAAAAGTAGATAATAATTTTTTTCAAGACCCTAATGGCTTAACAAATCGACTGCTCATTGGTAATAACAATTTTTAATTATTTTTACTTTATTTTAGTCGGAAGAATATATCCCAAATAGCCTTTGAACAAAATATTCCCAGGTGAAGTCTGAACTTATAGTAAAGGAAAACATTAATATTTCAAGATATTGTCAATTAATAGCATTTTTAAAAAAAAGGGATATCTTCCTAAAAAGTCAAAAGTTTTGGAAGGTGAACAAGATTTAACTTTTATCAAAAATGCGCCGAATGATACCTTCCTGCTGCATGAAGTGGTACTCGTAATGGGAGTTTGTGGCAGCCTAAGACGGGATGAGATGGTAAAAATGACCATTGATGATTTTGAGGATAAGGGGTCCGTTATGGTTGTCAAGGAGAGCAAACATACGCCTTAAAATTGGTTAGACAGTACCTTGCATTAAGGCCAAAAGGAATTAAGGAACGCAGATTTTTCCTTACATACCGAAATAGCTATGCCTGTGGGTAAAAATACACTAGGACGTGTTCCTTCAATCATAGCAAAATTTCTTAATTTAGAAAACGGCAAGGAATATACAGGACATTGCATACGTCAGACCTCTCCACACTTCTTAGAGAGGGTGGTGCTTCCCTTGCAACCCTTAAGCTACACGGAAAGTGGAAGAGTACTAGCGTAGCGAAGGGTTATATAGAGGAAAGCATCACGTCGAAAAACCGAATAGCAAAAATGATAGCTAGTTCTGTTACCGAAAAAAAAAATGTTAATTAAATACTTCTCAAACACCTTGTATACATTAGTATACTTAAACCTGTAATGTCTAAAATCGGCACTTGAAGAAACTGGCTTTTTACTAAATGACCTAGGTCAGTTTACTTCCCGTCTGAGCGATACAAAACATTAATATTAAACACCTAAAGCTACCTTGAAAGTTCAATGGAACAATAAAATCTCAAGGTGGTTTCGTCTGGATTAAAATATATTTATTTCCTGCTGGTTAAGATAATGACTTCCTTATACGTTAACTTGCTTATCATGGGTTGATGGTCCTTGCATTAAACCTGTATTACTTATTAATAATTGTGAGAACATTTGCATCTAAGATTAGTTTACCTGGTTTTTAAAAACTTATATCGTATATGATAATATAATTTCTTTGATAATAAAATAAAAGAATATAAATTAAATAATTACTTTATTGTGAGTTATATTATACATTCAAATGGAAACATTTTGTTACAAAAATAACACAGTTTTTGTGATGTGGGTGGTCCATCGAAATGGGTTCTTTGATTTGGATTGTTATAATGAACAAAGCATGGTAATTTTATTTGAAGAGAAAAGTTAGCGGTAATTTTCCCCACGCTTTTAACAGTTCAAATGGGTTGACATTTTTTATCAAGTACTCCAGAGGTAACATCTCTATTTCTTGTTTGGTAAAGTCCTGAAGTTCTTTTTCACCATTTATGTGGGCCAGTAAATTTTGTGTTGATGAACAATACATTTTTCAGGAATGTGGTGCAAATTTAAACTTCACTTTTAATTAGAAGTTGTTGAAATCGTTTTCTTTCTTCCTCTCGAAATTTCTTTTTGGCTTTTTTAGATAAGTTTGGTGGGATCTGTCTGATTATTAAATTGTTTTTAACGTATTCTGTAGGATTATAGCTTTCACATGGATCTAACTCCCAGGAAAGGTCGATTGGAACTGTTAAAGACATAATGATTTTTGTTATTAAAATGAACTATTTCTACAATATTTATAATATCAAAAATTAGTCTGGGGGTTGTGTTAGGTAAGGGGATAGTATGTTTTAATAGTGTGGTTCAAGGTGGTAGGTCAAGGTCAAGGTGGTAGGTCTGGAGGGAGGAATTGGTGGAGGCGTGGAGTTGTCTGGTACCCCTGCGGTTTGGTTGAAGGTCAAGGTAGTAGCTACTGCGCATGTGGAATATCTGACATGCCCAAGGTCAAGGTAGTAGCTACTACGCATGTGGAATATCTGACGCGCCCAAGGTCAAGGTAGTAGCTACTGCGCATGTGGAATATCTGACGCGCCTAATACCTAACTACTAAGGTAGGTATTTCTTTTTTTAAGTAAAACGAGTGTATGATTCTTCTGATGGCAATCTTTTCATATTCATTTATTACAGTTTCTTCCTATACTTCTCTGTGGTGACCTGATGGGGCCGCGTTTATCCTAGTACACAAGTCGGTACATTATTGACTATCCGACTCCAGTCATATTCGAACATATTTCTACTATTTTTGCAACTCCGAATAATGAATTTTGGTGGCGAAGAGCGTTAAACACATTGAGGAAAATAATTTTCTTATTTTTAGAAAGCGCAGTTCTAGTAGTCTGTTTCTCAGCAACAAACATTTCAAATTTTTGAATCAGTGAGGCATAGGTAGGTAACCTACTGGACTCTAGAAAACTAACCTGCTATATCAACAGTGCGAGTGAATTATTTTGTCATTTGTAAGTTTAGGAGATTGTTCTTTACGTTTTTGATAAACAATGCATAATTTTTTGTATATTTTATATGATAAGGAAGTCGCTTAAAAGTCTTGGATGTGTTAGCAATAGGGTTATACAGACTTATACTTGTTCTAGTGTTTATTTGATAAACAGGGTATCTGTAAAAGGTCTTTACAAAAACCTACCACATATTCTTCAGACCAAAATTAACCGATTTAAATAAACTTATCTTACTACAAAGTTGCTTAGTTTGGGCGCTAGACGGCGCTGAAGTGACAATTTTTAAATCGTTTTTCTGGATTAATTCAAAAACCGCTCATATCATTTTGCCGAAATTTGGTACGTTGGCATAGCTTTATGGGGCAAAAAAACCCATGTCACAATTCTGATTAATATCAGTCGATGGGCGTAGAACCTGGGTTTTTTACTAATTGCTTGTTTCAGATTTCTACGCCAATGGAACAAGAGGGGTTTGGGCACAAAATTCAGATAAACCAACTCATTTGCTACAAAAAAGGTACTCTTGATAAGACTCGATTCCTCTGACGATTTTCGAGAAATTTGCATTTTATTACTTAATACGTAGTAGCTTTTACCACGTAGTACTTGGGTTTTATAGAATTTCTCTGTTTTTGATTTCCACGCCAATGAAAGATAAGAGGTTTAAGTTTAAAATTTAGATTAAACCAACTTATTTACTACAAAAAACCTCACACAGTTTTCTTATCATCTGCTTTTTGTTTACACGGTATTTTTCAGGTATGTACAAGACGACCATACACCTCACAAACGATTGTTATTGTTGGTTGTTACTCGTTTCATCTGACAACATAAGATTATTATCAAATTTGGAACATTTAATATTGTTGCTAACGTTCAATCATTTTATCTGCTTTCATTAATTATTAGAAAACTTTAATTGTCATGAATTATCATGGCGGTATAATACACTAATGCAGAATATACCGATATGATATTGGTATTTGGGTATTGTCAAAGAAATGGTCGAGAATGTGTCAGAGTCTACTCCGAAAGGTTTCCATATCGTCGTATACCAAGCCACCCGGCGTTTGTTGCTGTTGAAAGACGCCTGCGGGAAAACGGCCAATTTACTCTTAAAGCCATTAATAATGGAAGACAGCGTTTTGTAAGGATTCCTGAAGTCGAGGAAGACATTTTAGAACGTGTTGCAGAAGATCCAGAAATAAGCACCAGGAGGCTAGGTAGGGAAATAGGAGTGTCCAAAGATATTGTTCATGAAGTACTTCAAGAACAATAATTGCTATATCCATACCATAAGATGCCAGTTCAAGATCCTTTACCTAATGATCCTGAAATGCGCCTGGTTTTTAGTCAGCTTGTTCATAGGCAGAGAGAAGAAAATCTCAACTTTGCCAACAATATTTTGTTTACCGATGAAGCATGTTTCACGAGAAAAAGGATTACAAATTTACATAATGGACATGTTTATGCGGATAAAAATCCACATGCTATCAAGGTAAAGCATTTTCATAATGAGTTTAGAATTAATGTGTGGGCTGGAATAATTGGTAATCACATTGTTGGTCCTGTCATTATTCCACAAAGATTAACCGGGGAAATTTATTTATTATAGAGATATGTGGTTTATGCACGATGGAGCTCCATTACATTTTGCATTAAATGTTAGAAACTTTTGGAATCAGCAGTACCCAAATAAATGGATTGGTAGAGGTAATGCCCCTGTAAATTGGCCACCACGATCTCCGGACTTAAATCCATTAGATTATTTCTTATGGGGGCATCTTAAGACAGTGGATTACAGGACAACTCCAGATAACGCAGAACAACTATGGCAACGTATTCAAGATGCAATAAATTAAGGGCGATGGACAAGTTCTGCAAAAAGTGCGTTTTAATTTTCTTCGACGTATAAATCTTTGTATTCATGAAAATGGTGAACATTTTGAGCAATTTTTATGATATTTTTATTTATTTCTGTTCATGATTTAGTTATTTTTTTCTTTTTTTGTAAAAACTATTACGTATTAAGTAATAAAATGCTAATTTCTCGAAAACCGTCAGAGGAATCGAGTCTTATCAAGAGTACATTTTTTGTAGCAAATAAGTTGGTTTATCTGAATTTTGTGCCCAAACCCCTCTTGTTCCATTGGCATAGAAATCTGAAACAATTCAATTAGTAAAAAACTCAGGTTCTACGCCCATGGATCAGAATTGTGACATGGGTTTTTTTGCCCCATAAAGCTATGCCAATGTATCAAATGTCGGCAAAATAGTATGAGCAGTTTTTGAATTAATCCAGAAAAACGATTTAAAAATTGTCACTTTAGCGCCGTCTAGCGCCCAAACTAAGCAACTTTGCACTAAGGTAAGTTTACTTAAATCGGCTAATTCTGGTCCGCATATCGTTGATTATTGTAGTTTCATAATTATGGACTTGATTCGACAGCATAACTTCTACATTTGATTTTTGTTCTGTATTTAATATTTTTTACATAAGTTTGCATTGCTCTATTTGCAGCAAAATGTCCAATTTACATGTGTTCAGTTGCTGGTGCAATGTATCAGTATTAGTGAGCCTATCGTAGTTATAGAGTATCTTTAATACTTTACCTTGTAGGATTTTGATTTTATTAAAATTTGTTATACCACACATGCCCCATATAGGCAATAAATACCTAATATGTGCTAGGAGAAGATGCGATATACACCATTGGTTTGATTTTATCCGATAAGTAGTTCCTGCACTTAAATATCGCTGCGATCATCAGTACAACTTTGTCGCAAATATTATTAACATGGTCAGATCAGTTCAGATTTTAATCCACAATTAAGCCCAGATACCTAATTGTTTCAACCCGTTCTAAAGATACATTATTAATAAGAAAAGCGAAGTTTCTCATTTGTTTGTTTTTCTGTTTGAACATCATATACTTAGTTTTATCAATATTGATCTTAAGCCTATTGGAATAAAGCCAGCCTATGTACCTTTCAAGGCACCTGTTGACCTCCCTGCACTACACAATTCCTGTTAATTTGCGCCTGTATGCAGGGTGAGTCAACAAGGGGTTCGCCTTCGATAGCGCCTAAACTGCAAGAGATATAGGAAAAAGTTTTATATAAGAGTTGTAGGGTTTGCAATGGAACATAACGTAAAAATATTTTGCGTTATACAGGATGGCTCAAAAAATTGGTACTACATAAAAATTATTTTTTGTAAATGAAACACCCTATATATTTTTTCTCTTTCTGATTCCGCTAGAAAGAATCTCTACAGTTATTTTTACTTTTTTGAATTTGATTGTGACGGTGTCAAGTAAATAATTATTTCCTGCTATATTATGATTTTTATTTGACTTATTAAAAAAATCATAGTTGCCTATGGAATCAATAGAATTAATCAACATTTTTACCATAGGTACCTTAAAGTACTTGGTACGTAACCATATCACTATTTGTTCTATTTATTATACGGGGTGTTCGTGTTGACTTGGCAAATTTCGCTAATTTAAATATGCATTATGTCAATTTTTTTAAATGGAGCACCCTGTATTCTTTCAACTGATAAGGTGTATTTTTCAAATGCCTTTATTTTTTGTGAAATATGTCATCTACCTAAATCTTCTAGTTTTTGAAATATTGTATATTTTACGAAAAGATATACGAAAATTAGTAATTTTATTATTTTAATCAAGAATGCCATGGGCAAAATAATTAAAATGGGCATAAACATCAAAACTGATACATATTTTTAAGAGTCCTCTTTAGAGAATTTTAGAAACGAAGAAATGCATAGGTATTCGGTCAACGAAAGAATATCATCTGTTCTTTTAAGTATTAACATTAAATGTATTATAATTAATACGAACATCTTACACATTTATGTTATAAATAAACCAAACTAAAAAGAAATATTAGAGATAATAATTAAAGAAAAACAGTCTTGTTACAAATTTTGTTCAATGTGTCCTCCAAAGTTCAAATTACATGAACGAATTATTTTCTCAAATGAGTCGTTTACATTTCTTAAGTTATTTGCAGTGATGGTTTGGAACATCCCTCGAATTCGATTTTGCATATTTTCTCTTGTGGTAGGAGCCGTCTTATATACTATTTCCTTTACATATCCCCATAAGAAAAAATCTAGCTTGGTAAGGTCAGGAGGCCTTGCTGGCCAAGATACTGGGCCTCCCCTTCCGACCCAACGGTCATGGAAACGTCGGTCTAAAAATGTCTCACTAGTAGACTGTAATGAGCTGGCGCTCCATCGTGCTGAAACCACATTCTTTTCCGAGTATGTTCTGGTAACCTGTTTAATAGCACTTTTAAATGATTCTGCAAAAAATCAAGGTACACCTGACCAGTAAGGTTTCCATAAAAGAAATGTGGACCAATGATATTATTTCCTATTATACCAGCCCAGACATTAAGCGACAACCGATGTTGAAAATTAGTTGCTCGTGTAAAAAGGGGTTGCTAGTATCATAATAATGGAAGTTATGTTTGTTCACACTTGCGTTTCTATGAAATGTAGCCTCATCACTAAACATAACATATTTAAAAAAACGAGGTTGTTGTTGTATGATACCTTCAGCCCACTGGCAAAATATTACTCTATTTTCATAATCTTGCGGTTTTAATTCTTGCAATAACTGAATATGATATGGATGAAAATGTTCACTACGAAGCATTCTTGACACTGATGATGCACTAAACGGCAGTTCATTGCCTAGCTGTCGAGTATTCTTTTGAGGATCTTCAATTACACTTAAAGCTGTCATTGATTTATTATCATCGTTAGTCGCTGGCTTGACTCGTTTATGTGTTTCATAATCGATATTTCCTATTCTTTCTAATCTCTCTTTTAATCGCTCAAAAGCAGTTGGATGAGGATGTCTACTTTGTGTATGTTGTTGGACGTAAATCCTCGAAGCTAAAAATGAATTTATTTCACTTGCCCCCAAAGCATAGGTCATGTCAATAAGTTCTGCTTGTGAAAAGTTCATGGTCAAAATACACCAAGATCAAAAATAGTGATAAAGGAGAAAATTTAAACAATATTTACCATATAATACCAATATAAATAAGTTTAAAGAGAAATAATAATGACAACTTATTTCAAGGTAAAGAGTTTATTTTGTCATGACCATCTTGATATATGTTTCTATTTTCCCAATGAATATTCCAATTTTAATTATTTTGCCCATTGCATTGTTGGTTAAAATAATACAATTACTAATTTTCGTGTACCTTTTCATAAAATATACAATATTTCAAAAACTAGAAGATTTAGGTAGATGACATATTTCACAAAAAATAAAGGCATTTGAAAAATACACCTTATCAGCTTAAAAAATACTATACCATTTAAAAAAATTGACATAATGCATATTTAAATTAGCGAAATTTGCCAAGTCAACACGAGCATAATAAATAGAACAAATAGTGATATGGTTACGTACCAAGTACTTTAGGGTACTTATGGTAAAAATTTTGTTTAATTCTATTGATTCCATAGGCAGCTATGGTTTTTTTAATAAGTCAAATAAAAATCATAATAACGAGTGATTTTTAATTATTTTGCTCAAGGGAGGCCATGCATTTTAAAAGCATCATGGCCGTACTGCGTAGATAAGATGACATGATTGTTTTATGACATTTACGTCTTATTTGAATTTGTGTATTTGTAAAGTTTAAAAATTGGAGAAATTTTGTAATTTTTGCAGTTATTTGAAGGTAGGTTACTATTGCTTTAACTAATATTTCTTCGGGGAGTCGTCTTTTGACTATTATAAAGTGCTATTTGCAGGATATGATTTTATTTTTTATTTTTTTTTTATTTTTCAGCGTATCAAGTTTTGGTGAAGCTTTGTTGCCGGATTGAAAGTTCTACAGTAAAAATGTTTAGTGAAGCACAAAAAATTTTTATTGTTGAAAGTTTTTTTAGAAATGGAAACAAAATAGGCGGTGTGTGGAATTACTCTATGCATGACTGCTTTGATGAATTTCGAACCGAGTTTCCTGATGTTGCGGTGACCTTTCATAATTTTCGTACTGGGTCACAATACCTAATTGATAAATTTCGTCAGACTGGTTCTGTTCAACATAAAAAAGGGGCTGGAAGACCAACGAAACGATCGAATGAGGTTATTGAAGAAGCGCGACAAATTATGGAAAATAATCCTTCAACTTCTATTAGGCATTTATCTCAACAAATTCAGCAAACGGATTTATGCTACAGTACATGTCAAACACTTTTGAAAAAGGATCTGCATCTATACCCTTATCGTGTTACGGCTATTCATGAACTCCTTCCCAATGACGTTCCCCAAAGACTTAATTTTTGTGAATGTTTTTTAAACAATTTTCAAGAAGAAAATAGTGGTGCTTTTGGAAAAACATTTTTTACCGATGAGGCTTATTTTTATTTATCAGGCTATGTTAATTCACAAAATATGCGAATGTGGAATACGCAAAATCCGCATGTTTTTGTAGAAAGACCTCTTCATCCTCAAAAAGTTGGTGTGTGGGCAGCAATTAGTTCTAGAAGAATAGTAGGCCCAATTTACTTTGATAGCACAATTACAGCTGAGAGATATCGGATCGAAATTCTGACAACATTTATTAATGAGCTTCACGATGATGAATTGCGGGAAGGTTACTTCCAACAAGATGGCGCTACACCTCATGTAACCAGAGAAAATTTAAATTTTTTAAGTGAATTTTTTGAAAACAGAGTTATAAGCCGAAATACGCAACAAATATAGCCGCCTCGTTCCTGCGATTTAACACCCTGCGATTTCTTCTTGTGGCCTTTTATAAAAAACTCCATTTATCGAACACCAATTGAGGATATAAATGATCTTAAACGAAGGATTTCAGAAAAAATTGCCGAAATTAATAATTCTCCAAACGTATTGGTTAATTTGTCTCTGAGGGTAAGAAGAAACATCAGAAGGTGTCTAGAAGTAGGAGGCGGCCATATAAAGTAGGCTTTCAAAGTAAGATAGCTCAGGATTTTATATTACATACCGTCAAAAAACATTATTTTAGGTTTTCAACGTGACAACGCTGCTTTCTTGCAAATTCGCCCTATGATTTAATCTACGCGCTACTGCTACAATATGTATACTGGGTCATAGCCGCCCTTGAGCAAAATAATTAATAATCACTCGTTATATTATGCCAGGAAATAATTATTTACTTGACAACGTCACAATCAAATTCAAAAAAGTAAATATGACTGTAGAGATTCTTTCTAGCGGAATCAGTAGTACCAATTTTTTGAGCAATCCTGTACAACGCAAAATATTTTTACGTTATGCTCCATTGCAAACCCCATAACTCCTATATAAAACTTTTTTTTATATCTCTTGCAGTTTAGGCGCTATCGAAGGCGAACACCTTGTTGACTCACCCTGTATACTAGGGCAGTATCATCTGCAAAAGTGAAGTATCTTGCGTTAAGCCCCTCGCTCAACGAACGTACAGCGAGTACAACAGCGGCCCAAGGACCGAACCCTGGGGGACACCGTATGCATTGGAGGTGACCTCGCTATTCATACTATCAACACTGATATACTGTTCCCTGCCTTTAAGGTAACTTAGAAATAAATCAAGCATTTTTCCTTTGAATCCCATATTTTTTATTTTTTTTTTGCAGGGGGTCAACGCCCTTTAAGTCTGCACATACTATCACTGCTATAAGTTGATTATCTAGGACTCTAGGGACATGGTTAACAAAATCAACTGTAGCGCTCAGAGTGCTGCTATCTTTAAGAAAACCATACTGGTATTTATCAGTTGAGATGTTGTGATTTATGTGTAGCATCATTCGATCCCTAATACATTTTTCAATAATTTTTGAAAATATGCTTAGTACCAAAATCGGTCTATAGTTGTTCAGGCATTTTTTATTTCCCAATTTGAAGATAGGGCTTATTTCACTTACCTTTAGTTCATCTGGAAAGCGACCGGTCATCAGGACAGTGTTTACTAACTTAACTATCACTTTCGTAATAGTATTTCTGAAATGAAGCATATTTCATACCGCTATCTCGTCAAGTCCTGCAGCAGAATTTTTTTTCAAGTCTAATATGATTTCATTAGTTAATTCTAATTTTGGCTCACTCCGAGATGTTATCTCATTACACATAGGGAAGGTATCGGGACGCGTAATTCTAATTTCCCTTTCTAGGTCGCCCAATTTTCGCAAAATGATTATTAAAATTATTGACAAAATTAATCGGGGCGCCAGTGTGCGAGTCACCTACTTCAAGGTCGCATATTGGGGTCTGTATCTTAGTATTCTTAAAGAATATGTTTAAAAATTTCCTTTGTTTTTTGCATTTGTACATGGTTGCGACCATTGCTGTCTAAAATACTGGTTTTTAAGTGAACGTATCATATTGTTAATTTGGTTTTTAATTTTCTAAAATCACCATCTAATTTAGTATTCTTCGGATTTTTTACTTTTGCCCTGTATATTTTATCTCTAACCTTCATCATTCCAAAAACCTTCCGGTTAATCCAGTCATTGTTCTTCAAGTTGCGCACGAAAATAAATTTCATCTAATTATTTTTAAAAAATATATAGTTATTTAATTATAATGCTTAAGATAATAATTTAATAAATAATAGACGTCTTATATTTTCAATAATCACATATTCAAACTGTGCGTGGCCGTAGGCCTCGCACGATTAAGCAAAAACGGAATATTAATAAGTATTTAATATTAATAAATTAAAAATATTTTTGAAATATAAAAACCTTGACTATATAAAATATTTAGTTTTTTTTGCACGTTTATAACGTAAAAAGGTCGTGGCCTTAGATCTCGTACAGTAACTCCAAATAATTAATAATGCGTGACTGTTGGCAAATGGCAATCGTTCCTTAGTTGACTAAAAACCTATAAATCAGAGTCCGCAGGAGTGTGACCAAAAAAAAATTGATACTCTCGTTAGTAATGTTTTATTCTATTTATTAAATTAGCAAGCTATATTTTATTTGAATTTTTGAATGCCGATTGTTACAAGTCATTTTACCTACACATTTCGGACTCTCCACTCTCAACTAGTATATTTTTGTCCTCTCACCAACAAACGTTCGAAAGGTGTGGTTGTTGTCACCGTGTCAAATCAACAATTTCTCAATTTTTTTTTTAATTTCTTTAAAAACGGTTCGAATAAACTTTCTCAATAATTCGACAACTATTCAAGGTATGTATGCATATAGGGGTTTGGAAAAAAAGTTACTTAACTTAAAAAAAAAGTGGCACGTGGCGGTCGCATCACTTGGATAATCGATTGAAACTTTCTGATATTGTAGAGAACGTCGACCTACAGAACCCTAGGTGAGATAGGAAAATGGCAAATATTATTTTTTGATTGATTAAGGATCAGAACAGGCCCCTTTTCGGTAACTAATAGCTTCGAACGAAAATTAAAATGCGATTTAGACCATTGGATAGTGGATCTCAAATATTTTTTTTCTGTAATACATTTTTCTATATCTAAAAAAATTAGAATTTGTTGACTTTCGAGAAAAACTAAAAATTGCAATTGTATAAAACGGTTTTTATTTTTTTCAGGTTAAAAAAAAATATTTTGCAAAGTTTTAAGTACTTCATTGGAAAACGCTTCTCAAAAGACGTAAAATGAATATTTCGAATTTTGAAATATATAGGGTGCCCGCCAAGATATGCGAGATACTTGACTAATTTTAAGCAAAAATAATTCTATTCCTGTAATAACTATTTTTGTTTTATAGTTCGAAACAGTACACCTGTACCGCAAAATATGCAGTTAATTATTAATAACTAATAATAGAAAATAGACTTAATAATTATATAATGTTTATTAGTAGCACTCCTTATAATTGTATAATTGTTTTACATTCGATGTAGCACAGTGCCAAGGCTGCCCTGTTTTATGGGGAAAAGCACCCGAATCTATTTAAATCTATTTAGTTTGGGTTCTCGCCCAACGGGGGTATTGTCGATAATATCTTCGTTTATAAACTTCTTTAGGAAATTTGCCTTCTTACTCCCTTTTACGTGAATGTTGGATGATTGATAAAATTCCATTACATATTTAAATATGCCACAGATTTCGTTATATATTTCCAGGCTCCCACTGCAGTCCATGATACTTTTCGGCCCATTTAACGGTTTATACCTCATCAACACACAACATATTTTTCTCAAAAGGAGCTTTAAATAGCTTTAAGTAGCTTAGCTTCTACGAATTCCATTGTAAATTGCAAATTCTTTTGGAAAATATCCGAAAGGACAATGGTAGCTTTGGACTTAGATATCAACGAAAATGTCATCCCAGATGTATTTAGGATCAGAAATCTAGTTTTGTAATACGATAATGCCCAAAAATATTACAATAAAAAAAAACAATTCAACATTTTTTATACATTTGGTTAAAAATTCAATACCCATTTGATACAGCATCAATTGCACCTGAGCTTGTCTCAGGAGCTGTTTTTCCTACTTTAGCCTCTATTTTAAGACCATCATCATCTACGGCAGCTGAATCATAGAGTAAGTCATATTTGGAGACTAATTCGTTCGGTACATTTGGTGTGTCAATATACATATAGTAAGTCCATTTTTTTAAATACAAAGGCGCTCCTGCATAAAAGTTGATAGAGTCATTCATATTCTTCATGTACTGATTCTGAGAAAATTCGGTGTAAATTGTAATATATCTTTTGCCATGTTTCTTAATTTACACTCCAGCCAAACGATATAATAATCCATCAGTTCATTAAAACTGTCCTATATCCTAAATACAGATGAAAGAAAAGTGTAGGTAATCTGATCATACTAAGCAATTATTTACAGTTTTCGAATGTTAAGGAATAAATGAAAGATTATCCGAAAATTTTTGAAAAGTAAATATTTACTTCAAATGACCAAAATGTAATAATATTTTTATGCGAGTTTGGGTTTTAAAATCCCACTCTCAGCAACAAAAAATACTATTTCTCCATAGAGTTATTCACTAATTCTTTTTTCTACTTTTACTCTCAAGAAAACACTTTTCTTCACAAAAGCATTTTACCAAACTATACCATTGAATAATCACACTTAAGGGGGTTCATGTTACCCGCAACAAACTATTATACTTTTACTTCAACAATTTTTGCAACAGGTTTACAACTCACGACTACCTTTCTCTCCGTGGGGAGAAGACGTTCCGCCACGAAAAGAATCTGTAACTCGACTCACTGTTTAAAAACCCTAGGCGCTTCTGGCCCGAAGATAAAGGGCGAATTAAATCACGGCAGACTTCCATTACGGAGGGCATTCTAAACTCTAGTGACTGGCTTTTCTAACACGTACGCAACGTCTACAACGGTCGCCGGTCGTTGTCATAATTGGATAAGCCTCGCCGAACACTGATCTTCACCGCTCTTTAATCGAACCGCGTAGTCATATATTTACTGCTTACCCCCTAAACGCAAGTTAAGGATCTATAAAAACGTAAACAAGCTGTTTTGTTATTAATGGTTTTCTATTGTATTATTTTACCGAAAGGATTATTAAATGCGACGTAAATTCGCAGTTAAGTTGTTATAATATTTTAATAGATTAGTTTTATTTATTTTTTTAGAACAGTAGAACATAACCCAAATGCGGCGTTGCCGATCATTATTAAATTTTCACTGAAATGCAATTATAGTTTTGGTCTAATTATTAAGTAATATTAGGAGTTTAAATAATGGTTATTAACCTTAAAATGCGTATGCATGTTTCCCCAACATTCTCCCCCACGTTGGAGCATTTATGATTCAACCAAACCCATAAACTTACACTTCAGTTTATCCAAATTTTAAACATTCACTGCAATATTACTACCGATATTGACTATGATCACTAAAAACCAAACATAAAGGGCTCATTTAGAGCGTGACACAAAATAAGAAATGCTCACTTAAAGCAAAACACGTAACATAGAAGGTGCTCACTCAGAGCAAAACATGTAAACAGGCGTACGTTGGAGCAAACCACAGAAGGTACTTGATTGGAACAACCATAGAAGGCTCCCGTTCGAGCGCAACATGCATACAATGTGCTCATGTTGAGCGACAAGTAGACAGCTCCCCTGTGAACTGACTACATAGAATGGTGTTCGGTTGAGACACCCCCAAAATTAACAAGAAACAGCTCCTGTTGAGCTTTACACATCATTCATACTGAAGGCTCCTTCTTAAGTTGGCCGTTGAGCTGGGCTCCCACGTGGACTCCTTGTTCGCGACCCCCGAACCATTCATGGAGGTGTTTGTGGCACTATCCCTAGGGTACCACTGCACGTGCCGTTACAGCGTGGAAACAAAATGTACAGCAGAGAAAAGAAGAGGAAGAAGTTGCAGAGGTCAGATGCAGAAAGTGGGACTAGCTCCGATGCCGGAGCTAGAAGCCAAAGGACATTGTGATATTGCCGGGTCATTTGCACTCTTTAGTTTACACACTAGGAGCGCCTCTAGTGCTTAGTAGGTCATGGGTGAAAAGTTGTTAAGCGCCTCCGCTTACGCAACCGTTACGATGTCTAACTAAAGATAAAGGGCTAACAAAAAGAACAAAAAATGCAAGATCATTGACACTTTTAGGGTTGCCCCAGGGACTCAGCCACAGCCCCAGTAACTTTTGCGGCAAGTTACCAAACCGAAACATGCAGGAAATCTGGAATAGAAAAACAACAACTAAAATACTATACACTGTCTTGACATTTATTAATCATACGAATCTAACCTAAAGAAAAAACATGAAATGTGGCAACACGCATATGTATGCGGATGCATTTTTAAAAGTAGTAATATACACGTTAAGCTTCAGAGACTTCTACAATCACATCTGATTCGTCATAAATCAAAGGGGATACTTTTGTAATTGATCGGGTAAAAATACCAGTAGCGGTATTTAACTTTACAACCCTAACTTTGCTATCCTTTTCAGGATATATTTCCAACACTCGCGCCAGGGGCCACTGTAAAGAAGGCACGTTGTCTTCTCTCAACCACACTACGTCATTGGAAACAATATTCCTGGTTGATTTTAACCATTTAGGACAATTTTAAAGACGATTAAGATAATCCAAAGACCACCGCTTCCAGAATATTTGCTGAATTTTAGTGCATTGTTGCCAGAACTTTAAACGATTATCGGAAACTTTTTCAGGGTATGCGGTCAAGTTTCCTCCGATCGGAAAGTGCCCTGGCGTTAAATAGCCAAAATCCGAAGGGTCATTGGTCATTGGTCACTGGGTATAACGGCCGGGAATTTAGAACGGCTTCGATTTGCGTTAAAACTGTGTAAAATTCCTCGAGGGTGAATTTTTAATTTCCGATTAGTCTATAAATATGATGTTTCGTGCTTTTTACAGCAGCTTCCCATAATCCGCCACAATGAGGAGACCTAGGAAGAATAAACTTCCATTGAATTTCATTTTTTGAGAAGTAATCTAATACCGGTTTATAATGTGGAGAATTGTTGATAAACTTGTATATATCGTATAATTGATAGTTGGTACCCTAAAAATTTGTCGCGTTAAAGCTATAACTAATCGTAGGATTGCCTCGACGAGCTATGAACCGTTTTAAAGTCATCACAAAAGACTCCGTTGATAAACTGGTCACCAGTTCAATGTGAATTGCTTCTGTCGCCATACATACGAAAATAGCTATATATGCTTTAATAACCGGTGCCTTCCGCAAACGCAAAGATTTTATAAGAAAAGGGTCCCCGTAATCAATCCCTACTTTTTGAAATACTCGTGCCGCTTGAACTCTATCCTTCGGTAGATCTGCCATAATTTGTTGAGCTGGAAGAGCTCGTAATCGAGTACACACGATGCAATTCCTTATTACTTGCTTAGTTTCTCTTAAACCGTTTAATGGTCAGAACCGGAATCTAAAATTCGTGAGCACTGACTGTGAACCCGCGTGTCCCAGTCTCAAATGTTCGTATTCCAATATAATCTTTACCACATCATTATGAGATGGCAACAAGTGTGGGTGCTTTTGGTCAAATGAAATATCAGCAATTTCTAACCTACCTCACATCCTAATTAGTTGGTCAGAATCCAAAAAAAGTTTAAGATGTTTTAATTGTTTGTTGGAAATTACTCGATCATTTTTTAATTCCGAAATTTCCCTATCGAAATATTTACTTTGTAAATTTTTCACTACAAATTTTTGAGCGTTGTCAATTTCATTGACTGTAACGATCGATTCCTGAATTTTCTTATCTTTATTCTCGCTTTTAATGTTATAGATAAATCGGAACATAAATGACAAAGCACGTAACAATCGTAAGAAATTAGTAGAAAAACGACGAAAATATTCTATCCAAAAATCAAATTGCTCTGCCCTTTGAAGAGCAACGAGTGCTATTTTCCTTTACTCAGAAATGTTCGTAACATTAATTTGGTCGTTGTACGAATCCAAATCTAATCTATTATCAAGTAGGAATTTAGGTTCATTAAACCAAAAACCAATTAAATCATTTGAAAAAGCACCGCGAGACAAACTGTCTGCCGGGTTCTCTGCCGATTTTATATATCGCAATTTACTATTCTGTGTTAAATTTTAAATCATCGATACACTGTGCGATATAAAAGTAGACCATCTGTTTGGATGGTCATTGCACCAAGCAATAACAATTTTAGTGTCCGACCATAAATTTACTGAGGAAAATGTTACTAAGTTTTGAAAAATGTTCAAAATTCTTTGTACTAACTTGACCAGAATCACCTAAGCGCAAAGTTTAAGCCTTGGCACTGTTATTGTTTTGATAGTCGCTACTCTTGATTTTGAAGAAATTACCGTGCATAATACTGAATTATCATCGTACACCACACGAAAATACACGCACGCGCCCTACGCCACTGTACTGGCATCTGCAAACACGTGTAACTCTATTCTTGAAATAGTTTTATAATCGCACAAAGTTCGAGGAATTTGTAAAGAATCGAGAAGCGAAACCATATCTAAAAAATATGCCATTCGGTCAACAAATCAACATTTTTTGTAATTTCTGTGGCCCAATCCATCTTTTAGATCCACAATTTTTGTACGAGAATCTTCTCTTTTACCACTACTGGATTCATTAGTCCCAATGGGTCGAAACATTGAGCCAAAGTAGAAAGAATAAATCGTTTAGTTGGTTTTTATTTTTAGAATCGCTGGGAATGGAGACTTTTAGCACGTCGTCCTCAGGGAGCCATTTTAAACCCAAAACTTTATTAGGCACATTATCAAAATTCAAATCGTATTTCAGAGGTTGTTGCTCTGAAATAGACGCGAGAAAAGTTTTTGAATTTGAACACCACTCAACAAACTTTTTAGCTGAGAATGCAATTGGCATAATATATCAAATAATTCAGGCTGCACCTGGTACCCCTTCAGGGTGACGCCATTCAGCGAATACCCTAAAGATGACTTCGCCGAAGCATCAAAAACTACACGTAACTTTGAGACTTGACTCTTGAATTATACACAATTGAGGAATTAAATATTTGTTATCATTGCTTTCATTTTTTAACGCTAGTGGTACATACTTAGCGTGACCGAGCTCCACGTATTCGTCAATACATTTTTTATACTCCGCGAATAGATTTGGGTCACCCTGAAATCTTTTTTTAATGAGGAAAACCGCTTTTTCGCCATTCTAAATTAGTCGCCCAATTTTTCGTATTCGCGCGCATTTTTAAAAGGCATATTTACCTGAAACGAACCGTTTTCTAATTGTTTTGTCGTATTTACGAAAATATCCTCTGTCAGCTGATCGTCAACTGACAGCGCAGGTTTCGAAGACACCTCTTCGACCGTCCAAAATTTAGTTAATAAATTATCTATTTCTTGCGTTTCTTAGAAAAACGAGGCAGTACCTTGAGAAGGTACTGTTGCGTGCATTGCTTGCATTGGAGAGGCGCAATGCGCAGGCACCGTTCCTGCTATAATCCACCCGAATGTGGTGCACACTAATGTAGGCTCATTGCTCCCCAGTGTACAGTGACCGTCACTCAAAATTGCGTAATAAATGTCCGCGCCTAACAGCATGTCAATATTAGACGGAACGTTGAAAGTTGGATCCGCCAGCTGACTGTGCAACTCGTGCGAGATCTCCAAAGCATCTATATTAATAGGGATTTGATAAAGCTTATATGTTACATTTTTCAAAACTATACACGACGGAACAGAGTAACAAACATCCTGTTTTTTTGAATATACGGTAACGTTTGTCATTTTAATTGACAGAAACTATTTTGTGACACACTTGAAATATTTAAATTATGCTTAAATACGTCACACTGAAGTTTGTCCAACAGATATTGAATTATAAATGAACTTTGACTACCGCTATCTAGCAAAACATTAGCCAAGACTATTTTTTCATTTTTACCTGCAATGTTTATTTAAGCCGTCGCTAACAGTACATTTCTCTGTTTTGTTGCCACTGCAGAGAGAGACACAGTTTGATTGTGACTTACTTGGGCATCCCCGTTTTAATAACCCTGTTTGTGACTATTACTCTGAGAAGGTCGCGCATTTAAATTTGAATTTTCTGCCTGAGAATTTAAAACCGGCGCATTAGTTGCTCCGTTCCCAGACCCGTTACGTGGCGCAGTTGGCCCTGTTTGACTTTGAGTATTAGACGCGTTACCGGATGCGTGCTGTGCATTACAATTTTGAGAATTGTTGTTATTACCTCTGTTATTTGCATGTTGTGAATAACGCCCATTTTGCACGGTACCCAAGCTTCCATTTCGTGGACTGCCACCATACTGTGCGCTATTTAAGCTTGCATTTAAGTTAAAAAAAGATGCACTTCGCGATGAAGCGGAAAAGACGTTCCGCCATGAAAAGAATCTGTAACTCGACTCACTGTTTAAAAATACTAGGCGCTGCTGGCCCGAAGATACGTGGCGATTTAAATCACAGCAGGCTTCCACCACGGAGAGAATTCTAAACTCTACTGACTGGCTTTTCTAACACGTACGCAATGTCTACAACGGTCGCCGATCGCTGTTTGTCATAATTGGAAAAGCCTCGCCGAACAGTGATCTTCATCGCTCTTCAATCGAACGCGTAGTCATATATTTATTGCTTACCGGCTAAACGCAAATTAAGGGTCTATAAAAACGTAAACAAGCTGTTTTGTTATGAAGGTTTTCTATTGTATTATTTTACCGAAAGGATTATTAAATGCGACGTAAATTCGCAGTTAAGTTGTTATAATATTTTAAAAGATAGTTTTATTTATTTCTTTAGAACAGGAGAACATAACCCAAATGCGGCGTTGCCGATCATTATTAACTTTTCACTGAAATGCTATCATGGTTTTGGTCTAATTATTATATAATATAAGGAGTTTGAATTATGTTAATTAGTCTTAAAATGCATATGCATGTTTCCCCAACAGTTTTATTTATTATTTTATTATTTATTCATTTCACTTACAATTTTCTCTGACGCAGTTTCAGCGACACATTTTGGTGAAAATGTTTGAAATGTTACATTATCAGCATTATTATACAATGTTAGGTAGATAGCTCGCCAAAAACCTGTATTCATTAACCTTATTTTTTGAATGATGGAAGTTTCTCGCACCTCCAATGAACACACTTATTAGAATTTCCTATACAAATCTCTATATTTTATATGTGTTTACGCCAATGTCTGGTTAGTATTATTAATTCCTATCGTCTGAGGTTACACCTATATAAAAAAGTTGTTTCAAGGTCAAAAACGATGACGTCAAAGGGGTGTGGGGAACATTATTAATTTATAACAGCTAAAAGTCAAAACCACACTTATGTCAAAATCCATGTACCTACTTTAAGGTCAAGATTAATCAAGTTCAAACTAACTATCGTGCACGTGTGCAAGGTCGGGTCAAACAGCTCAGATTCTTTAAGTTCATACACACAATATTGTAATTTCAAGGCCACATCTTGTGTGTACCCAACTCCGAGCGTATTGAAGTAAAAACGTATACATAATAATACAGGTATGAGTGGAATGTTCAAAGTCAAGATAAAGGCCAAGTTCAATCAAGGTCAAGGCCAACACCAATGTCAAGGGTTTAATGACAAAGGTCAAGATCATTTGACGTCATAGGAGTGAGGGACGAATGCGAATGTGTAAACAAATATTCACTACTACCATCATACCGTATGATATTTTTCATATCTTGTATTGGGCAAGATTAAAAGTCCGCACTGTATGGAACTTTTTTTTTATTATTTAGGGCAATTCAAATCAAACAATGTCAATTGTTTTTGCCTTAAGTTATACTAAAAATTATGAATTCAACTGTCACCATATATAATTCAATAACTGATAAAAACTACTTTAAAAAAAAAATGCTGAAAACCCGAATATCTAAAAACGTAATTATAAAAGAAATTGTTTTAAGGATAATTTTAAGTCTCTGTACAAAATCTTAGATGTCTAGGGCAAAGTTGAATTTTTTGTCATTTTTCCGATTACGTGTTTTTTTTATAATGTAAAGTGATCATAATTTAACCATTTTATTCGGTAGACGTCAAACATTCCATCTTCCAAATAATAAGTGTATCTGGATTTTTATTTTATACTAATGATAGTAATTGAATATAACTAACATTAGTATGCATATGAAATAATTGAAGAGCACAGGGGCAAAAAAGATAAGGGGCCGTTTTTTGCCAAAATGTGACGAACAATTAATTCGTACAATATATTAGGGACAGAATATTATTCTTCCGTTAAAAAATACAAAATAGATAGAGCATAGATACCTAGGCTTGAAAATACGTAGTAGTAGGCAAGACAGATGATGGTACCAGTGGTTGTAAGTAAGAAATATTGTCCATAAAAAGCAGAAAAAACCGCGTACACAAGACGCGTCAATCGGCTGATCGAAATGCGCCTAATTTTCAGTATTACCAAAGAAAATTATAGCTACGCAATAGAAGTCCGATGTAACGTTAATAACTCTGCCTCTCGATGGATACCGGTTTTAAAAGCGGGGCTCCTTCTTCGTTAAGCGGCCGGGCTTTGCCGAATGCACGTCCAGAGTTGTCGTCTTTCCGGGTGCGAAACAAGGGATACCATTATAATATGTAATATAGTCTTCAGGATTATTAATTAAATTTGTAGACTGGTTATTGGGATTACTAGACCCAATAAAACAATACGGCGCGACCGGCATAGGTGAACCAATATTTTCATTTTCGGGTTTACCAAAGAGCTGAGGTTTAAATCTAGAAGTTTATTGTAATCTTTAATTGTACTACTTTAATCGATTTTTTTGTACAGAGTGTTCTTTTAAACTTATACGAAATCTTTTGGCATACTCGCTTGACAAATTCTAGCATTTTTAAAATACTACTAATATTTATAAAATTGACTAGCTATTAATTTAGTCCAATGACGGAAAAATAAAATAAAAAACTCTGTATTAACAACATAAAAGGGGATATAGAATGTACGTTTCTTTAACGCTATTTTAGAAACAACATATTCTTAACCTAAAAAGTGTAATAGAATGGCTTCATTCTAACACACTAGTATTATTTTATTTTACGGCGCCTAGACGTGAGGAATGAACGTTTTTGGCCATAGGTCTAAACTGACCAGAACAAAAAAATTGAAATCTTACTTGTTGCCACAAAATGACCTAATATTCAAAAAATTTGTTCAAAGTTTTAATTAGAGTCGTATTTAGTTTCGATAGGAAAGTACGAGTTACTAAATCTTTTTGGTAATAGGATCTAAACAACAAGGGAAAAAAAGTTAAAACATTGCGTCATTTTTATTTAACGTAATATTTATTATTGGTAGATAAGTAGAAAAAAACTTTCTGATACAAAACTTAAATTATTGTTTTTTACAATTAGCTACAGGGTGATACACGATAATTGGGTGGGACCCTCTTAACTTTTTTATTTTTTATGCTAGGTAAAAATAAAAATTTGTAGTATGTAGGGTATTTGAAATACTTTTTGCAGGGGTGTCCACAATTTCGCTTAGTCGCTTCATACACAGAATATCGTATAAAGTTATATTTTCTTAAATATATTATCGGATTTTCGAATTCTACCTTAAATTATATCGTATTTCACGTAACATGCGGTATACCTTAACCCAACGATTTTCAAAATATTCACATTACAATGGGAAAAGGTGCATCAAAATATTCACATTTATTTTAACCGACGGTTTTTCGCTTGGTTAGGGTATAACGTGTGTTACATGAAATACGTTTTAAAATTTGGGAAAAATACAAAAATTGGATAGTAAGTATAACAAAATTAAAACGGGACACAAAAATAACTTTTATATAAAAGTTGTTGGGTTTACCAAAAGTCATACAACACTTAAAAATATTGTACCGCATACTGAGTGGCCCAAAAAAAAATTATTAGGTACATCAGAATATGTGTTCTTTAATGAAACGCCCTGTATATTTTTTACTTTTGATTAGGTAAGGAAATGCCCTCATATCCGGCCTTTGATTTTTAAGTTTGCTTGCGACGTTGCCACTAAACTAAACATGACCTTTTAGAGTAATGGAACTGTTAACAAACATAACTTTCATTAATATGATACTAGTAACACTTTTTGAAGGGAGAAGTTAACTATCAACACAGGGCCGCTTAATGTATGGACCGGAATAATAGAAAATCATAAATTTTAATCGAAATCCGACTGGTGAGGTTTATCTTTATTTCTTACAGCTCATTACAGTATAGCAGTAAGACATCACCTATACCAACGTTTTAATGCAGTTGAATGAAATAGTTTAGTAAATTGAATTTAATGATCATTGTAAAGGCTCAGTGTCTTGGCCAGCAAGATCTTCCGACTTAACTAAGCTACATTTTTTTTTTTTGGTGAGATATGTGATAGAAATAGTGTACAAAGCGGTTCCTACTACAAGAGATAATTTTTTAATCAATTAATTGAATTAATTTATTTTAGTTCTGTTTAATAAAATAATAACATTAATCATTTTGCGAAGCATAAGGTAAATTATTTCAAAAACTATAAGATTTAGATAGTGACAAGTTCCATAAAAAATTAAGGTATTTAAAAGATAAACCCGCTCAGTTAGACAAACACAGGGTATTCCATTTAAAAAAAATCGAAATAACACGTAATATTTTAATTACCGGATTTGTCAAGTCGCCATGTACAGGGTGGTCTACGTAAGATGACCCACTACCTTTTCTCGGAAACTGTAAGAGTCATAAAAGAAGTTTAAGAGAAAAATTAATTGATTGTAAAGAAATTTTTATTTTATTGTATTTTTGTGTATACACAGGGTAAGTCGTTTTTCTAGAGTTGATACTTTTATTATTTAAATAGAATACCCTATATCTTACTATACTTTAGGATTCTACATGAAATAACAATTATTTATTAATTTAAAGAAGTAGTCCATTCTCAAAGTGGAGTTGAAATTATAGGGAAAGGAAACAAAGTCAAAAAGTCTTTCTCCACTAATTTAATAAAGGCTCAATTTTTCATATTAATAAGTCTACATGTTTCGAAGGTAGTGACCTTAATCCTTAGGAGACAAAAGAAATGTTGCTGTTAGTGTTAGCAGTAGAAAAAAAATGTATCTAACATTTCGGTATACTGATTGCTTTCATCAAGTTTCGTTTACTTCTTAATACATTTTACAAATCTTAAAGCTCCATTAACGTCAACTTCCACCAATAAATTTGTCTCTACTGCTCATACTAACAGCAACATTTCTTTTGTTTCCTGAGTATGAAGGTCACTACCTTCGAACATGTAGACTTATTAATATGAAAAATTGAGCCCTTGATTGCTCTTTTATTAATCTAGTGGAGAAAGACTTTTTGACTTTCTTTCCTTTCCCTATAATTATTTTTTAATAAGTGCACTATAAGTCTAAACTTAATAGTTTCCGAGTTATCGACTGACATTTTTAAACTTTGACAAATTCTAGCTTTCTAACGGTATGTCTTAGGTCAAAACGGCTCACATATCCCTATCTTACTTTCTATTATCTTCCCAAAAGTGTAAACTTCCGGTTAAACCAGATGTAACTCAAAAGCCGGAAATACAGTACTTCTGGTTTAACCTGAAATTAATAATTTTCATGAAGATAATAAAAAAGTAAGATAGGGGCATGTAAGCCGTTCTGCTCTAAGACGTACCATTTTAGAGAGCAAAAATGTAATTTTTCAAAAGTCGATATCTCGGAAACAATTAAGTTTTATGATTAAAAAAGAATTGTTATTTGATATAGAATCCAAAATTATTGTAAGATATAGGGTTTTCTATTTAAAAACCGAAAGTTGGCATCAACTCCAGAAAAACGACTTATACACAAAAATATAATAAAATAAAAAATTCTTTATAATAAATCAATTTTTCTATTGAATTTTTTTTATAACTCTTACGGTTCTCGAGAAAATATATTGGGTCACCTTAAGGAAGTTGAGTTCGATGCTTCGGTATAGGCAGAGGTGTAGACGCTTAAAAATCTTATCATTAAAATCTTTTAATCCCTTTGTTAGGCGTCATCACGGTCCCTGACTTCGCCTTTTTAGGATTTGTTAAAGTGGAGTTTTAGCAAATAACGGCGTGGTATTATCAAAAATTTAAATTTTTCAAAATTTTGCTTTACAAAATAGACATTTTACGCGTAACGTGGCACCCCCTGTTTAACAGGGGGTTGACAAGCATACTTGTGCCATAATAAAAAGTGATTTTTGTGTTATTGGGCGTGTATTTCCGCCTGGAAATCGTCAAAGAACGTGTTATTCCCGTCTGGAGTGGCGTGTTTATATCGTCGGATCATCCCCAACACTCACCCCATGGAGGGGTGAACTGTAAATATTAATATTAGTGTATAAAATAAGTGTAAATAATTAAAATAGGTGTAAATAACAGTGTAAAATAGACAACTGTTGATAATATAAATAAATAAGAATTGTGTGATGCACAGAACCCCCCCCCCCTCCCGCGAACAATCACAAAATCCCCAAAAGTGTAATGGATGTGTCCACGTGAATCTCTTGCGGAACCACCTCCGCTAGCTAATACACGTAAATTTACACAAAACACGATAATTAAGAAACTGCAAGTGACGTGGGCAGATTGTTCGTTTTGTCGCGAATTCAAAAAGAAAATCCAAACGGGACAGTGGGACAATATAAACAAACTCTTAATCAATAATCATCTTATTGACAGTCATCAAATAAACTTTAAAAAGGTTGCATCGAAAAGCAACGAGACCGAAACAGAAACTGACGCGTACCTCACAAATTCATCGACAACCGGACGTGCGAAAACTCCCGTGTTCGCCGAAAGAAAACAAAATAAACCCAAAAATATAAATAAATCAAGCACAATGGAAACTGACCTTTCTCACGTTGACCCAGTTCCTAAATCAAAACAAATACAAGACGATAAAGAAATGGCCAGATATCTCCAAATTTCAATCGATTTACAATCCGGAAACCATTCTAAATCGAAGCCCAAGGAACCATGGACCACAGTCGAAGGCACGAAGAGGCTCAATACTTCACCAGAAGCAGACTGCGCCGTCGCCAAGAAAATAAATCCCTCTACATTCATAACACCGTTCGTTTATAATCCACCGACCAAAACTAACAACACTTACCAAATACTTACCCCGACAGAACCGGAACAGGAACACGTCACAACCAACAACGACGATGACACAGACCACTAGGACACCAGCAGTGAAATAAGTAGACACGTACAACGGACTCTCAAAACAAATAAAAATATTAATTACAGACAAAGACAACAATCAAATACGTCAAAACAACAAACAAAACAAACACAACAGACCTAACAATCAAAAAAGATCTCACCACCCCCAATTGTCATTGACGGAAATGTTAAATCTCCCCAAGATTTCAAACCCCTTTACGCGGAAATTTCCACAATAGTTAAGAAGGGATTTAATCTAAAGCTTGCCAAGAAATCGATAATTCTAAACATCTATGACATTGACGAATATAACGCGTACTTTCGGCAACTTGAAGCCAACGTACAAATAAAATATCACACATACGCTACAAAAGAAACAAAGACACATGTATAATCACACAACAAATAAATATTGGTTACGAGATGGGTGAATCATTGAAGTCGGCCGGCGATCACTCACGAAAAACAAGGGACGGCAGAAATGCGAAGCACCGCTACCTGAAAGGTTCAATTTACCACGTATTTTGTTTTGCATACTTGTGGCAATTATCGTCTACATTAATATATTTTTGATAGTAAGATCGAAGTTTAGTATTTAAAATAAGTTAAGTAGTTTACAGTTCAGGTGCGGGGTGCATTCCAGCGTATCCTCTAAAAATAATTGCAGTTTTGTTTGCTGTGCATTGAGTGTGTTTATTTTTTAAGAAACATTAGTGTACCTATTGGGCCAAACTTTTACGAAGTCTTGCCTTTAGTTATTTAGAAATAAAATTAGATATAGTATAGTATTAGATATATAGTTTTTGTGTGAAAAATATTGCTTTTACGAGGTAATGTACATAGTTAGTTAATAGTTCCTTTGTTTAGTAAGTCACTTTTACGAGGTATTGGTTTAGATACACCGACTTTTACAAAGTTGTTGTTTGTTTAATATTACGTAAGTTTTTATATTACGTAAGTTTGTGTATTGTATACCTGTGTTACGAAAACTAAGAGAGATTTAAAAATGGGAAAAACTAGGAGCCGCCGAAATAGGTCAAGTAGTAGCTCTAGCTCTAGTTCGTCAGATTCTAGGTACAGAAAGACTGCTTCCGAAAGAAAAGTTGGCAAAGAACAGCGCAATAAAAACCATACTAGTAAGTCACTCGCATATGAGGCAAGAAAAAGAAGTACAGAGACTCTGCCATCAAGTAAACCACGACAGTTACGTACAGAAAGAGTTTTGGTGCATGTAGCAAACGACCAATTGGAGATCACAGAAAATGTTACGCACACTCCATCGATTTCCCAGCGCAGTGCTGAGCTGTTTGACAAATCTGCATACGAAGCTCGCATTGAAAGGTTAGAAAATATGATAGAAAGCATGGCAAGGCAAAATCACGGTATAGATCACCACAGACTTACTATTCGCACAGAGTGTATACTGGAATTTTCTCCGGAAAACGAAAATATAACCGCTGCAAGCTGGCTAAAGAAAATCGAGCAGCTGAAGAACATAAATGGATGGGATGACGCAACCACGATTTATCATATGCAATCTCGTTTAGCTGGAATGGCAAAAACATGGTATCATAGCCTAACATCTTTAAGTTATACATGGAGCGAATGGAAAGCCCTTGTCACTAAAACATTCCCTGACCATATTAGCTATGCAAAATCATTACACAGGATGTTAAAAAGAAGTAAAAGGCCTGATGAGTCAATGGCTGCGTATTACTTTAATAAAATGAAGCTGATTAGAACGGTAAATATTACTGAAAAAAATGCTGTATCTTGTGCAGTCGATGTGATACCAGATGTGACCATTCAAAACGCTGCTCACGCGGGTCGTTACGAAACACCCGAAGTATTGTTTGAACAATATCTCTCGAATGTACGTCAAGAAAGTACAATAGAAAAATATCAAAGAAGTGAATTTAGACGGAATAGTTTCAAGGGAGATTTGCGAACCTTCTTACCTAAACGTTCAAAACCCTATTCTAAGCCAGGTCTACAAAGTGTTACGTGCTTCAACTACAAGATGAAGGGACATTTTCAATCAAAGTGTCCGAAACCACGGGTCACCTGTTCGAAGTGCAACCTACTGGGTCATACAGCTGAGAGCGACAGCCGCATAAGGGTGAGTCAAAGTTAGTTTCGTTACTTTTAAATAATCAACCTTCTAATACATGTTATTTCATTGATTGCATTATTAACGATAATCCGCTACGAGGTTATGTAGATTCTGGATGTGCTGCAGGTACGTTGCGATTAGCAGAGGCAAATAATTTAAAATTAAAATTTGAACCGACCTTGGTACGTTTACTTGGATACGCAGGGGGCTCTACAGTAGCAAAATCGAAAGTTTTAATAAATCTTAAAGTTGATATGGCTACTGCGACTGTGGAAGCTCTTATAGTACCGGATAACTTACAGCAGGTACCTATTATTGTAGGGCAACCTTTTATAAATAACGAAAACGTTACGCTTATAATCAGGGGTAATCAGGTCCGTTTATTTAATCAAAATGATCTACCCAATAAAAGTGTTAACGAATTTTAAGCAAAAAAAAGTGAAATTAGCTGTTCAAGAAACTATCGTAATACCACCTAACCATATGGGCTATATTAAATTGTGTAGTATTGATGAGGTAAGCGATGTTTCTATAGACTTAGAACAACGGCCGTGGCCTAATAATTTTCATGCAATACCACCATGTATAATCGATCTTAAGAAAAATAACTACCTTCCAATTCTGAACATTTCTGAAAATCCTTTATGTTATAAAAACTGTCGCGGAATTGACGTTAGCAATTCTGAGTACATAGTTGGGCACTGCTGTCTTTGTGCAGATTCCAAAACTCCATAGGTAAGGTTCAAAAGAGAAATAATTTCTACAGTTTAACAACAACAAAAACAACGCTTTATTCAGTTGCAAATGAACGGGGAAAATGTTGGATCTTATATGTCTAATATTTTTGTATCAAAGGCCTTGGCCAGGTCCAAAAACACTGCCATGCACTTTTTGCCGTTGTTAATTTCTGATGTTATGCTATTTATTAGCTCGCTCATGGCGTCACCAGAATTGCAACCTTCTGTAAAGCCAAATTGATTTTTTGGATATAAATTATATTTTTTTAGATATGAGCATAACTGTTCATTAAGCCATTTTTCAAAAATTTTTGAGATGTTACTAATTAAACTTATTGGTCTATAATTACGGATGCCCCTCTGATGTCCGGTCTTAAGGATTGGTGTTATAATAGAAATTTTGAAATGGTTTGGTACAATTCCGGTTAAAAATATTTGATTAATGATATGTCTCAGTGGTACCAGTATGTAACTATGTAACATTTTAAGATTCCTTGTTGTTATGCCATCATGACCAGATGCGCTGTCGTTTTTTAGGCTATTTATAAATAAAAAAATATAAAAGTTCATTATTGGTGACTGGAGAAAGATATAGAGAGTTATTAGTCTTTGGGTAGGTAGTTATCTCCTCAGGAACGGACTGGATTTGATTATACATTTTTATACCGATATCTGCAAAGTAGTGTTGGCCATGTCTTTTTTATTTGTAAAGGTTTTATTATTTTCATTAACGACTTGGAAAGTATTGTTTTTTTTAGAAGTGTTTTCATTGGTGGCTTCTTTGATAAGTTGATAGTTTTTTTTAAATTGTTTTTACTTTTTTCAATTTCGGTTTTGTAGTAGTTGTTTTTTACATTGCAAATTATTTTTTTAAGTATATTTCTATAGTTTTTATATTGGCTATCCCTCTCAGTGCTATAATTATGTTGAAGTTCTTTCTTTATCTTGTCTCGTTTTTTGATCGAATTAATAATTAATCCGTCTGTTATCCAAGGTTTTATTTTATTGTAATGTTTTACCCTAACTGTTTTGATCTGTCTGCATTCGCCAAATGCCACAAAAAGTTTGCGAGAAGATTTGTGTAGCCATCTCGGGGTTCATCGTGTTGAGGACATTTTCCCAGTTTTCTTTATTAAATTTATCTTTTACTAAATTGTAATCAATTTTGACTATGTTTTTTAGGGTTCTGTTAGAAGATGTGCTATTTACAGAATGTTCATTTGAAATGTTAATCTCAACTGGATTGTGATCAGTAATATCATAAGTAATTACGTAAGATTGAAAAAGGATGTCGCTCTTTCTCAATGTATTTTTAATAAAAATATGGTCCAAACAGGTACCACTAATGGGTCTGGTAATACTATTTACATACGATTTTAATCCTAAAAAAGCAAGTAAAGTTTCATATTCATATACATGGGGATTTGTATTATCCAAAAGGTCAATATTAATATCTCCTAAAAATATTTCTATTGTTCTATCTAATTTATTACTTACATATGATTCTAAATCTATTAAGAAGGAAGGAACTGCTGTCTCATGGCTCCTGTACAGAGCACTTATCCCATATTTAATTTTATTTATTTCAAAAACCGCTCTACTTACTAGGATTCCAGTTTGCTGCATTCTGTGAGTTGTTATTTCAGCGCTTAAATTAATTTTAGTAAAAAGCAATACTCCATCATTTCGGTTAATATCGCTAAAGTTATATAATGTGTTACATAACCAGGTAGGCTAAAACATGTGGCGGACTCTAACCTAAAACATTCAGTCAGCACAATTACATCACAAAATTTAATTTGAAAGGATTCTAGAAACACTATAAGTTCATTAAAGTTTTTTTCCACACTTCTTATATTAATATGTAGAACATTAAGAGTTTTCTCTGAGTTATTAATTTTTATGGACAGCTCCGCAGCACCTATTTCTTCACTAATCGCCTCACTTCGTATTGTTTCCAATAGATTCATTTCTTGTACATTAGCCATCGGTGTATCCATAGTCAATTTTACTTCTCATTGTTTTTAGGTGATACTGGTATGTTGGGCATTTTCTGTCATCAGTTGCATGCCGTATATCATATTTTGTTTTGTATCTTTCATTAGATTCTACACAGTTTACGCATTTCTTTAGTTGGGTTGTACAATCTTGTTTCGCATGTGATCCCCCTCAGTTTGCGCAACTTTCGCTGTTATTACAGTTTGTACTTGCAACGCGTCTTTCGCTGTTATAAAAAAAATTATTTATTCATTTATTTATTTAATTTTTTTTTTTTTTTTAATTAGAAAATTTATTTAAATTAAGTTACATGAAAAGAAAATAAATGAATAAAAGTGAAGCCAAAACCACGAAGCCAAGCTGAGGTAAGAGGCTGAGGGACCGCGGGCAAATGCCCTAGCTCTATTGCCAGAGAGTAAGGGGGAGTTTTAAATAGGGCGCCGTTTTGCAGCCAGGCCAAAACGGAAACCTCCAAGATGGTGCTGGGGCCTCACTCTCAGCTGGACTTCACAACTTAGGTAGAAGAAAAAAATAAAAGAAAACCACAGGGGCAGCTGTATAAATAAAACAAAAGAATTAATTAAAATTAATGCTGGCTTTATTCAATAAATAGAAATAAAAATGATATGGGGGGTTAGTACTTAAGCCTAAACTTATCTGTACAGACGTAGACAAAAGAACGTCCCAAAAAAGAAAGACGTCAAAAGGACAGATCAATCAAGATCAGAAGATCAGGAGATCAGAAGAAGTGATCTGAAGAGAAGAAGATGGAGAAGAAAAGAAGAAAGAGAAGACCCTGTTAAAAAAGAAAAGCATTAGCTGATGGCTTATTAATAAAAAAATTACTTAGTTCCTTTTCCCTTCGTACAATAAATTTGTAATAAAGTAACTAAATTAAAATGGCCAAACCGTGAAAATGAACAAAAGGAAAAAGGAACTATATAAAAAAAATAAAGCAACTATAAAAATGTCAAATTATAAGCAAGAATTAAATTTAAATTATTTTGAATTAAATTAAATTTAAATTAAATTAATTTTGAAAAATGTAAATAAAAGGAATTGACGTCATAAGTCAAGTTTCGGTTTGAGATAATAAAAAAAAAATGAATTTATAAAATTATATTCAAGGACGTTAGTATAGTGATCTAATATTTTATTTAAACTTGAAGAGCCAAAAACTTAAAATAAAATTAATCTATCAAGCCAGCACGTACGCATATGTACTAAGGTTACATCATAAAAAAAATTAATCAATTATGTACACACATAAGGGAAATATACAACTATATAAAATTTAGCACAATTGATGTCAATATATTTGTTATCAAACAGCAAACCAATCAATAATTTATTTAAGCCAGGACATAATAAAAAAAATAATTACATAATCAGGATATGCCGCTATTAAAAAGAGCAATACAAACTAAAAAAAAATGTCCATTCAAGAACCATCTTGACAAATTGGTGGATTTACGATAATTATAATCAAATAAGCCTCCATTATAAAAGATAACTATAAATAAAAATAAATATCTGGAAATACATCATCTCAAGTTTGATCAAATAATTTATTTTAATTTTGTAGATGTTAAAATGATTTAAATTGTGACAATCAATTATATTTGGTTTGATTTTAAACCACTTAAAATATTTATATTTAGGGCACACCCTGTATGGTAAGAATTAAGATACCATGTAACGCTGGCTTTCAAGCAAACTTGTGCTATATAAAACAAAGAAAACGTTCCAAAATAAGCAGTAAGTTAGACCCCTTTATAAAGAAAAAATTAAAGAGTTTAAATAAAGTTAATTAAATTTCAAGGTCAAGATTAATTGAATTTAAACCAAATTAACAGTAAACAGGTAACAAAAAAAAATCCTATAGCATAAGTAAAATAGGGTCCACTTAATCGTAAAGCAATAAAGAATCTTAATTACTTAGCTAACGAGACCAATTCTATTCGGTCATAAGTACAAAAGGCACATTTATCTGACAAAGCATGTGGTGTTAAATTTTGGCGGTTTGAAAGCAATATACAGTAAAAAAAATAGGAAAGAAAAATGAATTACGCTTACTTAAGGGAGCTGTAGGGACTTTAAAATTGAAATAGGGGGTTCCAACCGTAATGGATGCTCCTGATGGTCAGCCCTTCACGGTCTTAGTGATCCGACTTAACTAAAAGAGAGCCCCAGAAGGTGTTTTTAGGAGAACAGTTGAAAAATCGACAAAGAAACGGCATGGTATATAAAAAAAACTCACCTTCAATCAGCGAACAACTTTGACAAAAAAAAATCGAAGGATGTGGCTTTATGTGGCCCCGGAAACCAAAAATGAACAAGTCAACTAAAGGGGCACAGAAAGTATCGCTTCAAGATCCAAAATCCTGGTAAACAGATGGCTTGAATAGCCCTGGATCTAGAAACGCCTGCTGCCTCGTTAAACGCTGGAAGTTAAGTGAGGTCACTGAAGAATTTCAGGTTACAAGTTAAAAATGTGCTGTTAACAGGATGTGAGAGAGAAGAGAAACGCCAGAGAGAGAGGTGGAGAGTGATAAAGCGAATTTAGGGCGACACACACTTCCGGTCAGAATTACCTGCCGCTCCGAGTAGAGAGAGGCCAGTTCACACACTGGCGGCGACACGGAATGAAGTCTTTAGAGCCATGCCCATTCAATTGCAGATACTCCAAGCCAAGAGAAATGAAACAGATGTGCCCAAATTTAGTTTTACATAAGAAGTCAATTTGTAAATCCTACAATTCCATATAAATTATTTAAAGAAAACCCAAGTCCCACAATATCCCTGCCATTCGAGGGGCAAACGGCCATTGAAGTTTGGGTGGCTGAATATTAGTGCCCAAACATATTTCAGAAGAAGAATATTAACCTAGAAAATTCATTAGTCAATTTGACAGGTTATCATAACAAAGAAATATATTAATTGGATTACCTAATGAAACGCTAGAATAAGTCTCCGATAGTGTATTCCAGGGAGATATGTGATTTAAAATAGAAGGATAATGTAGCCCTGGTTTGTCAAAGGCAACAAAAACAGAGGCCGTTGACCTAAGGTACGTACTTACTTTATACAGGGGACCAAACATCGTTTTTTTTAAAAAAAGCAAAATACAGACACAATACAAGTCAGACATGTGATATGAGGCATTAGATTATAATAGTTCATTTGTGACAAAATCGGATTGTCACATACTTTTGTGGTATAGTTTATTACACTTAAAACATCTAGGTACAGTTATGTCTTCAAATATAGAAAATCTTTCCCATCCAACGTAGATTTTCTTATTATGCATTAGTTTTTTAAATAAATGTGGTGAGCATTCCATAAATACTGTAGCACCTTTTATTGGAGTCTTGTTTATATAGTTTATCTTAAGCATATCACTGTCTTCAACAAATTCATTTTGTTTTCGAATGGCTTGTTCAATTTCATCTGGTGACATTTCATTTTTTAATCCAATAATTTTCACCTTAGGGTTTCTTAAATTTATTTTCTTCACAGTCATAGTTTTGTAATTTTTGTTGAGCAATATTTTTAAGTTTTTGTAAATCCTTTTCAGATCCGCACTTGATGGCAACATTTCCGGTTGATAAGGTCCTCATATTGTTTATTCCTATTTTAATCTCAGTAGGGTTTATTTTTCTTGTAATTTCCAGTTTTGTTTCTTCAGGTTTTTGCTTTGCTCTAGGTTTTATAATCAATGTTGGTAGGTTTGGCCATTCATTTCCTTTCGTACTTCTTAAAGAATCTGAAAACGTTTTTTCAGAGGAGTCTTGGTTCCTTTTTGTTTTAATTTCATCTCTCAAATCCTGGATTTTTTTATTAAGTGATTTTAATTCATTTTTCATATCGTTTATTACTTGAATCAAAAGGGGCGTATTTGCCAGCATTGTTTTGCATTCATTACATAATAGAATCAGAAGGCGTTTTTGGAGCGGCATGCATTTTATTTCCGATGCAGAAAGTGTAGTACATATTTTGTGAAGTTTTTTTACACATATATCACATTTGTAATGTTGTTCATCTTCAATAATTGATTGTTTACAATTCGAGCATTTATCCTCGTTGCCATCCATCACAAAAAACCCAATGTAAATACTTTATTTTTATTGAAGCCAGTCTTATCAGCCGGGGTTTTTTTTGATACTGATAAATTCTTTACGAGTCAGCAGTAATTTTCAACTGGTTTTCGTTAATTATTTCGGTAATATTAATAATTGGTTACTTGTTATTAAATTTACACAGTCCAGACAACTTGTCAATACTTTGTTTGAAAAAATCCCGTTTTAAAGCGAGGTTTGTATCCCAGTTTTTCACTTTTTCTAAAGAGCTAAACAATAAGCACGTTGATATATTTGTGTTCGTCTTTTACTTTTTTTTGCTGTATAACAGCTCGTCAGTGGGGCTATAGAGCCATGAAGAGTCTACTTAACCCTGAAAGATAAATGAGTAATGGCAGATGTAGCCTTTAAGCGACATCTAGTGGCAATCCAATGCATCACCTGGCCCGTCTAACAAAAATCAGTCAGAAACGTTAGAAACGCGTCTGGAGATGAATCCGGCGAAGGAAAGCAACTAACCTTTAGAATTCTAATTGTGGGTACTTGGTCCGTATACCGAATTGGCTTTTAATGCTGCCCTCCTGGCGGCGACTCCTGTGAGAATACCGGCTCGCCGGGTTTTTGCAGGAGTTTGCTTCTCCGTTTCTGACTGATTTTTGTTAGACGGGCCAGGTGATGCATTTGATTGCCAGTAGATGTCGCTTAAAGGCTACATCTGCCATTACTCACATCCTTTTATAGTACGAGGACTTGACCACAGACCAACAATAGAAGATATAACAGACGAATTAAAGAATGAACATAAACTCAATGTAAAAAACGTTTTTCTACTACGCACACTACACAGACCTTTATATATGATTGTACTTGACGGGGACGCCAACCTAAACAGACTCCAACAACAAACACGGTACATCCAAAACGTCGCAATAACATGGGAAAGACGGATTCAGACATCTACAATAATGCAGTGCAAAAGATACCAGATGTGGGGACATGCAACTACCTATTACGGCAGAGACTCCAAGTGCCTCCGCTGTGCCCAGAATCATCTAACCAAACATCAAATCCAATTATAAAATGTGCAAACTGTAATGGTCAACATGCGAATGATGAGCAATGCCCAGTATATATTTTTAAGCTCACAAAAATGATTTAAAACCAACAATAGCAGCAGCAAAACCAACAACAATACGTGGCAGCTCCTCTGCCAACTAACAATGCATGGCAGAGGGGCCCCCCATAGAACAACCCCAGAAGCAGTGGGGTCAACTTGCAGGGCAGGGCAAGTACCCCATCTCTAAACTTCCCTTCCCTCCCGCAGCTCAGAGGAGCAGCCCCATTACACCAGCAACAACAACAACAGCACCGGCCTTAAAGTACAACTGCCAGTGCAGTGAGCGCAAATGTTCGACAAAGTGCCGGAAATAGCAGACCAACTAACAACAATCAGGTAGGTAACCTTATTAAAGTTATTTATGCAAGAGCTCAAGGCTGCCAACCTTACGGAAGTAATTAGGTTACTAAAGGACATAGCGTCAATTCTAAAAAACCCTGATAAGGCTGGCAAATTTGCAGCAATTTTGAACCTGGCTCAAAATATTGACACCTATAATTTTTAAATGGCTGGGACCTTTAAAAATACTAAATCGTTGACGATAATCAATTGAAATGCCAACCACATAAAAAATAAAACGGGAAATTATACATTTTCTTCAAAATTTTAAAGTCTACATTATGTTCATCACCGAAACCAAGTGGGTGCAGAATGACCGTATATCTTCTCGTAATTATGCTATTTATTGAGCAGATAGAGATAATAGAGAGGGAGGGGTGGCATTACTCATCAAACACTCTATACCGCACAAACAGATTAATAATCAAATTTCACAGATAGAACATGTGTCTATCCAGTTACGTAATGGAGTGGTGATGAGCACTGCCTACGCCCCCCCTCGCATCCGGTTAACAGATCGCGATATACAGCCGTTCTTCACCGGCGTTGGTCAGGTACTCATGGCAGGTGATTTCAATGCACGCTACGAGATGTGGGGGAATTACCAAAACAATCGGCATTTAAATATGATTTTTGATTTTGTTTTAAATGAAAATGTCCAGGTGATAGCGTCGGACAAGCCTACACACTACCCACTAAACAGGGCAACGCCCACCTTTATAGATTTATTTTTAAATTAAAATATATTAGAACTCTCTGATGCTGTCGCCCTGGACTATTCATCATCATTCCACCTACCAGTGCAGATTTTTTATAATGCACGAATGTTTTTCAAGTCCCCAACCAGCACCCTTCTACTCAAGGATGTGAATTGGACACGCTTCCATCACATCCTTGACGACAAAACTATAACTGATAATAAAATATACAATACACAACAACTAGAACAGGAAGTAGACAAACTAACAAACAATATACACTACGCAAGAGACCAAGTTGCAAAGAAAATTAATTTAAAACATAAAGAAGACAGACTGCCGCCAGACATTATAAATTTAATTAAATTTAAAATAAAAATCAGACGACAATGGCAAAGAACTCACAGACAAATAGACAGACAAAGAATGAGCGACCTACAAACAACAATTAGGGAAAAAACAAATATACGCAAAAACAATACATGTACTGACATAATAAACGGCCTCTCCACTCAAAATTCCCCTTTATGGCGCCTTACCAAGCGCCTAAAGAGGAAATTCAACAGAACACCAACTCTACAAAACAATGACGTACAAACAGACAGGGAGAAGGCAGATTGCATAGCAACAGCGCTGGCAGTAGTCTGCACTTCCTCCTCGAACGTGACACAAGAACTAAATTAAATAACAAACATAACAATTAACATAGCGCGACAGAAATATCCAATCCCACCGTCAGTGCTCTCCAAAATTCAAGTCACGCCTAGGGGACTTCGTGATATCAAAAACTAACTGCCATTTCGTAAGGCCCCTGGGCCTGACGGAATCCTCTTCTTCTACGAAACATTCCCCGGAAAGCATTCGTGCAATTACTGTATATTATAAACTCTGTTTATACTCTTCAACATTTCCCTCGGCAGTGGAAGGAGGCCATTGTTACACCTCTACTAAAACCTAACAAGGACCCTACACTACCTAACTCATACCGACCAATTGCATTGACAAATACAATGTCCAAAATACTGGAAAAAAAAACAATTTTAATCAACTTAAACAAACAAAAACTTACAAACAATATACCAGACGAACAATTTGGCTTTAGACCAGGACACTCGACCGTCATAGCGGTGGCAAGGGTGCTCCAGGATGTCAAGACGAAATTTATTCAAGAGATGAACACCGTCTTACTTTCTCTTGACATCAGGCGCGCGTTTGACACCGTGTGGCACAAGGGACTTATTCACAAATTATTTTATACTCACAATTTTTCATTACACTACGTAACACTATTACATATGTACCTAACCGACAGGACCTTCTGCGTAAAGGTAGAAGGTGCGCTGTCCGCCCCAGTGACGGTCAATGCAGGGGTGCCTCAGAGCACAGTCCTGTCTCCAGTGCTATATAATCTTTATATTGCAGACATACCGAGGTACCCCCTCACAAAGCTGGCACTATATACGGACGACGCACTGATATATGCTCAGTCATACTACGCAGAAGCGGCCAAAAGACAAATCCAAACTCATGTCAACTTACTCACACCGTACTTAGACAAATGGAAAATTAAGATAAATATAGGCAAAACAACATGCACGACACTTACCAAAAAATTCACCAACAACAGAATTTTTATACCAATTAAAATCAAAGACTCCTACATAACGCCACAAAGACGACTTAAATACCTAGGACTGACCATAGATGAGCGTTTATCATTTAAGCCCCATATCGATTCCACCCTTAAAAATGGCTTTGCAGCAATGCAAAGTCTATATTCCATCTTATCCGCAAAATCCCCCCTCTCCCCGTCCAATAAACATCTCATCTAACAGATAATAAGACCAGTAATAACATACGCCGCGGCAGTGTGGTGTTCAGCTTCAAATACCCAAATACAGACTTGAGAATATAATTCTGCGATGTGTAACGTCATCCGACAGGTACGTACGCATCGCAGAATTGCACCACATGGCCAACGTACCGAACATAATAGACTAAATTACAGACATATAAACTGACTTCTACATCAACAAAATAAACAACTCACCACTGACAACAAACCTAACAAACAATAGACATGACATAAACAATCCAACAAAACATAAACCACTCTACGCAAGATTACCCCTGTATCACCTCCCCCTGCCTTAGACATTGGTATTGACTAGCAAACACGAACACAATTCAATAAAACACACAGAATTAAATTCAAAAAACATAATCACGGAAACACATTAAAACAACACACTTAAAGTCACCACGAAGTTCTTTCGACCACACATACGCATACACAATAAAACACATTAACACCCACACAGTCGACACACATGCCGTTGACCAGTGGAAGGAGACTACTGACGACGCCCCCGACATGACCCACCGACAAAATAGACAATCTCCGCATCCATTGTAATGGCCTCCTTCTGCCGGTACTCCGTGCTGGTTGATCGGAGATTTCGCCCACTGCATTGAAGTTGTCTGTTATGGCGGACATAGTGTTTGACTGAATTAAGTAAATGGGGGTTTTTGGAAGCTTTTTCTCCGAATGCCAAGCCGTACTCCAGTTGATTATCGTAAACGCGTGAAATATCTTTGAGCAAGGGCAATAATATACTTTCATAAGACGCTGTCAGGTCACCACCGGAAAGTTGTTAGCTATTCTAGAATTATAAGTTTGCGCTACTACCAAGGCCAGAACAACGGCCCCGGAGCTCCAGCTCCGGTTACAAAACATCTTTGTATCTTTTTAGGTTTAGTAAACTAGAAGTTGTATATTGATAGTTTTTAGTACAAGACCCAATCTTGGGTAAACGTAAACTTAGGTGTAAATGTAGATACAACTTATTAATGAAATTAAATGGATTTAAAAAGAAAAAGGTCATCTTACGTTGACGTATATCATAAATCTCAAAAACAGTAGTATGTGTATGTACCGCGTATCCTAAGGTACTTAAGGTAAACATTTTGTTTAACTAAGCTGAATGCCATGATTTTATCGAGCCACTGGAAAAAAAATAATTACTTGGCAATGCCACAAGAAAATTAAAAACGAAACGGATATAAAGGTCTTTCTTTACTGAATTAAATAACTAAAAAATATACAGGGTATTTAAAAAAAAATATGTTTGTTTAATTTATTTTTTGACCGCTCAGTAGGCTGTTAAATATTTTCGCGTTATGGCTTCTGGTAAACTCTGCAGCTTCTATATAAGACTTTCTTTTATATTCCTCGTAGTTCGGGTGCTAGCAAAGACGAACACCTTACTAACACTCCCTGTTATACTTGAAAAAGTACAATGCATAGTACCACACGATAGATGACATCGAAAGAATGTGAAAAGGTTCCTATACACTTATGTACAATTTTTTTTTTTGATTTCGAGACAGGTACAGGAAATATATTGATGTATTTTTAAAAAAATATTATTTTTTAATTCTCTTCCGACTAAGTAGAGGGAATTGAACCAAAATTGGTACATAATATCCTCTTACAGGCTGCTATATTGTGTAAAAGAAAGAAAATTGGCACCATATGCATGTGTTCAAATCTCAGATTAATTCCTAGATTTGAAAAGTACTTTTCTAATACACTTTTCAACACGCGTGTGTTATAAGGCATATTCTTGCCAAGTCAACTGGACTGTTCTGCTCACTTTCGCAGGTGGTCGTAGTTAAAATTTTTTATGATAAATAAATTCTTAAAAATGAGTTCATGATCGTAGAGAAACTATAGTATTTTACTTACAAGTAATAAAACTATGCAATGCTAGTCAAATAATATACTATTAATCTATAAATCCATCAGTATTATAGTAGAAATAAATTTACAAAAAATTCAAAGCAACAAAAAATAATAAAAAAAAAAACACTTGGAAGTAGAAACGAGCTCGCGACTGGTGAAACGATATTTATCTAAAAGACGCCGCCCTAACCACTGCGCCACACGCACATTTTAATGGCATGAAATAGATTAGTGATCCTTCTCGCCCCCAGATCCGATGAGAAAATTTAATAAAACTTAGTTTCGCGTGATTGTATTAAGAGTGTGGTTGCTCAAAGTTAAAGTGTTTCTAAACTCTTTCGGCTGATGGTATAAACGCAATAATCACAAAATTCTGCAACGTCCCAATGAACAATCGCTTTATCTGAGTGGAGTGACAACCTGCAAGGCTGTGACCCGCTATCGTCCCAGAAAGCCTGAAGACAAGGCTAACTTCCATTCATTTTTTGAAATCAAAGGGTTCACCACCGATAGATATGAGAGGGAAATACACTTGTAGAGCGAATAGGCTTCCGGGGACGTAGTTGTTTCTATTATGAAACAGATTGCATCCTTCAAAAAAAGAAGTCTCACTATATCCGTGCTAAAAAGTCAAAAGTCTACTTACCTGCTCAGCTCAATGATAAGAACATGTACTCTATGTACAAGGAGAAATATCCCAGTAGAATTGTTTCTTATGAAAAATATAGGGAGTTGTTTAACACCAACCCTAACATTACCTTTGGATATACACGAGGTAATTCATCATGTGATCAGATGGATATTGAAATTGAACATTAAAAAAAAATTAGCCGATGATAAGCAAAATGACAATTTAGTGGAGTGAAAATAAGAGCTACGAAGTTTGCAAACTGAGAAGAAATGTATTTGAAAAAAGCACTTAAGATACTTTCTTTATTCGTAAAACGCTGCTAGACATAAGGCTCACAAGGACAAATCCAAAAAAAATCTTGATGAATTTTCGAAAAAATCTCCACTTCCCCAGTATCATAACTAATAATACATATTATTGTCGACAGCTCTGCTATCGTTTAACAAATTTAATGTATATGTACTTTCAACTGCCAATGCTATTTTCTATACTTATACGGAATATTCTGGGAAGAAAGGATTTGATGATGTAGCTTCACTGCTATAAGGTTTCGTTTTTAAACGTCTGGATTTAAACGTTAAGGCGCTGACAATATTCTGTGGTTCATGCTGTGGACAAAATAATAATCTTACAGTTTTCAGAATGTTACATTATATTGTGCATTTCATTCGAAGGTTCCAGAAAATTAAAACATTCCTACCTTGAGTGTGATAGAAATATCGGCCTAGTGAATCAGAAAAGGTTTGTCGAAGCCGAGCCATTTTGATCAAGAATAGAATAGAACTTTCTGAAAAATGGAATGCAGTTTTTAAGGAAGCTCGATCAAAACCAACCCTCTTTCAGGTTATTTCCTGCGAAGATAAAAATGTCCTTTCCCGACCGAAATTATTTTAAATAGGTAACACCACGATATAAATTTCACATTTCAGTGTAAAGCAGAGTAGTCCTTCTATAAACTTCTTTAGCCCATAGACTGTATCTTATATCTTACTATAGCTGGAAATTATCATAACTTAGAAAACACAGTCATTATCGGTTATTATGGTTATTAAAAAAAAATGCTCGATCAAACGACTTGCCACAAGTAGAATTCATATAAGTCGTTTGAGTTTGCTGTAGTTACCTAACAGTCTGTGTTACCGTTACAAAAAAAAATATTCCTATCGGTATTATAAATGTTTTTATTTATGCGTGTAAAGTACGTCGTTTCAGTCTGTACGCGGTATCCGTAAGGGGGAAGCAAAGCTATAGGTAAAGCTCCTTCAATAGGGACAATCCATGGGCGTGCTATCTTTGTCTACACATTCTTTAAATAGTTTTGCTAGACACAGACTAAAACAACGGTATATAGTAGCACCATTATCTAGTAACTATAACAAAATAATAATATAAATTAAAGATGTTGCCGTAACTGTGCGAAGCCTTCGGCCACGCACTTTTTACGTTACCTTGAAGCGCGCCCACGCATTGTTAATTATTTGGAATAACTATGCGAGGTCTACGGTCACGCACTTTCTACGTTATCCTTGAGCGCGGATATTTTTAAAATTTTATAAGCAAAAAGGTGCCAAAAAATAAACATTTTGGTTTTTAACTTTAAAAAATATTTTAAATTTATTAAAATTAAATACCTATCCCTTATGCACGGATATTGGGTCCCAGGGACCCAGGCTGTCCGATTAGTCGCATTATTTTAGTTCGCTGGTGGGGTGTATCGCCCATGGTCTGTATAGCTTCATATTATTAAGTGCTTTATAGTGTAGCAGTATAGACGTTTTTTCTCTCAAACTTACGTGTTACGAGTAAATCGCGTGACCGGGTCCAAGGGACTAGGTTAATATTTTATAACAAATATTTTTTTTTAAACTTAGATAACCTCAGGACACTTACAAAAAATGGTTATAGGTATAGCAACTATTAGTTCAGGTAAGTTCTTGTTTTAGAAATTAAGATTAGTTATTAAATTAAGAAAGTTATTTTTTTCGATTATATTTAATCATGTTGGTTAAAATATATTTTCATTTTTCCTTGCATTATTTTAATAAAAAATGGATGGTAATACATGTTTTTATTATTTAAAACTAATTATTGGTTAATTTTTATCGCATAAGGTACTAAAAAATATTATATTTCTTTTTGGGTCCCAAGGACCCATAATCCTTAGCTACAGACATTTAAGTCACATCCGTGCATAAGGGCTCTTCTGTTCTTTGCTTTAGTACCTATTTGCTTAATCGTGCGAAACCTAGGGCTTTGCACAATTTGAATATATAATTCTCAAATGTATGAACGTCTATTACTTATTTTATTATTATTTTAAGCAACATAAATAGTTTACCATATAATTTCTAAATATAATTAGATGAAGATTATATTTTGCTCGCAACTTATATCGTTTTTGTGAAAAATATCGAATAAGAAAATCAATCCTAGCTAAGTATAAATATAATAAATATATCATTTTACCTGAGCAAACTTAAAATAATTAAACATAATTTAGGACATCCGGTATAATGAAAACTGGCAGAAACGTTAAAAAATATTAACTAACATCGCTCTATAGTGTAAGACGACAAAACATGGTGTTATATTTTCACATGACTTTTTTTTACACCCTATACCAAATCAACACAGTAATTAGTAAAAAAGATTAAAGAAATCTATAAAAAACTTAGACAACAAAAAATATAATAATAACTAGAAAAACATTAATACTAGGTATCTAAATAAGTACATTAAATAAAAACACTTTGCTTAAACAAACTAGAAATCCTCAAAAACCTCTACAAAATATTAAAATAACATCGCTATAGTGCTCATTATTATGCGGAATTTGCTTAATCTTTAATTTTTACATGACTTTTCTCAACCCTGTATCAAATAGACATACAAAGATTAGACGAATGACTAGAAAATGTAAGGAAACCAAACTTTTCAAACCTGGAACCCTTGAGCTACATAAAACGCCTTCTTGGAACATCCTGTATATTTATATAAAATTTCGCATTTCAACAGAATTGGCCTTTCTCTACCAATAAATTTTCGTTTTCATAAAACCAGAGACTATCAAGAACTTCCTGGGATATCACTTTAATCATTTACACTATGTTATTTTATTTTCTAAAAGGTAAACAAAAGACGAGCTCTTTATATTTTCCGATTTTTAACATGAATTTAGCTTAACTCAATTGGAGACACCCGGTACACTAAAAACTGTCAAAAACGTTACAAAATATTAAAGTAACATCGCTCTAGTAGAAGACGACAAAATATTATCATAATATACAATTTGATTGGTTAACGGTTTTAATTTCTCCGTGACTTCTTTTCCAACCCTGTATACAACCAACACACATAAATGAGCCATATTATACTTTTTCGTTATAATGAGAACTTGACATAATTTTTAATTTTTACATACTTTTTATTGAACCCTGAATAAAATCCACACACAGAAATGCGACCAAAAGACTAAAAAAATGTAACAAAAACAAACTTTTTAAAGCTGGAAATCTTAAGCTACAAAAAACGCCTTTTTGGAACATCCTGTATATTTATGTAAATTTTCGTATTTCAATAAAACTTTTCTTTTCCTACCAATGAAGTTTAATTTTTATTATAAAATACCCATGTAAAAAATGTTTCTCATCTATTTTCCAATTTATGTGATGAATTTTGCTAAACTTCAATATATTTTGGGACACCTGATACACTAAAGTCACTCAGAAACATTACGAAATATTTTAGATGAAAATCTTCCATTATTTTTGATTTGTAATTACCTATTTTTAAAAAAATCAAGGCCATTGAGAAGTAGCTTTTGGGCCACATTAAATAAAAAACGACTTTTTGGGACATCCTGTATATATGAATTTTCGTATATCAACAACATTGACCATTCTATGCAAGTAAATTTGCATAGATAATCCTTGTCATTAAAAATAAGCAAAAAAAAAAATAATTTATTCCAACATTTTACGACTTTCGCTCAACTCAAAACTTAAACTAAACAATTAAAGAACACCCGGTACAGTAAACTAAGTCAAAACGATCGCTCTAGAGTCTAGTGTAAGACGATGAAATATTATCATATATAATTGGTTCGATTAAGGGTAATTAATTTTTCCATGATTTTTTTCTTTAGCCCTGTATAAAACCAATGCACACAAATGAGCCAAAAGGAGGATAGAAATGTAAGAAAAACGAACTATTCTAACCTGGAAACTTTGAGCTACACAAAACGCCTCTTGGGGACACAGATTTTTAAATATTCACATTCCAACAGAATTTAGCCTTCTCTACATAAACCTTTCCATGGATAATCCTTTTCGATATTATAATGCAAAAAAAACCGTTCTGTATATTTTGCCGTTTTTAACATGAATTTTGTTCAAGCCAAACATAATTTATTAGGACATCCAGTACGCTATAGCCGATCGAAATATTAAATAACATCGCCAGAGTTGGTTAGTTAAGAGTTTAAAATATTTCCCCGACTTATTGTCCATTCTATATAAAATGAACACATAGTAATCAGCCAAATAGTCTAAGAACAACGCACTTTTCAAATCCGGAATTCTCATTAATTTCAGTTAGGAAGTAGTATTTGAGGTACATAAATTAAAAATCTACAATTTAAAGGAAGATAAATATTACTTGCCAAAAACGAATATTAATTTTTCCAACTTTTACACAATTCCGTGTGTCCTATGGACAAACAATAAAAGTTCACATCGTTAATAGATATTTCAAAACTCTAACAGAATCACTGAAAAACGTACTTGGATAATATTTGTTCAAAAACAACGTAATCACTCTTTTGGTATATTATTATTAGACATATTGCAATGAATTTTGCATGTTAAATTTTATGAACTCAATACGGCTATTTGTAGAAAAAATTTTGCGTATATGCACGTATATCACAGTTTTTAACTCCAACCGTATGTACTTTTATCACTAAAAGTAAATTAAAACCCTGAATTTTTTGACATCTTGACGTCTATCGTGAATTTAGTCTTTGCCAAGCACAAACTGTTTTTCCTGGCTAATTTTTTCTTTATGGAGAATGTTTAGAATCTCGAGACAGTGTGATATTTTGACAGTTTTCGTGAAAAACTAATATATCTGTAATATTAGTAGAAAACTTTTATTCTTTTTAGTAATAATTGTTAAATAATATGATGGGAGCATTGAACAAACCCAATATGAAAGTAAAAAAAAATACATTTCCTATAAAATATTTCAATTAAAAAACAAATAAAGAGAATTTCAAATTTTTTGCACACTGTCTGGGAAACACGTTTTCTAAAAATCAAATTCATAAATACAACTCAATTAGTCAACGTCGCAACGTAATATGCTGATTTTAAATCAAAGTTCAAATCGGCAACGCTGTAACAAAAGAAAAATACAGCCTGCCATTATAGTTTTAACTGACTTATAGCAATAGCAACAGTTAAATTATTTTGATTGGTCCAAAGAATCGCGCGACCACGCGCTGAATGGTTTAAAGATGACAGCGACTTCACCGCGAGAGAAACAAACAGTAGTAGCGTCAAAGACTCGAGTAGAGAAGCTGCTCTACGTGGCGGTGTAGCGGATGTCACGTGTATTTCTGACACAAGGTATCACTGTAGTTCGATCACAGTAAAGTAATATTTTTCTAAAAAGGTTCTTTCGGCCAAAAGAAGGGCAACTACTATTACATATCACAATTCTTTCTTAAGGGGCTTCCGTGAGAGAATTGTAGTTTCTCGACGTCAGTGAATAATTTAGTCTGTTATCTTAGAAAAAAAAAAGATGTTAAAGTTTAAGTTCTCAGAGATAATAATACAAAAGTGTGTTAGTTTTACATTCAAATATAAACAAGTGATTATTTACTCCAGCATCATACAGTAAAATATACGTTTTAGTTTAGTTCTAAGTTGTACCTAAGACAACGACGTGTTGATTCAATTGTCTAAGCTAAATAGAACTGAATTTCAAGGGTATTTATATTAACCTCAGTTGCAAGATATCTTAAGTGTCAATATGAACATAATAAGTTGTCACTGTGAAAATAATACGAGGTAAAATTGATGTATACATATCCCGATTGCAAGAATGTTTATAGATGTAGATCTGACCCTAATGGTATCAATAACATTTGTATAAATTTCCCCTTGCTAGTGATGAAAGGTTAAGAGTGTGAAAGAAGAAATTCAATATTAATCCTGACATTGAGTGCAGAAGCTTTAGGATTTGTGAAGGTCACTGTTATGAATTCAAATTAAGGACTCGCTCATAAAGAGCCTTAATTAAAATGCTATTCCCAAAGTTGTCCCTGAGCTCTTGCCCCCTAATGACTTAGGGTCACTTTTACATATTGCAGAGCCTGGTAGTTCTGATATTCTTACTTGCCCTGCAAAAAATTTTGTTCAGTCCTCTAAATGTACCCCATCTGTTTTTATTACAAGTACTTCGTCCCAAATCGAAGATGAACCGAATTTAATCAGCTCTTGTACGTTTTCTCAAAATTTTGACATAACTGAACCTAATCTTTCAGAATTTCCTAATTCAAGTACTGAAGTAGCCACTCATTTATAGTCTGATAAATATTCTTTTGTTCTCGAATAATGGGGGCCCGTTTTATTAATTAAATGTGGAATTAAGGAAAAGGATTTAACTCCTTCTAAACAAACTATGTACATACAAAATCCATCGAAACACTTTTTATTAATTATGTAAATTAAGAAAAGCTCTACAAACAGAGAAGCATAGAGTTAAAAAACTTAAAAGAGTTATATGATAACGGTCTTTTTCAATATATTCAAGGTAATCTTAATGATATATCCAAAGATTTTATAAATACTCTATTTCGAATTTGTTGAATTTGTTAAACGAAAACCTCATGGTAAACTATGGACTAACGAATATAAAGCCTCTCAACTTATAAGAGAAATCCGAGGCTTTATCGGTATTTGCTTTCTGTTTTTCAACTGCCAACATCCAGAACATTAAAATCAGCTCATGCTAAAATTCCTTTTAGCACAGGTGTAAATCAAGCAATAATATATTTTAAATTTAAATTCGACCACAGATTGACAGTGTCTTTTCATAAACTTTGATTTAAATATAACATTCCACTTTCAATTCCAATTTTAACATGCTGATTACATTCAATTATTAATATCTTGTCAAAATATTTTTAAATAAAAAAAGCTCCATCAACGTCATTTTCCACCAACAGTTTTCTCTCTACTGCTAATAATAACTGCAGCACTACTTTGGTCTCCTGAAGATGAAGGTTACTACCTTTGAAACATGTAGAGACAATTTAATTTTAAAATTGAGCCTTTAATAGCTCACTATTAAATTAGTGGAGAAAGACTTTTTGCTTTTTTTCCCCTTTCCCAATAATATATTTGTTAAAGCTAGAAATAGATAAAATGCCTCAAGTTGACCGTTATGCAAATGTTTTATTTGATGAAATGCCCTTAACACCGAATTTACATTACGAACCCCATAAACAATTCATTTGTGGATTTCATGATTTAGGAGAACTAGGGTAGAAGTCACGAACTAACAAATTATACATTAGTGTTTATGATTCGGAGTGTCGAGAAAAGTTATAAGCAAGTCATTGCATATTATTTTTCTGTTCTGTATCTGGACATAATTTAAAATCATTATTAGAAAGCCAGCTGTGAGAAATATAAGGAAGATCTAACGATCAGTACAAGGGACATCAAGAAAAACATTAGAAATGCCAGTGATATAGAGCTAACTTCCTACCAATTACAGGAAGCAATGTTAAACTCATATCAGATCAACTGTCCTCTAAAAAGGAAAACCATCAGCAAGGACACAAGCTGGTGGAACAAAGATCTTGCACACATGAGGAAAAAAACACGTCAACTATTTAACCTGGCGAAGATCACCGGTAAATGGGAAGAATATCACTCCGCGCAAACGGAGTATAGCAACCATATACGGAAAGCCAAACGAAACTCGTGGAGAAAGTTCTGCCAGGAGGTTGAAAACACCCCCGAAGCAGCCAGATTACACAGAATTTTGGCAACGGATCCCATAAACTCAATCGGGACTCTACTTAAACCGGATGGGAAACACACAGAAACTGGAAGGGAGACTTTGGAAATTTTGCTCCAAACACATCTTCCAGATTCAAGTGTGATAGAGTTAAATGAAATCTTACTCGCTTGCCTTTCTGACTAGTCGAATACTCCATTTCGGTTATTTAAAAAATCTAACTTAACTTGCTCAAGATGATAAAGAAGAGTAACTAAACTTTTAATTATTGTGTAGCCTATTTATAAGATAAGATTTAACTTAATTACCTGAATTACTGGAACTAATAATTTTCAATAAATATAATACCTACCTAATTAGGTATCTACCTCAAATTATCACAATTTATGTAGTTACGCTAATATAATTAATTAATTAAAATTCTTATGGGCAATAAAGTGTAAATAACACCTTAGTGTATAATAAATAATTTAAATATATACTAATTTCCAAGGAATATAATAATTAAGTAAATATTTATTAATACCGAATAAAATAACAATGTTTTTTGTTTTAAAAGTCTGGGAACGCGGGAAAATTTAGTAAAAAGGCTATAAGTTTCTATTAAAAAAAAAAACAAAGTTAACAATAATTGAAGAATGGTAATCTTGGCAGTTTTGCGTTTTTTTCCAAGTGCGCTTTTATACACGTGAGGTTTTTTCCGTGTGCGGTTTTGTCCGTGTGCGCATTCATCTACGTGCGTATATTTCTCGTGCTTTTATATGACTGTGCGCTTTTTTCTTTGCGGATATTTCCTGTGCGCTTATTTCCTGTGCGCTTTTTTCCGGACACCAATTTGTAGGATAATAAGGGCTAGCATTGCAACTGGCCACATTTCTCATACGTGGAAACAAGCCAGAATGGTCTTCATTCCAAAACCTGGAAGAGATTATTCTCAACCCAAGGCATTTAGACCGATCACACTGTCGTCTTTTTCAATGAAGACGGTAGAAAGACTTATTAAGAAGCATGTAAGGGAAACCTCTCTAAGTGAGAGGAAACTACACGCAAACCAACATGCTTATCAATCTGGAAAATCGTGTGAGTCGGCACTTCATCAATTAGTATCGAAGATAGAACCGGCACTCGCAAACAAGGAAATTGCCCTAGCGGTATTCCTTGATATTGAAGGAGCCTTTGATCATACCTCCTTCGGTTCAATGACAACAGCACTAGTTGAACGCGGCGTGAGCGAGACCATCTATAGGTGGGTAGATAACATGCTGCACAGTAGACAGGTCAGCGCAATACTGTTTGGTGAAAAAGTGCAGCAAAAGGCTGCCCGCAGGGAGGTGTTCTGTCCCCACTACTGTGGGACCTGGTAGTCGATAACCTTCTTTCTGAACTTAATAATAGAGGGCTCTATACCCAGGGGTATGCTGATGACTTAGTTGTACTCATTCGGGAAAAACACGCCCACGTTATATCAGAATTTATGCAACAAGCTCTGAACATCATCGAAGATTGGTGCAATAGGGAAAACCTCAAGGTAAACCCAAGCAAGACAACGATGATCCCATTTACAAAACGAAGAAAATTGGAAGATCTAAAACTACCAAAACTCTTCGGAAAGGAACTGCAAATATCCCCGGAGGTGAAATATCTAGGAATAACCCTAGATGCAAAACTAACCTGGAACTCCCATATGCAGAATATCATTAATAAAAGTAAAATGGCACTCATGGCCACCAAAAGAGCTGTAGGGAAAAATTGGTGACTCGATCCACGCATGGTACACTGGTTGTACATGACAGTGGTTAGACCAATGATCACATACGGATCAGTGGTTTGGTGGACCAAAACCGACCAAAGAAAAGCAGAACTGGAGTTGACAAAAATCCAGAGACTTGCATGCCTTTGTATTACAAGTGCTATGAGAAGCACTCCAACAGCGGCTATGGAAACCCTACTAAATCTTCCACCCCTTGGCATACTTATCAAGGCGGAAGCTAGAATGGGGGCGTATAGACTGACCTGTAATAACACCTGGCAATCCGGTCCTGTAATCGGACATACCAGGATTACAAACATAATCGCGAACTCATTATTGGAGATGAGCAGTGATTTAATGACCCCAACCACTAACTTCCACAAACCACACAAAACCCAGATACAGTGGAGCTTCAGGTCAAAGGAAGAAGCAGAACAGTCGGGTGGACTAGAATGGTACACTGACGGATCCAGGATGAAAGGAGGTGCGGGCGCGGGAATTCATGGGGCTGTTCCTAAGCATAACACTAGCGTGCCACTGGGGATACATGCCACAGTCTTCCAAGCAGAAGTACATGCTATTGAGGTTTACCTGCGTGAGAACCTGAGGAGGGGCTACAGAGGTAAAAACATCTCAATTTTCACGGATAGTCAGGCAGCAATAAAAGCTCTAGCATGCTATCAGATCAATTCAAAATTGGTCTGGAACTGTCTTCAATGTCTTCAAGACCTGGCTAGCAGCAATGTTGTAACACTTGCTTGGGCGACGGGGCACAAGGGCATAGAGGGCAATGAAAAAGCAGACGCTTTGGTCAGGCAGGGATCAATTACTGCCTTCATGGGGCCAGAACCGGTTTTTGGGGTTCCAAAAGCCTCGGCAAGAGGATGCGTGACTGGGTGGGTGAAGCGACAACATCGGTCATATTGGAGCCACATTTTGGGGCTAGGACACAGCAAATTAATGCTGGATAACCCCTCAGAGGCAATGACCTCTGAAATCCTAAAACTAAACCGAAACAAGCTTAGAATCGTGACAGACCTCTTAACCGGTCATAGTACTCCAAGGAAACACATGCACACCATGGGCATATTTAACGATGAACCCATATGCAGGCTTTGCAATGAGGAGAAGGAAACAGCCTACCACATTATCAAAGAGTGCTACGCACTGACACGCTGGAGAACAACCCACCTGGAGAGTCAAATCCCCCAGGGGGTATCCCCTGAAAAACTCTGATAAGGGGGCTGCTCAGCCTAATAAGGGTGACTAACCTCTTTTAATGAGAAATCGAGCAACAAGCGTTACAATAAGTCTCTTAAGGCTGCGGTGTAGAGGTAGTAATAACCTTGGCTTGCTGCCTGTATTAATCATCATCATCAAGCCAGCTGTGAAATATTGGTTTAAAAGTGGTGGCTACGATTTGTTATTAGTTCAAGGCTAATCAAAAAGCTTTACAAGATATATGTTTAGAAATGAAAGACAATCCAACGCCCTATCATTTCACCGTCAACGGGCAATCAATTTGTATAGTTTTTGATGTTCCTCATTTAAGAAAAAACACGAGAAATTGTCTTATCTCCAATATAATTCGGTGTGAAAGTTTAAAGGAATAAAAATTTAAATATATTAGAGATACCCTTGGTCTTGATTAACACGTACCTATAAAATGATACCAAAATTAAAAAAGTTATGAGTAATTCTTATATTAAATTAAAGTCATTAACATCGCGGCTGCACAACTTGGGTTAGTAAGTTACTAACTGATGCATTTTAGTCTGCAGAATTTTATCTAATATAGATAATCTTTTTTTCTTTAATGGTACTTCACTAATGTCTTCGGATGGAAAAATGTATAGATGTGCTCTTAGAAAAAGATCGCCCCATTTTAAATTTTGGTCCAAAATGTTAACCCAGTTGGATCATTGGAAAATTTTTGATGAGATCTCTCGAAAAGAGAAAATCAATAGTTTTTCTTTTGTTAAAGGCTGGCAGACCACTATTCGGTAAATTATTTTCATATGGAATAATTTAAAGTCAACAGGTATTCAATTTCTTAATTTAAGGGCATTTAATAAGAATCCTTTGAAAAATTAATTTTGTCAAATTAGGCAACGTGGTACTATAAACACGCATCCAACCCCGCAGCTATAACATATATTGCTGGGTATATTTTAAAATCTATTAGTGTCCCCGAGTGCAAAATTTGCAGTGAAACTCTATTGTCCTTTGAGGTGACTCCCTCACATTTATTTACATCATTTAAAGAGTACTCTGATATCCCTGGTAACTCAAAGCTGTCTTATGCGAGCGAAAAAGTAATAGAGTTGGTAGATAAAGTGCACATGAAAGCAATTTGAAAATAATTTTAAGGCGCTTTACTCTTCTACTTTAAAAGAGAAGTTTTGTTCTATTCATAATGTTGATTGCCACATTATCGACAAAACGATTCGTCTCGATATTTTTAAGTACACTAAAGTTAAGTTGTCGAAAATAAGATTACACCAAGGGGCATGATGATAAGGTCAAAAAATGTGAATCAAGTCAATGTTCCTAATATAATGCCAAAGACAATGAGCGTTAATTTTAATTAAGCAATACGCAATGCAGAAATTGACACGATATTTTCGCTATTCCGTTCAGAAGTGACGCCACTATCAGTCTGGTATTTTGGACATGAATGCAGGTTTGCATTATAACTCATTATGAGAAACAGTTTTCAAAGTCGTACAAAGTTAGTAAACGATAGTTCTAGAATAAAATAGTGCACGTAACACTGCCTGAAAGTGACTTTACTGATCTCAAAGGGTCAAGGAATTATCCTTCTCTACCAGTAAAATAGTACTTTTGGAGCTTGTTACTTAAATGGAGATTTTCGGACGCTGTACGGTGAACCGTTTCTGAGGTACAGCCGCCGAGTTAGTCGCTCTGTATATAAACTATTTATTTAGTTTTCTAATATTATTCCCTGTACTGCATAATTCGATTCAATTTTATGCTCTTCCATCCACTCTTTGCATATTTGTTTACTAGAGAAAGTAAGAGTTGTTACTTCTGATAGAATATCTGATGTGCAAGAGCACCATGTTGGTGCGATTGTTGCAAATACATCTAGCTGTGTTTAAAGACTGTCGTAAGTTCTGCATATAAACTAATTTTCTTTACAGAAGGGACAAATAATGTGTAATTTTGTATCCCTCTGGACCTCCACCTTTTCTCTTAAAAACCACAAAAAACCTAAGACAACCACAAACCTTAAGAGCATACAAACTTACCATCAGCATCAATTTAAAATAAATGTTTGTTTATGTTAAATGAAACTATTTGTCTAGATTTTTTGCAAAACACATTACGAATTCTTCTGGAGAATATGCCTCTTTAACTTTAAAGGGAACCATAGTACCTATATGCATGATGGTGCCCCACCTCATTTTTTTGTTGTTGTTCGGGAATATTTACAAGACCAATACCCCAACCGAGTCCCACACTGGCCGATTTATATAAATTAGCAGGCAATTAATCAAGTTTTATGATGAATTCAATATATCTGGTGTTCTGATACAAAGAAGAGTCGTCATAGCACATAAAATCATAAGGATTTAATCGATATTTTACAAAATAAGCTGAAACACCTCTGAAATATTCGGTACCTACGAAAAGATCGATAAGAAAACAAGTTTGAGACTGGAAACGGAAATCATTTTCAACACTTATTATAAAACTTGGAAAAAGGATTTACAAATTAGGGACAGCGTTGTTTATTATTTTGTTAATGATTTGTTGGTATTCATTAATGAAAATTTTTCTTAACATTAAATTCCTTTTATCTCCAAAATGGTCGCCTATACGACCATATATCCAGAGAACCATTTTTACGTACCAATGTTTAAGGAACAATAATTTATTTTAAAAATTAGCAAAAACACTCGGCAAAAAAATACGACCTTAAATAATCCACCAGCATTTTATTACCACGCCATTGGTTGCAATGTGGGTCACCTTATAATTCAAAAAGGTGACCTCTAATATCACCAACTTATACCTAAAAGTTCAATTCTGTATTGTAACTAGATCCTAATAAACTAAAAAAAAAACAATTTGATGACACCTTCTTCAAGGGCTTGTAGCTCCGTGTAATTATTGTCTTGTAAATAAATTTATAGCGACTGTCGATTAACAAGTAGATGGCGCCTATGCTTTCCATCTGTTATCCTTTTTGAGATTTATCTATTTCCATTTTTTTTTTTTCGAAGAACATCCAACAAAATATTAGATAATTAATAATAGATAGTAGGCATTGCAACATCAAATACTTAAAAAAAAACAGAATATTTAATATTAATTGGGTATAATATATTTAAAATAGTGATTATGTTTTGCACTCATTCCCTAAAAAAAGAAAGATAGCAAAAAAGTGTGTGAGCGTAGGCCTCGCACACTTACTCCAAATAATTAACATTGCGTCGCCGCATGGTAAGTATAAAAATAACAATCCTTACTACTGAAAACCAGATAAGAGTCGGCAGAAGTGTGATGAAAATAATGTAGTAATTAATTTCAGTTATTAAATTAATAATCTTATTAAATGTGTACATACTATAATATGTACAGGATGTTGTTCAATAAGTGCCCAATATTTTACAGGACGATTCCTCAGTTATTTATAAGGTAAAAAGTTCATTTAAGTATGGGTCCGCAAGCACTTCATTTTTGAGATACAGGGTGTTAAAAATTTATTTCTATTTTTGTTTTTCGTATTTTGTAACAGATCTTGTTTTTGAGTACTAACCAGCCGAATAAAACGCAATATTTCGGGTGGACGGATATGATTTTATTTGATTAATTTGGTGTCTTTTCGCTAAAATAAAACATGATCATGACGCTTGAGAAAAACGTAAAATACGGAAATAGCTTACCTAACACTAAAACTGAACACTGTATCTTAATCACACATTAAGTCGAGCTCACTGTTTAAAAGCTGCCAGCGAAAAGACCGACAAAATGCTGCAGTCGTACCTTCGGATACATTCCGTTGATAAGGTGCCTGATAAAAACTAGACCAAAAAAAAGGTTGGCGTTCTAGGCCACTTTTAGTTGTACCAAGCATTATTTTATACTCCGTTCAGAATGGTGAAGGAGAAATTAAGAGATGTATGATTCTGTTTCATCCGCCCCCCAAGCTTTTTGAAATTAACCGAATTGAAAAAACTTCAGACAAAACACCAGGTCGACCAAACCGCGTAAATAACAAAAAAAATATCGCCTAAGCTGGGTCAGACACAAAACGACGCAAATGACTAGCGTGAAACACGCCTCTTTCGGCTTTGCCCTCTGGATCCTCTAGTACATAAGTAGAGAAACTTACCAATTTTTTAATTCTAAAAGGCCCGCTAAAAAGTAACAACATTTTTTTCGTTTCGGAGGACAATGCTGAAGATACTGGATCCGTGCGTAGGAGGACCAAATCACCCACCTCAAAACCGCGATAAGGGCGCGACGCATAATTAGCAGCCCTTCTCGCTGCTCGTCCCTGCAGGCATTCCCGCGCCAAAATTAGCTTTTGCGCATGCGTAAGAATCCGGGTGTTGCGAAACGGGTGCCGCATTTTGGGCGGTAGCAAAAAAGCTCCGTCTTTTCCGAAATGTAGCTCAACCGGAGCGAACCCCGTCGATTCATGGACTACGTTGTTCAAAAAATGTTCAAAGTTTTTTATTTCACAGACCCATTTGGTATTTTTTGAATGGCAGTACACGCGACATAGACGCCCTAGCTCTCGCATCACTCGCTCCGAGCTGTTAGCTTGCGGATGCCTGACCGAACAATGGGTAACTTCGACACCTAGTGAATGGAGGGTAGTATTCCAAGCATTGGATGTAAACTGCGTGCCGTGATCTGACAACACCCTTAAAGGACGCCCAAATTCAGGGAAGTAATTCAACGTTAATCGGTTTAGGCAAGCACGGGTGGTTGCTTTTTTCAGTGGGTAGAGAGCAACTATTTTCGAAAACACGTCCAAAAGAACGAACACATAAGCCGCCCCTCCCCTACTAACCGGTAATGGACCGTAAAGATCAACCGCGACTAATTCCCCCTTGTTTTTGGGCACCACCGGATGTATCGGCGGTTTCGGCAAAATGGTATGCTTAGTTCTTTGGCAGATATCACATGAGCGAAGTATTTTTTTAATGTCGCGATACATATTGGCCCACCAGGCCTCGCGCTTCAGCGCACGCCATGTTTTATAGGCGCCAAATAAGTGACCGATACGTTCGTGAAAATATCGGACAAAATCTTGGGTTAACGTTTGCGGAACACAAAGAACGTACGGTTCACTCAGATCAGGGCGATAATATAAAACGTCCTCGTTCACCGCAAAACGGTTTTGAAGTTTCACGTCGGTATTTAAGTTGTTCTTTATATCTTTAAGCTTATCGTCGGCTAACTGATATTTTTTTATATCCTTAAGTATACTGATAAAATGCGGCTCGGCTTTAAATTTAACCAAGACTTTAAAATCCCTATTCATAGGGGTAGGGGGTCGCGCGATTCCTGAAAAACGCGATAACGCGTCTGCAACCAGATTTTCGCGCCCTGGGATAAACTTAATTTCAAAATTAAATTCTTGTAAGGCTAGCGCCCAACGGGTGATTCTCGGTGAAAACAACCGACATGTATTCAAATAGGTAAGCGCTCGATTGTCCGTGTATAAAGTAAACTTCTTGCCGAGAAAGTAGCTGCGAAAACGCTCCAATGCCCAAACCGCGCCAAGTATTTCCTTCTCCGTCGCGCTATACCGGGTTTCGCGTGGAAGAAGGATACGACTTGCCCAAGCCACGATCTTCCTTTCGCCGTCATCCGCCAGCTGAAAAACCTGCGCGCCCAACGCGGTGTCGCACGCATCCACAACGACGTGCCATTCCAAATTCGGATTGGGATGGTATAACAAGGTGGCATCGATAAGTAGTTGTTTAACGCATTCGAAAGCATTTTTTTCTATTTCAGACCATTTCCACCGTTGTTGTTTGCGCAACAGTTTAGTTAGCGGTTCGCTTGCGGAAGAGAAATTTGGACAAAAAGGTCGATCAAAATTACACAATCCTAGAAACCTTTGCAATTCTTTGACGTTTTGCGGCTCGCGATATTCCTGAATCGCTTGTACGCGCTCAGGCGAAGGTCTCACCCCTTCCGGCGTTAAAATATATCCCACAAATTTGATTTCAGATCGGAAAAAACAACACTTCTTTAGCTTTAGCTTTAATCCGCATTCTTCAAGCCGATTGAATACTTTTTGTAAATGAGACATGTGTTCTTCGAAAGAATGCGATAATATTAACACATCGTCCACATAGCATTTTAGAAAACTTTTAAAATCACTCCCGAATATGACGTCCATACATCGTACAAACGCGGACACCGCCGTGGACAAACCAAAAGGTAAAACTCGAAACTGATATGTTTTTTTGTTCACCATAAAGCCGGTGAATTTTTTTGATTCCAGAGTAAGTGGTATTTGATAATAACCCATAGTAAAATCCAAAGTTGACATATATTTACAACCTGACATTGATAGTAAAATTTCTTCAATCGGCGGCGGCATTTCATATTCTTTACACATGCGTTTGTTTAAAAAACGAGCATCAAGACATATTCGCACGCTGTTATCTTTTTTGACAGTAGTCATAATTGGAGACACGTAAGGCGTCGCGGCGCGTTCGATCACTCCCCAACTTTCCATATCTCGCAACGCTTTCTCGACCGCGTCTCGATGCGCTAACGGCAACGGATATGGTTTTATGAAAAAGTCTTTGTTGTCGTGCAACTTTATTTCATGGCAATACTTATCGGTTAGCCCCGGTATATTTGAAAAAATTGTTTTATTATTTTTTAGTAAGCTGCCGAATTCTTCACGCTGTTTTGCTGTTAGTGAATCGCAAGTCGATATTACCTCAAAAAATTCATTATTTTATTGTTCCGCGTCGTGCGTAACCATACGCTCTCTATCACAAGCTACGATTCTAATTTTAAAATCCGGATTATGTTCAAACTCGTGAAAATAAATCTCGGGAATGACAATTTCTTTATTTTGATAAACACAATATATTTGTTTTTGTGCAAAATCGATCCGTGCGTTTACGGGTCGCAAAAAATCTATACCTAAAATCACCGGAAATACCAAATCAGGTACCAGTAAAAATTCGTGCTCAAATTCAAAATTGCCGGCTGAGAACTTTAGTAAACATTGTCTTTCGACCTTTTTTTGTTTTGATTTAAATGCGCCTGACAATTTTACCCCTGAGCACAGAAAAGAAGGAATTATATCATAAAAATGACTGAGCTGAACCCAAACGCTTTCCGAAATGCATGAAACTTCTGAACCGCTGTCTATAAGGGCAACACTACTGTAACCGTAGAAGTTTATTTTAACTTGAGGCGATCTAAGGTCGTCTCTTACATGCTCAAAATCACAAGTGTCATACATTTCGTCGCGGGAAGTTTGTAAAATTACGTCAGTAGTAGGATTCCCCACCACTACGTCTAGTGTGGGGAACTCTCCTCGTTTCCCTGATCGGGGATTAAGGAGTCATCGCCAAATTGCATATTTGACACATTTTTTTTAAATGAAATATTTTTCTGGAAGATTCCAGTTTTTGTGGAGTTATCAAACCTTGAATTTGGTTTATTTAAATAAGCGGACTTTGACTCTGAATTGTTTTTTCTATTAAAATAATAGTCCGCTTGTCTGAGCTTCTCTAAAGCTTCCTGAAAATTTTTAACACCCACTAGCACCGATGAAATGTTTGGAGGGAAGTGCCTCGCAATGATTTGTATTAAAATTTCCGGAGGGTATGGCGGATCTAAGTATTTTGCCTGCCCTACGAAGTAATTAAAATGGTCCACAAAAGGAACATTATTATCTGAGTAACGTGCAGCTTCTAATTTTAATTTTACCCCCAATTGTTTTGTAGGCCCCCAAAAGTGGTCTAGAAACGCCATTTTAAATTCTTGAAAGTTATTGAAAGTGGATAAGAATGCGTTCGCCCATAACTTGGTTTTTTCAGTAAAAAGGGGATTAATAAGAAAAACAAGTTGGTTATAAGGCACCACTTGACCCTGAAGAGCGTTTTCAATATTGTTCAGAAATTCAACCGGGTGAACTAAGTTATTATCGAACGCTGGCATCTTTTTTACATCTATGATGTTATTTGGTTCCCTATCTGCCCTAAACCCCGAATTTGAATTATTATTTAGGTTAACTTGGTTGAATTGTTGAATGACTTCTGCTACCAGACGTGCAATCCCTTCAGGAGTAGATAGGGGCATGGCTGGCTGCACCATTGGTTGAAAAAGTACGTTTTCTCCCCCTCTGGCATGTTGTTGCCGGAAAAAACTTTCTGGGTGTGGTTGAAAACGTGCTGTTTCTGGAGCCGAATATGGAAAATTATAGGGCCTACCTGTGGTGCTCGGGGTTGAAAGTGTCGGCGGAGGGGGTACCTCTGGAACCAGCCTAAGCGTTGGTGGTTGCTGCATTGGTTGTTGTGGACCATCCGCAACACGTGATTCCTCCCTTATTACGTTGTTGAACGAGGTACCTCTTCGCCGCAAGTCATATCTCCGTGCATTTTCTTCCGTTAGGGTGTTCCTTGGTGTATCCCGTGAATTGTTCATTTTTATCCGCTGCCCCACGTTGGGCGCCAGATGTAACAGATCTTGTTTTTGAGTACTAACCAGCCGAATAAAACGCAATATTTCGGGTGGACGGATATGATTTTATTTGATTAATTTGGTGTCTTTTCGCTAAAATAAAACATGATCATGACGCTTGAGAAAAACGTAAAATACGGAAATAGCTTACCTAACACTAAAACTGAACACTGTATCTTAATCACACATTAAGTCGAGCTCACTGTTTAAAAGCTGCCAGCGAAAAGACCGACAAAATGCTGCAGTCGTACCTTCGGATACATTCCGTTGATAAGGTGCCTGATAAAAACTAGACCAAAAAAAAGGTTGGCGTTCTAGGCCACTTTTAGTTGTACCAAGCATTATTTTATACTCCGTTCAGAATGGTGAAGGAGAAATTAAGAGATGTATGATTCTGTTTCAATTTCGTATATTTGGACGAAAATTCCATATATAGGGGTTTTTTGAAATGTGTAATTCGAATTTGACGTAGTATGGCTCCCATTTGTAGAGGGCGCCACCTACGTGTCATTTTACTCTTTTGAGGAGTCATAACTTTTTTATAGGTACTTGTATTACATTTTTAAGTAAAAAGATGGATTTCTTCATTATTTTTACATGAAAAAGGCATACTTGGTAGAAGTCGCTACGAGCAATCGTTCTGGACAAAAAGAATAATAAAGGAATAAATGGCATTTATTTGCATAATCGCTATGCCCATATCAGAGTTTGTTAAAATAGCATTTATCTCCTAAACAAAGCCGAAATAAAAAAATAATGAAAATATACTTTGCATTAGCTAATAAAGTGCCTACTTAATAGTGTTATCAAAAGCGAAAACGGCAGCGGTGTACATATTTTTTGTTCCTGTTAAAAATTGTAACACCCTGTATCTCAAGAATAAAGGGCTTGTGGACCCATGCGTATATGAACCTTTCACTTTATAAATAACTGAGGAATCGTCCTGTAAATTATCGGACACTTATTAAATAACACCCTGGATACAGGGTGTCCCGAAATTAGGTGGCCAAAGGAAAACAGTGGAATCTGCATAGGAAAATAATACTAATTTGTTTAATAAACAAGTATCGGAAATTCCCCCCTAAGGGAGCTACAGCCCCCTAATAGGGAACCCATAAAGATGGTACTTTTCAGATTATTCCCAAACAGTTGAACATAGAAACATGAATTTTTGGTATTTTAGAAACTTTTATATGCTGAATCTAGATCTAAAATCAAAACTATCAAAATTTAATCATAGGCGCAATATTTGGGGGGGGGGGGGGGGGTTGAGAAACAAAAACAAAAGTAACTTTTTTTCTAAGTTAATGTTTTACATTTTTTTCTGAAATTGTGAAAGTTTAGGGCTTTCTGGCAAAAAAAGTTACAAATATCGAAGACAAGAAAATACGATTTCCATTAGCTCGGAGGACCCCTGGGTGGAGGAATTCCACCGGAAACTAACTCCTTCGTATGCAACAAACAAAGCTCCTATAATCGACGAAGGGCCGTTTACAGCAACCCACTGTTTAAATCAACCCTTTGGGAGGAAGGGACTAAAAAAGAGCATTAAAAAAGAAAAATAATGCTGCTCCAGAAAAAGATTCTATTGAATATTCGATGCTATCCAACTTACCGACTAGTGCAACAAATATATTACTCAACATTTATAATGATATCCTCAGCGGACAACACCCCATCCCTTTCGAATGGACTGAATATATTATAATACCGATATTGAAGGCAGGAAAACCGAAAAACCTATCAACGTCATACCGACCGATTGCCTTGTCATCATGTTTATTAAAAACTTACAAGCGGCTTCTTAAAAACCGATTAGAATTTCGGATGGAGAGGAACAAAAAGTATCCTACCACTCTGTTTGGGTTTAGAAGGAGCCACTCTACTCAAGAGGTTATAGCAAGTTTATTAACGGATATTTAAATAGGATTAACGGAAAATAAGAGCACGTCAGCACTATTTATAGATATACAGGGAGCATATGATCACGTAAACTATGAAATTCTATATAATAAAATGTTTAGCCTAGAAATTACAGTAAAAGTCCTACAAAACATATACTCCATGTACAATACCCGCCTCTTATACGTCAGAACTCAAGAAGGTCTATCAGATCTCAGAGTGACGAGAATGGGACTTCCGCAAAGGAGCATATTAAGTCCACTTTTATACATAATATACACATACGATTTGGAATCACTGTTTGACAATTACTTGAAAATTCTTCAATTTGCTAATGATGTATGTGTATATACAAAGGATAAGTCCATTGACAACGCCAATACCAAATTAAAAAGTAAACTAACAGAAAGAATAGATTGGTTTAACAGCGGCCTTAACCTGTTAGCAGAAAAATCGAATCTCTGCACTTTTACGAAAAAAGAACTGAGCTACCCAATCAATAACAATAAATGAAACTCTTCAAATACCCTACAAAAATACAGTAAAATATTTAGGAATAGTGCTAGACAAGAAACTGTTATGAAAGGACCACAATAACTACCTTATTAAAAGAGCTGAAAACGGTATAAACATTCTTAGAACATTTACACATCAAAAATGGGGATTAGATCCAAATATTGCTTTAATGTTCTATAAAGCCTACATTCGATCCATCTTAGATTACGCTTGTGAATTTTATGGATCAGCTGCTGAGACTTACCTTAAAAAATCGAACAAATCAAAAACAAAAGCATAAGAATCTGCATAGGTTTTTTAAAAAGCACCCCTATCGTGGTCATGGAAGCAGAAACAGTAGAACCACCACTATTGTTAAGAAGAAACAATCTTACAGATAAACTGCTCTTAAAATTAATTTCTAAAAACAGCAATCTAGTTACGAGTATCCACACACTCACAATACTAAACCTAACCTACACTTATTGGAAAGCTAAAAAGAGCCCATTGTTAGTAACAAGTGATTGCTGGATAACCGACATCAAAGATACCACTCAATCATCAGACACACCTCCTTATTTTGAACTTCAGGAAAATGTTTACAATTACACTCCAAAAATTGTAATACAAACTTCTGATACTAAAAATCCTGTGCTACTTAAAAAAATATTTTTAGAGAACTCGGCAATTTGGTCAAACTACGAACATATTTATGCGGATGGTTCTGTTCTGGATAACCGGCCAGGTTGTGCATTTTACCAAAAAATAAAACATCTCCAAAAAATTTAGATTAAGAAACGAGGCGTCTATATATTATGCAGAACTCTGGGCTATCTGGGTATCATTGAAGTATTGTCTCGAATTTAATGAAAATCATAATTTTGTAATATTTACAGATTGTAAAAGTTCCTTGCAAACTCTACTAAATAGTCAATATAAAGTTCCTGACAATTATTTAATAACAAGTATATTAAATACCTCTATAAACTTAAAAAATCTTAACAAAACCGTAATATTTGTTTGGATTTAATCCCATATTGGTATAGCTGGTAACGAAATTGTTGACAATTTTGCTAAAGAGGTAACAAAAATCTCATCTTGCTGAAGAGGCAACCAAAATCTCAACTTATGCAAACAATTTTTTAATTCCATATACTGATATCTACAGTATAGCTAAAAAGCGACTAATCGATAATTCGCAGGAGCAATATAATCTAGAAAATAAAGGTTGGGGCTATAAAACCTTATTTCCTAATATACGTAAAAAATCATGGTTCCAAACAGAATCGAGTAAAATTTTTATAAGGATAATATCTAGGATTACAAGTCATCACGCGCTCTACGCCAAACATAAGAAAAAAATTGGGCTGCAGAACAATGTAAATTGTGATTGCGGTGAAGTTGGTGATCTAGATCATTATATATTAGGATGTCCTAGTTATAATATAGTATGCACAAATAGATTATATAACGAACTTGTAAACTTAGTAGAAACTACTTTTAATATTGACTCAATTATTTGTACAGAAAACATGGACGCATGCCGTAAGTTATTTAAATTTATATTACTTTTGAATCTTAAATTATAAATAGGAAAAATATGGAAAAAAAAGTAAAATAATAATTAAATAAAATTAAAAAAAAATATACAGTGTGTCCACGGATGGACTTAACTATACTTGTAAAAACTTCTATTTTCAGTTTTTTGGGAAAAAAACATTCTTTATAATTTCTTTTGCTTGTTCTATAAATACGATTCACGTTAGGAAACTTTTATTTTGTTGTACAGGGTGCGCAAAAGATACAAAAATGTAGATTTGCAAAATCAAAAATTTTTTAATCAAACTTTTTTGAAACATCAGTATAAAAGAACTTATAAGAAGGAATCGAAAAGGCAAATATAGTTTTTTCATAGAAGTTATGGTTACTAAGATATTATTTGAAATTAAAGAATCAATTAACTTCGTATTATTTTAAGACGTTTACTGCTACCTCATTTTGTGAACATAAATCAAGTTTGTTGTTTTCACATAATGTCTAGCTGTCATTCCTACAATTATTGTCATCTATCAACTAACATCTTCAAAAAGATGCTTACCCTAGAACAGCGCATTTACTTGATCAAGTGTTATGGTATTGGAGAAGTGTCCTATAAATACGCAATTCAAATTTTCAACCCAAAATTTCCAGGTGTATACGTTTCTGTTAATGCCTTAAGAAATTTGGTACGTAAATTTGACGTTTATGGTGATGTTAAAGATGTGAAAAAGACAAAAAAGAATTTAGATGAAAATGACGCTGCAACAATTTTGGACTTAGAATCAGCTCACAATAATCCCCAACTTCCTTTGAGAGCAAGTGCCAATGAGGTGGGTGGTATATCTAAAAGTCACGTACACAATATTCTGTTCACAAATAAGTTTCACGCATTCAAACCAACCTTTATCCACAAACTTCAAGAAAGCGATGATACATACCGACTAGAATTTTCTTTACTAATGGGTGAACGTATACTGGCAAGCCTTCATTTTCACCATAATATCATATTTAGTGACAAATCTACATTCACAACAAATGGTATAATTTCTAGTCAAGATTGCCGCTTGTGGGCGACCGAAAACCCCTACTTTAAGCTTTGCACAAAGAGTCAGAAATTTAGGAAAGTTAACGTATGGTGTGCGTTAACGTTCAATAAAGTAATTGGTCCATTTTCCCTGGAAACAAGGCTAAACGCAAATTTTTTTTTGTAAATTCTTAGTGAATACTTTTTTTCTCAATTGGAGGAAGAAAACTTGGAATATAGAAGGAAGGTGATATTCCAGCAAGATGGCTGCCCAGCGCATAGTACACTGCTTATAACAAATTGGCTTAATGAATGTTAGGTATATAGAATCATATATTATGTGTATAGTAAATAAGGTTAATGCGCATGTGTCGCAGTTCCATTGGAACTCGACGCGTTGCTTTGGGGAGTACCTTCTGAACTGTAATGGGAATTGAGTTTACCAATATATTTCTTAGTAGTAGAATTTGTGGCTTATTATTGCTCATTCCTAATATATAACATGGCGACGAGGATTTAAACGGACTCACAGTGCAAGTTTAATTATATTCGAAACCGTTGGCATAATTCGTTATTTTAATTTAAAAAGTGTTCATTGTGCGTGAAGGTCGTTTTCAAATATGGCTACCGTTGGTCAAATACGTGAGTTTACGCGAGACACTGACTGGGCAGTTTTCGAAGCCAGATTGGAGCGATATTTCATAGCAAATGGCATTGAAGAAGACGTCGGTACAGTTAAAAAACGAAGGGCAATTTTGCTAAATAGTTGTGATGAGGATTGCTATAAATTATTGTCGGATCTGTGTGTACCTAATAATCCACCAGATAAGAGTTACACTCAACTTGTAGTGTTATTAGACAATCATTTTGGTTCCGTTACCTCCGTTTTTGCTGAGCGAAAAAGATTTTATTCTGCCGTCAAGCATCAATGCGAAACTGTTTCTCACTGGGCTGCAAGAGTAAAAAATGTATCGTCTAAGTGTAAGTTTGGTACCGAATTACATACAATTTTAAGAGACAAATTTATTATGGGTTTCGATAAAGGTCCAATTTTAGATAGGTTGTTGGAAGAAGATGAAACATTATCGTTAGAAAACGCAATTTCAATTGCATGCAAAAAGGAGGCCGGTTAAGCAAATCTCGACCATTTTGACAATAGCGGGGTGAAGGAGGAACTCCCTGCTGGTATATTTCGCTTTGAGCAAGCTCAAATGCGCGGTTTTGAAAAGCAATCACATGGTGTGATTCCAGTGGATACACGTAGCGGTGCCAATTTTCCAAATCAACGTGGCCAAGGCCAGCGTAGTCAACATTACCGAAGTAATACAAATATTACCAGAGCAGCAAATGCTGGCAACAGTGCATTTAAGTTTACAGGAGCCGCAGGAACTTCAAATTTTGTAAATGAACATCAGTTATCAACATCAGGTAGTACTTCAGGAGGTAAACAAATGTGTTCTGTTTGCGGAAAAGGTTTTTATCATGCCAGTGTTTGCAAATACTGTGAATATGTGTGTAATAATTGTCATAAAAAGGGTCATCTGTCATCTGTGTGTAAAAATTATAATATTAATGAGAATAGGCATAACTATTTAGATGAAAACATTGATTTTTTATTCAATTTAAAGATAAACAATAATCCTTTAATTTTTGAAGTTAAAATTGGCAAGGATTTTTTCAGATTTGAGTTAGATACCGGGGCTAGTGTAACAGTAATAGCTTACAGTTTGTATTGTAGATATTTTAAAAATTATGTCTTACAAGATACACAGAAAGTTTTACTCAATTACACTGGTGCACAAATAGTAGTACCACTTGGTTACATTTTATTGCCCATAACCTTTCTTGGGGTAACAAAGGACGTTGAAGTGTACGTTATTCAGGGTGGCGGACCTCCACTTCTTGGTAGAAATTGTTTTTATACTTTTAATTTAAGCATACATTCATTGAATCAAAATATTATACAAAACGACTCATTTAAAAAAGGCAATATAAATTATGTTCATAATTTCAAGGATATAAATCATATAATTAATTTATTTCACAATAAATTTGCAAATATTTAATTATATATATAAATATAATAATTAAATTATAATATTTAAGTTAGGATTATTTAAAGGGGGCACTATACATCTAAATATGATGGAAAATGCTGAGTCAAAATTTTTCAAAGCGCGTCCGTTGCCTTATGGTATTAAAAGTAAAGTAGAAGATGAGTTACAACGTTTAGTTCATAATAGAATTTTAGTGCCGATAGACTATAGTAAGTGGGGCTCCCCTATTGTTCCGGTCGTAAAAAGTAATGGAAACTTACGCATTTGTGGAGATTTTAAGGTAACAGTTAATCCGTTTTTAAAGGTGGATCAACATCCATTACCACGTATTAATGAGTTGTTTAGTAAATTACAAGGTGGGCAAGAATTCACGAAATTAGATCTTTCTCAGGCTTACCAGCAAGTGGCATTGGATTTTGATTCACAAAAATTAACTACAATTAGTACCCATAAAGTCCTTTTTATGTACACGCGCTTGCCTTTTGGGGTAGCATGTGCTCCATCAAAATTTCAAAAAATTATGGAGCAAATATTGTCAGATATAGAGGGGGTCTGTGTCTTTCAGGATGATATTTTAATTACGGCAAATTCACGACAGTTACACATTGAGCGGGTAGAAAACGTTTTAGAGAGACTTTCGAAACATGGTTTAACAATTTTCAAAGAAAAAAGTGAATTTTTTAAAAAATCAGTATTTTATTTGGGCCACCGTATAGATTCCCAAGGTTTACACACTTGCGAAAATAAAATTGAGGCTATACAAAAAGTAAATATTCCAGAGAATCAAACTCAGTTAAAATCCTTTTTAGGGCTAGTTAATTAGGTACTATAATAAATTTACTCCTAATTGTGCTTAACTTTTACAACCTTTGTATAATCTTTTGAGAAAGGGCGTAACTTGGGTTTGGGATGAAAAATGTAATATTTCATTTGATAGTGTCAAAGATATTTTGTCTTCTTTTAAAGTTTTGGTTCATTATAATCCCGAGTTGCCGATTAGATTAGCTGTTGACGCAAGTCCAGTGGGAGTAGGAGCAGTAATTTCACATGTAATTAATGGGATTGAAAGGCCTATAGAATATGCCTCGCAAACTTTAAATTCTGCCCAACAAAAATACTCACAAATGGAGCTTAAAGGTTTAGGTTTAATTTTTGCATTATTTTTATCAATATGGCAAAAAGTTTACAATTGTTTGTGATAATAAAGCCTTAGTGGCGCTTTTCGCTCCAAATAAAGGAATTCCACAAATGGTGGCGAATCGTTTACAAAGATGGAGTTTAATTTTAGCAAATTTTCAGTATGACATTGAATATGTTCCTTCAAATAAAAACGTTGCTGAATTATTTTCTAGAGCACCATTACCAGGTAATTGTGATGAAAATTTTTATGAAATTTCTTATCTAAATTATATTAAAGATAACACTTTTTGCCGGTTGATTGCGAACAAATAAAAAATGAAACACTTCTTGATAACGAGTTAAAATTTATTTACAATTTTATTAAAAATGGTTGGCCCAAGAAAGTTCCTGATTTTGCAAAAAAATATTCTTTTATAAAAAATAATTTATATTTACAGGATGGGTGCATTTTATTTGGTTATAGAGTGATTGTACCTTTCACATTGCAAAAGAAAATTTTGGCTGAGCTACATTCTAGTCATCAGGGTATAGTTAAAATGAAAAGTATAGCGCGGTCCTATGTTTGGTGGCCTGCTATGAATAAGGAAATTGAACTTTTGGCTAAGTCCTGTCAATTTTGTTTGCCACAAAAACCGACACCACCTAATAGTTCACTCATTACTTGAGAGTTTCCGTAAAAACCTTGGGATCGCTTACACATTGATTGTCTTGGCCCAATGTTTGGTAGATTTATTTTTGTAGTTGTTGATGCACATAGTAAGTGGGTAGAAGCTTTTGTGATTAATAGTTTGGTTTCAACGGTTCAAATCAATTGTTTAGGGAATGTTTTTGCTCATTTTGGGCTTCCAATTTCAATTGTTACTGATAACGCTAAATATTTTACTTCTTTTGAATTTCAAAATTTTTTAAAAATGAATGGTATTAAATTTAAGAGTATTCCTCCTTTCACTCCTGAAACAAATGGTGCAGCGGAGGCTGTTGTTAAAACTATAAAAAAAGCCGTGAAATCTCTCTTATCACAGAATAAAACAAATGATATAAATAGAGTCATAAGTAGAATTTTACTGAACTATCATACTACTCCCCACTCAATGACAGGCTTTTCTCCTGCACAGTTATTATTTAGTCGTAATTTAAGAACCAGGCTTGATTTGGTTAGACCTAAAAATGTCGATTTACCAGAAGTTGATACAAGCAATGTTTTTCAAAATGTCCAACAAAATCAAGCAAGACAAAAATTTTACTTTCAAAGCAATAGAAAAAAGGAGTTTAGTGTTAATGATTCTGTTGCTGTTAGAGACTATAGAAATAGTAAAGTAAGCTGGATTTGTGGTACCATTCATAAAAAATTAGGTCTTAGGAGTTATATGGTGTATATTCCCAAGATTAAAAAAAATCGGAAAAGGCATATTAACCAAATTATTGATTATAATAATTGTAATAATAATCCTGCTTCCTCTGATTTTGATTGTAATAAAAGTGTTATTTCGTTTAGTTCCGAGTCGGTCTCCGATTTAGACGTGGATGAAACCATGAGTGAGAGTGATACCAGTGATATTTCCTATAATCCTTTCTCTAATTTAGTGCGCTCTCCAGAAAATGTTGATTTAAATTCCAGGCCTAAACGAAATGTAAAACAACCAGATAGGCTCCTTTATAAATAATTTATAATTCTTTTTGTAGGATTTGTATTTATTATTATTTTTTTTCTGTAGGGGAGAAGAGTGTTAGGTATATAGAATCATATATTATGTGTATAGTAAATAAGGTTAATGCGCATGTGTCGCAGTTGCATTGGAACTCGACGCGTTGCTTTGGGGAGTACCTTCTGAACTGTAATGGGAATTGAGTTTACCAATATATTTCTTTGTAGTAGAAATTGTGGCTTATTATTGCTCATTCCTAATATATAACAATGAACATTGCCCCGAAAAATGGATGGGCCGCCATGGACCGATACACTGGCCAGCGCGGTCTCCGGACCTCACCGCGATGGATTATTTCCTGTGGGGGGTATCTTAAACAAAAAGTTTATGCTACTGACATGCAAGATAATGTTGATATTTTAAAAAACAGAATAACTGACGCCATTGCTACAGTGACACTAGATATTATTCACTATGTTTATTACGAATTTCCAAAAAGAATGGAGAAATGTGTTGACGTTGGAGGATTTCATGTTGAATAAAACGTTATTGTTTGTCATTTATCTCAATGTATTAACTTAAATAAATTTTGATTTTTTCTGGCAACAATTATTAGCTTTAAAAATTCTGTTTTAGGCTTATTTTTAATATCAGATAATATCTTAGTAACCATAACTTCTATGAAAACACTTTATTTGGCTTGATTTATGTTTCTATGCTCTTTCATTTTGATGCTTGAAGAAAGTTTCATTCAAAAATGTTTTATTTTGCAAATCTACATTTTCATGTTTTTTGCGCACCCTGTACAACAAAATCAAATTTTCTCAACGTGAATCGTATTTATACAACAAGCAAAGAGATTATAAAGAGTGACTCTTTTCGAAAAACTGAAAATAATGTTTTTTGCATGTATAGTTAAGTTCATCCGTGGACCCACTGTATATAATATATTAAAAAAATTATTAACCAAAAAATAGACAAGGAAAAAAGAAAATCTAATACCCAAAGGGAAAAAAAATAAAAAAATAAAAGAGAGAAAAAAAAACACAAAACCTTAAGTAAGTATAACATTATAAACTATCGAAAAACACTAGATTAATAGTTACTTGTATTGTAAAAATTCATAATCTCAGCAAATTTTAATTGAAAAAAAAAAACTAACAAGGATAGTTGCTGGCCATTTGGTGTAAACCAGTGCCATAAAACATAATTAAAAAAGAAAAGATAAAAATTGTTGAAAGGTTTTTGTATTACATTGATATAGAACAAAAATATATGATAATCGAGAAGTTTTAATTTTGTCACAGTATAATAGAATTGAAGAGTGAAAAGTGAAGAAATGGGATAAAACTAATGTTGAGAAGTGAAGGCAGAAAGTGGTATAGTTGACATTGTAAAAAGATTATTATATTAGTAAGATTATTGATGTAAAATAACAGCATCTGATGATCGAGAAGTTAGGCAAATTTTTTTAAATGTTGTGATGGTATAGTAGAGTTAAAGCGATGCAGTTTTAGAGTTAAATTAAAGTGGAGAAATGAAGGTAGAACGGGGTAAAACTTAATATAGTTATTAGATAAAGGGTATAAGTTGTAGACCATTGACCAAACAACAAAGAGGGATAGATCTGCAGGGTTACTAAAGTAAATTGGGACAAAACTGGAAAACACTCACATGGCAGAAGGTTTTTAATATGGCTAAAAATTAGTTATTTATGTCTCATGCTATGAGATAACTCAAAAATTATAAAATAAGTCGGAATAAAATCACGTTGTCGTATTAGAATATCACTTGTCAGGTTTGAGTGACAATCTGCACAAACACTTCGAGGCTAATCAATGATTTAAACATCCCAGAAACTATGTTTCGTTAAATTAATGATTAGCGGTCTTTAATCGTTGTTTAACAGATGGACAACAGATATTTGGAGATAATTAAGGCGAAAGTTACCAATGAGCCTTAAAATCATATCTGAACCCTAGACCATTATTAACTTAATTTAAACCTCGTATCTCATCACATTGGCACCAGAAAAAATATTTGTTTTTATTTCCCTTAAAAAAATTTCAAGCAAAGACTTACGAGGTTTGTATTTAACAACGACGAATAAGAAAGACACCGAACAAAAAATAACTGTCAACTTACACTATAGTGCAACACGAAGTCGCAAAAACCTATTAAGTTATTCAACTTTTACCTGAATTTCATATAAGGGCTTATTTTTCATGCCCCAGAAACCTCTCGGTGTAAAATTGTTTGCATTTCTAAATATAAGGGTACTACACTTTTGTGCCATTTCACATTGCTTTTAATTACTTACCATGGACTGAATAATTTGAGGTCTCGGAATAGGCCACGTAGGTATATCACCCAAAAATAAGGTAATTTGCCGATCATTTGTTGCAAACTTTTTTGATCATCTTATACATCGCAAATTAGTAAATGGTGTATAATGCAAAAAATATTTCTCACATTTTTTTTTTAATTAATAATAATGCCATACCCTTAAAAATTCTACTTACACGAGAATGTGATAAATAATTGCTGCCCCCCGTGGCCTCTCGAGGAAATTGTAGACGCGGCTTTGCAGCCGCCTGTATCGGGCGTCGCGACGTGAAGCTCTGTAGTTAAGAGGCTTGCCCAGAAGAGACATTCTGGGCTGAAAAAGACGCCCCTCTTGAGGCTCGTTTTTTTGGTTTATGACAGATCTGAAACTAAATGATTGTTGTTTATAATCTATTATAATCTATTCGTGTTTTGCTTTATATTTTTTAAGGTACTTTTGTTATAACCATAGGGCAATTATTCTCTTTTTTATTCAAATAATAAATTATTAATAATAACAATTCCCGATGAGGGAATTATTGAACCTGTTAGTACTAAGGCTTTTTCTGACGAAGGCCGTTCCCCTGGAGTTGGTAGCCGATTTTTTAACTCAGTCATTCCTAAATTGTTTCAAACGATTCATCACTTTTCAGGGGCAAACAATGAACAAAAGGATTTATCTAATTTTTTGAACTTAAAGAGTGTTGTAGGCGAACAAAGGTCAACTTTTGAGAAATTATTCAGTTGTAACCCAGATGGAATCCTCTATATTTGTAAATACCTGACGTCAGCTACTCGGAAATTGTCGGTTGCCGCTCAGGCGCAGTTATGTATCACAACCAATCTATTATGGTACGCCACTGGAGAACGCTCTAACCAAAAGATAAGACTCGAGGAAATGCTGCGACGCCTAATAACCTTATTTTATCTTGTCATGCTGGACTTTATCTTTTGTGATAATTATTGACTTTTGCCTTACATAACAATATACCACGTATTATCTTTTTCCGCTACGTTTTATCTGCTTGATAATTTCTGATATTTGCTAATTTAGGGAATTCCCATATTTTATCTATTTACGCCAGGTTTTATCTCCACCTCTTAAGATCGTTTTAGTATAATAATATATAGCATAAGTATCATATTGTAGGTGTCTTAATTTGATACCTGCTGTTCTTAAATAAAACACACAAAACTCAGGTTTACGAGTAATTTATTAAGTCCAAAACTTTTCAAAGTCATTTTCCCTAAATTACAAAACTGGCGCAGTCAGAAGGATTGTCCTGTATAGACAAGTGAATCATAGTGCCGTATTGACTGTATGGATAGTGAATTTTGAAACATAGTGCCATACTCACTATATGGATAGTGGTTTACAAACTCTGGTGATTTTTAAATCATAAACGGGACTTACAAACTGTGTTCAATAAGAAACCGTATATTTCTTTTTTGACACACCGGGCCTTATTTTTGGAGCTTCAACTGCTCATCCAAAAGTGGAGTACAGCAAGTCATTCAACGGAACGGATATCTCTTGTTTGGCTTTAGTTAAGAAACAACACAAAGAAGAAAAGAAGAAACATTGACGCACGGTAAGAAATAACCATTGTTTCATTTTTTTATTATTGTTTGATTGCCTTTCTCTCATTTCACATTTCTTTACTAAATCCGCACATTGCAAAACAATATTTCTCCGAATTCATTGTCATAAAACCAAATATAATCAAAACATCTTGTGGTCAACAAGAATCTAAATATGAAGCCCGAATCCTCGCTTCTAAAGAATTCCAAACCAAGAAGAAATTGATTTTCACTTTATTTGATTTTCACCCTTTCTTCGACGGATTAATCAGTTTTAGAGATCTTAAAAATATGAGTTTTAACTGGAATTTGCAACAAAATTATCTCGAAAGGCATAACCTCAAAGTTTCTGTTTACCAATGTTCTCTCTTACACTATAACAGTTTTAATATCACGGTAAACGAAACTGAAATCCTAAAAACTAAACTTCCGACAACCGCTAAGGACTGTAGAAAACGGGCATGCTATTGTTGAAATTCACAACGTCAACATCCAAGATACTTATTTTAAACTTCCAAGACCTTTAGAAGTATTTCCAATAAACGACTTAGGCCCGGTTTAATAATGTGCTGGCATAGTTATTCTGCGGTTAATGAAAAAAATCTGTTTATTAATCTCCTGATAGCATTAACAGTAAGATTAAGAATCCTTGCCAGAAGGATAATTTACCCAGCAGAAAACTTGGCTGTTAACGGTTTGCCAGTGGGTTAAAAGTTAAAGCAAAAATGTTATAACATCAATTTAGTAATTTTTGGCAATAAAATTAATGTGTTTTTTTATGTCAACATTTTTTCGGATGAATCGCATTCAGATGATGATTTGGAAGATTATGTTACTAGAGAATTGAGAAAATCAAGGATTTTTTACCAGCGCCCAAATCACATAAATTACTGGGACGATACGGATTTTGTCAATCGTTTTAGATTGTCTGAGGAAACCGTGCACCTTTTTTTACATCGAATAGAAAATATGATTATCCATAGGCTTTTAGTTAAAATTATAATTTATTATGCCCAAGTATTCTGCTGGATGCAGTCAAAAAAGTTTTAATGTTACAATAAAATAGATACTTTGATTTTGACCGGCTTTTCTTTATTTTGTAGGAACTGTGCTCTAAGCCCTTTGCAACAATTCCTGCTTTGTCTCCGCTTTTATGCTGCTGGAGAGTTTATGATTTCGTCCGGAGATCATGCTGGTGTGCATAAATCTACAGTATCGAATTTAGAAAGAAGGGTCACAAATGCAATCTGCTCTGTAAAAAATTAATATGTAAATTTTCCTACAGCTCCTGAAGAAAAAATCATAATGCAGTAAAGTTGGGTTACGATCGACAACGATAGGCAACGAATAACAACTATATCGGATCTTCTCTTCCCTTCGCACCGCTCATTAGCGCGGCGCGTAAATCTTCGCCTGGTTGCACTCAAGACTTCTCCCGCGTCAACTGGCGCTTCGCCACGCTTCGCGCCGCGCAAGTGGGCAAGTATACATTTACTTACATGTACCTTTCTCATGCGGAAAAAATACGCTTCGCGACGCGCCGCTTCGTCCAAGTAAGCGGGCACCTTTAAGGTGCGCGCCCACTTGGGCGAGGCGTCGCGTCGCGAAGCGTGGCGAAGAGAAGCGTCGCTTAGGTATTGTCCGCACACCTAGGCGACAGGAAGCGTAGCGAAGAGTTGCATTGCGTCCCAATAGTAAACAAACACACCGTATAGTTTGGTTACGATCGAAAACGATAGGCAATGAATAACAAATATATCGGATCTTCTCTTTTCTTCGCACCGCTCATTTGCGCGGCGCGAAGCGTCGCGTCGCGTAAGTTCGTCTGGTTGCTCTTAAAGGTGCTCGCTCACTTGGGCGAAGCGTGGCCAAGAGAAGCGTCGCTTAGGTTTTCTCCGCTCACCTAGGCGACGGGAAGCGTAGCGAAGAGTCGCATTGTACCCCAATAGTAAACAAACACAACGTATTGTTGGGTTACGATCGACAACGATAGGCAACGAATAACAAATATATCGGATCTTCTCTTCTCTTCATACCGCTCACTAGCGCGGCGCGAAGCGTCGCGTCGCGTAAAACTTTGCCTGGTTGCTCTCAAGACTTCTCCCGCGTCAACTGACGCTTCGCCACGCTTCGCCCCGCTCAAGTGGGCGAGTATACATTTACTTACATGTAACTTTGTCATGCGGAAAAAATACGCTTCGCGACGCGACGCGCCGCTTCGTCCAAGTGAGCGGGCACCTTAAAGGCCGATTCTCATTAGAGCAGCATCGAGCGGCGTGGTGCGGCGCGGCGCGGCGCAGCGCAGCGCGGCAAAATGCTGCTCTCAATTGTTTTAATGTAACTAAGTGGTCCCGTCCACACCTAGGCAGAGCGGTGCAAAGCCGAGCGTCGCGGTACAGCGCGGCAAATTTTTAACGAATCGGGAAGCATTGACTCGCGGCATTGCTGCTTTAAAACGCGCGCTTCTGCCTCTTGACGGACAAGTGGGAATCGAGAAGCGTAGCAAGGCAGCGGCGCGGCGCTGCGATTTAAAAAAGAATAAACTCTTGTACCTATTTATTTATATGTTTTGTATTAGTGCCTTAGAGAATCAGTAGATTTAGTATGGACGGGGAAAAAATTGAAAAGTTAATTTTACTCGTACATAAGTATGAAGAACTCTACGATATGTCAAACAAAAATTATAGCAACCAAAATAGAAAGGAGGTGATTTGGGTAGAAATAGAAATTTTTATTTATATTTTCATATTTAAGGTAATTTCTTACGGCGACAACAAATAATAATTATTTCATGAACTTGAACATTTAACGGGAAGTTTAAATCAGAGTTTTCCAAAAAAAAGTCAAGATATTAAAAATGCCAATTGAACTTATTTAAACTCACAAACAAACAGATTTTCGCTGCTTCGCTACCAAATGCTGCTTAGGTGAGAATACCCCGTACAAAATGCTGCAACGCCCAGCTTCGCGCCGCGCCGCACCGCGCCGCTCGACGCTGCTCTAATGAGAATCGACCTTAAGACTTCTCCCGCGTCAACTGACGTTTCGCCACGCTTCGCGCCGCGCAAGTGGGCGAGTATACATTTACACACATGTATAGTTGGGGTCAAGCAAATATTTGACGCGTGACACTTCCATATTGTCATGGGTGTCAAATACGGCAGGCCACTCATAATATAAAAGTTCCTAATGGCTAATTTATATTATAATAATTACCACCCACTTGAAGTATTTGTATCTTTATCCTTTTATATGACTAAAAACAGATATACATAAACCGAGTTACCTTCTCGTCGATTTGGTCATATCATATGGGCTGCAGATCCGCATTTTATTTATTAATTTAATCGTTATACACTACTAAGATTGCTTTTGTTAAGACCTGTGATATTAATGGTCAATCCTGAATCCCACCATTATAATGCACAGAATTTATTAAAACAAATTTATTTGTATTATAATTCATATTCTTAGACCAATTTCCCAGCAATCATTTTCTGCAAAGGTTTATAAATAACAATATTCGTCAGTCCGGCCCTGACTAAGTATCAGCTGTAATAAAGTTGGTGAAATCGAAATAACCTAGTATTGGACAAATTATGACAAGATGGAAGTGTCACGCGTCAAATATTTGCTTGACTCCAACTATAACTTTCTCATGCGGAAAAATACGCTTCGCGACGCGACGCGCCGCTTCAAAATTTTATGACGCCCTTAAATAACCCCATTTACGGTTGCCGAGAGAAGATATCAGGAGTCCCTTGTTAGAAGAAGAAATGCAATAAAGAGATGTATAATAGTATGGAAGAAGAGATTTTCTTGTTTAGCATTGGGGCTGAGAACTAAATTCTAGTTAACGCAAGATATAATAGTGGCAATAGTCACTTTTGCACAATTTAGCAAGATCCCAAAATAAACCTGATGAGTGCTAATTGATCAAGAAATAGAAGTTTTAGTAAACAAAGAAGTTCCAGGTAATAACGATATAGTGCAGGTACAGTGCGATGCATATAGATCCACACTTATAGAGCAATATTTCGCTGGGCTATAGATATTAGGACTTAAAGTAAGTACATTTAACAAAAATAGCTACATAAAATATCTATAGTATATCTATATTTTCTTTCTTCATATTCCTGAAGCAACTTGAACTCCCAATACACTTGGATTAATCAAAATAAACCAAAACTTAAAATAATACGTTATGTTATGACCAAAATGATCTATGGTAAAACTTGTAACATAATCCTATAATCAGCCCTATGATCAAACGCTCACTTTAACTTTTAACGTAAGCGTTTCCATGACAACAACCGAAAACAGCCTACTTGTTAATTTTTCACTGTGGTTGAGAAACAGCTGAGCCGTTAAGTTATCGGATGTGATTGTCACAATCAAGTGTCAGAATTATTAACCTTAGAAGATCCGTATGTTTTGACAGGTGAACCCCGGGCTTTTACTACTTTTATAAGTTTTAAAGGTTCTTTGCTTTTTTGATGGGTTAACAGTATAAGTTTTAGTGTGCATTCGGGATACATTATTTTATGTCGTAAGTAGGTACCTATTTTTATATTCCAATTAAATGCTTATTAGCCAGGTTAACCTTCATACATGTTTACATTATTACGGCCGTTTTTTTTAGAACATGGATTGAAATCAAAGTATTAGCCAGTAAAGAGCACAGACACGAAACAAAGATTATTTTAAGTGGTAAGTGTGACAAGTTATCACCAAGAAAATGGTAAAAGAAAATATTTGATAAAGAGGTTTGTATTTACCTACTACTTCATATTAGATATAAATAATTTTGAATAATTTAGGTCTCCTAGTGGGAATAAAGATTATTAGTATTTGTATTTGTAGTTCTGCTTACACATGTATTAACATCAGTAGAATGTGATTCCTGCATGAAAATTAAAGTATTCAATAATGTATCTGGTTAACAGAAATTGAAAACAACTTGTGTCAGAAAACTCACTTAGATAAAAAGAGATTATGGTATGAGATGCTTTTCAACTAGGCAGATAACTCAAGAGGTTATTCGCAGTAAAAGCAAAGTGTAGGGAAACTAAAAAGTTTCTTCAAAATCAAAAGAGAGTGACCCACGTACTTATTAGTAGGTCAAGAAAATTTAGATGTATATATACATTCTTGCATTCCTGTATATCTCACAAGCACCAATCTCACTTAGTTCAAAAAATAGATGATTTTGCCTTTTAATAAACTAACAACTTTATTTGTCACTAAATTTAATAATCAAATTATCAATACAATTCACAATAATATTCTAAATCTAAATCATGCAAATTAGATAAATTAGAAGCAAAAATGATGGTGATGCGGTCTAAAGATACGTTTAAATTTATGATGAACAGAATAACAATTTGTTTTTGTTTTTACAATACAGATACCTACGTCAAAAAGTGAACAAATTCATTTTAAAGTTAGACAAAGAAACCTAAAACAACATTCTCAGCCTTGTGGGTAGTTATAAATATGAGAAGGCTCTTAAGTCTGCCGCTTTCAGTTATGTCCAAAATTAAAATGATCACCCTTTGCAAAAAAAAATAGAAAGTGAAATGAATTTATTTACTAATAGAAATTAAATTTAAATACCATGATTCACCATTTAGATCCAAATTTTTAACCAAATTAATGAAAGTATCTAGATATTACTGTTAAAATGAATATGTTTTAACCAATTATGCATTCAAATTTGCCTAGAAATTATTTATAATTTAATAATGATATTAAGTAAATCTGAAAAGTGTAAGAGAGTATGATGTTTTTGAGAACATAAGGAACATACACGTGTAGATTGACATTGTTGTATTTGGTGTTTAGTTCCTAAGCAATTAAAACAAAAAGCCTTTAATTTAATAAATTTGTGTCGTTCAGCAACTTGCAAGCCCTTAAATTTCATACAGGCATAAATTTTGTGTTTTTCATTGCAAAATGCACAATTTTCATAACTAACAGTTTGATTATTGACATGAAAAGAAACGTTATTTAACCTTTTTGAAGAGCTGTTTTCTAAACTAGCCAAATTTTCCAATACAATACATCTTTTCTCCAGAAATGTAAAAAATTCATCCAATTTAGGGAGGTGATTAACACCTTTATCTGATTTATAAGCTCTTTTTGAGACAAAATCCAACTTTCTTTCAAGTAACTGAACAATAATTAAATTCCAGAGTTCTTCGAAAGATAAATTTAAGTTTTTTAATGACTCAACCTGACGTTTACAATGAGTAACAAAATCTCTCAAATTTTGTGGGTTACTTTTTGTAATAGAGGACATATCTAACAAGTTCATTAAGTGATTGTTTATAATCAAAGTTTTATTTTCGTAACGATTTTTGAGAATATTTACCGCAGAATCATAATTTTGATCGGTCACTGTGAGAGTGTCAATTAGTTTTAATGGTTCATTTTTTAAAAAAGATTTTAAATACATACATTTTTGTACATTGCATAAAGAGGGGTTATTGTCAATTATTGCTGTAAACAGTTGATAAAATGAGGTCCATTCTGAAATGTCACCTTTAAACGTGGTAAGGTGAATTTCGGGTAGTTTTATTTGCGACATGAATGGCTGAGCAGCCAGCGGAGCTATATTAGCGAGAGATGGAGTTGTCTTTTGTGACTCTAACAACGATTCCATTTTAGTGTCATATTGAGAATGGACATTAAAAAAATTACTTTCAATATCATCACGATCACAATCGTTAGGGTCAATGGATTCAATTGCGTCTTGTACTTCAGAGTAGTTTGAAAACGCATTTCTTAAATTCTCTAACCGAATTTTAAACTGATAATAATTCATTTCAGTATCACAATTGGCGAGATACCAATTGCTTAATCTAGTGATAAAACTTTTATGACCACCGCGTTTTTTACATAAATCTGTTTTATCCGTCATAGTGAAACCTTTTTTCCACTATACGAACGAAACAAAGATTTAAAAAGCTTACACGAGTTTGTGTACTTAAAAATTCAAATATTTTTACACGTTGGTGCGATGAACACTAATGAGTGTGAGAGAGAGAAAACACAATTTTTGTGCTAAACACAATTTTAATATTTACTAAAGTGAAAGAGATAGTGCACAATGTTTTATGCAATACAAATTCAATACACTAAAGAGTGAGAGAGAACACTCTGTTTATGTGAGCAAAAAACACTTTTTTAGAGCGTGAGAGAGAGCACCTTACTTTTGCGAGCAAAATACGCTTAAGAGCGCGAGAAAAAGCACACTTTATGTGCGAGCAAAATACGCTTGAGAGCGCGAGAGAGAGCACACGATTTGTGCTAGCAAAAAATACGCTTTAAAGCGTGAGGAAGAGAACACTATTTGTGCGAGCAAATTTACACTTGAGAGTGTGAGTGAGAGAACACAATTTTTGTGCTAATAATTTAGAGCGGCAGCATCGGAGCTAGAGAAAAACACACTATTTGTGCTAATAGATTTACACGAGTGAGAGGGTTAGCACACTTATTGTGCTGGTAAACATATGCTCGAGAGTGAGCGAGAGTGGCAAAAACTAAAAAAAAATACACTTTCAAGTGCGAGAGAGAAAAAACACCTTTGTGTTTATAAAATTGTTACTAAATATGACCAAAGCAATAATACCTTTCCACAATTTGCTTATTTCAAAATTTTAAATCATTTATATACTTTTTACCTAAACAAAAATAAATCCAGTGACAATCCATTGGAAGTTTAACAAAACCAAAATCATCCGGCTCGAAGGACCACTTTTTAATATGTAGGGAAACTGAAAAGTTTCTCCAAAATCAAAAGAGAGTGACCCACGTACTTATTAGTTGGTCAAGAAAATTTAGATGTATATATACATTCTTGCATTCCTGTATATCTCACAAGCACCAATCTCACTTAGTTCAAAAAATAGATGATTTTGCCTTTTAATAAACTAACAACTTTATTTGTCACTAAATTTAATAATCAAATTATCAATACAATTCACAATAATATTCTAAACCTAAATCATGCAAATTAGATAAATTAGAAGCAAAAATGATGGTGATGCGGTCTAAATATACGTTTAAATTTATGATGAACAGAATAACAATTTGTTTTTGTTTTGACAATACAGATACCTACGTCAAAAAGTGAACAAATTCATTTTAAAGTTAGACAAAGAAACCTAAAACAACATTCTCAGCCTTGTGGGTAGTTATAAACATGAGAAGGCTGCGAGGTGAATAATTAAATAAAAAAAATAAAAAGATAATAGAAATAGTAAATGTTAGACATATTGTTGGAACTAGTTTTCCAACACAAAGTATGTATTGTATAATTTTAGTTTCTTTTTTATTTTAGCCTCCTTCTCAGTGATATAATGTGATGTTATAGGACATAGGATATCACCAACCTAATCTTACCAGCACCTATCAGGACTCAAGAAGATTCCCATGTGATTAAACTCGACTCAATTTTATTCACTATAAAGGGATTATTATCTAATAATGTTAAGGTAGGTCCTGTCTTAAAATATAGTACCTACCTAATTTTTTATTAGTATTGCTCAAACTTCTCTACTAGCACAGCTGCTTACGATCTCTTGGAATATATATATAAAACAATAGATTCTAGTTACTATACTATAGCTCTATTTTTCGATTTATCTCGAGCTTTTGACTGCGTCGACACTGCCCTTTTGCTGAGAATGTTGCATGCTATGAGAATACTCTATAATAATCAACTACTTAAAATAACTTATACAATTCTGCTTAGATTTTCTGTTTGGTGCCAAACAAATCACGTAGTTGTTAACATAAATAAAACTCATTACATGGCATTCTATAAAAAGCGACAGGTTCCTGATTTATACTTAAAATTAAATAATAATTCTATTAAGTACAAGAGTAGAACAATGCAATTTTCTCGGTCTTCACCTAGACGCACAATTAAAGTAGACAGCCCATGTAGACAATGTTGCTGCAAAACGAAACTGCTTATTATGCCATTGTCAACTTAAAAACCTTTATGAACCCCAAACAATTGTTAAATATATATTATTCTTTGGCCTACAGCCACTTCAGTCTTCTTGTGCTTTACTGAGGACAAAACAGAACTTCAAAGATTATTTATTCTTCAAAAAAAAATTACTCGTAAAATCTACTCTTTAAGCCCAGTTGAGTCATGCAAAGAAACCTTTCGACATCATTAGATTCTCACACTTCCTGGTATTCTGATTTTTAGTGCACTGATATTTGTTAAAAAACTCTCTTACAAGTTTTAATATACTTCAGATATACATAACCGTAACACTAGAGACTCAAATAAAATCTATTTCAGGCTACGAAACATCATCATATCGGAAAAGCCCTTTCTGCTTTTGCAGCAGATTATTTATTGCACTACCAGAATCCCTTAGAGAAATTTCTCAAGTAGAAAAGTTAAAAAAAAAAAGTTAAGTGCTATCTTCCTAAAAACAATTTTTACGACATACGTGAATACCATAACATTATCCTCTAAAAGCCTTATGACCTATCACTTTAGATCTCTCATTGTCCAATTCTTGACGTGGTCAGCAGTTTACATTGTAAATTTATATGGCTGAATATTTAATCAATAAAAATAAATAATCCGACTGGTTTGGTGCTAGTGGACTTCTACTTAGCCAGGACAAAATAATGAGAATAATCTTTGCACTTCGGGACGATATCAATGTTAAGGACAACTTGAAAAAGGTCTATTTCCTGGGTGTCCAACTGGACTGCAAGTTTAAATGGGACCACCATGTAGACGATGTAGTTGGCAGGCGTCGGGGGAGTGTATTTGGTTTGCAGTCTCTATAGGTATGTTTCAGAGGTTACAATGAGGATGGTATATTTTGCCATCTTACACTCAGTGATGTCCTATGCAGTTCTGACAAGGGGGTGTGCAAGCCAGACAGGGCAAGTTTTTGGTCTGCAGAGGATAGTAGTTTGAATAACTGTAGGATTAGGCTGGAGAAAAACTGCAGATAGGCATCCATACAGCTAAAAATTCCCACTTTTCTATCTTAGTACATATTAAGACTGCCTGTTACATGTAAAAAAGAATGAACAATCTCTTACAAGACATAGAGACGTGCATGAGTATGAAACCAGGAGCAGAGATGCTTTGGTTCCAACATATTGCTGACTGAGGAAGTGTCAAGGTAGACCAGATTCTACTGTCATTCAAGTTTTTAACAAGTTGCCTAATATTATAAAATAACTACCACTTAATGGGTTTAAAAATAGTGTCACCTCGCTGCTCATCTATAACGCTCTATAATAGTGTGAAAAAGTTTTTAACTTTACATTTTAAACTGCTTGTCGAATTTTCACACTTTACATTTTTAAATGTTTGTAGAATTTGGAAGGTGTACATTTTGAACTATTTGTGGAATTTTTACACTTTACATTTTAAACTGTTTGTAGAATTTGGAAACTACATTTTGAACTGTTTGTGGAATTTTTACACTTTACATTTTAAACTGTATGTAGAATTATTATTGAACACTACATTTTAAACTGTTTGTATTTGGATGTCTATTTGTGTCCTTTAGCAGGCAGCATTTGACAATATTATTTTGCAGTCATTTAGAAATAGGTAAAATCTTGAAGATTATTTTAAAGATTAAATGACAAAGGTCGAAATTTGTCGAATCCTTATTCGTTTTATTTTGATTTGAACACAACGTTTCCGTTGCCTAACCTGACCTAATCGTTTGCATGTGTAAACTTAAAATTGATAAGAAAAAAGTGCTAAGGCTTATCATCAATTGGCTGCAGTGAACCCTTCATAAAAGGTCTCGCTTTCATCTACTATAAACTACATAGTATATTATTCGACGTTAGTAATGTGTAGAAATTTTAGTTTTTGCTTTCTGCCATGGGGATAATTACTACACAATTTAAAAATATGTTAAAATAAACTTGATTTATTTTTGAATTTCATTCCAAAATTCTCATTTAACAAACCTTTTTTAAGCAATCACAAAAATAGGTTTGTCAAATGGGAGACTTCAGGAGTGACATTCCAGGATGCCCTGTAGCTAGGTAAAAAATTAATTTGTAAAAAGCTGTTAAAAATTTTAGGTTTTTGGAATATCTAGTTGCAGTAGATAGAGAAAACCCCACCACATGAAACACAAAGCCTATACGAGTGTGAGACATGACACTAGTTTGCTTCTTTCAGTTGTAATTTTACGTGATAAAATGGTAATTTGGTTTAAAAATTAAATTACTCCTGTAATTTTAGATATTAATTTAATAAAACCATTATTTGAACTATATTTGTTGTTACTTATTTATTTATTAGCGAGCAAAATCACATTTACAATTTTTACAAAATATGGTAGGTACTGCTAAGATTATTCAACAGGAATTGTCAAGACGGTGTTCTAAAATAATATCGTATGAAGGACTTGCTAAATTTTTTTTTGTATTTTGGTTTCACGACGAAGCTATAATATTTTTTAGTTTAAAAAGAAGTTAGTTAAAGTTAGAATTTTATGATGTTACTTTCTGCTTACTAAAAAAAAGTAACCTAAAACTCAAAATAAACTTGTTAAAAACAAAATCGTATTCGATCAGGAAATCATGAGTACTGTTCCCAGTACCTCTGGAAGAAATGAAGAAAACATGATAATTTAACCAATTAATATTTTAAAACCTCTTAACATGTTTTCAATAATTTAGAGTTGACTTTGTTCGTTACTGACCTTGCCGCATATTAATTAATATAGAACAAATATATATTAAATTTGGTCTTGAATCAACATAAACGTACACCTAAAATAAAAGTAACTAGAATGTGACACATGCCATAAAAATGTAACCTCAACTAACCTCTTTCTAAACTGAAAAATACTATACCTACTGTTTTTGCAATAAAATTTTAAGGAAGTCTCAGAGATACCTTCATACCGGAAATATAAAAAGAGTCATGCTTTTAAACAATGCTGTTATGTTAAGTGATTCTTTTAGAATTTTAGTATACCTAATGTTATCTAAAAGTAATTTCTATCATTAAATATTTTTATTATAAATATGGCTGTACCCTGTTCCTGTCGCGACTTTACTATCTAAAGTATATCCTCGAGTATATCTATTGGTATTATTCCATTGTCCATGTTTCTGTTGACACTGATTGCTTTAATAATTTTTGCACCTCAGAATATTTGAGGTATTTTTAAATTCAACTTCATTGGCATTCTTTCCTTCTATATCTCAATTTCTAATCTTGCCCATTCTATACTAGTTCTGCGTATTGCATCCAGCTGCTTCTGCCTCATTTGCCTACGTACAAAAAATAGTAAAATAACATTCGAACTTATTTAAATATTTTTAGTATTAACTTTGCTCTAGCCTACCATTCCTCGATAGTAATATTTTAGTTTCTAAATTTTACAGGTGCATGTTCTTTGTTAGGATACTGGTAGGCATAAAAATAGGACTGAATGTTTTTTTAATACTAGTAGACATCATCTCGATCTTATCAAATTATTAATAAAATGGTAAAAAAAGGTTTAATAAGATAGAATGTTGATATTTTTATTAAAAATAAACAAAGGAATGCTCTGCATAGGATAGATAGGATAACTAACCTGAATCCTTACCTTATGAGATATTTTTACAAGCACTTAGGTAAGTAAACAACAAAAATATCTACTCTTTATTCTATTTCTAACTTTAAACCTAAATATTTTAGAAAAATGGATCAAAGCCCAACGAATACCAAGGGACAAAGCCTTTACTCTCACTTTTGTATCCCTACCTGGGCTTTTGAAGTGTGACCCTAGTGGTTCATTTTTTTATAAACATTACTAAAAGATCTATAAATAGAACACAACACTCCTATAGATTTAGCAATAACAATAATAATAATTTTAAAAGACTAGTCCTTAACAAAGTTGTGTAATTTATACGAAACAATACTTGGTTGATCCAGGTTTAAATAATTATCTAGTATCTAGCTACTTAGTTTAAAAACTTACCTCTATTAGGTATAAATTGTTGCCAAAGCTGAATTAAACTGTAATCATGTATTTGTCAGCTTGTACATTATAGAAAACTATTTGAAAGCTTCAATAAATATTAGAAAATGGTATAATTCTTATATTTTGTTCACTTCTACGTGTAATTCAGTAGCTGGTACGGATTTAGGTAAATAGAATGAAATCTCCTCGAAATTCTCTCCTCTCATGTTTATTTATGATCTAAAAGGTATAAAAGTCACTATAAGGGAGTTGTAAATCAAATCAAATCAACTTTGTTCAGTAATTTCAAGATTTTTACAGTAAAATAATCTAAAAGTAAAATCCTTTGTAAAAATCTATACCAACAATGTACGTAAAATTGTGTTTTTAACTTACCGTTATAAATATATTTCCATTTCTTTATAAAAAACGAGCTAATACATCTAACAAACGTTGGATTTTTCACCAAAAACTCTTCGATTACTAATTTTTGAAGCAAAAATCGCCCAAAATCAACAAATATGTGAATAAAACCCAGCTGTGGCTAGTGTTGCCGCCAAGACGAGAGATTCTCGCCTCCCGTCTCGTCTGGCCCTCTCTCGACGAGACGAGAGAGATATTTTCTCTCGAATAAAGCTCCGAGTCGAGACGAGAGAAGTACCCTCTCTCGTCGAGAAATTCTCGTCTCTCTCGATCTCTCTCGAGCAAAAAACGTTACTTTTTAGAGCTTTTTTAAATCTTCTTAAATTCCTCTTTGCAAAAATATACATATACATAATGTCTATATTTGGACCAGCGGTTTTCGAGTTATTTAACTGCAAATAGTTTCATCTAGTTAGCCGTGCCTGGCCATTCAGAATAACATATTATTATGACGTTTTTTATTTTTATTTTACTTTTTTACGGTTCGTCGGCGTATCTGAGGCCATCTAGAACCGGTCATCGACCGTACGGTTTTTAATCGTGCGGTCTACCGACTGGGGAGTGTGAAACGGCACCTTCATCCTACGAGATATCCGATCACATCCGGCCTGTCCGGCGTGAATCGGATGGTTTTGATGTCGATTCATTTTACACTCTTCCCTAAGACAAGAGCACGCGTTGTATCCCAAGCGGTCACCCATCCAAGTACTAGCCGCGCTCGACACCGCTTAACTTCAGTGATCTGACGGGAACCGGTGCTTTAGGTGTCGCTAGGCCCTTGCCCTTTTGACGTTTTATCGCTGGATAAAATTATTTGCAGTCAAATAACTCGAAAACCGTCGGTCCAAATATGGACATTATATATTTTTGATAAGAGGAATTTAAGACGATTTTAAAATTCTCATAATAGTGTCCCAAAAAAAAATATTTTTTAAATTTGCTGATTATGTGACACTCACTGTGACACGACATACAGTTTTGAGACTGGCACAATAAAAATGTTTGTGTAAAGCCCGAAAAACTTATATATTAACTTTTTTGCTGTATTTCGTGAAATAAAGTCTGTAAAGGAGTGGCAAATTATAAGGAATAACCCAGTACGATACACCATTTTAAATTATTATTTAATAGAAGTTATATAGGTACCTAGAAAGATTTTACATAGATGAAATATGTTTTTCATTTACATATCTTTGTTCAAATTCAAGCATACCTATTTGTAAAATTAACTATTGTTCTTTTCAATGTAACTGCGCAGGTATCTGCGATTATTTTAGTAGGATTTCATGTTTGACGATTAATTTGTACAGTTTTTTAATAAACATTTAAAATAAAAATTTTGCACATTTAATGAGAGTTTTTTAATTTGCATATTATCATTACTAATGCTTTATCTTGTTAAAAAGAATTTTTAGAATATTATTTTAAAGTTGTGTTTAATGTCCTTGCAACAAACATGAAGTTTGTGATACCTTAATAAACTAATAAAAAGCTAAGTTAATTTTACAAATATGATTGAATTTGAACAAAGATATGTAAAATTAATTTGATTTTGATTCATTTATGAAGATCTTTAGGGTGAATATAAAGGAAACAATTTTTGTGAGAAATTATATTAATGTTTTTAAAACAATTAATTATTTTTATTTTAGGAGGTCACGTTCTCGAATCTATGCATAACTTCTAATTCTAAACAACTCTTCTTTTAAACATTTATCTAATTTTTCTGAAAAAGTGGTACTTTATTCTTGTACAAGCTTTTTATTTTTTAACCTACCCTGTACGTCGTTTGACTTGCACCATCCTAAATGCACCTAGTATGATTATCGAACATGCATCAACTTTTATGAAGAATAAAATTTTCGGTAATAAAAAACTTTCGCATATTATGTTGCACACTTAAATGACCACACTGTATAAATGTGAAATAAGAGTACGGTGAAACATGCAATCTTACCATTCTCCTATATTTATATAAAAAAAATAACAAAACGCCAATTTTAATCATTAATTTTTATTCTGAAGAGTCAGAAAAAATATTGCAACAGTTAACATAAAATTTACTAATAAACTAAAAAATATAATACAGGTAGGTGTACCTAAATACAAAAAAGGTTGATATAATGATGTATAAAAAGTAACTTAGGTTGAAAAAAAAACATTTATTACCTACATTTAGTTAATACTTATACATATATTAGGAACACTAAAAACTTTAGAAATTTTATATAATCATTTTTTAGCAAATATATTTTTCTTAAGGCTACACGAATACCAAGAGTTTAAACATAACAATGTTCTCGCTGATTCTGCATTAAGACGGTTCCTGTGGTTTCTAATTAGGAGTCCTACTTTTGAGAACAGTCTTTCAGCAGGAACACTGGTGGCAGGTATGGCCAATATATCCGTAGCCGTTCCAGCAAGATTTGGAAATATTTCCTCATGGTCACCCCACCATTTTAAAATATTGGTATCTCGACCAGCTCTTTTTCCGTCTATATATATTCGGCTCTTGCTACCTCTCTATCGTTGATGTTTTTTTTTATATAAGCCAGCCATAAATTCATCACTACTTGTTGATGATGAATCTTACTCTGTTTCCGTCTCAGTGGCGATAGTAGCAGTTGGTTTTACGTAAAATGAATAGAAAATATCGTCAAATTTCTTTAAAGATCCTTCTTTAATTTGTCTTCCCCACGGGATCAAATTAAATGTCTCTATTTTGTGCCTCGGATCTAATACTGATGCCGCACAATAAACCCAATTCGTTTTGTAATAATGCTTCAGCATTTTGTCTCTACCTGCTTAAAATGCTTCTATTAAGGTGGCTTCTTCATCATTTATAGAAATTAAAAAATATTCCAGTTTGTCTAGCAATATGTTAAAACCAACTATAACTAAGAGTAATGTTGAGTAGGTTTCTCCACAAAGTGTAGTACTAAGTGATTTAAAATATTTTAAAAATTGACATACTATGCCAATTAATTTCCATTGCTTTTCGGTTAAAAGTAAGTGACTAAAATCTTCGTTACTTTGTACTAAACTGTTTAGGGCCTTCTTTAAACGAATCGCTACATTTAACATATCGCAAGTAGAATTCCATCTTGTGGACACATCTATATTTAAGAAAGATGTTTGTCCCTTTTCTTTAATATCACGTTTTCGGTTCACAGAAACCGACGATTGGCTTTCAGCGCCACCTGACTTTAGATACCTGCTTATGCGGGATCCATTCCAGCGTTTGGTCTTCTCTAAGACCTCGCTGGTCTGGTTGGGTGGATAGCTCGATTGCTACGAGATGTCGCCACATGTAACATCTCGCATATGTATTAATACATCTATATTTACTGACACATATTTTATGTTAGCAGCATCACATAACGTTTTCAACAGATTTTGCATTTGTTCAGATTTTTTAATTTTTTTAAACAAACCTCTTACTTTCGTCAAAGGCGGTAAATCTGTCTCTTGGTTAATTTCAGCCAAATCATCATCGTCGCCCTCTTCAATGGATTCATTTTCCAATTTTAATAGTTTTAATGTATCTTGCACATCCAAGTTTAAAATATGTGCAAAACATCTATAATGAGAATCTTCTGTGTTGAATGAGTGATCTGGACAATCTTTTTTAATTAAATTGTCCAGTTCTTTTAAAAAAGTTGTATTTGCTGCTGCATTATCCACTGTGATTCCTTGCAATTTATCAACAATTCCATAATCCTGTGCATACTTGTAAAATATTTCTGCAATGTCTTTTCCAGTATGATTACCATTAGATGGCAAAAAATTTATGACAACTGAATTCAGATTCCAAAATTTATCAATAAAATGTGCTGTTATTCCATAATAGGACTTATAGTTTATCGAAGTCCATCCATCGATTGTGAAAGATATTTGCGATTTATTCTCTTTTAAAATTTCTAATATCCATCTCTGAACCAAAGTAAATGTTTTCACTACCTTTTCTCTAAGGGCTGTTTGTTTTGGGAGCACTGCCCCGGGGTTTAATTTTTTGAAGAAACTTTGAGTATGTTCATCGTCAAAAAAGCTAAATGGTAGGTACTTCAAAGACACCCATCGAAGATATCTTCGTCTTTTACAGAAGAAACCTGAAATAAAAAGGAATGGTAATTTAAAAAATGTACGGTGTGTGCTTAGGACTAAACGACAGTAATGAAAACTTCAACAAGGTAAGATTAATAATATGAAATACGGAAAGTAGCTTTTTTAATTAAGGTCGGATTTCAGCTTTTTGGACAAATTTTATTTATTAAATCAACGCCAACGTTTCGGTGTAGTCCACACCATCATCAGGGCTATAGGATAAAGAGATAAAGGATTATGCTACATAATTTCGATTCTCGAATCAGTAAAATCAAATATCAGAACTCAGGACATTTATAAAATCAATAAGTAATAGCGAGTAAAACAATCAAAAACAGTCTACAAAAAATTAACATAATCAAAACAATCCCCTAAATTGCAACTCACGGCGCAAATCAAACCCAAAGAAACCGAAAAAAAAACAACATTACAAATCTGGAATACCTTAACAACCAATTGTAACGTACTGGGTGTCCATTTAGTGTAAAATTCTTCCATATCTCATATACTATTACAGATAAGAAAAAACTTTTAACACAAAAATCAAGGGACTATTAAAGTGTATATTTTAAAATATTTTTAAGGGTGGTTCACAAAAGCGGGCAACCTATAAGTACCTAAATATTTTTAAATGAGACACCCTATATTTTTTTACCCGAAATAAGTGTATCTCTTTATTATTTTTATTTATGTTATTTCAAATTTTCGTTTCAATCTGTAGCGGTGTTTCGAAGATATTAATTATTTTTCTAATTTGTTTGCTTTTCCACGGTCGCAATAAATATGCTACAGTTTCTTTATTCATTTTAATTTAATTAATATTTTTTGCAAATAATTGCAACTGGGTTATATGAGTAGGATTCATAAGAGTTTACAAGATTATTTTATACAGGGTGCTCTGATTTTATTTCCAAATTTCGGAAAGTTTGAGTTAGATTTACTCAATTTTAATAATGGGACACCCTGTATATTTTGTCAAAAGTTGAAACTTCTACTAAGTCCCCTTATGTGTGTGTGTTTTACTAACATAGATACACTTTTGTGCGTAAATCCATATGAAGAAAACAATAAAAATAATTAACTGTACTTACCATTTTAGCTTTGGATTTGAATATGTCATCCAATGTCGGTTGAAGTTGAACAGACGAAACTTTTATCTTCGACGGGAAAAGTGAAGCAAATTCTTGTGGATGTTTTGCTTTTAAGTGCCATTTTAGTCCAGAAGTATTTGATTGGCTCATTTTTATATTGTCGCTGTCAGTATTGATTTTTTCGCATAAATTACATGAAGCCACTTTAGTGTTATTTGACAATAAAGTAATAGTAAAGTGTTGCAAATATTTTGATTATCCTGATGATGCACTGTCTATTATATTGCTCTGTTTGATCTCCGTTGTTTCAACAATTTTGGGACGTTTTGATTTTGATTTATAAGTTGAGGTTGAGGGTCGATCACTTTCGTACACGTCACTGTCACTTTCCGCTTCTTGTACAGGTGTGTAGTCCTTATCTTTGTCACTATCGTCCATTTCAATTTCACTACCGCTACCGCTTTGGTCACTTAAATGTTTAGTAAATTTTAACAAAGTTTGGCGTGTTTTTTTTCATTTCCAAATCTTCTCAAATAACTAGCCGCACCGCACGATCTAAGGTACAAATCATAAATGAGGAAACCATAGTAAGAAAATCCCTATATGTGTTATTATTTTTTAGAATAAAACATCTGGTATCGGCGCCTTGCTATAATGAGCCCCGCCGGCCGGCATACACCAAAGGGCTAGTAAATGATTTTCTCTGATGAAAATTTACATAAATACAATGGTTTATTGCCATGTTTGTCCAAGAGAGAAAATAGTACGAACTTAAATAATAAATGAGTCACTGACACCTCACCACACTTGGGTTTTTAGGAACAAAACGATGCAAAACTTCCCAGCTTTTATTACATCGACGGGGTATTTTAAATAATATATATCTTATTGTTTTGCTATTATCTGAATCTACCTTTCTCATATTTGATATACAGGGTGGAATATTAGTGCGACAAAGGTCAATATCTCCGGTACCATTAAAGATAGCGGAAAACTTTTGACCAAGCTTATAAAGCGTTAAGAGGTGCCTCTTTTAAAATTATTTTCGTCGTGCTCCAAAAAACCGTCACGGCAAAAATTTTCCATTTTTTTAAATAAAACACCCTGTATATTTTTTAAATTTTCAGATTCTACATAAATTTATAATTACTTTTATTAAATGCATTATTAGTCTATAGTTAATAGTTTCCAAGATATTGACTTTTGAAAAATTATATTTTTGAGTTTCGACAGCCTATAACTTTCTAACAGTACATCTTAGAGCAAAACGGCGCATATGTCTATATCTTCCATTTTCACTATCTTCCCAAATCAATCAAACTTCCGGCTAAACTGGATGTAACTCGAAAGCAGGAAATATAGTTCTTCCGGTTTAACCGGAAGGTGATTTTTTTGAGAAGATAATAAAATTGGAAGATAGGGATGTGAGCCGTTTTGCTCAAAGAAGTACTGTTAGATCTGTCGAAACTCAAAAATTACATTCTTTAAAAGTCAATATCTTGGAAATGGAAATTTCTTACAGTGCTGGTGTTTTGGAGCACCCTGTATAGACAAAAATAATTTTATAAGAGGCACCTCTTAACCCTTAATAAGCTTCATCAAAAGTTTTCCGCTATCTTAGTGGTACCGAAGATATTGACCTATGTCGCACTAATGGGTCACCCTGTAGTAAATACCAAGCAAAGTTTTAACGCATTTAGGTTAGGTTCTCTCATATTTGACATATATTGCACACAATTTAAAATCTAAACGCGTTAAAATTGTGCCTGGTTTTTACTATATTTGGTTTAAATCACGAGAGAAGCGAGACGAGACGAGAGAAGGTCGTCTCTCGTCTCGTCTCGCCCTCTCTCGACGAGACAAGAGACCCATTTTATCTCGTCTGACGAGTAAACCGTCAAGAACATTGACAGCATTTACTCCAGGAAGGTGATATACTTGGGCAATTTTAGAAAATGTGTCAATTATAGTTAAAGATTTTTCTTTTGCTATTGACAGAGTGTCGATGTGAATTGTAGCAAAAGGCTTGGATCCTATTGAGATAGGTTGAAATTTAAACTCTCTAGGCTTTCTCTTATATTTAGACTTTTCGCAAATGATACAGTTATTTATGTAGTTTGTAACATCCTTAATCATAGTAAGCCAATAATAGTTTCTTTGAAGAGAATCTAAAGTGGTTGTTATGCAACGATGCCCGGTTTTTTAAACATGTTGATAGTTTATCTTGTCTTGTTGATCATCTTGTGTCGTAACATCAGTCAGTTTTAAAGGACAAATCATTAATTTTGATGGAATTCTAGCAATTTGTTCCTGAATATGTTTAAGGAACGTCTTTTCGTCTTGATATGTGATATTGTTATTTAAGTTCGCTATATATTCTCATGGTGTAGTGTAGGTTCGTCTGGTGAGTGTATCGTGGTAACATAGTTTTCATTACTTTTAAAAAATTGTTGAATAATTTTGTCTATATCTCCTGTATCGTTGATCATTGAACTAGCTTTGTCCGCTTGCGTTTGAGCTATTCTCTTGGTTGTTCTTCCATTGATAAAATATTTCTAGATAGACTGTCAGCTACATTATTATCTTTCCCTTAATGTAATCAATATTAAAGTCATATTCGGAGAGCAATAATTTCCATCTGACCAATTTTGAATTGGGTTCTTTTAGAATCGCTAGCCATTTTAAGGGTTTATGATCTGACTTTGCTTGGAAGTGTCTTTCAAATATTCATAATGCCCGTGATCAGTTGAAGATGCTGTTTTCTCGACACTTTCCTTAGATGAAATCCACTTGCCAAATCTAATGTGGAAAAATATTGGCATCTGCCAAGTTTATTAAGTAAATCGTCAATATTTGGTATGGAAAATCTATCTTGTATAGTTTTAGCATTCAATTTTCTGAAGTCAATTACTAGACGCCATTTTGGAACTCTACTGGCGTCTATTTTTTTGGGAACAATTCATATCGGACTTGACCAGGGGCTACTACTATTTCTTATGATGCCATCTTTTAGCATTTTTTTAATTTGATCTTTTGCTTCCTTTTTATGGACTTCTGGTAACCTATATGACTTTGTATAAATTGGCTCGTTATCTGTAGTTATTATTTTATGATTTGTTTGAGTTGTTGATGACAAGGCTTCATTTTGATTTTGAAATATTTACGAAAATTGTCGGCATAGCTTTAAAATTTTGTATTTCGCTTCTTCTAAATGCTCTAGTCTTAAAATATGCTGAAATTCATTCTGGTCTGGAGTTCGAAATCCTTAAAGTGAGTACTTTACCATATTTGAGCCAATCAGGGACGAGTTCGGATGTCAATTGCGGAAATTTTAAAGATTGTTTGAAAATGCCAAGCGGTCAATGAACTATTGCAAGCGGTTGACGGCCACAGCTAGTGTTGCTGCGAGACGAGACGAGACGAGAGAAGGCCTTCTCAAATATGGTAAATTACTCACTTTAAGGATTTCGTCACTCTTGTTTAGGATGACGAAATCGAGAATTAACACGACCGTTAACTGTTGTTGCATCATACCAAAATGAAAAATAGCATTGGGTTTTCTACCACTTGCCTTAATTTTGAAATTAACGGCTCGCGTTAACATGTGAGCTTGATCATAGGGCTGAATATCTTCTTTAGTTTAGTGGATTTTGCAACCTCATGTTGCAAAATTGTAGAGCTCTGGTTATCTGTCATTAGGTTAAAATTTTATTGATAAACTGATCAGAAGTTGTATAGAGGGTTACCAGAGAGATAAAATGTATGCTCCTGGTAACAGTCAGAGACTTTGCCAGCACATTATGAAACAGGGCCTAAATATTATATATACCAGGCAGAAATAGTAACCGCTTCTACAACTCCAGACCAGAATGAATTTCAGCATACTTTATGACTAGAGCATTTAGAAGAAGCGAAATACAAAATTTTAAAGCTATGCCGACAATTTTCTTAAATATTTCAAAATCAAAATGAAGCCTTGTCATCAACAACTCAAACAAATCATAAAATAATAACTACAGATAACGAGCCAATTTATACAAAGTCATATAGGTTATCAGTAGTCCATAAAATGGAAGTAAAAGATCAAATTCAAAAAATGCTAGAAGATGGCATCATAAGAAATAGTAGTAGCCCCCGGTCAAGTCCGATATGAATTGTTCCCAAAAAAATTGACGCCAGTGGAGTTCCTAAATGGCGTATAGTAATTGACTTTAGAAAATTGAATGCTAAAACTATACAAGATAGATTTTCCATACCAAATATTGACGATTTACTTGATAAACTTGGCAGATGCCAATATTTTTCCACATAAGATTCGTCAAGTGGATTTCATCAGATGAACATGCATAAGGAAAGTGTCGAGAAAACAGCATCTTCAACTGATCACGGGCATTATGAATTTTTGAGAATGTCTCTCGGACTGGAAAATGCACCATCCACATTCCAGAGAAAGATTACCGAGGTTCTCAAAGATTATAATAATAAAACTAGCCTTGTTTACATTGATGATATAATTGTTTTCTCAACCACACTGGATGAACATATATTAAATTTAAAAGGAATATTTAAGAAATTTCAAGAATACAATTTGAAAGTTCATCCCGATAAATGTGAAATTCTGAAACATAAAACGGAATCCTTAGGTCATATTGTAACCACAGAGGGTATTAAACCAAAACGACAGAAAATAGACGCGATATTATCCAAAACACATAAAGAAATTAGAAGTTTCTTAGAATTGGTTGGGTTTGAAAATTCAATAATACCATTATGTTTAAGAAAAGGTCGAGCATACAGAAAACTTCAAAAATGCATTTAAAATCTGTGAATTAATTCTTTGTAATGAGCCCATTTTAATTCATCCAGATTTCTCCAAAATCTTCACACTCACCCCAGACGTGAGTAAATATGCCATTGGAGGTATCCTAAGTCAGGATGGAAAACTAATTTGCTATGCAAGTAGGACCTTGAACCCAAATTCAATAAATTACTCAGTGACAGAAAGAGATGACTTAGCGATTGTTTGGTTAATCACTTTCGACCCTACATATTTGAAAGACACTTCCAAGCAAAGTCAGATCATAAACCCTTAAAATGGCTAGCGATTCTAAAAGAACCCAATTCAAAATTGGTCAGATGGAAATTATTGCTCTCCGAATATGACTTTGATATTGATTACATTAAGGGAAAAGATAATAATGTAGCTGACAGTCTATCTAGAAATATTTTATCAATGGAAGAACAACCAAGAGAATAGCTCAAACGCAAGCGGACAAAGCTAGTTCAATGATCAACGATACAGGAGATATAGATAAAACCATTTGACAATTTTTTAAAAGTAATGAAAACTATGTTACCACAATACACTCACCAGACGAACCTACACTACACCATGAGAATATATAGCGAATTTAATTAACAATATCACATATCAAGACGAAAAGACGTTCCTTAAACATATTCAGGAACAAATTGCTAGAATTCCATCAAATTTAATGATTTGTACTTTAAAACTGACTGATGTTACGACACAAGATGATCAACAAGACAAGATAAAGTATCAACGTGTTTAAAAAACCGGGCATCGTTGCATAACAACCACTTTAGATTCTCTTCAAAGAAACTATTATTGGCTTACTATGATTAAGGATGTTACAAACTACATAAATAACTGTATCATTTGCGAAAAGTCTAAATATAAAAGAAAGCCTAGAGAGTTTAAATTGCAACCTATCTCAATAGGATCCAAGCCTTTTGCTACAATCCACATCGACACTCTGTTAACAGCAAAAGAAAAATTTTTCACTATAATTGACACATTTTCTAAATTTGCCCAAGTATATCTTCTTCCTGGAGTGAATGCTGTCAATGTTCTTGACGGTTTACTGACCTTTATATCACATTACGGTTTGTCAAAAATGATAGTTTGTGACAATGGAATTGAGTTCAATAACAATAGTTTTGACGATTTCTGCAAACTACATAAAATAAAGATCCACTATACCACCCCAAAGAATCCAAAATCGAATAGTTATATTGAAAGGTTTCATTCTACACTCTTAGTGCAGATAAGGGTTAAAACCCAACAAAATCCCAAAGTGTCTCTTATTAATTTTATTAAGTATTCATTATTACACTACAACAATTCCATTCACTCTTCTACGGACCATACACCATTCGAAATATTACCAGGTCGTTTTAACTCCAAATACCCATTTGACATCGAAGAAAAACACATTGTGTCTAAATATGTTCAAGACCACAAAGAAAAAATTTAAGAAAAATGTAAGGAAATCACCGAGAATGTTAAAGAAAAGAAACAGCAACAACTAGACAAAATAAATGCTAATCGGCAGGAACCAATTACTCTGTCAGGAAACGACGCAGTTTATCACAGGGAGCACCCAAGGGATAAACTAGCTCCTAGATTTACGAAAATAAACCCAGTAGCACAAACAAAAAACAAAGTTAAAAGTGACGCCTCAAAATAATTCAAACATAATTTAAAAAAACGTAAAGAACACTAATATTTTCCTTTTCATTTCAGATGAGACTTTTTTTATCCTATTATTAACCCTCATCATTATAAGCACTAACGCCTCCATTCAAATGCTTACTAACTCAATTTTGCCTGTTAGTTTAAAGCCCACACGTATAATAACAAGCAAACACACATCTTTGTCACTTAAATATTTCAGAATTCACTAATATAAGAAATCATTTGAAGTCACACCTATCTTTTGTAATATCAAAAAAAAGTCTTGGCTCTCATACGTTAAAGTTAATAAATCAAGCAAATACATTAATATCTTGTATTGATATTGTTTGAGACACACGTCATATTTCTGTCGTGACCCAGTACAAAGTTAAAGTAAAAGCGTGGAACTCAATTCTATGAAATGCAATGTAACGTAATACTAATCTAAGCGGCAACGCCGCATTTGTGCTCAATTACTATGTTTTTATGTAACTACTAAATGCTAAAACAATGAGGAAAGTACATTATATTTACATGCAATATAATTGGCAATACCGCATATTACAGTAATGGCAACGTTGTGCATCCATAAAAATATAAGTTAAATCAAAACCTTATGTATAAAAAACACGGTCGGCGATTCTGTATCATTTCCTAACACGTAAATGTAAATATGATAAACGCCGCTTGCATAATAACAGTGGATGTCTTTCTCATTGGTTGGCACCAGCATTGTGACGTGAAATAAACCATCTTGGGTTGTGACGTATCAGTACCTGTCTGGTCAAGGTGTCGGTAGACGGTGCGAAACGGACAATGTTTTGTCAACAGACTAGTGTCACGCTGATTTCTACAGAGAAAGGTTGCGCTCCGTGGAACGACAAATCCTCTACGTAAAAATGGTTGGAAAGTATTTGAACGTATTTGAAAGTATTTAAAAGTAGTAAAAAGTATTTAAGAAGAGTTAAGTGGTTGTTTGACGAGTCTAAGTTAGAAATGTGTTAGTATGTCATACCCATGCTAGGGTATAAAATGCCAAAGTGATTGATTTGTTAATAAAAACCTGTGCAATAAAATTCAAAAGAAATTTTATTTTCCAGTTAAAGCAAAGTTTTGAACCAGTCGACTTATGGAGATACAGGTTAAAGTATTTTGTGTCGTTCATTGTTACAAACGTGTTCGCGCACATTATTGTTCCTTCGAGCGCGGATGTTTTAATTGGATTTAAGCATTATTGGTCCTTCGAGCAGCCGGATGTTTTAATTGGATTTGGGCATCATTTGGTCCTTCGAGTGCGAATGTTTTAATTGGAGTTGAGCAGAAAAAAACACAGAAGTTGAGGTGTTTGAATAAAAATAAAAGTAAGTTGTCTACAAAGTGAAATAACAGTAATAAAATTAAAGTGCTTAATGGTATAAAACCAATGCAAAAAGGAAAAGTGTTACGTCAGTGAAAAAGTAAGCAGCTGTTGCAGTAAGAGAGAGACAGGAGTGAGTTCGAGACTACCTAGTGATTACAGTGTAGTGAAACAGATGAGCTACCTGAATAAGGTAGTAAAGTCTGCACAAAAGCAGTAAGTGAATAAAAAGTTATTGTAGTAGAGTAGTTGAATTGTACTATTGTTGATAATATTTTGACAGAGTTGATGTTTATGATTTTACAAAGGTGTAAGCATTTGTAGGTACAAAGTTTAGGGGTGTTATCTTAATAAAGAATTGAGTGAAGGTTGCTGGGTCACGTAGGGATGTCAGTTTGGGATTTGTGTTTAAAATAGAACATTGTATTGTTAAAGTCAAGTTAACTTCATATTTTTATACAGGGCTTTGAGGGTATCGGTTTGTAATATACCTAGTGTGTATTTCTAAGTTGTTGTTGGGGAAACAATTAGTTACAAAGTATTATTTTATTGGGCTGTGCCGACTGCACATATGGGTGATTTAGCTAAAAGTTAATTTTATATATTTGTAAACAGAAAAAAAATGGAAGCACCAATTGCTTTGGCTGACTTAATAAAGCAGCGTGGTAGGGTAAAAGCAGCGATTACTCGCACACAAAATTAGTTCAATGAGAACAAAAATAATGAAAAAGAAATGAAACAAATCCCACACAGGGAACTGTCTTTACGACAAACTTTTATTGCGTATTCTGATATTCGGGCAAAGATAGAAGATGCCGATTCGGCTGATACAGACAGAGTAGACATAGAGAATAGGTATTTTGCAATGTTATTAGATTTTAGTGAGACAATGTCAAGAGTTGTACAAGAACCGGCAAGTGACAGTGCACAGTCACACAGTTTGGATTATAATGTAAGTGGTAGTAGTTAGGGATTAGGCGCCTCAGTAGCTACTACCTTGACCTTGGGCGTGCCAGATATTCCACATGCGCAGTAGCTACTACCTTGACCTTTGGTGTGCCAGATATTCCACATGCGCAGTAGCTACGACCTTGACCTTGACCTTGACCTTGGCCTTGACCTTAGGGGTGCCAGATATTCCACATGCGCAGTAGCTACTTCCCTAACCTTTAACCAATCCACAGGGGACCAGATATTCCACATGCGCAATAGCTACTACCTTAACCTTCAACCAATCCACATGGGTACCAGATATTCCACATGCGCAGTAGGCATCGAACCTAAACCACACCTACCAGTCCTCCCTCTACACGATCGCAACCACACCTACTTAGTCAAATCCCACCAATATTTTCACATCACCATTCCCACCACTTAGTTAAAATGCATTTATGCAGTGATTGTAAGAAAACATTTACGCAGAAATATAATCTGTATAGACACAAAAGGAAATCATGTCCTTATAGACCATCATGCTCTAGCAACAAACGAATAGGCAGTATACATAATCAGCAAGCTAATAATAATCAACAACCAAAGATAATTAAACTAGAAGAACAACCTAAAATCCCTCATTTATTTCTTTCACGATGTGAACAGTGTAATACCTGGTATGTAAAAAATAGACTCGGTGCACATTTACGGTCTAATCTACATAAAAGTAAAATGGTTAAAAGTGATGAAAGTGTAAAAGTTTTAACTTAAGCCTTCAAAAACAGAATTGTGAGTTACATGTTGCTTCCATCTAAAAAGTATGTAGATATTGAAGAATTTTTTGATGAGGTAAAACAAAATGTTTTAGGTTTAATTTCTGAACAAATTGTTAAGCATAGAACCCTTAAGATTAATGTGGAGCTATTTGGACAGTATTTGCTACAAACCAAGGAAACAGTAGAAACTAAGTCATTTATTACGAAAAACAGGGTGATAACTAGTACTACTAATTTAAGTGATATTTATAGAGATTTCTTTAGTGAAATTAAAGAAAAAATGTCGACTTTTACAGAAAACGGGCCGGGGTGGGCGTTGGAAAAAATACTCCATTTAGAACTAAATGTCAACAAATATAATCCGATAAGAGCATCGTCTTATATTCCATTACCCAAGGAAATATCTAAAAAACGAGCCGTTATAAATGTTAAAAATAATGATGAATACTGTTTTGCATGGAGTATCATAAGTGCGTTGTTTCCTGCTAAAAGCAATGTTAGTATGACAAGTTCATATCCTGATTTTTTTGAAAATTTAAATTTTGAAGAAATTAATTTTCCAGTTAAATTAAAGGATATATCAAAATTTGAAACTCTGAATCAAATATCTGTGAACGTTTACGGGTTGGAGAATGTTCATGAAGATAATAAATCAAAATGGGAGGTTGTTGGTCCTCTACATTATACTTCTAAAAAATTTCCATTACATGTTAATTTGTTATTATTTAGTGTTGATACTAACATCCATTATTGTTGGATTAAAGATATGTCTCGCCTATTATATTCACAAGTGAATCAAAGTCATTTTAAAAAACATTTTTGTGATGGGTGTTTAATTTATTTTACTTCTAAGGAAAAATTGGATTTACATCAATTACACGACTGTAATCATTTGTTTACAAAGATTCCCACTAATGAAATAAGAATTAACAAGTATGGTCAACATATACCGGAAAATATTTTACAGTTTGAAAGTTTTCAAAAACAGCTGAAAGTTCCATTTGTAATTTATGCAGATTTTGAATGTTTTTTACAACCTTTACAATATGATCAACCTGAAAATGATCAGGTTTCTTATAGTCGAAGTACATTTAAACACGAACCCTATGCATTTTCTTATTTTATAAAATGTTCATATAATGATTCTTTATCAGTAATGGATCACTATTTTGGTTTGGATGCTGCTGAGGAATTTTGTAAACGAATTGAAAGTCATGTTCACAGAATCTATAATGATAATCTAAAACATGTAGTTCCAATGATTTCTTTATTAGACAAAGAGAAACTAACTTATAAGAATAGCACCGCTTGTCACGTATGTAATGAAAAATTTAAACCTGGCGATGAAAAGGTTAGAGATCATTGTCATCTAACAGGGAAATTTCGAGCAGCAGCCCATAGTGTTTGCAATTTAAATTTTAAAACTTCATACTTTATACCAATTTTTTTTCCACAATTTAACCGGATATGATAGTCACTTGTTTATTAAACAGTTTTGTTGTAAAGAAAATAGCATTGATGTACTTGCACAAACTAAAGAAAAATATGTATCATTTACAAAATCAATTTTAGTTGACAAATACAAGGACAAAGATAATAAAGAGAGAAATATTTTCATGAAGATGAGATTTTTAGATTCATTTCGATTTGTTGCAACCTCATTAAAAAAACTAGGTGAAAGCTTAGAAATAACACAATGCTAAGAAATTAAAAGATATTTTCAAGATTTAAACCAGTTTGATGAAATAAGAAAAAAAGGGATTTATCCTTATTCTTACGTTGATTCCTTTGAAAAATTGTATGAAACCCAACTTCCAAGTATTGATCAGTTTTATGATAAACTTAAAGATGAACCTCTTGATGAGTTAGATTATAAGAGAGCGATAAATGTTTGGAATTTGTTTAACTGTCAAAACCTAATGGAGTACACAAAAATTTATTTATTTTCTGATGTTCTTATATTAACCGATTTTTTTGAAGCATTTCGAAATATACCATTAAATATCTTTAACTTGGATCCTGCTCATTATTATACATCACCAGGTTTAAGTTGGGATTCTATGTTGCGTATAACTAATGCGAAGTTAGAATTATTAACAGATATTGACATGTTGCATTTTTTTTAAAATAGTATAAGAGGTGGTATCTGTCATTGCAGTGTTCGAAAAGCTGAAGCAAATAACCCTCATTTTCAAAATTATAATCCAACAAAACCAAACTCATGTATAATGTATTTAGATGCAACTAACTTATATGGACATAGTATAAGTCAATATCTTCCAATAAGTAATTTTTCTTGGATGACAAGAGATGAAATTGATGCTCTAGATGTTTTATCTATGCCCGATAATGCTGAATGCGGATATGTTTTTGAGGTAGATATGAATTACCCCAAAAGCTTACATGTTAAACACAATGAACTACCTTTCTTGGCTGAAAATATGTGTCCTCCTAATAGTAAGCAAACAAAATTAATTTGTCATTTAAATAATAAAGAAAAATATGTAATTCACTATTGAAATCTTAAACAAGCTCTAAAGAATGGATTAAAATTAACTCAAATTCATCGAGCAAATAAATTTAAACAAGCAGCATTTTTAAAACCATACATTGATTTAAATACTGAAATGAGAAACAAATCCAAAAACAAGTTGGAAAAAGATTTCTATAAACCATTTAATAACGCTATTTATGGCAAATCCTTAGAAAATATTGATAAGAGGGTTGACATAAGATTAATAACTCATTGGAAGAATATTGGGAAAAAGCAAGGAGCAGAGACTCTCATTGCAAAACCAAATTTCAAAAATAGATTGGTGTTTAATGAAAATTTTGTTGCAATACAAATGGAAAGAGTAAAGGTAACCTACAATAAACCTGTTTATGTTGGATTCTCAGTCTTGGAATTATCAAAATCAGTAATTTATGATTTTTATTATGATTATATCAAAGCCAAATATGGAGACAACGCAATTTTATTATATACGGATACCGATAGTTTGATAATAAAAGTTGAAACTAAAAATTTTTATCAAGATATTCAAGAAAACTTAAATTATTTTGATACTTCTAATTATAGTAAAACTAATAAATATAATATAACTAAAAATAAGTCAGTATTAGGGCGCATGAAAGATGAATTTGCAGGTAAACCAATCCTAAACTTTTATGGAACAGGTGCAAAAGCCTACTGTGTTAATTTGGAAGACAAATCTGAAAAGAAAGCGAAGGGAGTTAAGAAATATGTTATAAATAATTCAATTAATGCACAAGATTAAAAGATGTTGTTGAAAATTCTGAAACTAAATTTAGAAAAATGAATATTTTTCAATCCATATTGCATGATATGTTTACACAATTAAAAAATAAGGTAGCATTATCTCCAAAAGATGATAAGCAATACATTATCCCCGAATCTTATAGAACTTTGGCTTGGGGGCATGAGCATATAAATATTATACATGATAAATCCAAGGCTGATGATGAGGATATCAATATTTGTTTTAAGATTCTTCAAAATTTTGTTCATGATCAGTATAAAACCTAGAAATTAACAAAAGTAAAGTTTATTTTTAAAATTGTAGTGTTACCAGTAGGAGTGTTGTTTCTCTTTGCCTACATTAACAATACTTTGTACATACAAGTTGACCCAGGAGTTCGAGAATGACACTTGGCCATCAACATGGAGAAGAATGAATCTTAGCAGTGGTTTATTTTCTTACAAGGTTAATGATAATATTAAATCTTCTCTTGTAGAATATAAGTTAAGATTATTTTATTTTAATAAAACCACTGTTTTAACAGAAAAATGGAATCAGTTGTATAAAAAATCAGAAGAATGTCATTTATATATGTGTATTATATTATTAATTATCTTTTTTCTATTGTTTATATGTATGTTAGGATTTATATTGTTTAAAGCATATATGTATTATAAATAAATGGGTAAAGGAACATTTTATTAAAAAGCGCATTTTTATTGTTAAAGTTTTATTCACAACAATTTTTATATTGGTATAATAATTTAACATTATCAAAATAATTTAAATTTTCTTGAATATCTTGATACAAATTTTTAGTTTCAACTTTTATTATCAAACTATCGGTATCCGAATATAATAAAATTGCGTTGTCTCCATAATTGGGTTTGATATAATCATAATAAAAATCATAAATTACTGATTTTGATAATTCCAAGACTGAGAATCCAACATAAACAGGTTTATTGTAGGTTACCTTTACTCTTTCCATTTGCATTGCAACAAAATTTTCATTAAACACCAATCTATTTTTGAAATTTGGTTTTGCAATGAGAGTCTCTGCTCCTTGCTTTTTCCCAATATTCTTCCAATGAGTTATTAATCTTATGTCAACCCTCTTATCAATATTTTTTAAGGATTTGCCATAAATAGCGTTATTAAATAGTTTATAGGAATCTTTTTCCAACTTGTTTTTGGATTTGTTTCTCATTTCAGTATTTAAATCAATGTATGGTTTTAAAAATGCTGCTTGTTTAAATTTAATTGCTCGATGAATTTGAGTTAATTTTAATCCATTCTTTAGAGCTTGTTTAAGATTTCAATAGTGAATTACATATTTTTCTTTATTATTTAAATGACAAATTAATTTTGTTTGCTTACTATTAGGAGGACACATATTTTCAGCAAAGAAAGGTAGTTCATTGTGTTTAACATGTAAGCTTTTGGGGTAATTCATATCTACCTCAAAAACATATCCGCATTCAGCATTATCGGGTATAGGTAAAACATCTAGAGCATCAATTTCATCTCTTGTCATTCAAGAAAATTACTTATTGGAAGATATTGACTCATACTATGTCCATATAAGTTAGTTGCATCTAAATACATTATACATGAGTTTGGTTTTGTTGAATTATAATTTTGAAAATGAGGGTTATTTGCTTCAGCTTTTCGAACGCTGCAATGACAGATACCACCTCTTATACTATTTTTAAAAAAATGCAACATGTCAATATCTGTTAATAATTCCAACTTCGCATTAGTTATACGCAACATAGAATCCCAACTTAAACCTGGTGATGTATAATAATGAGCAGGATCCAAGTTAAAGATATTTAATGATATATTTCGAAATGCTTCAAAAAAATCGGTTAATATAAGAACATCAGAAAATAAGTAAATTTTTGTGTACTCCATTAGGTTTTGACAGTTAAACAAATTCCAAACATTTATCGCTCTCTTATAATCTAACTCATCAAGAGGTTCATATTTAAGTTTATCATAAAACTGATCAATACTTGGAAGTTGGGCTTCATACAATTTTTCAAAGAAATCAACGGAAGAATAAGGATAAATCCCTTTTTTTCTTATTTCATTAAACTGGTTTAAATCTTGAAAATATCTTTTAATTTCTACACATTGTGTTGTTTCTAAGCTTTCACCTAGTTTTTCTAATGAGGTTGCAACAAATCGAAATGAATCTAAAAATCTCATCTTCATGAAAATATTTCTCTCTTTATTATCTTTGTCCTCGTATTTGTCAACTAAAATTGATTTTGTAAATGATACATATTTTTCTTTAGTTTGTGCAAGTACATCAATGCTATTTTCTTTACAACAAAGCTGTTTAATAAACAAGTTACTATCATATCCGGTTAAATTGTGGAAAAAAATTGGTATAAGATATGAAGTTTTAAAATTTAAATTGCAAACGCTATGGGCTGCTGCTCGAAATTTCCCTGTTAGATGACAATGATCTCTAAACTTTTCATCGCCAGGTTTAAATTTTTCATTACATATGTGACAAGCGGTGCTATTTTTATAAGTTAGTTTCTCTTTGTCTGATAAAGAAATCATTGGAACTACATGTTTTAGATTATCATTATAGATTCTGTGAACATGACCTTCAATTCGTTTACAAAATTCCTCAGCAGCATCCAAACCAAAATAGTGATCCATTACTGATAAAGAATCATTATATGAACATTTTATAAAATAAGAAAATGCATAGGGTTCGTGTTTAAATGTACTTCGACTATAAGAAACCTGATCATTTTCAGGTTGATCATATTGTAAAGGTTTTAAAAAGCATTCAAAATCTGCATAAATTACAAATGGAACTTTCAGCTGTTTTTGAAAATTTTCAAACTGTAAAATATTTTCCGGTATATGTTAACCATACTTGTTAATTCTTATTTCATTAGTGGGAATCTTTGTAAACAAATGATTACAGTCGTGTAATTGATGTAAATCCAATTTTTCCTTAGAAGTAAAATAAATTAAACACCCATCACAAAAATGTTTTTTAAAATGAATTTGATTCACTTGTGAATATAATAGGCGAGACATATCTTTAATCCAACAAAAATGGATGTTAGTATCAACACTAAATAATAACAAATTAACATGTAATGGAAGTTTTTTAGAAGTATAATGTAGAGGACCAACAACCTCCCATTTCGATTTATTATCTTCATAAACATTCTCCAACCCGTAAACGTTCACAGATATTTGGTTCAGAGTTTCAAATTTTAATATATCCTTTAATTTAACTGGAAAATTAATTTCTTCAAAGTTTAAATATTCAAAAAAATCCGGATATGAACTTGTCATACTAACATTGCTTTTAGCAGGAAACAACGCACTTATGATACTCCATGCAAAACAGTATTCATCATTATTTTTAACATTTATAACGGCTCGTTTTTTAGATATTTCCTTGGGTAATGGAATATAAGACGATGCTCTTATCGGATTATATTTGTTGACGTTTAGTTCTAAATGGAGTATTTTTTCCAACGCCCACCCCGATCCGTTTTCTGTCAAAGTCGACACCTTTTCTTTAATTTCACTAAATAAATCTCTATAAATATCACTTAAATTAGAAGTACTAGTTATCACCCTATTTTTCGTAATAAATGACTTAGTTTCTACTGTTTCCTTGGTTTGTAGCAAATATTGTCCAAATAGCTCCACATTAATCTTAAGGGTTCTATGCTTAACCATTTGTTCAGAAATTAAACCTAAAAAATTTTGTTTTACCTCATCAAAAAATTCTTCAATATCTACATACTTTTTAGATGAAAGCAACATGTAACTCACAATTCTGTTTTTGAAGGCTGAAGTTAAAACTTTTACACTTTCATCACTTCTAACCATTTTACTTTTATGTAGATTAGACCGTAAATGTGCACCGAGTCTATTTTTTACATACCAGGTATTACACTGTTCACATCGTGAAAGAAATAAATGAGGGATTTTAGGTTGTTCTTCTAGTTTAATTCTCTTTGGTTGTTGATTATTATTAGCTTGCTGATTATGTATACTGTCTATTCGTTTGTTGCTAGAGCATAATGGTCTTTAAGGACATTATTCCCTTTTGTGTCTATACAGATTATATTTCTGCGTAAATGTTTTCTTACAATCACTGCATAAATGCATTTTAACTAAAAGTTTAGAACTACTGACAAAAATAATAATTTAAAGGTGTAATATTTTTCTGCAATTAGCGTCTTAAACTGAATGCTAAGTCATTCGTTACTGCGTTAAATAGAAAGTGGTGGGAGTGGTGATGTGAAAATATTGGTGGGATTTGACTAAGTAGGTGTGGTTGCGATCGTATAGAGGGAGGACTGGTAGGTGTGGTTTAGGTTCGATGCCTACTGCGCATGTGGAATATCAGGTACCCCTGTGGATTGGTTGAAGGTTAAGGTAGTAGCTACTGCGCATGTGGAATATCTGGTACCCCTGTGGATTGGTTGAAGGTTAAGGAAGTAGCTACTGCGCATGCGGAATATCTGGCACCCCAAAGGTTAAGGTCAAGCGAAGTGTCAAAGTCGAGGTCAAGGTCAAGGTCAAGGTCGTAGCTACTGCGCATATGGAATATCTGGCACGCCTAAGGTCAAGGTAGTAGCTACTGCGCATGTGGAATATCTGACACGCCCAAGGTCAAGGTAGTAGCTACTGCGCATGTGGAATATCTGACGCACCTAATCCCTAACTACTAGTGGTAATGTTCAACGTACTCATGTAACATCAGGTGTGAAACTGCCAGACTTGAAAATTCTACCGTTTGACGGCAATATTGCAGAGTGGAGATCGTTTGCTGAAATTTTTAACGCTTTAATAGTCAATAACGGGGATTTGTCGGACGTACAACTTCTGATATATCTGAAGTCATCAATACGAGGGGAGGCTTTAAAGCTGGTAGACTCGCTCGAAATTATCGGTTCTAATTTTGATATCGCGTTTAGTATTTTAAAAAAGAGATTTGAGAATGTAACTTGTGTCGTAAATAGTTATTTTAAAGGTATTCTTGATGCACAAGCGCTAACTAGATCGAACTTTGTCAGCCTGGGAGAATTTATTGCGAGTAATAAAAAAATAATCGAATCTTTAAAGAAGTTGCCGCTGACACAATCGCAAATTTACGAATATTTGTTGGTTTATATTATGGAGAATAAACTCGATTATTCTACAAAAAAGGCATTCGAAATGGAAAGAGACGTGGATGATTTGCCACTATTGGGGGATTTTTTCGAGTTTCTGGAGCAAAGATGCATAGTGTTTGAGAATTTGTCAAGTATCTCAACCAAACACACAATCTCAGCGAGGTCACAACCGGGTTTCTTCGTTTACTAGCAGTGGCGGGCAAGATTGCGCAATTTGTGGAGTGACAGATCACAGAGTACACGAATGTCAACATTTTTTACAACTTTCGGTGACAGAGAGGTACAGATTAGTACAAACTAAACGTTTATGCTATAACTGTTTAGGGCCGCATCTGGTAGGGCTATGTCAGTCGCGTAGCAGGTGTAGAGATTGTGGTAGGTCGCATCATACATTATTGCACGGTTAATCTTTTTCGAATTCGAATGGAAGTCAACAGGGTGCTAATGCGCAGGCGTCTAATAGTTTGAATACGGCGTACAACAGGTACAGTTCACAGGGAAATTCACAACGGGTACCAGGTGTACAAAATGCAAATAGATTCAGCAATAATTCACGTCAGAGTAATAACAATAACAGGCCTCCTATGCCATCAGCGGCCTTAGTTTCGAGTAACAATGCAAATGTACAGAATCCTAATGCGCAAAGTACAGTGACAAATAACGTACACACGACAGACAGACAAGGGAAATCGAGTGAAAACACTGCAGCCGGTACAAACAGAATAATTTCTCTTTCAGCTATGTCACAAAAACAATCTAATGTGTTACTAGCTACAGCACAAGTAAACTTGCAGGATAAAAGTGGTAGATGGGTTTCAGCAAAAGTGTTGCTAGACAGCGGTAGTCACAGTTCATTTATGACACAATCATTAGCGGATAAATTACAAAGTGATGAGTTTAGACATAACCTTAATGTTTCAGGTATCTCTCAGCACAGTTTTAAATAAAATAAAATGGCAAATGTGGTAATATATTCTAAGCATCAAGATAACAAATATTTGGTGTCTTCATGTATAGTCTTGGATAGCATTACATATAAAATGCCTTATATTCCAATCGATGTTGATGCTTTAGATATCCCAAACCATTTATTAGTATCGTTGGCGGACCCAACTTTCAATGCACCTTCGGATATAGACATGCTGCTGGGAGCAGATATTTATTACTCAATTTTAAGTGAGGGATGTCATTCTTTGGGTAAAAATAAACCTACGCTAGTATACATTACTCTAGGATGGATAATCGCAGGAACGGTACCTGCGCAATGTAATGATATATCATCGAGTTGTCAGACATCCAAGTTACAGAATAAAGTGTCGATGTTTGTACAAACGCAAGAGATAGACGGGTTAATATCAAAATTTTGGGAATTGGAAGAGGTGACTTCAAAGTCAGAATTATTACCTGAGGATCAGTTAACTGAACAGATTTTTACGCAAAGTACTAAACTATTAGAGGAAGGGTGTTTCCAAGTAAGCATGCCTTTTAAAACTCCGAAGGAGTACGAAAAGTTAGGAAACTCTTATAATATAGCTGAAAAAAGGTTTCTGTCGTTGGAAAAGCGATTCCAGAGCGACCCAAGTTTATTTATAGAGTATAAGAAATTTATAGACGAGTATGTGGATCTTGGCCACGCCAAGCAAGTGCCTCTACGGTTAAAAAACGATAGCAATAATAACAAATATTTTATACCACATTTGTGTGTAATTCGTGAAGCAAGCGCAACAACAAAATTACGAGTTGTGTTTGACGCGTCAGCGAAGTCATCTTCAGGCTATTCGTTGAACGACGTCACTTTGAAGGGGTATCAGGTGCAGCCTGAGTTATTTGACATTTTATGCAGATTTAGATAAGCACATTTTGTGTTGGTATCGGACATTCAAAAAATGTACCGACAAATTAAGATCAATCCGGATCATAATTTCTTACAGAATATTTTGTGGCGTAATGACCCACGGGATGAGTTGCAATGTCTGGAACTGCAGACGATTACATATGGTATGAATTTCGCCCCGCGCGCAGCGACGCGAACAATTCAAGAAATATCAACCCTGGGAGTGGCGGAATTTCCAGGGGCGGCACACGCATTACGTTCACAGTGTTATGTCGACGATATCTTAGCAGGATGTGACACTTTTAAGCAACTATCACAGTTGTACGCAGAGTTAAATGCGCTATTAAATAAATACGGATTCTCATTGCATAAGTGGTGTTCAAATTCGCAAAAGTTTTTAAGTTCTATTTCTGAGAATCAAACTGTCGCGTATGATCTTAATTTTGACAGCGCGCCGAACAAAATTCTAGAATTAAAATGGCTCCCTGCGGATGACACGTTTAAAATTTCACTTCCCAGTGAGACGACAGATAACAAAATAACAAAAAGATTTATTCTCTCTACTTTAGCACAATGTTTTGATCCGTTGGGGCTAGTGAACCCCGTGATAGTAAAGGGAAAAATTCTGATGCAAAAATTATGGATACGGAAGTTAGATTGGGATGCAGAGATAAAGGATACAGATTTGTTAAACGAGTGGAGCGAATTTTTAAATATGGTTTCTTTACTTAAATATTTGGAAATTCCAAGACAATTACGGGAGAATAAAGATGTTCAAAAGATAGAGTTGCACGGGTTTTCAGACGCCAGTATATTAGCCTACGGCGCTTGCGTGTATTTGAGAATAATATAAATATAGCGATAATTCAGTGTCGACTGGCTTGATTTCTTCAAAATCAAGAGTCGCTCCCATCAAAACGATAACGGTGCCAAGACTTGAACTGTGCGCTTTGGTAATTTTATCAAAACTAACAGAGAAAGTGGTACAAATATTTCAAGAAATTTTCATCAATAAATTTATGGACAGATGCAAAAATTGTTATAGCATGGTGTAACGATTACCCAAACAGATGGTCTACATTTGTGTCACACAAAGTGTCACAAATTCAAAGCCTCACTGAAAAATGTAAAATACGATACGTGAAGTCATCAGACAATCCAGCGGACATTCTGTCGCGTGGACAATTTTCAAAGGAAGTAATACATTCTGGGTTCTGGTTTCATGGGCCAGAATTCTTGCGACATAATAATTTAAATTTGAGTTTGTGCAATGAGCAGATACATGTTACAAATATTCCTGAGCAGAAGAAAATAGTGCTTGCTGCTAATGTAAGAGCAGAGCCTGCAGAATTTTGGTTAAATTACTTTTTACGATTTTCTAATTTTTCACGGTTGTTGCACTCAGTAGCATTTATTCTCCGATTTATAGGTAACTGTAGAAGTAAAGATAAAGTTCAAGATAAAATTATAACAGTAAACGAAATTGGTAACGCTCAACAGTTTGTGGTAAAACAATTACAAACACAATTTTTTGCAAGGGAAATTTCGGAGTTAAAAACAAATAAATTTATTTCTAATAAACAGCTGCGACAGCTCAAACTTTTTTTGGATTCGAATAGCTTAATTAGAGTGGGAGGAAGGCTTGAAAATGCTGATGTGTCATTCGACCAAAAGCATCCGTATTTGTTGCCTTCTCACAACAATACTGTACAATTAATGTTAAATTACGAACATTTGAGGTTAGGACATGCAGGATCTCAATCTGTACTGTCAAATATTAGATTACGATTTTGGCCTTTGAACGGTTTACGAGAGATTAAAAAAGTAATAAAAAATTGTGTTACTTGCACACGTTTTAGAGCCCTTCCGGCGCAACAAATAATGGGGGATCTCCCGACGGAGAGAGTCCAGATGGCACGGCCATTTCAAAGAGTAGGGATCGATTATGGCGGTTCATTCTTAATTAAATCATCACGTTTACGAAAAGCTCCTTTGATTAAGGCTTACATCGCGATTTTCGTTTGTATGGCGACTAAGGCCATTTATATTGAGCTGGTGACAAGTTTATCAACAGAGGCTTTTATTATGACTTTAAAACGGTTTGTCTCCCGACGAGGAAATCCTACAATAATTTATAGCGATAACGCAACAAATTTTAAGGGAACGCGTAATCAGTTGTATGATGTTTATCAGTTTTTTAAAAATGCAAAATATTATGACCAATTTCTGGAATATCTTTCAAAGAATGAAATACATTGGAAGTTTATACCTCCCAGGTCTCCGCACTGGGGCGGATTGTGGGAAGCTGCGGTCAAGAGTGCTAAACATCACATCAATCGACTAATGGGAAATTCAAAATTCACCTTCGAGGAATTTTATACAATTTTAACGCAGATAGAGGCGGTTTTAAATTCACGGCCGTTGTGTCCATTAACTAACGATCCTTCAGATTTCAGTTGTTTAACACCCGGTCACTTCTTGATAGGAGAGAGTCTGACTGCGTATCCTGAAAAGGACTTGTCTGAAACACCGGACAATCGGTTAAAATTTTGGCAACATTGCATAAAAATTCAACAGATATTTTGGAAAAGGTGGTCTGTTGACTATCTTAATAGACTTCAAAACTGTCCAAAATGGCTAAAACCAACAAGGAATATTGAGTTGAACGATATAGTGTTGTTACTGAAGGATAATGTGCCTCCGTTGCAGTGGCCAATAGCGCGAATTTTGGAAGTTTATCCCGGAAAAGACGGCAAAGTTAGGGTGGTGAAATTGAAAACTGCTACAAGTGTTTTCACTCGATCCATTGCCAAAATATCTCCTTTATTGTATGATAATGTAAATATAAGTACCGAGGGTACTCAACGTGACAACTAAAAGTTTATTTTATTGGTTTAACGCCTTCGGGCTAATTGAGTATGTTTGTGAGCAAACATCATTTTTTGTTGGTTTAATTTTTATTCCGGGTTTCCTGCCTGTTTCGGTTTGGAAGCTTGCCACAAAAGTTACTGGGGCTGATGACCTGAGTCCCTGGGGCAACCCTAAAAAATTAAATGATCTTTAGCAGTTTTTTGTTCTTTTTGTTGGTCCTTTGCTCTCATCAAGCATCGTAATGGGAGCGCGCAAACTAACGTTTGGCAATCTTTTTCAACGATCTATGTGGACACACCAATCGCAAACCTGGTGTATAAAAAACGGTAGCCATCTACCCGGGCAGTATCGCACTGTCCCTTTCACGTTCACGCGTTCGTTGGATTGGTGAGTACCAACCAACAGGTAACCCGTCGACGTGTACACTTGGGGTAGGTTTAGATTTACTAATTTAGGGGCAGCTTTGTGCCATGCATATTTACGAATTTAGGGGCAGCTTTGTGCCATGCATACTTATGAACTTAGGGGTGGTTCCTATAGCACCACGCGTATAGATTTGGGGTGCAAATTTACGACTTGTGCCTCATAGGAAGATTAAGTAAGGGTTATTTCCACAAGGGGGCGTTCAAATGAGCTTTAGATTGATGGGCATCAACTAACAAGTAACTCACCGCAAGGTTCTTTGTGTTTTTCGCGTAATGTTTTCAGTACAATTTGGATATAAGCTTGCATGCTCACACTGAGCATTGCAGTGGATCTCAGCAGGAGTTCTATGTAGTTTGGGTGATTCGCTTTTGTAGAGCAGGTGCAACACTTGAGATATGTTACATGTTCTTTTGTTTCTTAATATTGTAAAATAGTATATTATTGACAATGTGTATTACGTCATATTTCTGTCGTGACCCAGTACAAAGTTAAAGTAAAAGCGTGGAACTCAATTCTATGAAATGTAATGTAACGTAATACTAATCTAAGCGGCAACACCGCATTTGTGCTCAATTACTATGTTTTATGTAACTACTAAATGCTAAAACAATGAGGAAAGTACATTATATTTACATGCAATATAATTGGCAATACCGCATATTACAGTAATGGCAACGTTGTGCATCCATAAAAATATAAGTTAAATCAAAAACTTATGTATAAAAAACACGGTCGGCGATTCTGTATCATTTCCTAACACGTAAATGTAAATATGATAAACGCCGCTTGCATAGTAACATTTAGGCACCAGCATTGTGACGTGAAATAAACCATCTTGGATTGTGACGTATCAGTACTTGATTGGTCAAGGTGTCGGTAGACGGTACGAAACGGACAATGTTTTGTCAACAGACTAGTGTCACGCTGATTTCTACAGAGAAAGGTTGCGCTCCGTGGAACGACAAATCCTCTACGTAAAAATGGTTGGAAAGTATTTGAACGTATTTGAAAGTATTTAAAAGTAGTAAAAAGTATTTAAGAAGAGTTAAGTGGTTGTTTGACGAGTCTAAGTTAGAAATGTGTTAGTATGTCATACCCATGCTAGGGTATAAAATGCCAAAGTGATTGATTTGTTAATAAAAACCTGTGCAATAAAATTCAAAAGAAATTTTATTTTCCAGTTAAAGCAAAGTTTTGAACCAGTCGACTTATGGAGATACAGGTTAAAGTATTTTGTGTCGTTCATTGTTACAAACGTGTTCGCGCACAGATAGTTCTTTAGAAAATATTTATGCTAAACGATCAAAACGCGGGTTAATCAGCCTTGGTGATAAAGTATCTAAATGGCTTTTTGAAACTTTAGATAACGAAGATGGCGAAAGAATAAATTTAAATCTTAAGCATCTCGATAAAAATGATCATCTACTTCAGGAAAAGATTAGTGAACAGATTACTTTGGCAAAATAAATTATGGCCACAACAAATAATACCATTTCGCAAATAAAGGCTAATATATTAACGATCACCCAAAATATTGATGAATTCTCTGAAAGAATAAACGAAATAAATACATTAAATCTGATTCCAAAGTCTCTTTTAATTTTACACATTCATTTAAATCAAGTTGCTAATGCCATAACTTTTGCTAACTTTAATAAGATCTATCCAACATTTTTGTCTTTAGAAAACCTTAATTCCATTATTACAAAAATAAAGATTTCTTATCCTCCTACTCAATTAGTTAATTTTAAAGACCATCATAGCTATTACTCTTCCTTGGGAATTCAATTACTATTTAAGGACGACTCTAATTATTTTTCTGATTTAGTATCCAATTTTAATGCCTGAAAATATCAAGACATATTTTATTTACCCAATCCCAATCAATAATTTAATAATTCTTCTTTATAAACCTTACTTTGTCCTAAAAGTGTTCTCCATCAATATCAAGATGAACCATGCGAAGAAGTAGAAAACGCCCACTACTGTCTGAATTACCTACAGATAGAAGAAGATTGCGTTATTAACATCATCAGCAAGAATAAAACAAACAAATGTACCACTTTCCCAGTTCATTTGGATAAAAGAATATCCAATCAAATTACCCCACATAACATTCTCTTCACCACAGGGAAAGACATTATCTTCACCAAAAACTGTTCCATTGAAAAGCATCATGAATTAGGCCCAGGAAGCTAGAACACTAATAGAAGGCAATCAATACCTAAATGAATTCATATCCCTATTTATTTTATGGTCGTAATGCTTGTCTTCTTGGTAGTAACATGCTACTATGGAGCATGTTACCCTTATCCATAATAACGCAAGGGCAAAACGAAAACAAAGAAAGAAAGTATTGAAATGGAGGAGCAGCTTTAGCTAATTTTTTCTACCCTAAAGCTTAATCTTAGACGGAAGGAGTTATGTATCACAACCAAACTATTACTGTACGCTACTGGAGAATGCTCTAGCCCAGCGTTTCCTAACCTGTGGTCCGCGGACCCCTGGGGGTCCGCGAGCATACGTATGAGGGTCCGCAGGCTCATCCCTGGACTGTAGATTGTGAGGTCTTCGTTTCGAGATTATTTCCCAGTAACCGTCAAAAATAAAAATTTTAACGCAGATGGTACTGATATTACTAGCTTGACAACGGCATAGGAAAACCAATTAATAGAGATATCCTGTGATTCAGCTTTGAAACCAAATTTCAAAGAATCCTCTTTATAAAATATTTGGCTGAATTTAAAGAAATATTATAATGAAATATCAGAAGAAGCACTGAAACATTTACTGCTTTTCTCAACCATATACCTGTGTGAAAAGGCATTATCTGCTCTTGTATATACTAAAAACAAATACAGAACCAGATTACAAGTGGAACCAGATTTAACAATACAACTTAGTAGTAATATCAACCCGAATATCACTAATTTAGTTCCAAAAAAGCAATATCAACCTTCGCATTGAGAATTGTATGATAACGCATTTATAATTACAACAAATTACGTTTTTTTTGTTAAAAAATTATTCTTTTATTTGTATAATAACTAAAATAAATGATCCGAGTTTATTATTGCTGTTTTTTTTTATTAAGGGGGTCCTTAATAATTGTGCTCGATGTCCTAAGGATCCCTAGCTGAAAAAGGTTAGGAAACGCTGCCTAGCCAATAGATAAAATTCGAGGAAATGCTGCGTCGCCTAACAATCTTATTTTATCTTGTCATGCTGGACTTTACCTTTTGTGATAATTATTGACTTTTGCCTTACATAACATTATACCACGTATTATCTTTTTCTACTACATTTAACCTGCTTGATAATTTCTAGTATTTGCTAATTCAGGGAATTCCCATATTTTATCTATTTATGCCAGGATTTATCTTCTCCTGTTAAGATCGTTTTAGTATGTATAGGATAAGTACCATGTTGTAGGTGTCCTAATTTGTTACTTGCTGTTCTTGAATAAAAACACATAAAACTCAAGTTTACGAGTAATTTATTAAGTCCAACAATTTTCAAACTAATTTCCCCCAAATTACAAAACTACGTAATTACGACACGTTAATCATTATTGTTTTTAACTTCAAACGGTTGTGATTAAATGTAACCATAGTAGTAGAAATATACAGATTTAAAATGCGTGATTTAATTGACCTACCAGAAAATTACGAATATAAAACAATTAATTGTTATTGTCAACATTGTACTTTGACTAAATAGAAGTCAAACGAAATTGTTGAAGTAAGTAAAATGGTTTTGAAGTTTTTCACAGTTTTTTTTATGTTTGTATTCCTACAAGAAAACGGTTCGAAAAACAAATGTCGTCGGCGAGGAAAATGTATCCCAGTATAACCGACGTCAGTAGCATGGCGTTGTGGCACTAGGAATACTGATGTAGGCAGAGCACCATCAGGGACGAAAACGAAGAATTCCTAGGATCCACACTGCCTTAAAGTATGCGTGATAAAAGATAGAGCCATGGAAATTAATAAATCTAAATCTTAAAAATAGTTACAGTATGGTATGCCATATAACAGATAGTTTTATTTAAATTAATGTACTTTTCATTTACCTCCTTTAAATTTTCTATCATTTTCCGTACTTTAGTTCCACTATTGTATTGGCAAGATAACTGACGCGTTAGTCTGACACGTCTGCTATTTTCGAGGCAACTTCGGGATCTAATGCGTCGGGTATTTACGAATATGCCCCTGGGGCAGCTTCAACAGAGAACTAACCTAAACGAAATGGTGCTGTAAGGTAAACAATATTCCCGTAGGCGATATGGTTGTAGTGAAGAAGAAAATTTGTCTCCGATGAAGTGGCGTTTAGCGTGGGTTATTAAATCGCATTTAAACAATGACAATAGGTTAAAAGTGGTGTCGCTTAAAACTTACGTAACGGTAAATTTAAGAAGTGTGCATTTTGCCCATTGAAGAGTCAGGTGAATAATGTTTTGTTTGGCAACTATATTATTAGTTTTAGGTTATAGGAGGGCATTGTATAATGAAATAAGTTTAAATTTAGTGTTGAATGTCAAACTTTCAACGAGTTCGGCATGTTCGGTTAAGTTAATGTTCCGATATCTAATAAGCTCGCCCTACATGATAGCGAAGACAAGAATGCGCCGATGTTATCCCATTTGGTTCGCTTTCACTTTCTCGGTAATTTAAGGGTTTTTAAGTTTTTATGTCATTTTATTTCGCGTTTTCAATACAAGCTTGTTTAAGTTATCAAAATTAGTTAGTTTTAGTCACCATCAGCAAAATCTCTTATTTCTATTAATACAGTGTCCGCAAGAAAGTCCGCATCAAATGGGATTTTTTTTTATTATTAGGTATAGGTAAAAATTGAAAAAGCAGTTAGTTTTTGCTTATCTAAATTACCTAAAAACCAAAAATGACGTATACTGAAGCAGCTGCACGACTTGCGTTACCTGTCAAATTTGACATTTTTAATAAAATAGTTTCAAAAATGCCCTTATTTATCAAGATATCGAAAAACTTTATTCGTGAAAGTTGTTTATTTAGGCATTTTTAGCCTCTGTACGAAATTTTGACAGTCTAATACAATTTTTATTTTTTGTCAGTTTCTTGAAAATTTTGATCAGCCCTCGTAGAGTAACTTTTATACATCGATGTAAAACCATTTGCATTTACTTCACTTGTTATCTTAATGCAATTTTGTGTAAAATTTTTGTTTCCAATTATTTATTTTGCTTCAAAAACTGAAATTGTTATTGATCAGAATGTAATGTTTGATGCAAAGTTTATCTAATTACATCAGTTTTGCCAAAAACGACGTTTCTCATTTTTCTTAAGTTAGTAAACAGATGTACAAAAAGAAAATATTAGGAAGCTTTCGTTGAAATTTTACTTAATTAATATTGGATCAAAAAGAATAATCGCTCGAAACATTTTATTCAACAAAAATATAGTTTGCAAGTAGGCGATGCATTCGTTGCTAAGGAACATTACATTCATTTGTTATTTATTTAATTTCTGAAGCAAAAGTCTGAAATAAGACCTAATTGATTAGACCGCATTGTAATCAACAATAAAACTTTTAAATAATGTTAACAATAAAAGAAAAAATTGAGATTGTTCTACTTTGTGGAGAAACCAATCGTCACAGAGACGTAGCTCAAATTTTTAACAACGGGGATCCTAATAGAAACATACAACAATCAACAGTTAGCAGAATTCTAACCAAGTTTAAACAAACAGGGTCAGTGGAAAACAGATTTAAAAAGAAGCATACGCCTTTGAGGAACACGGAGGAAGTGGAGTTATCTGTTTCTTTGGATGCTATTGAGCATGGACAAACTACTTTACCAGCTATTTCTGAAAGGACCGACGTCAAGCAATCGAGCGTAAGAAATATTTTACATAAAAACAAATTTCATGCTTTTAAACCGAAATTTATCAATACTTTAAAAGAAAGAGATTTTGATGTTCGCTTTAACTTTTCAATATGGTTTCAAGGAGAAAGAGAGTAAGACTATTATTTTCCATATAATATTTTATGGACAGATGAGGCGACTTTGAGCTCTACTGGTGTTGTGAGCTCTCAGAACTGTAGATGGTGGGCTCAAGAAAAATCCTCATTTCACCATTGAGTGCAAAGACCAGTACCGTTTCAAAACAAATGTGTTTTGTGGCATTTTAAATAATACAGTTATTGGACCGTTTTTCTTTCGCCAAAATTTAACAGGTGTGAGATACCTCCAGTTTTTACAACATGAGCTTAGTGAAGTTTTGGATGAGATGCCGTTATGCGTAAGAAATAAATTGTGGTTTCAACTGGATGGAGCGCCCGTCCATAATACAATTGTTGTTAGAAATTGTTTAAACCAAATGTTTCGAGGTAAAGTCATTGGTCCTGGTTTTGACTGTCATTGGCCGCCGAGGTCCACGGACCTTACACCTCTTGATTTTTTTTCTGGGGATACTTAAAAAATAAGGTGTACAAAAACGGGCCATTTAGAGACATTGACCATTTAGTGAATATCATCCGGCACTGTATTTCTGAGATAAATCCAGATTTTATAAGTAACGCTGTAAGACACGTTTCAAAACAAACTGAAATTTGTATCGAACGGGAGGGCAGACATACAGAAATGTAATAGTTATTAATAATTCTAGTAAATAGTTTTAGCAAACTGATTTGTTAAAAGAATTCTTTATTATTATTATTAATTATTAATGTATCGCCTACTTGTAAACTATATTTTTGTTGAATAAAATGTTTCGAGCGATTAATATTTATTCTTTTTGATCCAATATTAATTAGGTAAAATTTCAACGAAAGCTTCCTAATATTTTCTTTTTGTACATCTATTTACTAACTTAAGAAAAATGAGAAACGTCGTTTTTGGCAAAACTGATGTAATTAGATAAACTTTGCATCACACAAAAATATAACAAAAACTAACTGTTTTTCAATTTTTACCTATACCTAATAATAAAAAAAAATCCCATTTGATGCGGACTTTCTTGCGGACACTGTATGTATAGGTACCACAAAAGGAAACATTGCGTTTTACTGCAGAAATGATTTGGATACAACCAAGTGACCCCGTCATCATCAACCAGTCTTCGATGTCCTAAATTTTCAAGTTTGTTTATCAGATCGTGGGCGCCAATGAAACGAATGGCTTTTTTTATGTAATACAGCAGGCTCAGAGTATGTTTAGGCTCAAGATTCGAAGGTAGTAACCTTCATCTTCAGGAGACAAAAAATAGTGCTGCAGTTAATATTAGCAGTATAGAGAAAACGTCACCTTCCACCTATAATTTTCTCTATACTGCTAATATTAACTGCAGCACTATTTTTTGTCTTCTGAAGATGAAGGTTACTACCTTCGAAACATGTAGACGCGCTTTCATAAAACTGAGCCTCTGATTTCTCTTATTAAATTAGTGGAGAAAGACTTTTTGACTTTTTTCCTTTTAATTTTTTAACAAGCTAAATTGAAAATTACAATTCTTGCATTGTGCATTTTAATTTGCATCTCATCCAAAATGGTACGTCCACACGGGCGGAAACCGCGGAAATGCGTAATTCCGCCGTTTTTAGGGAAAGGCGTTCAGGTCGAGTTAAAAAACAAAAACTACCACGTATGGTAAATAAAACCGATAAATGTACTTTTTTTTAGTTAGCTACTGAGATAAATGTTATGTGATGTTATAAAAATCTGATTTTGTTGATTATGAACTTTATAAATAGCGATTAGCTTTTATTAGCTATAGGTGCACTTGTAGTTAAACACAAAAGATGCAATAATATAACCCGAAATGTTTCTCACCAGAGGATATTTGCATTCTATAAATTTTATTTAAAACTGAAAAGGAAAAAAGCACAAAACAAGTGTTGGGTTAGGGAGGGATATCCTTATAGAAGATCAAAGGCAGTTGCACGATGTCAGCAATATTTTAATAAAAGATATGTTTGAAAGGGACAGTGAAAAGTTTTTTTTAATATTTTCGCATAACCCGTGAATTATACAACACATTATTAGCTAAGACCTAAAATTAGGAAGCAAGATTTCCATAGAGAATCCACATCACCTGAGGTTCGTATACAAATTAAGGTATTTTGCATCAGGAGACAGCATGGCATTGATTTACTATACTTTCCATGTTGAAAAAGCACTGTTGCTAATAGAGAGAATCGCCCAAGGATACAATAAACAGTGGCATTTTATAAATTGTCTAGGAGCAGTAGATGGAAAGCATGCAAATATCCAAGTAAAAAATTTTAATATATTTTTGTATTATACTTTATGTTACACTAAATATTGTCCTATTTCTATTTTAGGCTCTACTAAACACGGGCTCCATATAATAATAGTTATAGGGGAACTAATTCTATTAACCTAATGGTACTCGCCGATGCAAATTATCAATTTAAAATGATTGATATTAGGGGTGAAGGCAGACAGAGTGATAATGGTGTATTTAAATCCAGTCAGATGGGTCAAGGTTTCGAACATAATATTCCCATTAACAAACTACTTAATGCGGCCAGAGTACAAATATCACCAAGTAAAGTCACTTCCCCAAAATCCTTTGATGTTTTGACATTAAAAGCAGAAAGCCGACCGAACAACTGCAGCGCGTGGAGTCATTCGTCAGCTGCTATACGGGGGAGGGAGGGGGGGATGTTCAGTAAAAATTCTTTAGTCAATGGAATTTTAAACAGCAAGTGTCGGTATTTTAATTTATTCTGACTATATATACTCATACATACAAATTTTCAATGAAAAAAGTTTGCAAAAAATGGTAAAACATATTTTTGTTCCAAAAATGATATCGAAAATTCTCAATATGCTGCATTAATAGTATATTATTAACCAAGGTTTAGACAGCCATCATTATTGCCCGAGCGGCAAGTTTAAATCACGAGGAGCGGAGCGACGAGGGATTTAAGACGCGAGGGCTATAAGCTGTCTAAACCGTGGTTAATATAATATTTTTTCCACTACTACAAACTATTAGTCATTTTTATCTTTATAGTATTAATAATTATAAAAAATGATAGGTAGGTATAAGTATATTTTTTAATCAAGTTACCTGCGCTTTGGAATTGGCAAAATATTTTGTTGTTTTGTCAGGTGGCTTTGTTAATGTCAATTTTTGTCCATTTATGTCATCAGATTTCACGAGTTTTCCGTTTTTTTAAAAAATGAGCGAAGAAAATGTTAGTGATATTATTATGTGTACACCTCCAGAATTAAGGATGGAAGCAGAAAAAATGTTGATTGTATCGATATTTTACAATATCAAGTAATCTAATATGTATTGATAATTATCTGGTTGCCTAACCACATTCATGTTTATGAATTCATGTTGTAGAATCAAAAAATCAAGTTACCTGCCTTCAAATAGATTCTTCAAGATCGGTCAATAATGGATTTCATTGCCTTATTATTGACCATGGTCAATAATAACTTATAAGGTAGAGAAAAACGATTTCTAACGTTAATAATCGGTCAATAATGGCGAAGTTATAGGTTAGTAGTGGAAAAAACTATTTATTTAGCGGTTGTTTACGTTTTTATTATATAAAAAATATAAAATATAAAGCTTAAAATAACTAATATATATAGTCCAGGAAAACTGTACTTTTCACAATGCTTTTCTGGGAACTAAAAGCGAGCAATGAAAAAAAGTTTGCCAAAAAAGCTGCAATTTTGCATGGGTGAAGGGTACCACTAGAAAAGCTTAACGCTGAATTTGCACGGTTTTTACCACCTTAACTTCGGCGCCATCTTAAATCAAAAGTTTAAACCGTTTTTTCGCTTGTAACTTCTATTATTTTTGTACCAGAAAAAAAATTAAAAAAGCATTTTGTAGGGAAAAACAATACCTACAAAACCATGCCTCTCAAGAGTTCATTAACTCATTTGTTTATACTAAAAATTCCATTATTTAAACAAAATAAGCATAATGATATCAGCTTTTTCGCTATTTCAAATTTCCTGTTACTCTGATTAAAAAAAATCCCTAAACAATCATCGTAGAGCAGCGAATTCTCCACATTTTATGTCCGAACATTTTTTTTGTTAAAGCAATAATTTTTGTTGTACACCGCGCCAAATGTTCAACAAACTCCAATGATCCTGCAGTTGCTCTGCGCACGATTTAAAAATCGCTAGAGGTTTTAATATTCAACGTAATAAGTATCTTTTTATTTCCGTAGATAAAATTGTTGTGTTGATATATTCATTAAACGTATTATGTCGTATCTATTGTTATAAAAAAAACAAGCGCCAAACAATAATTGGGTGCCAGTATATTCACCTTAGGGTAACTTAAAATAAACAGCGACAATGTAACCTATCCACCATTACTCTGGCAACCCTACTGTACTTCAGACAACAGTCCCTAAAAATGACCTATGTTGTGCTGCCTGAAAATTTACCCCTTAGCTAGCTCAACTCAGGGTAGGTTCGCTATTTTGATTCTTTATTGAGAGGTTTAGCACTCTTATATAAGTAAGTTAAAGTAAAATTCTGAAGGCGCCACCTTAGTTTTATTTTACTTAAAAGCCTTTAAATGTGCTAGTGTTTGGCCTCAGAAAAGACAAGCTAGGAAAAAAACACTTGTGTCACAATCGGTATACATTAGCTTCTTATAAGCTTTCATTCACTTAAGTCCCTCAAAGGCACTCTATTTAAAATAAAGCCAAATTTTCGCAGAGGCCAATACAGATATTTATTCTTAAAGTCGTGTTAAGCCCTTGGCTACTCGGATTTATAAATGCAAGCTCCTCTTACTTTGGTGGACAATAGGTACTTAAAGTTAAAAGATAGTTAACTGAAATGTAATAACAAAATGGTAGTATTAAGTTTGACATAGAAGTTCTGAAGGTTTAAATTACAAAGTTATAATTAAAAGAAAGCACAAGTCAAACTCTGTTTGACAGGGTCTTGCACAAAACGGCAACTGTCAGACCTCCACCATAAAAAAACGACTGTTTAGTCTGATCTGGCAGCCACATAGACCTATATCCAGGACATTGCCTCAGACTTGGAATCTCCGCAAGGTCTGTGCAAGAACCTCTCACAACTAACTAAATTTACTATAAGAGCATTCTTAAAGTACAATACAAAATCTTACAAGTACCTGTGGTTACTCGATAAATATTCTAGCCACTCGGGCATAGATAAGTTAAAATGTTAAGGTTACAAGTGGTAAATTTAGAAGAAACAAATGGCCTTTAGCCGGGAAACAAAAATATTTACTTTATAATAATAAATTGTGACTATATTTACAACGAAAATAGCTATAACAGACTACCTAATTTTCTGAACTACTAGAGACTCTTGTGACATCTTAACGCTATGTCGACATATGCTACACGTTTCCAAGGCACAAGCTCTGTACATAACATAGGTGCAAAACTTTACCAAAACACTGTATATCGAACAATACGCAAATGCAAAATATTAAGATTTTAGGCTGACAAGGTAATGATACTTGGCTGCAACTTTACGTGCTACCTATGGTCTCTCAAACAGCTAACGTGGATACTGCTACATTGCTACTCTCCAAGAATTCCAATAGCACACGGTAACTGGCACGTCCCGCGTCCTGGCAGTTCCAACAATAGAAAACTAGTACTCTAGTTTGAACTCGGACTTTTAGCCCCTAACAAAAAAAACCCTCAAGTAACTAACGAGGATTTCAATTTATTAAATGACGTCTATGACCGCTTGTTGAAGTTCAGCAAAAGCATTTTAAATCGGCATTCCGCCCAAATAATAGGCAAACTACAAAGCCATACCCTTTGTAAGACATTTGTGGATGTTTTATCGGCACTACAATAGCCTACCCTGCCCAAAAAACTAAACTTAGGGAGCTTTTTCCACAAACGTGCTTTCCTTCAAGCGTCTCTTGTCGAAAAGGGCCGGATATTATTTCGTTTCCAACGTACAAAGTTACCCAAAACAAAAACGTTGACAAATTAAAAAAATCAACCCTACCTATGAAAACTAACCTCTTTTACACCATAGAAAACTAACGGCGACCGAAGTCAACCAACTCAACCAAGCAAAAATTAACCAGACGTGGTCGTGAAAATGCACAGAAACTGTCAGTCTGATACTGACCTATTATAGATTTTCTTAAAAACAGCTGATTTATAACAGCCAAGACATTTAACCTACATCTCAAATACAAGAAGTTATTTCTATTGATAACTTGAAAAGTTTATCAATTACTAATTAACAAATACAAATATTTGAAATAAAACCTGTCTGCTAGTAGTATTAAACAAGGAACAGAAGAAATCAATCCACTTGGCTATGTCTTACAAGATACAAAACATTACTGGAATATAAACATCAACAGAAGTTTCAAACTAAACATAATGAAAAATTTTGGCTATTACAGGGAACTTAATTAGTAATTAATGTTTAAGGTGAGAGTCTACCTAGGTATTTTAACAATTTAAAACCGAAAACTTAACATAGATAACCAAACTTATGAAATGCAATTTTCGAACTGTAACACTATTATATCATTTTTAGAAACAAATTCATTAACAATTAGTTCTATATCAATCAATTCATAGTTAACAACATATTGTGCTTACCGAACAATACTGCAAACGGTCAGTCTTAACGTAACGTGTGAATGACAAAACTTTTCATTATAAATAAACAATTAGATTACCAAATAAATAGTCTGACCAAAAACTCACTTTCACAAAATGTGGAGAATGAAACTTTGGAATTACCTCATATACGAAAAAGTGACCTTTATGAAAGTTGTTCAGTAAATTATTCCCCACATTTGTACTTGCATGAATTTTTTCTGTCATTTCTGGTTTAGTTGCCATAGAGACTAACTTACTTCTTTTAAATGGACCACCCTGCATATGATTGCATATTTGGATTATACTGGGAAAACTCTAAATTTTTTGTATTTTTGTAATAAACTTCTTCTCAGTGAAATCTTCAGTATTCTTCTATTTGAATCCTCAGTTAAGTTCTTTCAGTTGAATCGAGTTTTCTTCTTCGGAGAACGCGCAAAATCATTGAGGCTTTCAGAAGTTTCTCCTTCTTCAGTAGAATCCATTCCATCGATGTAGATGGAACTTGTTTCGTTGGTCTAAAGAGAAGTTCCCGTTTCCTGGTAACGGAAACATGTTTCTTCGAAGTTGAGAGTTTCGGTAACAGCTCCTATTTTGTCATCGTCAACGAATGTAAAATTCATAGTTCGAATAAGAATTTCAGAAATTCTCCATCTTTTGGTTTTGTTATCTTATTAAAAAAAAAAATTATTTGCATTTATCAATTCTGAAAAATCCATTATTGTAAAATTTACAAATTAAAAAGTCCGAAAATGCACGTCTCGGAATTTCTAACTACGTATTTTCATGACTTCGTCAAATAAAGTAGGTCTTCATATATCTTTATAAACGCTGAAAAACGCCCAGAAAAATTGCCCACAACCTCTAAACATTTAAAAAAAAGTATTCGAAAATGCAAAACAGAAAATATTTCCAATGTTTTATGAAAATAAAAAAAAATCACCTTTTGATTTAACATGATCAACATAACCTTCGTCCAAATTTTTAGTGCACAGAAAACACTTTTTACTTTCTTCGTTTTTGTCAAGATCACTCATTTTGCTGGCAACAGCATACCGAGGAACACCTCACACAAGTCCTCGGAAAAACTGCGATCTGAGTACATTTACTTTCCAAAAAATATCGTGTCATCAGTATCACGTGACTACATTCCACACACCATTAACGCTTAAAATGCGGCTTATGTAAACAAACGACGAAAAACGGCAATAAAACAGTAGAGATAACATAACGAATCCTTGTTCTCCAGCGATTTTCAAATCGTGTACAGAGCGACTGCAGGATCGTTGAAGATTGCTGAACATTTGGCGCGGTGCACCACAAAAAAAAATTGGTTTAACAAAAAAAATGTCCGGACATAAAATGTAGACAATTCGCTGCTCTACAATGGTTGTTCAGGGAATTTTATAATCAGAGTAACAGAAAATTAGAAATAGCCAAAGGACTGATATCATTATGCTTATTTTGTCTAAATAATGAAATTTTCTGCATGAACAAATTAGTTAATGAATTCTTCACAGGCATGGTTTTATAGGTATGATTTTCCCCTACAAAATACTTTTTTAATTTCTTTTCTAGTACAGAAATAATAGAAGTTACAAGCGCGAAAAACTGATTTAACCCTTTGATTCAAGGTGGCTCCGAAGTTAAGGGGCTAAGAACCGTGCAAATTCAGAGTTAAACTTTCCTAGTGGTACCCTACACCCATGAAAAATCGCAGCTTGCTCGCTTTTAGTTCCCAGAAAAATTACAATTTGCCTGGAGTATTAGGTATTAGGTAAATTTAAAAACGAAACTTTACAGGTTTTTTAAAATTGTTTATTTAGCAGATTTCTTATGCATTCTTTGTGGTTTTAATTCTCTGTTGGCGAATTTTAATTTTGATCATACATAACTTCCAATGAAACAGAAAAGATGTTCAGGTTATAGTAAATCCGCCATACGGTTTCTCTTCTGTACTACTATACGCCTTTCTAATAGAAAAAAGTCTCCCTTCACGTTGAAGCTCACTGCTTCTAATATGCTCCTCACATATACGACATTAATGTTGCTTTAATCCTATTTAAGCCACCTATGACTGAAAGACTTTTCGAACATACGATATATTGGTTTTAAAGAAACTAAATATTGTAACTTCGTTAAAATAAATATCCAGAAACAGAAGTAAAAAATAAAAATTATATAATTTAAATAATATAAATTTTCGTCGCATGGTAGGAACATGAAAGAGCCACTGGTGCTTGATAAATTAAGGACAGCGTCATCTGTACTCTCAAGATTCGATTATGCATTTAAATGAAAGTTCGAATTCGAGTGGTGTCGGCGAAATTGGAAATATGGGAGTAGTGGATCTACGGTTTACTTATTCTACCGTGATGCGGCCTTATCTGCGCCGGGGGCAACTTGATATGAGAAATAAGGTATTCAATTAAAGGTTAAGTAGATCTCGTCGTGTTGTAGAAAACACTTTTGAATTATTGGCAGCGGGGTGGAAAATATTTAAAAAACCTATAATAGCCAGTGACTGTAGAGTGAAAAAAATTGTACCAGCTTCTGTCTGTTTACACAATTATGTCCAGAAAAATTCCAACAGTTTGCATTATGCTCATTTAAACAGTGATAATTTAGCATAAACTACAAAAGGTTTGCAGAATTTAGGAAGGACAGGCAGCAGTACCTGTTTATAGGAACGCTACTAATATAAGGGAAACATTTACCGATTATTTTTGTAGAGATGGTGCTGTTGAATGGCAATGTCAAAAATCTCTTCAATATAACTTTTCAACTGTAAGCTTCGGCCTACTGCATTGCATTGGAAAAATGTAGTGTTAGAAAATATCATTGTATGCAAGAGTTACCTATATGTTGCTAATTAACTCTGTTATGTTCAATTTTGCATTATGTTTATGTTAGAAATAAATAAAAACTAAGAAAATAAACAATGTAACCTTCCAGAAAAATAAATAATTGACAACTTAGACTGAAATACGAACTAGAATGGAACAGGAGCGCTACCGCTTGAAGACTTAAAACGTGTTCTATCTTTACTTTGACTTTAGCATGTTCTTGTCTCGTGTCGCTCGAGATCGATAAATCCGTGGCGTAAGCTCTATACCATTCTAGTTTGAATTTTAGTCTACCAGAATTAAAGCTAGTTTAGGTTAGCCCTTTTAACTTGAAATAAATTATTCATACTAAAACAGTAACAACGAATGTTCATATATTTTAACTTTAACGTTACTTGGTGGAATTCCATGATAAATTCAAATACAAGTAAAGCACACTGCTAATTAATTCCACTATATTAAAAACTTACAAAATTTACAAAATTCAACTAGCTTCGCTAGCATGGTAGCCTTTTAAGAATTCTTCACATTCCTCATAAAGTAAAATTATTTTCTAAAAATAAAATTAAAAAAAAAATTTTCAAATGGCAATAAATATCTCACCTATAGTAAGAACATCTTATATGAAGAAAAGCACTCATGCTCTAGCAAATTCTCGCTCTGTGAATTAATAAAGAATTTGAAGTATTCACATTTGTACTTCCAAAAATAATACTAGTCATTTTTAAAATATCATCTTTTCAGAGTGTATTGGTCTCAAAATAAGTTCTGACTGCTAACCATTGTCATTTTGGTAAGCAGCAACTATTTTAAAACAAAAAAACTAGGAATAATTTTACCTACCTGCTCAATCTTAGTTAATTAAATGATTAAGAAACGTATAAGTAAACATGCACATTATCTTGGAAACAACAACAAAATCAATTGACATTACTGACAGTTCCGCAAAAAGTTAAACAAAACCAATCTTTTCGGTCTTTCGATCTTCGGCGCACCTATCATTTATTAAAGATGGTCGACCGCTGATCAATCGCATAGCTTATTTAGGTTCCGCTTCTCCACGTTCATTCCCTTGTGTAAGTAGCATAAGACCTAAATAGTAAAAATATTTTTGGGGTGTATTTTTGAATTGACAAAATTTTTCCTGGCAAACTATTTGTATATGATAAACCAACAAACATAGAAATCTTGGTTCAAGAATATATCCACGCAGCGCGAAAAAGTGCAGTAGTGACCAATGATCTACTAACCATAGATCAACAATAAAGCTGTATTACTTTACTCAGTGGCCACAAGTTGTTTGTAAGACTTTCAAATTAGCCATAAACAAGCAAATCCCTTACCGTCTACCAATCTAGGCAGGGGCAGTAATAGACCCTCACAAAAACAATAAACTCTCGTGTAAGTCGTGTTTCATAAACCAAAAAATCGCTATAGACTTCCCGAATCCATGGAGTTACCCTCCATATTTCATCGGTTTAATTATAATTTAAAATGCGCCTGATAGAGCCGTTAGCCCAGGGGATCCGAAACCCAGCGCTTCATGGTTACGATTTGTTTTTGACTCGTAAATTTAGCATGTATCTGTTGTTCAGCTATCGTAAGGCTCTGGATGACTAATGTCATAAATAAAATAAATAAGCTTTTATTTCATCGACCAAAGTACATGGCATGAAGAACGTCGGTAGGTTGCTGCCAAAAATAAATTGTTAATGGCTAAGCAAAGCTATCACATATAAAAGACTATCCCATTAAACAATGTAGCATTTAAAAACTTAATATTTAAAATTTAATGTATATACATGGTGATTCAGGAGAAAATGTGAGTATTTTAGGTACGTATTCGGGAACCCAAAATAAACATTAAAGTTCCTATAAACATGGGTACTATTCCCGGTCGTTACCGAAATACTGATTCTATAGAAAATGTAAGTATACTAAACTTGTCCTGTGAGATTACCGTCGATTATGAATGGACCGATTAATTGACTATTTAACATACCACACCACACATTAATGCTGAATTTATGTTGAACATTATGTTCTACAGTAGTGTGAGGATTTTTATAGGACCATCGGTGTTCATTGTGAAGGTTATTAATATCATCGCGAGTGAACTGTGCTTTATCAGTGAGCAGAACATATTTATACTGTCTTCGATTTGCATTAATCCAACTGCAGAATTGCATCCTTAACGCAAAATCACCATCTTGGAAATGTTGAACTCGTTGTAAGTTATATGAGTATAAACAATTAATGTGAAGATCCCAGATCCCCAGACGATTGTGTAATTTAATAAGTATCGGCAATCCGCCTTGTACTTCAGTTTGGATCATTTTCGAAAGCGTTGAGGATAGCCTCTTCTAGTTGAACATCAAGTCCCGATTCCCGTTTATATACAATTCTCGCACTTGGAAACATACCAGATTCTCCAGCAGTAGTAAAAACTTGTTAAAAACACTTCTATCTGGTACTCTCCAATTCGGAAATCGACGCTAGTACTCGCGACTGCAAGATTTGAGCTCCCGTTGCAGAAGCCATTAACGAATATCATATTAGCATATTTACGATGAGAGAATGTCGCAGGCATAATAAAATTAATCTAATGCTTAAATTGTCAGAAAATACAAATGCTGAACACGATTTGACAGTGGCAAATCTTATTCTTATTAATACATAATGGGATACTACTGCTAAGCAACAGTGCAAAGGCAACAGAACATACTTTTTGAAAACTATAAAACAAATATAAAACCCAGCCTACTTGTTATCAAAAATTTTAATTTCAATATTGTTTACCCCTGTATTTGGGTAACGGCCGGGAATAGGACCCAAGTCTTCAAGTTAACAACATGAATAGATAGCAAAACAAAATGTGGACAATTTTTTATGCAAGTCAGTCTGACAAACTCAGTTTAACAAAAATTATCAATATAAATACCTAAGAGTCTTGTCAGACCCCTGGGCAATTGAGGGTCCACCCCTGTTTTAACCAAATAGCTTTTTACCAACTGACGCAAAATTAATAAAGACAGTTTTTTTAGGGCTAAGACCTAGCTAATTCGTTAAAAACCACTGTTCGAATACACTTAGCATGTCTTGCAGTCTTGTAATAGCCTCCTCCAATATGGTATCACATAATTTGTACGTGTTGTCATGCGGAAACAGTATCATTTCACTGTCATTATTAGGAATATGCCATGCCATTGCAATATCTGTGAAAGAGGCTTCAATCACCAACCTGACTTTGAAGTCCATATCTATCATGGTTATTTGACCATGATCCAGCAACATTAGAGTACGATTATTTAAAACAGGCGAATTTTTAAACTTGCGTAAGGAGTAAACGAGCAATATACTGTTCTTGCAAGGAAATATTTTTATTACGAAAACAGAAATCAATAAATAAGCATTGCACTTTTAGAAATAGCTGCCCTTATTGGCGCTTACCATAGCTTTCACCAACAATTATCTTCAATTCACTAACAGGACCTTATATCGTAAATGACAATTATTGGTTAAGTTAACTGATCTGTGGAACTTGCGACAATCTTTAAGTATAAAATTACTGATGACTTCAGTTCTACGAAGAAACAACAACTTTGGTTGATAGCCTCAACTTAATATAGCCAAAACAACATTACACTACCCGTGATCAGGCTTATAAACATAATAGTGACTTGAAGTGATCGCCACACGTAACGATTAATGTAGACGCAAACGCACGCATTATTTACGTTTAGACGTTTCGGAGTCTTTATGCAGCCTTGCACAGTTAAAGTATTCGTCCTGCGTATACATACGTGAGAACATAAAATATCTTCAATTTCTTACCTAAGTGTTTAGAATCAAATGGCATCAGCAGGGGATGTGCACAAAAGATAGAGTTGTGAATCTGCACATTAATCTCTAAAATGCGCTTAGTTGTTAAAATTCAAACCGATTTTTTCGGTTAAAAATATAAAAACCACAGCGGCAACAGATGGAGAAGCGGAATCGGATAGATACGGCAGGAAATCAGCTCGGACCGTGGGGGAATTGAAGACCACGTAGAATACGTAAAACGCTAACGTGAAAAATATTTCGTTGCAGTTGCGCAAAAGTAATTTGAGTCGTTTACGTTAATGTGGATGGCGTCACTTCAAGTTAAGGCTAAACACACGTATAGCGTAACTTTCTTTTGACTATATTAAATGGAGGCTGTAGCCCAAAATGGTCGTTTTCCCTAAAACTTAAGTTTGCGCCTTTTTTAGAACATGTACGATGTCTTTAAATTACTTATAACGACTCTACCTCCCATTTTATAGGTCGTTGTGATTTTTTTACAACACGTTGGCTACGATTAAATCATCATTTTGGGCAAAACTGTCGCTTAAAATACTTTTCCATTTGGGATTCTTATGTAAGCAGTACCCCAGTGATGGTCGGATTCGGATAGAGCATCAAAAGTTGTTAAGGTGTATTGTAGAAGTTCTTGGTTCAGAAAAGTACCCAGAGTATCTGCAAGGCTGCCTTATCTATGGCCGCAACGTGACTATGGCAAGACCTATGACCATCCAAATTGATACCCAATAAGTTAAATAATGAAGCGAATGGATTGATGACAATATCCGATTTCTCAACGTTAAAACTTTGGGAAAAACAGTCGCATGCATTTTTATTATTTTGGTCACCCCAAGGCAGAACTACTTCCATGTCTTTGTTAAGATGTGAGATTTCTTGTTTCCTCTAGATAACTAAGGTAGTATTTTTAACCACTTAAACTACTTAGCCCACTCCCCAACTCAACCAGAATATCTACTTCAATTTAATAGATGTCAGGAGAATGTTGATTTTTAGCAAAAAATTCGGTCAAGATGCAAATAAGCTGGTCTACTGTCCGTATTTTATCTGGATTTTATGAAGAGGGAATTTATTATCCTGCATAAAATTTATAATTTTAAGACTGTTACGGAAACTCTGATAGAGCAACTCTAAATGCAGAAGCTTGTTAGCGATTATCTATCACCATTCACAAGTAATAAAATACTATTAACACATTATCTGTTTGGTAATTTGATTAGCTTCGCGATTAGTTCTTCCGAATGGCGAACGTGGGCGTATGTTCGGAATACTGTTGTAAAATTATATACCCGTCTCCCACTCAGTCACACGCATGGGAAATTGGAAAAGCCGTTTGCGAAATAATGAATATTTTAAAGTCATACATATTTTTATACACTAGTGATATTTTGCATAAATGTGTAAAGTGTGAGAAATGATTTGCTATAACCTCAAGGGAAAGGTCGAAAGGTCTAAACACAAAAATATGCAATGCAGAATTTAGTCAGAGAGAAACCAAAAATGATGAAGAAACGCCATCCCATAACAAAAAAGGGTGCGGTGTCTAGCTGGTGTCTGGCATGTAGTAAATTAAAATTTTTTGATTTAGATTTATATAATGATTTTATATAAACATAATATTTTAAGTTCATAGTATAAAGCAGAAAAGGTGAAGGTCAAGGGAATTTTTGATATATATTTTAGTTTTATCATTAAAAATTGGCATTTTATGGGTTTCATATTCGGGCGTAATAAACATTCTCCAACGTTCATTAATTGGTTCAATTAGTATCGGTCTTAATTATTTTATTTAGAGAGGAATAGGAGACTCGGTTTTGCATAACGTGATTGGTTCATTTTGGATCATGTGATCATGTGTCATTGACCGCACCTAATTGAAACCGCCCCATTTAGTGCAGCTGCAGTCGATGTTCGAGCATCCACACAGACGGAGACCTAGCGATGGCAAGCCCAGAAATGTGTGGATATCTTGGGCGCTCATATGCACAACCTTTTTTAAGGCTTAAGGGCGCAGGATTCCTGTCATGTATGAGTGTAAGACCGACCTTTCTCTATTCACTGCCTTTATAAGGGTCTTTCCACTCACTTTTGGGCTTACTGAAATTTGTACTTAGTCGATCGCTAACGCCCATTTCGGACTATGTTAGTAATCTAGTTGAGAAGCGAGTAATTTAGCAGCTAGACGTGTCTGAATAACAAAATTTTAGTCGAGTAGTTAAGTAAGTGATTTCGTCGAGTCGATCCATTTTATTCTATATTTTCGGAGAAGTAACACCCCCCACCACACTTCACTGCATCGTGATTCATCTACTAAACAAATGTAAACGTCGTCTGGTTGATTTAATCGAGTTCATTCGCTGCCGCTGGAGCGAAGATACGACTTTGAAATTTGTTGTTCTTTAGGATCTCCTAATGCTATTTCCTTGAGAAAAGAATTATCAGCACCTAGTTAATCTCCTAATCCATTTTCGTATCCGTAGTTTTTTTTTCTTTTATCACACTAATTCCTTTTTTTACTTCTTCTGAAATAGCCATTGCAATAAGCTTTATTAACTTATTTACTTTGTTGCGTTGCCTGTTCATCTTGAAATACACTACTCACTATATACTGTACACGACTGTAGTGCGAACCCTTTTTGGTCAGTTCATTGACGTTTAGTTACTTAATTATTCGCCACTCGACTAAATTACTAGCATAGTCTGAACCAGACTGAAAAGTAAAAGATGAAACAAGTGGCACAGTCTGTAGGAAGTTAAGTGGGTGGCATTTTTAATTTTTTGAATGATTATTTTAAAATTTTTCCCTCTTCTGAAAGTAATAATAATTTATTTTACTATTAAAAGTTTGAATCAAATTGAATATCGGTACCTATTTTCCTAAAGGCGTTTTTAATATCTCTCTAGAATGTAATATATTCGTGTTTGCTGTGTTGTAATCCTAATTAATTTCTCGTTTGTCCTATTATGACAATTACTTCTAAAAATATACTGGGATATATAGGGTAAGGTATTGACTATTTAACAAAATAGCATTACTAGCTAATTAGTTAATAGATATTGCCTTAACTTTAACACGAGGGACATATTCTTTTCTAAGCACTTACCTTTTGTTGCATTTTTTAACCAATTGACTTAATATTTCTTTTAAATTTACAGTTTTTAACCATTCACTATAGTTGTGTCCAATAAAATAAAATTAAATGAACTCACGTAAGTACTAATTTGTTATGAAAAATTAACGCGACTCGGAATAAAACTGAATTAGTTCCTTTTGGCTGTAATAATAGGAGTCTTATGTAATTTAAAACAGATGTGTTTAATTATACTTTTATATATTTAAAAATAATATACTACAAATTAAAGAAAACCTAAATGAAACTATGTGAGGTCGCGAAGTTAAAGGTTTTTACCGTCTTCTTAAATAATCTTCTCGCGTTTCGATTAGTGCAGCTTTTTTCGGGCACCATTAAACACAGCTTAACATAGCTTAAACTAGATGTTTTTTAGCGCGTTAAATATTGTCCATGATTTCCTTTTTATTATAAGGAAAAAGAAAAATAATATAGAATACCTGGATAAAACGACACGCAGTAATTACTTAAAAAAAAAACGCTTGATAAAAAATTAATATTTTTCGATTTCCAACTTTAATATTTAACCCATGTTAGGCAAACGGCCTTGTTTCGGAAACGTGTGTCAATCGTAATTAAAATCCTATTCTTTTACAACGTAAAATATTCTACTTAATTAACAAGACCTAGACAGTATTTTATATACAATTGCAAGTCGACAAAACCAACAAAGGAAATCACCATTTAAAATCCTATTTTTAGAATACTTTCAGCATAAAAACATCCGCCAAAAACATAGCTACTCTTTTCGCAGATCGCTAAAAACGGCGCATTTTACTAAATAAATCCACAATATTAAATATAGTTCTAGGAAATATTCATTTTAGCCAGACAAAAACGTATAATACCAACAGCGAATATATAAATAAACTTGAGAGCGTTTGTGGTAACGCGACATCAAGTAAAAATATGCAAATTAGTTATTTTGACATAACGCCGACTTACGCTCGGTTACTACTGTATCTTAATATTTGTGTTAATTTTTTATTGTCAAAGAATAACTATGGCCACCGTTGCCATAGCGACATAGCGTGACCCTGAGCGCTAATTGGTTTACCCGGGACACCGAGATAGGTAACCCGCTTCGTACCGTTGGGATCACTCATTGCGCTTTAAGGAGGATAGTTCGATTCGCGACCCGTTACACGGGACCGTCGTTTTCTAACATAATAAGTTGTTAATACTACGCAGGTGTCCTGGACTGTTTCGAGACTGTCAAGGGTGCTCTAGTGTGTATATAGAAGTCTAGCCTTCAGAAAGTGTTGTGTCAGGTGTCAAGGTAGCTAAAGAGTGTTGAATCAACAACTAGTAAGTGTTGTTAACAATTTCAACATCTTTATTCTATGTAAATTTTCTTTTGGTATTTAATTTGAAACTAATCCCGTAAATTTCGAATTTGGAAAAATTTTAAAACAAATTTCAACGGTTTATATGTATGGAAATTTTCTTTAGAGTCGAATAGTATGCCCGTCAATTTAGTATTTTGGTGGAATTTCAAGGAATTTTAGGTACTATTGTCGACTTAATATATCTGGATCATCTTCGTTAAAATAAATAATTATTTTACAAAATTAATTAAATTGTTTATTCCCAAGTAACTAAACTGCTGCACATAATTATCGTTACAAGCGCATTTTTTAGTCATATTTGATTTCTGAAATACTGAACGCATTTCAAAAAGCAGGTCAGATTTCGAAAGGTATTTTCATTGTCTTTTAAATCGCTGGTAACAATTTCTTAGGTTTCGACCGGGGGCTATATTACAGGGTACAACAAAATGTCATGAATTTTGAAAAGAATATCACTTGCTCCCCATTTTGAAGGAAGACCATGCTGATATTTTTTGAATGTAACATTTCGTAGACCATGCCTGGAGACGTTTTTGGGATTTTGCGAATATCTACTATGGTTTTGAAAAAAAAACGTTTTTTCAAAAATTTTTAATTTTCTGTTTCTACACCAATTTGCTTTATTTTATAAAGTGCATTAATCAAGTTTACCTTTGCTAATTTCTATCCCTCCCCTCCTGAAATAAGGAACTCGCCCTAGAAATGTGTACAATGGTTTTATTCTAACAGTAAATTCGGGTTACTCCGTATAATGATATAATTTTCCATATTACCTATATTATCGTTTTCGTTAAAAAATACAAAAATCAGCTTGACCACTCAATAAACCAATACATTATCAATACTTGTACATCAAGGATCAAATAACTTTATTCAAACATGCCACGACTAAGCCAAAGGTAGGTGGAAAATGCGATAGGGTAAGAATTAATATAATTTTTATTTTTTCCGAATCTGTAGAAGCATTCTTTCATAGGTTGAGAGGATTGGGACATTCTCTCGAAGAACAGAAAATTACGGTTTCTATACCAATTTGCTCTATTTTATAAAGTGCATTAATCAAGTTTACCTTTGCTAATTTCTATCCCTCTCCTCCTGAAATAAAGAACTCGCCCTGAAAACATGTACAAGCGTTTTATTCAGGAAGCAGTTTATTACAGGGAATATAATACAAACGTAGAATGCTATTAACTAAAACAATAGCTAAAATATGTACTATACAATATTCACCTGAAGACGACTGAAGATGTTAATCAGTTGAAATGTTGTGAGGAAAATAAATAATGACAATGGAGGTCCAAAACACGTTTATCATTAATAGATAAAATAATAAAATTGGTAAAACGACGTTTTTCCACGGTACGGTTTTTAGTAAAATCGCATTTTCTATTAAATGTAGAATATATTGCTGGGACATAAAATAAATGACTACCAAAAGAACAATATCAGCTTCATTTTACCCGCCCTATTTACAATATGTTTTTTGGCGTCATCATAATGGTCGGTGAGACAGAGTTTTTTATAAGTCTGCCCTTTTATAATTTAAGCAAGACCTTTTTTGACGACATATAAGTGGCATTTCACAAATTTATAGAATTAGAAATTATTTATGTCAGCACAGTCCCATTAAACTTTATGCCACCAAAAGAACAATAATTTGTCACCATGGTGTATACTCAGTGTTATGTCTATATGTATATTCTTTGGCCACAAAAACCCCTGAAACCCGAAAAACAGGGTAGAGGCGGTACGGGAGAATTTTGGCAGAATTCGTAAGTACAAGTCACGGTTGTTTGTGATCCGTAAAACCCGAAAAAATGCATCTTGCATTCCGGCAAGATCCGGCAGGTGGATAAAAATTCTTTAGCTTGGGAAGCCCCTAATAAGTTAAAAGGTTGTACCATTTAGATTTAGGAATGTTAAACTGTGTGTCGTGCTACTTAGGTTTAGTGAAGTTAAACTGTGTATTGGTAACTGTAATTGGATGTTGTACATAAACTTAGAAAAACAGCACATGTCTTTTATTCAGTACCAGCCTCCTGTGGAAATAGCGAGAAATCAACATGTGTACTGTGTATTGGGATAATTACAATAGCTCTACAATAATATTATTAAAATAACAATTTCACAATAAAGTATCTATTTCGCAAACTTTTAACAAAATCATTCTTCCAGAATTGTTTTTGGTAGTTTATTTTTAAATTTTCCTATTACTTGGATATCTTTAAGAAACGTTGATAATTTATTATAAATATTAATTCCTTCATGTAAAATTGATCGTTTACCAAAATTCGATCTGATTTGGGTAATTTGGAAATCATTACATTATCGTGTTGGTGAACGCTAGTTGATTTTAATAATTTTATATTTCAATTTTTTATTTTTACGTTTATTGTGGTAATTTTTAATACATACAAATACTTGAGGTCTAGATATCTTCTTGGTCAATATAAATTTAAGGTTTATTCTAAAAAAAGTAAGTTGCAGAGCCCCAGATTTATTAAATATTGGATTTGTGAATAAATAAAACAAAAATATATCTTTTTAAATATTTTGAACAAACAAAATGTCTTATTTTATATAAAATTCCCATTAATGGAGATATATTCGTTTTTAGGTTTTGAATGTGGTACTTCTAACTTAGATTTCCATCTAAATATAATTCTAAAACGTCCATTGTTTCTGTATACTTGATAATTTGATGGTTAAAAATTAGTTTTGAAATAAATTTCTTATTTTAATTGCTGTATCAGCATGTAAGAGGATTTGTTAAAGATTTAATTTATTTGATTGAAGCTATGCAAAAATAATATTCAAATCATATTTCACATTATTTTCAGCTGGAAAATATTATGTGAAAAATATATTACAGTCGTATCATCTGCATATAGTTTAATATCCCCTTTTAAATTTATATTTCCTATTGCATTTATGTAAACTAAAAAGAGGGTCGGTCCTAATACAGTGCCTTGTGGTACTTCAAAAGTTACAGCTTCTTGATTGCTTTTATTATTTTAAATTTGAATGAATTGTTGATTATAAAGATAGTTTTCAAACCGTAAAAAAACAGTAAACCATTCCTCTCGCCCCAATATTTTACAGACATTGCATTAATTTTTAATGATTAACAGTATCGAGGCTTTGCATAAGTCGAGTGATAACATACTATATTTTTTATTATTATCGACATTAGTTTGAATTTTTGTTATAACATCTGCTACTGCAATTTCAGTATCTTTAGATTGACGAAAGCCGATTTGATCGGAAAAAAATAAATTTTTATTTTCTAAAAAGTGTGCTAATTTATTATTCATAATTTTTTCTATTACCTTAAGAGTAAATATATTTGGCCGCCCCCCCCCCACCACTTTTTTAATTAGCTCCCCCCACCCTACCTACTTCCTACAGCGATTTAATTGGTCGAATTCCCACCTAGACATACCTTACGAGGTGTGCTTCAATTAGTTGCAATTGTAGGTGGAGCTTCTCCGCGAAAATCACCCTTGTGAAGTGGGAGTTGTGAGGGTAGGGAAAGTTGCATAAAAAGCGTACGCTTAGTCGAATTTTTAGTACACGACATATTGTGAAATCGTCTAGCATAACATTATGGATGTTTGCGATATTTGCGATTCTGAAGTTGTTATAATATTTTATCATACATCCATTAACTTAGTTAGAAAGTTACTACTGGAAGAATAATTGACATTGCAAAATCAATATTTCCTAGAACGCACAAACTTTAAATAATGGAGCGATTATTATACACACTATTATAATTATCTAATGAAGTTTGAAGCAGTTTCAGATGGAATTTTGATGTGTGACTCATTTACCCAACGTGATTTGTGTATCAATATTTTTATGGAGCGGTTTCATAGTTTGGGACATGGGAAACTATTTCTAGTGTGCCTGATTAAAGCATTCTTAAAAAAAGAGAAATCTATTGAAGAAGTGTCGGAAGAGGTGATAAGTGTTATAAACAATAAGTTTTTTAATACATTTTAAGAGCTTAAATGAGAAATGAGTAAATATTGTGCTAACAGTTATGGTATCTATAATTTTAGTTATGAAAAAACAAGAAAAAGATTATTAACATAGCTACCTACACATCATTAAGATCAATTTGTCTTAGCACAGTGTATGAACGATTGTGTATAGTGTGTAGATGTTTGTGGCGAAGCAGTAATGAAAAATGTTTAATAGAAGGAAGATTACATACACCCCTCAACTGAATCCTCTTCATTCATCATGTGTTGCAACGGGACACAATAAATATAATTATATTACTAAACCACTTTATATAGAAATGTTGCAGATAATTCCTGATAGAGAATCCTAAAGTATATTAGGAAAGGGTATAAGGTTAATAAAATACATATATTTCTAAACATTTTGTGTTTTATTTTTAAATGAAAAATTATACCGGGTGTTGCATCGTCGAGCGGGACATAGGAAATCCCATGTAATTTTAAATGGGGTCAATTATTGGCTTCCCTAATTATTTTAGAGAAAAATTCTATTTAGGTTTATTAAAGAGCACTAAAACCCACATTCAAAAGAATAACTTTAAATATTTTTGATGAGCCCGTTTACGGGTTATCGCCGATTTCTTTTTAACTATTTCTCCTTTTTATGGCCCCGTATTTGCGGGCACCAGTCAAGGTAAAAGATGACTGTCAAATAAAGTTGTCATTTTGAAATGTGTGCTTTATTGTTATAAAAACTCGTACATCGAAAATATTAAAGGTGTATTTATGAGTACAAATTAATCTGAATAAAACTAAAATAAAGTGTCCAATTACAAGGTTAATTATGACATTTTACATGTTTCAATATTTTACTAATTAATAGGTAGGTACTATTAAATTGTTAGAACTTTAGGATTTAAGAAGATGTTCAAATATTCCTCCATTGACTGCTAGACAATAACCGAGGCGATCATAAAATTCTCTTCTTACATTCGCTAGTTGGTAAACTGAAATTCTATTGCATTCGGCAGAAATAGCATTTTTTAACTCGTCTAGATTTGGGTATTTTTTATCTTTGTATATCCTGTTTTTTAAATGGCCCCAGAGAAAGAAATCATTTGGCGATAAATCGGGAGACCTGGTTGGCCAATTTACTGTATGATTTAAGCCAATAACATTTCCATTAAAAGCACGGTTTAAATATTCCCGGACAGCCAGGGTACTATGTGCCGGGCAGCCATCCATTTGGTACCAAACTTTCTGATTTTCCCTGGCGGCATCATGTAAAGTAGGTAAAATATGATCTTCAAGTAGTTCCAAAAAATATTCTGCATTTAAATTTCGTGTAAGAAATAATGGCCCGATAATATTTTCTCCGAAAATCCCAGCCCATACATTAACTTTTTGTGGATATTGCGTCCTTGTTTCCACAAACCTGTGTTGGTTTTCTTTGCTCCAATATCGATAATTTTGAACATTGGGTTCATTGTTTAAGGTAAATGTGCATTCGTCAGTGAAACAAATGTTCTTTAAAAATTCCCTATCCATGTTTGCTCTTTCCATCATACCAAAACAAAACTCCTGTCGTCGTATTTCGTCCCTATCTCTTAGCTCTTGGTGCTTTTTATATTTGTATGAATAATATTTATGTCGTTTCAAAGCTCGTAACGCTGTGGTGTGATCTAATCCTATGTCATCCTCAAGTTTCCTAGTGCTGATCTTCCCATCATTTTCTTCCACGCACAATAAAACTTGCACGTCCCTATCATTTCTTGCATCTCTTCTTTGTTCCTGCCTTTCTTCACATCTGCAGTTATTTATTACAGTGCCTTTTGTCTCAAATTTCTTGATAGTCCTTTCGACTGTAGATTTTGCAGGTATCGGTCTATTCGGATACAGAGCAGCAAACATGTCTGATACATTTTGATAACTATTTCCTTGATAATACCATTTAATCATCAATATTTTTTCTTCAGAAGTGTAATTCATGGCTAATATTTTCGATGTACGAGTTTTTATAACAATAAAGCACACATTTCAAAATGACAACTTTATTTGACAGTCATCTTTTACCTTGACTGGTGCCCGCAAATACGGGGCCATAAAAAGGAGAAATAGTTAAAAAGAAATCGGCGATAACCCGTAAACGGGCTCATCAAAAATATCTAAAGTTATTCTTTTAAATGTGGGTTTTAGTGCTCTTTAATAAACCTAAATAGAATTTTTCTCTAAAATAATTAGGGAAACCAATAATTGACCCCATTTAAAATTACATGGGATTTCCTATGTCCCGCTCGACGATGCAACACCCGGTATAAATTATAAACATTTGTTAATGCACAAATACAATATTCTTCTATATGATAAAAGCACGTTGGTCGATCGGGTTCAAAAGCTGGATACAACTTCAATTCAATAACCGGCTTATTACTATATCTGCGTATAATGTCAAACTGTTCCTTTCCTTTTACACACATCAAATGACTACCATTTTGCCCATCACATGCAGCATGTTCCTTAGTAATAAATATTTTATTTTCAATTTTAAACCCTTGAATATCAATAAAAGTAGTGATAGCTATATCTTCAAATATTCGAACTTCTTAAACATCCGTTGTTTATGACAATAATTTTAATTATGTGCCTTACGACTAATTAAATGTTTGATGTGTTGATTCAGAAGCTTTGAATATTTCGTCTTCATAATTATCTCTTCAATACTGAAGTTAGTTTATAAAATTAATTTATTATATAGCAATTTTGCACATGCTCATTAAAGTTGTTTAACAATTTTAGTAAGAGGGTTATAACTAAATATTTTGTCATGTAACACTAGACAATAAGCGGATACATCATCTTCAAGATCCTTGTGTAATTTAAATTCTACTCGCATAACAACAGGACCAGCTTCAATCGAATCCTTTTGATGTGAACAATCAATATATGTTATGGGTGCATTCTCGGAATTCACTGGGAGAAAAAACTGGTTCAGGTGATAGTCCGTAATACGACCATTGAAACTGCGAAAACATGTCATATAATAATGAATATTTATTTTTATTAAAGTCTAAGAAAAGATCATTGTATGGATATCTTTCAGAATTCAAATACACCTTAATGTTTCGCAACTTAATACTGATAAATCTACTCATATCGGTTGTAGCTTTATCTCTTGAATCCTTTTGGAAACATATTGCCACATGTCGAGAAGTATTTACTCTGGTTGAAGTTTTGACAGGCCAATTATGACGACTTGTTTTTGTTAATTCAGGATACTCGATCAATTCCCAACTTCGAAATGCAATTAATATATTTGTATTTTTAATAATAATTTTTGTCAACTCTAATTCTTGAGGAATGGCTACTGATATGTGAGGCACATTCCAAGTTAGTTTCGTTAGCGCAATTTTCGGAACTTCATCAACCGTATTAGCAGTAGCGTTTTTATCAGAATTATCTCGAACTAAAATAAGCTCTTGTTTGGAATTTCAAACTATTTTCTTATAGTCTTCAAAGAAACCCATCAAAAACTTAAGTGGAATACAAACATTAAATAATCCCGTGGTTGCATTAACTACTTGAGAGACTTCTCCGGGAAACCAGCCAGCATTTTTAAATTAATTACACTCATTTTTATTATAGGATAAATAACCTTTAATTGTAGAAGTTAATCCAACATCCCTAACTGAATCTATAGTAACACCATTTAACTGATTTTTCTTTGAAAAGAAATGCTACACCATTGTTAATTTGCCTTAGTGTAATTGAAACAGTTCCATCAGCTTTTGTTAGCTTACCCTCTATGTAAAGAAAACTTTCGGAAGGAAGCGTATATTTTTCTATTTCATGAATGGGAATTATAATCTCATAATTATTACCCAATTTTGATGGAGGATACGGAGTGTGTAATTGAATTATCGATTACAATATTTTGTGTTATATTTAAGGTATCCATATTATATTAATACCTTCAAACCTAGTGATTTGAGAAAAATTTTGTTTTTAGATGTTATTCGTTGGACGCTTGGTTTCCCACTAAGCTTAGATCTAAAATTTTTATTGTTCTTATACTTGTTTGAATTAGGCTTCTTAAGCGAACTTCTAGTTTCGAAACCATTTCTATTTTATATTATAACCATTATAGCTGTTTTATATGCAACCTTATCGTGACTGTTTCGTTTCAAAAATCGACAGGTTCTAAGTTTTGATCCAAAATATTTATAGTTAGTTTATCTATTACGTTAACGGTAACAGGAAAAAATATTATATTTTGAGGACTTTCTATAATTTTAAACCCGGGACTGAGATTAGGGAAACATTGATGAATAATATGTACAGGCTTTCCATTCAGATAGGAGCCGTCTGCAATACTGCAATCAATACATAAAGAATTAACTTTTATATAACATATTTTCTATATGTGAAAGATATGACCTTGCATCCCTAAATAAACGCAGACAAAAACTCGGTATGCTCTACTTGCATAAATAGTACATGGTCAATGTAATGACCCTGCATTTTTACAGCGTTTGTGTTTTAATATTCCTGCTTATAGCACTCGTAATTTTAATACATTTTATATACCAACTGTAGCCCACAACAATCATCAACTGGGATCTCCCTTATATAATTTGTGTAATCTTTATAATACAATTCAAGGTAATGTAGAATTATTTAGTGACAGTTATAGTGCCTTTAAAAGAACCTTAAATGATATACTATAGTTTAGTCATAAATGTGTGTGCTTTGTAATAGGACTTCATTCTTGTAATGATTCTGTAAAGTACATGGAAATAAATAAATAAATAAATAAATAAATAAATAATCTCTGCTGGATTTTCTGACACTCTTGGCTGCTCATCACCTAGAAGAACCCCAATTTGAAAACCCAGAATTGCACCTATTGTTCCTGCCATTAGTCTGACATCTTTTCTCCAAAAAACACTAGAGAGGTTGGTGGATAGATTTATAAGGGATAAAATCCTAGTACGATCACCACTTAACATAAACCAGTATGCATACCAACCGGGAAAATCAACAGATGCGGCATTGGATGACCTAAACAGGCTAATTTCAAAGTCAGTAGAAGACCAAGAAATAGCCATGGTCACTTTCCTAGACATCGAAGGAGCTTTTAACAATGCCACAACGCACTCACTGGTGAATGCACAAAGCAGACGGGGAGTCCCGCCAAGCATATGCCAATGGATTAAAGCCACCCTGGAAAAAAGGACTATTATACCCTCTCTAGGAGGGTCCACAATCGAAGCAATAGCAGCCGAAGGCTGCCCGCAAGGCGGCGTCGTATCGCCATTACTATGGGCAACCCTAGTTGATGACCTATTGCAAAGACTATCCCAAGAAGGCATTACCTGCCTAGGATACGCTGACGATCTGGCAATAGTCATCAGAGGCCGATTTGCAGGAATAATTTCAGAAAGAACGCAAAGGGCCCTAAATATAGTGCACAAATGGTGCAAGAGTGAAAAACTATCCGTCAACGCCAAGAAGACACAAATTGTTCCCTTTACTAAGAAAAGAGCACTGCAAGGCCTCAAACCACCAGTGTCTGGAGGAACCGAAATTCCATTTTCGGAGGAAGTAAAGTACTTAGGCATAACTTTCGACCAAAAGCTCACATGGAAAACACATATCCTGAACACAGCCAAAAAGGCATCGATAGCCCTAGGCAGATGCAGAGGGATGTGCGGAAAAAACTGGGGGTTAAACCCCAAAATGACTCTATGGCTATATACGAGGGTAATTAGACCCATGGTAACCTACGGGTCAATAGCATGGTGGCCCAAGACCCAACAGGTCGGGGCGATCAGGCTGTTAAGTGGCATCCAAAGACAAGCATGTCTCAGTATCACAGGGGCCATGAGAACCACGCCTACCGCAGCGATGGAGGTTTTACTCAACCTGACACCGCTACACATATTCGTCCAAGGAGAAGCAAGGTCCGTCCTGCACAGACTAATACAAGGACAGCCGCCCATAAGCCAATCGCAGGGGGCGGAACATCAAAGGCTAGAAAGAGAGCTAAAGGAGAACCCGCTAATGGGTATGCCAAGCGATGCCATGGCCACAAAGTATAACTTCAATAAAAGTTACAAAATAGTGATACTAGACAGGGAAGACTGGAAAGATGGTCCGCCCATCAGGGCAGAAACCGTCTGGTACACAGACGGCTCGAAAACCGAAAAAGGCGTGGGAGCTGGAATCTATGGACAAAAGTCCAAAACAATGATTTCAGTAAGCCTAACAAAGAAACCACCGTATTTCAAGCGGAAGTAGCCGCAATACATCATTGCGTGGGAGAAATATATAGGCACAACGAAAATAGCCGCTCCATTGCCATTTTCTCCGACAGTCGAGCAACACTAAAGGCGCTAAATTCCATGGAGGTAAACTCTAAGCTAGTATGGGATTGTGCGAGGGCTCTCAATGATTTGAGCCAAAATAGAAGGGTTACCCTAGCATGGGTCCCAGGACACAGTGGCCATTCGGGATACGAAAAGGCCGATGAAATGGCAAGACAAGGATCGTCAACGACCTTCGTGGGCCCAGAACCGTCTTGCGGCATTGCTAAAGCAAGAATTAAGCAAGCCATCAAGCAATGGATCACAGAGGAATCCGTAAGGTCATGGGAGGAAACACCAGGACAAAGACAGGCAAAACAGTTTTTCAATAGACCATCGCCTAAGTTTACAGAGGACCTACTAAGAAAGGACAGAAAGTCCGTTAGGATAGTAGTAGGCATATTAACAGGACACTGTAGGCTCAGGAAATACATGAGCAACATGGGTCTGGCAGAAGAAGTTGAATGCCGGTTCTGCAACGAAGAAGATACATATATATATACATATCCTATGCGAATGCGAAGGACTGGCTAGAGTGAGACTAGCACAGACAGGCCTAACTTACCCCGATGCAGGAAGCTACGTAACGCAGCCGCTGACAAGGCTGTTACGTCTAATTAAGAGGATAAAGCAGGAGCACGTCCTCTAAATGTAACAGGGAACCACAATAGATCTGAAAAGGTCGCAGTGGACGAGGCGAAGGCCACCCTATCATACATATCTATCTATCCTGCCTTAAAAATAATATCTGTATCACACTTGATTATTGATTTTAGCGTATTGTTATTTGCATAGAGCTGAAATGAAATATTTCTTTTTTTAAACTCGGCTCGCAAATATTTATTAATATCATCTATTTCATAATTTCCTAGCGGAATTGTTAAATACTCATCGTTTTTTCCAAAGTAGACTTTATTGTTGTTTTCATCTATGTTTGGGATGGCATTAAAAATTTCAAAGTTCGCTAATCCGACAACATAGGAGGCATTAGGATCCAAGTAAATGGGGGGGTGAAATACTGAATGTAATGTGGCAAAGTCGCCAGATAAAACTATAGTCAACGACATGACGGTTTAGAAAGGAATAAAATAAAATATAATTACGTATTATTATAAATGAACTGTAAACATAATTGTCCGCATGTAAAAATGTTAAAAGATTGATATTTATCATAGTTGTATTTAACATCGTTTTTGATACCATCGCTAGAAAAATAAGATATAACTTCTGTTGGAGGTCTTAAATTACCAAAACTATCAAAATAGTTTATGTTTTTATGGTTTTTTATATACGCTGTCCAGTGCGTGCCGACACCTTTATTATCATCCAAGTTTATAATACCGATTTCACATTTTTTAATTTTGCTCGGCAATTTATTTCGCATATAAACACCTCTGAAATATGGAAATTTAAATAATTTTGCATACTTCATTAAATCAAAATTTGTTAATGGTCTGCAAGGTAGCAATTTTAACAGTTTTTTGAATACGGTTTTAAATATAACCCACACCCTTTTCTAAATGGCTTTAAATAAAGCCCTTTTCCTATTGACACATTTTCCATTACCTGGTTATGTCTTTTTTGTTCTTCCAACTTCTTTTGGGCATTTCTAGTTGCATTAACAGCTTGTGCAATCCCAGCGGCACCACCACTGAGAGCTCCTAAAGCAGAGAGTCCTGCAAAAATGGGTATTAAAGGAAGGAATCCCCAACTCTTTGGAATTGGAATAATTCGTTGTTTAGGTTCTCTAATTTTTAATTTTCCTCTTTTTATGGATGACAGCGCCGTATTTACAGCACTTTTTAATTTAGTAAACTTTTTGCCAGATATACTGTTTCGAGCTTTACTGACAGCATTATTAAAAGTTATCTGACCACCCTTTCTACTCTTTCTATTTTTCTTTCTTCCCACCCCCATACCTAATTTTGTTCTAGCTTTCATTATTGTGCTCACAATTAAGGAAGATAGTTTTTCACCTATACTAGAAGTTTTGGCTTTAAATCTTGTCAAAGCTTTATTAGTTAAGATTTTATCTGCGCTGTGTCTTCTCTCTAAGTCAGGATATTTTGAATAAACTATATCGTGTTCTTTACAAGCTTCATCTAACAGATTTATACCTCTATCACCTCTAGCCAATCTTTTATTTAATTTGGTACCAGGGCCGCAAAAATTGTAAGAAGAAATGTGAAGTTCTATTGGTAATTTATTAATCAAAGTATTTATGAAACCGTTACCGAGCCTCCTAACACCCTTACTGTGACTGTTATTTAAAGTACTATGTTGAGCCATTTTATATAAAATGCGTGATAATTTATCGGACTGTTATTTAAATAGCGATATCCCAAGGATGAGGATTAAGAAGCAAAATATTTACCTACCAATAAAAAATTTTGAATTAAATCAAGAAGAATATAGACAGCACGGAATATTATTTGGCGGGAATTGCAAACGGTGTTTGATCGTGGAAACTTCTGGTTGTGGAAAAACAAATGTCATGATCTCCCTTCTAACAAATATTAATGGGCTAAGGTTTGAGAACATATACATATATTCAAAGTCATTGTATCAATCAAAATATGAATATTTACGTAGGCTTTTTAAGCCTTTAGAATACATAGGCTATTGTGAATCGGCATATGATAATGACATTGGTTCTCCAAATGAAATTAAGCGAAACTCCGTCATTATATTTGACGACATTGTTTGTTGTGAACAAAATCTTATGAGAGATTATTTCTGTTTTGGACGTCATCAACACACTGATTGTTTTTATTTATGTCAAACCTACTCATCAATCCCAAAACAACTTATAAGAGATAATACTAATCTCTTAGTAATATTTCAACAAGACACCACTAACTTAAAACACATATATGACGACCATGTCAATAGTGACATGTCATTTCAAGAATTTAAAGATTTATGTGCTACATGCTGGAAGCAAAAATATGACTTTGTGGTAATTGATAAAGATTGTTCGATAAAAGATGGTCGTTATAGAAAGGGGTTTGATAACTACATTTGCCTTTAAGGTATATAAGTGAACGCCAAAATATTAATTAACTATTGTATAAATTTACATTCAATTGTTAAGATGGATGAAAAAGCCGCTAAAGAATTAATAAAGACCAGAAGGGCGGTCAAGCAAAAGTATAATGCTTTAAAATCCGATATATTCGAGAAACAAAGTCGTATGCAAAAAGAATTTCAGCCGATTACTGAACCCTGACAAGAATTAGTAAAGTCAATTAAAACAGAACCATTCATTAAAAAAGAAAGGTATTCCCCACAAATGGTTTCAACCCCAATCCAAACACCCGCCAATAGAAGGTCTAATCTATACGAAAGATATCTCCCAACAAACATGCCAACATTTATAGGAGATAATGAAGATGTATTTTTAAATTATGATGATGTAGCAGCTTCTAGACTTAATACATCTTCTCCAACGATTACGAATGAATCCATTCAAGACTTGCGAGAGAATATATTAGAACTTACCAGAGATCCTGGCTATCAGACATACTTAGAAGCATACCATCCGCTAATAAGAGGGTTTATTGATGCTTCAATAAAGGATAATGAGGATAAGTTTGATCACAAGTATGGTATTAGTCATGATATAGAGACAGAAAAGTATCAAATCGCAAATTCTCCGGTAGAATTCGTTGGAAAAGATTTAAAAGTTGAAAATGTGACGTATGAAGGAAGGCCCGGAGTATATGAACTTTTATTTAAAAAACATCCTGTGGGATATAGTGTAAAAGATTTGCAGGACTATATGGATATATTAAAAAGAACGAATGCCTATAGACGAAATTTTGATCCTAACCAACAGATTCAAGGAACAACAGATGTAAAATATTTGACAATTATTAAACCATATTTATTACAAAAAGGGGTATTAAAAGGCAGCACTTCATCAGAATCAGAAATTCGTTTAGTAGCAAGCACGCCTAGGGCAATAAGACCCGCACAAAGACCCCGCTCTACTAGAGTACAATCTGCTAGAAGTGTAACAGGACAAGGGGCTCTGTTAAATTTGTCTAAGGAAAAAATGGATTATGTCTACTATGACAATCCTAATGAGATAATTGACAGGTTAAGGCTGCTGATCGCATCACAAATGGCTGGACATACCGGACATAATAATGAAATTAGTTCTATAATTGAAGAACTAAGAGAAGCTAACAATATTTTACAAAAGGAAGTGGTGCGAATTTATTGTAACATTTCAACAATGACGGTCGATAAATTTGGTAGGCATATTATGAAACGTAATAATGTTGATCCTGCAATATTGGGAGAAAAGTTGTTGGAAAATGTAGAAAAAAGAATTATGGAAAACTTTACTAAAGATGTTAAGTATATCGAAAATAAAATAATTCAAAATATTCAACAAAATACACAATTCAAAATTAATGATGCAAAGACGAGTGTGAAAGATTTAAATAAAAGATTAAATGAAAATGTTGAAATAATGCAAGGCGTTGAAAAAAAGATAAAGTTATATGAAGGTGAATATTATGACAAAATGTTGAATATAGAAAACAGTATTAAAGAAACGAGCGATCTTTTAGGAAATGTTTCTCTTAAAATATTACAATATGAGGATGACCTTAAAACACTCAAACATGCAGCAAGCCATCATGATGATATTAAAAATACAATAGTAAAGGATAATTCAGCACCAATTAAAGACATTCAAGAAAATCTTTCACAGGGTCTTAAACTTAAGTTTAAAACCTTTGCTGATATACTTCATGATAGAGTTGCTGAAGAAATAACAAATTTTCAAACTACTCATGATTACCTGGACAAACATACAAAAGAGGTTGAAAGATCTTTGAATATCCATTTGGCGGTGCATAAAAATGATTTTGAGAAAGTGGATAATATTAAGAAGCAGTTGCCAACAATTTTGGCCAAAATTCAAAACAGTGTCAATGTTGACGATTTAAAAAAATTGGAAAATACAGTAACAATGGAAATAAAATCTTTAAATGAAAAGAATAATGCGATTAAAAAGGAATTCAATTTTAAAAATGTCGAAGATAAATTTCTGAATCAGATACAATCCTTGAATGAAAAATGTATGGAATCGGAAAATAAAGTTATTGCTGCTGAACTAGGGTTAAAAAACATAGAAGATACTTTAAAAATGAAGTAAATACTCTAAATGAAAAAATTCAAAATTTAAGCCAACTGGATGTAAATGTTAAAGAGGCAATGAAATCAAACAAATAAAATCGGAATTGGGCGATGAAATTAAACAGATAAAATCTAATATAAGTGAACTTCAATTAGATTTTGCTGAAACAATATTATATTTAAAAGGTGTTGAAATTAAAATTGATAAAGAACTAAAATCTATTAGGGAAGAAACCAAAACTCTTTCACACGGTTTGAATGCACTAGGTGATAAAACAATATTATGTTTGGACAAGGTTACAAAAGAATTCAAGTCCCTCAACACGATAGTTGAAAAAAGAATTGACGATTCTAGAACTGAATTTAAAACATCCTTGGCTTTGGTAAGACAAGAATTAAGCTCTGCTATAGATTCGGCAAACGAAAAAACACAGTTTAAATTAATTGGTAAAGTAAAGAATGAGATTGATCTTATCAAGACCAAAATTGAAAAACTAGAAAATAAAATTAATGAGTTGGAGGGTAAGATTAAGTGAATAATTTGATATTTAAGTAAGATCCATGAATAAATTCATTAGTTATTAAAAACCATCATGGCTGAAAATATTAAGGAAACTGTGGTAAATGAATTGCATAAACCAGCTAGAAAGAATTTTAAAAGTCGTCGTGTAATAATAAAAAATTTGAGTGACTTATGGCAAGCTGATTTGGTTGAGATGCTTCCTTACGCAAAAATTAATAAGGGTTATCGTTATATTTTAGTAGTAATAAACGCTTTTTCAAAATATGTTTGGGTTCAACATGTTAAAAGAAAAAATGCGACAGATGTTACTTCGGCTATGTCTAACATTTTAAAGCAAGTTAAAATGATTTCAAAAAATATTCAGAATGATATGGGAAAGGAATTTTTTAATAAGGAGTTTAAAAAACTAATGAATGAATACAAAATCAATCACTATAGTACTTTTTCCAATCTAAAAGCAAGTATTGTCGAAAGAGTTAATAGAACTTTAAAAAATCTTATGTGGAGAAAATTTAGCTTGCAAGGTAATTATAAATGGTTAGAAATTTTAAAGGATATAGTGTTAAAATATAATAATACAGTTCATAAAACAATAGCTTTAAAACCTGCTGATGTTAATAAAAATAATGAAAAAAAAATATTAAAACTTGCCTACACTTTTCCGAAAACGCTTGATATTAGAAAACTAAAATTTCAAAAAGATGACTTTGTTCGAATAAGTAAATATAGAGAAGCGTTTAAAAAAAGGGTATACTCCAAATTGGTCAAATGAGATTTTTCAAATTAGAGAAATAAGATTAACAAATCCCAGAGTATATTTACTAAAAGATGAAAAAAACAATGCTATTCAAGGAGGCTTCTACGAGGAAGAGGTACAGAAAGTCAAACATTCAAATGTCTATTTAGTTGAAAAAATACTAAGAAGAAAAGAAGACAAAGTTTTTGTTAAATGGTTAGGGATGGATATTTCACACAACTCTTGGATTCCTAAAACTGAAATATTAAAATAATATGTATTATTGTATAATAATCTTGCTACAAATTAAATAAAATACAGTATTTACTAAGAAATTGTTTTATTTTGCAATTTATTTACTATTGAAACGTTCACAATACATTTTATACCTATGCTCTATAGTTAAAACTTGGTTTAATCCATTAGACGAACATTGAATTCTTCGTTGAAAATGCATTCGATCCCAGGCCAACCGCTCATACATATTGTCTCTAGCCCGTCTATAGGCATAATTCCACTGTATTATTGTGTGAAATTCATTTTTATCCTCATCGAACTGCACTTTCTTCACAATATTAAAACTCTTTAATTTTACGTTCAAGAAGGGTAGGGTGTGAAATTAACAATTCCATTAATGTACACAAGTTTTCACTGGCATTCTCCTGAACCGATATTACTTCAAATATTTTATTAATTACATCACCCTCTATATTCATATAATTGTCTTTAAAGACAGAAAAGTATTGTTCAAAATGTTGATTTTTAAGGAGCTTCAGCCTCTTTTCTAATAATGGTGTTAGCTGCCACAAATTGTTAACCGATTCTCTACCTAAGTAAATGTAAAAGCCATTCTTCTTAATTTTCAACACATTTTCACCATTAACTTTTTCAAAATTTAATTCAATATTTGCAAATTCTAGTGGTTCCCAATGTGAATCGGACAAAAAAACAAATTGTTGGCTATAACACCTTGATATTCCATTAGTTCCCTCCACTCATTTTCATTGAAAATAATTGAAATTCCTCTATTTCCTGAGATACATGGATTAAAATCTTCAACACTTAAACCAGTGCATATATACTTATTAGACGACTTATTGAGCGTGTGAAACCACTGTTGTATAGTACTTTATTTTTAAAATCACCACTATTACTACTACTGTTTAAACTTTTTGAACTGAGAACCGGGGAGAATATTTCACTGTAATATTTATGTATTTATTTTGTTTGGATAAATCGTATTTGGCATATTCATTGTATAGCTCTTACTTCGCAACTAATAGCAGCTCGAATATTTGATTACTTTATAACCTAATCCCCCCCAATCTTTTACTTTTGTATATGGTAGGGTTAACCCCCTCTTCTGCTAAGGCATCAAAAGTAAAAACAAGTTTATCTTAATTTAAAAATCTATTTATTTTTCACAGAAAAAAACAAAATATGCAAATACATCCCAAGAATCAGTGTAAAACATGAAAGGGTCACAAATAAATTTAAAAAATTATCGCAATCTAACTTATTTTCTTTAGTTAATACTTTCCATTTCGAATTCATTATGGTTTTATTTGGATAACTAAATTTTATTTTATAATAACTTGTTGAAGACATATACGCGTCATCGAGTTGGTGATACCACATGGTACTACCATTTATATTAATTATATTCATTGTCTAACAACATTCAGTTTTACTATTTGTTTTATTTGTATTAACACAAATTTCAGCAAAGTGTGTTTTTGGAACATAATTAACATATATTACATTTCCTACTAGTGTAGATAACACTAAAACTGTATTAGCAATTATTTTGGCAAACAGCAGCCAACAACTAACCGATATCTAGGGATAATTTTTATTATATATTGATTTTGCAAGCACACATTATTCATCGCTTTCGGACAGTTCAGGTATACTGTGATGGCCCCAAGCTAAAGTTTTGCTAGTTCCAGGAATTAAATAGCGTTTATGATCAGAAGCAGTTAAAGCCAATTTATGAATTAATTCAGTATACATTCGATGAGAATGTGATCTGAATGCATACATTGTACAGTACACTTTAGAATTTTGTTCGAGTACGTTTATATAATCTGTTATAGTTAATTGTTTTTCGACAGAAGAGCGACAAACACCCTTAGCTCTTTTAAGAATTGTTTGTGCTGTTTCAACACAGTATGCTTTTGCTCCTGTTCCATAAAAACTTTTTATTGGTTCACCACCAAACTCATCTTTAAATTTACCAACCAGAGAAATATTTTAAGGGATGCCATAAATATTATCTTTATCAAAGTTAGACGTGTCAAACTTATCTAGATTATGTTTAATGTCATTATAAAAATTTTCAGTTGAAATTTCCTGTATAAGAGAATCGGTGTCAGTATATAAGAGAGAAACATTTTCTCCATACATTTTCTTGAGATTGTCATAAAAGAAATGGTACATTACGGTTTTAGAAATATCCAAAATTGAAAACCCTGCATAAATAGGTTTGTTATATTCAATTTTTGTTTTATTCATTTGTAAAGCCACTAGGTTTTCAGAAAATATTTTACAATCTTTAAAGTAAGGTTTTGCTACAAATGTTTCTGCACAATTAATTTTATGACCTACTCGTTCCCAGTGTGATACCAGTTTAACATCTACTCTTCTATCCACATTTTCCATTGTTTTTCCATATATGCTATTATTTTTGTTCTTGTACAAGTTCCTATTAAATTTATTTTTTAAAGAATTCCGTAAATTTGTGTTTAAATCAATATATTTCTTAAGCCAAGGCGATTGAGTGAATTTTATAGCTCTATGTATTTTTGTAAGTTTTAAACCAAAATTCAAACATTGTTTGAGATATGTGTAATGGATGATATATTTTTCTTTATTTCTTAAATGAGGAATCAGTTTAGAATATTTTGAACTGGGTGGAATTAGATTTTCAGAACAGAAAGGTAGATCATTATGTTTATCTTGCAATTCTTTGGGAGACTCCAAATCAACTTCCAGAACATAGCCAGATTCAGTCTGATATATTATTAATTACGTTTTTTATATTATCGATTTCTTCTTGCGACAAAAAAAAATCTTTTTGAGGTAAGTATTGACTCATTGCATACCCGTATAAATTAGTAGAATCTAAATAAATTATATATTTTGTAGCTTCTAAAGAATTGAAATCAGTGAGGAACGGATTATTAGCAATTGATTTTCTCCCTGTACAAGTACTGACACTCCCTCTTACACCTTTCTTAAAAAAGTGAACCATGTCAGGATCTGTAAGAAGCTCTAGTTCCACCTTTGACAGCTGCAACATAGCGTCCCAGCTTAATCCGGGTGCAGTATAGTAGTGTGCTGGTTCAAGCCGGTAAGTTTTCAAGCAAAGGTTTCTATAATTTTCAAAAACATCGGCTAGTAACAATACATCAGATTTTAAATATACAGTGTGGCCCATATTGGGCCTACATGTATGGGGATCTTGGAAACTATAGAAGATAGAGAAACGGTTAAATGGGGAAAGTTTTTGACAATTATATTTCTAACTAAAAACCGTTTAGTACGCGGCCCTATCTTTTTTGGTTTTTGAAATATGTTGAAAAAACCAAAAAGATGTATTTTCGAAAATATGCTGTAGATTTCTAATTATTCACTATTTTGGCAATCTGTAAAAACATTTTTAAAGCAACTTTTTAAGTAGATTTCAGTTCTGCAATTTAATTTTAAACACGACGTTTCAGTTATTTTATACCATCATCAGGTTCATTTTTTCTTATGGGCGCCATATTGTATTTTATACTTATAAGGTAGCTTATGACGTCAGCTTTTCAACGATGTATTATTTGTTGGAAAATAAATGAAATTGACTTGAAAAATAAAGAAAATTAATTTTCGCAACACGTCAAATTTGAGAAGAACACATTAGGCAGGGTTAAATTTGTTTAAAATATCATAATATTATAATACATTATTTTATTTTTTCCTTATGGTTAAAAATCTCATATTAACATTTCAAATAAAGAAAACTAAAAACGCAATGAATAATAATTATTGTTTTGAAAAGAAAATAAGAAAAAATATCTAACTTACTATACTTATTCGAAATGTTGGCCGTTTTTATTAATACATTTTTGACACTTTTTTAACACAGTATTGATGACCCTGCAAAGCGTGTTGCCATTTATGCTCGTAAACACATTCCTCACTCTCTCTTCTAATTCTTGTACAGATTCCGGGGGTTCAAACTCATATACTTCATTTTTTACATAACCCCATAAATAAAAATCGAGAGGTGTTATATCAGGGGATCTAGCAGGCCAATTAACTGGTCCGCCTTTTGAAATTAATTTGTCATCAAATATCTGTCTTAAGAGAGTTTGAACTTCCCGAACATTATGTGCGGGACAACCGTCTTGTTGAAACCAAATATTATTCAATTGATCTTGAGGAACTCTTGCTCTAATTGCCGGTAATATTTGATCTTCTAACAGCTCCAAGTATCTTTGGCCATTCAACGTATGATTATAAAAGAATGGTCCTATAAGTCTGTTGTCTAAAATGTAAGGAGAAAAGTAAAGCTGGGTTACTTAATACCTGCTATGTATTTAGCAAGCTAGGTGACATTACTTACCATACATACCACACCATACATTAAAACCAAATCGGGTTTGCAGTCTTCGTTGAGCCAATTGGTGAGGGTTTTCTGTTGCCCAAAAATGATGGTTATGTCTATTAAATACCCCGCAGTTGGTAAAATGTGATTCATCGGTCCAAATTACAAGACGACTGAAATCATGATTTTGTTCGCATTGATTCACATACCAATTTGAAAACTGCATTCTTCTTGGATAATCCGTTTCTCGTAAACCCTGAACTATAGTTGGCTTGTATGGTCGATATTTATTTTCCTTAAGGACTCTTTGTATGGTACTTCGCGGGGTTGGTAAGTCTCTTGCCGACGCTCTTGTAGATGATGTCGGAGCGGCATTAAAATAGGCTCTGACATTTTCGTCACGTTCGTTATTACCTGCTTTTTCGTAACTCTTGGGCCGCGGTTTTTCAAAACTTCCATGTCTCAGGTTCATAACAATTTTTGGAAAAAATCTGATACTTGGCTGCCGTCTTTCAGGAAAATTTTCAAAATACCTTTCTAATGCAAGGTTTGCATTTCTGTTGCAATGAAGGTAACATTCTAGCAAATCAAATTTTTCTTCGTGAGAAAAACGCTTTGCCATTTCCTTTTAAATTCAGAATACACAAATAAATCGTTATTATTAGATAATAATAATAAAAACTATTATACTTTTACTCGTTCTGACAAGTAATATTTTTGTTTCATTTTCAAACGGTAGTGGTTGGCCATAGGCTACTGGATTTTATTTTTGATTCATAGGTTATTGTAATATTGTTGATTGAAACAATGCAAGCAGTGTTTTGTGAATACTACAAAATGTAAACCTTTTAATTGGTATTCAATTTAGGGAGTTATAGTGCAGTTGTCAAATTTGACGTGTTGCGAAAATTAATTTTCTTTATTTTTCAAGTCAATTTTATTTATTTTCCAACAAATAATACATCGTTGAAAAGCTGACGTCATAAGCTACCTTTTAAGTATAAAATACAATATGGCGCCCATAAGAAAAAATGAACCTGATGATGGTATAAAATAACTGAAACGTCGTGTTCAAAATTAAATTGCAGAACTGAAATCTACTTAAAAAGTTGCATTAAAAATATTTTTACAGATTGCCAAAATAGTGAATAATAAGAAATCTACAGCATATTTTCGAAAATACATCTTTTTGGTTTTTTCAACATATTTCAAAAACCAAAAAAGATAGGGCCGCGTACTAAACGGTTTTCAGTTAGAAATATAATTGTCAAAAACTTTCCCCATTTAACCGTTTCTCTATCTTCTATAGTTTCCAAGATCCCCATACATGTAGGCCCAATTTGGGCCACACTGTATGTCTGAGTAAGTCCCAGGTGTCTGACACTGAAATATATCCCACACTTCTTTAGCTCGTTGATACGCTTCACTTGAAATATGTTCATCCCTTAAGTCGTTATAAAATAATTCTGCAGCTGGTAGATTAGTTTCGTCAAATTTGGAAAATTCATCAATATATGAATAAGGAAATACACCCTTCTTTCTTATATTTTTAAATTCTAAGTCATCGGAATATTCTTTTTTAATTTCTAAACATTGAGAATCATCTAGAGTACTTGATAAATTGTCTAAAGATGATGGTAAAAATTGATAGGAATCAATAAATCTGAGTTTTATATATTTATTTCTAATATTCCCGTTTTTATAATTGAATCTACTGGGAGGATTTTACTAAAAGAAATATATTTTTCCTTATTCATTGGAATAACTTCGGGTTGCTCAGTATTTAAACATAGGGATTTTATAAACAGATGGCTATTATAATTTTTTAGATTATGCATTACAACCGGGACAAATTGTGGAGTTTTAAAATTTAGATTACATATTGAGTGAGCTGCACCTCTAAATTTACCAGTGATATGACAATGATCTTTAACCTTATCTAAAATATTTTCAAAGATTTTTTTACATATGTGGCAATGAGAAGAATTGTCAAAATTGTCCCTCTCAATATCAGTTAATCTTTTCATGGGTGTAATATTTTTTAAGTAAGTTGTATATAAAGTTTTAATATCCATTTTTAAATCTCTAACAAATTTTTCAGTGCAATCTGCTCCTTAATATAAATGAAATTTTGAAACACTGTCATCGAACGAGCATTTAATATAATAAGCGAATGAGTGTGGAATATGCTCAAATTTTTTTATGGTGTGAGATATTGAAATATTGTCCGTATTATCATTTTGTACTGGTTTTAAAGCACATTTAAAATCAGCATAAACAATAAATGGTACTTTCATTTGTTTCTGAACATTCTCAAATTTTAAAATATTTTCGGGTACTAAATTACCAAATTTATCGATTATAAGCTGTTTTGAGGGAAAGTCATTTCTAACAAAATTACAGTCATTTTGCATGTGTTGCTTAAGTATATTAGAAGTGGTAAAACATTGTAAACAGCCATCACAAAAATGTTTTTTATGCTCATAAATATTAATTTGATTTGTAACCAAGCGTGAAAGGTCACTTATGAAGCAGTAATGTCTTTTAACATTACCCATATCTTCTTCAGATAATAATAACAAATTTATGTGAACGTTATGCCTAACTTTGCAAAAATGTAATGGACCAATAACCTCATAGATATTTTTGCCATTTTTATATACAAGTTCTAAACCATATACATTAATTGACACATTATTGAACTGTTCAAATTTTGCAATATCTTTTAAAGAAACTGGAAACTGTATACCTTCAAAGTTGAATATCTGCTTAAAATCTGGATATGATGTGGGAATTGGGGGGTTGCCATGGAACAAAGCTGATATGACTGCATAACCAAAACAACACTCGTCATCATTTTCCACATTTATCACAGCATTTTTACGCAGAATTTCTCGTGGTAGAGGTATGTACGATGAACTTCTCATGGGGTTGTACTTGTTAATATTGGCTTCGAGGTGAAGAATACGCTCCAGAATCCATCCTAAAATAGATAAAAAAATTAATTTTTTGAAATTTTTGTAAACGTTTCTAGATTTATGTTAAGTTAAAACTGTATAACTGCTCACCTGAATCACGTTCTGCAAACTCATCAAGCTTCTCATGGATTATTCTTAGCAATTTTTTATAAAATGAAATAAGATTTGTCGATTCAGTAACCACTTCTCAAGCTGTATTGTGGGATTTAATTTCAGATGTTCCAGACGTTGGCAAGTAGTATAATCCAAACAACTCCATATTAATTTTAATATCCTTGTGCATTTTTAATTCATGTTGAATAACTTTGATTACTTTATCCTTTATTCCTTCTTGTAATTGTTGTAAATTAACAAAGTGCTTTGCAGATGATATTTTATATGATATAATTCTCTTTTTAAATGCGCTATTCAGCACTTCTATTCCAGTTTGTTGAAATTTAAATACTTGTAATTTGTTATTTGACTTCAAATGAGAACTCCAACACGTATTAGCGACTTTATCGTCACAGTCCTGACAGTGTCTAAGAACTTCTTCATCGAAAAATTTTTTAGCAACTAAAAATAAAAAATATTATTAGAAAAGAAACGAATATAAAAGTTTAAAAACTCACCATCAATAATATAATCGTCAGGATTTGGCACATATTTGTTTGCTAAGCATTTTTCTTTAATGTGTCGCACCACACCTCGTTTTTGCTTGAACTCGCATAAACACAGTGTGCACAAGAAGGTCATTATTATACTGGAGAAACAGATTCTTGACTTTGGGTTAAACAGTGGAAGGTAGTCAATATCTCCACCGGGATTGGCTAAGAAAGGACTGAGGGAGTGGGAGGGAGGGGAAGGGAGGGGCTGACGCGTTTTATGAATCTATAGAGCCAAAGCATGGATTATTAAAAAAAATGTCTGCGCATTTTTTTAAAAGATTGCCCTGCCTTCTCACTACAGTTTCAACAAGATTCGAAGTTGTTATATTTTTTACAACATCCGCCAAAACTGAGTAGTTACAGAGTAATGATTTCATTATCCCGGAACCTTGTTGCAAATCTCTTTTAGTAAGAGTTTTTTTAGGTTTTGCAGCAAGAAATTTATCAAGTTCGCTCTTGTGAGAAAGTGTGCCCGCTTTGTGAAATTTTCCGATACGAGTTTTAGGGGGAGATGTAACAACGCGCTGAGGTCCTTTAAATTGAAAAAATGAATCTAACTCGTGATTTTCGATATTCGCGGGTTGAAATGTATGTGGAGCACTTGATTTAATAACATCGACAGCCTGGTTGGGTACACACTCTGCTGTTAAATCAATAAACTCATAACACCCAACATTTTTCGGCACATTCAATGTATTAAAATTAGTTAATTCTCCTAAACAGTTCGTTGATTTTGTTACAGACTGGCAAACTTCAATTTCCTCTGACGGTTGAAATTGTGTCGAAGGAGTTCTTTTAACAAAGTCAACGGATTGCTTAGGAGGGCATTCCATAGCATTTTTTAAATCAGCAATCTCGTAGACGTCAATTTCCCCGCAAAACTCGTCTAGAGTATTATTATATACTAGCACGACACGCCTATTAAAATGTAACTTAGGTGCCTGCACGTTAACGCGGATGGTTTGTCGCTGTTCAGGCACCTCAGCAATTAAATAGGGGCTACTTTCGTATATAATAGTCTCATCAACATCTGCCTCGGAAATCGGTGAATACATTTGTATATCATATTCGGGTATAGACAATTTAATTTTTTTGCAGTTAGGTTCAATCAAATCAATATCAGCATAATTTATTGTTGAATTTAAATTTTGTTCTACGTCTTCACCGAATATGACGTTAGCGCGATCATATAAATTATTAAAAATATTTTGAGTGTTTACGTCAGTTTTAGAATTTTGCAACAAAGGGGTAAAGTCACAATTAGATTCTAATTCACCGATATCCGCACATTTTAAACCCGGAATGGTATTAAAATGATTTTTGTCATTAAAGTACTTGAGGACTTCATTATCAGCAATATTCATTTGAATATCGCTGCTAATAAAGTAGTCGATTTCACTTAGAAATAAAAAATCATCATTTATAAGAGAATTCTCATGTCTAAAATGCACCTCAAGTTGTTGCGGAGTCATTTCACAAAGCTGTCAATTTATTAAATCATGAACACTGCATGCATCTTGTAAATCAAAGGCAGTTAAATCAATTCTGAATCCATACCTTACAAAATATAATCACAAAACACAGTCACTTAAGCACAAGACAAAGGATTAGAATACCCGAGAAAATAAATGCACACAATGCGGGAAGTCGCGAACGTAAAATGGCAAAAATGTCTCGATCATGAACACGCAGTGCAGTCCGCAGTCAGAACAATAACTAAACTTGACTTGATAGACTAGAGTGAAAGACAGTGGAAAGAATCGCCGAAGATAATCTGGTTTTATAATCCGCGTGGCGGGGTACGCAAGGTACCGGCCAACCTTGGCCGAGCTGAAAGGTAATAACCTTAGTTGGCCGAGCTGAAAGGCAATAACCTTAGTTGATGTTTTTTTGCTTTATTTGTTTTTTTTTGCTCTTTTTGTTCCTTTCGTTTTTTTGCTCTTTTTTAAGAAAAAAATGTATTTCTTTTGCTTGTTTTTTCTATTTGGTTGTTTTTTTTTCATAAAAATTTTTCATGTACCAGGCGGGATCTCTTACCTTTGGACCACAGCGTCTAGCGTAACAAATGTTCCGCGAGCTGGTTCACGTCAATGCCCGCATAGCATCATGCGCAACGGGGCGCGGCTGAGACGTTCTTCATCTCCTCTTTGTTCGATACTTCGTGTTCTCCCGGCGGTACTCTCACGACATCAATTCGAGCGAAGAAAGTGTGCAATTATTCGGTACTCTGTTGATCTCTGTTACCGGCTTTTTAAGCTCAATATTTAACACTTATTTTTCGCAGAATATAGCCTGGTTTAACTCGCCACGCCAACGGCGCTTTAGGAAAACTTTTTGAAGGTGGATACTACTTGATTTGTTGTGTTTAAGGGCGGCGCTTACATATCTTTACTTAACCGTTGCACTCCTAAGTATTTCAGTACTTCAACGCGTTTTAAACTATCTAGAATAGTAAATTTAATATAATAGTAAAAGAAGTATAATTAATGGCTAGCTTAAGCAGTGAAGAAGTGTCAAAAATGACGTGGTAGCAATTTACACAGTTCTGTGAAGAGAACTGTGTTGACTTAAAAGAGGATTTGGAGCTGTGGACGTTTGAGGCACCAACGAGACCAAATTCACCCACACCCTGTAATACTGCTGAGGGAACTCCTATTGGCGACTCATTTTAATATCGCTGTAATGTGAATAATGACCTGTTAGTGATGAACTATTCTAATAATGGTTTAATATCTGTGAAATATAGTGGTGCCTGGACCCGCTTTAATAATAGGCAAAGTGTTTAGCGAGTACAACCGTTTCGCACATGTAAGAAGCGATTTTTTAATTATAGGTATAATGTTTAGTGATAACTTCTTCATTTTATTTCAAAATAAATATTTTCATTTAACACTTGTGTTTTTATATTTGTCTTAAGAAGCATTTACGTTATTTAATTTGGATAATATATGAGGTTAGTAGTATGATCTTAAATAAAATTAAATCTAATTACGTTAACATTGCGCATGTTTCGTATCGAACAGATATGTTTAAAACTGAATTACTCATGATAAATGATTTAATCAGTTTCAAGTTATGATTGAAAACACTTCAGATATTTTTGTTGATATTCAAGGTTACCATTCTCTTTTACATTTATTCCAAAAGAATTAGCAATATATGATGGAAATAGCTGTTCAAATTACTTGTTTAAACCCCTATTTATGAAAAGTATGTTATCTGCTGGTGATTTAAAAACCGTAAGTTGGTCTGAAGAATATCACGGAGATAAATGGGAATGTGGAAATATAGATATTGAAATAGATAATATTTTTAAACATGTCTTGGAATTGTATCCAACGGTCAAGATTTACGTAAAAGGGAATGAAAAGGCTAATTTTTTAAAGAAATTTTTAAACCATGAAATTATCAACAATATCCCTATTCGGCGAGAACCAAAATTAAGTCTATATAAGACAATTCCAATGTGTTATTTACATGCAACAATACAGCCTGTACACTATGCTCTGGCCAATGTTAAATTATTATACACTTATAAACATTGTTATAAATAAATGCTGTATTATTATTTGCCTTGTTTTATTAATATTCTTTTATATTCAATGGATGTAGCCGTTACTTGATGAAGATCCATTATAGAAACTTGATAGGAAAAATACAAAATGTATAAATCTTCACTTATATTATTTATTCCACACTATAACAATTGTTTCGACACACAGTGTCTTCGTCAGATAGTAGAAACTAAAAAAAAAAAAAAAAAAATTGTTATAGTGTGGAATAAATAATATAAGTGAAGATTTATACATTTTGTATTTTTCCTATCAAGTTTATATTCTTTTATGTTAGGTATTTCATGTTGTAATATTGTTGGTACTCTATACGGTGGAGAGAAAAGCATAAGGTATGTATAAAAATATATATTAATCATAAAAATCCAAATTATATACTTATAAGGGTGACACAGTGAATGTGGACTACTTAATTTTAAAAATAGATTTATTAAACAGTTTTATTTAACAGTGTTTTTGCAATCCTGTGATTGTCAATTTGCACTACGGTCCCTTGGTTACACATAACACATACATCTGGTGAAATGATTTGACATAGGTTTAGTTCACATACTGCACATTTAATTTCGGCATTACAACAATCCATGGAGCGCTTATAGTGTGTATTAACATGCGTGTGTTTACCGCAAGGCTGCTCTAGTGCGCACAGATAGTAACAGCTGTGACACAAGCTATACATTCGTCCAACCATTGATGTAACTGCTATTCACTAGCCCTTCTTCTCCGCAACCGGGATCCGGTATGCCATCTCCATTTCCTGAATCGTCTTCATCCTCATCGTCAGACGCAGCATTGTATCGGTCAACGTCCACTAAAACACGAATCCTGGCATCAATTGGATCATCCGCATTATTTTCCTATTATATAAATTCATCTTTATGCACTGACAATATTTCTTTTTGTTCCCCTTTCACTGTGTCGCCATAATAAATATATAATTTGGATTTCCCTTCCATTCTTTTATAAACTTCAACTTTGCTGCTTTCTGTTACGAAAAACTCATATTGTTTTACTGAAGGTCTTTGGCTTTTATGCAACTTTCCCTACCCTCACAACTCCCACTTCAGAAGGGTGATTTTCGCGGAGAAGCTCCACCTACAATTGAAACTAATTAAAGCACACCTCGTAAGGTATGGGGGACACCAATCAGGGTGAGCCTAGGTGGAGGCTAGACCAACCAAATCACTGGTGGGAGGAGTCTAGGTGGGGGTTCGACCAATAAAATCGTTGTAGAAGGTAGGTAGGGTGGGGGGGGGGGGGCTAATTAAAAAAGTGGTGGGGGGCCGGCCCAATATATTTACTCTTACGTCAATACGGAAGTAGGTCGGAAATTGTTACAGTTATACCTTTCACCATCTTTAAAGAAAAGTATCATTTTTGCAATTCCCGCGTTAAAAGAAAGTTTTGTAAAGCATGTAATAATCGTTTTTTGGACTAATTTATTGTAATTTGCATGTATTTCTTTATATTCTAAGTGATCTGGATACTTTTTGAGTTTGTAATAATGTTTGTCTCTTAATTTTACATTTTTCTTAATTCCTGGGAAAACCATGGATTATTGTAAAATTATTAACTGATCTGAAGAACAAGAATCAAAGTTGTTTAAAATGTCTTCATACAACTTATTTGGGTTCATAAAATTCGATTTTTTAGTGTTTAATTGCACAAATTTACTTTTCAATTTTTCTACGTCAAATTTTTTATGTAGAAAATACTTATATTTTGTATTTTTTTTTCGCTTCTTGTTTGGATTTCCACTACTTGAAGCTTATGATCACAAAGTTGTGAAGTAATAATTTTTTTATCAACATTTTGGTTAAAATTGCAGCAAAGTACACGGTCTATTAAAGATGCTCCAATATTTTGTATCCCTCGTTGAAATATATATGTTACATATTTTAAAATTATTTGCCGTATGAATATCAAGAAGCTCATTTATATGATTGTCATTCCAAAGAATCTTAATATTCATGTCACCAAGAACAATACATTCCATTTTTACTTTTGTTACATTTTCCAGTATCTCATGAAACAGGTTTAAGAAACACTTACTATTTACTAAGATGGTCTATAAATTCCACATATTATTAGGTGCGGCAACTTTATTTTGATTGAAACGTAAGATATTTTATTGTCAATTTTTTTTATGATTTCGTAATTTGAAATATTTTTGATAAAAATTCCTACTCCTCCTCCTCTTTTCTTTCTAGTTGCAAAGACGGAATTATTTATGTTATATTTTTTTCTGATTTATGTACCCATGTTTTTGTAGCTATTACAATATCAGCTCTCTCTTCAAACGCTAGCATTTCTATTTCATCTATTTTATTTTTGATTCATCTTGAGTTTAGATATAAAATTTTCATGTTTTGTAACTAAGCAGCTATGCTTATTAAGGGTAATTAATTATTTCTGTTGCTTCAATAATTTTCACATAAAGCTTCATGTTTGACACATACAATTTTACTATATTTAATATTGTATATTCTACAATTATTATGACATGTAGGAAAATATAATGTTTATATTATATTTTTCCTCTGATTTGTGTACCCATTTTTTTGTAGCTATTACAATATCAGCTCTCTCTTCAAACGCTAGCATTTCTATTTCATCTATTTTATTTTTGATTGATCTTGAGTTTAGATATAAAATTTTCATGTTTTGTAACTAAGCAGCTATGCTTATTAAGAGTAATTAATTATTTCTGTTGCTTCAATAATTTTCACATAAAGCTTCATGTTTGACACATACAATTTTACTATATTTAAGATTGTATATTCTACAATTATTATGACATGTAGGAAAATATAATGTTAATATTATATTTTTCTTCTGATTTGTGTACCCATGTTTTTGTAGCTATTACAATATCAGCACTTTCTTTAAACGCTAGCATTTTTATTTCATCTATTTTATTTTTAATTGATCTTGAGTTTAGATATAAAATTTTCATGTTTTGTAACTAAGCAGCTATGCTTATTAAGGGTAATTAATTATTTCTGTTGCTTCAATAATTTTCACATAAAGCTTCATGTTTGACACATACAATTTTACTATATTTAAGATTGTATATTCTACAATTATTATGACATGTAGGAAAATATAATGTTAATATTATATTTTTCTTCTGATTTGTGTACCCATGTTTTTGTAGCTATTACAATATCAGCACTTTCTTTAAACGCTAGCATTTTTATTTCATCTATTTTATTTTTAATTGATCTTGAGTTTAGATATAAAATTTCCATGTTTTGTAACTAAGCAGCTATGCTTATTAAGAGTAATTAATTATTTCTGTTGCTTCAATAATTTTCACTTAAAGCTTCATGTTTGACACATACATTTTTACTATATTTAAGATTGTATATTCTATAATTATATTTCAGCTTCGTCTCGTAAATAAGACTAGGTGTAGTATCTTCGCTTGGCGTCAAATCTCACACAGTTTAAAGAAAACAATTCCCCTCATTCCCGCGCTCCGCTTCGTATCCCTATGCTCAGGTCAATCACAAATCATTCTTTGTTTGTGTGTTAAATTAAACGCATAGTATCGACAACGGTCGTGCATTTGTTTTCAGAATTTTATATAGTGTCAAAAAAATTGTTGTGAAAAATGCCAAAACAACGTTGTAAACGCGATCGTAGTGATTCCCCGCAGTTCGGAGATACTTAAAAACTAAGGAAATTATGAGAAAATGTTGATCGCCGTCTAAAAACCATCGAAAATGCTAAACAAAGGCCATCGCGGTCCCGGATACGACGAATGTCGTCATCATTAAGTTCGGCTAGAAAATTAGTCTTCGTCTCAGTCGCACTCTTATCGCAATCCGGTGGTTCCAGGCAGTGCAGTTTCGAACGAAGATCAAATTCCCGAAAGTTTATCTAGCCGATTTCGGTATCGCCTGGTGCTGACGGCGGAATTCTTAATATTGGTAAGGTTAGGCGTAATAAATTGACGGGATGTGCTGTTGCCTCGTTTTTTGTGAACTGATTTCTGCTAAATTACACAGGTTAGGTCATCGAGTACCTACAAAAATATTTGCCTAAATATTGGGTATGTAAGAGTACCCGTTATGTCAGTAAATCACACTTTAAGCTTAGGTCATTGAGTACCTACACAAATAATTTCCTGGCCATTGGGTGTGTCTGAGTACCCGTTATATCAGTAAATTACACTTTAAGCTTAGGTCATTGAGTACCTACCAAAATATTTGCCTAAATATTGGGTATGTATGAGTACCCGTAAGGCCAGTGAATTACAATTTAAGCTTAGGTCATTGAGTACCTACACAAATATTTTTCTAAACATTGGGTATGTATGAGTACCCGTTATATCAGTAAATTTCACTTTAAGCTTGGGTCATTGAGTACCTACAGAAATATTTGCTTAAAATTGGGTATGTATGAGTACCCATAATTTTATGCTGTGTCTTGTTTTATTGCAATTAAGTATTTTTTAGTGGATTGGTATCAATTAGCTTTCGTAACTATTTACTAACTCAACGGGCATTGTTGCAGATAACCCTGAAAACCAGCGGGAACTGAGTTCAGACATTCTTGCAATATTGGGCACAAAGCCGTCTACCTGCAAAATATGGTGGTCAAATTACAGTAGGATTTAGCATATCGTTGGGAGTACATTTTAGCCTCAGGTCTGTCAGACGACGACAGGGTCACATTAATTTCCAAACATCCTATGCCTGAAAATTGCCACAATTTGACAGCCTTAAAATTAAATTTTGTACTGCTGAAGGTCATCTATTTTGTCCCGGGATAACCGCTTAGAAAAACTACAGAACCAAGTTTCTGCAAGTGTGGCAGCAATTGGCCAAGTATGTAGTATGATTTTGACCGCGAGGGGGGAGGCAATAGGCAATATTTAGAACAGCTGGAATGACGCGGGGCGTTTATTCCTGGATATCTGGCATTCTCAGGCGTTGACACGCAAAGAACTTAGGTATCTCTCTTAATTTGAACAAAGATATCTACGAGGAAAATAAAGAAATACTACTCGAGAATTTTCTCTTCGGAGAAAATCTAGACGAACGGTTTCAGGCAAAGTTTAAAAACCTGCGGAAATACTATCAAACTTAAACCACCCAAGATCACAAATAGGAATTTTATCAACAATTTACGGCCTTTAAACTTCAGAGCTCCAGCTCGGCATCGTCCAGGAACACGCCGAGAAGAGAGTCAGTACATTAATCAGTTTCCCCTCAATTCAGATACCGGAAGCAACAGCCGAGACAACTGCGAAGAAAAATGTACCCTCGTCAATAGCCGTTGTCCTGGCAGGCAGACTCAGATTGTTTCGTCATATTTGGAATATCTAAAAATTCTAAAAATTCCATTTATACGTTACCCGAATCAACTTGAAACACACTGTTAGTATAGTACCAAACTGTCAGTGTAAATTTTCTGTCCACCATGCCAATACACAAAACACAATGACATAAAAAATATTTAAGGTTCGAATTTGATGGGATAACCTATGAGCACAACTGCGTGCCTTTTGGGCTCAACATTGCTCCCTTTGTATTTCCAAAAATATTAAAACCCCTAATATCTTGTCTGAGAGCGCAAGGTTTTTTATCAGTAATATATCTAGACGATATCCTTCTATTCGGTAATACATAATATGAGACATGCTTAGACAACGTATCGAAAACTCTTGCAGCATTAAAATCATTAGGGTTCCTGCCAAACTACGAAAAACGTAGATTAATTTACTTGCCAAAAATTTACCGTCTTGGATTCATATATGACTCCACAGATAAATCCATCAACATACCACAAGAAAAAATTTCATATGCAATAAAAATGACTAAAAGATTCTCCATGACAAAAACCCGTTTCACAAGAAATTTTGCAATATTCTTGGGTAAATTAGTTTCTTTTTGTCCTGGTATAAAGTACGGCTGGCTCTATACCAGGTTCTTTGAACATGAAAGAACTCATAGTTTTGGTCCAAACTAGACAAAAGTCAACACATTAAGTACCTAGAATTTTTAGCGTTTTTTTCTTAGATTAAAATATTTGCTGAAAAATTGTATTTTTTTTTATTTACTATTTTTTACGGTCGTCGGCGTATCAGAGGCCATCTTGAACCGGTCATCGACCGTACGGTTTTTAATCGTGCGGTCTACCGACTGGGGAGTGTGAAACGGCACCTTCATCCTACGAGATATCCGGTCTCATCCGGCCTGTCCGGCGTGAATAGGATGGTTTTGATGTCGATTCATTTTACACTCTTCCCTAAGACAAGAGCACGCGGTGTTTCCCAAGCGGTCACCCATCCAAGTACTAACCGCGCTCGACACTGCTTAACTTCGGTGATCTGACGGGAACCGGTGCTTCAAGTGTCGCTAGGCCCTTGCCTCTGAAAAATTGTAACACTGTACAATTCTATGTCGTGTCAAAAGCACAACAGCCCTAGCCTATATTTATAAAATGGGCATCGTACAATCTCCAAAACTTAATAATCTTTCGCGCCTCATTTGGTAATGGTGTGAAAGAGAAACTTGTTTTTTTTTTTACGCTTCATACATAAGGTTCAGCGAAAATAAAGAAGCGGACTCTAAGTCTCGTAGCTTGACAACGGACACTGAATAGTCTTTAGATAAGGCAGTGTTTCATAAAATTATTAAACAATTTGGCATACCTGATATAGACTTATTTGCATCGAGAAATAATAAAAAATATAAAAAGTTTGTCTCCTGGTTAAGGGCCTCAGAGAGCTTTGCTGTGGATGCTTTCAATTTAAATTAGGAACAATTCTATTTCTATGCTTTTTCTCCTTTTGCATTAATACTGCGAGTGCTCCAAGAAATAATGGTAGAAAAATCCAGGGGTATAATTATTGTTTCCTTATGGAAATCTCAACCATGGTCCCACTTTGTACCTCTCTCTTAGAAAGTAAACCCATCGATTCCAACCCAATAAAAAATATTCCAACCTGATAAAAAATCATTGTCAATTAATGAAACACCGCACCCTTTATGGAAGAAAACAACAGTGGTGGCTGCAGTCTTATCACCCAAGCATTGAAGCTCGGGAACGTGCCGGACGACTCGCTCGACATAAGCCTCCGCTCAATTACTGAAGCAACTATCTCTCAGTATAACGTGGGCCTGCGGTTGTGGTGGAACTTTTGCAAAAAGGCAATAAAATGTGCTTGTCCCAACAATACCTTTAGTACTAAAATTCCTCCCTATACAGTTTAACCAAGGCTCCTTTTTTAACTGGCTGAATTCATACAGGGAAGCATTATCGCAAATTCTGGGCCCAGCGTTAAGTGAAGATTTTTGAATCCAGCGGTTTTTTTACAGGAATACGTTATCTTATGCCTTCTTTATCTAAGTACAGTTATACTTGGGACCCAGCAATAGTCCTACAATATATTAGGGAAATGTCGTCAGGTAGCCTAAACTTACAAAACCTAAGACACAAAACGGCTATGCTTCTAGCTTTGGCAACAGGCCAACATTTCCAAACGTTAGCAAGCACCGATAATAATAATATAGAAAGATTCGAGGATAGGCTAAAAATTAAAATTATAAAGGGACCTAAAACGTGTTTACATGATCCAACCCACCTTAAATTTGCCATTTTATACCAGAGATGAGAAAATATGCCCTGCACAATCTCTTCTTTCTTATTTAAAAAATACTGAAAATATACGAAATACTATCAGTAGATTGTTCCTTACAATTACGCGGCCCAATAAGGCAGCATCGGCCTAAACTATTAGCAGACGTAAAAGAAAGATGTTATTCCCTTTTCCTTTTCGTCAGACCCAATCCTTGGACGCGTTTCGCCGTATTACGGCTCATCGGCAAGGCTATAGAGTCTGACGAAAAGGAAAGGGATCTTACAGTGTTTTCAACACATAATGTACAAATACATATGCGAGATGTTATACGTGGCGACATCTCGTAGCAATCGAGCTATCCACCTAACCAGACCAGCGAGGTCTTAGAAAAGACCAAACGCTGGAAGGGATCCCGCATAAGCAGGTATCTAATGTCAGGTGGCGCTGAAAGCCAATTGTCGGTTTTTGTGAGCCGAAAACATGATATAAAAGAAAGATGTTATTCCCTTTTCTTTTCGTCAGACCCAATCCTTGGACGCGTTTCGCCGTATTACGGCTCATCGGCAAGGCTATAGAGTCTGACGAAAAGGAAAGGGATCTTACAGTGTTTTCAACACATAATGTATAATTACATATGCGAGATGTTACACGTGGCGACATCTCGTAGCAACAAAAGAAAAGGGAATAACATCTTTCTTTTATATCATGTTTTCGGTTCACAGAAACCGACGATTGGCTTTCAGCGCCACCTGACATTAGATACCTGCTTATTCGGGATCCCTTCCAGCGTATGGTCTTTTCTAAGACCTCGCTGGTCTGGTTAGGTGGATAGCTCGATTGCTACGAGATGTCGCCACGTGTAACATCTCGCATATGTATTTATACATTATGTGTTGAAAACACTGTAAGATCCCTTTCCTTTTCGTCAGACTCTATAGCCTTGCCGATGAGCCGTAATACGGCGAAACGCGTCCAAGGATTGGGTCTGACGAAAAGAAAAGCGAATAACATCTTTCTTTTATATCATGTTTTCGGTTCACAGAAACCGACGATTGGCTTTCAGCGCCACCTGACATTAGATACCTGCTTATGCGGGATCCCTTCCAGCGTTTGGTCTTTTCTAAGACCTCGCTGGTCTGGTTAGGTGGATAGCTCGATTGCTACGAGATGTCGCCACGTGTTACATCTCGCATATGTATTAGCAGACGGTTAAAAAGTATTCTAGAGAAAAGAGGGTTGGACATTAACAAGTTTGGTGCACATAGTACAAGACACGCATCAACGTCTGCTGCTGCTAGAAATAATATTAGTTACGACAGTATCCGACTAGCAGCGAGCTAGACTTAAGAATAAAAATGTTTGCTATTTTCTATAAAAAAAAACCTCAAATTTCTGCTGGTACTGATTTCGCGAATGCTGTCCTAAGTTGTAAGAAACCATTTTAGGTTTAAGTTTGATTTTCTATTATTTTGTTTTTAAACATCATTGTTGCAAGTACTTTAAACTGCTACACCTAGACTTATTTAGGACACGAAGCTGAAATATAATTTTATGATTAAACGAACTTACCTAGTGAAGTATAATCCTAATTATATAAAGCTTCGTCGAAGTAAATAAGGTCGCACCCTTATCCCTCCCAAAATTGCAACAATGAAGCTTTCAACAGGAATGGTCTGTGATTGAGCTGAGCATAGGGATACGAAGCGGAGCGCGGGAATGAGAGGAATTGTTTTCTTTAAACTGTGTGAGATTTGACGCCAAGCGAAGATACTACACCTAGTCTTATTTACTTCGACGAAGCTTCATATAATTAGGATTAAACTTCACTAGGTAAGTTCGTTTAATCATAAAATTATATTCCATTATATTCCCAAAATGAGTTTTTACCTAAACAAATAGAGCAAGTGTTCGGTTTCTCACATAATGTTTTATAACCATATCCACAATATTTGTAGCATTTTTGTTAAATTGAATTTTGATATTTTAATTAAATAATTTTGATGAAGTTTTTCTTCAGAAAGTTTTTTAAGGTTTCCTATGTCTTTGGTGCCATTAATTGAAGCATTTATACTTATTGGATTAACATTTTTCTGCACTTCAGATTTAGTTTCCTGATACGTTTGTTATTTCTTAGGTTTAATAATAACTACTGGAAGATTTTGTTTTGTTATTAATTTTTTTAGCGAGAATTTTTATATATTTGAGTATAACTCATTTTTTCCTGGAACATTTTTTTTTTGCAGGGTCTCTAATATCTCTTCTACAGTTAAATAAATTTTATTGAACTTTGAAGTTATATTTATTTTCTAGAGATTTTTTATTTTAGATTTTATTTTAAGTATTCCTAAGATCAATTCTTTGAAAACGGTATTTTCTTGTCTAATTTCGTCTAGTTTTGCTACTGAAATTGCATTACAATTAGTACAATTCCAATATTTTTTTCGTTTCTTTAATAATATATCATTTCTGCTTTTGATAAGGATGAACAATTTAAACTAAACGACTTATTACAATAAATGCAATCAATCGAGTGATTACTTTTTGTAAATTTTGCGGCACAATTTGAACAGTTGGAAATGCTAATTTAAAAAATTCCTGGTCCATATGCTTCTTTTTTAGCATGAGTACATATCTTAAATTCCTTTATACCTTTGGTCTATTGGATATTTCAATGGTAAGTATTCATTTTCTGATACATCATTATTTTCGCTTACTTTAGTTTTTTTAATGTCACAAGTTGAAGTTGACATTGTCAGTTTGGTTCATTTTTTTATTCATATTTTTCATTTAGTACCAACTTATGGGTCTTGCCAATATTTGCCGAAGTTCTTTGATGTTTCTTGATGGTCTCTTTTTCAATCTCAAATTTTTTACTATTCTATATTGCAGTTTTTTAAATAATTTTGTTTGATAATTTACTTTGACAGAGATTTTACGATACAGGGTCTGCCGTATGGAGACACCACAAGATCCTGTAATTGCAAGCATAATCAGTGATAACTCGGCTACAGGCTTGGTTTGACCTAAATAAAGATATCGAGAAGAAAATCCAACAAGTCCTGATTGGGGAAAAATTGTTAAAGAAAGCTTTTCAAACTTATTCTGAAATTCAAGATTAGATGGAGAAACTAAGTCCGGATGACTCGGTTAGAGTAGAGTAGAGTAATTTATTGGTAATAGCATACAAAGTATTTTTACAAGTCAATGGTGTAACGAAAAAATAAACACTTGTTTATAGTCGTTACACGCTTCGCTCTTGTAAATATGTATTTAATTTTTCAGTAGTGTAGGATAGGTTTTACAAATTTGGAGCGCTTTAAATTTCATATCTGGCAGAATTTGCGTTCTCCGTCGTCACTGCATAAATTACCATATTGCTATTATCTTCACACAAAAATCAATAGGCGATTTTTTGTCAGGACAGTGTTGCCGGAGGTAGTAAAATTTAAATTGCAGGAATATGATAGTTAAATAACTTTGAATTAAATTAATTAATAGATCGATAAATTAATGATTTATTAAATAATATTGGAACATTTCCGTGTATTATAATTGTTTATAAGCAGGTTATTGAAATAATTCAATATCATTTTAGTATTTTAAGTGATATTATAATCAATTTTGTGCTGGGGAAATCGAGTTGGCAATAGTGTAGAAATTAATTTCAACTAAAATCCATGTTAGCGATCAGTGAAATTTTTACTGGACTCTCTCTCGATTCCAATCCTTTGTAAGGAGCAGACGCTCCCAGAATTTGTGGTAAGCAATTGGTCATTTATCTTTCATCTTAAGAAATATCTTTTTTATCTTTTTCTATTTAGGTTAGGTTATGTTAGAGTGGCAGACTTCTGGTCTATCCAGACAGTCTCACGTAGTCCTTTAAGGACCGTTGTGTTACCACACATGTTTTGCGGAACCTATCAGCATCAGCTCCCTGATGGCTAGTGCGAAGTACGGCGTAGAAGAATCCTGGCAGCTCACTCAAACCAGCCACTACTGTTGATAAACCTAGTAAGTCGACCTAGTTGTAAGCTGCTTACTTCCTCCAGATTATTAAAGAATGGTTCGCCCAAGGCATTAAACCTTTTTCTTGCAAGGCCAGGGCATTCACACAAAAAATGTTGAATGCTTTTCTCCTCTTCTTCGTCTCTGCAACTTCTGCAGAAGTCGTTAGCTGGTATTTGCATACGTTCTGCATGTCTACCGAAAAGACAGTGTCCGGTGACCACGGCAGTGATACTTCTTAAGTCCTTCCGACTATGTTTTAATTACGCTGCGGTTTTCTTGTTATCAAGTAGGGGCCACAATTGCTTGGAGATGCTACAGGTTGTTAGCTCTGTCCATCTGCTTATTGCAAGTTGTTTGGCTGTACGATCTATCTCCTCTTTGACCAATCTCAGCGGCCTAGCCACGGCATTCTCTGCTAGATCGGCGGACATGCCCGCGCCCTCCTTGGCGAGCGCATCAGCAGACTCATTGCCATCTATGCTGTGATGACCAAGAACCCAACACGCAGAGTGACTCGACACCGGGCACCAAGTATGCGAAGATTGTCGCGACATCGCCTCACTAGTTTTGATTTAATGTTGTTGGAACGAATTGCCTTTATCGCTGCCTGACTATCTATATAGAGAGCTATTGACGCAGCTGCTCTCAGATCTTGACGTTCCTGCAGGATTTTTACTGCTTTATCAACTGCCATTACTTCTGCTTGAAAAATGCTGCAGTAGTCCGGAAGTCTATATGACCTCTGTATTTTCATACTCTCAGAGAAGATACCAGCACCCACTCCGACGTCCATTTTTGAACCGTCTGTGAAAATTGAGTGGGCTGTCTCCATTATTAACTGATCCGTGAAATTTTTACTGGACTCTCTCTCGATTCCAATCCTTTGTAAGGAGCAGACGCTCCCAGAATTTGTGGTAAGCAATTAGTCATTTATCTTTTATCTTAAGAAATATCTTTTTTATCTTTTCCTATTTGGATGTACTTCCAAACTTGTAAGGTAATAGTGTACCTTAATTAAATGATTTAGTGCTTCTTTCATTTAAAATTACGGTACCTAAGCCACCTTTTTTTGTGCACAGTAATAGGAATGTTCACCATTTTTTATTTATAACAAAAATCGATATTTCTTAGTCCATACAATGACGTAGTAATAAGCAAATAGCTTAAAAAAATATTGTTTACTAAAATAAGTGCGAAATAAAAACGATAAATTGAACGAGGCTATGAAACGTACCCCGAGCGAGGCTACGAGCGGGTGACCTCAGTACCTCTATAGACTAATGCGGTGCACCTCAAACGCGTCTTATTTACGGTGGATGGCACGCTTTTTCAAAATATTTCAATATTTTCTTTGCTTGTGTTGCAAGTGGCGGACTGGAAATGAATCTAAATAAGTGGTGTTTTATTCCGGGATGTATCAATACATCAAAAAATAGTCCTGAGAAAGTTTTTGTAAGTGTACCGCAGAACTTATCGCGAAAAAGGAAGTGGTTTGCTGCCGCCAGAAGGGTTACAAGATGTATCTAAAAAAACGACATTTTATTGTTGTGAAGATCATTTTAATGTATGAACCATTTTTTTTTTCATTATTAATAATAATTATAATATGATACGATTTTACAGATTGAAGACAGGGCAAATTTTTTTGACTATCACATAAGTAAAGTACCGATATTATCTACTTATTAAGTTATGTTAACAAATATTATATGACATGATTTTACAGATTAAATAAGACATGGAAAATTATCTTGAGTATCGATTAAGTAAAGTTCTAGCTCGAATGAAGCCTCACATTTTGACTTGTCAGCCAGACAAAAAAATAAGTAATCCACGCTTGAGTAGTGAAAAGAGGGTAAAAAAGGAGAGTGTCAGAAATTTTGAATGAGCATGAAATGCCTATGGAAAAGGAAATAATTGAAGATCCAGAGCCGAGTACATCTTTCCATTCAACCAAAAGTACAAGTAATAATTTGACTGATAAGTCCGATTTTTGTTGTCAAGCCAATCCCGTTCGGTACCGTAGCAAGGCTGTACAGGTATCTTTGCAAGCAAAAGTAGCCGTACGGGATATTGCCACTTCTCCTCTTATATTTGACGTTCCTCTTACACCTAAAAAGAACATACCAGAACGGAAAAATTACGCATCTGACAGCAGTTCAGAGAATGGAACATATTCGACTTGGGAAACCTTGCATTCAGTTGCAGGTAGCAGTGATAGCAGTTGCACTAGAAGTGATGAAGAAAATAAGCAGAGGCAGTTTCGAGCTATGTTTATTAACAATATATAGAAAAAGTTACGAATGTATACAGGTATTCCAGAAGAAAATAAAGGATTTCTGGATGTGCTGGTCAGACGATGTTGTTTAGAAAAACATTTTATATATATAACATTATACAAAATTAAAACAAGTGACTCATTTGAAAAAATTGGAGATTTATTTGGTGTATCAAAAACCTATGAAAGTAAGATATTCCAAGGTAGCACCACTGTTTTATTTCACTTCATGAAAATGTTGATATTTTGGACTGACAAAGTTTCTATTCAGAAAAATCTTCCAATACAATTTTGAATCGCTTTTTCAAATGTACAGTCAATTATTGATTGTCAGAAACCATTGCAACATCTACATTCGGCAAATTGTGCGAATCGGCCTTTTGAAATCCTTCCTCCATTTCGTCCGATAACAAATTAACGACCCGATAAAAAGTATAACTACAACCTATAGGTTTTCTAGGGCGCACAGTGACTTGTAAATACAAAATTCGAACAGACAACGAGATTTTTTAAAGTAAAATAACATGAAACAATTAATAACTTATCAAGGCACATCTACGGCACGCAAGATGCACGGTAATTCGAATAGCAGTCCTTCGCGCGGTCGTCGCGATAGAGGTTGTGACGTCAAGCCAATGAGCGAGCGTTCTGTGTATTTGAATAAATGCGGATACTTCTTTCTAAGTTTTTCGGCAGAACGAGTAATTGCATGTGGTTTAAAATTTACACGTTTAGTTTTAGGACTATTTTGGACATTTTTACGATATTTAAACGGGATTTTATTTATTTGTGAACATTCCTATTAAATATATCTTTTCTTTGCTTTCTTGTGATGCACATTGCACGTGCATGAAATACCTTTTTTTTTAAACATTTTTCTGCCGTGATCTTTTACGTTTTTTTTTAGCTGTTGTTAAGCACACGTTAGTAACGTAGCCAGGCTGAACGGACATCAGGCAGATTAATTTCCAGAGTAGACCTGAGGACATGAGTGACCTTGACGACGGTGGAGAACGTTTGGGCATTCAGGTGAGTTTAAATTCCTTATTTTGGGCACTTTGCGTGCTGGCGTCATGCCAAATTTTTAAAATATGGTAGTCAACTCACCTGATTCCTAATTCGCGTGCTTAACCCTTGGTCACTCGGGTCAAAGGGCTTCTCCTATCTTTTCTCTTTTAATTCGGTGCACGGCGTTTTTCTCTTTTTTTTATTATTAAAAACATTTCTTACTTCATGACCAAATGCTTACTTAGCAACTTACTTATCTTACCACGTGCTTAAGCTGCTCATTTAAGTCAGCAAATTTTTTTGTACATACCTGCTTTTGAGTCAAGTTTTTGTTCAATATTATATTGCCTATTCCTTCGACTAAAATTAAGGTCACATCCAAATGAGGATGCCTACCAACCATTAGGGGCTTTGGTTGGGCACTGATTGGATATTTTCTGTGTCCCTGTATTTTGTCGTATTTTTTTTGTATATAGCATATTGTATCCTGAAGGATAAACCTTCATTGTATATATATTTTTCAGTAATTTTAGAGTAACGGTTGCTTAATTAATTAATAAGCTTGAAAGGCAAGGTATTTCCATGCTTCATTTTTCTAATTGTATTTAAATTTAAACTTTCATTACACGGTGGAACTTACACCAGTAAAAATAATACTCAGGGTTGTCGAGACCATTTTATATATTTTTATATTATTTTTTTTATAAACATAATTTCTTTTTCTTGCAATTGTTAAGGATTGAAGAATCCTCTCGTACATTATAAGTACGCATAATTCATGTAAAGGGTCAATGCCCTCATTAATTTAAATATTTCCTTTCCTTATACTATTGGAGGAGACATAGCTCTCTCCACCAATTTATTAAATTATTGCATACAGCTCTTGCAAGAGCAAATATTAAGGTTTTGAAGACCAGTTCTAGTGTACATCTTCTTCTTATTAATTTTCTTTCTAACTTATTGCTTAACAAGTCGAAATCTTCAGTAGAGTGCGTTTTGAGACGTATTGCCCATTCGCATAAGAACACACATTGCTTTTTTTTTCTTTGCACTTAACAGGACATGGAGACGTGAGCAACCAACAGATCTAAATCACCTAGAACCGCTATTGAGAAACACCCTCACAGAGACAAGCATCTGGAGATACCTTTCCGTAAGTCGCCACATTTCACGACGTGAGGCAGGCAGAAGCGATCTAAGTAAGTCACGTTCTATGACTCCTGATTAACTTTGTCAGCAAATGTGAGCAATTCTTGTACATGGCAATATTATCAAGATAACTCAAATTCTCATTTTTAACCACAACAGTAATTTTGACTAAAATTTGATAATTTTTTTTATTCTAAGTCGCGAAATGTCACGAGAAGTGCTTCTAGTTATTTGTAATAAATAGTATTTATTGATTTATACGATTTTTTATTGTGCGGCAACAACAAACCAAGGCTTAAATATTAAAACTAATTTATATTTGCTTTAAATTATTTACATTTCATATTTTTTAGTATTTTTCTAAAACATACTTGGCGCCCTACATTACTTATTTTTTCTTTTCTCAATAGTGGAAGGACAAAGCTCAAATCAGACTTAAAATCATTTGAAGGGAACCCATTGCCCTGAACGAACTGAGCTACCGTGGTAAATGTGAACACTGCAAGGCTCTCTTGTTGGACACATCAGTAAAGGTCCCTTAAGAGAGCATTTGTAGTTACACAAGTTTGGCGCCCAACGTGGGGCCGACCTTTAAAACTTTTAAACTTAGATTTAAATTTAATGATTTCGAATAGTTGCAAAATTCTTCCACTACTCCCTTGTATTTTATTTTGTTTTATCATAATTTATGCCTGCTGCCAATCAATAAAAATTTAAAGTCTGACAACCTTGATCGCGAGTGTTATACTTAGCCTTTTATTTTCAAGTATTATTTCACGATAATCGTTAGCATTGTTGATTGCATTTTTGCGAATTTTATAAGTTTTTGTTGCACTATTGCCATACTCAGTATATTGTAAGATTGTAAAAATGGCTAACCTGCCTAAAATTAAATACGGGATGGATCCTGGTTTTCCTAAAGTATGGGAATTAAATTATGAAATTAAGATTAGGAACGTACAACCACAAGGTGATTGTGATGAAAAACGAAAAACATTAAGGGGTCTTTTAAGTCAGGAAAGTAGCGATCGTAGTTTTTGCCCGATAATTGAGTGTTATGAGTTCGATATTGATAGGACTGAAACAAAGCAATCGTTAGATGAAATCGCGAGTTTGGTAGGCAAGTTTAGCGGCGATGTTTTGGATGTAGGTTATAAACGGCTTGTTTCTAGGTTATTCCATATTTCAGGCAGGATTTCGAGGATTAAAACTGAATCCGATGCGTAGCAAAGCGAACAAAAAAAGTTAAGGTTACAATTATTAAATTTAGAAGGTGATTTTGATCAAAAAATTATACCGCTAACATCAACACCTCACTCTCCGATTTTAGATCCTAGTTTTCATCATTTTCAATATTCTTCTAAGCCCGTATTGACTTATAAATGGAATATTTATTTTACCGGAACTACAAATAAGGAATCGGTTATTTCGTTTTTGGAGAAAGTAGAATCTATGAGAATAGCCAGGGGCGTAAATAAGGATGATCTTTTTAAAAGTGCAGGGGATTTATTCAAATCGCAAGCTTGGAACTGGTATAATAATAATATAACTAGATTTCAAGGCTGGGATCAGCTAACTCAAAAATTAAAAGATGACTTTCTGCCTTATAACTATGACGAAAATTTATTAGATGAAATTAGGAGTAGAACTCAGGGCCCTAATGAAAAAGTTTCCTTGTATATAATGAATATGGAAGGTTTATTTAATAGATTGACTGAAAAACCCTCGGAAAAAATTATGGTAGATAGAATTCGTAGGAATTTATTGCCTTATTATGTATCGCAATTAGCCTTATTAGATATAGATACTATTGATGAATTAGTTGTTAAGTGTAAAAAGGTTGAAGAGTCACTGACTTGGTCAGAAAGGTATAAACCGCCTATTGTAAATAAAAATTGTAGTTATCTTGAACCGGACTTAAGTTGTCCAAATTTTTATGAGTCACATTCTGACAGAAATAGAAATTTTTCAAGGCCAGATGATGGCAGGAAACAAAATTTTCAGTTTGCTAAACAAGTATCTGCTTTAAAATGTTGGAACTGTTTTAAGGAGGGACACGGCCATAGAGAATGCCGCAGGCAAAAAAAAATATTTTGTTTCGGTTGTGGCTTGGAAGGGGTAACTAAGACCGCCTGCCCTAAATGTAACGGAAAACAAAGTTATGGAAATTTACAAAATACTATGTTAAGTATACCTTCGACTTCTAATGAAAATCGAGCTTCTCATAACCAACGATTGCCTTCGGATAATTTTGACTCGAGCAAAAAAATTTTTTCTCTCCAACGGTAGCTTCATTAAGCCCGGTTTTTATTAAAAAGGGAAATGATAATGTTTGTGTAAATAATGAAAATATATTAGCTTTAGTAGACACTGGTAGCAATGACACTATTTTGGGAAATTTAGGCTTAGGAGTTATCAAAAAGTTAGGAAAACCTTTAATTCGTGATAATGAGCTAAAAATTACCACTGCTGATGGTAGCCCTCAGGAACTTCTAGGTTATATAGATGTACATATTACTGTAAATAATATTTGCAAAGAGCTTAGGGTGTTAGTTATTCCTTCGGTGGAACATAAATTAATATTAGGTGTAGATTTTCTAAGAAAATTTGAGATTAGTTTAGATATGGCAAAAGGTTCATATAAAATGAATGAAATTTCTATATCGGTGGTAAATGCAATTCAGTCATTGGAATCATTATCACGTATAGAAAAATCTCAAATTCAAGAAGTAATGAAATTATTTAAAAGTATTGCTCCTGAAGATAGGTTAGGTAGGACGCATTTATTGAGTCATTCAATCGGCTTATCGATAAGAAACCGTTTAAGTAAAGGCAGTATTCATTGTCTCCCGTTATGCAACAGCATTTAAATAAAGAGGTTGATAAAATGTTAAAATTCGGTTTAATACCGCCTTTTAGTTCCCCGTATTGTAGTCCATTATGGCTAGTAAAAAAAGTCAGATGACACATTCCGAGTCTATTTTGACGGACGTGAATTAAATGGTATAACGTCACGTGACAGTGTAGCTGACTAAATTGACAATTAGTAACCGGGTGGGAATTATTCCTGTCTGGTAGTTCACAGGAGGACTGGGACACTGCCTTTTAGGGCCAAGACGACTAGCTCATCAGTCGGGAGTGGTGTGGGTAAATACAAACAAAAGCGCCACCTGTTTTGTGCCCTTAAAGTTAAGACAGTGCCTTCGTTACTAAAATAAAACAGGAAACATCCTATCGAAAAGAAAACACCAGATTTAAATAATTCCACATTAACTTTATGTTGTTAAAATATTTATAAACAAACCCTGGTATCGATCGATACTTAATATCGTCCGCAGGTCGATGCCTTTTGATGCACCTCCCTATCGGACAGCTGACTCTAAAGTTAGGTTAGATGATGGTAATATTTATGTTTGATATTGATATTATGATATTTAAATATAATGTGTTGTTTTTGTTTCGGTTATTTAATCAAGTTTACTAGCATTACTCAAAGTTTGTGTTCTTTATAGTCTAGATACCGAGCGTAAACAGGCCTGTGTATTTTCAGTTTACAATGTTGACTGTACAAGTTATAATTTTGTATTCTAGAACGTAAAAAGCCGGTAAAATCAATTTAAATAAGGCTCAATAAGTATAATAACTTATAATTAGAAAGTACATTAAAGTTAATATGAGACAGATCAAACCTGGTTCTGCTTTTACAGTTGTGTAGGCTGATTTTATGTATTGGGGTCTGCATCAAAGCTCGAACTTATGACTCGTTGAAGCTCCTGAAGGTCTAACGGGACGTTTTTCTTCGGAGAGAGAATGACTTCTTTGCGAGTACACCAATAAAAGGGGCGGAATCGATATCCACACAGGGTACAGAATGCAATATTGAACCAGACGGAGATAAATAAAAGTCAAATTAACAGTAGAAGAAAAAAAGAAGAAAAAATCTGTAACAAAACTTAGTGTTAGTTTGAATGAAGCTATAGGATAAAGTAAGGTAGGAACACTTTAGATTTAGTACAAATATGACTAATAAACTTACCGAAGGTGGTATGTGGCCTTTTAGATGTGATAAAAAATACTGGAACGTAGGATCCACACTAACTAGCAGAGAATCAGCACCATATGGGCTTCTTAGGCTCACAAAGCTATGTGACGACCTTAGCGCTAATTAAGGGCCTAGGTTTCATTAAATATTAGCAAAAAAATGCTTAGAAAACTCCAATGCAACACTGCAGAAAGGACGGTTTCCACAACAAAAAAACAAAAATGATAAAGGCGTCAACCTGCCAACAATCAACGGTGTCGGGATTTAAGTGTATACCTGAGTTATTGTCAATATTCCAAGGCGAACTTAATTACATTTTCAGGGATGTTATGAGGAGTGTGGTTTCTCAGACCTAGAGAGTTATAATTGTTGTCTTATAGAGAAGTATAGCTTTGAAGTTTAAATAAATTAGGATGGAATGAACAAACATTTACTTTTGTTTTCAAACAAAAATAAGCAAAAGAGATGAAAATTGATGGGTAAGTGTATTCAATTTAAAACTGTAACACACCTCCCCTTCCTCAGAGAAAAATTTTAAATGAAAATTTTTCTTCGGTCCTACACTAAGAGTTGTACAACGGTAGCGAAATATATACTACAAACTAATTTATATCTACAACAAAAAGAGAAAGAAAAAAATTAAACACACGGTATGTATTTACAAGGAATCATCCGGAGGATGCGCTTTAAGGTCCTTAGCGTGCCATACACCAAGACTGCGACCATTCTGGTCAGAGAGCTCGTAAGACCAAGGCGACAGTATTTTTGACACGCGATATGGTCCTGAAAACTTAGGTGCAAGTTTGGCAGTAAAGTGCTTTGTTGCATCCGAAAGGTAATAATTTTTCTTCCAAACCTCTTGGTTTAGTTGAGAACGCTCGTCTCGTCTTCTAAGATTGTAGGTTTGACGAGATCGTTCATAAGCTTGCTGAAGTCTCTTTTGAACGTCTATAAACATCTTGTTAATCGTTTGCGACCTAGAAATAGGGTTAAAAGAGGAAGATTCATTTGAGTGTTGACAAGAGTCACAGGGTAAAGGAACGTTACGACCAAAGACCACAAAGTTAGGGGTCAAACCGGTAACCTCATGTTTAGCGGACCTAATAGCAAAACCAGCTTTAGCAATTAGTTTGTCCCATTGTCGATGATCTTCAGCTACGTAACTTGTAAGGATTGTCTTAAGGACACGATGAACACGTTCGACGGGGTTTGCCTGAGGGTGATAATTGGCGGTATAACGGATTTTAATGCCATACTATTTCATAGCCTCTTGGAAAATCTTGCTGCGAAACTGAGGTCCGTTATCAGCAATGATTGTCTCGGCTCCAAAAACTAAAATAACAAAATTTTCCAACCATCTGACGATATTTTGAGCTGTGGCTGAACGTAATGGAAAGAACAATGAAAACTTACTAAAAACATTACAGACAGAGAGAATATAGGAATGTCCAGAGGCAGTACGAGGAAGTGGTCCAACAACATCTATACTTATGACCTGAAATGGTCGTGAACTAGTGGGTTGCAAACTTAACATTTGTCCAGCGGGGGCTTTCTGAAGAGGTTTAGTCTGAAGACAAACTCGACAACGATTAATATATCTGGCGACATGACTTTTTATACTGGGCCAATAATATCTTTGGGCGATCCTGGAGAGGGTTTTAAAAATTCCAAGATGACCACAAGTAGGGGGATCGTGATGTTCTTTTATAATCGAAGCTCGCTCTTCGCGAGGAACCACAAGAATCCAAGAGTCTGCAGGATCAACAAGTGCGGGGTAAGGATGTTTTGCCCTTTTAAAAAGTTTACCGTTATCTACCCTCCAAAGGGGATACTTCGACGGATGAGCGGTCACCTTCTTGATCATGCTAAGATACCAGTGATTACGTGGCAGGGTAGTTTGGTTGACAATAACTGGGGAAACTGGTTGCTCTGAAATGGTATCAACGACTGGTACGGATCGAGACAGGGTGTCCGGAACTACATGCTCTTTGCCCTTACGATGTACAATCTCGAAATCGTACTGCTGTAACCTAATTGCCCAACGCGCAATGCGGCCAACAGGATCCTTAATGGAATTAATGATCTGTAATCACTGTAAATTTGGTACCTTCGAGATACGGACGAAGCTTTTCAATTGCAAATAGGACAGCCAAGCACTCTTTCCCAGTAGTGCTGTATTTCCTTTCATTTTTAGTTAGTGAACGGCTCAAGTACGAGATGACGTGTTCTTCGCCATTCTGAACTTGTGAGAGTACAGCTCCCAAGCCAAAATCAGACGCGTCACACTGTACTGTAAAAGGTTGGTCAAAATCGGGACAAGAAAGAACTGGTGCCTCTATCAGATGCTCTTTAACTGATTCAAAGGCTGCTTCACATTCGAGACTCCAAACAAATTTTGCATTTTTCCTAGTCAGAGCAGTCAACGGTGCTAACAACGAGGAAAAATTGGGAACAAATCGACGATACCACGAAGCAAGACCGACGACTCGTCTAATTTCCGTTACGCTTTTCGGCGTTAGAATACGCAGAATCGCGTCTACTTTCTCGGGATCAACTAAAAGTCCTGAAGCATTAACTACATAACCAAGGTACTTTAGTTCTGGCTTGCAAAAATTATATTTTTCACGATTGAGTGTTAGGCCTGCATGAGTAATTCGTGAAATTATCTCGCGCAAAACCCGTACATGTTCTTCAAAAGTTGGGGTACACACAATAACATCATCTAGATATACAAACACAAATTTTTCTAAATCGACACCAACAGCTCGGTCAATTAACCTTTGCCATACCGCAGGGGCATTAGTAAGGCCAAATGGCATTCTTTTAAATTGAAAAAGACCACGTGATGGTACTGTAAATGCTGTAAGAGGTCTAGACTCTTTTGCTATAGGGATCTGCCAATATGCAGATTTAATATCCAAAGTAGTGAGATATTTTGCGTCGCGTAATTTGTCCAATGTTGCCGAAACATAAGGAATTGGGTATGCATCAGGAACACTGACTTTATTTAACGAACGAAAATCGACACAAAATCGCCAACTACCACATTTTTTTTAACCATGACAATCGGTGAAGACCAGGGTGACTCAGATGGTTCCACTATCCCATCAGTTAACATTTGCTCTAATTCTTTATTGACTTCTTTCTGAAGTGCATGAGATAGGGGATAGTATCTCTGTTTTATGGGAGTAGAATTTGTTTTAATTTCCATCTCGACTAGCGTGGTGCATCCTAGCTTAACTCCCATCGCAGAAAAAGTTACATCAACAAGGTTATCAAGAGTTTGTCGCTGTTCGGTGGTAAGTGAATCACGGGATTGTATAGCACAAATCTGTGAGTCATGATCTAAATCCGATCGAAACGACCATTCGTCACTATACAAGTTAGGCACAATTTGCATTTTACTCCAAAAATCAACTCCAAGTATGAGTGAATGCGGTAAAGAGGGAACAACTAACGTATTTAAGAGGATTACCTTATCTCTTAGTTGAAATGGCAATGTCACTGAACCAATACTTTTACAGATCTGGCCATTTGCCACTGTACAATTTGAAATATCAGAAGGATTAAGGCGACAAACGGATTTCAATATATTCCATTCAAGAGAACCAATAATAGTTCGAGACGATCCACTATCAAGCAAACCGAGAATAGGTTTACCATAAACAAAAACTTTTAAATATGGTCTTTTGTCTTCTTTACATGCTCTAAAATATAGTCTAGAATTACTTTATTTGATTCAGCCTTAGAAGAATTTTTATTGGAGAAGAGCGGTCGGCTTATTACTGACTTCCCACTACTATGTTTTTTGAACACATCGGACAATTCTTAGAAGTGACATTAGATTTTCCACATCTGAAACAGAATTTTCTTCTGGGTTGTGCACACTGGCGAAACGGGTGCCCAATTTCCTGACAGTTCCAACATAATAATGGTTTAGACGTGTCAAGCGCAGCAATATCAGAAACAAGAAGTTGTCTATTTTCAGAAGGAGGAGTAATAGAAGCAACATAATTGGAAGGCCTGTGATAGGCTAAAGCAGGTTCTACCAGTTGACGATAATTTGTGGAAGGTGGAACAAAACATTGAATTCGCGATTCCGTCTCTTCAATTGCTCTACTTAACTTTACAAGTTCTTGTAAGTTACAAATCTGATGCGTCGACAGTCGACTCTGAATATATGGTAATAAATTACGTCGCACAATCTGGAGTCTGGTCGATTCAGATGGCAGAATGGGTAATTTGCGGAATAGACTCTCCATCGACACTACAAAACTGACTACGCGTTCTTGAGCGCCTTGAGTTCGACGACGAATTTCATCCCATAGAGAAAACTCATAATCATAAGGTTGAAAAGCGTCCTTTAGTTGCAAGATGAGATCATCCCAACTAGTAAACTGACTTGTTCTAAACCACAAGAGAGCGTCACCAGAGAAAAGTTCTGGCGCAGAGCGCAATAACTGTTCTTTAGTTGCTCCGCGGGATACACGTAGCTCTTCAATGCGTTCCAAGAAATCATTAACACTTTTTCGACCATCAAACTTAATATTCCATTTAACTATATCTAAAACTCTAGGACCATAAATATTATTAATACGAGATTCTTCGAACTCAGGTCCCCTTAAGGGCGAAAATTGAAAATTATCCAATCGGTCAGCGAGATCAACGAGAGGATCAGAATCACTTAACGACTTATCTTGCTTAGAGGAATTTACAATAGCACAACGAGAGTTATTTTCGGATTGATTCGCAAAATTTACTTCAGAACTTCGCAGTTCCAAAGAAGAAGCATCATGCCTAATAGGAGTTTGAACACTCATTTTAGCATAAACATCAGAATTCAAACGTTGCACTGTGGATGCAGATAAGGGTTTATAATGAGTTGTAGTATCAGGGTGTCGAGAAACAGTTATAGAGGGTTGCACATGACTAGGTGGTGTAAATTTATACTGACCAGTTAACAAATGATCTGAGTCTAAATCTTCTTTAAGGTCGATAAGGTCATAAGAAACCTGTGTTCGTTCTTGTGGGGCAATGATAGGAGGTAAGATGTTACTAACTCTTGGATCGTTATTCATATCCAATATAGAATTAATATTTGCTCTGGGTGAAGAAATAGCTGTGGCCTCATTTTGTAGCAGCTGGTTTTCCATATTTTGAAAATTTGGTGGTTTGACCTGACAATAATCGGTGGCTGGGGTGCGGGGTGAGCTTTCGGAAACCAAATACAAATCGCCTATCAGCTTTTCGCACCTATCTATTAATGTATTTTTCTGCATCAGACCGCAAGATTCTATAACCTGTATGCGATGTAGACGAGCTTCTACATGCATCAAAAATTAATAGATCCTTTTAAATTCGCTATCTTTACTGTGAAAATCAAAATTTAGAATATCGCGCTCCAAAATAAATAATTTAGCCTGACAAACGCAAAGTTCTGTCTCAGGGTTGAATTGTGAAGTAGTCGGTCGCGAAGCAAGTCCTTCACGTTCCATGCGCATTGAATCCCTTAATAATGAACGTTTTTGCGGAAAAGAACCCGTAACTGGTAATCCACGTATAGCTAACTCATATTTTATTTCATCCGAACCTAAAAGATTAATCTCCATTTTACTTACAGTTATTTACCAAAACAAAAAAAAACGAATTAATAATAAAAGAAAAGATCACAAGAATAATAATATACCAAGGTGTTTACTCTTTGAAGCAAACTAAATCTAAACGTTTGTGTAAATACAAACCCTAAACCTAAACTAAGGTATGCTCAAGTTGAAGTGTGTCGAGAATTGACACACAAACCCAACCCCTACTAAAAAATACAAAAAAAAATACTCTATCATGGGACAAATATTATTTACGAGAGATATCCTGAACACTAAAGACAAAAAAAATATATTTGGCAACTTGAACCTCACACAATAAAACAAGTTTGCAAATACAAGGAAAAATCAAAATTCCATCGACATATTAATATTTTTATACTTACTATCGTAAAAAAAGGTTCTGGGATAAACGTACTCACACCTTTTATTGAAATTAATTATGCCGCAACCAGATTAACATGTCTGCATTTTAAAAGAAAATAAAAATGGGTAGGTACCCTTATAAATATAGATTATGGAATAATAATAAATTTAAGTGATCGATACCAGAACGCTAACTCTAAAAAGAAAAATTAAATCCTTGACACGTTAAGGGCGCCATTTGTAGCTGACTAAATTGACAATTAGTAACCGGGTGGGAATTATTCCTGTCTGGTAGTTCACAGGAGGACTGGGACACTGCCTTTTAGGGCCAAGACGACTAGCTCATCAGTCGGGAGTGGTGTGGCTAAATACAAACAAAAGCGCCACCTGTTTTGTGCCCTTAAAGTTAAGACAGTGCCTTCGTTACTAAAATAAAACAGGAAACATCCTATCGAAAAGAAAACACCAGATTTAAATAATTCCACATTAACTTACTTATATGTTGTTAAAATATTTATAAACAAACCCTGGTAACGATCGATACTTAATATCGTCCGCAGGTCGATGCCTTTTGATGCACCTCCCTATCGGACAGCTGACTCTAAAGTTAGGTTAGATGATGGTAATATTTATGTTTGATATTGATATTATGATATTTAAATATAATGTGTTGTTTTTGTTTCGGTTATTTAATCAAGTTTACTAGCATTACTCAAAGTTTGTGTTCTTTATAGTCTAGATACCGAGCGTAAACAGGCCTGTGTATTTTCAGTTTACAATGTTGACTGTACAAGTTATAATTTTGTATTCTAGAACGTAAAAAGCCGGTAAAATCAATTTAAATAAGGCTCAATAAGTATAATAACTTATACTTAGAAAGTACATTAATGTTAATATGAGACAGATCAAACCTGGTTCTGCTTTTACAGTTGTGTAGGCTGATTTTATGTATTGGGGTCTGCATCAAAGCTCGAACTTATGACTCGTTGAAGCTCCTGAAGGTCTAACTGGACGTTTTTCTTCGGAGAGAGAATGACTTCTTTGCGAATACACCAATAAAAGGGGCGGAATCGATATCCACACAGGGTACAGAATGCAATATTGAACCAGACGGAGATAAATAAAAGTCAAATTAACAGTAGAAGAAAAAAAGAAGAAAAAATCTGTAACAAAACTTAGTGTTAGTTTGAATGAAGCTATAGGATAAAGTAAGGTAGGAACACTTTAGATTTAGTACAAATATGACTAATAAACTTACCGAAGGTGGTATGTGGCCTTTTAGATGTGATAAAAAATACTGGAACGTAGGATCCACACTAACTAGCAGAGAATCAGCACCATATGGGCTTCTTAGGCTCACAAAGCTATGTGACGACCTTAGCGCTAATTAAGGGCCTAGGTTTCATTAAAAATTAGCAAAAAAATGCTTAGAAAACTCCAATGCAACACTGCAGAAAGGACGGTTTCCACAACAAAAAAACAAAAATGATAAAGGCGTCAACCTGCCAACACTCAACGGTGTCGGGATTTAAGTGTATACCTGAGTTACTGTCAATATTCCAAAGCGAACTTGATTACATTTTCAGGGATGTTATGAGGAGTGTGGTTTCTCAGACCTAGAGAGTTATAATTGTTGTCTTATAGAGAAGTATAGCTTTGAAGTTTAAATAAATTAGGATGGAATGAACAAACATTTACTTTTGTTTTCAAACAAAAATAAGCAAAAGAGATGAAAATTGATGGGTAAGTGTATTCAATTTAAAACTGTAACAACAGTTATCCCCTCCCTTTAATTGAAAATACCTTGAATAAAATAAGAGATGCTAAGTTTTTGTCTACGATAGACCTGAAGCAGGCATTTTTTCAGATTCCCTTGGAACCAGAGTCGCGTCCAAAAACCGCATTCGCTGTACCTGGTCGTGGTTTATTTGAATTTTGTGTTATGCCTTTTGGTTTATCTTGCAGCTCACAAACCATGTGCCGACTGATGGACCAAGTGATAGGACCAGCTCTGGAGCAGTATTGCGAATATTATATTGACGACATTATTATTGCTACGAGCACCTTTTCAAAACATATTGAGATTTTGAGAAAAGTATATGAGCGTTTGAAGAATGCAGGGTTGACAATAAATTTTGAAAAGTCTCATTTTTGTAGATCTTCGTTAAAATTCTTAGGTTTTCTGGTCGATCAATATGCCTAGGAACACTACGCAGATTAGACGCTTATTAGGTTTAGTTAGTTATTATCTTCGTTTCTTCAAGAACTTTTCTTCACTATGTTCCCCTATTACTGATCTTCTTCATGGTAGAAAAAAGGGACAATCGATTACTTGGACTTCTGAAGCAGAGGATGCTTTCTTGAAAATAAAGCAGTGTTTGACGACCGCTCCAGTATTAGCCAGTCCAGACTATTCGAAGCCGTTCATAATTCATTGCGACGCAGCAGATAGTGGAATCGGGGCAGCTTTATTTCAGATAGAAGATGGTCTTGAGCATCCTGTGGCTTACTATAGTAAGACGCTAAATAAGTGTCAACGAAAGTGGACTACCACGGAGAACGAGCTTTTCGCAGTCGTTTCAGCAGTAGCGCATTTCAGAGGTTATGTTGAAGGTTCTAAATTCAAAATAATCACGGATCATGCTTCTTTAATATGGTTGTGTAATTTAGCTAATCCCTCTTCAAAACTTGCCCGTTGGTTAGTTAAATTGGGCCAGTATAATTATGACATTGAGCACCGGAAAGGCGCGTTGAATGTCGTTGCAGATGCTTTATCTCGTTCTAATGTTGATGTGTCGATCATAAATATATCTGATTTTGTACATGATAAATGGTATAGAGATATGCCGGAAAATGTTACGAATTCTCCAGAGTCGTATCCCTCATTTTTAGTTAAGAACAGCACCCTGTATAAACATGTCTTTAGCAAACTTCTCCTAGTTAGTAATACCTCAGATTGGAAAATTGTCGTTCCCACGGCGAACAGGCAAGTTATTCTGAAGTCATTAAAATTCTTGGTTGAGTATTTGTCATTGAAGTTACTTGATTTTGTATATAAGGAGTTACTGTTTAGAAATCTTATCGAAATTTACCGTTTGTGCAGGAAGTGACAGTTCTCTTATTGTTCTCGCATGTCTTATCTGGAAAACATTTTCTCCACGTTCTGCCTTAATTGCAAACCTGACAGTTTTGGAATCGGATTGCTCTTTGACTTCATTGCTAGTCCACTAAATGCAAAGGGGTAGTTGAGGTCCATCAAGATCTAAATTCTTGATTGTTTACTAAATCTTGATCAATAAGAGTAACTGTAGAGGCGTCGTCTAAAAGTGCATAGTTATTTATAATTTTATCTTTATGCGTAACTGCGAGGTAAAATTTTCAAAAGGACTTGTGATGTGATTTGAAAATTAATTTCGACTTGTTGATTCTCGTTTTCCACTTTTTTGTTATCAGACGAATTTTCATACTTTTATGGAGGAGTCGGTGATGAGATTTTGTGCATTTGTTTACACTACAAACCCTTTTTCTTTTACAATCTACCAGGAAATGATATGGCACTAAACAAGAGAAGCAAATTTTTTTTGCAGTTAAAAAATTCGACTTTTCATCTACAGAAAATTATTTAAAAGTCGGACAGATACCTTAATAGTGCAGTTCTTTACTGCAGCAAATACATTTCTTGTGACCATATTTAAAACTGGATATTGATGTTTTTGAACCTCCCCTTATTGTCATTGTCATAATTTGTATTTGAGGTTGTATCAACATATTTTGGCATTTCAATCTGACAGGCTGTCATTGCTTTTTGATCCAACCATTAGCTTAAATTCTACAATCGTAAATCTAATAGTTTCTTTGCCGGAAATATTCTCGATCCACATAATTTTGTACGAGTTCGGAAGTTTATTTACCAGTTATTATAATAAGATAGGATTTTATAAATGATCTATCTGATTTAGGGAGTGTATAGTTCCAACAAGATTTTTGACTTCATCTCAGAAATTTATAATAGTTGAAAGCTATTCCTCTATAACAATAGGAATAGTTTTTAATTTTTCTACAAGCATATAGATAATGTGTTCAGGTTGTCCAAATCTACGTTTTAATATATTAATAATCTTATTAACATTTTGTGGCATAATAAGTATACTTTGAAAAATTTTAAATGCATTTCCATTTGAGCATTTTTGCAACCTGCAGTGGGTTTCTTCTTGTGAATAGCCACATATTTTGGTGGTGGAGTTTCAAAATTGAAACATAAAATTTTGCCATTCCGTCGGATTTCCACTAAAGATTGGTAATTCTTCTGTCATTGATTGCCGTGTTAAAACTTTTGTAAGCTGAAGCGGGCCTATTTGTACGTTAAGTGCAGCACGATTGAAGGGTGCAAACTTTCTTACCTTATTTGTATTTTCTTTGACATTGACATCTTCATTTACACTTATTACGTCTGTATCCCAAGGATAACACCCTTGCGCCCATCTTCTAATATTCGGAGCTTTAATTTTTGAATCACTCGACACACCATTCAATGACTCAGCCAGTCCTTTCTCCTCCAATCTTGTTAGACGCAAAGCTAGTTCCAATTCGACATTTTCTTTTTCCAGCTCGTGTTTATTCAACGCTACCTACAACTCAAATTTACGGCGTAGTAATTCACTCTTCTGACTTCCTCCTTTTGAATTCACTTTTGATTGAGCCCTCGTAGTACTTTTGGATACATGATACATGCGACGATCTGCATGGCACCAGATAAGTTTTGGTAGTTTGAGGAAGTGTTTTGTTTTAGTCTTCGACATCGGGAATAGTCTTTTCCATCAGGCGTTTACTTCTACGCAAATTACAGTTTAAAGACATAATTTTACCATATGTTCCGTTCCGTTAACGGCTAAGGACTATTTTTGTTGGTTTCTTACCTAGAAGATGATGTTAACTAAACATATACTGGTCGAATGACGGTTTTTGTAAGAAAACTAAATTTGTAATTGTCTACTTTTGAAGTATATTTTTTATTATTATTATTGTCATTTTTCTTAATTTCAACTATGATTATTTTAAACAATAATAGTATATTATTAACCAAGGTTTAGACAGCCATCATTATTGCCCGAGTGGCATATAAGCTTGTACAATAATGCATCTGGATGTGCCACTATTGTGGGGGGTTGGTTAGGGTAAATGAGTATAACCGTAGATAGTTGAATACTGGTTTATTAATAAGAAACTGTTCCTATTTATATTAACATATGAACTTGGACTTCAAGCATGCAACCTTACCCGGTCTATTGCCGGTACCGAGACGTGCTAGCTCAGCAAGGTTGTTCGTAGGTGTTTATATAATTTATTATTTCGTGCATGTGTAGTTATTTTATGCAAGGATAAGAAAGAAGAAATAATTAGTTTGGGTAAAATATTAAAAATTTGTAAAAAATGAAAATAAAAAGATGTTGGTTAAACATTCTCCCCGGTCTCGCTTGATGGGAGTTCTCCCAAGGGCTGTAGCTCCATCATACCAGCGTCTTTGGCTTCTGGTCGACGGTTGCGTTTGGCTTGTTGACGGGATAATGTTGTATACATATATCGTATGATCCATATAAACAATAATGCGGCTACCATTCCTGCTGCTGTGATTCCACTGGTGGCGTATGAATTATGCTGAATTTTCTTCAAGATCATGGACGTAAGGACATTCTTCCGGACTTCCGGACTTCGGCAAGGAGGGCTGCTCGTTCTTGAATTTCCCAAATGTTCGATGTATAAACCTTTTTCTGGCCTGCTGATTGTATAGTTGGCTTTGCTACTTTGTAACCTCTTTAACCGTGATAGCTGGTACTTAAATAAAGTTACTTATCTCTTTTTTTTTATACATGGTCCACGGCTATCACTTGCCTCAGCTAGCCCAAGCTTGGGGCAATTATTGGTTGGGGTGGTCCTTTAATAGGGTTTTAGCAGGGGTACTTGCCAGTGGGTCAACAAAATGCACAGGTGCGGGCCCCAGAGGATGCTGCAAGGCGAACTAAGCCAAATGGTGTTATTTCGAGCGCCACTCACAGTTTCTTTTTAATTCTGGCCCGCCTTAACAACAACAAATCTCTGTGAGTAGACAATGGGGTCCGCAACGGTGGCAAAACACAACACAAAATTAGATTGATAAGTTATTTAATAAAAAAAATATGTAGGCAGGCAAACTTCGACAGTTGTTCTATAGTTGTACTAATTTAGTAGAAATAAGAAAGTGTGGGCCTTATGTACTATTTTAAAAGGGCGTAAAAGTTGCAACTTTCTTACATTGTGCTCAATACATTCTGAATCTGAAACCGTCGGGGTGTATCACTTAAAGTGTTGAAATTTACTGTGAAAGTATGTTATTTGAATGTAACCTAGCTGATGGCTTTATTAAGAGAAAGGGTAAGTTACGTAATCACTAATTAGTTATTTTAATATTACATTCGGCTGTGTATTAATACTCAAGTTTAAAAAAATCAAATGATGTGGACTTTAAATAATGAAGGGGTACTTATCGGAGGAGGTCCTCTTGCAGTGACTGGTCCTAGTTAGGCAAGTCAGCCACGTTGATGGCTCTCAATTGGCCTCAAGTCGGGGCAATCAAACAAAAATCCAACCTGGCCGGAAAGTCTATAGCTAGGCCTGGAAATAGGAGCTAACAATCAGCTGTAGTCAGCTACAAGCTATCGGTGTAACATATTAGCTATATCCAAGCTAGGGACATCGATCAACTGCAACTAGGAACTAGGAACTGGTCTAAAAGGGTAATGAACTTTCAGGTTATATTGCAAAAAAAAAATGTCTCAAAAATATCGGTCCCGCATGAAAATACCTTTTCCGAACTTACCATTTATGTGCCTCAAATAGGTTTTAGGGTAGAAAAATCAGAGATGGAAAGTGATTTCCGGATACTCTTACACAAAGGCAATGTTCTGGCCAGTCACAGAGAATGTATTTGACAGAGTGACGTTGGTGAAAGATTCTCCTGTCAGCCCAGAACATCCACAGATAAACAGGGAATACCATATATTTAGACCGTAACCACAGAACTGTGCCATACCTTGAAATACGTCTCGCGAAGCGAGGCAGAACCACAAAGTCGCGGATCTACGACACAATATAAAATAAACCTGAAAGTAACACGTTACACTGCCCCCCTCCAAAAAAGGAAAATTGACAAATTTTCATAATAAAAGCAACTACAGCCAAAACTTACATAGCTCTGATCTACATCAGAAATTATGAAGGCAACTAAAATATATATATAGAGTAAAAAGGTTGTAACTCGTACACCTGTATGCAGTGACCAGCTTACTTGATCATGCCCAACACAAAAAAAAACCACAGACTTATCATAGGTGGGGCACCGAAAAGAACCTTCCAACTAAGATGTCAAAATGGTGGATCGTCGGTTTCTTTTGGCACCTAAAAACGAAAATTAAAACCTCCAACAGAAGTTCACAGAACAACAAAATCCCCCACCCATAACAATACCGTCGAAATTAATCAAGCCAATGCACTACCAAATAAGCGGCCAAAGGGTCTAAACAAAATCATAGAAAAGTTAATATAAAAATTTTAAGTAAACAAACCAATTTGGACTCACGCCCGGGACATGACCAATGCCCTGGTATCTTTATAGCAAAACACCGCGCTAAAACATATACTAAATATATGGAAATTGAAAATGAAAACAAAATGGGATACTCCGTGATTAGACACTGTTGATAGCCTTCCGAACTCTGACAATGGGGAGCGTACCTGATACCCAGGTCGCTATGCCTTCATGGTCTTTCACATGATTTAACATAACGTTGCCCTATACGAGGCTTCCATCGCCACTGCTCGTTTTACTATAAACCCACAGTTCGAAATCTGCCAACACCTGGCAAAAAACAGTCCCGTAAAAATTTAACTTAATGAAAAACCTGTACCACTCGGTACCAAGCGACTTACCAAAGCTGATGTTAACTAAATGCAGACCAAAAAAAACGCCCGTACAATTTTAACGCTAAAGTATAACGTTAACGTGATAGGCTATAACCCCCTAGTAGGTCCAGACAAAACCGACTTGCGGCCAAAAAAAAATCAAAGACGCAAAGATTACACGTTAAATGACTAAGCTGAGGTTCTTAATTAGACAAAATTGAGCGGACCAAATATTAATAAAAAATAGTGAAATTTGTAGACCTAAACTGTAAAAATTTTAATTATATTACAAGAAAATTAGAAAAAAAAAATAGAGTGAAACTATACGGATCAAAATTATAAAAAACCGCACACCCTGTTCTTTGAACAACAAAGTGTTCACCCTGCACACGTTTCGCGCCGCCTGAGAGCTTACCTTTGCCATCCTCGAAATCGAGTGATACGATAAAATTTAAACGGTACACTATGTTCTTTGAACAGCCAAGTGTTCACCCTGCACACGTTTCGCGCCGCCTGAGGGCTTACCATTCGCCATCCTCTAAATTGAGTGTTTAAATGATATAATTAATGTTAAAATGACCCGACCACAAGACATTTAAATTCAGTCAGCCATAAAACGTAAATCTGGAAAAATTGCCATTAACACACGCCAATCCTGACAGACAATTTTACGTAAACAGTAGGATGTTGATTGCTCAAATAAAGAGTGGTGTTCATTTGCTCGCCTCTTACGATTAGGTTGATACAAACCTCTGAGCCAATTCTTCGACCGGAGCTCAGACGGCCAACAACTCTAACGACGTAGCGACACTGCAGCCCGCCACGCATCCAAATAAGCCACAACTAAGCTTCCTGAGTGGAAGGGGTGTTAAGTTAAAATTCAAAAACTACTACATGCGATTTGTCAGAAACAGGAAAGTTAGGCTTGAAAAAGGCAAACTACTCCCTAAATCTACCCTAAACTACTCATATATTAATATTGGTATATATCGATACAATATATATACATAATGCTAAACCCTAGAACTAGTTCCATATCGATACCTACATCTATCTTAACCCATGGCCATGGTAACCTAATCTTACTATACAAGTTCTTAACCTACTATATCAGCAGTACTAGCTGAAGCAAATAAGACCTGATGATAAAATCACCACATCTCCCTAAACTAAATCGATCTATACATATTTACAAAAGCTCTTGCTATACACATCGAGTCCACCTAACCCAGCTAATGGTTTTCAAAACCAAAGAAAATTAAATCACCATAATGATTAAAAAAACGCACCCTAATGGCCGTAAAACGAAAAATTTGACCTCAGAGGTCACCAATAAGCTGACATCTTTAATTATCCCAAAAAAAATTTAATATTTTAGTCCCGATTGATGCCTATTCCAGCTAAAAAATTGTTCATGTTCAAAGAACAGAAAAGAACTTAGACAAATATTCAGGGCAAAATTAGGGCTCTGACAAGTTAGAGTTAGACCCTAGGTATGGCTTTAATTTGGACACATGCCAAACTCCAGCATCAGTACCGTCCAAGTTGTTAAGTTCGTATACGATGTTTGAACGTGCTTTTCTTATTTTACATAAAACAAAACGGTCTGCCAGTTTAGCTGAAAAATCGTTAGCTGCATTCGACAAAACAAAATTTCTTTTCCAAACTTTATCACCTACTTGATAAACCTGATCACGTCGCCTTAGATTATATTGATGACAATTTTTTTTGTATGCATCGTCAAGCTTATTTTGAATTTCCTTGTATAGGGGTGGAAACTTTTTTAGTTCTTGAGCATACGCTACCCAGTCACAAGCGTTTAGGTCTAAATTACCTGAATCCACCTGATCATAGAAGTCCCCAGAGATAGGTACTTTTCTCCCGAATACTAGATAGTTTGGACTATACCCAGTAACCTCTGACACAGCGCTTCGGAGGGCTGCTGCAATCTCCTGTATATGGAGATCCCATTCTTTATGTGAATCTTTAATATAAGATCGAATGGCTGCACCAATAGTTCTGTTTATTCTTTCAACTGGGTTTACTTGTGGGTGGTATCGGCAATTAAACCAAACTTTATTGATTTTAAACCTTTGAGAGAAATTTTTAAAGACATTGCCAGTGTGAGCCGGCGCGTTGTCAAGAACTAAAATACGAGGAACACCATAAGTTAAAAAAATGTCCTCCAAAAAGGTAGAAATCGCCTGGGCGGTTGCTTGGCGCACCGGTTTAACAAGGGTAAATTTGGAAAAGTGATCAGCAGCAACGATTAAAAAGGCATTTTGTCTGGAACTACGCGGGAATGGACCCATAACATCCACTGTCAATAATTCAAAAGGGAACGAAACCTTTTTCTGTACACCCATAGTACCAAAACGCGAAAAATTAGGCATTTTCTGACTGTGACAAGTTTCACAACGACGAACATACTTTAATACATCCGACCTTAAATTTGGCCAATAATAAGATTCCTGAATTCTTTTTAAAGTTTTGAAATAACCTAAGTGCGCCCCTGTAGGACTATCATGGCAAGAAAATAAGATGTTTTTTCCTTCCAGCCCGAGGTACCACAAGTTTCCACTCCGAAACATTAGTCTTTAAAGGCAATCTGTTGGAAGTATGTTTGTAAATATACCCATCTTTAACAGTCCAGTGAGGGTAGTTGTCTGGATCCCTCAAAATCTTTTCTCTAAGACTGGTAAACCAATTGTCTAAATCCCTTAAAGAAACGTCCAGAACGTCAACATTGCCGGTCGGTTCCAATCTAGATAGAAAATCTGGCACAACATGCTCCTTTCCAGGACGATACTTCACCTCAAAATCATATTGCTGAATAGTTGTCAACCATCTCGCTAGTTTACCTTGAGGATTTTCCATGTTACGAAGCCACTGAAGACTGGCGTGATCAGTTCGTACCTGGAATTTTTGACCTTCAACGTAACACCTAAATTGTTTGAGACCAAAAAGCAAAGCAAGAAGTTCCCTGTTGGTAGTTGACAAATTCCTCTCCGGACGAGTGAGACTCCTACTAGCATATGCTATTACCTTTTTAACACCATCCTGTACTTGAAGTAAAACAGCACCAACTCCATACAAACTTGCGTCGCAGTCAATAGTAAAAGGAAGCGAAAAATCTGGTGAAGTAAGAATCGGAGCAGAAACCAATCTCTCCTTAATTTCCTTAAAAGCTTCTTCGGCTGCTGTTGTCCAGACAACAGGCTGATGTTTCCCTCGACCTTTCAAGAGATCGTTTAAAGGAGCAACTAAGGTGCTAAAATGACTAATAAATCTCCTGTACCAGGAACACATAGAAACAAAACTCTTAACCTGCGTGGTAGTTTTGGGAGGTAATGTCTCAATCATTGCTTTCACTTTGGATGGATCTGTTCTCAACCCAGAACCATCAACAACAAAACCAAGATATTTCAGGGATTCACGGAAAAATTGACATTTCTCAAAATTTACAGTTAGATTCGCATCAAGCAAACGGCGATGGACTTCCTTTAAAACAGATATATGATCCTCAAAACTGCTACCAAGAACAATCAAATCGTCCAAATAACAAAAAACTTTGGGTTGCAATTCAGGACCAAAAATGGAATCCATCAACCTCTGTTGATTCTGCGCAGCATTAGTCAGGCCAAAAGGTAAAACTACAAATTGAAATAAACCTCGAGAAGCCACCGAAAAAGCAGTCTTTTCCTTCGAACTTTCAGACAAGGGAATCTGCCAAAAACTGTGCCGGAGATCAATGCTAGAAATAAACCTTGCATCTCTCAGCATGGCGAGTATGTCATCAATCCTAGGCAAAGGATAACTGTCCTTCTTGGTCAGTAAATTAAGACCTCTACTGTCTAAGCAACACCTGTAGCTGCCATTCTTCTTCGGAGTCATCAGAATGGGCGAGTTCCACGGACTTTTAGAAGGTTCGATCACCCCAAGCCTAAGCATCTCATCAACTTCCTTGTTGAGGTGTCCCATCATAAAAGGCGACAAACGATACTGCCTCTTTTTAACTGGTTTGGCATCCTCAGTATCGATATCAACACTTAACTTGTCAGTTCGACCCAACCTATCATTTGACGATAAATCCCTAAATAACTCTACAACACCATCCGCAACACGTTTTTGTTCTGGCGCTAAAAATGAACTAAGACCAACATCATCATCAACCTGTACCTGATCTGAATTTGAAACTAGAGAAACTGATAGATCATTGTGATCAGACAAGATATTCCATGTATTGTCTTTAAAATTTACATTTAATGAGAATTTTCTGCAAAAATCACTTCCCAAAATAAGACCATATTTCAGTGAAGGTACTACTAAAACTTCTAAAATTTTGCAAACATTGCCTAAACACAATGGGATTTGACAAACACCTGTATTCTCTTGCTTTCTGCCGTCAGCTACTGTTACAGTACGAGGTAGTGAGTAGTCAGTTGATATTTTGTACTTGTCAAGAAGCTTAACGCCAAGTTTGCCGATGCAGGTTTGATTAGCACCGCTGTCTAGAAGTGCAGTTACATTCTCATCATACAAGGTGACTGATATGTATGGTCTGTTGTCTAATGGTTTATTCATAAAAACGGGCGCTGTGTGTCTAAAAAAATCCCTAACTAACAACTTCCACGAATTCCAATCTTTAAGGTCAGTAGTAGGGTGCACAGAAACTCTAGAATTACTTTTACTTAAGTGACTATTTGAAAATTTACTATTAAAAAATAACCGACTATATATTTTGACTTTAGGAGTCTGATTGCGGTTCACAACAAACTCTCTAACTAGTTTTTTGGTCTACACTTAGGGCAAGAATAAACTGTCACATTATTCAAACCACACTTAAAACAAAACTTCTTAAGTGGCTCAGTGCAGTCCCTAAAAGGGTGCCCGTCCTTTTTGCAGTTATGACAGACGACAGCAACTTTATTCTCTGGCCTCGAAAAATTCCTACCAGAAGAACTAGATGTTGCACTACAAGAAGTCTCTTTAAAAATCAGATCAGTTTCCAAACAATTCGCAGCACTCGACTGCACATAACGTGATTTTGCTTGCGATGCTTCATCAATCAACTTGCATAAATCAAGAAGCTCAGTTAATGACTTAATATCCTGCAGGACTAGTGCATTCACGTACTTAGGCAAAAGATTTCTACGAACTATCTTCAACTGATCCACTAAACTTGGCTGAGTCGAAAGTCTAGAAAATAAGTTATGCATGGAAGAAACAAAAAGGTTTACAGGCTCGGACCTACCCTGAAAACGACCCTTGATTTGGTCTAATAAAATCTCGTCATAGTCTGATGGCAAGAAATCCTTCAACAAACGTGCCTCAATATCATTCCAGGACTTAAAACTATCACGGTTTGCTCTATACCAAGTCAACGCAGGACCCTCAAATAAATCAATGCTAGACTGAAACAGTTGATCATTTGAAACCGATCTAGCCTTAGCAAGTTCTGTTACTCGCTCTAAAAAAGCTTTCACACTAGTGCCACCTGAAAATGTGACAGACCATCTACACACTGGGGTAGAAGAAACTGCAGGTATCGAAATTGGAATGACAGTTGGCGTCTGATTAACACCAGTAGGGATAGAGACAGGAACAATTCCAGGATTTGTATACCTAGCTCCAGGCTTCATATGAGGCGATACTTTAAAAAGAAGTGTTGTATTTAACTCCAAACATTTACAAGTCCAATCGCAAACCAAATCTTGATACTCGTCTTGTTCATCAACAGGAATCTGAAAGCGTTTAATTCTGAAAAACAGTGACATCAACCGTGCTCTTAGAGATCTGCAAAGTACATCAGACTCAGTGCCATTAAAATCGATAATCAACATCTCTAGAGCTGTCAAGGTATTCTTAATAAAATCAGTTTGAATCTGAAGATTAAAATCATTATCAACAAAACTTTCAAAATCCTGTCTTCTGACCAAACTGCTAGCCAAGACCTTGCGCCGTGCTTCCAAATCCCTTTGAGACCGAGTCGACAATTTTATACACCGTACTTGTAACTCATAATTTAATTCAGCCGCAGTTAAAAGCCAGGGGTCAATCTCACCTATGATGTCACACATAATGAAACAATAAAGTCGCTTAAGCAAAAATATCAAAAAAACAAATATCTAAATAAATTAGATAGGGAATATACCCTATTCAAGGTCAAATAAACTTAGGCTCTACCTAAAAAAATTACATTATTCATGCATAAAGTAATTTCAAAGACTCATAAGGTCTAAAATACTATAAGCTTAAAAAACTTCGCAAAAGTAAAATGGTTTTAGTCGAATGTTACCCAATAAACCAAGATTGCCAAAATAATTACTAGCACTATAAGTACCTAGTACCTACTCAGTAGCAAAAGCTCAAAAACGAATGATAAGTACCTACAAGGATTTGAGAAGAAAAAAACAAAATTTATTACGTAAAACTGAAAAGCCAAATGAATCAATATGAAATGTTATCGAAAAAAAATTAATAACTCAAAAGGTTTTACACACCCTGTACACATTGAAGCTCACTGGGCAAGTATACACCAAAAAAGCATAATCATTAATGCAAAAAAAATTAAAAATACTGAAACTGAAAAAACCCTCAGGCCCGTCACGTTGCGGTGCCACTGTAACCTCTTTAACCGTGATAGCTGGTACTTAAATAAAGTTACTTATCTCTTTTTTTTTATACATGGTCCACGGCTATAACTTGCCTCAGCTAGCCCAAGCTTGGGGCAATTATTGGTTGGGGTGGTCCTTTAATAGGGTTTTAGCAGGGGTACTTGCCAGTGGGTCAACAAAATGCACAGGTGCGGGCCCCAGAGGATGCTGCAATGCGAACTAAGCCAAATGGTGTTATTTCGAGCGCCACTCACAGTTTCTTTTTAATTCTGGCCCGCCTTAACAACAACAAATCTCTGTGAGTAGACAATGGGGTCCGCAACGGTGGCAAAACACAACACAAAATTAGATTGATAAGTTATTTAATAAAAAAAATATGTAGGCAGGCAAACTTCGACAGTTGTTCTATAGTTGTACTAATTTAGTAGAAATAAGAAAGTGTGGGCCTTATGTACTATTTTAAAAGGGCGTAAAAGTTGCAACTTTCTTACATTGTGCTCAATACATTCTGAATCTGAAACCGTCGGGGTGTATCACTTAAAGTGTTGATCATCATCTTTAATCAGAACCATCGTGCCTTCTTTTAAATTTTCTTGGTTTTCTTTCCATTTGTATCGCATCTGTAGTCTGCTGAGGTATTCAGTGGACCATATTTTCCAAAAGTATTTTTTTAATTTTTTGCACTAATTTCCATCTCTGGGAGAGGTTTGAAGATATGTCTGTAGTGACAGGATCAGGGGGAGTGGCCAAGGGTCGTCCCGTTAGGAAGTGTCCCGGCGTAAGTACTAACTCGTCGTGAATGTCGTTGCTTAAAGGGTACAAGGGACGTGAATTTAGGCATGCTTCAATTTGATATACCAGGGTCGTCAACTCTTCATATGTTAATGTGGAGTCTCCTATAATTCGTTTCAAATGATGTTTCATGGATTTTACTGCAGCCTCCCAAATTCCTCCAAAATGAGGGGCAGTCGGTGGAATAAAGTGCCATTGAGTTCCTGTTGTCGTGACTGCATCTTGAACTTCTTGTTGTTGAATGATTTCTTTAACCTCCTTTTCTATATGTCGGGAGGTACCTACAAACCTCTGACTGTTGTCGCGGTCTTCTCGAATTACGTCTTGATGCGGTATGTAATAATTACCTTTATTTAGGTCATAGGCGGGTACTTTTCTCATGTGACTTAGCTGAATGTATTCTCTCATGAACGTTGAATATTGCTCGTAAAGTGTTTCATCGCGAGCAAATTTTTTCTCAAGTTGTTGGAACCTTGCAGCGGCTCCCAATTTTGAGGTTTCCAGTTGCGGTGGAGCCTCCTTGAATGGTATCTTGACTGTATAGTTGCCACTTGGATTTTGAATGGTGGTTTTACATGACTGGTCTTCCTGGCTTGGGTGGAGTTCAGTTGAAACTTCTTCTATTTCCCAGAATCTTGTCAATTGCTTGTCATCCTCGGTGCGTATAATCATACTGGTTACGTTTAACTCCGTGGATTTTGTTGTTGTCATGTGACCCGAGAGAATCCATCCCAATTCCGTGTTTTGTCCGACTAGGCCGGATTCAACTTTCGGGAAACGTGGTTTGAGTTGTGTCTCAATCTTCCATTTTGAAGTTCTCGGGTCTTCGTTGCCTACTCCAGTTATTTCTGCTCGAATTTTTTGTCGTGGTAATGCTAACATCTGTGCTGCCTCTTCGGTGATAAATGAGGACTGTGAACCTTGATCAATGAGGACTCTAAGAAGTTGTGACATGCCTGTTTGTGATTGACTTGATACTAGCGCTGTTGGTAGTAGAACTTCCTTTTGTTGATTTTTTCTGTCATCTGTGGCTTGAGTATGATAGGTTCGCCTTGCAGAATTGTTTTGTCTTTGTTGATTGTTGGTGCTGGTAGATCTTTCTTCATGGAGCAGCGTATGGTGCAGTTGGTTACAGACTTTGCATCGCATGTGATTATGACATTTTTCTTTAAAGTTGTGACGCATGCAATTTAGGCACAGACGTCTTTCTTTAATTGCTTGTATTCGTTGAAATGGTTTCAGCCCCAAAAATTTATCACATTTCCAAATAGAGTGATTTGTTTGGAAAATTGGGCACTTTTGTGTTTCATCTATAGCGCCTTTCTGTTTTTCGTTAATTGCTTCTAAAGATTGAAATCTTCTTTGTAGAAAGTTGAAAATATCTTGTAATGACGGAATTTTGTGTGGGTCTTCTAAATTTTGTTCATACAGCTTGTTGGTCTCTGCGTCCCATTTCCTGATTATAAGTCGTCCAACTATTGGGCCCCAAGTTGATGTGTCGATGCCCATGTTTTTTATTGCTTCTAGACATTCCACAGCAATGTCGTGTAGTTGCTTGATTTTATCCCCTGATTCTTGCGTGATCGCAGGGACGTCAAAAAGTCTGTCCATTAATTTGGACATAATAAGTCGATCATTCTGGTATCTATTTTTTAACAGTTGCCATGCAGTGGCGTAGTTGGCGTTAGTGATTTGCAGATGTTTGATAACGTTCTGCGGGTCTCCTCTCAGCTGGGTTTTTAAGAATTGTAGTTTTTCCGAGTTGCTGATTGTCTGGTTTTGATCAATGATCTTTGAAAACAGATCACAGAATGTTGGCCAATCTTCGTAGTTGCCACAAAAAATGGGAAGTTTCATCGTAGGAAGGCTGGAACTGGGGGCGGTGGTGCATTCCTTGATTTTGTCATGCAAGTCCTCCATGGTTGACTGATATTTTTCTTTTGCATCCCAATGATTTTCTACGTAGTTTTCATCTCTGGAAATTGCGTGGGCCATAATTTCATTGTGAAGTTGTTGTATTAGGGTCCATTGGTCTTGTAATTCATTTTTTAGTACTTCATAGCGACTAGCTGATTTGTTTAATGATAGTTCTCGCTGAATGCTTTGGATTGCCTAGCTAAGGTCCTGAATCATCATTTCCTTTTTTGTAAGTCGCAGCCTTTAATCGTCTTGCGTAGGAGTAATTAATTCTTCTGCCTTTCTACAGTCATGAAGATACTTTTTTGCTTCGTTGTATTTTGCTGTTATCTGATCGAAATATTGTGTTGTATGGTATGCGTGTTCGGCGACGCCTAATTTCATTATTTCTGCTTTATTTTCCTTTGCTTTTTCCCATATATTTTCGAGGGTTGTGGTGCGGGATGATATATAGGCCTCTGTTTTTCTTGGTGTTGGATCTTTTTTGCAGTTTGACAGGAGCTGCACTATTTCTGTTCCCAAATTTTCTTGCTTGCTGACTAATTTGTTGCACGTTTCCATGGTTGAATGGGGTTGATGCGGGTAATGTTAGATTGTTTTTTCCTTTAAGGACTGGTGCTCTCCGGTAATGATTGCTTTGTTGATTATTTCCACTTGAGGTCTTGTGCCTTTCGGGAATGGTTGATTTGTTGATTATTTCCACTGAGGTCTTGTGCCTTTCGAGAATGGTTGATTTGTTGATTGCTTCCTCTTGAGATCTTGTGCTCTTTGGGAATGGTTGATTTGTTGATTGTTTCCTCTTGAGATCTTGTGCTCTTTGGGAATGGTTGATTTGTTGATTGCTTCCTCTTAAGGTCTTGTGCCTTTCGGGAATGGTTGATTTGTTGATTGCTTCCTCTTGAGGTCTTGTGCCTTTTGGGAATGGTTGATTTGTTGATTGCTTCCTCTTGAGATCTTGTGCTCTTTGGGAATGTTTGATTTGTTGATTGCTTCCTTTTGAGATCTTGTGCTCTTTGGGAATGGTTGATTTGTTGATTGCTTCCTCTTAAGGTCTTGTACCTTTCGGGAATGGTTGATTTGTTGATTGCTTCCTCTTGAGGTCTTGTGCCTTTCGGGAATGGTTGATTTGTTGATTGCTTCCTCTTGAGATCTTGTGCTCTTTGGGAATGGTTGATTTGTTAATTGCTTCCTCTTGAGGTCTTGTGCATTTCGGGAATGGTTGATTTGTTGATTATTTCCACTTGAGGTCTTGGTGCCTTTTGGGAATGGTTGATTTGTTGATTGCTTCCTCTTGAGGTCTTGTGCTCTTCGGGAAGGGTTGATGTAGTTGTTTATATAATTTATTATTTCGTGCATGTGTAGTTATTTTATGCAAGGATGGATAAATAATTAGTTCGGGTAAAATATTAAAAATTTGTAAAAAATTAAAATAAAAAGATATTGGTTAAACAAGCTGTCTAAACCGTGGTTAATATAATATTTTTTCCACTACTACAAACTTTTATAAGACATTTATCTTTATAGTATTATTAATTATAAAAAATTATAGGTAGGTATAAGTATATTTTTTAATCAAGTTACCTGCGCTTTGGAATTGGCAAAATATTTTGTTGCTTTGTCAGGTGGCTTTGTGAATGTCAATTTTTGTTCATTTATGTCATCAGATTTCACGAGTTTTCCGTTTTTTAAAAAATGAGACAAGAAAATGTTAGTGATATTATTATGTGTACACCTCCAGAATTAAGGATGGAAGCAGAAAAAATGTTGATTGTATCGATATTTTACATATCAAGAATCTCTAATAATCTAATAGGTATGTATTGATAATTATCTGGTTGCCTAACTGTTTAAAATGTTTATGAATTCATGTTGCCAAATCAAAAAATCAAGTTACCTGCGTTCAAATAGATTCTTGAAGATTGGTCAATAATGGATTTCAATGCCTTATTATTGACCATGGTCAATAATAACTTATAAGGTAGAGAAAAACTATTTCTAACGTTAATAATCGGTCAATAATGGCGATGTTATAGGTTAGTAGTGGAAAAAATAAATTAACTAGTTCAGGTAAATATGCAATGTTACACATAATATTCTTAATTTAAAATATAACAGTTTCAATTCAATAAATATGAAGCAAGATTTCCTGTATTATCTGCCTACTCAAGACAACTGATGTTCGTTTGTGTGTCAATGTAAATTAAAACCAAACATAAAATCCTATTATTTCACAACATAAGATATTCTGCTTAATTAAACAAAACCTAAACAGTATTTTATGTACAGTTGCAAGTCAGCAAAACCAAGAAAGGAATGCGCCGCAGGCGAAAAATGTTCGAGGTGCCACGCCCCTTTTTACCTTTGTATCGATTTTCTTTGTGCTTTTTATCCCAGAAGAATATAAAAAAAAAACGCGGTTTTTAAATGGGATTTTTATTTCAATTTTCCTTTGAAAATTGATTGTCGAAAAGTTATTTAAAATGTTCTCAACAGAATTTTGGTCCATAACTATAACACTTCGTGTGACACAATCCGAACTACTAGCCATTATTAAATTACAACAACAAAAAACACCCACAACACCGTCAATAAACTTCAAACTTCTCTAATCGCGTCAAAAAACTCTAAAACAATCATATTAAATTATTGAAGTGTGTATTCAGATAGCGCAGGGCGACGTCCTCTCATCGGGCGATTAACCGAATATTCCCGATCAATCCGCACAGGGAAAATCCATTTAACGAGAGCGCTGAACGAATACACACGGCAGACCATTTCAATCAGTAGAAGTAAGTGCATGTTGCGGTCGCGCTTGAAGTCTTTCGCATTCGCCATTCTTATATACAAGTTTTCTTGATATTTTTTTTAGATAAATTTTATTTTTGCTTGGTGCTTGGCTTTCTTAGGCAGTGCGCGCGCACGGGCGCACTTATTGACGAGCCGCCCCTGCTTATTTAAAACCTCAGTTACCTTTGAAGTATAATAATCTAAGACTAATAGCAGACTTTTATGACTTTTTTCTTCGTCTCACGTTATAACAACTTTACTTATGTAAAACCTGAAAGCAGCATGGATTGTGACATAGTTATTAAAAAGTTTGAAATCAATTCTGAAAATCATATAACTTATGAAAGACGCATCTTCTTCCTGCAAAATCAAAAAAAGGTGAAAACATCGACGCCTACGTCAATAAGTTTAGGGATCTAAGTGCAACATGTGAATTTGGAAACATAACATATAGTCTTATAATACATAAACCAGTGTGGGTATAACAGATATCCAAGTCAAGGCTCGCCTATTAAGAACAAGAAATTTGACGCTAGCCAAAGTTTGGATCTGCAAAATGTAGCAAAATTAAGATAAAACGTAGGCAAAACTCAAATTAACTGCAAGGTAACAATAATCAAAATACTTTTTCCCTATCTGTAGATGATATTGTCAACAAATTGGCCTCTTCCACACTACAAATTACATTTTCATACCTCTAGACCACTGTGTACTTACCTACTCTCTTCTCAGGAGCACTTTGACCACATGGTATCAGCTTACCACATCCACTCTCAACTCTAATATTATATACAGTGCTGCGCAGAAGCGTCGGAATAAAATTAATATAGCCTTAACCTGTAACTTTTGGGGAAAATGCTCGGACACGTAAATTTAGTTTTATATATGCTCACATTTTGACGTTATTCGTTTGTTTTTTTATAGACATTTGTCAAAGATATGACGACATCGATCTGTAACAGCATAGAATATTTCATTTTATTTTATTTGTATTTAAAAAGCTTGCTTTACTGGAGGAAACTTTCCCAAGAAATAAGTTTACATGTGGCTCTTATTTGGGCAAAGCGAATGTTTTATTGTCTTTTAAATAGCTAAATAGTAAATCAAACTATAGAACATCTTTTCTGTAATATAGATCTAACTCCTTTTTGTCACCGAATTTCATTCGTTATGGTACTGACTAAAGAAGCAATAACCATATATCTCAGTAACATTGATAAGTTTTGAAATGAAAAGAAATTATTCTCCACTCACACTTAAAAACATGAAATTGATTTGAAACCAAACCTTTCTTTAAAAGCACCCATACCTTGTAAGGTCTAGTTTATGAAGTTCGAAAACACATGGGTTTTATTACATGCAACGTTTCTCGAAAACAAAGTATGCGCGGGAATTGAATTGAATCATATAGTTTAATATTAAAAGGAAAAATAGATAAAGTTGCGACTCTAAGACTGAAACCGGTACCTGCCCTATACACGTTGTACAAAAGTTCTAGATCTGTTTATGTTTCCTACGTAACACCTAAATAACACAAAAAACAAGCGAAAACGACCTTGTAGGTTTTTTTTTTAACATGTCTAGCTCTTTTTAGGTATAATTAAATTAGGACTTTGTTGTTTTGTATAAATTATAGGTTTAAGTCATTTTCTATGAGGGGAAATCAATATTTTCAATTATATCCTTTTCAAGGATCAGGTGAGCCATCTATCGGCGAACAGCCTAAGAATATTAAGAGGATGGTCAATGAGGGTTAAAGTGCAATTACACGGGTGATTGATCAAAGTACCATCAGTACGGGACGCGGGAACGACCATTACTTGTTTTGGGAGTTTTGATTGGGTTAAAGTTAAAATGTTGGGATTTTGGGAGAAAAAGGGTGTAGACTTAGGTCACAAGTTCTTTTCAAGAACGCAGTAAAATCAGTTTCGAGATTGTTACCGAACTCTCTGGTCGAATTACTAATTCTCGTGTAAAGTGATCCTTTTTTCCTTTAATTTGATAAAGTTCAATTTAATATCTTATCGTTTATTAATCAGTGTTGTGGGGTAAGATGTGTACCATCTGGTAGTACATTCTGTTCTATTTCTTTACTTCTTTTATTGGGGATTTTGCACTCATAATTGATTTTTATTAATTATTCTCTTTTTGTTAGTGGGGATTTTCGTTAGACGCATGTCGATTATTCAGTTTAAATAGTGAATAATTATCTTGTTGGGCTTTAGTTTCGATACCTCTCTTTTTCGCTAGATGTAAATATTTCTTTGTAAATATCTTTAAGACTCTTTTTTGTAAAATATCACTTTCTTTTTCTTTGTTAAATAGATTTTAAGTATTTTGAGAGAGTCGTTGTTTTATTTGGCTAACAAAAGTTCTTGACCAAACTACTTATAACGTTCACTTAACGAGGATTCTGCGGTTCGCGGTAGTCTCGCGGACGCGGGTAATACTATACGTGTGCCTGCTGACCAGCTGACCAGAGGAGTAAGGGATCCTGCCCCCAGCTACAACTGACTGTTAGCTTCAGACGAGGTCCAGGTTGGTAAGTGCATCTTAATAGGTACTAACAATATTAATTAATGGCTACATCCGACGATATCAGAACTTCGAGATACTTCTAGATACCGTCTGATCTTCCAGTTCTTCAAGAGTGCTTTTGCCCCCATTCAGATTATAGGATAGATAGGGAAACGTCTCCATTAAATTGTGCGGAATGTTACTGGCTTGGTCTCCACGCTACCACGTTATCTAGACCAAGTATATCACCACCACGTCATTCTGTCACAGATATTTTTTTTAAATAGAAACATACCGCTTGTGATACATCATTTGAAAGCTGATATCTCGTACAGTATGCTCATAAAATTTGGCGCGATTCTGTCAAGCTATTTCAAAATGGCGACTGTTAAAAGTTTTAAAAAAATTCCTATTTAAATAAGCGGAAATGATAAATCATTGATGTTTTTTTTTTACCTTTCAAGGTAAGAAATCTTCATTGCTTCACGTTCTGACATTTTGTGACATTGTGAACTTGTAAAATTAATTTTTTCCTTCCAAAAAGAATGGCCCTAAAATTCGGTTATTAATGATACCTGCCCAAACATTTACTTTCTGGGACCGCTGAGTATGCGCTTCAAATATCTATCGTGGATTTTCTTGACTCCAGAAACGACAATTATGTCTGTTAACCACCACGTTTAAATAGAAAGTAGCTTCATCCGAAAATAATATGTTCTGTGGAAACCTATTATTCTCGTCACGTGAAATTTGATGTTTCGAATATTTAGCATTAAATAAAGTGCACACTTCACTTTGACTTCTTATTTTATCTCCACATCCTAACAATATCAAGACTTCGATACGCTGCCTTTCCGACAAAACCATATTTGTTTAGAAAATTGTAAAATAATACTTCGGAAATACCTAAATTAATATTACAAGTTCACAATGTCACAAAATGTCAGAACGTGAAACAATGAAGATTTCTTACCTTGAAAGGTAAAAAAAACATCAATGATTTATCATTTCCATTTGAAATAGCTTGACAGAATCGCGCCAAAATTTATGAGCGTACTGTACGAGATATTAGCTTTCAAATGATGTATCACAAGCTGTATGTTTCCATTTAAAAAAAAGATCGATGTCGTCATATCTTTGACGAATCTCTTTAAAGAAACAAACGAATAACGTCAAAATGTGAGCATATATAAAACTAAATTGACGTGTCCGAGCATTTTCTCCAAAGTTAAAACAAAACTCTTAACCTGCGTGGTAGTTTTGGGAGGTAATGTCTCAATCATTGCTTTCACTTTGGATGGATCTGTTCTCAACCCAGAACCATCAACAACAAAACCAAGATATTTCAGGGATTCACGGAAAAATTGACATTTCTCAAAATTTACAGTTAGATTCGCATCAAGCAAACGGCGATGGACTTCCTTTAAAACAGAAATATGATCCTCAAAACTGCTACCAAGAACAATCAAATCGTCCAAATAACAAAAAACTTTGGGTTGCAATTCAGGACCAAAAATGGAATCCATCAACCTCTGTTGATTCTGCGCAGCATTAGTCAGGCCAAAAGGTAAAACTACAAATTGAAATAAACCTCGAGAAGCCACCGAAAAAGCAGTCTTTTCCTTCGAACTTTCAGACAAGGGAATCTGCCAAAAACTGTGCCGGAGATCAATGCTAGAAATAAACCTTGCATCTCTCAGCATGGCGAGTATGTCATCAATCCTAGGCAAAGGATAACTGTCCTTCTTGGTCAGTAAATTAAGACCTCTACTGTCTAAGCAACACCTGTAGCTGCCATTCTTCTTCGGAGTCATCAGAATGGGCGAGTTCCACGGACTTTTAGAAGGTTCGATCACCCCAAGCCTAAGCATCTCATCAACTTCCTTGTTGAGGTGTCCCATCATAAAAGGCGACAAACGATACTGCCTCTTTTTAACTGGTTTGGCATCCTCAGTATCGATATCAACACTTAACTTGTCAGTTCGACCCAACCTATCATTTGACGATAAATCCCTAAATAACTCTACAACACCATCCGCAACACGTTTTTGTTCTGGCGCTAAAAATGAACTAAGACCAACATCATCATCAACCTGTACCTGATCTGAATTTGAAACTAGAGAAACTGATAGATCATTGTGATCAGACAAGATATTCCATGTATTGTCTTTAAAATTTACATTTAATGAGAATTTTCTGCAAAAATCACTTCCCAAAATAAGACCATATTTCAGTGAAGGTACTACTAAAACTTCTAAAATTTTGCAAACATTGCCTAAACACAATGGGATTTGACAAACACCTGTATTCTCTTGCTTTCTGCCGTCAGCTACTGTTACAGTACGAGGTAGTGAGTAGTCAGTTGATATTTTGTACTTGTCAAGAAGCTTAACGCCAAGTTTGCCGATGCAGGTTTGATTAGCACCGCTGTCTAGAAGTGCAGTTACATTCTCATCATACAAGGTGACTGATATGTATGGTCTGTTGTCTAATGGTTTATTCATAAAAACGGGCGCTGTGTGTCTAAAAAAATCCCTAACTAACAACTTCCACGAATTCCAATCTTTAAGGTCAGTAGTAGGGTGCACAGAAACTCTAGAATTACTTTTACTTAAGTGACTATTTGAAAATTTACTATTAAAAAATAACCGACTATATATTTTGACTTTAGGAGTCTGATTGCGGTTCACAACAAACTCTCTAACTAGTTTTTTGGTCTACACTTAGGGCAAGAATAAACTGTCACATTATTCAAACCACACTTAAAACAAAACTTCTTAAGTGGCTCAGTGCAGTCCCTAAAAGGGTGCCCGTCCTTTTTGCAGTTATGACAGACGACAGCAACTTTATTCTCTGGCCTCGAAAAATTCCTACCAGAAGAACTAGATGTTGCACTACAAGAAGTCTCTTTAAAAATCAGATCAGTTTCCAAACAATTCGCAGCACTCGACTGCACATAACGTGATTTTGCTTGCGATGCTTCATCAATCAACTTGCATAAATCAAGAAGCTCAGTTAATGACTTAATATCCTGCAGGACTAGTGCATTCACGTACTTAGGCAAAAGATTTCTACGAACTATCTTCAACTGATCCACTAAACTTGGCTGAGTCGAAAGTCTAGAAAATAAGTTATGCATGGAAGAAACAAAAAGGTTTACAGGCTCGGACCTACCCTGAAAACGACCCTTGATTTGGTCTAATAAAATCTCGTCATAGTCTGATGGCAAGAAATCCTTCAACAAACGTGCCTCAATATCATTCCAGGACTTAAAACTATCACGGTTTGCTCTATACCAAGTCAAAGCAGGACCCTCAAATAAATCAATGCTAGACTGAAACAGTTGATCATTTGAAACCGATCTAGCCTTAGCAAGTTCTGTTACTCGCTCTAAAAAAGCTTTCACACTAGTGCCACCTGAAAATGTGACAGACCATCTACACACTGGGGTAGAAGAAACTGCAGGTATCGAAATTGGAATGACAGTTGGCGTCTGATTAACACCAGTAGGGATAGAGACAGGAACAATTCCAGGATTTGTATACCTAGCTCCAGGCTTCATATGAGGCGATACTTTAAAAAGAAGTGTTGTATTTAACTCCAAACATTTACAAGTCCAATCGCAAACCAAATCTTGATACTCGTCTTGTTCATCAACAGGAATCTGAAAGCGTTTAATTCTGAAAAACAGTGACATCAACCGTGCTCTTAGAGATCTGCAAAGTACATCAGACTCAGTGCCATTAAAATCGATAATCAACATCTCTAGAGCTGTCAAGGTATTCTTAATAAAATCAGTTTGAATCTGAAGATTAAAATCATTATCAACAAAACTTTCAAAATCCTGTCTTCTGACCAAACTGCTAGCCAAGACCTTGCGCCGTGCTTCCAAATCCCTTTGAGACCGAGTCGACAATTTTATACACCGTACTTGTAACTCATAATTTAATTCAGCCGCAGTTAAAAGCCAGGGGTCAATCTCACCTATGATGTCACACATAATGAAACAATAAAGTCGCTTAAGCAAAAATATCAAAAAAACAAATATCTAAATAAATTAGATAGGGAATATACCCTATTCAAGGTCAAATAAACTTAGGCTCTACCTAAAAAAATTACATTATTCATGCATAAAGTAATTTCAAAGACTCATAAGGTCTAAAATACTATAAGCTTAAAAAACTTCGCAAAAGTAAAATGGTTTTAGTCGAATGTTACCCAATAAACCAAGATTGCCAAAATAATTACTAGCACTATAAGTACCTAGTACCTACTCAGTAGCAAAAGCTCAAAAACGAATGATAAGTACCTACAAGGATTTGAGAAGAAAAAAACAAAATTTATTACGTAAAACTGAAAAGCCAAATGAATCAATATGAAATGTTATCGAAAAAAAATTAATAACTCAAAAGGTTTTACACACCCTGTACACATTGAAGCTCACTGGGCAAGTATACACCAAAAAAGCATAATCATTAATGCAAAAAAAATTAAAAATACTGAAACTGAAAAAACCCTCAGGCCCGTCACGTTGCGGTGCCACTGTAACCTCTTTAACCGTGATAGCTGGTACTTAAATAAAGTTACTTATCTCTTTTTTTTTATACATGGTCCACGGCTATAACTTGCCTCAGCTAGCCCAAGCTTGGGGCAATTATTGGTTGGGGTGGTCCTTTAATAGGGTTTTAGCAGGGGTACTTGCCAGTGGGTCAACAAAATGCACAGGTGCGGGCCCCAGAGGATGCTGCAATGCGAACTAAGCCAAATGGTGTTATTTCGAGCGCCACTCACAGTTTCTTTTTAATTCTGGCCCGCCTTAACAACAACAAATCTCTGTGAGTAGACAATGGGGTCCGCAACGGTGGCAAAACACAACACAAAATTAGATTGATAAGTTATTTAATAAAAAAAATATGTAGGCAGGCAAACTTCGACAGTTGTTCTATAGTTGTACTAATTTAGTAGAAATAAGAAAGTGTGGGCCTTATGTACTATTTTAAAAGGGCGTAAAAGTTGCAACTTTCTTACATTGTGCTCAATACATTCTGAATCTGAAACCGTCGGGGTGTATCACTTAAAGTGTTGATCATCATCTTTAATCAGAACCATCGTGCCTTCTTTTAAATTTTCTTGGTTTTCTTTCCATTTGTATCGCATCTGTAGTCTGCTGAGGTATTCAGTGGACCATATTTTCCAAAAGTATTTTTTTAATTTTTTGCACTAATTTCCATCTCTGGGAGAGGTTTGAAGATATGTCTGTAGTGACAGGATCAGGGGGAGTGGCCAAGGGTCGTCCCGTTAGGAAGTGTCCCGGCGTAAGTACTAACTCGTCGTGAATGTCGTTGCTTAAAGGGTACAAGGGACGTGAATTTAGGCATGCTTCAATTTGATATACCAGGGTCGTCAACTCTTCATATGTTAATGTGGAGTCTCCTATAATTCGTTTCAAATGATGTTTCATGGATTTTACTGCAGCCTCCCAAATTCCTCCAAAATGAGGGGCAGTCGGTGGAATAAAGTGCCATTGAGTTCCTGTTGTCGTGACTGCATCTTGAACTTCTTGTTGTTGAATGATTTCTTTAACCTCCTTTTCTATATGTCGGGAGGTACCTACAAACCTCTGACTGTTGTCGCGGTCTTCTCGAATTACGTCTTGATGCGGTATGTAATAATTACCTTTATTTAGGTCATAGGCGGGTACTTTTCTCATGTGACTTAGCTGAATGTATTCTCTCATGAACGTTGAATATTGCTCGTAAAGTGTTTCATCGCGAGCAAATTTTTTCTCAAGTTGTTGGAACCTTGCAGCGGCTCCCAATTTTGAGGTTTCCAGTTGCGGTGGAGCCTCCTTGAATGGTATCTTGACTGTATAGTTGCCACTTGGATTTTGAATGGTGGTTTTACATGACTGGTCTTCCTGGCTTGGGTGGAGTTCAGTTGAAACTTCTTCTATTTCCCAGAATCTTGTCAATTGCTTGTCATCCTCGGTGCGTATAATCATACTGGTTACGTTTAACTCCGTGGATTTTGTTGTTGTCATGTGACCCGAGAGAATCCATCCCAATTCCGTGTTTTGTCCGACTAGGCCGGATTCAACTTTCGGGAAACGTGGTTTGAGTTGTGTCTCAATCTTCCATTTTGAAGTTCTCGGGTCTTCGTTGCCTACTCCAGTTATTTCTGCTCGAATTTTTTGTCGTGGTAATGCTAACATCTGTGCTGCCTCTTCGGTGATAAATGAGGACTGTGAACCTTGATCAATGAGGACTCTAAGAAGTTGTGACATGCCTGTTTGTGATTGACTTGATACTAGCGCTGTTGGTAGTAGAACTTCCTTTTGTTGATTTTTTCTGTCATCTGTGGCTTGAGTATGATAGGTTCGCCTTGCAGAATTGTTTTGTCTTTGTTGATTGTTGGTGCTGGTAGATCTTTCTTCATGGAGCAGCGTATGGTGCAGTTGGTTACAGACTTTGCATCGCATGTGATTATGACATTTTTCTTTAAAGTTGTGACGCATGCAATTTAGGCACAGACGTCTTTCTTTAATTGCTTGTATTCGTTGAAATGGTTTCAGCCCCAAAAATTTATCACATTTCCAAATAGAGTGATTTGTTTGGAAAATTGGGCACTTTTGTGTTTCATCTATAGCGCCTTTCTGTTTTTCGTTAATTGCTTCTAAAGATTGAAATCTTCTTTGTAGAAAGTTGAAAATATCTTGTAATGACGGAATTTTGTGTGGGTCTTCTAAATTTTGTTCATACAGCTTGTTGGTCTCTGCGTCCCATTTCCTGATTATAAGTCGTCCAACTATTGGGCCCCAAGTTGATGTGTCGATGCCCATGTTTTTTATTGCTTCTAGACATTCCACAGCAATGTCGTGTAGTTGCTTGATTTTATCCCCTGATTCTTGCGTGATCGCAGGGACGTCAAAAAGTCTGTCCATTAATTTGGACATAATAAGTCGATCATTCTGGTATCTATTTTTTAACAGTTGCCATGCAGTGGCGTAGTTGGCGTTAGTGATTTGCAGATGTTTGATAACGTTCTGCGGGTCTCCTCTCAGCTGGGTTTTTAAGAATTGTAGTTTTTCCGAGTTGCTGATTGTCTGGTTTTGATCAATGATCTTTGAAAACAGATCACAGAATGTTGGCCAATCTTCGTAGTTGCCACAAAAAATGGGAAGTTTCATCGTAGGAAGGCTGGAACTGGGGGCGGTGGTGCATTCCTTGATTTTGTCATGCAAGTCCTCCATGGTTGACTGATATTTTTCTTTTGCATCCCAATGATTTTCTACGTAGTTTTCATCTCTGGAAATTGCGTGGGCCATAATTTCATTGTGAAGTTGTTGTATTAGGGTCCATTGGTCTTGTAATTCATTTTTTAGTACTTCATAGCGACTAGCTGATTTGTTTAATGATAGTTCTCGCTGAATGCTTTGGATTGCCTAGCTAAGGTCCTGAATCATCATTTCCTTTTTTGTAAGTCGCAGCCTTTAATCGTCTTGCGTAGGAGTAATTAATTCTTCTGCCTTTCTACAGTCATGAAGATACTTTTTTGCTTCGTTGTATTTTGCTGTTATCTGATCGAAATATTGTGTTGTATGGTATGCGTGTTCGGCGACGCCTAATTTCATTATTTCTGCTTTATTTTCCTTTGCTTTTTCCCATATATTTTCGAGGGTTGTGGTGCGGGATGATATATAGGCCTCTGTTTTTCTTGGTGTTGGATCTTTTTTGCAGTTTGACAGGAGCTGCACTATTTCTGTTCCCAAATTTTCTTGCTTGCTGACTAATTTGTTGCACGTTTCCATGGTTGAATGGGGTTGATGCGGGTAATGTTAGATTGTTTTTTCCTTTAAGGACTGGTGCTCTCCGGTAATGATTGCTTTGTTGATTATTTCCACTTGAGGTCTTGTGCCTTTCGGGAATGGTTGATTTGTTGATTATTTCCACTGAGGTCTTGTGCCTTTCGAGAATGGTTGATTTGTTGATTGCTTCCTCTTGAGATCTTGTGCTCTTTGGGAATGGTTGATTTGTTGATTGTTTCCTCTTGAGATCTTGTGCTCTTTGGGAATGGTTGATTTGTTGATTGCTTCCTCTTAAGGTCTTGTGCCTTTCGGGAATGGTTGATTTGTTGATTGCTTCCTCTTGAGGTCTTGTGCCTTTTGGGAATGGTTGATTTGTTGATTGCTTCCTCTTGAGATCTTGTGCTCTTTGGGAATGTTTGATTTGTTGATTGCTTCCTTTTGAGATCTTGTGCTCTTTGGGAATGGTTGATTTGTTGATTGCTTCCTCTTAAGGTCTTGTACCTTTCGGGAATGGTTGATTTGTTGATTGCTTCCTCTTGAGGTCTTGTGCCTTTCGGGAATGGTTGATTTGTTGATTGCTTCCTCTTGAGATCTTGTGCTCTTTGGGAATGGTTGATTTGTTAATTGCTTCCTCTTGAGGTCTTGTGCATTTCGGGAATGGTTGATTTGTTGATTATTTCCACTTGAGGTCTTGGTGCCTTTTGGGAATGGTTGATTTGTTGATTGCTTCCTCTTGAGGTCTTGTGCTCTTCGGGAAGGGTTGATGTAGTTGTTTATATAATTTATTATTTCGTGCATGTGTAGTTATTTTATGCAAGGATGGATAAATAATTAGTTCGGGTAAAATATTAAAAATTTGTAAAAAATTAAAATAAAAAGATATTGGTTAAACAAGCTGTCTAAACCGTGGTTAATATAATATTTTTTCCACTACTACAAACTTTTATAAGACATTTATCTTTATAGTATTATTAATTATAAAAAATTATAGGTAGGTATAAGTATATTTTTTAATCAAGTTACCTGCGCTTTGGAATTGGCAAAATATTTTGTTGCTTTGTCAGGTGGCTTTGTGAATGTCAATTTTTGTTCATTTATGTCATCAGATTTCACGAGTTTTCCGTTTTTTAAAAAATGAGACAAGAAAATGTTAGTGATATTATTATGTGTACACCTCCAGAATTAAGGATGGAAGCAGAAAAAATGTTGATTGTATCGATATTTTACATATCAAGAATCTCTAATAATCTAATAGGTATGTATTGATAATTATCTGGTTGCCTAACTGTTTAAAATGTTTATGAATTCATGTTGCCAAATCAAAAAATCAAGTTACCTGCGTTCAAATAGATTCTTGAAGATTGGTCAATAATGGATTTCAATGCCTTATTATTGACCATGGTCAATAATAACTTATAAGGTAGAGAAAAACTATTTCTAACGTTAATAATCGGTCAATAATGGCGATGTTATAGGTTAGTAGTGGAAAAAATAAATTAACTAGTTCAGGTAAATATGCAATGTTACACATAATATTCTTAATTTAAAATATAACAGTTTCAATTCAATAAATATGAAGCAAGATTTCCTGTATTATCTGCCTACTCAAGACAACTGATGTTCGTTTGTGTGTCAATGTAAATTAAAACCAAACATAAAATCCTATTATTTCACAACATAAGATATTCTGCTTAATTAAACAAAACCTAAACAGTATTTTATGTACAGTTGCAAGTCAGCAAAACCAAGAAAGGAATGCGCCGCAGGCGAAAAATGTTCGAGGTGCCACGCCCCTTTTTACCTTTGTATCGATTTTCTTTGTGCTTTTTATCCCAGAAGAATATAAAAAAAAAACGCGGTTTTTAAATGGGATTTTTATTTCAATTTTCCTTTGAAAATTGATTGTCGAAAAGTTATTTAGAATGTTCTCAACAGAATTTTGGTCCATAACTATAACACTTCGTGTGACACAATCCGAACTACTAGCCATTATTAAATTACAACAACAAAAAACACCCACAACACCGTCAATAAACTTCAAACTTCTCTAATCGCGTCAAAAAACTCTAAAACAATCATATTAAATTATTGAAGTGTGTATTCAGATAGCGCAGGGCGACGTCCTCTCATCGGGCGATTAACCGAATATTCCCGATCAATCCGCACAGGGAAAATCCATTTAACGAGAGCGCTGAACGAATACACACGGCAGACCATTTCAATCAGTAGAAGTAAGTGCATGTTGCGGTCGCGCTTGAAGTCTTTCGCATTCGCCATTCTTATATACAAGTTTTCTTGATATTTTTTTTAGATAAATTTTATTTTTGCTTGGTGCTTGGCTTTCTTAGGCAGTGCGCGCGCACGGGCGCACTTATTGACGAGCCGCCCCTGCTTATTTAAAACCTCAGTTACCTTTGAAGTATAATAATCTAAGACTAATAGCAGACTTTTATGACTTTTTTCTTCGTCTCACGTTATAACAACTTTACTTATGTAAAACCTGAAAGCAGCATGGATTGTGACATAGTTATTAAAAAGTTTGAAATCAATTCTGAAAATCATATAACTTATGAAAGACGCATCTTCTTCCTGCAAAATCAAAAAAAGGTGAAAACATCGACGCCTACGTCAATAAGTTTAGGGATCTAAGTGCAACATGTGAATTTGGAAACATAACATATAGTCTTATAATACATAAACCAGTGTGGGTATAACAGATATCCAAGTCAAGGCTCGCCTATTAAGAACAAGAAATTTGACGCTAGCCAAAGTTTGGATCTGCAAAATGTAGCAAAATTAAGATAAAACGTAGGCAAAACTCAAATTAACTGCAAGGTAACAATAATCAAAATACTTTTTCCCTATCTGTAGATGATATTGTCAACAAATTGGCCTCTTCCACACTACAAATTACATTTTCATACCTCTAGACCACTGTGTACTTACCTACTCTCTTCTCAGGAGCACTTTGACCACATGGTATCAGCTTACCACATCCACTCTCAACTCTAATATTATATACAGTGCTGCGCAGAAGCGTCGGAATAAAATTAATATAGCCTTAACCTGTAACTTTTGGGGAAAATGCTCGGACACGTAAATTTAGTTTTATATATGCTCACATTTTGACGTTATTCGTTTGTTTTTTTATAGACATTTGTCAAAGATATGACGACATCGATCTGTAACAGCATAGAATATTTCATTTTATTTTATTTGTATTTAAAAAGCTTGCTTTACTGGAGGAAACTTTCCCAAGAAATAAGTTTACATGTGGCTCTTATTTGGGCAAAGCGAATGTTTTATTGTCTTTTAAATAGCTAAATAGTAAATCAAACTATAGAACATCTTTTCTGTAATATAGATCTAACTCCTTTTTCTCACCGAATTTCATTCGTTATGGTACTGACTAAAGAAGCAATAACCATATATCTCAGTAACATTGATAAGTTTTGAAATGAAAAGAAATTATTCTCCACTCACACTTAAAAACATGAAATTGATTTGAAACCAAACCTTTCTTTAAAAGCACCCATACCTTGTAAGGTCTAGTTTATGAAGTTCGAAAACACATGGGTTTTATTACATGCAACGTTTCTCGAAAACAAAGTATGCGCGGGAATTGAATTGAATCATATAGTTTAATATTAAAAGGAAAAATAGATAAAGTTGCGACTCTAAGACTGAAACCGGTACCTGCCCTATACACGTTGTACAAAAGTTCTAGATCTGTTTATGTTTCCTACGTAACACCTAAATAACACAAAAAACAAGCGAAAACGACCTTGTAGGTTTTTTTTTTAACATGTCTAGCTCTTTTTAGGTATAATTAAATTAGGACTTTGTTGTTTTGTATAAATTATAGGTTTAAGTCATTTTCTATGAGGGGAAATCAATATTTTCAATTATATCCTTTTCAAGGATCAGGTGAGCCATCTATCGGCGAACAGCCTAAGAATATTAAGAGGATGGTCAATGAGGGTTAAAGTGCAATTACACGGGTGATTGATCAAAGTACCATCAGTACGGGACGCGGGAACGACCATTACTTGTTTTGGGAGTTTTGATTGGGTTAAAGTTAAAATGTTGGGATTTTGGGAGAAAAAGGGTGTAGACTTAGGTCACAAGTTCTTTTCAAGAACGCAGTAAAATCAGTTTCGAGATTGTTACCGAACTCTCTGGTCGAATTACTAATTCTCGTGTAAAGTGATCCTTTTTTCCTTTAATTTGATAAAGTTCAATTTAATATCTTATCGTTTATTAATCAGTGTTGTGGGGTAAGATGTGTACCATCTGGTAGTACATTCTGTTCTATTTCTTTACTTCTTTTATTGGGGATTTTGCACTCATAATTGATTTTTATTAATTATTCTCTTTTTGTTAGTGGGGATTTTCGTTAGACGCATGTCGATTATTCAGTTTAAATAGTGAATAATTATCTTGTTGGGCTTTAGTTTCGATACCTCTCTTTTTCGCTAGATGTAAATATTTCTTTGTAAATATCTTTAAGACTCTTTTTTGTAAAATATCACTTTCTTTTTCTTTGTTAAATAGATTTTAAGTATTTTGAGAGAGTCGTTGTTTTATTTGGCTAACAAAAGTTCTTGACCAAACTACTTATAACGTTCACTTAACGAGGATTCTGCGGTTCGCGGTAGTCTCGCGGACGCGGGTAATACTATACGTGTGCCTGCTGACCAGCTGACCAGAGGAGTAAGGGATCCTGCCCCCAGCTACAACTGACTGTTAGCTTCAGACGAGGTCCAGGTTGGTAAGTGCATCTTAATAGGTACTAACAATATTAATTAATGGCTACATCCGACGATATCAGAACTTCGAGATACTTCTAGATACCGTCTGATCTTCCAGTTCTTCAAGAGTGCTTTTGCCCCCATTCAGATTATAGGATAGATAGGGAAACGTCTCCATTAAATTGTGCGGAATGTTACTGGCTTGGTCTCCACGCTACCACGTTATCTAGACCAAGTATATCACCACCACGTCATTCTGTCACAGATATTTTTTTTAAATAGAAACATACCGCTTGTGATACATCATTTGAAAGCTGATATCTCGTACAGTATGCTCATAAAATTTGGCGCGATTCTGTCAAGCTATTTCAAAATGGCGACTGTTAAAAGTTTTAAAAAAATTCCTATTTAAATAAGCGGAAATGATAAATCATTGATGTTTTTTTTACCTTTCAAGGTAAGAAATCTTCATTGCTTCACGTTCTGACATTTTGTGACATTGTGAACTTGTAAAATTAATTTTTTCCTTCCAAAAAGAATGGCCCTAAAATTCGGTTATTAATGATACCTGTCCAAACATTTACTTTCTGGGACCGCTGAGTATGCGCTTCAAATATCTATCGTGGTTTTTCTTGACTCCAGAAACGACAATTATGTCTGTTAACCACCACGTTTAAATAGAAAGTAGCTTCATCCGAAAATAATATGTTCTGTGGAAACCTATTATTCTCGTCACGTGAAATTTGATGTTTCGAATATTTAGCATTAAATAAAGTGCACACTTCACTTTGACTTCTTATTTTATCTCCACATCCTAACAATATCAAGACTTCGATACGCTGCCTTTCCGACAAAACCATATTTGTTTAGAAAATTGTAAAATAATATTTCGGAAATACCTAAATTAATATTACAAGTTCACAATGTCACAAAATCTCAGAACGTGAAACAATGAAGATTTCTTACCTTGAAAGGTAAAAAAAACATCAATGATTTATCATTTCCATTTGAAATAGCTTGACAGAATCGCGCCAAAATTTATGAGCGTACTGTACGAGATATTAGCTTTCAAATGATGTATCACACGCTGTATGTTTCCATTTAAAAAAAAGATCGATGTCGTCATATCTTTGACGAATCTCTTTAAAGAAACAAACGAATAACGTCAAAATGTGAGCATATATAAAACTAAATTGACGTGTCCGAGCATTTTCTCCAAAAGTTACAGGTTAAGGCTATATTAATTTTATTCCGGACTTCTGGGCAGCCCTGTATATAATATTTTTTGCATTTCAATGGAAATGTTCCGTTTCCGAAATAAAAAAAAATATTTATTTTTGAAAGTATAGGTGGCGTTAAGTCTTAGATAGACTTTTTAGTTTATACAGCAACGAAAGAGCTACCTAATGTGTCCCTAAAAACAGTTTTAGAAAGGTCTCGAAATGTCAACCTGAAGTTAAATTTAAAAAAATGTAAGTTTGGCATTAAGAAATTACATTTTTTGGGGCATACTACTTCTGCTAGAGGTAAAGAACCACCTGAGTTGCGGCAATTCAACAATTTAGGAAACCATCTTGCAAAAAGACATACACCGATTTTTAGACACTATAACATATGTGTCCAAATTCATTCTTAACGTATCTTGCAAAACACAACATTTGCGAAAACGTTTAAAAAATGACGTACCATAACATTGGGAAAGCCACCGGGGTTTTGATTTGTTTCAGTTTGATTAAAAGCCCTGCCTAATTTTGAAATACAACGACTGGAATACCAAACATAAACAAGCTACAAAAAGTATTTTCTAATAAAGGCATTCCAGATGTTTGTTTTCAAATAATGGGCTTCAGTTCTCCTCTCAATAATGTAAATACTTTACAGTAATTTCAAAATCGCTGCTAGCGATTTTGAGGGAAATATTAGATGTACCTGTTTTTTTTTTTTTTAATTTGCACCAAATGCATTTTGTATTAAAATAGATGGATTTAGCCGATACTTGATGGAAATCCATTATAAATTTTGAACAACAACAAAGTTTTAAATTTCCACAATTTTAATTTTTTAAAAAAGCCGTAACATGTTTCGGCACACGGTGCCTTCTTCTAGTCCGTCCGAAGAAGGCACCGTGTGCCGAAACATGTTACGGCTTTAAAAAAAAAAATTAAAATTGTGGAAATTTAAAACTTTGTTTCTGTTCAGCATTTTGTATTTTTATTTTGTTCCATAGTATATTTGCTTAAATATCTTGCATCCCTTTGTTCCTTTATTTAGGGAAAATCTGTCGAAATTTGTAAGGTTATTGGTGCTTTTCTTAGCGGATTTCTTTAGTTTTGCTTTTCTGTGTTTCTAGAAAAAAATATTATTTATATTATTAATTTTAATTTTATTAATAATATTAATTTAATTTTTTAAATTAATATTATTAATATGTTTTTTTTTTTCAGGTAGGATATTTGCATGTAATTCATAAAAGTTTACCATTTCCACTGAAATATTACTTGTAGAACTATAATATAAAATAGACGAAAATTGTGGCAAAAAAAAAACGTTGAAAAATATGAATAACTTAACGAAACAGGAAACTTACATTATATCACGAAAATAGCCGAGGACGTGTTCGTTAAACCTCTTTTACGTGAAAGTGCACTGTTGACATGTTTCTCTAAAGCAATATTTTTATTTTCCTGCTTTAACTCGGAAACCGCGCCCCTGTAACTCATATAAGTTTAGTGAAGAAATGCAGTGGCAAGTAACCTGAGCTAACCAGAAGTAACCTAAGCTAAACAATTACCTCACAGCAGCCTCATCAACTTTGCTGTACCAAAGGAAAATGAAATTTGCTGTAATGGGAATAACCTACATTTTAGTAAAATAAATACACATTGCAACACCGTTTATTTTGAAATGTCAAATTTTAACATTGTGATTTCGTTAATTGTTTAGATTTTAATTCAAATTGTACTCTCGTCGTTATTTTCCTGATAAAATTTTATTATTATTTTGTAGACGGATAGGTTAGTGCAAGTTTCATCATCGATTTTTACGAGAAAATTGCAGACCCACGAAATTAACCATTTTATTTTTATTAGTAATATTTTTTTTTATTTAGTCATTATCTTAGTAAGACAAGGTACCTACTATTAGTTTATTGGCCTTACTCCTGCCTCCTGCACCTCTACTCAATTGTACAATCCATAATTAAAAACCAGCAAGATTACAAGAGCAAGCAAACTTCACCTGAACTGCTTGATACATTTTGACATTTAAGGAATGATTGATATCCAAACTAACTTAAACTTGATAGAATAATTATTTCAAAAGCCTAAGACATCCGTTTTGCATTTCATGGCAATCTTTGACCAAGATAATTTTTGATATCTCGATACAATAAATATGTTAGTTACACAGTTCTAGAGTACAATGTTGTATGATTGTATGATCTGTGCGTGCAATTTTCAGGCTAAGAAAGTCATACAATCCTCAACCTAAGGGCTGAAATATTACAAGAAAGTCTTTTATATTATTTCCAGAAAATCGAAAAAGTTAAATCGCCTATAAAATCAACTTTTAGCTATACAGGGTCCTGTATGACACATTATAAACGAATTTTTATCGAGTTTTTCAAATTCGATGTAGAATTTAAAACAAACAGTTTTGTAATTACAATTTATTCAAAATCTTAAACCATTTTGAAAATAGTATCAAAAACAATAAATGGTCCTACAAAATAAAGTTCAGTAAGCAAAATAGCAAAGCATGGCAATAAATAAATGGCATAAGCAATAAATTGCATTAAAAACTAATTTTTTTGTAACTGAAATGTGGCTATTAAAAAAATCGATTTGTATTAACATTAGTAAACAAAGATATTGTAAAAGATCCGAAAATCTTTCGTTTCGATCTAGGCATTTACCAATTGTCGCTTGTAATTGTGGTAAACGCACCAATATTTTTCTCTCACATATTACATAGAAAAAAATTATGAACTGATTTTCCACACTTATTGCGGTCTTTGATCTTTCTTCCTGTTTCAACAAGGCACTCAAGAAGTCTGCTAAAACTTAACACTTCTGGATATCGTCTTTAAAGAAACCGAGTCGCGTATATTCTGCTTGAGAGAAAACAGTTTCTCTCAGTCTCACCTAATAAAAATTTTATTATAAATTGTTTCAGAAATCAAAAATTTTTTTATGACATTAGTTCCTAAATTATCTGTCCAAAATTCTTAGGCGCGCCTGCATCCCTACATGTAGTTTAAAAGGAAAAAATTAAAAAAATGGGTATATGCCCCATGGCAACCAAAATTCAAAACGAGATATCATTTATATAAAAAAAGTTTTTAAAATTTGTTCATTTCTCAAAATGAAATTTATAATAAAACTAGTTTTATGAAAGAAACGATTTTAGTATTTTTTTTGTAAATTAGTAAGTATTTTTATTTAGCAAAACGATAAAAGTAGGATATAAACCAGTTGCACCAATACCAGTATTTAGTAATTGAGGACTGAATGCTTGAAATATACCATGTGATTTAAAAAACATAACGTAAAAAGAGGTAAATACGAAAATGATTGATTTTGTTTACCTACTCCATTTATTTCCCAAAAATGTCATTAACCATAGTCTTTCAGGCTATCAAATTCACAATTCTTAGCTTACTTCTTCGTTCCCTAAAAAGGGTCACAAATACATGATATCTCATTTTATAGACTAAAAAAAAAACAGATAATTAAATGTTCATACATCTCTGTTAAGCATTAATTTTTTTACAATTTTGAAGGATACTACAATTTAAAAATTAATGGGCTGAAAAACTTTGCTTTTTGAAATTTGTTCAATAAACTTTAATAAATATTGCAAGCTAAAAAGCAAGTATCCGAAAGCAACTAGCTAGATGCAATTAGGTTCCCTCTGCGACCAAACATGGGATGCATTCAAAAATTCGAAGTTCGAATAAAATATAGATTCTTAATTGAACAAAATAATAAAATATAATAAAGGTGGCAATTTGGTAAATAATTACTAATATAAGTGTCATTGTTTTTGCCGACTATGACTTGAAAACAATCGGGTTTTTAGTCAAGTAAGGAATGTTATTTTAATGCGTGACCTACTGTGAATCTTTTGGCGTAACTCTTTACGTTACCCTTTAGCACGGGTATTTTTGAATTTTTTTTAACTTAAAAGTGAAAAACAAATAAATATTTTATATAATCAAAATATTTAAATTTCTAAAATATTTTTAATTTAGTAAAATTAAATACCTGCTAGTATTTGCTTAATCGTGCGATTCCTACAGGCATGCACAGTTTTAATATAATTAAAGTTATTCTTGAAATTATAGACGTATATTATATTATTTAGTTATTATTTTAAGCAATATAATTAATTAACTATATATTCTTTAAAAATAATTAAGTAGATCAATATTTTTATTTTCGATCGTAATTTATAATATGTTCTTTATCTGCAAGAGCTACTTTTGTTTTATGTTTCTATTTATGCGCAATTACAATTTTTTTTAGGTGAGTTTTGTGTGGAAAAAATCGAATAAACAATAAATCCTAGCTAGGTACCAGAAAAATATCACTTTACCTGAACAGCCAGAAATAATCAAAATATTTGATAAAATCTAAAATTTTTTTATTTCCAAAAATCCAATAACAGTTAATCATGGAGTATCATAATATAATTGCGTGCAGAAAAAACAAATGTCTCGGAACCGTCAATTATAAAATAAAATTCAATGCTAATGAAGGAAATATTTAATATTTTTTTCTATATAGGTCAATTACCTAATTATTTGGTACGACGGGTACAGTAAAAGCGGCCAAAAATGTTTCGCAATATTTTAGATGAAAATATTCCACTAGTTGCATCTAAAAATACATTTTCTTTTATTTAGGACAATTTTTTTCCTCATCAAAGCAGAAAGTGTTAAAAACTTCCAGGAATACGAGTTATTGATAACACTCTATAATTCTTTGTTTACATAAGTTAACAAAAAAACAGCTGTTCATATTTTTCCATTTTTAATAGCAATCTAGCTCAACTCAACCCTAATTAGGGACAGCCAGCATACTAAAAGCTGGCAGAAACGTTAAAGATTATTAACTAACATCGCTCTATAGTGTGAGACGACAAAAAATAGTGTCATATTTTTACATGACCTTTTTTTACATACTGTAAGAAATCATCAAAGCAATAAGTTAAAAATATTAAAGAAGTCTACTAATTCTGAATTTAACTAACTATTTAATAATAACCAGGAAAACATTAATACTAGGTATCTATACATACGTAGGTACCTACGTTAAAAAGTTAACACTTTGCCTAAACAAACTAAGAATTCTCAAAACCCCTAGAAAATATTAAAGTGACCTCGCTATAATGTTTCATAATTATGAAAAATTGGCTAGATTTTTAATTTTTACGTGACTTTTTCAACCCTGTTTAAAATCAACACACCAAACTAAGACGAAAAGCCGAAAGAAATCTAAGAAAAACATAATTTTCAAACCCGTAACCATCAGCAATAAAAAAAGCCTTTCCCAAATCCTGAATATTTATGTAAATTTTCCTATTTCAACAGAATTGACCTTTGTATATATGTGAGGATTTTGTTCTCTAGCCACTTCTTGAGACCTTACACAATAAGGATAAAGGCTTAAACACACCGACGCGGCCACGGCCGCGGGGGCGATCATATTAGCGGTCGGGCGTTATCACACCAAAGCGGTGAGTGGAGCTGTAAGGTGGGTGCCGTTTACAGATTTTATGTATACAAAAATATATTTTTAAACGTTCAGGTTTCATTTTTATTTCTATTATTTGTTATTATAATAGACGATGTGGAAGAAGAGACTTTGTTACTATTAGGTCTTTGTCTCACACCTTGTTTTTAGTCCTTATATTTTTATAATTTAGATGGCTTAAATCAAAAAGTATGGTATATAATTTAACATTTTCTATTAATAATTCTATTATAATGTTTGCCATTACGACTGTCACTTTCCGCAGTCAAAGTTGACAAGTTGTATTTGACCGTCACCGCATATCAGAACGCTGCCCTAGGCCGCTTGAGCTAGACCTGCCCGCGCTGGTATGATTTCATTCATTTATTTCTATGTGTTTAGATTGGCTGCCACCGCTAACGTGGCCGTGGCCGCGTCGGTGTGTGGAAGCCTTTAACCAAATTATGCTAAAACAGCTATTCTCTGGGCTACATGCTCCAACGAGCGCTGAATTATATAGCGAAATTTGGCGTACTTTGACTAACACTGTTAGTACTAAAATACAAACTCAAATTGCAGAAACTACCGGAAAAGAAAGAAATTAATCTTTATTTCCAATAATAGTATGCTACACTGCTGCTACCTGTAGACCGGTTTCGAACTCTTTGGTTCTCGTTTAATCTCGCTTAATCCTTATTGTATAAGGTCTCAGCAAGCGGCTAGAGAACAAAGTTCTCACATATATACATATTTATCGAGAGGGTAGTCGTTGCTGACTGGTTGAGAAATAGACTAGCGAATATTGGGGAGTGCAGCAAATATAAGAATACTCTTTAAAGTTATTCCAAACTTTCGGGAATCGTTATTGCATTTCCATCTTCAGGGAGACTACAAATTTATATAAATTGAAATTAGGAAAATTGTTGTTATCAATATTCAAAATCTTTACTTACAACTTTCTTGAGATTGTTCATAAAGATGTTCGTAAAAAATAGGAGACATGTGAGAAGAAAAAAACGTGTCAATTGCAAACAAAGCCAATGTCTGGAGATACTATAAAACCATTGTATATGGACGAAGAAACACACAATTTAAAAGAAAATCGAAATTAACTGGTTACATTTTAAAATACTGTGATATAATTCAAAGTCTATGTAAATATTAAACGGGAAAACATGCCCTGCGTGTAACTATTTTTATGTGACTGAACTAGGTTAGGAAATACTGTCATTTTTATCTATCATTCAGAATGTCAGAAATTTTAATGCAGTTTCACATCTCTCTGGATGGTTTCTACAATCACTCCTGTGGTTCGTGATTCTACTAGACAAGGGTCTAGAAGTTTGACCTATGTATACTTTATTTCAGTCTGTACAAGGGATTTTGTAGACAACATCCGACAGCTGATTGGGCTGTGTTTTATCTTTATGTTTTGAATGGGTGTCCAAATAAGAAAGGACGCCGGCTATATCTGAAGAACTATTAGTCCCAGAGTTTTCAGGTAAAAATTTCTTTTACAAAATAGGTCATAAAGTAAATGTTCATAAGTTTCATAGTAAAAATAACAAAATTAAATGATTTTGTCGCCGCTAGGGGGCGCTATTTTAAGAACAAATTTCCCATTTTCCTAAGAAATTTCAAATGTAATGAGGATTACATGGAAAGAGGATAAAAAAATAAGGCATTTAGTGAAAACCGCAAGTCGATATCTTAATCCTATCCCAAGATATACAAGATATACAAAAATATTTTGGGAAAAAACTTTTTGCCTTGCGTTTTAGGTAAGTAGGCCTGGAAATGCAAAAATTAAACAAACCACCTGTGGTTGTCACTAAGGCCTATTTATCCTACGCCATTCTTTGTCGTTGTTGTGGTATTGCAATTAAGCTTAAAATAATGAGAATTCCCAATGAAATAATATTTAGTATGCTAGCCGTTTATTTTGAATGCTACCAGAACTCAACAATAGCATCAAGAATATACGCGATGAGGTATCTTGGACAGAGACGATATAATAACAGAACCTCTACAAGATTGGCCAGACAGCTACTAGTGGCGTGTGTGAGTCGGAAAAAAGGCTGAAAAATGGAAATATTTTAAGCCGGAACAAGAGTACCCCCCCCCCCTCCGTTTTCGAGGATGCTGAACACGATGGTGGCATTAGAATTTCTCTTTGGGTTTGCGCAACCCCCCAAAATGGCAAATAACCACCCCCAAGAAGGGTTAAACGCGTTTCAAGAGGTTTCCCTGCGGAAAAAATACTTTCTCCCCATTTTCGAGGATACTGAGCACGGTGCTGATATTAGTTATCGGTTCCAATCCCTTCCAACCCCATCACCGGCCAATACTGGCCCCCCGAAAGAGGCGATTTTTTTTTTCTTATCAGCGGTAAAATGGATTTCCCTTGCGTTTTCGAGGATGCTGAGCATGGTGCTGGTATTGAATATCGGTGCCGATCCCTTCCAACCTCTCCACCGGCCAATACTCGCCCCCGGAAGGGGTGAAATTTTTTTTCTTCTTATCAGCGGCAAATATTTTTTTCCCCCGATTTTGAGTATGCTGAGAACGGTGGTAGTGGATAAATTCTTTTAAGCCCCGCCATCCCTGTAATTCCCAACAATCATTTCTCCCCATGATTGCGATGTGCATTTTGAAGAGTATCAACCATGTAATTCTACTTGTAGGAAGCGTAGAATAAATTCGTCAACGTAAGGTATGAAAGGTATAAACGAGAAGAATATTTTATTGTAAGCCGACTTTAGTTTTCAGTATAATCGTATCTTTAGGTATTAATTATTGTAATTTAAGAAAAAAGGACTGTAACAATTTGTTTAAGTGGAATTGCATGCATCGTAATAAATGTTTTCAATTATTTATGTGTTACAGGTCAAATTTACCGCTATTAGAATAATAGTAATTTATTTTTAAACTCACCCCCCTCTTCATAAAATTAATTGATTTAATGATAAAAATCAAGACAGATACTTCCTTCAGAGCCTTCTTGTTCAAACAATAAATATACAGTTGACAATTTTAGTTTTCTCATTAACAAATATATTTTTCTTAGTCCTACCGGTCCTTCAGACTGTTTCTGAGTTAATTATTAAACCATATGGGTATTTCTACTAGAACCCCATCCATTTTAAAGGCATTATTTCATGCTTGAAGGCTAAAAACACGAAACCAATGGTAACAGACACTTTGACGATATGACATATTAAAGTTAGAGAAACTTCTTCAGTCCCTTAAATTTAACCTTATTAAATCAGGAGCGTTGCGTGGCAGGCTAACTTTCTTCATATTTTCTTAATTAAAGATAATTAATTAACCGTCCTTAGTTTATTATTGTTATTATTGTGTCATATGTCAAAGCTGCCAAGTAAAGCAAAAATCCCCTAAAACTCTGACTGTCAAACTTACCCGCCTTTTTGGAAGGAGAAAACCCTTTTTCTAGAATAACTTTGGTTCCTGCAGTGGTGCGATTTGGACCATTGGCGCTATTTTCGCCACTTAGTGAGAAATTTGGGGGCCCAAGCATTTTATCGGTGGCCAAGTATATTCAGCGCCGAAAGCTATTTTGCTGTTTTAATTGCTTCGGGTTTCTCCTCAAATTTCGATTTATTTTCTACGAGAAAGGCCAACTACCATCTCAGGTGAGTTTTAGATCATAACTTCTGCAAGAAATAAGCAGCTTTACTTTTTATAATGTTAAATAGGTTTCACGTATCATTTATTTCTTACCATTCACGTCATATTGTAGCCAGCCATTGCATGCTTTGCTTTTGTTTCAGGCCTTTTTCTTTTTTTTTGCTTCTCACCTTTTTGTTTTCTGCACACCCTTTTGTCTGCCTATTCTTGTCCTGCTGTCCGGCCTGCGTTTGGCATACGTTTATGTCGCTTTGGACTGCATCATCCTGCTTTCCACCGTGCTGCTTGTGGCATACCGCTGGTGCCTGCGGTCACTTTGCTGAATACCCGAGCTTAGCACCCCTTCATCCGTCGAGGAGTCCTCGAAGGCCTGGCGATACATAGAGGCTAACTTGAGCCAGTCTCTCCAGTAGCAGTGCCAGTGGAATGGAGTTTGGCGAGCCTCATATCAGGTTTTTCTATTTGTCTGTGCTGTCTAACTACTTGTAAAGCATTTCCAAAACGTGCTTAGGTCGTGGAAATCCACTCTGGAACTCCACCTTTAACGCGCAATTATCACAATAATTGGCTTTCTAAATTCAGTATTTTACATGTACCGGCTTAATTTAACATCACATTTTCACTTTTCATTTCAGTATAACCTCAAATTCTGTAACTTTCAACTTTTAAAAGTCAGCTGTTTGGAGCAGTACCATACATATTTAATTTCAGTCGTTCTAATCCTGTTTTCTTCGGTTCGACTGGTAATAAGGTGTAATGATATTATTTAGAACCCCGTTTTAGTTAATATTTTTTAGTATTACGATTACCCCGTTTATTTGGCTCATGCTGAAGCCTTTTCATTTATTTTATTTATGGTCAATTCGGTGATTCAATCGGTATTGTCAGAATAAATTGTATATAAGTATTATTTTCTAAATAGATTTTAGAGTTTAGTCTGGTGTTTTCTTGAGATCCGTGTCGTTTCCTGTTTTATTTAGTTAATCAGTGTTGTTGTCTCGACTCGAGGGCCCCAAAACAGGTGGCGCACCCCTTTAGTTTTACCCACACCACTCGCCGGCCATATGAGCTAGTCACGAGTCGGCCGCAGCCCTGAAGACAACAGCACTTGCTCATGTAAGAGCCACCTGATCTTTTCTCTCTCCTTTTAACTTCTTTTGTATTCTTAAAAACCTATCTAATGAATCAATCCATACTTTAATACTTTGCTAATTAATAATACCACCCCCCTTTTTTTTCTGTGTTTAATAACAACTATTTTTAAAACAACCATAAATTGCTGTAACAAAATGGCGCCTTTCAACGGGATTTTTTTTAATGTTCTCTATTAAGTCACTCCAGTCTGTAAAAACAAATTTTAATTTCAATTAAGATTGAAAGTTTTTTTAGTGTCTTGCTACTGCTCCAACATAGCCTTTGACATTTCTGGTTTGCACGTTTTCACCCACCTACATAATTATTAATTCATATAGTTGCGTTGACGACTTAGCGTTATCACACTTCAAGATGCGAATAGTAGTATTAATTGTTGTTTTGAAATTATATCTGGTGTTAAGGTTTGTTTTCTTTATTATTAATAGTAGAATTTTGCGTTACAATACTCATGGCGAAACTGTACCAAATCAAGCAATCACAATGCGACATTCCGTTCTATGTGGCAGAAGTAAGCAGCAACGTTTTTGTTAATACGAGACCCGCTCACGGCTCTTTGAGTGGGCAGTATTGTCTAGCTCTTCAGCGGGGTAGCGTCGTTGACGTGATATTCATTCGCATACACGCACAGTACTTCTCGATGGTTTCGCCGGTAACCCGGAAGAATTTATATTTTAAGTAAACTGCTATATATCGAAAAACCTCGTTGTTATTTGTATGTACACATGTTACAAGTGCATTATGTTGCAAGTTGTGCTTAGTATACAATAAAATACTGAGGTAAAACTACCAACTGGTTTTATTGGAGCAATACTACATTACGAAAATTCAATATCCAAACCAGCGAGCTATGGATGGTCCTTCAATACTACAGTCTACTCTACACATCTACATTGTGGTCATCACGAGCCGGATTTTTCAGTGATTATTGGAACGTACAAGTACTTGGGTCTGCTGTTATCAGAAATTTTACACTTGGAACTGGGTCTGATAACTGACAGACATTTTACTAAATCTAGGATTAGGATCCGATAATTGCCAGGAAATTTACATACATGATGGGATGGTAGTTGCCAGAAATTTTGCACTAACGATTGGGTCTGGTAACTGTCCAAAATTTAAACTTTAAACTACGATCAAGGAAGTTTTTCAAGGGCTTTTACTACTAGGAACTATTTTACATATTTGCTGGACTAAAGTGACAGTGAAGAAAGGAATTTACTTGGGTTGTCTTGAACGTTAGAAAAGAAAAACATTTTTGTGATTTAAGAAAGTGATTTACCTATTATATGACAGGAGCTAGAGAAAGGTCAGATCATTTTAATTTTATTGAGACTAAATAACTTTTTAAGGTTTGTTGCAAGCTTGGTTTTAGGTAAAAAAAAAAATACAAATTTAGCTGTTTATACCAAACAACTGTTGTTGTTTTTAAAACTGTCATAGGCAGTATAAATTTGCATGGTATTTTATGTCTTTGCGTTTAGTCAGTATCAATAGGATTAAATTTTGTAAAATCAAAACTTTGTAGTAACTACTGAAATTGACTATTTTATATGTTAAACTTAAACTAGGTAACTAAGTGTGAAAATTCTTTGTTAAAATGGCGGATCTTGATAAACTTAAAAGCAAACGAGCAAACTAGGGTCGAAAAGTTTGTTAAGATAAACAAAGACAATTTATCCATTGACGTTAATGAATTTATCACAAGAGAAACTCACTTAAAAGAAGTCATTGAGACTTACTGTGACGTACAAGACAAAATTGAGGAAATTGACGATAATGAAGAGCTAGATCGCGTAAATATGGAAGACAGATATTTGTCACTTTTTGCTCAAATTAAAACAATAATTCAAAACCGGAATATGGCTGTCATAAGCACGGGAGCAAACTTGCAACAAGCTTCCCCACCTACCCCTCCGCCCGATCCTCTTAAAGTAAGATTGCCCAATCTGAATACACCTTTTTTTTCGGGCAAATATGAGGATTGGCAGGCTTTTAGTGACTTATTTAGGGCACTTATTGATAGCAATGATCAGCTGACTGACGTACAAAAATTTTTATATTTAAAAGGGGCCTTGTCAAACGAGGCACTAAAGCTAATAAACGATTTGTCACTTACTAATGCCAACTATACAGTTGCGTTAGACTTATTAGGAAAAAGGTATGACAATAAATTAGTCATAATTAATTCACACTTAAAGGGCATGTTAGATATACCTGTTTTATCTAAAAGTAGTGGGGCTCAGTTGAGAGCATTTTTAACTCAAATAAGACAACATTTAAATTCATTAACCGCGCTTAAGTTGCCAGTTGGTGAATGGGACATTATTTTGGTTTATTTGTTTTCACAAAAATTGGACTTTCAGACTAGGAGAGCGTACGAGCTGGAAAAAAACAATACAGGGTTGCCGACAGTGGCAGAATTTCTTACGTTTTTAGAAAAACATTGCACTGCGCTCGAAAATATCTCACAATCAATTTCTGGTGCGGTACATAAAAAAGTAAACAGTTCTCTGTTCGTATACGAGAATAAAGAGAAGGACAATTTAACTCAAAAATGTATCTTTTGCAATCGTGAAGGGCATACAATAAGTAAATGCTTCAAATTTAAAGGGACATCACTCGCTGATAAACGGCAATTTGTACAAAATAAAAAGATATGTTTTAATTGTTTTGGGTTTAAACATTCTGTTACGCAGTGTAAATCTAGTGGGTGTAGGATTTGTAACAGGAGACATCACACGTTTTTGCATCCAGATCCAGAGGGGCCAGGTAACAGAGGTTTATCAAATAATAACACTCATTGTGACACTCAAACTAACCAAGAGAATACTGAAACAAATCATGTTCAACAACAAACCAAAAATGGTGAAAATATAGGAGTACAAACAAGTACATGTACAGGGACGCAAGTAAATTCAATTGCATGCCATTCTCAAGGAAATGTTCAAATATTGTTAGCAACGGCAATGGTTAATTTACTTACAGGGGATGGTAGGAAAGTACAAGCGCGCGCTCTGTTAGATTCGGGTTCGCAGACAAGTTTTATAACTTCGGATTTTTTAAAACGGCTTGATTTAAATACGTATAAAACAAAATTACAAATAGGTGGGATCGGTAATAATGTTACTCAGGTTAACAACATGGTTAATATTACTTTGGAATCAGGCATTAATAATAACCAAAGGCTACATATGCCATGTGCAGTTTTAGACAACATTACTTCTCCATTGCCTCACGCTTCGGTAGATATTAGTAAACTTCGTATTCCGTGTAATATCGAATTAGCAGACCCATTTTACTATCAACCTTCAAAAATTGATATGTTGATTTCTGCAAATGTATACTTTGATTTGTTGTTGCCAGGGTTAATAAAGTTAGGTTCTGATCTGCCTACGTTGCAGAATACTAAGCTAGGATGGTTAATTTGCGGTAGAGCACCAACAATGGTACCCATTCAGAATAGGGTCACTAATCAGGTAACTAACCATACTTTGGGCGTGTCTTTGTTTTGTAATAATTTGGAACATGTTAATGAAATTATACCTAGGTTTTGGCAGCTGGAAGAGGTGTCAAATAATCGAGTTCTATCACAAGAGGATAAGTTGTGCGAGCGACGTTTTAGGGAATCTGTGAAACGTTTAGATAACGGGGCTTTTCAGGTCGACATTCCAATGCAAAACCATGATGACTATAAAAAATTAGGGGATTCATTATCAGTGGCAACAAAACGGTTTTGTTTACTTGAAAAAAGGTTTCAAAAGAATCCAGAGTTATTATTAGAATACAAAAATTTTATCCATGAATATGTTAACCTCGGGCATGGAAAGGTTGTCAATATTAATCAGGAAAGTGTTGAGCAGCAACAAGTGTTTTTGCCACATCACTGTGTTGTTAGGGAAGCAGCAAGTTCGACAAAATTAAGGGTAGTGTTTGATGCTTCGTCACAAACGTCATCTGGAAAATCACTTAATGATATTATGTTGAAAGGGCCTACAGTTCAGCCTGATTTATACGATATTTTGTGCAGGTTTCGGTTCTTTCGATACGTCATCACTGCTGACATTCAAAAAATGTACCGAATGGTTAAAATCAATCCAAGTCATAGATTTTTACAAAATATTGTATGGCGGGATAGTCCAAATGAGTCATTTAAGTGTATTGAACTTCAAACTGTGACGTACGGGACAAAGGCAGCTCCATATTTGGCTACACGCTGTTTAAACGAACTAGCTAATAATGAAATGCCCAATTATCCAGTGGCGGCAAAAGCAATTTTACAACAATGTTATGTCGACGATGTTTTGTGTGGGGCTAATTCAAAGCATGAACTTATAGAATTAAGGGATGAATTAGTACAACTGCTAAAGTCAGCAGGATTCATGTTACATAAATGGGGTTGTAATAACATACAAATAGCTGAATCTTTAGGATTCGAGAATAAAGACATAACGGTAGACATTTTCGATGAAAAATATTCAAATAAGGTTTTAGGGTTGACGTGGCATCCTTTTCAGGACACCTTCAATATCTCGGTTCCAGAAAAAATACAAACAATGAATGTAACTAAAAGACAGGTTTTGTCAAGCATAGCACAAATGTTTGACCCACTGGGGCTAATCGGGCCAGTTGTGTTAATTTTTAAAATTTTAATGCAAGAAATTTGGGTAAGCAAGATAGGTTGGGATGACGAGTTGCCAACAAATTTATTACAAAAATGGGAAAATCTGTCAAGTACTTTTGGTGAATTGTCAAGGTTAAAGATAAATCGATTTATATTTTCTTGTGATGATTTAGTTGAGATACAATTACATGGGTTTTGTGATTCATCGTTGGCAGCATATGGAGCATGCGTGTATGTAAGAGGTATGTACGCGAATCAAACTGTTACTTGCAACCTGTTATGTTCAAAATCTCGTGTGGCGCCTCTGAAAACCGTGACGCTCCCTCGCCTCGAATTATGTGGGGCACTACTGCTTTCACGTTTAATACATAAGGTTATGTCTATAATTTCAGTAAAGGTGTCCAAAACAGTTTTATGGACTGATTCAAAGATAGTTCTTTGTTGGATTGGATCTTCTCCCACGAGATGGACTACTTTCGTTGCCAATCGCGTCTCTGAAATTCAGGAGCTTACGACAAACTGCGAGTGGCATCATATCAAATCTCAGGACAATCCAGCTGATCACGTTTCCCGTGGTTTAACCTCAAATGATATTTTAACAAATACTCAGTGGTTTTGTGGGCCTGAATTTCTTCTAGAAACTGATTGGGATCTTGCAAAAGTCTCTTCTAAAATCTGTGAAGTAGATTCATTGCCTGAACAAAAAAAAGTAGTGCTTGCAAATGTGACTGCAAGCCTGAGAATTGACTGGTCCAGATTTTCTAATTACTCACGTTTACAAAGAGCAATTGCATATTGTGTTAGGTTTTTACATAATGCATCAAAGAAATCAGACAAAATAGTAGGTTCTTTAACTGTTCAAGAGCTTCAACATGCTCACGTTAAAATCCTTGAATGTATTCAAAAGGAGAGTTTTTCAAAAGAGTTTGCCTATTTGGAATCACAATTAAATAATGAGGCACCAGCTTGTGGTGTGTCTAAGGACAGCAGTTTAAGGTCGTTAAATCCTTTTATTGACAAGGATGGTTTAATGAGGGTAAACGGCAGACTAGCCAAAGCTGACATTGATTATAATCAAAAATTTCCAGTACTGCTTCCAGCAAGGCATGATGTTGTAAGGTTACTTGTAAAATTAGAACACATGAAGTTGCTTCATGCAGGTGCTCAAGCCACATTGGCAAATCTCAGATTAAAGTATTGGCCTATTCATGGATTGCGTGAAGTAAAAATGGTACTAAAGAATTGTGTGACTTGTCACAGATTTAAGGCTCAGACGTCACAACAATTAATGGGCGCTCTTCCATTGGATAGGGTTTCTATTTCACGTCCTTTTTTGAAAGTAGGAGTTGACTTTGGTGGCCCTCTCATGGTAAAACAATCGAGACTAAGAAAGTCTACTTCTTCAAAGGCGTATATCGCTTTATTCATATGCATGGTCACCAAAGCAATACACATCGAGTTAGTATCAAGTTTATCAACGGAATCATTTTTGTTAGCGTTCAAGCGTTTCATTTCCCGTCGTGGTAATCCTGTCATAGTATACAGCGATAATGGTACCAATTTTAAAGGTGCAAACAATCGGTTACGGGATCTGTACTTATTTTTTAACTTGCAAGAAAACACGGAATCCATTAAGTCTTTCTTGGCGCAACGGGAAATAGAATGGCATTTTATTCCCCCTAACAGCCCACACTGGGGTGGTCTCTGGGAGGCAGGTATCAAATCTACCAAATACCACCTTCGTAGAACTGTCGGCAATAGTTTTCTTACGTTTGAAGAGCTTACGACAGTTTTAGCTCAAATTGAGGCTATATTAAATTCTAGACCTTTAAGCCCAATTTCCTGTGACCCATCAGATTTTAACTGTTTAACCCCTTCTCATTTTTTAATTGGGGAACCTTTAACTTCTTACCCTGAGAAGGATATATCTAATATGCCTGAAAATAGATTAAATTTTTGGGAAAATTGCTGTAAGATCCAGCAAAACTTTTGGAAACGGTGGTCGGTCGAGTATTTGAACCAGTTGCAAAATCGACCAAAATGGTTCTCTGCAACACCAAACTTAAAGGAAAACATGGTAGTTTTAGTAAAAGAGGATAATGCCCCTCCACTAAAATGGCACTTAGGTCGTATAATAGAAATAATTATGGGATCGGATGGAAAAGTTCGGGTTGCAAAAATACGCACGAAAGAAGGTGTATTCACTCGGACAATCACTAAGCTATGCCCGTTACCATACGAGTTAGGTTGAAGCCAGTGCTTCAACGGGGGGGAGTATGTTAAGGTTTGTTTTCTTTATTATTAATAGTAGAATTTTGCGTTACAATACTCATGGCGAAACTGTACCAAATCAAGCAATCACAATGCGACATTCCGTTCTATGTGGCAGAAGTAAGCAGCAACGTTTTTGTTAATACGAGACCCGCTCACGGCTCTTTGAGTGGGCAGTATTGTCTAGCTCTTCAGCGGGGTAGCGTCGTTGACGTGATATTCATTCGCATACACGCACAGTACTTCTCGATGGTTTCGCCGGTAACCCGGAAGAATTTATATTTTAAGTAAACTGCTATATATCGAAAAACCTCGTTGTTATTTGTATGTACACATGTTACAAGTGCATTATGTTGCAAGTTGTGCTTAGTATACAATAAAATACTGAGGTAAAACTACCAACTGGTTTTATTGGAGCAATACTACATTACGAAAATTCAATATCCAAACCAGCGAGCTATGGATGGTCCTTCAATACTACAGTCTACTCTACACATCTACATCTGGGTATTGCACGCTTTACAGGTAGATTAATTTTTTTTTGTTAATTCAGTTTATACATTTGCATATTTTTTTTTTCTGATGTAATTATGTTGATGCTTTTATGTTATGAATTGTAGTTATCTATTTATGCCTTTTTTTAAAATTGACTTAGGATATTTTTATACAGTAACGCTATACTAGTTTAGTATTCTATCGTATAGCAGTGTTGCATTTTTTTTGGTATAGCGCTGTATAAGGATGGAATAAGTGATATTGATTTCTTTCTGTGACGTTGTATATTTGCATTTTTTATATATTTGTGCTTACCTACATTATTTTTTTTGGTAGACACTGCATATTATTTTCAGGAATGTTTACTTATATTAATGGTTAATTTAAAACGGTTTATTCATTTATTCTTTTTAAAATTTTTTACGATTTCTTATTTTATACAATTAAGCTACTGAATCCTTTGGATATTAATAATACATTTAGGTTTCCTATTTTTATTGATACAGTTTGCAATTCTTAATATTTACACATTATCATAAAGCTTTGGGTATTTGGATTTTATGGTATAGTAGTACCTACGTTTGTTTATTTGGGACTTAAGGGTTGTTTATACCTATCCCTTGCTGCGCTCTTATTTTGTAGGTCCGCTTAATTTGTTTTTGGTTACCTACCGCAACTTTAGGTTCTTTTTTTTTTGTTTTTTTTTTGTTTTTTTTTTTAAGTGGAGGTCGGGTTGCGTATAGCAAAAACACACCTCTATCTCTGCTTATCCCAGGTTAAGATAACCTGATATTGTTAAGTATATTCGAAAACGAAAAAATTACTACTTTAATTTTTTTTTAAATTTGCTAATAATTGTATTTAAGATGGAGGTAAATCTATTAGGTACAGAGGAACTCCAAGATCAACTTGGTAACATTACCTCTAACCGTGCTTCACTTTCAAATATTCCCGAAGACCTTTCAGATCCCCTCATTGATTTTCGACCTTCAGATAGTCTGAATCGCGGACGACTGATGAGCGCTCCGTCGCCACTGATTTTTGAAGGTTCAAACGCTGAAAATCAGTCTCAGCCATTGGATTTGTCTGAACGCCTCATTAGTATTCATAGTGGCCAGACTAGACCTGTAGTTTCTACGACTACAGCTCCTACAAATCCAGCATCCCAACGGACACCGTCTGCAGTTCCCTTAAATATTCCTCGTTGTAGAGATTCCACCTCCAATATCTCGTTATTTATATTATTTTATATTCTTTCTCCCGCACTTCAAAGAGAAGTTAATACGGAACTCGAGCAAATGTTGGCTGATGACGTTGTTGAGCCTTCGGATTCGCCTTGGTCGTCTCCGATCGTAATGATCAGGAAGAAGTCTGGTGGTTGGAGATTCTGCGTCAACTATCGTGCGCTTAATCAGGTTACCATCCCTGACGCCTATCCTATTCCCTATATTAGTGCGACTCTGGATAAACTCAGAGATGCCAGATATCTCACCTCCCTTGATATTAAATCAGCTTTCTGGCAGATTCCTGTCGCGAAGGAATCACGACCTTTAACGGCTTTTACAGTTCCGAATCGAGGTTTATTTCAATTCAAGCGTATGCCATTTGGACTTACAAATGCACCAGCCGTCTGGCAAAGGCTTATCGACCGTGTCGTTGGTGTGGATTTGGAAAGATTCGTCTTCGTGTACTTGGACGATGTGATAGTTTGCACTCCAACATTCGAGGATCATTTGCGTGTTTTGAAAGAGGTTGTCGATCGTATCTTAAAGGCTGGTCTCACACTGAATCGTGAGAAATGTCAGTTCTGTAAACCAGAGCTTAAATATCTGGGCTATGTTGTGAATGCATCTGAATTATTGGTGGACCCGGAGAAGGTAGAAGCCATCATTCGTATCCAGGCTCCTAAAAACGTTGCTGAGGTTAGGAGAATTGTAGGAATGGCCTCGTGGTACCGACGATTTGTGCCAAACTTCTCATCTGTCATATCACCTCTAACATCTCTCACTCGTAAAAACGTCAAGTTTGTTTGGAGTTCTGCTTGTGAAGACGCCTTTCAATCGATTAAGGAAAACCTAATTAAAACTCCCGTTCTTTCATGTCCGAACTATGACCTTCCTTTTTCCGTGCACTGCGATGCTAGTGATTTTGGCCTTGGCGCGGTCCTCTCTCAGATTCAGGATAACGAGGAGCATGCTATCTGCTACCTTAGTCGCTCCCTAACTAGAGCAGAGAGAAAGTATAGTACGACAGAAAAAGAATGTCTGGCAGTCCTTTTTGCCATAGAAAAGTTAAGACCGTATCTTGAGGGTACCAGGTTCACTGTCGTAACGGACCATTACAGTCTGAAATGGCTCCACTCAAACAAGGATCCAGTTGGAAGTATAGCACGATGGTCGCTTAGGCTGCAACAATACGATTTTGACGTGGTTCATCGAAAGGGTAAGGAACACGTTCTTCCGGATGCTCTTTCTCGTTCGGTCCCTGCTGTCGATTCACTACCTGACGAAATTCCCAGAGCAGTAGTTGCCAGCTCTGCTGATAAAATTACTGATAAGTGGTATTCTAGGATGTGTGAGAGAGTTCGTGATTCTCCCAGTAAATTCCCCCTTTGGTGGTTTGAGGACGGCCGACTTCGGAGGCGCGCCAAACCTTCCTATCCTGCATTGGAAACAGAAACGACTTGGCTGAAGGTCATACCTCGCTCTGAGCGATCAGCAATCATTAAGGAAAATCACGATCCTCCTACCTGTGGTCACCTCGGCGTATTTAAAACTCTTGCGCGAATTTTCCAACGTTTCTATTGGCCGAACATGCGTTCTGATGTTGCCCGTTATATTCGCCGTTGCCATGTCTGTTTGCAAACTAAGCCTGAGCAAAAAGCACCAGCAGGTCATCTCTTAAGTGCTCAGCCGACTACTTCAAGACCTTGGCAGATCGCCAGTATTGATTTAGTTGGGCCTTTACCTCGCTCTTCGTCAGGATACAATTACATATTCTCCGTTTGTGATGTATTTAGTAAGTACGTCCTCTTTTTCCCCTTGAGATCTGCGACAGCTTCAGGTATTGTCCGCTATCTTGAAGACTACGTTATTTTGATTTACGGCGCTCCTAAAAAGATCATTGCTGATAACGGAATGCAGTTTAGGAGCAAGCTTTTTAAAGAGTGTATGGAAAGGTTCGGCATAACTCTCAAATATGTTGCCAATTACCATCCACAAGCGAACCCTGTAGAGCGAGTTCATCGAGTTCTAAAAACTATGTTGTCCAGTTATGTAGATAAGGACCATAAACAATGGGAAAAATTCCTACCTAAAGTTGGAGCTGCTTTAAGATCCGCACGTCACGAAGTTACAGGAATGACCCCTAATTTCATAATGTTTGGCCGCGAGGTACATTTTTCTAATGACGATTCCGAGACTATTAACGATCCGCCCCTAGATCCGGTTGCGAAATCACTGGCACTTCAGGAGGTATTTAGTGACGTTCAGAAGCGGCTTTTCCAGGCGTATGAAAAAAGCAAGCGCGTTTATAATTTAAGGCGGCGCGACGACAAATTTCAGGTCAACCAGAGGGTCTGGAAACGAAATTATGTTCTATCGGATGCGACCAAGCAATTTACCTCAAAATTGGCGCCAAAGTTTGTCGGTCCTTGCCTAATTAAAAAGATATTGTCTCCCTGGTCGTACGAACTCGTCGACGAGAACGGACGAAACATTGGGGTTTGGCATGCCAAGGACCTCAAGGCCCATCCTACAGATGACCCTTCTTAAATACAAATTATTGCAATAACCGCGTGTAAATATTCTCTCTTCCAGTTAATTCCCCTAAATTATTTTCTTTTTTTTTGGGGCTAATGGTTATTTAAACCGCGCGTAAATATTCTCTCCCTCCTGCTGTAAATTATTTTTTTTTTGGTTCATGGTTATCTAAACCGTATGTAAATATTTCTTTCTCCAACTTATTACACATACATTTTTTTTTTGTTTTGGTTATCAAAGCCATGTGCAAATATTTTTTTTTACAATTAATTTCGCCTAATTTTTTTTTGGTTTGTAGTTGGTTAACTTTACCCAAATATACAATACGTAGGCGTATATGAATGTATGATTAGGTACTCGTAGTCTGCAAGTATGTATTTTTTTTTGCTTAAGCGCTATTAGTAGATATTGTAAGGTCAGAACCGAAGAAAAATTTTGTAAAAATTTTTCTCCGAGGAAGGGGAGGTGTTGTTACAGGTCAAATTTACCGCTATTAGAATAATAGTAATTTATTTTTAAACCCCCCTCTTCATAAAATAAATTGATTTAATGATAAAAATCAAGACAGATACTTCCTTCAGAGCCTCCTTGTTCAAACAATAAATATACAGTTGACAATTTTAGTTTTCTCATTAACAAATATATTTTTCTCAGTCCTACCGGTCCTTCAGACTGTTTCTGAGTTAATTATTAAACCATATGGGTCTTTCTACTAGAACCCCATCCATTTTAAAGGCATTATTTCATGCTTGAAGGCTAAAAACACGAAACCAATGGTAACAGACACTTTGACGATATGACATATTAAAGTTAGAGAAACTTCTTTAGTCCCTTAAATTTACCCTTATTAAATCAGGAGCGTTGCGTGGCAGGCTAACTTTCTTTATATTTTCTTAATTAAAGATAATTAATTAACCGTCCTTAGTTTATTATTGTTATTATTGTGTCATATGTCAAAGCTGCCAAGTAAAGCAAAAATTCCCTAAAACTCTGACTGTCAAACTTACCCGCCTTTTTGGAAGGAGAAAACCCTTCTTCTAGAATCACTTTGGTTCCTGCAGTGGTGCGATTTGGACCATTGGCGCTATTTTCGCCACTTAGTGAGAAATTTGGGGGCCCAAGCATTTTATCGGTGGCCAAGTATATTCAGCGCCGAAAGCTATTTTGCTGTTTTAATTGCTTCGGGTTTCGCCTCAAATTTCGATTTATTTTCTACGAGAAAGGCCAACTACCATCTCAGGTGAGTTTTAGATCATAACTTCTGCAAGAAATAAGCAGCTTTACTTTTTATAATGTTAAATAGGTTTCACGTATCATTTATTTCTTACCATTCACGTCATATTGTAGCCAGCCATTGCATGCTTTGCTTTTGTTTCAGGCCTTTTTCTTTTTTTTTCTTCTCACCTTTTTGTTTTCTGCACACCCTTTTGTCTGCCTATTCTTGTCTTGCTGTCCGGCCTGCGTTTGGCATACGTTTATGTCGCTTTGGACTGCATCATCCTGCTTTCCACCCTGCTGCTTGTGGCATACCGCTGGTGCCTGCGGTCACTTTGCTGAATACCCGAGCTTAGCACCCCTTTATCCGTCGAGGAGTCCTTTAAGGCCTGGCGATACATAGAGGCTAACTTGAGCCAGTCTCTCCAGTAGCAGTGCCAGTGGAATGGAGTTTGGCGAGCCTCATATCAGGTTTTTCTATTTGTCTGTGCTGTCTAACTACTTGTAAAGCATTTCCAAAACGTGCTTAGTTCGTGGAAATCCACTCTGGAACTCCACCTTTAACGCGCAATTATCACAATATTGTCATTGCCTTTCTAAATTCAGTATTTTACATGTACCGGCTTAATTTAACATTACATTTTCACTTTTCATTTTAGTATAACCTCAAATTCTGTAACTTTCAACTTTTAAAAGTCAGCTGTTTGGAGCAGTACCATACATATTTAATTTCAGTCGTTCTAATCCTGTTTTCTTCGGTTCGACTGGTAATAAGGTGTAATGATATTATTTAGAACCCCGTTTTAGTTAATATTTTTTAGTATTACGATTACACCGTTTATTTGGCTCATGCTGAAGCCTTTTCATTTATTTTATTTATGGTCAATTCGGTGATTCAATCGGTATTGTCAGAATAAATTGTATATAAGTATTATTTTCTAAATAGATTTTAGAGTTTAGTCTGGTGTTTTCTTGAGATCCGTGTCGTTTCCTGTTTTATTTAGTTAATCAGTGTTGTTGTCTCGACTCGAGGGCCCCAAAACAGGTGGCGCACCCCTTTAGTTTTACCCACACCACTCGCCGGCCATATGAGCTAGTCACGAGTCGGCCGCAGCCCTGAAGACAACAGCACTTGCTCATGTAAGAGCCACCTGATCTTTTCTCTCTCCTTTTAACTTCTTTTGTATTCTTAAAAACCTATCTAATGAATCAATCCATACTTTAATACTTTGCTAATTAATAATACCACCCCCCTTTTTTTTCTGTGTTTAATAACAACTATTTTGTTAAACAACACAAATTGCTGTAACATATGTATTAAAATAAAAGGTATGTTTCAATTATTATTCAGTACACCTACTGTCGGTATATGATGATATTTTTTCAGCTGGACGGGAAAGAAAGACCATAACAAGCAAGAAGAGAAATACGATTATTTTTCCCATCAACAGAATCCTCGAAATCAGGAAGAAAAAAATATTTGCCGCTGATAAGATAAAAAAATTTCACCCCTTCCGGGGGCGAGTATTGGCCGGTGGAGGGGTTGGAAGGGGTCGGCCCCGATATCAAACACCAGCACCGTGCTCGGCATCCTCGAAAACGGAAGGGAAATCCACGTTACCGCTGATAAGAAAAAAAATTCACCCCTTTCGGGGGCCAGTATTGGCCTTTGTAGGGGTTGGAACCGATAACTAACATCAGGGCCGTGCTCAGCATCCTCAAAAATGGGAAGAAAGTATTTTTTCGGCAGGGAAACCTCTTGAAGCGCGTTTAACCCCTCTTAGGGGTGGTTTTTGGCCGTTTTAGGGGGTTGCGCAACCCCAAAGAGAAATTCTAACGCCGCCATCGTGTTCAGCATTCTTAAAAACGAGGGGGGAGGTACTCTTGTTCCGGCTTAAAATATTTCCATGTTCGCCCGACTCACACACGCCACTATACGAGAAAATTGCAATGTTAATTTACCTATCAACCGAAGGCGAGGAAATACACGCACTGAAGAAAACATGGTGAATGTTTTGGCATATGTTGGGATATATCCTCATATGGGAATTCGTCAAATTTCACTGGATTTGGTCATTACTAGATCAACCGTGCATAGCATCTTAAGAGACCACAGGTTTGTGCAAAAATTGAATATTTTGTTGTGAAAAATAAATAAATATGATAACCGTCTGAACTACTGTCACTGATTTATTAATATGATGGAAGAAGATCCCCAATTTCCCACAAACGTTTTGTGGACGGACGATGCAACGTTCACCAGTGTTGGTAATGTTAACCTACACAACATGCATTATTGGGCACCAACAAATCCTCACTGGATGCGAGAGGTTCAATACCAAGGTCGGTGGTCTGTTAACGTCTGGTGCGTGATAATAGGGGGAAGAATTATTGGACCATTTATATCTGACGAGCCCCACAATGGAAATACTTATTTACATTTTTTACAAAACAACTTATCTGTGTTGCTCCAAAACATTCCCCTCCTTATTCGTGCTACGATGTTTTTCCAGGACGACAGATATTCTGCGCATTTTTCCTTAAACGTGCGAAACTATTTTGATATGATCTTCCCGGATAGGTGGATTGGTCGGAGCAGCTTATTTCCTTAGCCACCACGATCCCCCGACTTAACTTGTTTGAATTTTTATTTATGGGGCAGACTAAAGGACGTCGTACATCAAACAAGGCCCACTACAAGGGAAGATATGATCGTAAGGATCAGAAATGGCATTAGAAGCATATCTATTGCCGAAATGGAAACCGCTGTTAATGTAACGGACCAAAAAATGCGAGATTGTATTAAATGTGATGTGGACATTTTGAACATCTTGAAATACATTAGCTGATTTATTTTTTTTACAAATTTTACTCTAGTCCCAAATCTTGTGTGTTTAATTTTGTTTTTATGTTAGATTTGGTACTGTCATTTTCTCGTAGCCGTTTGGCCAATCTTGTAAAGGTTCTGTTATTATATCGTCTCTGTCCAGGATACCTCATCGCGTATATTCTTGATGCTATTGTTGAGTTCTGGTAGCATTCAAAATAAACGGCTAGCATATTAAATATTATTTCATTGGGAACTCTCATTATTTTAAGCTTAATTGCAATATCACAACAACGACAAAGAATGGCGTAGGATAAATAAGCCTTAGTGACAACCACAGGTGATTTGTTTAATTTTTTCATTTCTAGGCCTACTTACCCAAAACGCAAGGCAAAAAGTTTTTTTCCCAAAATATTCTTGTATATCTTGAATATCTTGGGATAAGATTAAGATATCGACTTGCGGTTTTCACTAACTTCCTTATTTTTTTATCTATTTTCCATCTAAATGTAAAAAATACCTCATTACATTTGAAATCTCCTAGGAAAATGGGAAAATTATCGACTTCTTGAAATAGCGCCCCCTAGCGGCGACAAAATCACTTAATTTTGTTATTTTTACTATGAATTATATTAAACAGGAAAAGCCCTTTTAAATAATGCCAAAATCATTGAAATCGGTTAAAAAACAAAAAAGTTGTATTGCATTTGTTAATAGCATATTTGAAACTTCCCCACCCCTTATTTGAAGAGTAATAGCAAAAAGTCCCATACTAAATTTTTTCATAATCTTATGAAGATTTCAAATATTGTATTTTTAGGATACCTTTAGTATGTCTTTTTGGAGATAAGCACAGAATTATGTTTTCGAGCGTTCGTTACGCCCCCTAGCGGACGACTATCAAACTTAAAAATCATTTTCAGCAATTTTTAATGGCCTATTTTGTACAGGGTTATCCAACCAAGACTAGACAAGGCGATTTTTTGACTTTTCCTGTACTTTTATAAAAAAACTGAAATAGTCATCTTAAGTCATTTTCTCCCGCGAATTCGAATATCTTCAGCAAAAAACAATTGAACATCAAACAAAAGTACTAGGGGTCACTTTGATATTTTTTTAAATGGGATGCCGTATTTTTAATGAGCTTATCCGATTTCTCATATAAATTTTGATCTAAAATGTTGGATTTTTAATTTTTTTTTTTTTTATTTTTTTTTATTTTTAACATTTTCCGAATTTAAAACTGAAGAAAAAAGGCGTTTTTGAATTAAAAATCCAACATTTTAGATCAAAATTTATATGAGAAATCGGATAAGCTCATTAAAAATACGGCATCCCATTTAAAAAAATATCAAAGTGACCCCTAGTACTTTTGTTTGATGTTCAATTGTTTTTTGCTGAAGATATTCGAATTTGCGGGAGAAAATGACTTAAGATGGCTATTTCAGTTTTTTTATAAAAGTACAGGAAAAGTCAAAAAATCGCCTTGTCTAGTCTTGGTTGGATAACCCTGTACAAAAGAATTTTACCTGAAAGCTCTGGGACTAATAGTTCCTGAGATATAGCCGGCGTCCTTTTTATTTGGAGACCCGGTATAGAGTTTGTTGTAAGTACTGGTTTGTATGCAATCTTTATATTATCTATTTCTCTGAAAAGTCTAGATAGTTTTGGGGTGACCTTCCTTATGTACGGCAATGAGGTGAATTTAATGTTCAAAGTTGGAGAAGAATATTAAGATTGTTTTTTAGGAAAGATGGGTATGAAATTTTCGAAACTCTCGTTCTCATTTGTTTTATTAAGTTCACTTTAATGCTGTGTTTATGGTAGTAGTGGTAGTTTAAATATCTACCTGCACTACAAGGTTTTTGGTATCAGTGTATGGCAATCATGTTCTACATTGCATATAAATCTGGTATCTAGGAACGCAACTGAATGAGAGTCATCCTTCGTTTTTATTGTGAACTGGATATATTGATCGTAGTCATCGAGAGTCTCTACTATTTCAGTTATACCATCTGCAGGAAGTGCAAGGATGATATACATATTTTTTCAAGGAGAATGGTTTGAATGAGAGGACTGGTAAATCCAACAGGTCGTCCATGACATAGTTGGCTAAGATAGGCGATACTGATGCACCCATAGGCGTATCAAAGGTTTGTTTATGTATGAATTATTAAAAGGGAAATAAGTATTGTCAAAAAGGAAAGATATTATTAAGGTTTTTCTGGTAATGTTGCAGAAATTACTGATGCGATACCAATTTTTGTGAATCGCTTTTTTGGTAGCGTCAAGGTAAACATTGCTAAAGAGGAAGACCATATCCAGGCTTGCCAGGACATAATTCGTAGGCAGCTTTAAGTTATTGTATGTGTTAGCTATTTCAAAGGAATCTTTAATGTAGTATTCATTATCATAATCATATGCTTTTGTGAGAATATCTGTAACGAAACTTGCAAGAAATTCAGTCTATGGACGCTACAATCGGTCTTACTGAAAGGGTTGGTTTATGAATTTTTGGAAGTGAATAAAACTTTGGAGAAATGCCCTTATAGTTAGTTAGCTTCTTTTTTGTAGCTTTATCTATTTGGTTAGTATTGTGTAATTTCTTTATTAAATTGTTACATTTCGTTTGAACAGACGATGTAGGGTCATTACGCAATTTAGTGTAAGAAGAATTATTATTGATAATGTCGTCTGACAGTTCAATATATTGTGTTTTGTTCATAATGACTGTTACATTGCCTTTATTCGATTTTGTTAGAATGATATTAGGATTATCTTTAAGGAACTATTTTGTTTTATTGTATAAATTATGTATTAATGAAATCTGTTTTATATTTGTATTTATGTGGTTGGTAATGATATTAGTCGCTCGCGCCATTGCAATGTTCCTGAGGGATGAATCATCAATAGAGGAAGTGATGTAATCGACATCTGCTAAAACATTTTTTATTGATATATCTTTACCCAGAGTAGGCTCGATACTAAATTGTGGTCCTAAGGATAGGAAACTCTGTACATCCGCCAATAAACTTGCATAGATAATCCTTGTCAATATAAATATGCAAAAAAAAATAGTTTACCTTATTTATTTTCGATTTTTATTATGTCTTTCACTCAACTGAAACCATATTTTAGGACACCGGGTACATTAAAACTGGTCAAAAACGGTCGCTTTGGTTCACGGTTTTAATTGTTCCGTAACTTTTTTTCAACCCTATATAAAACCAACACACAGACCTAAGCCAGCGCTATAGTTATTATTCTGAAAAATTGGCTTAATTCTTAGTTTTTACATGACTTTACTTAACCCTGTATAAAGTTAACACACAGAAATGAGACGAAAAAACTAAACCAATGTGAGAAAAACAAACTTTTCAAACTGGAAAACTGTGAGCTACAGAAAACGCCTTTTTGGGACATCCTGTATTATGCAAATTTTCATTTTTCAACAGAATGGGCCTTACTTTACCACTAGATTCTCATTTCTCTAAGTTCTTCATTATTTCCGATTTATTTAATGAATTTTGCGAACCTCTGATTTAATTTGGGATACCCGGTAGACTAAAGTCACTCAAAAATGTTACGAAATATTTTAGATGAAAATCTTTTATTGTTTTTTTATTTATAATTACCTGTTTTTAAAAAATATCAACACAATTAAGAAGTCTAACTTTGACGTTTTGTTAGGTTTAAACGAAACACCTCGTATATTCGAATTTTATCTCACCAGATAGCCTAAATAGTTGTCGAATTAATAGGAAACTTTGAATATTCCACCTTGAACCACTTTTGACGAAATTAAAAAAAGAATGCAAAAATGTCGATTTGGCACGGCCACGTCCACACCATGCGCGCAAGGTACAGGTGAAACGCCTATAATATACTGTTTCATAGCGGGGTGGAGAGCATGCAATGTGTTGTAGGTGACACGACTTATAACAATCAAGGTAAAAACCCCTGAGAGAAAAAGTTAGAATACCATTCTGACATCAATCGTGGTATCGAGAGCGTTTACGAAAGAACAATTTTTTTTTATGAGAAGGCCCAGCACTGCAGGATTAATCCTTTATGGTACTCTGCGAGCGGTGCGTGTGCGCATGAAACGATTAACGTTGGTCTTGAATCTTTGGAGATTATACTCGTTGGGGAACACGGCCTCAGGGATGACGTTCTCCAGATGCAAGAATTTTTAAACAGTATCGTTTGAGGGACACTAAGCTGAACCACGTACGGGTGGGCTGCAGTGGCTCGTCGTGTAATTCTACCATGCACTGCTCTGGGTACAATCAAGCGGGCAATCTCAGTTGAGCACTTGCCATGAAAATATTTGTTAAATAGACTCAAATCGACAACCTGCCTTCGATGTTCAAGGCTTTCCAAGTTGTTTTTCAGTTGATGGTCACTGATTAAGCGAATGGCTCTCTTTTAAATGGAATCTAGCAATCTTAGGGTATGTTTAGGAGCAGAGCCCCAAATATGCGAACAGTACTCTAGCGATGGTCGAGTTTGGGCTTTATGGAGCAACCAAAATGTTAGAGTATATAAAGGTTCTTAGTTCGGCCAAGTATTTCAAGCTTCTGCGAAGCCGCCTTAGCAATGGCCGCAACGTGAACTAATGATAAAAATAACTTTTTGATTTAACAGCTCGTTCGCAATTTTTGGTAAACCAAGGCTTGCCGTTACAAGAGCACTTTTTTGAGAAAGGGATGAAGACTTCCAAGCCAGTAAGGACAACCTCCGATACTTCTCTAGCACAGATGGATAGATCATCAGAGTTAAAACAAACGTTCCGCCAAGGAAAGGTTTGAAAATGGTCCGTTAGGTTATTCCACTTAGCTGATGTATAATGCCAGATCCTGCGTGGTTTAGGAGGCTGTTCGGTACTAATTGGTAGTTTGTTCAGTGCTGAAATAGGGTTGTGGTCAGACTTTCTAACGGAGGCTTCACGATGACAGTGTTCAAGTCGGGGTTTGAAGTTTAGAAAGCTCCAACAAACTAACAAAATGACAATCTCGTTCTGAAATCTGAGTTCGTTTACCCACGAGTTGGGTGAGGTCAGAGCTAATAGCAAAGGATTCGGCTTCGCGACCTTGCTCGTTGGCTTGAGTATTTGAGCCAGTTGACATTATGAACGTTAAAGTTGCCAAGGATGACAACTTCGGAACTGAGATGGTGGGTTAGCCAGAAGTCGATAGTATTAGCAAACAAGTCTCTATAATGGGTATCGCTTGGCGGTCGGTAAAGGCAACAGATGAGTTTAGTAATTCTCTGCGTTGATATCTTAAACTACATTACATCAAAGTCGTTAGGTTCGAGTGCGTCCTCTCGTTTGCATGAAATATTACTACGGGCAAAGAGACAAAGGCCAAAGTTGCGCCTAAATCGATGATGGAAGTCGTACCCAGGATATAAATAGCTGACCGTACTAGCCGATGATCTGACCTTTGTTTAGGTTAGTGCGGATACATGAGGTTTGGTAGATTGTAGATGTTGATGCACTACATTGATGTACTAGTTCAGTCCTCTTATATTGCAGAAGTCAATTTGGAAGCTGTTAATTTTGGGTCTTTTAACAACTTCAGTTCTCACACCATTTCCATTTCGAATATTGTTCGAAGGACCCGCCTGGCTATTGGAAATGGTAAATATTGTGATAGCTTCGCTGGATGAGACGCCAGGACCAGCCCCCACCCGGATATCTGATCAGGGGGCGAATTTAACTTCGAAGAATTATGATCTTGGAACCATCATCATAGAATTTTCATATATTTCATATATTTCCCACCCTGGAAACTAGAGATATTGTCACAGTGACGAAACGCTAGCTCAAAGAGCAACTTCACGCCACCTAAACCGATGCGATGGTATCTCACCGGGCGCTCTCAGGTGAGTCAACATCTACCATCACCGTGGTATTGTTCGAAGGATTCGCCTGGCTATTGGAAATGGTGAATATTGTGATAGCTTTGCTTTATGAGACGCCAGGACCAGCCCCCACCCGGATATCTGATCAGGGGGCGAATTTAACTTCGAAGAATTATGATCTTGGAACCATCATCATAGAATTTTCATATATTTCATATGTTTCCCACCCTGAAAACTGAAGATATTGGCACAGTGACGAAATGCCAGCTCAAAGAGCAACTTCACGCCACCTAAACCGATGCGATGGTATCTCACCGGGCGCTGTCAGGTGAGCCAACATCTACCATCACCGTGGTAGATTCGGTACGTATCGGATGTTGGTAATCCGGCTACAGTTCTATTTTTCATTCACCTTTATCTTTTATCTAGTTTACATTTGAAGAGTAATAATTGAAGGCATGCGCCATTGATTCCACGGCATACTTAAAGGACGTTACACCATACCATACCACACTAGACAACAAATATAATATTTTTTTTAACAAAAAATACAAGCAAACAGTTTTGAGAAATTACAATCGGTAATTGGGCTCCGAAGCTTTTAATCAACTTACAAAACTCATCTAATGTGATAACGTAGATTTTAAACCGTTTACAATCATAAGAGCTTCTCCGATATAAAGTCAATTAAAAAATTAATTTTTATTGTAAAAAGTATACTTTATAGCTGATTTGTACATAGAGCTCCGTAAACGTCAATAAAAGTACGCCATATTCACATAATTTATTGGTGACTTGATCTCACAAACTAAAAATGACTCGGTTGTGACGTCAAAACAATAACTTTGTTACTGTGGCTGAATACAAGGAATAATGATGACGGTGCGATTGCGGTGATAAAATTGTAAGAACTGCGTCAAAATATGCACGCCTTTACATTACATGTCATAAAATTAGTTTAGATAGGCCTATCCCTATTTTAGGATATCTCGCTATTCTGCTTTGAAAACCCCATCCTGCGCAATAATTTTAAAAATATGTTTCTTAAATTTGAAATGGTCTGACAAGAGACTGTCAATTTTTCCCCTGTCACGAGCATTTAATATCGTAAATAGACAAATAAGTCTAAGACAGCTATAAAAAGTTTCATTGTGTGCAAATTATCTTACTTGGTGACTTATTAAAGCGCGTAAAAGAAGTAGGACAGACTGAGACTTATTTACTTGAACTTTACGCACGCAATTTTTTTTATTGGCACTTAATGTTCAGTTAATATTCTTATTTGTCATAAATCTAGGTCAGAAAGTTCAGTAAAGTGGAAACAGAGGCGGCTTTTAAATATATATATCTCATTTAATGTGGTAAGGCATGGTACTAGATTATTTTCTAATAATTCTAAATATCTACGGCCAGTCCAAATTACGTCAATAAATAAAATTCGGTACTCGACAATGCCGACGCAAACATGAAAATTTTGAGGATATTGAGTGTGAAACTGTTGTGTTACACAATACCAACAATTTTTTTACGATCAGGCACAACAGTGCAGAAAATATCTTTATGAGGCTCTGCAAGCAGTGTGTGTAGGAGGAAAACGATTTCACGTTGCACTTGAATCTTGGGAAATTATATTAGTTGGGGAAGACAACCTCAAGAAGGTCATTCATGAGTGATATCGTTCTCCAGATGAAGGAAGTCTCGACTAGTGTCGTTTGAGCAACACAGCTGAACCACGTACGGGTGTATTGCAGTGGCTCTGGTGTATATGTATAAATGTGATAGCAGTTTATATTTATTGTAGAATTTGGACTTTATTAAGCGTGAAAAACTGTAAGATGTATAGAGATTCTTGATTACTGTTACCCCTAAACAGAATTTCTTCCAGGTTTTGTTGAGATATGATACTCCTTGCTGCCTGTAGAGATGTGCATCTGCAGCCGATGTTAGGGCATTCAAGGTAAAGCATGAAACAATCGTGCTTTCGTCAGTGAGACTATACATGGGCTGGCGTAGCATAGAAAATGCAAGATTTAAGGTGGTCAGTGGTCATATATTGAATTTCCTATTTAAACTTTTTGAAGAATTCAATAATCTAAGCTTACTTGCAAAATTTTAATAATTTTCATGAAGTCTATCCAAAGCTATTTAACGAATATTATCTTTTATACATATGCGAGATGTTGCACGTGGCGACGTCTTCTCTAAGAATTCGCTGGTTTGGTTGGGTGGATAGCTCGATTGCCGCATATGTATCTTTACACTATGTGTTGAAATGCACTGTAAGGTCCCTTTCCTTTTCCTCGGACTCTATAGCCTTGCCAAGGAGCTGTAATACGGCGAAACACGTCCAAGGATCGGATCCGACGAATAGAAAAGGGACAAACTTCTTTCTTTTATATTGCGTTTTCGTTTCGCAGAAACCGACAATAGGCTTTCAGCCCCACCTAACATTAGATACCTACTTATGCGAGTTCCATTCCAGCGCCTGGTCTTCTCTGAGACTTCGCTGGTCTGGTTGCGTGGATAATTCGAATGCCACGAGATGTCGCCACACGCAACATCTCGCATATGCATCTTTACATTATGTGTCGAAATGCACTGTAAGGTCCCTTTCCTTTTTGTTAAACTCTATAGCCTTACCGTAATACGTTCAAGGATTGGGTCTGACGGAAAGAGAAGGGACAAACTTCTTTCCTTCATTACCTTTTATGCTTCTAATATAGATAAATTACACGGGTCTGAATTATTTTAATGAAGATACCAGCAAATATTTCCATTAGTTTTGTCAGTGTCATTTTAAAGCAAATTTCTACCAATTTTTTAACAGTTAATACTATTTTGGTATGAACTGTTCTACGCCTGAAAAGATTTTCATGATTAAGTCACAAGAATAAATATAATAGCCAAAACGATTTTTCTGAATACCACATCGCCAGCAGCCGTTGTCCTTAAAGCTCATTTACCCCGAAACTCTCGCTCGAAGGAGTTAGGAAAATAAAAATTGAAAGAACACGACGAAATTTTGTTAATTATTTTAAGTATTAATGTCAAAAATTGAATATTTGCGGTAACTATAAATTGGAACAAATTTTACAATATATGTGCCGTATTTATAGGACGGCTAAGAAGCTACTAAAAATAAATTATAACGCTAGTCAAAAACTTGACAAATTTGCAGATGTTTTTGAAAGGGCGGTTGAGGGGGCATTTCCCATGGAGCTAAAGAAATTTAATTGTAGTAAAAGTGAGAAAAATCAATCTTGGATCACCAATGAAATAATTATGGAAGGGAACTGCCTTCGTGAATTGCATAGAAATCTTAGACTGTATAATAATGAAGAAATGTTAAATCAGTACAAGGAACGCTAAAATAATCATAGAAAAACAGTAAGACAGAGAAAGCGAACCTTTAATGATGATCTTTATCGTAGTTGTCAGAATAAGTGTAGGATTTCTTGGCAAATAATAAAGGATGAGGTCAATTTAAGAACAAGGGAATCTTACCCGCCAGAGTTCATTGGGGAGGACAACGGGATCATCAATTCTTATGAGGTTGCAGCGAACAAATTTAATCATTATTTTTTAAATTCTACACAACAAATTTCAAATTTAATTAAACCTGTGATTGTATAAGAGATATCACAGATATTAAATGGGTCCTTTTTCTCTCCCCGGTGGACCCTGATGAGGTGCATAAAATTATAAAAGAGATAGCAGTAAAGAATTCTACAGGTGCCGATAGTATTCCCTGCTCACCCCTGCTGGAGTCTCCTGTCAGGTGGCGCCTGTCGTGAGTTATTTATTAAATGAGTCATTTAAATTTTTAAAAATTTCAAATTCCCAGTCAACTGTTATTCCAATATATAAAAAAGGTGATAATGGCAGATTTTAAAGTTATAGGGCTGTCTCCATACTCTCAATAATCTCAAAAATATATGAAAAAGCATTCCGCACAAGACTCGTCAAATTCTTGAATAAATACAACTTATTGTTTTGTGGGCTGGTACTTGTGCTTCGAATATGCAGTTCTTCAGTGACGGAAGTAAACTCTTACTAAATCTATTAGAGTGAGGCGATGATGTTCTCTACAAGGAAATGTAACTATAGCCTACTAATAAAATCAAAAAATGGTCTGATAAAACAGGTGAACTGCACTAAGTTTTTAGGTTTGAAATTGGACTCGCTACTAACGTGGAATAATAGTATAAATGATATCTTGACAAAAATGTCCCGTTATGCATTTGAATTATGGCGTTTAAGGTCATATGGTAATAGACCAATACTTTTGTCCTATTTTTATGCCTATGGTAACTCGACACTGTCGTATAGAACGGTATGTTGGGGTAATAGCAAAAGAATCAATAAGGTTATAATATCACAGAAAAAAATAATAAGAGCAATTATGTTTAAAAAAATTACGTTCTCATGACGACAAATATGTAAAGATTTTAACAATCTTACTGTAATATCAATATACATATTGCAGTGCTCCCTTCATGTAAGAGATAATGTCCACACTTTACCAGAATGCTGGTGATATGCCTCGTGATTACCCATTAAGAGCACTACATACTCTCAGATTGCCTCCTCAACACCGACTGTACCGCACATCAGGCAGCAGGTATGTAATGCCTATCAAGATATAAAACCATCTGCCTAAGCGTATTAGAGAAGTCAAATGTAGGAATATTTTTAAAATTAAACTCAAAAAAGTGTTAAATAACAGCTTTTATTTTCTTCAGGAATATTTTAATTGTACATTTTAGGTGTCTACTTAGTTTCACTTTATTATTGTTTGTAGGTGTGAGTGGTTGGTATGTATGGGGTATAAAAGCTGCTAAGGGAGTACACTGCAATGTATTTTCTGGGCGTGAAAGTTGTGCAATTGTTATTTTATTTTAGACATATTTTATTTTATTTTATTTCTTTGTGACAAAGCAAATATCATGAATTATTGATAATATTGTGAATGGATAATAAAATAAATAAATAAATAAAATTGTGTATGGGTTTTAAAATATCTACTGATGATGCATACTTTTACTGTTCGCCCAAAATTGATATTCGTTTTTGGTAAGTAATATTTACCTTCCCTAGAAGATTAGATTTTTAATTTATGTTGCTCCAAAGCTACTTCTTAACTGAAATAATAATAGCAATAAAATAAATTTATTACTTCCCACAATATAAATAATACACTAAAATCGTAAGTAAATAAACATATGGAAAATAAAAGGTCATGTCAATGCAGACACCTGGATAAATCCAGATACTATTTAGGCCCATTAACAAGGATTTCTGATTTGAAAAGTGCGTTATTCTTAGTTAATGTTTAGACTATTTGGCTAATTTCTATGTGCCTATTTTATACAGGATAGAAAATAAGTCAGGTAAAAATTTAAAACTTTTAACCAACCAACTTTGGTGATGATATTTAATTTTTCGTAATGTTTTTGACCAGCATTAGCGTACCGCGTGCCCCAATAAATTATATTTAACTTGAACAAAATTCATATTAAAAATGGAAAAATATATAGAACTGTTTTTTTGCATATTAATAATGAAAATGATTATCTATGGAAATACATTGGTAGAGAAAGGCCAATTCTGTTAAAATACAAAATGCTAATATACAGGATGTCCCAATAATTTAAAATTTCCAGGTTTTAAAAGTTTGTTTTTCTTACCTTTCTTTAGTATTTTTGTCCCATATCTGTTTGCTGATTTTATACAGGGTTGAAAAAAAGGCACATAAAACATAAAAATTAAGCCAATTTTTCATAATAGCGAAGCAATATAGTGATGTTACTTTAATAATTTGTTGGAGTTTTGAGGATTCTTAGTTTGTTTAGGAAGCGTTTTTTAAAGAACCTATTTATGTATAGATACCTAGCATTCATGTTTTTCTGGTTATTATTAAATATATATTAAAATTCAGGATTGTTTAAAACAAGATTTGCTACATAAGAAATTATTTGATGAAGATTTTTTGTTTTGTAGGTTTTTCATAGTTTTCTTCAATCTTTTTGACTAATACTCTGTTCGTCTCCTACAGGGCGTAAAAGAAATTCATGTAAAAATATAACACTACGTTTTGTCGTCTTACACTATAGAGCAATGTTACTTTAAGTTTTTTAAACTTTGTTGCCAGTTTTTAGTGTACCGGCTCTCCCTAATTAGGATTAAGTTGAGCTAAATTCTATTAAAAACGAAAAAATATGAATAGCTGTTTTTTGTTAACTTTTTAAAACATAAAATTACAGAGTGTTGTCAATAACTTCAAGTGGTATCCCTGGAAGTCTCTAATATTCTCTGCCTTGATGAGGATTTAAGAATGTGCCCTAAATTAAAAAACAAAATGTATTTTTAGATTAAATTAATGGAATATTTTCATCTAAAATATTTTGAAACACTTTTGACCGCTATTACTGTACCCGACGTATCGAATGATTAGGTAATTAAGTTATTTAAAAAAAGTATTTAATATTTTCTTTATTATTATTCATTCTTTTTTTAATAATAAACTGTTCCGAGACATTTGTTTTTGTATATAATTATTTTATACTATTCGATGATTAACTTTTTCTATTTGAAAATAAAATATTTAAGACTTTATCATATATTTTGATTATTTCGGGTTTGTTCTGGTAAAGTGATTTTTCCGATACCTAGCTAGAAATTATTGCGTATGCGATATTTTCGACAAAAATGGATCTTACCTAAAAAAAGTTAGATGCCTAGCTGAACCGACTACGACTTACTTTAATACTTTTATTTTTTGAGAATTAGTTCGTAAACATAGAATATACAAGCTGGTTATTTTGTGCCGAGACGGAAGAATTCTAGACAAGGCACAGCATTTGCAAACAAACGTTAAAGTTATTAATTCGTTCAAGTTGTGTAGATTTCGATTGATAACAGTCAAATTTGTATTTATTTGAACATTTATTAAATATTTATCAATTTTATTAATGGAACTCAACAGATTGAAGTCAAAATCTAGGTATTTATGTAGGATTCCTGTCCCACACAAAGGCAGCTATATCGTCGTTGTGATTTCCCTTTGGAAATTGTTCGCACGATAAAGCATTGATAACATGCCCGACATGCTGGTATACATAACATATATGGTTAAAAAGATTTATAAACGATCATATTACTCTTAGCAATATTCTGATTATCTTCAACATTTGCTAGCAGATAAATTTTGTATCCACAAAAGTAACATTTTTTTACATTTCCAAAAAAATATTCCAATCAAGCTACGATGCCAACAAACAGGAATTATTTTAATCCTATCATAAGATAGGCGCATTTAGTGAAATCTCGCATATTTTAAATAACGAATCTAATAAAACAGAAGCTTACATGTTAAACATTTGACATTTCTTTTTATGATGCCGATCAATTCCTAATAAACTATCCTCGGTGTTGCTTTATAGTATTTGTTGTCAAGACTCCTTATTTTATATGAAAACTTGGCAGAAGAAATGCCTTTCTCTTCAAACTGCCTTATTTCTAGCCCACTGTCCATACAGACGATTAAAAACAGTACGTTTCAAAACAGCTTATTTCTCGTATATTTGTTGTGATATCCTAAACTCTACTACTAAGAAAAATATTAATAGACAGAAGGCAGTGGGTTGTGAATAACTTATGAAAACTTTAGATTTGAATCTGATGAAGTCAACTGCATATAATTAAAACGTGGGAAAAGGATTCCAATGCAAATAGGTGTAGCTGCAAAGGCCCTTAATAAGATGTAACCAATTTATTTAAGAACCAGTTTTGGGAGGAGTGAGCCAACTTACCACAGTTGGCTTGGTATAAAAATATATTGAATGGACCTTATTTCGTTTGATCAAATGCTAAAAATCTAGAATCTAGATGAATGTGAGTGTCAATGCAACGAAGATGATGTCGGAGAAATCCGTGTTTAATTTTGTATCACTAATAATTACGTTTTCATTTTTAATAGTAGTAATTAAAAAGTAAGTCATTAGAAAAGGGCATAATTTATTTATTGGTACAGACATATCAAAATAGGTAATTTCTTAAAAAGTACTTAATTCCAAAAATTATCAAAAGCGCGTATTTCTGAATTACTAATCTAAAAATGCCTTCATGCAGGTGGGTTAAAAAAAATTGTTAGTGCGTAAATTTTTATATGAACTTGTTAAAAATAATATCAACGTTAAAAAATTGTTATACATTTGTTGGGAGTTTTATTAGTTTCCTAAAAAAAAATGTTAGAATGGAAATAAGTCCTTTCCAAAAGACAATCACTTATGAATACGAATTTTAAATGCCGGCAACCTTTCTAAAAACCATGTTGGAAGGAGGTCAGTTTTATTTTTTAAACAGTGGAAATTAGTGTACTCATCAAAATGATGGCTATTTGCACATTTGTGTAAATAACATTTTCTTTTTAATTAGTTTCTTAAATATTTTTAAAATACATTTACTTGCAACTTGTACTCATTTTTTATATATTAAAAGCCTATGCAGCCAATTTTCTGGCAAAACCACTCACCCGTCTCAACTAATAGATGTGAAAAAGCTTCCAGAAACATCTAGTTAGTATCTAGTTAATATACTCGAGAAAAAATAAAAAACGTTGTTGACATAAAAAAATCATAAGAAATATTTAACGTGCCTTGTCTCTGGCATGCCCTACTATGTTCCTTAAGGTTAACTGTGTGCCACGGAAACTCTGGGGTGATTCAGTACACTCAAATCTCATTTGGCAGTTTAAGCCCGATTCGCGCTTTCAAAAATGATTTAGAAAATTATTAATAGTTGAATAATGGATACATTTTGTATATTCCAACAATTGTTTTTAGTAATTGTTGAATGTACGCGAATGTTTAATAAAGTGTATGTTTACATTATGTGACGTAACTTTTATAACACACAATTTCGGATAGCTGGCATAAATCGACCTATTTTGTCGTAAGGAATCTGTCGTTAAACATTGTATACGTATTTTTTGGACACCCTGATATACCTTCTGAAAATACGAAAAGTTGTGTTCTAAAATGTAAGAAATTAATTTCAACTTTATTCCGATATGAACCCTGTGATCCCCCAAATGGAAAATTGTAACTGCACCTATGGATTTTAGCACTATAATTTAATATAAAATATTATTACCGGTCAGTAGCAGTCATTGAAATATTAGTCAGTTGCTGTTAAATGTAATCTCAATTTGATTTATTATTTGTGTATCGATTATAAATCTAACAGGTACTTAATTCACTTGAAATGTTTTCTTAATAGATATTACGCTCTTAAGCTGCTGTTAAATTTGTTAGGGAAACCGGTCATTATTTGTTTTGGTAAAATGTAAAAATATTTAAACATATTTTTAATATATTTTTGATGTTCAACTTACACAAACTCTCCCAAAAATAAAACTTTTAATGTACCCCTAAAATTTAGAGCACTATTATTAAAAAACAATTAGCACTGCGAATAGTACACAAACCTTTTATATTATTAAGTAATGAATTTTCTCGAGTTAATTAACTAATGTGTTTAAGTATTGGTTTTCGCATGTTCATTACGTTCTTACAAGGACCGACATACACTTTTAAAAAAATAGAAAACACTTGTGCACTAAACAGTGTCTATAAGCATCACTAAAACTCAATCTGTATTAAACATATTATCAATTTTAATTGGTTGCCATATTAAAAAGACTTTTTTAATGAAAATCAGAAAAGTTAAGCCAGTGCGCGTTACCGGAATATTACGCGAAAGCTTCATGCTGACTCTATGATACGCATCGCTGAAACCAACTGAAAATCTGCTTCAAAAGCTCGTTTTTAGTAAACGTATGAGCGAGATAGGGCAAAATGTGCCTTGCGCCGTTCTAAGCCGCGGTTTATGAACTTATTTTAAACTTTATTGAAGTCATGTTGATGGATTTTTTAAGGTTTTTATACCCGCAAAACAATCTAATATTGCCATTGAAATCTGACCTTTCCAACTCCTCCTTGCTTTTAAAGTAAGAAAAAATGGGCAATTTTGAAACTGTTAACTTTTGCGCCGACGATTAGGAAAATAATGAAGAAATTGGATATCTTATTCAATTGTAGTTCATCAAAAGTGTTTAGTTTTCTTCATAAAAAATATACAGGGTATCCGATACGTGTACAACGTTTGACGACTGACTCCTGACGTCAAAATAGGTCGATCTAAGCCGACTTAGTTATATCCAAAATTGTCTCGTTTAGCCGGTAAAGGGCGTCAAGAATTTGTAAAAATATTGGTTTTTCCTAAATTACGTGAAAACCTGCTAATCGATTTTAAAGATTTTTAGTATGTAGACTAATACTATAAAATGACGTTTTCTAGTAGTATAGTCACCGGCACCGGCTGTAAATAAGTGTTATAAAAGTGATATAATACGTCAACATTTCCCCTGATTTTTTATATCAACGGCGTTATGACAACCCAGATATTTTTGTCGAGTGACTGGTATTTGGAAGCTATTTTACCTCTTCAATATTTTTCGTTGGATGAGCCGTTTTGCCAGAAAAAAATATTTACAATGACCTGCATGCATCAATTATTAACAATAATAATAAAACAAAGTACAACAAAGTTGGAAGTATATAATAAAAATATTGTAAGAAACTAAGTAAAACGAAAACATTACTTAAGCAAATGTGTAAAATGACCGCCATCTTACTGAATTCACTTATTAACACTCCTTAAAAAATGATATTGCCTGCATTTAAAATCCGCGTCAGTAAATCATGGCGTGTGTTTACCGAAGTCTGGTAAACTTCTGTTTTAGCGCCCCACAAAGAAGTCACACATATTTAACTCCGAAGAACGTCGTGGCCATTTTACTGGTGCATCATTGCTCGTTCCAATCTATCGATTGGGATATTAATGGTGCATATATAATGCATCATGTATATACCACATTTCCCTTCGAAGTAAAAGGGGCAAATTTTCCAGAAGGATTGGTAATGTGTCTTGCAAAGAATTTAAATAAATATTTCCATCTAACCTGTCTGGAATAACAATAGGACCAATAAGGTAGCGATTAATAATACCTGCCCAAATATTTAATTTAAATTGATGCTGATGATGTGCAACTTTAATGGCATGTAGATTTTCATCGAAATAAATATGTTCGTTGTGCGATTGGTTACTCCAGATATTGTAAAGCACGCCTCGTCAGTAACCAATATTTTTCTACAAAAATTTGGATCACGGATTCTTCTATTTCTAATAAATTGACAAAATGTAAGCCGCATGGGGGGATCAGCCGGTAAAAGTTCCTGGACTTTTTGCACGTGATATGGTTGTAACAACTGTTCTTTTAAAACCTCATTGACAATCGTTTTAGGAACATATAACTCACGTTCTAAGCGACGGGTACTGGTACTTGGTTCTTCTTCAACTCTTTCCAGAATGTTCTCTCCTATTTCCACAGTTCGAGTTGTTCGCATACGACCCCTGGCTTCAAATTTTTTCTCAAAGCTGCCCGTTTCCCGAAGATGACGCTCGATATTGGCAAAGTTTGGTGGTTTGGTATTCGACGATTAGAAAATGTCTCCATGTAAACCCTAACACTCTGACGCCCATTTCCTTGACAAAACCCGTTTACCAGAGCATGTCAACCTTCTCAGAGTTCGTATAATTTTCCATGTTTATTGGTAAAATGAACTTGTAATTCAAGAATGTTGATCGTATACTTTAGTCAATTTCATAGACTGGTGACAATTTGTCCATAGTTGTCAAATTATTAAATGCCATAGCAATAAGGTCACTAAAAAAATTATTGTTACAGGTAATTTGATTTTAATTTTATTACTAATGTTAATAAATTGATGTATGCAGGTAATTGAAAATATTTTTTTTCTGGCAAAACAGCTCATTGAACGAAAAATATTCAAGAGGTAAAATAGCTTCCAATTACATCCAGTCACTTGACAAAATATCTGGGTTGTCATAACGCCGTTGATATAAAAAATCAGGAGAAATGTTGACGCATTATATCACTTTTATAACACTACCACTTATATACAGCCGGTGACTATACTACTCAATACCCTGAATTAAGAGAAAGTTATCGTAAAGAAAAACGTGATCATTTCAGATTAATTGAACAAACAAAAAAGGCGTTTTATCAGAAAAAAATAAAAAATAGTTTAGATAAAAACAAAACCACGTGGAATGTTGTTTCCGAGTTAACGGGGAAAACCAAAGTAAAAGAAAATATCTCAATTAGAATGAACAATGATTGCATTACGGATCCCGACCTGGTTTCTAATTCATTTAATGAATATTTCAAGGATATATCATATGATATCTTGAATCAAATTCCGCAAAATCATGGGGGGGTGAGGATTGATGTCCCAACTGTACCGTCCATACAATGTAATTTTTCATTATGTCCTTATACTGATGAGGAGTTGTATAATTTGTTGAATACTAAGCTTAAAAATAAATATTCATCAGGGGCTGATGATGTTCCTGGCTTTTTGATTAAGAAGATTATGTGGTGCATTATAAAACCGCTTACTTTTTTGGTTAACCTATCATTTTGTTCGGGAACTTTTCCGGCTGTATTGAAAACAGGCAAGATCACACCTCTATATAAAAAAAATAATAAGGAAGAAATTTCTAATTATAGACCGGTCACTGTTCCAATGAGCTTATCAAAGATTTTTGAATACGCGTTTTTAAATAGGTTAAATGCTTTTCTGAATTTGAACAATATTTTAAATTCTAACCAGTATGGTTTTAGGACTGGAAAATCGACCATTACGGCCATAAATTCTTTTTATCATGATGTATTGAAACAGATTGAGGCAGGCGAGTGCCCTGTTGGAATCTTCTGTGACCTCAGCAGGGCATTCGACTGCGTCGATCATAAGGTTTTATTAGGTAATATGTCTAAATATGGGATAGCCGGTTCTGCCTCAGACTGGATTAGAAGTTTTCTTGAAAATAGAAAACAATATGTCAGTATCTTTTATGCAAACTCAAGAAATGAATATCGCGTAGATTCCAGGTGTCTGGATGTGAATGTCGGTGTCCCACAGGGTTCTATTTTGGGCCCTGTTCTTTTTATTCTTTATATTAATGAAATAAATTGCATTCCGGCACATGCCATGACAGTTTATGCAGATGACACATCATTTTTAATATCCAATAGACTAGATCGGGATTTAGAACTTAAATGTAATGAAGTAATGAATGTCGCAAGTGAGTGGTTTGGTCATAATTCTTTATTTCTCAATAGCAGCAAGACGTCTTTTGTGAGATTTCATAATTACCAAAAGAGATGCTCTAAGATTGGTATATCTGTTGGGGACAATTCTCTTACACAAAGTGGAACTGTGAAATTTTTAGGAATCCATTTGGATGAGTGCCTTAATTTTAAAGGTCACTGCGAACATGTTGCTGGAAAAATTGGCACAGTTGTATATATGATAAAAAATTTGCGTACTGTTTTAAATGAAAAACAACTTATTTCACTTTATTATGCTAAGGCTGAGTCGAGGTTGCGGTATGGGGTCACACTCTGGGGTTGGTCATCTATGGCTAATAAGGTATTTTTGTCACAAAAAAGACTGATTAGGTGTATGGCACGTGTATCTAGTACATATTCTTGTAAGGGTCTCTTCAAGAAATTTGGTATATTAACTCTTCCAAGTTTGTTTGTTTTTGAAATGTGTTTGTATGTTTATATAAATAAAAGTGATTTTCACCATATAAGAGACAAACATCAGGTTAATACGCGTCAGCAAAATAAATTGTATGTTCCCTTTAATAAATATAAAATAGTATGTAAGTCTCCCAACTCTTTGGGACCACAACTTTTTAATAAATTACCAAAAAATATAACGGAATCTCCGACTTTAAAAGATTTTAAGATCCAATTGAAGAGTATGTTGGTGGATAAATGTCTATATAGTGTAGATGATTTTTTAATCTAGACTTTTAAGTTCTATTGACGATTCCTATACAAATGTACTTTTTGTCAAAAAGGAAAATAAAATATTATTATTATTATTATTATTATTATTATTATTACTAGAAAACGTCATTTTATAGTATTAGTCTACATACTAAAAATCATTCAAATCGATTAGCAGGTTTTCACGTAATTTAGGAAAAACCAATATTTTTACAAATTTTTGACGCCCTTTACCGGCTAAACGAGACAATTTTGTATATAACTAAGTCAGTCGGCTTAGATCGACCTATTTTGACGTTAGGAGTCTGTCGTCAAACGTTGTACACGTATTTTCCGAACACCCTGTATATAAAGCTAGTAGGTGTTAATTTAGAAAGGTTCTGGATAATTAATATTTGCCGCAATTATGGCAATAATATGATAAGAGGGAAAATTTACCTATCTGGTTATTTTGAGTAAGTTCAGCTCTGAAAAGTTAATATGTTAATAATTATAAAATGTGCCCGCGGTGGCACAATTTTTAGATTTTACTCCAACAGAGAAGAATATCGAACATCAAAGAAATTTGTCATACGTTTAATTTAAAAACTTATTTGCGTAATGTAGTATCTCCTTTTAAAATACAAATACATTTAAACACTAAACTTTTTAGTTTCAAATAATGTTTGCTGTTATCTACAGAATGTTTTTAATTTTCGTTAAGTCAGTTTTATGCGAAACGTTTACAGTTTAGTTGAGGCTCTTTAGTATTCTTAACAACTTCTCAGGAATATTAATTAGCTATTAATAGTCAAAATTTAGTTTAAACGACAACCTGTCAAAACGATTCGATACAGCAAACATTTAAAATGTTTCGTCTTGTCCTTTTCTAACAATCTAGTTTTTAGTTCATAATTTTATATCCATTTTTCAATTAACAGCAACCCAATTGTACATTAAGGATAAAATATGAAAAAGTATGAAGCCTTTGTATGCATACGCGCAAAATTAAACTAGATCAATTTAATAACAATAGATATTTTATTTTCTTTGCTAATCATTCATAATAAAATAAAATAAATAAATAATATTATTTTATGAATAGTACAAACTGAGATATCAACTTCAAATATAACCAAATCAGTTAATGAATTTACAATGAAAACATTAAATATTTTTGTAGTATTTAGCCAGCCCGTATTTAAAAATTTGGTTAATATTCATTTCGAATGCCAATTTGTCCTTTATTTTTTAATTACCAATATTCAAATGTTTGAAAGACACTATTTGGCTGAAATTACGAGAATGGCTACAATGCATTTCAGAAAATTAACTAACCAGATAAAGTCAGTCATTAAAGAACAGTATTTCTTGCCCATTATACACCCAAAAAAAACGTTTTTGATATAAAAGCGAAAACTTTTTTGATTAGCAGAAGCTAATGAAAGCTATCTAACATAAAATCAAATAGATTGATTTAGCCGATACTTGATGGAAATCCATTATAAATTTTGAACAGGAACAAAGTTTTAAATTTCCACAATTTTAATTTTTTTTAAAAAAGCCGTAACATGTTTCGGCACACAGTGCCTTCTTTGGACGAAGAAGGCACCGTGTGCCGAAACATGTTACGGCTTTTTTAAAAAAAATTAAAATTGTGGAAATTTAAAACTTTGTTTCTGTTCAAAATTTATAACATAAAATCATTTCGGAAATGATGTGCTTGCGTGGTTTATATAGTATATAAGCGCACCTTGAACCACCATAAAATATGTTTGTTACGTAATTATAGTATCCTTAAGCTTATATTATGTGAATAAGTTCAGTTTTGTTGAACGCTTCTAACTTTTTTAATTGTCACTATTTTTTAAATCAGTAAACACATTTATGTAGCCACTTTTTACATAGAATATACCTGCTTGGTCCTATTTCGGCTACAAGGTTTAAGTTTCCTGGAACCATCAACTTTTTTCTTATGGTCGCCATATTTGCTCACCGAAAAGTACTTAGTTTTTTCTATAATATGATGCCAAGCACAAATACAAACTAAAAACTTATAACCTGAAAATATCAAAGAAGAAACATTTTTAGGGTAAATTCTAACATATTTAACATATCATTTAATTTTGTAACATTAGAGTTAATGAAAATTATGAAGAAAGTACATCGTAATTATTACAATATTAATAAATAAATTTTGAAGATAGTTCAAGCATTCCTTAAAGTAAAGTTCATATCAACCAAAATAAAATAAAATAAAACTCAAACGGTCTACCTCCACAATATACAGGGTTCAGTTAAATGCGTCCACAATCACCCCAAAAACAATGGTCATAGCTTTACAGGAAAAAACTATAATAATAAAAGTAGCAAAAAGACATTGATTACAAATATATTAAAGCTTCTAAAGTGACCGCAAGGGGGCGCAACGTAATATTAAATAGTAAAAATTACAAATTCTGCCTAAAATATCAAATGAGGTGTAATTTTGAGGGCGTCATTGGAAACTGAGTTGATTCTCCATAACTTTTGCTTAAGAATTTTTGATAAGGGTGGGAGAAGCCGATCAAACATGAAATATTTAAATTGCTGTATCTTCTATTCTATTGATCTAAATGAAATGAGTTTGGGCTTATTTCAAAGGGAATTCCAGACTGATTTAGAATTCCGAGTTTCTTTTTATGATAAGGCACAGCACTGCAGGATTAATCCTTTATGGCGCTCTGTGAGCGGTGCATGTGCACAGGAAACGATTCACGTTGGTCTTGAATCTTTGGAGATTATACTCGTTGGGGAACACGACCTAAGGAAGGTCGTTTCAGAGTGATGACGTTCTCCAGATGAAAGAATTTTTAAACAGTGCCGTTCGAGGGACACTAAGCTGAACCACATAGGGTGGGCTGCAGTGGCCCGTCGTATATTTCTACCATGCACCGCTCTGGGTGGAATCAAGCGAGCAACCTCAGTTGAGCACTTGCCATAAAAATATTTGTAAAATAGACTCAAGTCCCTAACCTACCTTTGATGTTCAAGGCTTTTCAGGTTGTTTGTCAGATCATGGTCACCGATCAAGCGAATGACTCTCCTTTGAATGGAATCTAGCAATCTCAGGGTATGTTTGGGAGCAGAGCCCCAAATATGCGAACAGTACTCCAGGGATGGTCGAGTTTGGGCTTTATAGAACATCAAAAGTTGTTGGGGTGTATAGAGGTTCTTAGTTCGGAAGAGTATTCCAAGCTTCTGCGAGGCTGCCTTAGCGATGGCCGCAACGTGACTATGCCAAGACATATGACTATCCACATTGACGCCCAATAAATTAGTTGATGAAGCCAAGGAATCGAGTGTCCCGTCATGAATATATCCGGTTCTTCTGCATTTTTAGAAAAAACTGCCGCCTGGGTTTTTTTAGCGTTAAAGACAGAATTTCTTCGAGGTCTTTATTGAGATGTGAGATCTCTTGCTGCCTATAAAGATGTGCGTTGGCAGCCGATGTACGAGCATCCAAAGTAAAAGATGAAACCAGTATTCTGCCATCAGCGAAGCTATACAGGGTGTCTCAAAACTCAGTATCAAGATTTTAGGGGCGTATTTGCCAGGTCAAAATAAGCCTTTTTTTTCCTATAAGCATGTGTCCGCAAACGCTTCGTCACCGATCTACAGAGTGTTAAATTTTCAAAAAAATTTTATTTTTTCCTTCATAGCTCTTTTAGTTTTTGAGATATTAAGATAAAATTTAAAATTTTTTCAGGGGTCATGCTCCCTTTTCTCCGCATAAACTTTTTTATAGTGCGCTGCTGGCGGATTCTGAAATATGCAGTACATTCTTTGTTTTGTTTATAAACTTTTTTATCTCTTATAATTTTTATGCATCTAAGATCGTTATCGAGAAAAAAATTTAAAACAAATTTTTGTAATTAGCTACATTTAATTAACATTTATAACAACAGGGGGGAATAAATACCACAATGAAAACAAAAGACGCTATACTTATTTGTTATAAGATTATTTAAACATTACCTCAAAAATAAGAAACTTAATCAACTTTGACTTTTTATAAAAGATGCTGGAAATGCCCTCCTCTTTCTGCGATACAACCCTCTACTCTTCTTCTCATAGACTGCCGTACGCGTTCTAATATTCCGGGATTATTTCTTACCGTTTGAAAGGCATCCATAATTCGTCCAGTTAGAACTTCGATGGAAGGCACTGGTCCTGCATCATAAACTAGACTCTTTACATGCCCCTTTTAGAAGTCCAGCGAGTTGCAATCTGGGGACCGTGGGGGCCAAGCAATTGGACCTGCTCTGCCAATCCACCGATTGGGAAACACTGTGTCTAAATAATCGCGGACGGTGACTCGAAAATGAGGGGGGGCCCCATCGTGCATAAACCACATTTGTTGACGAACGTGTAAAGGCACATCCTCCAATAATGCAGGCAATTCATTCTGTAGGAAGTTTAAATATGTGTCACCATTTAAAATTCGCGGTAAAATAAAAGGACCAATTAAAGTATCTCCTACTATTCCTGCCCATATGTTTACGCTAAACTGTTCCTGGTGTCGAGATTCTCTGATCATGTGTGGATTTTCTAGTGCCCAAATATGAACATTGTGGTAATTCACTACTCCGTCGCGTGTAAATTGAGCCTCGTCGGTAAAAAGGATACGAGATAAAAATTCAGGATCCACAGTACACTTGCGCAGTATCCATCTGGAGAACTGCAAGCGCTGTGGAAAGTCTCGAGGAAGCAAACCTTGGACGCGCTGAATATGATATGGGTATAGCATGTTTTCGTGTAAAACCCTCCAGACAGTTGAACGGGAAACATCCAAATGCCGTGCTATTTGTCGAGTACTCCAGGGTTTTCGTCGATAACATTTAAAATCTTTTCATCAACTGCTGGGTTGCGTGCTTGTCTTGGTCTACCAGTATCGTGCATTGGAGTCTGAAATCTGCCGTATTCCCGAAGGTGTTGATGGGAATTTTTAAAAGTTCTGTAGTTGGGAAGCCGGCGATTAGGAAATCTTAGCGCGTACAACCTCTGAGCATTAAGCCCGTTACCATTAGCCAGACCATAAACGAAATGGATGTCAGCCAGATGTTCAAATGAATATGGTCCATTTTCCATTTTAATGTTAAACAAATCAAAAAATATACGATAAGTTATAAACCAACTTTTAAATAATGTCAAATGCATAAACCAACTTTTAAATAATGTCAAATGCTTCAAAATAAGCGTAAACGTCAAAATGAAAATAGCAGTCAAAGCCCACTAATTGTTTTTTTTATTGTTTCATTGAAAAATTTCAATTAAATATGGCGAATTACAAAAATTTGTTTAAATTTTTTTCTCGATAACGATCTTAGATGCATAAAAATTATAAGAGATAAAAAAGTTTATAAACAAAACAAAGAATGTACTGCATATTTCAGAATCCGCCAGCAGCGCACTATAAAAAAGTTTATGCGGAGAAAAGGGAGCATGACCCCTGAAAAAATATCTCCCTGTAGATTCTTACAATCACTCGGTATACTAGATGATGTAAGCCCTAAAGCGTAATCTATGTTTTAAATTTTATCTTAATATCTCAAAAACTAAAAGAGCTATGAAGGAAAAAATAAAATTTTTTTGAAAATTTAACACTCTGTAGATCGGTGACGAAGCGTTTGCGGACACATGCTTATAGGAAAAAAAAGGCTTATTTTGACCTGGCAAATACGCCCCTAAAATCTTGATACTGAGTTTTAAGACACCCTGTATATAGGATTTTTAGTTTCTTCCAAAAGACCGTTAGTGTATAGTAAAAAGAGGGTGGGCGATAATATAGAACCTTGAGGGACTCCGGCGTTGATGTTAAATGTATCCGAAAGAAATCCTTCCATCGCCACTCGCAGAGAACGGTCATTAAGAAAGCTTGACAGTCATGAACAAAACTAAACCGGCATTCCGCATGCTCTCACTTCAGTTAGGAGCCCCTCATGCCATACTCGGTCAAAGGCCTTGGAATGTCCAGTGCTACCGCCCGGGACCCCCATGATATTCTATTGCGTTGTTACAACGTAAGTAACATAATCGAGAAGGTCTCCTGTTGAACTACACTTACGGAATTGATACTGTCACTAATAATGTTGAAGCCTTCCAGGTACTTTAATAATTTTTCGTTAATAGCCTTCTCCATGACTATTGATATAACCGAAAGCAATGTGACTGTATGGTAGTTGTTTAACAAGGTCTTCTTGCCTTTTTTGGGTATGGGCTGGACTCGCGCATTTTTCCAGCAAGAAGGAAATATTCCTTTTTTGTAAGATGAGTTTAAAAGTCTACAAAATACCGGTGTCAATTCGTTAGCGCATGTTTTAATTATGATGACTGAAATATCGTCAGGACCAGAAGCTTTTTTGGTTTTAAGACTCCTCAGGATTCGTTTAACATAGCGGTGTCGGAAAACAATCTCGAGTATTCTCGATTCTACAGGGGGAATGTTCGGTGGAGTTTTTCCCTGAAAATTTACCGTTGAATGTAAAGAGAATAGTTCCGCAATTGAGTTTGCTTTTTCCTGTGCTTTGGTCGCAACGGTGTCATCAGAACGTGTTAGAGGTGAAATGGTTGACTTTGTAAAGTTCTGACTGATAACCTTAGCTACCGACCAAATAGATCTTAAGCCGTTAGGACATCCAAGAAGTTTGTCTTTGATCTTTTGGTTGTGTGCTTCTTTGCATTGGTTTATCGTTTTCTTGCATTGGCTTCGAGCGTTAACAAAGATGTTACGATTTTTGGTGGTAGGGTTTTGACGCTATTTTCGGTAGAAATAATATTTTGATTTAACAACCCGTTCGCAATTTTTGATAAACCAAGGTTTGCCGTTAGAAGGGCACTTTTTTGAGAAAGGGATAAAGGCTTCCATATCGGTAAGGATAACCTCCGATACTTCTCTAGCACAGATGGATGGATCACCACAGGTAAAATAAACGTTCCGCCAAGGAAAGGTTCGAAAATGGTCCTTTAAGTAAGTCATCCTACTAAGCTGATGTATAATGCCAGATCTTGCGTCGTTTAGGAGGCTGTTCGGCACTAATTGGTAGTTTGTTCAGTGCCGAAATAAGGTTGTGGTTAAAAGTTCCTAACGGAGACTTCACGGTAACAGTGAGGGTTTAAAGTTATGAAAATATCCAATAAACCAGCAAAATCACCATCTCGGTCTGGAATCCGATTAACTTCACCCACGAGTTGGGTGAGGCCAGAGCTGATAGCAAAGAATTCGGCTTCGCGACCTTGCTCCTCGGTCATATTTGAGTATTTGAGCTAATTGACATTATGAACATTAAAGTTGCCAAGGATGACAACTTCGGTATTGGGATGGTTTGTAAGAAGTCGATAGTATTAGCAAGTGAGGATAATAAGTCTCTATAATGGGTATCGCTTGGTGGCCGGTAAAGGCAGCCGATGAATTTTGTAATTCTCTGCGTTGATATTTTAAACCATATTACATCAATGTCGTTAGGCTCGAGAGTCTCCTCTCGTTGACAAGAAATATCACTGCGGACAAAGAGACAACGGCCAAAATTGCGCCTAAATCGATGAGGGGGTGGTATCCAGGATATAAATAGCTGACGGTACTAGTCGATGATCTGACCTTTGTTTCGGTTAGTGCGAGTACATGAACATCATTGTTCCCAACATATTTCGAACATAGAAATGTTCATCATCAGGGGATACAGTGATCAACCAGAGTAGTTTTGCTAAATAAAATTGATATAAGTAGTAAAAGTTTATGCTGAATTGTGACCAGTGGTTCGAACTTTTAAGTTTCATCTCTTTAACTCTACTATATCATACCAACATTATAAAAAATGTCTCCTAACTTCTAGATTCTAGATCATCAGATGCTTTTAGTTCTCATCAATAATCTTACTAATACAATAATATTTCTACAATGTCAACTGGCCATTTTCTACCTTCATTTCTCAAAATTAATTTGACCCGAATTCTTCACCTCTTTAATTCTACTATACGGTAACAAAATTAAAACGTCTCTCTAAATTCTCGATTATCATATACTTATTTGACATCAACGTAATACAAAAACCTTTCAACCATTTTTATCTTTTCTTAAAACTCTGTCTTTATTAAATTGCTTTACATCCTTGACTACTTAAAAGTTCTAGCTACTGGTCACAATTCAGCATAACCTTCTACTTTACTTATATCAATTTAAGTTAGCAAAACTACTCTGATCGCTCACTGTATCCCTTGATGATAAACATTTCTAAGTTCGAAACATATTGGGAACAATGAAGTTTTGATAACTAATAAATATATATTGTGGAGGTAGACCATCTGTATTTTAGTTGATTGTATCGCCTCCACTGCAAGCATATATTATTTCTTCAAGTTTAAATCAGCTGTTCAAAATAAAATATTTCTTACCAATCATTTCTCGCCACACATTAAATCCAAATCCTACTTACAATCTGCGTGGTTCGCGTGATTGCGGGTTTTTCAAAGAGTAATGATGATTTTTTCTATTAAACTTTCTTCAGTTTGGGAAATGTGTTTCATCTGTCCATAAAATATTATCCGAGAAAGTGAGATATTCTCAACATTTATCAACATACCAATTGCAAGAAATATCTCTCCTATCAAAATCACCTCACAATTGTTGGCTTATACGGATGGTACTTAGTAACATATTTACATATTTTTTGGAACGAGACATTTTAAAACTACCAAACTGTAGTCTGTTTAGGGAAATACATTCTGCTGGGTTGTCATCGTTCGGGGTGCATTTAAAAATAATTATCCATAGCTCTATTCGCATTTCTGTCATTTTCAGTACAACACGTAAACATAAATTTTCTTCGTTAGAGAAATTTAACGCCATGGTTAATTGAGTTTATTAAAATATCAAAAGCCTCCTTATAAGGCGTACAAAAAATAAATTATAAACAGATTAAAAAATTTCGTTTGTTTAAAAGTTTAATGTTTCCTAAACAAAAATATTACAGTAAATGATTTAGCGAATTATTAGATAGGTACTTAATTTAGATTTTTAGAATTATCAAAATTTGTATTTCATTTTCACTTAAAGTAAACGTAAGAATTATGAAACATATCTGCCGAGTTTACCCTAAAAATGTATTTTTTTGTAATTTTGTTGTGTTTGTCATATAATAGGAAACATTAAGTACTTTAAGGAAAGTAAAAAATTCAATATGACGGTCATAAGAAAAAACACAATTGATGGTAGTTTTAGCAAACTGAAACGTTATAACTGAAATACGACCAATCAGGCATATTCTATGTAAAAAGTGGCTACAAAAATGTGTTTACAGGTTTAAAAAATATTGAGAAATAAAAAAGTTACAAGCGCTCTAACAAAATGCAACATTTTAGCTTTTCCAAAATATTTCGACAATCAAAAGAAGTAGAATCGACCCGCAAGCGTCAAAAAAATGCTAACGTAATTGTCTAAAACTCTTCACATTTAACCGCGTGTCTATCTCTTATGGTTTCCGAGATCGCAATACTGTCATCACCAATTTCGAGCACTATATCATCGTAGGATTGCATAATCCGTGAACATGCGAGGGATTTCGCGAAAACTCGGAGTAAGGCGCCTCTTCGCCTACTCTAGTTTCGTTATGCAATCTTAGAGAAGAATGATAGTAATTTCGCGAAATCACGAACTGAGTCTTGAGTTTCGTGCAATTTCAAGATTCCTATAATGGGATGTATATTCTCTTTTTAGTAAGTGTAAAGAAAGATATGAGGAAGCTCGTATCATGACCGAATGAATTTAAGTTACATTACTAAATAAAATAAATTAGGTAAGGTACCTCTAGTTCTTTAAAATTTGGCCGTATTACTTAGATTATATAAAATCAAGGAACATAAATGAAATTTTTTAGATGTAGCTCGTGTGAATTTTTATTCAATTTTTTGAAGGTGACAATTTGTTAATTAGTTTAATAATAATTAGCAATAATAATTGGTACCATACAGTTTAACTATGGCTCAATAAATAGTTATATTATAACACGTACCTAAGTGATTTGTGATATCTAAATTAAAAGTAACAATGTTTTGGTTTTACAACGAATCATCGATGTTGCACAAGAGAATTTATTAAATAGAACTGTATCCACAAATTTTACATTTAAGAGTTTTAATTATATTGCGAGACATCCAGTCTTATATCTCAATTTCGTATGCGCCATAACCTTCTCCTCGATTGACTCTCCGCAAAGGTCACGCTTATACCACCCTCGCTCCGCCCCCGCTTTTCTCGTCTACCGCTTGCGAGCTATCGGGCACCTGGTGACGAGAGCAGTAAAGGCACCGTCCAAATATAAGAAGTCCGCTCACTTGCTCTTGCCGCTGTAAATTTCTCCCCTGCCGACGCCCTACCCCGCGCCCAGCGAGTCAACGCTCAAGCGGCGTATGGCTGGGGATTAGTTTTTGCAAGTGCATACTTTAATCCACAGCGCTCTCGGCGAAGAGTTTTCGTATGCTGCCTCGTTATAATTAGTATAATATTAGCTTACTTATGATGGAGGCGAATCACCTTGAGAGTTTTTCTTATTGTTGTGCTGATAATTGTTTTTCGTTATTTCGGTGCCCTAAAGATCCAATAAGGTAAGTAAAAAGGATTGTTTACTTCCTTTGAGTAAGATGCAAAGTAGATTTAGTGGGACATATTACACACCATGCCGAGGTTTCGTTAATTTATTTTAACTATGAATTTTCATGTATGTATTGATTATGCTGTCAAACAGGTATATTTAAATAATAGTAATTTACGTAACAAAGTTCCGAAAGTAATAATTTACGGGATGAGTAGGAACTCCAGGGCGAGCCGTAGGCGAGTCCTGAAATCCTGCGAGTTCACTTTTGGATCGTGTTACGTACAATATTTTTTCTGTAGTTGTTTTGTATGTTAAAAAAATATATAATACGTGACAAGCGCTGTCATAATATAGTGCAATGTTCATGTTATTGTCAAAGCCGTTTACATAGAAACCCAAAATCGTCCCGAAAGTAACAATAGTAGACCCGAAAGTAAACAAATCGTATCGAAAGTGAAAAAAATCGTTCCTAAAGTAGCTACTTTCGGTACGATTTGTGTTAAGTATTTATTACCACAACTCCCTCGTATAAAAATATTCAAGCGGCCAAGCCACCGTTCCTACTGAATGACTCCCGTATCTCCCTCGTAGGCGGTTCTCGGTGCGATTCGAGGTCACCGCCGGCGTTTTCAATACTTCAAAGAAGTGATCGGACTTCTTATATTTGGACGGTGGTAAAGGGCCCCACGTCCTATCGTCAGTGGCCTAATGTTGATTAGATCTCACTACTTTCCTGTCATCCAAGGGCACACAGCGCGCGAGCAATGCATGGGTAACTTAAGGCTCATGTGGCGTTATTTTTATGATACAGGAATAATAGTGAGCATCTCCAATCACGCGAGAGGATTATCTGGTACCTAAGAACTCGCGAGACCATGCGATGACATATATATGGTGAGCATTAATGACTATTAAGATTTTATAAGTAGAAATAGATAGAATTTCGAGTTTTATAATCAAAAAAGTATTGAGGGCCAGAAGGAACGGTAAGCTTCCCAGCGATCACTAAGGGATCACCTGTCACCTAAGACACTGCGAGACCGCAAAGCGTACCCCTTCTGTAGTTAGGGTTGGTAGTTATTGAATTTTATGTGCGGAGAACAAAAAAGTAGAAAAATAAATTAGAAAATAATTATCGAGGCACCCCGCAATAGAAAAATGAAGACAAATTGCACCTCCATTGATTTGTTAATTATGTTAAAATGGTGGAAGTATAGTTTATTTCCAGCATATTATGCAAATTCCACCTCATTACACGTGTAGGTAGTGATTCACTTACATGAGGTGGAATTTGCCTTCCCTGCACCATGTAGTGGAAGTTAGTGTTAGGCATCATTAAAATATTAATCAACACTAACTTTGTCACGTTAGTTTTGGAACAGATGATAGTGACAATCTTTTTAGGTGATCGAATTCAAGACCTTTTCGCAAAAATTAATGCTTCTTGAAACGAGTATGTTAAGCTGATTAATCAGGCTACCAGTAGTATTTAAGGTCAAATGAAGATTATATTGGGGGAACTACGCGATTTAAACGAACGTTTACTAAATTAGGCTATTCCAAATAATAACAAGAGATATTTCAACAATTAATGATTGTAATCGATGTTAGATTTGAAGTAGTTTTCAATCATCCACAAGAAACCATAAAAAGTTGACACTAGATATGAACCCCATACAGGGCTATATATGAATGCGTGATTTCAAACTTTTTTCACGTCTTAAGCGACAGACTTGAAGAAACTTGACGAAAAGGTATCTAAAGTAACAGAAACAGTTAACGCATACATGACTGATCCGTTATTATTAAAGTGTATAAATTGTCTAACATGTTTCGAACATGGCACTATATTAACAAAATGGCCAGGGGCATTATTACTAACAGCCATATTCACCAACCACAAACTAACCAACTATTTCCTAACTAATTTCGAAAATCAATTATTCAAACTTATATTTAAAACCATGGTGCCCCCAGAGTACCAGGAAGGTCAGCTATATTATTTCATTATCTTTAAATAAAATTTCCGACGAACTCCGTTATGATAGCATAAATCATTTGGTGATTCCTACGCACTATGTGCCAACTATGGAATGTAGGGTCATGCATTGAATGTTTCCCTATTTTTCACACTAAATAAAACATGTATTCTGTAATTTTATACGTTTTTGAATTTTTTCCAAAACATTCTCATAACCTAGCGTGACTATAAGCTTACACCATTTTTTGGAAAAAATATTGAAACTTTCTTGAACTTTTTCTACAAAGCTTGAAACCGACCCTTATTACTATCTCAAAAATATCAAGAACACTTAAAATTTTCAAAAACAAAATAAAAAGAATTCGGGCGTTAATGGGTTAAGAACTAAATCTGAAACTGAAAATGTGGAATGGTGTCTGCTGTAAGGTTATTGAGTGAAAGAATAATAAATCTTGTATCTAATAATACAATAATCACGACAAAAATGTTCTCACGACATAGACTTATTTGTTAGTATTAAGCATATTATTAATTAGGTATAGATTATATTTGATAAAAAATTTAGATTTTGGGTCATTTTATGGTAACTTTTTAAATTATATCAGCATTTGAAATATTAAACAAGAAAACTTCTTTGAGATTATTAAGAATGTTTGTAGTTTAAACATATATCAATAAGCTGCTGATCTGTTGGAGCTAATACAATTTAATCCCAAGAACGTATTTATATATTAATGTAGAATAATTGATATTAAATGCATAAGAATCAATCAATTTAGATAACAATAATTCCTGAGATGTGTGCAGATGATGGTTATAGTTTGCTCCGTTATTTTGAAGATAGGCTAACTACACTTGTCAATAGGTTTAATAAGTTTAATGCTAAAGAATTGGCTAGCCCAGGGTGTTCTTACACCAAAAGACCGGACAGAGTTAGGTGTCCATTTTATTTTATCTTTGTGAGTTTAATGATTCACATAAGGGAGATGATCCGTGGAAAGGTCACAACAAAAATGCTAAACACTGTGAGGTCGCTAAAGTCTATAATATAGGCAATTTAGAAAGATATGCAAGCAGAGTCTGTGAAAGAGAAGAGAAATAATAATTCTTCATTTAAATATGTCGACGCTGTCTGTATGTTTGCGATAATGATAATCTTTATAAACGTCTTAAATCCATATCAATCCCATTAAGCAATAAAAGTTTTACAACACGGAATTTAAGTCATTCCATCTGTAGTCAGTGTTACGTTCATCTTATATTCTCTTGGTTGCATTAGTGTAAAATATATTGAATTATCAAACAACACGTATGCCAAAATAACGTATGAGCAACTTAATAACAGGTATACAGGTGTACAAACACTTCATCGGTTGAAAACTATTTACGATATAAAATCAAGTTTAAGTTTAGAGATCTGACTTTTGGCGAAACTGATTAAAGGATACAATTAACAAAAATGATACGCTTAATTCCACATTCACCGATGGATGTGATGAACCACAAAGTATGTTTAGTTCAAGTATTTCCATATGCAACTTGTAATATTTTAATAATTATTAATCTAATGTACATTATTATTAGGGTATGGGCAAATAAATAATGTTCTATTATTTTGATATTTTTTTACCTAGTACTAGTGTAGGGAACTTGCCAAAATTAAATAAATTTAAGAAGAAGGGGGAGCCAAAAATATTTCTGCGATTCACCACCGTTCTTTTTTAAACGAATTATGGGATCGTCATAAACACGTGGCATACAATTACAACCTTACCCTCCCTGTCGTTAGGTCACAACCCGCACTAACTTAGGCTCTTTACTTGTCCGATCAAGTTTGTTCTTTTTTAAATGACAAATGGCGTCCTCCTGATCAAGTAACATACAGTCACAACCCTCCACTTCCTGCCGTGAGAGAACTAGCTACACTAACTTATCCGATCAACCTCATTCTTTTCGTAAACGGCTTATGGCGTCGTCCTGAATACGTGGCACACATTAATCGACGTTTTTGACGTTTAACCTTTGACAAGTAACATTTCCTAAATGACAACTGGCGAAAGTATATTGGTCCAGAAATCCCACCGAAAATTAGCATTGACAGAGCCTATGACGCAGAACGCCCCTATTCTCTCTACTTCTAATTCTTAGACAGAAGTCAGTGAAGCAACTAAGAATTCTCTATTTCTCCGGAGGAAGTAGCACGATTATTGATCAAATTAAAAAATGTATTTATTTCCAAAACAGTTTGGTGTAGATTTAAATGGTCCTACTTTATGTCAACATTTTAAAGAAACGTGCCAACCATCATGTAATAATGCCAATACTTCTCCATGCACTCAAGTAGCGGACAATGCATCGCAAGAAGTGAATTAAGATCTTTGGTACTTTTATATAAAATTCCTCATGCTGCACTTATTTTCATACTCACCTTTTACATAGATTTAATTTAAAATACCCAGAACTGCCATTATATTTCTGGACGATACTGCAAACAACGCGGAAAACCTCAATGGAAATCATTGGAAATGGTGAATTTGTTTATTTTGGGTTAGCATTTGGATGCGACGGAGGTCTAATGCTGTTCTGACGGTCGAGGGTCTCCGCCTCATACATAACTCTCTTAGCTGCACACAAGGGCACGAGGGTTGTGCTGAGCAAAGAGGCGTTAATAATAACAAGACCGTTAAAATACTATGCGCCGCGAATAATATGTGTCGGTTAAATTGTGGTTCGGAACCCACGTTTAACTGTAGTAGATCCCATCTGGCTGACATTACCCAGATGTTAAGACGGGGTCGGCAGAAAGGGCGTAAGCTGGCCTACTTGCTTGCCGTGGAGCCTCCACATCCACTAATTCTACTACTATTACTACTACATGCAAGTGAAATAATAAATATTTTAAATTCATTTACAGTTAATTCCGAAATTCCAGATACAGAAGATATTAGGTAAAATATATTGATGGTCTTCCTCTTTATCATAGTTCAATTGTGAAATTCTGACTTATTTTAATACTAGTTATGAATATTTAAATTCTTCCTATTATGGTAACTTTCTTTTGCTGCCCCTGTAGACCAGGCAGCAATAATCTTTTTTTGGAGGGTTGTGTAACCAAATTAAAAATTGGTATGGTTACCCATTTTCTAATAGACTACGTGCATGCTTGTTGCTTGAGCCTGTGTAAAAAAATAATAAATTTAAAGATATCTGGTGATTTATAAGCATGTTTACCAGGTAAGCAAATCCAAAAGATTTCTGAAAATCTCTTAATGCATATTCTATTTTACATCACAATTTAATAAAAAATCTCGCTTTCTGGCAGAATTGACAAATTATAGCTACTAAATTCCGTGAATTTTTTCTTGTATTTAGGCCCTACCGTTTTAAGAAACATTGTCTACTTAGCAGTTTCTGATTTTCTTTAATATTTCGTTCGGAAATGACAATTCTACTGTCTAAAACCATATTTCTAGCTTTTAACAAGATTTTCCCAGCCAGTTGTTATCAGTATTTGTTGGTCACTCAAAAGATTTATAAATAAGCTTTCCCATTCGAGCCTTATTTGAGTTCAATTGGGGTTCATTAAGAAGTTAGTAAAGTCTCCTACACAACCTCTCTAACAAATACATAGACGATTTAAAGAAGTTTACAGTTTAATTTGCAAAGGTCAAATACATTAGCGAATAATTTAATCTACTTTTAAATTAAATGGTAGTAGCTTAGCTTAAATGGTTGTACTCAATTTGAAAGGGTAAAATATGAAATAATCTTTATAAAAGCTCAATTTTACTATACCGCTAATTCATACTGTTTACTAAGTACCTGTGCTATTATTCAGGTGTTGTTTAATTAGTACCGGCGATATTATTCAGGTGCATAATATTATATTAGATAAATCAGTAGTACACACTTAGTTTTTTTTTTTGTTACTTGTTTAATGGCGTTAGGTAAACCAACTGGCCATATAAACAGGATATTTTTTTTTCTATCCAGGTTTCTAGGTATGTTATCTTTTACTTATTTATTTATTTTTTTATGCTAATTTTTTGTTCCTTTATTTATGGTTTCATTATTTTGTTTTTCTTGTGTTTTTTTTTAATTATTTTTTGCTTTTGCAGACAGGATATGTTCCCATTAGAGCAATCACTATTTACAATTTACAATTATAACGAGTTATGTATAATTTATATTGCATTGTTAATATTTATGTAATAGTTTTGGATCTATAATAATAATACGCTTACCCTAGTAATATTATAATTATGACTGTAAAAATCCTTCACTTCACAGTAAACTTATTGATTTCTTAACATTAAAAAGATATACATCTTCTACACACTTCCACAAATAGTAACACAAGGTATGATTAGTAATCATTAATTACATGAAATTCAGAAGAAGTCCACTTCATTACTTATTGAGTTGGAATATTTAAACATTCTTGAGAATGGGGAATTTATAGAGCTGTTAGTCCGGGAGAAATGCGATCTAAACAAGATATTTTGTCGGAAATATCTCTGAGGAGCAGCAAGGGCAACCCGCTCCAGAAGTTCCGAAAAGTCGATTTTTGAGTTAATTATTTTAAATGAGCAACTACATCAGTTTACGATCTTTTTTGCTCCAAAGATCTAGTTTTGTACTTAAGACGCAACTATTCCATGACATCAAAATAAATATTATTACTAATTGCCAAACACTTGAGGAATCTACTCTGAACAGATTCTATACGCAATTTATAAATATTTTCATTGTTCCAAACGGTCGAGGCAAAATTTAGCCGGCTAAAAACATAGGCATAGTAAAGTGTAATTAATGTTTTTTGTTGTCTGAAATGTTTTCCTTGTCTATTTACAAATCCAAGCATTTTGCATGCATTAGCCACCATGTTTTTTATGCGAAGGTCAAACTATAGCTTTTCATCAATAACTTCCAGATCTCTAACCTGGCTTCCTCTTTTTCAGGGAGCTGACACCAAGTTTCTAATTATTTATTATTTTATTGTGATTTCGTGTGAAGGTAATGGAGAAACACTTTTTTAGATTAACAAATAGGTAATTTTTAGTACAGTAATCATAAAACCTATCAAGGTCATCCTGTATTTTATCACAGTCCTTAGTTTCAGTTACTTGTTTATAAATTTTGAGGACATCTGCAGAAAATAGAAATTTACAGTGTCGGAAACAGAGCTGGATGTTATTGATATGTATAAGAAATAGCAGCAGTGGTTCCAGGCGGCTACCCTGGGGTACAGATAAATATGGCTTAGTAACAGCCGGCAACTGAGATGAGCTGCTCTCTATCAGTTAAGTAGGACTTGCACCAATCCAGAACAACGCCACCCACCCCGACCTGAGATAACTTTTCCGTGAGTAAAATATGGTCAATTTGGTCAAACGCTTTACTAAAGTTCATATAGATAGAGTAAACCTGGATTCGATTATCCATACTCTCTATAATAAACTTCGAGTAGCATATTAGATTTGACTCTATTGACCTTTGGGGGTAGAATCCATGTTGATGGATACTGATTGTATTTTTGATTAAAAACAGTAAGTGTTGATATATGGCTTTCTCAAAAATATTAGCAAATATACAGAGCTTGGTTAAAGGCCAGTAATTGTTAATGTCGCTTCTATCGTCTGACTTGAAAATTGGTACAATTAAGGATTTTTTCCATGAATTGGGGAACGATCCTGTACGTAATGATTGGTTAACGAACAGGGACAAAGGGAGTGCCAGACTGTCAGCGTTGTTGGCAACAAATAATGCTGCGATGTTGTCTGTGCCAGCGTCTTTTCTTGTATCTGGGCTTTTTAGAATTTTCTGTATTTGTAGAAGATTGAAATGAAGATGAGAGAGTTGGGCACAGGCGACCCCATCAGCGTCAATTTTAGTGGGGTTTTTTGATTTCGGTTGAAAAACAGTTTTAAAATATTGAGCAAAAAGATCACAAATATCTTTGCTGTTATCAGCCTTATCATTGCCCAGTGACATGCAGGAAGGTAAATTGTTGTGATCTTTACAGATACAAAATGCCACAACTTTTTACTGTTGTCAATTATTTCCGCTTGTGTGATTTATATAACTAAAGTGGTCTTGTATAATTAGGCGCTCGGAACGAATCCTTAGGAGCTTATATGTATTATAATCCTATAAATTGTTATACACCTTCCATTTTTTATTAAACTTATTTTTTTCTTTTATCACTTTAATCGTTGTGCTAGAGAAATATACCGGAAATTTAGCATTACGATATTTGCATGGCACGTTATCATTTATCGCGGAGTTTAGTTTATTATATAAGTAAGATATATTATTTTCTAATGCATTATCTTTGATCGCATTCTTCCAGGAGACTTTTAACAGGATGATATTAATTATATTGCAGTTAGCTCGGCGGAAATTATGAAATTGAGAGCTGGGATAGTTACCCGTTCTCAACGAAAAGTGTGATACTTCGAACTTTATGCTTGGATGATATAGATCCTCTGTGACTAACAGAGAGGGACAGTGTGTGAGGCAACCAACCAAGGAAACATCATTACACAATACTAAATCCAATATGATACCCCTACTGTTCCTTATATAGTTAAACTGGGCCAGCTCGCAGAAGGACAAGGTGTCGATCAACGAGGTAGATCTTTGATCAAAGCCGATATTTGTAAACAAATTTATTTTCATCATGATAAGCCCACTTAAGGGACGGGCAATTTAAATCGCCGCAAATTATAATTTTATTGAAATAATACTGAAATACTCTTTATTAGTACTTTAGCCTTACAGTTGAAGGGTGTACACGTCAAATAGGTATATATACAATGGCATATACCTACATACAATGTTTAAAACAGATTTAAAATATTACATAGTTAACAAATACTTACATTGTAGTATAAAACAGACCACATATATCACATTAAAAATAAAGTCTATGAACCAATCAAAGTATCAGTCATAAATTCAGAAACCCAGTAAAAAGCTCTATTAAGCAAAATTTGCCTAATTTTTTGTTTAAAACTAATAAATGACAGTTGTCTAACCCCCCTTGGTAATTTATTGAACAGTTTCCTGCCAACATATGTTGGACATTTCTCGAACTTAGTAAGCCGGTGCAGATCAGTTACCATGAGATCATTCATTCGTGTGTTATAAGAGTGAAAATCTTGCCCAATTGGATGAGTGTTCTCATTATGCTTGATATATAATAAGGTCTTAAAAATAATATAAACAAGGAAATGTTAAAATCTTTTTCCCCACAAAGAGAGGTCTGCAGCTGGACAATAATGGCACACCAAACAACAGTCTGATCACCCTTTTTTGAGCTATAAAAATTCGATTACTCTCTCCAGAATCTCCCCAAAATATTACATTATAGCTTAAGTGGGAGTATATTAATGAATAGTATATAGACAGAAGTTCTTTTGTTTCCAATGAGTCTCTTAATCTATTAATAGCAAAAAAACCAGAATTAATTTTACTTACTACATGGTTGACATGGGCATGCCAGGAAAGTGTTTCATCCACACATAATCCCAAGAACTTAGTATTCCTTCAATGGTTTAAGTATTCTATTCCAACCACTGGGATATTTGAACGAGTTCTAAAGTGTATGTATACAGGCTTTTCCAAGTTAAGTACTAGGCTGTTTGCCCTACACCACCCATCGAACTGGTCCAAGACAGATTTAAGCCCCAACTTGAGCTCTTCGGGCGTCTCTGCTGAGACTATCACTGTTGTGTCGTCGGCGAACATCGTGAGAGGCCCCCCGCTAACATAATCTGTGATTTCATTTACGAAAATTAAAAACAGTAATGGTCCCAGCACCGACCCCTGGGGCACTCCAATATTCATGTTATTCATTTCTGACACTTCACAACCCACCTTAACACAGAACTTTCTGTCGGTCAAGTACGCTGCCAGCAGATCCAGGACGGGTCCACGCAGACCATTTGCATAGAGTTTGTCCAAGAGAAAACCTATATTTATAGTATCAAAGGCTCGGGACAGATCAAAAAAGAGCCCGGCCACTAGGAATCCCTCGTCAAGTTTTTTATACACCGACTCCAAAAACCCAGCAGCCGCGCTCTCTGTTGATCTGCCCACAAGAAAGCCATGTTGTGCTGGGTTTATAATTTTGAAACGGTTTAAAAAATCAATAATCCTATTATGAATAATCTTTTCAAAAATTTTTGATATAACATTTAACACTGTGACCGGTCTGTAATTAGCCGGATTTGTAGGATCTAACTTTTTATATATGGGCGAAACTACACCATTTTTTAACTGGGTTGGAAATTGACCTTAAGTGAACATTAAATTAGCAATATATGCAAGAGGTTCGCATAAGTTATTTTTTAACATCTTTACAATTTTTATGGAGACACCGTACATCCCCACACTGTTCTTTGGTTTTATATTTTTAATTATGGTAATTATTTCCTGACATTCAACTTGCCTCCAAACAAAACTGTTTGGTGCTTGAATCACTGGCAGCGTACAAGATGCCGAGATGTCTCCTCCAAATTTAGCTCTTAAGCAGTCATGGGCGACGGTGGAAAAGTAGGTTGCAAATGTCTCTGCCACCTGTCCACAGTCCTCCACAAGAACATCATCCACTCTCAGAGCCACTCTGCCTGACCTTTTACTTTTACTTAAAGTTCTATTTACAATACCCCATACTGTTTTTTGTTTGTTTTTACTATCACTTATGATTTTACCATTATATTATTTTTTACAGTGTTTTATCAACATGTTATGTTCTTTTTTCTTACATTTATAAATTTCATTCACATTGCAGTCACTTATTTGTTTAGATAACCAAAATAAATCCTTAAGTTCCTGACTACTTCTTACAACTGCAGGTGTTACCCACCTGTTGTCACGCCTTTTAATTTTATTGTTACTATATTTTAGGGGGCAATTTGCCTCAATAGCAAAATTTAATATATTTACCAATTCATCATAGGCTTCGTCAACCCTAACATCGATATAAACATCACCCAAATCAACATTACATATAAAAGCCTTTAACATATTAAGGTTAAAGTCAGACAAACTCCTATATAGATAATTAGATACTACATTTTCATTACATAGATCTACATTTATGTCACATTCACTGGAGAGTGACAGGTGGTCGCTTATATTACCCTGAATGGTTTGGTATGAATACTAGAGATACCATAACCATTTGTCACAATATAATCAATTTTGGTCTCTGTTACGCTATAATTTTTATTTATTTGTATTCTAGTGGGCGCTGTCGATGTTACTTTTAATCTAAAACTACTAAAGAGATCTAATAAAAGAGATTTATCTTTGAAGTTTACTAAAAAATTGATATTGAGATCACCGCAAAGAAAAACCAAATTGTCATTTTTACAGAATTTTGACAATGTGCTATAGCATTTCCTTAAAAAGATATTTAGGTCGCCTCTTGGTGGACGATATACACAAATTACATATATATTTTTGTCTTTTGACTTTATTAAACAAGCACATATCTCAATATGTAGTTCTTCCGAATCACTATCACATGCAATTTGCTTTGCATATGTACCCTGCCGAATATAAATGGCAGACCCTCCATGTATAGCATTTTTCCTACAAAAATAGGTTGCAACTTTATAACCAGGTAAAGTTGCCATACACGTTGATTCGATATTACACCAATGTTCTGTTACACAGATCACAGTTGGTTCTTCGTCATTGACTAATAGTTCCAAATTCGTTAACTTATTAGAAATACCCTGTACATTTGCACATAGTATTCTAAAATTCAGATCTTGATTTAGAGCCTGCGGCTCGAAAAAACTTGAACTTTTTAATTATAACATCTCTGGGCCATATTTTAGGATTATTTAATTCCTCCAATAGAGAGAAGTCAGCACATACCTTAAAATAATCACTTATCACCTCTTTATGTGTAGATAGTAACTTCTCCACTGTGAACCGGTGGTTTGGAAAGCGATTCTCCAGAAAATGCTTTATTTTTTCTGTCTCCGTTCCTTTCTTTACTTTACCCACATACAACCATGCCTTTCTTTCTGCAGCATAGAATTTACCGTCATTTTTAGGCGTCTCATCTCCAGTTCCTCTTATAAATTGTTCATGTTTATCTAGTTTATTTTCATTTGAGAAAGTGTTCTGTTTTTTAGGGTTAGGTTCCTTGGTCTGTTCTGTTTGTATTCCGTGTATTCGAGTTTTCGCTGCATCAGCATTTCGATTTTTAGGATTTGGTTTTACCGAACTGCCGGTTGTATGTGAATTATTGATGACAATGCTTGTGTTCGTTTCGCCAGTTATTTGACTCTGATCAGGTCGGTTGGAGTGGGCAGGTTTTCCGGAGCCCTGCCTTCTGTCCCCTACAGTCCGACTTGCTAGCGTGGGGCCCTTGTTTACATTCTTATCGCCCTGTGCCGACGCGGGTATAACCTCTTTATCAGCATTTTTTAAAAGGCTAATAATTGTTTCCAGGTCATTACTTTGCTTTTCTAATTGACTAATTGTTTTATTATTGGATGTAATTTCCACTTTTGCAACTCGTAGGTCAGCATGCGTATTTATACACTGTATGTTTTGACAAATTGATGCATCAACATTTAAAAACTCACGTGTATCGTGAAACTCGTCACTATGCCGTCCGTAGTTTTCCTGAATATATTTTGTAACACTTTCACTCACTACTACGTTTTCTGGAAACCTTTGGTATAAAATAAAATGAATTAGTGACTCTTTATTTAATTTTTTTAAGTCTGCTAAAATTTGTGTCTGTACTTGTTCCGCCATCTTGCGCACTCTTCATTGTTTCCTACCTGCGGGCTGATCCAGATCAACTTGGACAAAAAACTCAAGAAAGCTGTATCATCATCAGGTGGCAGATACACACAACACAAATAAATATCAGTAGAATGTTTAACTCGTAGTCGCACTCACACATCCTCCATATCGCTTTCGAACTCTATCCTTGTAGCCTCCAGTCCATTGCGGATGGCAATGAAGACGCCTCCTCCATCAGTTTTTAGGGCACTGATGTTTCTCGATCCCTTCGAAAAAGGTCGTAATTGAGACCAACCACTTCCCTATCAAATATACCAGCATTGAGCCACTACTCCGCTACAAGAATGATATCGAAGTCGCCAATGTGAACACTAGTTCTAAAGTCTATTAATATTATCTTCGGGATTTAAAGCTCGTTCGCGTTGTAATTGGTAGGGGTAGAGAAGTTGTTCATGTAAGACATGCTGTACCGTCGACTTGGTGGATCCCACATAGTGTGCAATTGCGCGAATTTTGTGGATTGATTTTCTTCAACACCGTGTAGAACTCTTTCTTCAAATTCAACCGTACGAGTTGTTCTTGAAGGACCACCACCACCAGGATGCTTTAGGTTGCCACTTTCTCTAAGGCGACGATGGATGGAAGCAAAGGTTGTATGATGAGGTTGGCGGCGTTCCGGACATCTGTGCTCAAACAAGCGTGCAGCTTCTCTTCCATTACAATTTTCTGCACCATAAGCAAGGTGCATATCGGTAAGTTCTTGAAACGAAAAATTATCGTCCATTTTCAATACAAATTTTAAATTAACAATCAACAAAACTAATGCTCCAATAAATAAGCCAAAATATGATTTAAAAGATTTCATTGCACTACAGCCCAAACGGCTCATTTGCGGACATATGTTTATTGAAAAAAAAAAAAAAATATTTTGATGTCCTCTCCCACCCTTTAAAGTTTATCGGTATGCGTTTAGATTCTTTTGTATTTATACGGTAAAATACACATACGGTTTTATTATTAAGCAATAATCCATCTGTAAATATTGTTGAAAATTTAGTAGATAGGTCTTTTAAAAATTGTTTTTTTTTATAATTGATGTATCAGCATATTCTTAATTATTTCTAATAATTCTTGGAATTTCCCTTAAAAAATTGTCATGAAGTTAAAATAAAATAGGGAGCTATCTCTGATGAGTAGATATTCTCCTTTACTTGTGTTATTCATGAAGAAATAACTTGTGACAAGTAACGGGTATTCCTTCTGTTTCCAATAAGGATGAGTATAATTTTAGTCCATAAGTAAGTGCATTTGACTAACTATGTTACTTTTTTGGCAATATATTTTAACATATGCTTGTCACTATTATGGTTTCTTATTGTCAATGGTGGATCTGCTCTCTGATTCTATTATTGCTATTGGGATGCTTCCTAAAAATCCCATACAAAGTTTTAGGCATATATTTTTGAACTGTTCAATTTTTTTTAAATGGATCTTTGCGGCTGCACCGTAGAATTGACTTGCATAATTTAGGCTTGATCGAACATCTTATTCTTTATAGAACATTAAGACAATATTAAGATTAGAGCCCCATTTATTATGAGTAAAGACTCCTAGTATATTTATACCATTTTCTGTCCGCTTAATGGTCCTTCCATAATAATCTTTTATCCAGAAATACTTCTAAATACTTCACTGTATTTTCGTATGGAATTTTTAGTTCTGCCATGGTTATTGTATTCGGAGTATTCATTATTTTCGTCGTAAATGTGCATAGTGACGATTTATTATCGATGCAGCCCATTATAGTAAATCCATTTAATGGCTTTCGAGAAATTTCCTTCGATTTTATAGTTGCAATTGTCTATTTACCTATCATTTGCATATATTGCATAAATCATCTGAAAGTATTCTAGTGTAATTGTCAAATATAAAAATATATTCCAAATCATGAATATAGATTATGTACATCAAGGGGCTGAAAATGCCTCCCTGTGGTAGTCCAGCTCATGTCAATCTTAGGATTCTTAAGTCTGTAGGACCGCCACATGTTCTTATGTATACTGACCGTGTGTTATTTGATGAGTAAATGCTTTTAACAAGTTTTATTGGTAAAAAATAAATAATAATAATAATAATAATAATAATAATAATAATAATAATAATAATAATAATAATAATAATAATAATAATAATAATAACCTTAGAACACTAGACTTACCTCAAGATCTCTACAAGGATATGCAGAAAGCAGTGCTACTTTCAACAAGCCGAGCAGTCAAAAAGTATATGGGTAATCAAAGAAGAACCCCACGGGCCCAATAACACGGAAAGGGCCCCCACAGAGCTCAATCCTTTTGATATCGGTGATATCTGGGATGAGTTAAAGTTCCCCGTAGAGGGAGTGCATGACAGGTCTCGCGACCTGTCAGAAAATAATAATAATAATAATAATAAAACGCCTCGGAAAAAGGTCGCTGCCTGGGGATCGCCAGGGCATGTCTGGAGCCGGCGCTGGACATGACAGCATGCGGACCGCCGGTGGCAGGGTGCTGAGGAGGCGGGCCCCTGCCATGCAAGCAGCTACAGCCCAACAGGAAAGAGAAGAGGAAGAAGCAACGCCAAGGAGTCAAACAAGAACCAGGACTCCGACCGCCGAAGGTGCTGCGCAAGAGCTACAGCCAGCGCTCACCCAAGCGGGACGTCCTAGACAGCGCATGAAGTGGACAACAGCCATTAATGAAACTATAATGCGAGGGTGACGCAACTAGGACAAGATACGACCGTATGCCGTCAAAGACTGCACGCTGGTTTCTGCAATATATACCCACACCTCCAAGTCTCAGAACAAAGAGTAGCAGATCAGTACAGAGTAATACTTAGAAATAGACTCATTCCAGAAACCAGATTAAATACAATTAAAAGAGAAATTGAACGAGAAATCCAAGAACAAGAAGAACAAGGAATTGGCGAAGAAAATGCAAGAAGTACAACAGAAGCGCCACACACCGAAGACCAAGAAAATGAACAAGCTGAATTACAACCTGAAGATCGAGCTCAGCAAGAAGAGCAGCTGATCGAAAACCCACCGGAAAACTATCAGCTTATCGAAAATCTGGCTATGGAAATGAGAAGAGCTGAAATAAAATACGAAGGTACAGATCCACTGTGTAGACCACCACTACCCAAGCTAAACCCCTCCAAAAAACTAGCAGTCACACTAGAGGTAATGAACAACAGAATTCTACCAGAATATGTTGCAAGAGCAACATCATTGGAAGCTATACACACGGTAATATACTGTGCAGCATTAGCAGTAGCGAAATCAACTGGAGCAAAAATGAGGCAAAATGGCCACCAGGCAAGAGTCGAGCTCCGAATACCCGCATGGCAGCAAAGAATCCAGAAGAAAATAGAAGCGCTCAGAAGAAGTATTGGACAACTTCAATCTTACATAAGTGGAATTAGATCAGCAAGAGTACTACGATCTGTACAAGCTATCATGACTCAACACAGGATCCACTCAAGACAAGATGCAGAAAATATCTCCCCACAACAAGGCCTTGATACATTAAAACAGAAACTGTCCGTATACGCAGGCCGTTTGAGACGATACAAAGCCAGTAATGCGCGGAGACAAGACAACGCCCTATTCCAAAGATCGGAAAAAGCTTTCTACAGGAAACTAAATGATGGAGATATAGAGGAGGGAAGCACCTATCCAACAAAAGAGGCAATAGACCAATTCTGGAAGGACCAGCTAGCCAGACCTGCAAACTACAACGTTAACGCTAGTTGGATTCGTGAAGAAAATGTAATCTCCCAGAACTACAACGAGATGCAACACGAACCATTCACAGCGGCAGAAATATCCGCCATCACCAGGGAGTTACATAACTGGAAAGCGCCTGGCCCGGATGGAGTACATAATTACTGGATTAAGAAATTCTGGTGCGCGCATGGGAAACTGGCTGCATTAATTAATGAAACTCTGAAAGACCCCTTAAAGCTGCCGCCATTTCTCACCCAAGGAATAACGTATCTTCTGCCAAAAGACCGCAAAAATACACACGATCCATCAAAATATCGACCAATCACTTGCCTCTCAACATTATACAAGCTGATAACATCCTGTATTACTAAGAGAATTTCTTTCCACTGTGAAGGATACAACATTATAACTCCACAACAGAAAGGGTGCACCAAAGGAGCCATGGGATGCAAGGAACAATTAATAATTGACTCAGTCATCAGCAACCAAGCTTACTCTAAGCAAAGAAACCTTTATACTGCCTTTGTAGATTACAAGAAGGCCTTTGACTCCGTACCGCACGAGTGGCTCCTTTGCATATTAAAGATCTACAAAATCGATCCTTACTTGATAAAATTTCTACAACACGCAATGGGGCTGTGGAAGACCAAGATTCACCTTAATGAGGGGACCACCAATATTTCCACCGACATTGTTCCAATAAAACGAGGAATATTCCAGGGTGATTCCTCGAGTCCTCTGTGGTTCTGTCTAGCTATGAACCCTCTCTCCAACCGACTAAACTCCACAAGATATGGATTCGCTATCAAAAACGGCAACCAAGAAGCAAGTAGGGTTAACCATCTTCTATATATGGATGATCTAAAACTAATGGCCGCTACCAAAAACCAAATCGATCAGATGCTTAAAATAGTGGAGGAATTCTCCAATGATGTCGGAATGCAGTTTGGCCTGGATAAATGTCGTACTCTCACCATGATAAAGGGAAAAATACAGCAAAACCCGTTCGTTATGAAAGATGGCCAGGAGATTCAGGCAATGGGAGAAGGCGAGAACTACAAATACTTGGGGATGAAGCAGGCTCAACGCATCAGTCATGCAGCGATGAAGACAGATATAAGGGAAGAGTTTTTTAAGAGAACAAAAAGGCTTCTGAGAACGAAACTGAACAGCAAGAACCTGTTCAAAGCAATTAACACCTACGCCTGCTCAGTTCTATCCTACTCATTCGGCATTGTAGACTGGAGCGTGACTAACATCGAAGGGCTACAGCGCAAAATCAGAACCCAACTTACCAAAACACTCAAACACCATCCAAGAAGTGCGGTAGAGCGGACCACTTTAATACGACATCAAGGCGGAAGAGGTCTGGCAGATATTGGGAAAATAATGGATCAACAAATAACCAACTTAAGGGAGTACTTCCGCAACAAAGCCCAAACTTCAGACCTACACCATGCTATCTGCGAAGCAGACCACTCTACTCCTCTAAGATTGAGGGATCAGAATGCTCCACAACACCACAAGACCAATGAAGAAAAGCTACAGATATGGAGGGAAAAACCTCTGCACGGACGACACCTGAACGAGGCAGCCCAGGATCACGTCGACAGTCTTGCGTCGAACTACTGGCTCATCTCTGGACAGATGTTTCTTGAAACGGAGGGATTTCTACTGGCAATCCAAGATCAGGTCATAGCAACTAGAAACTACCTGAAATACATAATTAGAGACGACTCAGTACAGGTAGATAAATGCAGATATGGATGTCAAACGGCAGAAAAGATCCAACACATCACGTGAGGATGCCAGATGTTTTCTGCAACAGAATACAAGGAGAGGCATGATGCAGTGGCCAAGATCCTATACCAGGAGTTAGCGGTGAAACTACAGCTTGTCCAAAATGAGAAGATCCCATATTATAAATATACACCGCAGACAATCTTAGAAAGCAACCACTATAAGATGTACTGGGACCGGACTATTCTTACTGATCAGACGGTGGCCCACAACAGACCGGACCTTGTAGTGGTAGACAAGAGGGCCAGGAAAACGACTCTGATAGATGTAGCTATAACAAATAACAATAACCTTCTAGTGAAGCATGCTGAGAAAATAGCGAAGTATCGAGACCTCCAGGAGCAAATAAGTACACAGTGGAATATGGACAGCATCGAAACCATGCCGATTATTGTTTCAACAATAGGAGTAATCCCAAACAAGCTTTTGGAAAACCTTAGAACACTAGACGTACCTCAAGATGTCTAAAAGGATATGCAGAAAGCAGTGCTACTTTCAACAAGCTGAACAGTCAAAAAGTATATGGGTAATCAAAGAAGAACCCCACGGGCCCAATAACACGGAAAGGGCCCCCACAGAGCTCAATCCTTTTGATATCGGCGATATCTGGGATGAGTGAATGTTCTCCGTAGAGGGAGTGCATGACAGGTCTCGCGACCTGTCAGAAAATCATAATAATAATAATAATAATAATAAAGGTCTTTATTCATAAATGATATAATCAAAATATAACATTTTGTTATTGGGCGAGGTTCAGTTCACCCTGTTTACAATATATGCAGCAAGGCATCTGTTCAACTAACCCATAACCAAACTATTACTAGTGAGATAACCATAAGGAAAATAGTAGACGAGATAAACGTAAACTAATAAATTATATTTTATCTTTAAAAGTGGAGAGTATTACTAAAAACAACAATTCATTACCCAGGCCGTACTTTCTATTATGATTGTGCACCAACTTTTTGATAAATAAAATTTCTAAAAACAGGTGCTGACATAGCATAAACATCATTAGGAAGAGCGTTTAATAAATTAACAATATTGTACGAGAAGGATCGCTTAAAAACCTGCGATCTATGTTGTAGTATTGTAAGCCTACCCTTAAACCTAATATTAATATTATGTACAGGGTTATTTTTTATATTTGGCTACCCACCTACAGGGGTTAATATAAGTGATAGAAAAAAACTTTTAATACAAAGGTTGCATAATTTTTCTCGTCATATATTTTAGACTTATTAAAAAAATCATACGCGCATCACAAAGGTAAAACACAAATGAAGTTTTTTTTTTAAATGGAACACCCTATATATTTTCCAACAGGAGGAAAGATCTCTTTTTCCTGATTTCAAAAATATATAACATATTAACATTTAATTCAGTCGTTTGTGAAATATTTGAGTTTTGATAAATTTAATTGATTATAATAGAGTTGGCGTTCCGCATACTTCAACGTGACATATTTCTGTGTTTACTTTAAATTGAAACATTCGTAAGGAAAATGGGATACTCGGAAGAAGACAAACTTGAATTAGTACGTCTTTTCTATTCTAATAACAACCGAATAGCTGTAGTTCAACAGCATATCGTCGAATTAATCCTGGACGATGGGTACCATCGACTAACACAATCAAACGCATTATCCAGCGATTTAATGAATCCAAAAATCTCGGTCGAAAAAAGAGAACCGTTGTTAAAAATGACGAAGAAGACTTAAATATTTTACTACCCTTTGAAGATAACAGTATTCTCTTGCATTCTAATAATTATAAATAAAATAAATTAGAAATTTTATTTTAGAAAATCCCGAAAGTTCGAAATTAACGGTTGCCGCACAATTTGGAAAGTCGTTCTACAAGACTCAGACCACTTTGAAACATTATAAATATCATCCGAACAAATTTATGTCAGTTCAAGACTTATCTGAAAGAAATATGATTCAACGGTTACATTATTGTCAAGAAATATTAAGGCATATAGCAGAAGATCCCCAGTTCTTAACAAATATTATTTTCACTGATGAAGCTACGTTCACGACGGCGGGGATGTTTAATAGAAAAACAAACAGTATTGGGCAACTGAAAACCCACATAAAATTCAACCAGTCAAAATACAGGGACGGAGGTCAGTTCATCTGTAGTGCGGCTTGCTAAACAACCAAGTAATTGGACCTATTATTTTTGATGGGTATCTAACGGGCAATCGATATTTAGATTTCATTCAAAATATTATTGAAAACTATTTAGAAGAATTTCCAGTTCGGCAATACAATAACCTTATTTGGCAACAAGATGGGGCACCACCCCATAATATCGTTCAAGTTATTAAATACCTAAATCGCAGATATGACCTTTGGATAGGCAGGAATGGCACACTTCAATGGCCGGCTAATAGCCCGGACCTAAGTCCGTTAGATATTCTTCTGTGGGGATTTCTAAAAAACCGTATTTATTACGATAGACCTCAAAATATACGTGTGTTGAGACAAAAGATTGAACAAGAAATATTCATGCTCAATACAGATCACCCAGATTTTACTTCGAACGCGATCCATCACAAAATGAGGGAAAATATTCAAACATGTGTCAGAACTCGTGGCGGGTATATTGAAAACATATAGTCATTTACTTTACTTTATATTATTGAAATTGAATTATAAAACATAAGTAATTTTTTCTTACTGATTGTTTCAATTTAAAGTAAACAGACAAATATGTCACGTTAAAGTATGCGGAACGCCAACTCGATTATAATCAATTCAATTTATCCAAACTCAAATATTTCACAAACGACTTAATTAAATGTTGATATGTTATATATTTTTGAAATCAGGAGAAAGAGATCATTCCCTCTGGTGGAAAATATGTAGGGTGTTCCTTTAAAAAAAAAACTTCATTTGTTTTTTACCTTTGTGATGCGCGTATGATTTTTTTAATAAGTCTAAAAGATATGACGGGAAAAATTATGCAACTTTTGTATTAAAAGTTTTTTCTATCACTTATATTAACCCCTGTAGGTGGGTATCCAAATATAAAAATAACCCTGTACGTCTGTGCGAAATCTAATATTTTGATAGAGATATGTTGGAAACTTATTTTTTATAATAGCATGATAGTGGCAAATCATATGCAAATAACGCCTCTGGTACATGCTTAACCAATCATTATCTTTAATTTTATGGGTAATGTGCTCTCGTTTTTTTATGCCAAATATAAGCCGTAAGCAAGAATTTTGTACTTTTTGTATTCGTCTGGAATCATATTCGGTCAAGCATGGACCATAAACGTCATCACAGTAATTGAAGTGGGAAAGCACAAGTGCATCACACAACATAGACTTTACATTCCTATTAAGGATATATCTATTTTGATAAATAAGTTTTAAGTTGGAGTAAGCTTTCTGAATGCACCTATTTACATGTGCTGCAAACCTCAACTCACTGTCAACATACAGACCCAAATTGTTCACCACAGGATCCAACTTAATATTGTGACCTTGAACGCCAATATCATGACTGTACTGTACAGGACTGTTTTTCTACTTTTCCTCCAAAAACCACCGCCACAGTTTTATTAAAATTTAATTTCAAGCAATGATTACTACTAAATTCACTAACCTTGATCAAATCAAAATTGACTGCGGCGACAGCCTGTGGTGCTTCATCCGGATAAAAGGACAAGTACATCTGAGTATCATCCGCATATAAATGATTACTGCATGACAGAAAGACTGAAGAAAATGATGACGTATAAAATGTAAATAATCTTGGGCCCAAGATTGAGCCCTGTGGAACACCATTAGTGACATCTGAAAATTCCGAGTTTTTTCTATTATAACATACTAATTGTTTTCTGTCGTGCAGATAATTTGTCATGAGCCCTATTGCTTGATCGTTAAAACCCACATAACTATACATTGCTTTTAAAATATCATGATTAAACGTATCAAACGCCTTGGAATAATCCAACAAAACCAAAATTGATAACTTTTCCTTATCTAAGCTGCCTATTAAATATCATCTGTTATATTGATCAAAGCAGTATTGCATCCCACACCCTTTCTAAAACCAGACTGTGAATCAGAAATTATTTTATTATTGTTAAAATATACCTGCATCTGACCATCAAGTAGCTTTTCAAGAACTTTGGAAAGGGTGGGGAGAATACTATTGGGGCGCAAATCATTAAAAGTATTCGGAGTAGCAACCTTGGGCAGAAGAATCACACGCGCTTCCTTCCACATACTAGGAAAGGTGGAGCAAGAAATACTATAGTTCATGATGTGTGTTATAATATATGGAAGTAGAAAGGGAAGACATAATTGTATTGTTAAGATATTTATTCCGTCAAGTACTATAGCTGTACTTTTTATTGTAGAAATTACTTTTAAAACCTCTATTTCTGTTACACTGATAAAATTAAAATTATTATGACATTGTTTATTATTATTATAAAAATCTATTTGACTTTGATTAGGCTTAAGTTTTGGGACAGCATTGATGAAATTAATATTTATAGTGTTTGGGTCTGTCAAATGAGTTGGTAAAACTAAGTTTCCTTGAACTTTATTATGAACATTTAATTGTTTTAGATCAGCCCATATTTCTTTTGGTTTTTTATTTTGAAAAGAATTTTGATAATACGCTTTTTTTTTCTCTTCCTACCGCTAGTGTGAAACCATTCCTCAAAGCTTTATAATGAGACCAATCTGTAGGGCATCTATTTCTTTTAAATTTACTCAAGGCCTTATCTCCTTTTTAGCAGCTCGCAAAGCATCTGTAAGCCATGGAGCATATGGCTTAGTAATTTTAAAAGTTACATAAGGGGCATGGATGTCAAGTAAACTATATATATTACTACACATAAAATCCACTTTATCACTTACATCGGTTATATCATAAATAAAGCTCGGATTATAGTCAAATTGCCTTTTTTTGCCTATTTTGCCTATTCTATGTGTTTTTACATATTTTGCCTTTTTTTCGTAAATTCCGCCTTTTTGTGCCTTTTTTGAAATTTTATGCTACCTACTCATGATATTATTCATATTACTATTACTAAACCTTTCTATAATAAAATTTTGGGCTAGTAATAGAATATTTACAACAATTACCTTATTGGAAAGACAAGAAATAAATTTATGTGAGTCAGTTAAATTAATAGATAATTTAAAGTCAAAAATTAAATCAGCACCTGGAAGTAATGGTCAATTAATTTCTAAAAAAATAAAATTTGTTTTTGACAAGAATGAAGGTTTCTCGTTTTTATCTGATGTTGCTAAAGTTTTTAATGGGACATTTTCCGAGGAATTACACATTGAGCCAGATTTATTATCCGCTCTTAAATAATATGCTCCAATTACATCTGTCGATGTAGAGCGTTCATTTTCCATGTACAAATTAATTTTAAGTGATAGAAGACAGAGTTTTAAAACAGAAAATATAGAAAAGCACTTAGTTGTAGCTATTAATGATAAAATTTTAAGTGGTTACAATGTTTAATTATTAATTCACAATTATTTAGTTATGTTGTGCAAATATATTTGTGTTAAGTTAATGTTAAGTTAATTCACTTTGTATAAGAAATAAGGTATTATTAATAATAATGGAGTTAAAGGCATTTGCCTATATTGCCTATATGTTGCCTATATGTTAAGATTTTTGCCTTTTTCAATAAAAATCTTTGCCTATATAAGCGCCATTTTCTTCAATTTTTGTTGCCTATAAATCCGAGCTTTAATCATAAATGTTGCGCCACGGTATTGCTTGCAAATCGCTGTAAAATTGTTCCTTGTTAGTATTCTTAAAGTTCCTTACTGTTTTGAACTGGGTTTTAGCTTTCTCTAATTTAAGGTTTATTATAAATGAGATCAATTCATGATCACTAATCTGTACAGAGTCTACGCCTACTGAGTTTATAATTTCCACACTTGATGTTAAAATATAGTCGATAAGTGTCGATGTGGATCCAGTTATCCGAGTGGGTTGATTTATATTCTGAGAAAGCCCGAGTGTCTCAAAGCATGTTAGAGCCGAATGAACTTCAGCATTTTCAATTTTAAAAAGATCAATATTAAAGTCTCCCACACAGAATATATGATCCACAGAGACGAGCAAAGTAGATACAGTGGCGTCAAATATGGAAAGAAATTCGTTAGGGTTAACATTCGGTGGTCGATATACGACCCCCACAGCAAAACATAATTTTGGTAACTTTATTTTTATCCACAGTTGTTCAATTTCTGCAGACGTCTGAATGACAGTATATGGTACATGATTTTCAACGTAAAATCCTACACCCCCGCCTCTTCCTTGTCTATTCTTTTTAATGAGACTATAACCATTAATATGTACAGTGTTATTTACCGTTGTGTTATTAAGCCATGTTTCACTTAAACCTAATATGTCAAATTTTCTTAACAGTAATAATTCTTTTAGATCATTAAAATGTGCAAATAAACTCCTTACATTTAAATGGGCCAATTTCCAGTCGTGTTGCATTTTTATAGAGAATGTTTGCGCAGAAAACGCATTTTACTTTATTTTTCATATTTTACTCGGGTTTAAAATAGTCCCAAATATTTCCTTTCGGCTTCATTTTTCCATGCAGACAAGTAGAATTACTGTTATGTTACACTATCAGTACTATTACACACCCGACACACAGATACAACATATTACGAACTATGACCAACACGACGTGAAATGCGGCAAAACAATTAAAAGTAAATCAATGACTGTCTGCAGCAAAATCAAGCCCATCGCCGCGCCGAGGGACCAGGGAAATATTAAGATGCTAAGTATTTCCGAGATTTATAATAATAAACCGTCTTTATTATGATTTCATACAATCAGGTGAAGTATAGCTACAGTAGCTATTCCGGGCACTTAACCTAATTTACACCAGGCAACAATTATATTAACTAAATTAAGCAATTATTCCTGAAAAATTCTTTATATAATAATAATTATTGTGAACTATTTATAACAGGTCTGATTTGTATGCTTAGATACAAACCAGAAACAAAAACTAAATGATTAGATACCTAAATAGATAAGATAATATTCGCTAACACCCATAATATGTATACCAGTTTACAAAAGTTGAAAATAGGACTAAGTAATAGGTACTAAATATTTTTATTTCCTATATGATTTTTTAATTTATGCTAAAAATGTCCTGTAGGTAATTCTAGACAGTTAGTAATAAATTTATTGAATACTTTCGGCGCGCAGTAGGAAAACAATTTTTGGAAGAAAGCTGATGTTAAAATGCTGGCTCCTTCTTCGTACAAAATAAAATTAGTGGACTGTATTTAAATTAAGTTTTATTTTGTGGATTAAAAATTGTTGTCAGCTTTTTGCTGATAGATGATAGGTGTTATAACAATACCTTTTTTCAAAAAATGGCTTACTTAGCCTTATTAACAATATAAAAATATTAGGTACCAAAAAAGGTAAATGGTAACATTTAAACATAACTCCCCCCTTTAAAGGGTACCTTTAAAATAGAATACAATTTTAAAAAACAGTTAGAAACAGCAAATAAGTTCTAAACATCCCCATAGAATTCTTTACAATATCTATGGTGACTAATTATCAATTTCTTCTTGGAGAGGTAATGAACACAAATGTCTCGTAGACCTGGATATTTTTCCTTTTTGCGTAAGTACTTCTGCAACTCTTGAAACGCCATCTTTACTTGGGAACTGCTGGATAACACGTCCAAGAGACCACTTGTACGGAGGCTGCTTTTCATTACGTATTAGAACTAGGGCACCATTATTAATCTTCGTAGGGCCCTCTCTCTTTTGGACATGTTGTATTCTGGTTAATCGGTTAAATTTTTTTTTCTTGTAGATCAAGTTCAGGGACAGAATTTAAGGGACGTCCAATAAGAAAATGGGATGGAGAAATTGGGGCTAAGTCATTAGGGTCATTTGACATAAAAAATAGAGGTCCTCAGTTTAAGATACCTTCCACTTGAATGACTAGCTTGTTAAATTCTTCAAATGTAATAATATGGTTTATAAGAACTCGTTTTAAATGATGTTTGGCGCTTTTTACCGCAGCCTCCAAAATTTGGAGTATATAGAGGTATAAGAACCCAATGTATATTATCTTGACTAGTTGAATCGATAATTGAACCTTGGTTTGTTTGTACAAAATTACCTAAATCTTTTAATTCATTATTTGCACCGATCAATGTACTGCCATTATCAGAAAACATTTGAGATGGCAAACCTCTTCTAGAAGTAAATCGTTTTAAACATGCCAGAAAACTTTCAGTTGTAAGACTGCTTACTATTTCTAAATGGACAGCCTTTGAACAAAAACATATAAATACTGCTAAATAACATTTTACTAATTTAGTCCCTTTACCAGGTTTATTTAAAATAAAGAACGGTCCTGCATAATCATGTCCAGTTATTTTAAATGGCAAACTAGGCCTAATGCGATTGTCGCGTAAACTAGCCATAGGACAACTTGCTGGTGTAGGATTAAATTTGAAACATATCATACAATTTTTAACTGTCTTTTTTGCTAAATTGAGACCACCTACTGGCCAATAGAATTGCCTTATAGATGCTAATAATAATTGGGGTCCTGGATGTAATAATTTTTTATGCTTATAGTCAAAAATTAGCTTTGTAAAAGGATGGTTTGAATGTAATAAAACTGGATGTTTAACCTCGTAGGATAAATATGTATTTTTTAAACGACCACCTACACGCAGGATACCTTTAGTATCAACAAAAGGAGCTAATGAAGACAGTTTATGTTTTTTATCCAAATTGCAATTTTTATTTAACACATTTAATTCAGAATTTAAACATCCACTTTGAGCTAATCGAATTAACGATTCGTTAGCGTTATTTAGTTCAGAAACAGAAATGGTGCCTGTTTGTAACTTTAGATTGTTTTTATGTTTTTTTAAATTATTATAAAATCGAATACAAAGTGCTTGCTGTAACACGTCTTAATTTTAGTAAACTAGAAAATTTCATAAATAAATAATAATTCTCGTTAATTATAGTTTGCAAAATGTGGTTTCCTTTTTTAATTCGGGTAATTGGTTGTAAGGAATCGAATAATTAGTAGCAGGCCAGTCACAAGCATTAGTTTTAAGAAATGGAGGACCTGTCCACCAAAAAGTAGAGTTTAATAAAGTTTCTGGATTAACTCCTCTTGTAGCTAAATCCGCAGGATTATCTTTATTATTTACGTATCTCCAATCATTTAAATTACTTAATGATTGGATTTTCGAAACTCTATTAGCCACTAAGACTTGTAATAAACTGGGCTCAGTCCCAATCCAACTTAAAGCAACTTGTGAATCAGACCACATAATTATCGGAACAGAGAGTGACGATGCATTTTTAACTAACTCGATTAGTTGAGAACCAAGTAGGCTTGCACACAGCTCTAACTTGGGAATTGTAATTGTTTTCAAGGGAGCTACTTTGCTTTTTGCGCATAACAAATGAACCTGAAAATTACCTTGGATATATTTGCTACGTACATAAATTGAACATGCATATGCATCCTTAGAAGCATCACAAAAACAGTGAACATCAACTAATTTAAAACCCTCAGGAATCACTGATCTGGGTATAAATAAATTGTTAAGGCAAGGTAGACCTTTTAAAAATGAAATAAATAATTTTTCCCAATCTGAAGGGATCAAACTATCCCATGGTATTTTTAAAGACCATAACCTTTGTATTATAAGCTTGAATGTGATAATAGTGGAACTTAAAAGATTTAAGGGGTCATAAATTTGAGCAATTATAGACAAAATGTTTCGTTTTGTCACTGGCTTATTAGTATCCAAACTAAATTGTTTGATATTGTGTTTTAAATTATCTGAAACGGGAACCCATTGAATGCCCAATGTTTTGCAACTTTCATTTTTTCCTAAATCTAAAATTGAATTTGAAATATTGGAATGACTTATATCAGAAATAACTTGTGCATCATTGGAAACCCATTTTCTCAAAATGAAATGCCCTGATTCTAAGATTGAATAGATTTCTTTACATCTTGTTTTTAATTCTGTCAAATCATTGGAACCTGTTGAACAGATCATCAACATAAAAATCATTATGAATTATTTGACTTGCTTGTGGATAATTCTCAAAACTTATGTTAGCTAATTCCTTTAAACATTTAATTGCTAAATAAGGTGCTGACTTTGTCCCATAAGAAACTGTGTTTAATTGATATACTGAAAACCTATCATTTGGGTTTTCACGCCACAAAATCTATTGCAATGGCCTATATTCAGAATTCATTAAAATACAACGATACATCTTTGATATGTCAGCCGAAACTACATATTTGTGAATTCTAAATCGTAAAATTATATCTATTATATCATTTTGAACTTTTGACCCAACATACTGGATATCATTAAGAGACCAACCTGAAGAACTAGGACAACTACCGTCAAAAACTATACTTAACTTGATAGTAATGCTCTCTGCTTTTAAAACACCATGATGAGGTAAAAAGTAAGAAATAATATTAGAATTGTTATTCGAACTATCTACAACTTTGGTCATATGACCCAAGGACTCATATTCATGGATAAAATCAAAATACAACTTTTTAAAATCTGTATCTGTAAATTTCTTTTCTAATGATAAAAATCTCTTAGAAGCTATTTCCTTAGAATTGCCTAACATATTAGGAGAATATTTGAATGGTAGCTTTACTACAAATTGTCCCTGTTCATTTCTAATTGTATCATTTTCAAATTGTTTTGATCGTCCTCTGGGATATGTATTTTAGAAAAATTACAAACTGAAGAAGAATTTATTGCTACTGAAAAAGGCAGTATTCCAGTTACAATATATCCAAAATGGGTGTTTTGTAAACTTGGAAGATTATTTGATAATTTTAATTTATCATCTAGTATAAGACCCCAAAATAAGCTTGCACCTATCAAAAGATCTATTTCTCTAGAAATATAAAATTGTGGATCGGATAATAAAATGTTTTTGGGTATATTCCAGCTATCGACGTTAGTAACATGACATGAAGGAATATTATTTGTAATAATTGGACTAACAAAGCAATCAATTGTGCAATTAAAATTAGAAGCATTTGAAAATAAAGATAAAATACATTTTTTGTTAAGTTGGGAAACTACTTGGTTGATTCCCATAATTGTTAAATTGGTTTGGGTGCAATGAAGCTTTAACTTTTTACAAAATGTCTCTGTAATTAAATTAGATTGTGCACCACAATCTAATAATGCTCTACAATCATGATAATGACCATCCGAATCTTTAACCTTGCATACAATAGTAGATAAAAGAACTTGAGACGGACACTTGACAGTTGGTCTTAACAACATGTTTAAAGTCTGATAATCTTCTTGATTTGGATCTCTACTAGCATTTTTAATGTGAAGCAAAGTATTATGTTCCAACATTTGATTATTATTTTTGCAAATTTTACACAGGAAAAACGTGCAATTGTCATGACTGTGACCTGTAAGAAGACAATTTTGGCATAAATTAAGACGTATTACATTATTTAGTCTTTCTTGTACTGATAAAGCTATAAACTCTTGACATTTATAAATTGCATGATCCTTTTTACAAAAATTACATTTATCTAAACATGATGCTGAATTATTAAAAGAGAAATTCAATTGTGAATTATTAGAATATCTATTTTGATAATATGGTCTATTATTCATCATCTAGACAGGTTTAACCATATATGATTGCTCTCATGATTGCAATAAATCAGTTTTATTTTTTATGAATTCTTAAAATTCATCAAGAGTGGGTAAATCCCCATCGTATTCTAATTCTTTCCTTTCTCGTAAACTAACCTTATCGAATTTGCCAGATAACAAATGAATAATCAATGAATCAAATAATATTTTTGAATTTAATTTCATGCTTTCAATAGCAGTTACATGTTTCGTGATTTGATCTAACATTATGTTAAAATTATAAAAATTTTCTTTATTTAATTGCGAAACACTTAATAATTGTTGAAAATGGGTATCTAATAGAAATTGTTTTTTATCAAACTTGCCACATAAATTATACCAAGCTTGTTCATATGGCTTATCTACACCGTCAAGACCTTTGACAAACCTAGAAGCGTAACCTTCTAAAGAAGCCTTTAGAAATTGAAACTTTTGCAAATCGTTTAAATTGGTGTTACTATCAATAATCGATATAAAACTAAGTTTAAAATTTAACCACTGCTCAAAATTTCCTGAAAAACTAGGTAACTTTAGTTTGGGCAGTAAAACGTTGTTTAAGGAATCAAAATTATTTCTGGAATTTGCAGTATTATTATTGACTTGAATAACAGGTTGTATATTGTTAGATACATTATTTTTAAATTCAAATTTTATATAAGTGGATAAAAAATCTTGAGTTAAATAATACCTATCTTGAAACTCCTCTCTTTCTTGGAAATGAGAATCTAAATCATTTTCTTCACATAAAGACTCGATGATTGATTGAATATTGTCAAACTCATGCAATAATGTTGAACTATTTTTAAATCGTAACTCAACATCATTTAAACTTGGCTTGTTATCAGAAAGTGAAGTTTTTATTTTATTAATAAACTTTTTTACAACTGATAACTTTTGTTTAATAGAACCTCTATTTCTTATAAATTTTTTTAAATCTTGTGAGCCTTCTGACTCATTTTTATCATTTGCCATATTTGGCAAATAATATAATAATTAAACTTAAAAAAAAAAATTAAAATTATCAAAATAATTCAGCAAAACACTATTGGTTTTTATTTTTTTCAAAAAAATTTATATATAGTCATCCAAGCGGCAAAACTGACCTTTAAATTTATAAAGTAGACCCAAATTTTCTGCTATTCTTTTAAAATAGTGTAAATTACACTTCAGAATTTATGGAATTTTCACATCTAAATTGAAAAAATTGTGGATCTAAAACTTATAAAAAATGTTGAAAATTTGAATGCTATGCTAAATTGTGAAAAATACTTTTTAAACTAGACAAATAGAGGGATAAATATTGACAAACAGGGTATAAACTTTGACAAATCAATGGTGTATTTTTAAATTAGTAGAAACACTTTTACCTATCAATTGGAAATTGTAGACGTCAAAACGTTATTGGATAAAATTAATAGACTTTGAAATTAATAAAATTTTAAATATGAATGGACGAAATAAAGTTGAAAGGGATAAATTTGATGTTGATTAACAGAATACCTGCATTTTCTTCGAAAATTTTAAGAAAAATTTCATTCTCCAAACTCAATTTTACCAGATCAATATTTGAATTTCTTCCTGAATAAGATTTTATAGTATACTTAAATTGGTCGACTATATTTCCTTTTTGAAATATCCGTCTCGATTGGACCAAATATGTTAAAATGCTGGCTCCTTTTTCGTACAAAATAAAATTAGTGGACTGTATTTAAATTAAGTTTTATTTTGTGGATTAAAAATTGTTGTCAGCTTTTTTGATGATAGATGATAGATGACAACTTACAATTGTTATAACAATACCTTTTTTTCAAAAAGTGGCTTACTTAGCCTTATTAACAATATAAAAATATTAGGTACCAAAAAAGGTAAATGGTAACATTTAAACAGCTGATCTATGACAACGAATGTGCATGCAGTGTCGTAACCTAATTTGGACGTTGTGGAGGAAGTTACGTTGAGTTAGCTTACCATACAGGACGTTAGGCTTTTTTGTTATAAAAATGTTTCATATGAAATAAAGGAAGCCACGGAGGGAAATTTACAATACGCCGTTTAAGAAAGATAATACGATTTACTATAATTTCTAGTAGTATATAGGACCATAATCTAAGATAATATCGTTTACAATAATAATATTATAGGTTATTTAGTAAAATGTATTATTTTAGGTAGTATAAATTATTACCCCATGGTAGTATTACATAGAATGCCATTTTATAACCTTAATAATAGTTTCTTTTAAATTTTATAAGAAAATGTATTAAATTCAAAAATACGTTATAGTAAGAATTATTAAATTTTTTGTTTTCTTTTACTATATTTTATAGTAAGAATTATTATATTTTTATTTGCTTTTACTATATTTTATAGTAAGAATTATTATTTAGTTTCCTTGCTTTTACTATATTTTATAGCAAGAATTATTATATTTTTTATTTGCTTTTACTATATTTTATTGTAAGAATTATTATTTCGTTTGCTTGCTTTTACTACATTTTATAGTAAGAATTGTTATTTTTTTCATTTGCTTTTACCTCGGCTTTTACTATATTTTATAATACTTCATACAAAAACTTTTTTAGTTTTTAAAAATATTTCATATACATTATTATCATAGATATTAGATATTAATTAATTTATCTGGTATTATAAATATTGTTTCTTAAACTTTATTATCTGCGATTAATTGGTTGTATTATAATTTATTATTTTACTATTTTGATATTTTTAAAGTAGTAGGCTGCCCGTTTATTTTTAAGTCACTGATAATAAAAGAAAATAACTAAACATAGTCTTGCCCGTAATAACAATCTATAATATACAGAATGTTTTGTAAAACATCCAGTTTGGCTACAACTTTTAATCTTGTCCTTGCGGTTAACCACCTACGGGTTTTGGGAGGTTTTGTCAGTGAAATAAATTCAAACATATTTTAATTATTATTTTTTATTAAAAAAAATATGTATAAACATTATAAGGTCGGGTGCCTACGATTCGATCGCTGTATATCGCGTGCGAATTTAAATGGAACAGTCACCCACTAAGCGAAATACCGTCGCGGGATGAAAATATATTAAAATTTCACGGATGATCGTCGTGCGGCATATCGCCTTATAGGCACCCGGCCAGCGCCAGCGTTACAAAATAATTTTTAAATATTTTTACAAAGTAAAAAACGGAACACATAAAATGCACGTCACCTAAAGTACCATATTACAGGTATTTAGAAGACAACTTCAGGTATATAATGCTACCTGTTAAAAGATTTATTTTACAAAACATATTTTGTACTAATATAAAAATACAGGGTGTTATGGAAATGACTTATTATTTTTTAACCCGTAAATATATAGGTCGAGACGAATTGGGGAAAAATTGCTATAAATGGCGCTCGAAGCTAGAAATTCGAGAAAAATGCCTTCAAAAATTTAGGTCCAAAACACCTACGCGCCAATGACCCAAACAGCTGATTTGGGTAATTGTTTACTTTAGTGCAAATGTTGAATTTTTCGCTAAAATTTCGTATATAGGCTAATTAAGGGTAGCTGATCACAATTTTCCTTTTGCGTTTAGGCGGCAAATGCACTGGTTTTGAGAAAAAAAATGTTAAAGTTTTTCTAACTCACCGGTATGTTATTTTGCATGTAATCCTAAAATGTTGCTATTTCCAATAAAATATTACTTGTCGGAGTCATAGTATACACTTCCGAGTTGAAATAAACGAAATATGCCACAAGGAAACTCTGAAAAACGGGATAACTTGTAAGCGAACAGAAAACTCTACGTTATCTGGAAAAAGACGGGAGACAGCTCACTGACAGCTGGCCAAAAAAGCAGAAGCAAACTGCACGGTACAAGGAGCCTGTTTGCAGGTTCACTGCACCCATGTTGTCAGATTGTTAGTGTATTATAAATTGCCTATACTTTTCAATTCATTTTTATTAATTGAATGAATCCTATTGGCTCGAGCTAGCATATCATTCTCCTGGATGGAAGCCATTAATAATTACAAGAAAAAGAAGAACAATCTGGCAACGTGAGTGCAATGAATCTGAAAAGAGACGCTTCTACTTTGTCGGCGTATTAACAACGAATTTAATTAAATTTGTGCCTTTTCCATTGTTTTTTTGCTAAAATGTTGTTCTTATTTTATGAACAGATAGTTTGGTGAAAGGAAAGTGAAACGCGACACCCAAAGATATCGAAATAAACAAAAATACCCTAACCTGTAAGTGAAAAACTTTAACATTTTTTTTTCTCAAAACCAGTGCATTTGCCGTAAAAACGCAAAAGGAAAATTGCGATCAGCTACCCTCAATTAGTCTATATACGAAATTTTAGCACAAAATTCAACATTAATTGCACTAAACTAAACAATTACCATTCCAGCAGTTTGTCTTGTCAAAAACACATGTGTTCAGGGGCATTGCACTATCATGGAAGGCGCACATAGTCCGGTTTTAAGGTATTTTACAAAATTCAAAATACTTCCGATTTTAGAAAAAAAAACTATCAAGTGTAACTCTAGACCACCTCAGGAGTGGCCCCTTAAAATATAATAAGTCATTTCCATAATACAAATTATACAGGGTGGCAACTATTTAATTGACCACTATGGGTATCTTCTAAACGGTAACTTCGACGAAGTTGATTAAATTAGAGAAAATGTGCCATTTTAAAAGCCCTCCTCATAGGTGGTGGCATACATTCAGTATCTTCCTATACACTGACAGTGGAGGCACTTGAAGGCGATAAAAGTTGAATTTCATTGTCTATACAAATCTAAAATGGTTTGCACTTATAAGAATTTATTATATATTGCTACCAAGGGTGAACAGAACCCAAACATATAGCAACCAACAATTAATAAAGAATAACAAACAATAATGGGCAATAACAAAAACAAAAAACAACAGACAACAAACAGAAAAAAAAAAATGTGGCATAAGTTGACCCACAAAAAAAATTCTTTATGAAATTGATAACTTAATTTAGTCCAAAAACGTTTGCCAAAAAATGCGACGGAGTGTTTTTCTATAACTTGGCATAGTTCTTTGCAAATTGATAGTGATTGACAGATTGATTCTGTTAATAGATATAGATAAAAAATTTAATTAATTGTCAAGCATTCTGTATGTCGTGCTGGCAGATTTTTTTTTAAAAGCGAAATAGCGTGATGATTTAGGTAGGTACCTACTAAGAAATAAGAATAAGCAAAAATTTTAAGAACAAATTTTAAAATTACTTACTTCCCTGATATACAGATTGAATTTTTGGATAAATTTAAGTCTTTTTCCTACGCTTGGTATTAATTCTTTTAGTAATTCTCTGTTTGTATTTAATACTTGAAAGGCCTCCAAATCAATGTAATTTGCTAAAAACAAAGTAATACATCAGTAATACCTAATTATTAAAAATATAACGCGACACATCTACGAAAAGTAAAACAATTACCTATTTAGAGTCCGTAAAATGCATTTAAAATAACCAGTCTTAACAGTGGCGGATATTCAAATTGTGGGCCCTCTTATGTGAAACTGGGCAATTTTAAACACAAGAAGGCGCGGGCCACCAGGATTTCTCCCTTTAGGTAGTAGACTCAATTCCAGGCCAAAAATGTATTTTAAGTTTTAAAAAAATGGTAAAGCTTATGAACCCATGATAGCAATGGTACAATACTAGCATCGGTTTATGGGACAGCAAAATCATTAAGAAATGCGCCGCAGGTGAAAAATTTCAAGGTTACGTAGTTTTTTAAATTTTTTACTAACCTAAAGACATCCTAATAATATTATTAAAAACTATTTGTAATTTTAACTTTTAGAAGGCATGTAAAAATGATACACTTACCTTTAAAGGCATCAATTAATTCGGGCATGCCTAAATCTTCCAGGATTTTTTCGACTTCCATTTTCCATTGAAACGATGCCTTTTAATAAAATTATTGAATACCTAATCGACGTCTCTTCTCGCAGACTGCATCACGACTGCATGCGACTTGCTTCGTACATGGCAACCGGTCACTCGAAGGCCGAGCGTATGGGGTGGTTTGATAAATATTACTATACGAAATTGTAAACCGTACAATATGGTTTTAGTAAAAAGTCGTGTTTTATTATAAGTAGATAGTACCACAAACAACTTTGTGGTGGTAAAGGCAAACTTAAAGAAAATAGATGTTATCTTTTACAATAAAATATTTTAGTTTCCTATTGGTAGTGATTTTTATTATAATTTTTAATAAAATTCACTACTTCTTCAATGATAATTTATTATTATAAGAAAATATTGTACAGCTTATTACCTTTCCTATTAAATTGTTATTAATATAATTTTATAATACCAGATACTAAAATTGGGTTTTATGTTTTATAATAATTATAATACAGGGTACTATAAAATTTTTACAAGAAATTATAGTGAAGCTAATTTTCTCCGTGAGTGCACTAGCTTTCTTTGCACCATGGTAAGCCAATTCGGATGACGCATTTTTGCCGATATATGATCATATTTCCGAAGATTAAAAATAAATCATGCACAGAAATTCAGTTATTTCAAATTTGTTGAAATCTGTTCGAAAATGCTGTAATTATAACTCAAGAGTATTAAGGAATCGGTAAGTAATACTTTAAGAGTTTTAGATAGAGCATATCTGTAAGAATATAAGTTTTTAGGAGTAGAAAAGGAATTTTTTATTAAATGATTAACATGTAAATTGAATTTTAAATCCGGGTCGAAATGTAATCCTAAGTTTTTTTTTAATTAAAAATATTTAAGTTTGTATTGCCGATTTTAGTATTAAAGTTTCCATGAAGACTATGTCTTAGTGATTTATTTCCAAAACTCATTAGATAAGACTTATTTGGATTTAGTTTTAATTATTTTTACGGTGTATTCAGCGTGATGACCCTAAAGCTAGTGAATATCCGCGTATCATCATCATAAGCCTGAATTTTACACTCAGTAGTTGAATTTAATAGGTCCTTTGTGTATAGAATGAATAGTAGGGGCCAAGAATGGATCCCTGTGACACTCCGGAGGACACATCCTGGGCAGGCGATGCGACATTACTGATGTGAACTATTTGTCTTCTACTTTTTATATTTTAGCTTTGCTAATATTAGGTTGTGGTTTATCGTATCGAACGCCTTAGAAAATTCTAGGGCTACTAGGGCCGTCAGTTCTTTCCTGCCCATTCCTTGAACAATATCGTAAGTTACGTGTATAAGGGCGGCAGACCGCGTTTCATAATCTTACAATATGTTAAACTCATTAAACTATTTAATGACCTACATGTGTATTGTGTATGGCCCTTTCTAGTACTTTTACGATTGCAGGTAAAATGTTTATAGGGCGCAAATCGGAATATTCTGTTGGGTTGGAAACTTTAGCGATTGGTCTTATAATTGATTCTTTCTAGCAAGTGGAAAAATTATTAGAGACAACACTGTTAGAAATCCTGGCCGTGTTTATCAAAAAATCTTATAGTCAATTTTAATGAATCAAAACTAACTTAAAATAGAAGTTATTTCATTTCTTTTATGTTTAGTAAAAATCGATTTTTAGGAACTAACTTTTTTAAGAGTTGTTTTAACATAATAGTGATTTAAAATTAACAGGCAATAATTTTGTCACTTTTGTCACTATTTTTGAAAGTTATTTAAACATAAGATAAAAGTAATGTTAACTGTGATAAGTACTCAGTGTATAAAATCGACACATTAGTAATGCTAAAATATGCTTCTATTAACTATTTGGTTAGTAGAATTAGCATTTATAGAGAGTAAATCTAAATAATTCTTTAAGTTAATCAAAAAACGCGCGTGTCCGCACCACCCCAGTATCTTCCGTCCGTAATCTTGTCTACCCTGCAGGCGAGAGGAACAGACAGGCATTTTTACCATATTTTGGTCGATGGTTATTAATCAGTAAATCTTTTAGTTTTGAATATATTAACGTACATTTATGGTAAGTATCAAATATTTATTTACGTTATTTTAAAACATATACTTATTATTTAGATTTGTTATTTCTTTATATTACTTACTAAATTGTATGTAAATTAGCGCCAAAAGTAAGTATTTTTATAAATACTTTTAAATGCATCAAATAAATAGTGAATTTATGGATTTAAATGTATTTCTTTTATTTATATATATTTAAATGTTTTTAAATTCTATGTATGTATTTGTTTGTATTTATGTGTATTTAATTGTATTTCTTTCTATTAATTTATATTTAACTGTATTTCTATGTATTTTTTTATGTTTAAAAGTGTATATGTATTTAAATGTATTTATTAGGGAGGGCCGAACATTTTTTTAAATTTTTTCTTTAAACGCTATAGTACGAAAAATTTGCCTCTAGGGTAGCTTAGTAAAATGCAAAAAAAAATAGAAACAAACTTTCACATGTGGCGATAGCGCATCTATCCTAAACTTTGAGAAAATATACGATTTTATTTATTTTTCTAATAAATATAGAGGAAAATCAGTTAACTTCTATAACAAGGAGCTATAGGCATATATTAGTTGAAGGAAGTATGGGAAAGATAAATAAAGCAAAAAATAACACATTTTACAAATTATTATTAACGTTTTACGTTTAAAAAAACATACATTTTTCACAAAATTTGACAAATTTCCATTGAAACAAAAAAAAATTCTGATTTTGTCCTTTACTTATCTTCACGTTATTTTTAGAGTCTGAGATAAGATTTGCTTGAAGAACTTTGCAGATCTTAAAAAAAGTGTAATTCTTATAAAACCATCTCTGGAATTAAAACCGACGACTTTTTGTGACGCCTCGGTTATCAGCTTCACGCATCGTTCAACTGATTAAGTTTGACATGGGAGTTTATCAAAGTTCCACTCAGCCCTGTTTCCTCTGATTTGACTTTTGATCCAAGCTCTGCATCCTCTACTCTTCGCAGTAAAGGTGGTGGTGAGAGTGTAGTCGTGTTCCAGTCAATGATTTCTATGTAGTCTGTAGCCAGGAAATTAATTTTGGGTGGTTGAAAATTCCTGATTTACTGTCATTTAGAAGATAAGTTTCTAGCCTTTAAAATTCTTCTGAAACCCTACTCTCTTATATGTTCCCTCTTATCTACTATCATAGTCAAAGCAAGTTTTCTGGATGGGCAAAAAATGCGTTTCTCTCAATTACTGGGTTAATGACTTTTAGCAATTTTTCTGGTAGAAATCTTGACGATTCTATAACTTCGAAAACATGTTCTGGACCATTTGTGAAGTACTTACTTTTCTTGATATGAAACTATACAAACATATATGACTTTAAGATAAAAGAAACTAATATCCTGTGTTAATGTGTTGGGTTTTCAATATTTTAATACAATCGGAGGACTCTATTCGCCGTTGTTAACCATCTTGCATGGCAACGTGGGCCAGGTTCACAAACGGATAAATCTTCAGGACAGCTGCCTGATATTAACTCATGTCCAGCAGGTATTGTTGGTTGGAATCTTTGGTTAAAAATTTTTGGTTAAAAATTTTCGGTCAATTTCTGGAATGTCACACACAGCACTGTAAAAAGGTATCACTGGGAGTTTCTCACATTTACTGAGGTTAGTGCTAATCGGACCACTAAATGATTTTGGCCCAGTCGTTTCATCATCTAAAGTTTGGAACAAATGCCGGAAAGGAAATTCATTAAAATGTAAAAGACATACCCCCACTGTAGTGGTCTTTTAACTTGTTCTTCAATTTTGCGAATAACACCCGTTTTCCACCCCGTATTAGTAACCGTGCCATCACATTCAATTACGTCCAGTTCATGAAGAGAAAATCCAGCTTCAGCCAAATAAGAAAGAATGCTATTGGTAATGTTTCGAGCAGACCCAGAAGAGAAAACATGACCAACGTACACAGAACCTAGTTCTTGTAAAATTGAGTAATGTTCCTCTTTTAAGGTTCTTCAAAACTACTTTGAGTTTACTTTCTCGATCACGGGAGTGTTATCCTTCCTCCCATCAAAATATAGTCCTTAAATTGGGTTATGTTTGTTTTTGTTCTGATTTTGAAGTTTTGAGCGGTTAACACATTTTCTAAGTTTACTTTTGTCAACAACATGGGTGTGATTTAATTTGAGGTAGCAGTTCTTCGAAATCTTCGTCGCTCTCAACTTCAATTTGTTTACACGAATCAGAGTTTAAGTCATTTGGTAGGAGAGTTTCTATATCTGCCTTTTTTGAGCAAGACGGCTGGGATAATAAATTACTAGTGGACTGACTTCTTTTAGGTTCAACCAACTTCCTTTCATGTCTTTGGGCAATTTATTTCGTTTCCTTTACGTCAACAATTCCAATTTTACCTATGCCATGGTTTCTTTGAAAGTACAAGAATTTTAGTTCAATGATGGGTATCTTTTTTGCTTTTTTACAGTTACAAATATTAAGCACAGGACATTCGCAAACCTCAATGACCTTTTGGCAATTACAGTCTACTGTTATTTTGCACTAATATGCAGAGACATCAAACAGTAACAAAATTTTTTTTTTCCTTTTCCTTCTCCTTATCACGCTTACAGGACTTCATAAGATTACGATAACTGTCATGATATGCGTTTATAAACTGAACAATTCTGTAATTCGTTACTGTTGAAATTGAAGCTTTATCAAACACAGATTTAATTTGTTGTGTCACAGTATTCGAAACTTGAGAAAAACTAACAGACTTGTTGTTTGTTTTCAACGCTAAGATATAATGTTCATGGAAAAAACACTTCAGAACGTCTAGTTAAGTTGGAAGCTTACTAAGAGGTAACTCTTTTGGATGATCAAATAACGGGCAATTAAACTCGCTGCGAGTAAATTTCAGAAAGGAACAGCCATGGCAAAGTGGTTAATATAATCAAATTACTAATCCGTTTTAAACAAACACTATATTGAACTCACAGAAACAACAATCCGCCCGAGTCATGATCTGGTTGAACACGCATTACATTGTGGCGACAGTCCATTGGCACAGAATAGAAAAAACGATGTGGGGAGGGACAACAGGAATTAACTGGCAATAAAGTGCGTCGCGCGGGTCCGCTGCCCGGGGTACGTCTTAAATGCGTTAGATTAAGAATTTTTAAATGTTTTGCGCCGCAAATTTGCGCTACCTTAAATTAGTAAATTTTGGTAGTGTTCGTATTCCAATGTATTTCTTTGGCTTTCTTTTAAAACTTTTTTGCCATAGCAGTTTTTTTTATCTTATTCGCCTATCACTCACAAACGAATAAAAACTCTACTTTTTTAATAAATTTCAAATATTCAAGAGCGATGCGCTATAGTTGGGGTCAAGCAAATATTTGACGCGTGACACTTCCATATTGTCATGGGTGTCAAATACGGCAGGCCACTCATAATATAAAAGTTACTAATGGCTAATTTATATTATAATAATTACCACCCACTCGAAGTATTTGTATCTTTATCCTTTTATATGACTAAAAAGAGATATACATAAACCGAGTTACCTTCTCGTCGATTTGGTCAAATCATATGAGCTGCAGATCCGCATTTTATTTATTAATTTAATCGTTATACACTACTAATCGTTATACACTACTAAAATTGCTTTTGCTAAGACATGTGATATTAATGGTCAATCCTGAATCCCACCATTACAATGCACAGAATTTATCAAAACAAATTTATTTATATTATAATTCATATTCTTAGACCAATTTCCCAGCAATCATTTACTGCAAAGGTTTATAAATAACAATATTCGTCAGTCCGGCCCTGACTAAGTATCAGCTGTAATAAAGTCGGTGAAATCGAAATAACCTAGTATTGGACAAATATGACAAGATGGAAGTGTCACGCGTCAAATATTTGCTTGACTCCAACTATACCGCCAGATGCATTTTTTTTTTTTGCATTTTACTAAGCTACTCTAGAGGCAAGTTTTCCTCTATTAGCGTTTAAAAAAAAATATTTTCGGCCCACCCTAGTATAAACACATTTCGACAATTTCCACACCTATTTAAGTAGTGCCGCACCCCTAGGTAGGTGTGTAGGTAGGTAAAGTCTATACGAACTCAGTGTAAACAGCAAAAATCAAATTTGGATTGACAGCCGGCATCTCCTTTGAATATTTCGGCATAGGCGTGCGACGCGACGTTAGAAATGGAAAAATGTTGAATTAATTATATTTTTCTTAAATTATACATAGATATAATAAATATTATTTTAAACAACGTTTGCTTGATTGCTAGCATAATTGGGTTTTATTAAACGTACCTTTTTTATGTCAGTATATGATTTTTTCTACAACCGAGCGAAAAGTATAAATCAAAAGTCACTATCTGAATCCGCAGAGCTGGAATCTGTATTTGGCGTTATTATTATGGGGTCAATAGCCGGTAAAATACAATATTCGCTCTCCTTTTCGATAACATGACGGACACAGTTCATCCAAATGCCACTCGCGTTTACTTCATCAATTACTGTCCTTATATTTCCTAGTACAAAGTCACTGTTAGTTGGCGATTGATTATATTTTCTAAGTTTTTTCTTGATGGCAGCCCACATCATCTCGATAGGATTAAATATGCAGTAATAGGGGGGAAGTCGTAAAATAGTATGACCATGTGCTTCGCATAATTTGTCAATGACATATTCTTTCGTAAAGTTATATTTTTTAATAACTTCCAACAACACTTTTTTTGTCGCCTTTTGAGGAATTTCCACATTTTTGCTCTCCATGAATTTGAGAATATCGTCCTTTTTAGTAGTGCTATTGGGAATTTTGCTATGAAGGCGGGAATGGTACGATGCATTGTCCATTACAATAACGGAATTTAAGGGAATATTCGGCAGCAATTGTTCGTTAAACCACTTTTCAAATAGACTGGCGGTCATGTCTTCATGATAATCAGCCGAAGAGTGCTTAATATTTTTGGCAGACAATAATAAAGCATTGGGTACAAAGCCCTTATCACCTCCCGCATGCAGTATAATCACTCGTTTGCCGCGAGAACAAGGTCCGTTTAATTTGCAATTACTGCTATCATCTACCCAACCATACTTGACTACGTCGTGTGTATCGAACCACGTTTCATCTAAATACACTATTTCCCTTTTTTCTTGGCGGTATTCCCGAATTTTGCGTAAATATTCTTGTCGGTGAGCAACTATGCGATGCGATTCCATGATAACCATTCTTTTATCCAGTTTTTTATATTTAAAACCGCAATTAAGTAAGATATTACGCAAAGTGTCGAGAGATTTGTATTCATAATACTGGTAATCCGATAATTTATCTCGAATCATTTCTAACGTCGGGACTTTGCTGTCTTTGTAAAATTGATATACCACTCGGCGTATAACTTCTTTGGAAGCATTATCAATTTTTTTTAGCTTTTGGTCGGACCTTTTTCGCTTTAAAGAATGGTCAATGAAATCTCCTACCTTAATCACTTTATAAACTGTAGAGCGTAGAACTTTAGTAAGCTCACAAACTCTTTTTACTATTTCATTTTCTGAGGCTTCATGATTTTCGCTTTTCAAACATGTATAAATATTTAAAATAATTCTTTGTGTCTGAATATGTAAGTCTTTATTACGAAATTCTAAAGGCTCTGCAACGTCATTGGTTTTGGAATTTTCAGATTCCGATTCACCATCAGAAATATCGAAAGGTCTCCAGAACGCCATTTTGATTAGCTCAATATTGGCTTCCAAGAACAACAACAAAGTTATGTAATAAAAACAGAGGTAAAATACACACACCAACAACAATCACAAAAACAACAACAAAGTATAAAGCTTATACTGACAAAACTAACAAAACGAAATTGTTAAAACACGTAAACTGAAACAACGAGTTATGGCACTCCACTGATTGTCATTTAAAAATCATACGATATAGAATTCGGACCCTTGGCCGGCCCGTCCACAATTGAAACCAAGCAGGGGATGACAAATCTTTTATCTTCGTCTCTTCCACGTTATTTGCGACGGACTAGCCTATCTCCCTCTGACAAATATTGATCAGAGTATCGATCGTTGAACGGGCCGGGCTTTTCGATTTCGGAAGAAATTTAGCAGGGACCAATGAAATGCGCTAGTTTTCTAATACCGCCCACATTTTATCGTGACATACTTATCAAGTCCACGTTGACTATTTACGAGGAGCGGTCAATGAGGATTTGTATTTTTATTTCATGCAAATCAATGCAAATCTATGAGATATTGATCGTACCCCAATTTCCTAGCCGTTTACACTGACTTCGTATAGACTTTAACTCTGTTTATCAATTTTTAGGAGCGAATTTGTACACCTAAAAAAGTATTATCTTTAAAACTTTTAAATTAAAAATATTTAATGTGTTATACCGGAATATATGTTACAAAAAATTTTTTTGTTTTTGTGATAAAGACAAAAAACGCCTACTCCCGTTATTAAAATAACCTTGCTTAAAAATTATTTTATTTTAAAAAAAAAAAAGAAAGTCAGTTTTTTTAGCTTTTTTTTTACGTTTAGGTCGCGTAAAATTATTCACCTTTTAGTGTTACCAAAACATACACTTTTTCAATTTTACTTATTTTTTTATAGCATTACTCATAACTTCTTAGTTGGCCTTGCAAGTTTTGTTTTCTCAAATTTGACATATTATTTAAAATTGCTATTAGTTATCAATGATTTACTGTTTTATAAGCAATGGTTCAATTTACAAATGTTGAGAAAACTGAGTTTCTTTTGATTTATGGTGAATGCGATAGAAATGCTCGACGAGCGTGTAGAGTTTATTCTCAAAGGTTTCCTGGCATGCGTTGCCCTGATCACAAAACTTTAAAAGCGTTGGTAAATAATCTTCAAGGACGGTTCTTTTACAAAACCTAAGAGAGATAGAAATAGACCGGTAAGAAATATTATTAACAGAAATAATGTTATTGGTGCTGTTATTGATAATCCCCATTTCTCAATTGAATTAATTGGTGAGACCACCAATGTTACTTCCACTTCCATTAGAAGGATTTTCAAAGAAAATGGGTACTATGATTATAAAATCATTTTGGTTCAGGAACTTCGACCAGAAGATTACGAACGGAGGCTAAATTTCATAGCCGAAATGTCTATTCTAAAGGAAAAGTTTCTTTATAACATCCTCTGGAGTGACGAGTGTACATTTAATGAAACCGGTAGTGTAAATAGATACAGCATGCATTAGTGGAGTAATATAAATCCTCGTTGGACGCGTCACAGGAATTTTCAAGTAAGGTTTAAAATAAACATGTGGGCAGGAATACTTGGGGGTAGACTGATTGGTCCTCATTTCTTTGGAGTTAATTTAAACGCCCAAATCTACCTAAATTTCTTACAAAATGAATTACCCATTTACCTACAAGATGTTCCCTTGCAAGAAAGAAGAGATAGTTGGTTTCACCAAGATGGCGCGGCTCCACATAATGCCCGTATTATTTCCGACTATTTAAATGCTGTTTTATGCTGTTATCTTAAAAAATTTTTGTATGAAACCCAACCCCTTGATGTTGAAGATCTTAAAAATAAAATACGTAATGGCTTTAATTCTATTCGACGCAATATTCTACTACGGACCGTAAATGGCGAGTTGGTGAAAAGATTTAACTTTTGTATCTAGGCTAACGGACAAAATTTTGAACAATATTTAAAATAATCGTTTAACTTTTTTCTTTATTGTTTTAAACTAATAAATAAAATAACGTTGCCAAAGTATTTTAAAGAAATTTTATTTTAGTAACGAAAATAGGTGTTTTTTGTCTTTTTTACGAAAACAACTAAAAATTTGACATAAGTTGGTATAACTTAAATTAAAGCTTATTACAACTTGCATCAAATTCTTTTCACCGATTTGATGTACAGGGTAAGGGAAAAAAATATTCAAAGAAATTAAGTTTTATTCCATAATAATTTTTATTAAAAAAAAAAATGTTTAGAACACACTGTATGCACTTTTAAAGACCTTCGTAAAACCTACAATTTGGTATGTCGCGCAAATGTATAGCTTAAAAACTAAGCAAAATACGGGCCTGGGGAGTTTTAAATGGCGGACCCTATATATATAGGTATTTAAGTTGCATAAACGAAAAGATCTGAAAATGTTTTCAGATGTTTTAATTCTTATAGCTTTGCGTTTTTTTAGTACCTTATTAACCGTACTATAATAAACTGGTTATAAAGTTGACCTTTACCTCGCCATATAGCCGGGCAGGTAGTCGAAATCTAGTCTTCGTTAATTACGCACGTCTTTATTCTCGATACGCTCTAACTTTCTCGAACTTGCAGTAGGTTTTTTATGTTGTTATTATAGTGTCGGGGGTGGTCGAGTTACAAATTATTTTTTTTAGTAAACTACATGATTTGTATGTATTATATCCACTAAAACTTTTTCCACATCTTTTCACTACTCTGAAAAAAATCACGTTAAAGTAAGCAGTTTTTTACAAGCTTTTATTATTATGTAATATAATCTCGCAATTTAATTTTAAATAACTTCTACATATCCGATTGGCCACAAACTTGGTATGATGGTAACCGAAAGCTAAGAAATTATTTTTGACTTTTTAGTGCATTTAATAATAGCTTGTAATTTTTAAGTTATTTTAATAAATATTTATTTATTATTTGTTTAGTTTTTTTCAGGTTTAACATCAAATGTTATAGAGATGTCCCGAAAATCATTGGATATGCTTTTTAAGGAAAGCACAGCAAGAAAATTGGATGATAAAATGTTATTTATGGAACATAAACTTCAAGAAATGATGAAATGTCCCCAAAACGAATGTCAAACCTTAAGTCATGATTTGAAACATTTTAAATGTGATTTAAAGAAGGGATGGGTATCGTTCAATTATATTGAAGACAGGTTTATTAAAAAAAATTAGGATTGGCTTAAAGCTTCAATAGCAGTACATAACTGGACACCGAATACGAAGCCGGGACGCCCAAGCAAGGACTTCCTAGAATCGTCTGATCGTAGTTAACGACGAAAAACAAAAGATCTTCGCGAACAGGTACCTGTCCAGGAACTTACCTACGCAGCTAGCATTAGTCAACGGATATCAGGTAATGCTGCTGCTTCTAAACTTATAATAGACGGAACTTCTACACTTACAAGGGCCAAAAAGTACAGAAAAGTTATACAAGCTCAGCAGCCAAAAATAAAAAAGTACCCACCTGCTGAAGCCTTACAAATCTTTGTTGAAGGTGACTTTACAAAGAAACAGTAGGAGTTATTACACGAATCAAACAAGGGTATTTTTCCATGCTATACGCTTATTAGAGAAGCAAAGAAAAGCTACTATCGAAATCAAAAGTCAATACGAGTTACGGAGACATGTGCTGAAGTTGTGCTCCAAGACTTACTCGATCACACTGTTACAAGGCTTTGTCTTTATCTTGAGGAAGTTCTTCAAAACTGTAATGAACAGGAATTGCAAAATCTGGAACTTATTTCAAAATGGGGTTGTGATGGTTCACATCAAGTTGCATATCAACAAAAGTTTTCAGATAGCTCTCATGACGACTCGAACATATTTCAAAGTTCATTGGTTCCCTTAAGATTGCAGTTGCATATTGGTGACAGAAAAAAAGTTCTTTGGCAAAATCCCACACCATCATGCACTCGTTTTTCGCCCAATTCGCATTCGATTTCTTCATGAAATTGTTAACATTACAAAAGAAGAAATAATGTATGTAGAAGATCAGGAAAAACTATTGCAGGCGACCAAAATACTCAAATCCAAAGGAAGACATTTTCGTGCGACATACATTGCTTCCAACAATGGTTGATGCAAAAGTTTGCAATGCGGCTACTGATACCACCTCTACCATAAGATGTTTTATATGTGGGAAACGTCCAAAACTTTCAATGACTTTGAAAGTACAAATGAGGAGAATCCCGAGTCACTAAGGTTCGGTTTGTCAATTCTCCATGCTAGAATCCGTTTGTTTGAAACCATATTACATCTTTCTTATTAACTTCCTCTGAGGAAATGGCAAGCCCGGACCATAGAAGAGAAAAAAGTTGTTAAAGAAAACAAGGAACGAATCCAAAAAGCCTACAGGGAAAGGACTGGATTAATAATAGACATGCCAAAACCTGGTTTCGGAAATTCAAACTCGGGCAACACATCTAGACGATTCTTCAGGGACCCGGATTTAGCTGCTGAAATTACAGGAGTAAATAAAGATTTTATAATCAAACTTAAGGTCATCCTAGAAGCAATTTAATCGGGCCTTAAAATTGATGTAATGAAATTTGAATTGTTTTTCAAAGATACTGCAAAGATGTACGTGGAAAATTACGGTTGGCATTCAATGACGCCAACTCTCCATAAGATACTTGCACATGGCTCGACAGTCATAAGAAACGCTATCCTACCTATCGGTCAGCTATCGGAAGAGGCAGCGGAGGCCCTAAACAAGCACTATCGTTCATACCGACAAGACTTTGCAAGAAAATTTTCTCGGATCCAGTGCAACCAAGATGTTTTAAACAGGTTACTTTTGACATCCGATCCATTTTTAAGTTGTCAGCGAAAACGTCAACGAAGCAAAAGCCAGCCTTTCCTGAGTGAAACTATGAACATTTTCGAGTCACAAGAACCGGAAGTTCACACAGAAACGGAAGAAACATGATTGACCAACCATTCTAATGAGCCAGACTAGGTTTTGTCACCTACAATACATTATTTTTTATTTTACTTTATTTTAAGTTTTTAATGATTTTATATCAATATACTATATTCACTTATGCATTTTTATTTATTTTCACTTACAAAATCACTTAAAATATTTTTGTCCGATTTTTGAGGCAAAATGCTCGTCTGTGCGCCGACGCGTCTATTAAATGGATACGAGGGGTGGTTGGTTGCATGAAAAGATTTGTGAAATTTTCGTAAGTAATTACATAAGTGCATCAAAATTACCGATAATTTTTTATGAAAGCATGTTGTCTAAAAACTGGATGAGTTTATTTTCATATTTTGGCAAAAGAGCCCGACACCGAAGGTGAAGGGCTCTTTAAGCAAAATATGAAAATAACCGAATCCAGTTTTATACTGACAACATTATTGAATGAAAAACTATCAGGTCTATTTTGATGCACGAATGTAATTCGGTAGAATATTTCTCGAGTACGTGAAATGAAAGCACAAAATTTAGTATTTTTATTTAAACGTTATATTTAATTATATGAAATTAATTATATAACTTTCTCTAAAATTAAACTTAATGAATCACTTCCAAATCGCGACATTTTTACGACTTTTTAAATTTGATTTATGTATGCCAAAATGACAAATACATAATATCAACACAATAGCTGCGTTCGGCAAATACATCTGCGATTGAATTGATTTTTTGTCACGTGACCACAGATCAGTCGGAGAAATTTGTAATAAAAGAACGGTACCAAACAAGTGATCTCTGTCAAAGTCAAACTGCTTTGTTTTGATTCAAGAAATATAACCTATTTTTCCCTTTTTCTACTAAAAATGAGTATTCCTACTGTTGTATTGGCCCTAATTGAAGGGATAGATCTGTTCTATCCTCTTTGCTATCAACTTATGTTTGAAGACGATGATGAGGAAGACGTAAAGATTTCGGTAAATTTTCGTCTGTCACCAATATGGTAAACCAATGAAGACTAAGGTTAGTTCAGGGGTAAACCGTTTTTGTTCTTCCGCATCATAAAGTTCTATTTCATTCATTTTTTAAAGTTAACTTTCTTATAAGGTCCTCGCCAAAGCAAATTTCAAATCAAAACTAAGAACAAACTTCAAATCAAACTTAACGTCACTAACTCAGCTGGCTGAGATTTGAGATTAATCGCTTTCATCCGATCAAAAACTCCGAGCAAAAAGATCATCGTTAGAGCGCTCAGATTTTAATTGCCAAACGGTTGACATTTACTTCCCCTACATCCAGATGTCATAAACGAACGATTCAGATCAAATCTAAGCGGTCGATGTATTGCCGAACGCGGCTACTAATACACCTACAAGGTGCTATTGTAAATATTAATTATTGTTACTTAGATACGGACCTATAGGGAAATTTTCGACGGGACATTTTCGCACCTACTGGGCAATTTTCGTCGAAAATTTCCCGCTTCATATGGTAGTTTTTACACATGAGAGAAATATTCACTGAAATTGATGAAATTGTCATAAAGGTTTCAGTAGTATAGCAGTGCCGTTTTCAACCCAAAATCCCATAAGAAATAACATGGGAGCTGAAATCTGCATTTTTCGGGCCATTTTAGGGCGTGGCACTTTTCCTGGAAGCCACCATCCTCTCTTAACCTAAGTGGAACCCAGCTACTATCGCCACCTAGTGAGTGACGTCATAACTGCTCGATGCCGGTAATATAGGGCCCTATTGGCCTGTGTGGAACCCTCCACTGCAGCCACCTAACCCCCCACCCATTATTCTAACCTAACTTTTGCCCCAACGGAACCCAGATCACGTGTTACCCCGATTATATAGTAATATCATTGTAGGGGTGCCACCTAACGGGGGGAGATGTACGTACCTGTAATCTTGAGACCTGTAGCGCCACCTGCTTTTCATATAAGACATCTTGTTTACCGCGATGGTAGGTATAACGTTAAAATCAGTTAAAATATTTTAAAATATAATAATACCATAAAAAAGTTTTTGTCCCCTGCGGGATTTGAACCAGGAACCTCCCGATTCCGATCTAAAACCTTATAAAATACACTACGAGAGCGTATACATTAAAAGAGTTGATCAATGTTGACAAACTAAAAATATGGGGGACCCGTCAATTATAACGTATAGGTGGAACAAAGGGCCCAAGTGTGGAGACGACGGCAAATGGTGGTAGCCATAGTTGTTTTTGTCTACATACTATTGGAGACAATCATCTGTTGCAGTATGCATGCGCCATAACATGTCATCAATGAACATTGTTAGAGGCCGCGTGGTATGTAATTAGACAACCGGGGATCTAGTATGTCCTTTTGGCAAACAGTATTTTCAGACGCCATCTATAATTACGTTCGCGCATACTCCCGCTATCTGGGTACTACCTGAACTTATGCAACCAGAAGCCCCTATCAGCAAATATTGCCTTCACCAATTTATTAACAAACCTTAAGTGTGGCGATGATGACAAAATGGCGGTAAACCTAGCTTTTATAATGCATTCACCATTTTATCGACAAACCAGTACTAATGGCGTTGCCAAACCAATATTTCCCCTTATTCAACATAAAAATTGTCGAAACGGCAACACCGCCGTTCCAATACTGAAAATTTAAGAAAATACGCTTAGGTCATATTGTAATAGCCGTTCGCAACAGTAACTAGGTAAAACAAAGAACCTTAAGTGTGGTTATAGGGATATATTATTATCGATACCAATTTATTAACAAATCTTAAACCTTAAACTGAACCAGGGTTCCATCAATTTATTAATAACTCTGGGGTGCAGGGATGCCGCTATCTACACGGGAATGCCACCCCCTAGGCAAATGTAAATTATTAGGTATATAATGTACTCTCAACAGCCCCCTGTTATAATCACCCAACTATCTCCTGTTTCTTCACACACCTGTTTATACTATAATTCCCCAATTGTATTCCGTTTCCACTCATCACTCCCCTATTTTATAACCCCGATTCCAACAGCATTCACCCCATATCGCATTGATAAAAATACCCATATAATTACCCTATCGGAATGCCATTCATGATTGTATAATTAAATAAAAATCAATCAATTTTAAAACTTTTTTATTCACAACATAACAATATCACTTACTATCACCCTGGTATATTACATTAAAGGAATAAAAAAATCGGCGTAAAATAAAAAGACATATCTGTAATTATTTAACAACGTTTTATGCCAGAAATATATGCAGTTTTCAAGTCAAATACACTATTACAGCACTAGTTAGCAAAAATATTTAAATAAGACAAGTATCTTGCATCAAAAATAATACCTGAACGAAATAAAAATTTGACACAAGACACTTATCGCCAATCTTGTATATAGGTACAATATATTATAAGTTCAAAATTTAGCGAAAAATATTTACAGTTAAAACTAAGGATTAGAAACATTTACCGTGCAAGAATAGGCATATCTACATACAATTAAAAAACTAGGACTAGAAACATTTATATTAGGAACATTACCGCACAAGAAGGCATATCTATTTATTTTATTTTTTTTATTTTTAACATTTTCCGAATTTAAAACTGAAGAAAAAAGGCGTTTTTGAATTAAAAATCCAACATTTTAGATCAAAATTTATATGAGAAATCGGATAAGCTCATTAAAAATACGGCATCCCATTTAAAAAAATATCAAAGTGACCCCTAGTACTTTTGTTTGATGTTCAATTGTTTTTTGCTGAAGATATTCGAATTCGCGGGAGAAAATGACTTAAGATGGCTATTTCAGTTTTTTTATAAAAGTACAGGAAAAGTCAAAAAATCGCCTTGTCTAGTCTTGGTTGGATAACCCTGTACAGTAAGTGAAAAAAAAAAATTAATTCTTAACCGTTACGATTCTATTAAAGCTTAAAAGTAAGAATGCGGATTTACGTGTTGACAATGCAGTGCAATTTACAGCAGATATGCTTAACGTTGGGAAAACAACAATATCGAGAACATATATAAACTTTTTAAAGATAAAAGTGTTGGCGTCAAACCTCCAAAAGCTTTCGCAGGACGACCAAAACTTGAGAAGATTAAAATTACCCATTTATGTGTAGGGTTTGGAAATTATTAAAAAAAAAATGGGGTTTCGGTGAAAAAAACATAATAGGCAACCGATTTTAATAGACAGAAGCGATATCGTCTGTTGGAGAAGAAATTACTTAAGAAGATTGGTTTGAGCAAATGTTGGATCTTACACGAAAAGATGCAATAATTGTATTGGATAATGCAATTATCATTCTAGGCTGACGGAAAAATTACCGACAAGTGCGTGACGTAAAAGTGGAATAACAGAATGGCTAAGTTTGATGACAAATAGAATTTCCAGTAGATTTCTTAAAAAAACTAATGGTAGGTACTAGCCAATTTACATAAAAATGCATTAAAAAACTATGTAGTCGATGAAATGGCAAAGTAACGAGGAATATCTGTGCTCAGACTCCCTCCTTACCACTACGAATTAAACCCGATTGAACATATATGTATGGGCTTAAATAAAGACAGATGTCGCCAGAAAAAAAACACGACTTATAAAATGGTGGATTTAAAAAGATTCTTAACTGAAGCTATGGGTAAAGTCAGTGCAGAAAAGTGGAAAAAGTGTATTGATCATGTGAGAAGAAGAAGCCAAAATGTGGCAAGTAGATATACCTAATAATTGAAGAAATGGTTGAATCGCTTATTATAAACGATGTCAATAAAAGTTCATCTTCCGAATCGGACTACGATTAAGCCATAACGACAAAGTATTATTCGATTTTTGAAATTGCTTTGTTTGTAAGATTCTATATTATATATCTTGTTTTTGTAATTATATTATGTAAAATAGTACCACCCGTTGTTATTTATTAGTTAATTCGATTTTTTAAGTGTTTTCTTATGTTATAAATACCTACGAATACAAGATAATACAATTTTAGGAGAATAGGCATGTTTAAGATTGTTAATTTAATAATTTGTCCCAATAACAATAATAAATCCTCAAATATACCAATAGCTTGCGATAAATTCAGGGTGGACCTACCTGAAGAATGCTCATTATTTGGACCCTTTAATGTAAACACAATAGATTTTAAGGGATGGTGTTTAAATTGTTCTTAATATGCGTTTTGCATATTTAATGAGCCTTTATTACTTTGCTCCATTTAAAGATAGACTAAACTAGATGTAGATGACCATTGCATGTAGACCCCAGGATGCCTTGTTAAGTCCTACAACTGGTTGATTGTATTTGACAGTTTGGAACTGTCAGGGGCTAATAGTTGGAACATACCTATTATAATATACCTAGTATATATAATATCTATACCTACAGTTATTACAAAATATCGTGCCTGTAATATGAACAATTTTAAAATGTTTAATTGTCATTTATGCGAAAAAATTTTTACATATAACCTTAAAAATGAGATACTATTATCGGTACCCGAGATTGATTTTGAAAATTATTTAGAGCTTTTTAAAATTTCATTTATTTATAATGATTCTATACCAGAGGGCCTAAACAAATTATCGCAAGGGTTTTCTACAGATAACTTTTTCTTAAATATTTCGTTTATAAGAAATTTAAGCATCTGCTTTGAAAAGTGCTTACGTTTAAAGCGTGATGCTCAAAATTGTGTACCTATATGTAATATCTGTATTAAAACGCTCGAAAGTTAAGGTAACCTTTTTTATTTTGAATAAAAATTTTAAATTACCTAATGCATTATAAAAAAGTCGACGTTTTTAAAAAATTCAGACTCTTCAAGATAAAAATAAAAATGTTTAATAATTATAGCAAAATTACCATGATTTATAGAGATTCGTACTTTACACTAAGACTTACGAACGCCCAAGAATACGTAAAAAGTAATTCAAATTAAATTATTTATTGTCAAGAAAAATATTGCAATGTGATAGAATGTGAAAAGCTTAAAAATATAGTACTTTGCAAAAATTATACAGTAAACAATTAAAGTATCAGTCATAATTTTCAGTAAACATTCAAGGATATCCAAGTCTGTATATTATTTATTAACACAGCTGTATATAATAATATTCAAAAACTAAGGTTTACTAGAGCACACTGTATACAGCATGGTAGAAATACTTTACATATTTCATATTCTAATTTGATGGAAGAATAAAGCATAATTATAGTTTAAAGTCAAGCCTATAAATATTATTCTCAAAAGAAATGTACCTTGCTCTGTACGAAAAGTAAAGTGCTAATTTTCAACCAAGAAAATACTATGGTGTGCTATATAGGTTCATAAAAATAAATAACAAAAAAAAAAGACAACAGGCTGTTATTTTAAGTTATATAAAGATGTAGAATATTTCCTTAAAGAGAAAGCTCTTATCAATTTTTCACAAGAAGCAATAAACAATTTAATAAAATGTAAGCACCTGCATAAATTAGGAAAAAACGGATGCCCAAGAATACGGTAAAAAGTAATTCAGATTAAATTATTTACTATCAAGAAAAATATTGCAATGTGACCAGAATGTGGGGTAAAAGTTTAAAAATATAGTACTTTGCAAAAATTATACAGTAGGCAATGAAAGTATTCAAAATTTACAATAAACATTCAAGGATATCCAAGTCTGTATATTATTTATTAACACAGTTGTATGTAACAATATCCAAAAAACTAAGGTTTACTAGAACACACTGTATACAGCATGATAGAAATACTTTACATATTTCATATTCTAATGTGATAAAAGAATAAAACATAATTATAGTTTAAAGTCAAGCCTATAAATATTATTCTCAAAAGAAAAGGTAGGTACCTTGCTCTGTACGAAAAGTAATTAGAAGTGCTAATATTCAATCAAGAAATCAAGAAAATACTATAGTGCGTTATATAGGTTCATAAAAATAAATAACAAAAAAAAGACAACAGGTTGTTATTTTAAGTTATATAAAGATGTAGAATATTTCCTTAAAGAGAAAACTCTTGTCAATTTTTCACAAGAAACAATAAACAATTTAATAAAATGTAAGCACCTGTATAAATTGGGGAAAAAATCGAACTAAAAATATGTATCGATAATAAAAGCATTTAAAAAATGTGCGTGTAATAAGATAAGATACTCATCTATAGCGAACAAATATTGAACGTTTCGAACCCCAGAACTAACCCTGTATATACATTTACAAACATCGAAAATTAAGCAGGTTAAATAAACTAAAAATGTACCTTGTGGGAATTCACAGTACTGTAGAGAAACAGTAAAAATCCAATTCAACACATGGAAAGTGGCCATTTTAAAATATATTCTGCACTTGGCATATAATTAATTCGATTATAACATTTGTAAAAATACCCGATACTCCTAAACTTTTGCATAAAATAGATGTAATTTTAGATAGCCTTGATATTAAAATGCATATAGTTTGAATACCGAAACAGTAGAAATTTTAGAGTAACGAGAAATATTATAAACATATTTAAATTATGCGTAGATCAGAGAGAAATGTATGTATCTACCAAAAACGAAATTGTATTAATTTATTCTATAAAAGACAACGTGCATACGGGGGAAGCTAATAAAAAGTCATTATTATTTTATTACATTTTTCCAAAAACTATTTAGCTAAATTATTAAAATTTAATACACAATGACGCCTAATTATGTTGATACATTGTTAACAAAACTGGTGTTTTTCTAGTCACCCGTTTCTGATATAGGTACATTTTGATATTTGATTATTAGTAATTATATAAAACGATAGGTAAAGTCGATACAAGCACGGCTTTTTAAAACGAAGAGGGTTAAACATTTAATATTTATCAAATGTTAGATACAAAAAAAAATTAAAGTTCTACTTGCAACTGTAATGCAGCGATACGTCTACGTTCCCAGGTAGCTCTGACGCACGCGCACCACAGTTTCTTATATGCTGACGATCAGCTAGCTCAATATAAACTTGTTTTTCTTCCGCTTCACCCAGTATTCCCCACGGCTGTACTTCTTCACACCACGACCAGAGATCCTCTTCCTCAGGCTTAGTTGTTATTGCCTGCGGTGAGTCACCCACGGGGTTTGGGTCGCTTGCCACTTCTTTGCCACTCGGCCGGCAGTCGGGCGGAGGTTTAGAGAACCCTAACAGGTCCTGGACACCAAGTACAGAGTTGACATCTCGGTCTGGGCCCTTCGCCACCTCCGCAACGTTGACGGAAAAGTCATAGCGAACTTCCTGGAGTTCTGTTTGTCCATTGGGCGAGTATGCGGCCATGGCATCATTGATCCAGGCCTCCAGGAAGCCGCTCGGCGAAGACGGTAGCAGCACGTCTTGCATTCTGTCAAAGACTGCTGCGTAATTTAAGGCCATGTGTCTAAATCACAACAGCCTTGTTAAAACGTAATAAAATTATTTCAAAACTTTTATTCGTACTCTGTATATTATATAAGTCTTATTCTGACTCTATATAATATTTAACTAATAACACTTTTTATGCCTAAGTATTTATTCAACTTAAAAACACAAAATTAGACGACTTCGTAACTTTAATAAAACTTTTATTGGTCCGACTATTATTTTGACAACTCCCAAGAAAGTCCCAGATTATGCTTTAGGAACTTTCCGTTAAATGCGTATTACAAAATTAATTCTTGTGAAAATAACTCATCATCTCGAGTTATGACGTCATATGATGACTGCAGCTAATTTGATCTTACTTCTTTGAACCCCCGTGAATGACTGAATGTAAACTAAAATTGTCGGCTATTTATAGGCAATTTGAGTGCTAAAACACCCCCCCCCCCCCCTTAGAGATCAAATTGGCTGTTGTCGAATAAACAACAACAACAAATATTTACAGTTACAATATTACTTTCCTATATATACACTTTTCTTCATCTGTTTCTTAGAGGATTGTCCTGGTGTTGATCGCCATCCCTCTGGCCGTGGCTCCATCGCTACTCTATGCCACGCTTTAGAACGTGTGGTTCTGGAGGATCGTCCTGATGTTCGTCACCAATTCTCTGGCTGTGGCTCCGCTGAAGGCATCTCTGCGGCTCCTGGCTTGGTTCAGCAAGGACTGCAACTGTAGAGGCCATTCTTCTCTGGTCATCGCTAAAATTCTGGTCTTCATTCGTTGAAATGGTATCATCGTGGAAGCTACTAATTTCTCTGCCGTGCCAACCGTTGTAATGTTGGTTGCATGGGCCATCTTCTCTCTGTACTTTGCCACATCTGGCGCTAGCATCAACAAACTGGGCGTTCCCCATCTGCTAATCACCTCGGCTTGTACGAATTCTATCAGGGAAGCTGGGTGAATATTCCTATGTGGTCTGGCTTCGACAAATCCACTGTATACGTCAACAGCACAGTATAATGTTGTAAATTTACTGTGTCTGGTCCTAGGTAAATCTTCAATAGTTGTAATTACTACTGTGCCCCACGGTTTTAACATTCCGTGGCACAGGTCATCTTCTTTAAAGTGTTGGCATAACACACATTGGCTGAAGTACGTGTCCACATCCTTATCTATCGTCGGCCACCATAACCATCTCTTGATAATATCTGCCATTCCCTCACGAGTGTTGTGGCGAACTCCATGTGCTAAGTTGAGAATATTACTTCTGTAGTTCCTTGGACACCAAACCGCTACTGCTCCGTCGTCCTCCTGACGCCCCACAACTCCAAAACGGTCTACCAGCGGCACCTCAGCTCCTCCTTGGATACTTTCACGTAGGTCCCTGGCAGCCGGGTCCATTGCTTGCGTTCCAACGATCCCTAGGAGTGCGGTGATCCATCGCCCATCTACTGGGGCCTCAGCCTTCAACTTGCCATGTAGCCACAAAACGGTTTCTCCATCTATTTCCTTTTGATGGGACACCACTTCAGGCACGTCGTATCTCAAAACTTCTTTAAATTCTTTTAACTTCAAAACTTCTTCGACTTCTTTAACTCCTTTAAACTTTAAAACTTCTTTAACTTCTTGAAAATGGGTCTTTGACCTAGGCGGATCAAAGGGCTTTAAGTCTTCCTCGCCTTTAACGGTCTTTTGCTCGGGCGCCATGTAATGCAGCGATACGTCTACGTTCCCAGGTAGCTCTGACGCACGCGCACCACAGTTTCTTATATGCTGACGATCAGCTAGCTCAATATAAACTTGTTTTTCTTCCGCTTCACCCAGTATTCCCCACGGCTGTACTTCTTCACACCACGACCAGAGATCCTCTTCCTCAGGCTTAGTTGTTATTGCCTGCGGTGAGTCACCCACGGGGTTTGGGTCGCTTGCCACTTCTTTGCCACTCGGCCGGCAGTCGGGCGGAGGTTTAGAGAACCCTAACAGGTCCTGGACACCAAGTACAGAGTTGGCATCTCGGTCTGGGCCCTTCGCCACCTCCGCAACGTTGACGGAAAAGTCATAGCGAACTTCCTGGAGTTCTGTTTGTCCATTGGGCGAGTATGCGGCCATGGCATCATTGATCCAGGCCTCCAGGAAGCCGCTCGGCGAAGACGGTAGCAGCACGTCTTGCATTCTGTCAAAGACTGCTGCGTAATTTAAGGCCATGTGTCTAAATCACAACAGCCTTGTTAAAACGTAATAAAATTATTTCAAAACTTTTATTCGTACTCTGTATATTATATAAGTCTTATTCTGACTCTATATAATATTTAACTAATAACACTTTTTATGCCTAAGTATTTATTCAACTTAAAAACACAAAATTAGACGACTTCGTAACTTTAATAAAACTTTTATTGGTCCGACTATTATTTTGACAACTCCCAAGAAAGTCCCAGATTATGCTTTAGGAACTTTCCGTTAAATGCGTATTACAAAATTAATTCTTGTGAAAATAACTCATCATCTCGAGTTATGACGTCATATGATGACTGCAGCTAATTTGATCTTACTTCTTTGAACCCCCGTGAATGACTGAATGTAAACTAAAATTGTCGGCTATTTATAGGCAATTTGAGTGCTAAAACACAACCTAGAATATAAAGCTAAAAAGCCAAATTTTTGTCAGATAAACGCTACGTTAAGGTACCGTTCAAATGAAGGAAATGAAAAGTTTGCCAATTTTTGCAGAAATTTTATATCTACGAAAACATGGTTCGGGGAAGCTTCTGAAAAAAACTTTGGAACAGGTCTGTTCCCTGAACAGGTCTGTTCCCGGAACAGGTCTGTTCCCCCCGGAACAGGTCTGTTCAGGGAACAGACCTGTTCCAAAGTTTTTTTCAGAAGCTTCCCCGAACCATGTTTTCGTAGATATAAAATTTCTGCAAAAATTGGCAAACTTTTCATTTCCTTCATTTGAACGGTACCTTAACGTAGCGTTTATCTGACAAAAATTTGGCTTTTTAGCTTTATATTCTAGGTTGCAAGTAGAACTTTAATTTTTTTTTGTATCTTACATTTGATAAATATTAAATGTTTAACCCTCTTCGTTTTAAAAAGCCGTGCTTGTATCGACTTTACCTATCGTTTTATATAATTACTAATAATCAAATATCAAAATGTACCTATATCAGAAACGGGTGACTAGAAAAACACCAGTTTTGTTAACAATGTATCAACATAATTAGGCGTCATTGTGTATTAAATTTTAATAATTTAGTTAAATAGTTTTTGGAAAAATGTAATAAAATAAAAATGACTTTTTTATTAGCTTCCCCCGTATGCACGTTGTCTTTTATAGAATAAATTAATACAATTTCGTTTTTGGTAGATACATACATTTCTCTCTGATCTACGCATAATTTAAATATGTTTATAATATTTCTCGTTACTCTAAAATTTCTACTGTTTCGGTATTCAAACTATATGCATTTTAATATCAAGGCTATCTAAAATTACATCTATTTTATGCAAAAGTTTAGGAGTATCGGGTATTTTTACAAATGTTATAATCGAATTAATTATATGCCAAGTGCAGAATATATTTTAAAATGGCCACTTTCCATGTGTTGAATTGGATTTTTACTGTTTCTCTACAGTACTGTGAATTCCCACAAGGTACATTTTTAGTTTATTTAACCTGCTTAATTTTCGATGTTTGTAAATGTATATACAGGGTTAGTTCTGGGGTTCGAAACGTTCAATATTTGTTCGCTATGGATAGGTATCTTATCTTATTACACGCACATTTTTTAAATGCTTTTATTATCGATACATATTTTTAGTTCGATTTTTTCCCCAATTTATACAGGTGCTTACATTTTATTAAATTGTTTATTGTTTCTTGTGAAAAATTGACAAGAGTTTTCTCTTTAAGGAAATATTCTACATCTTTATATAACTTAAAATAACAACCTGTTGTCTTTTTTTTGTTATTTATTTTTATGAACCTATATAACGCACTATAGTATTTTCTTGATTTCTTGATTGAATATTAGCACTTCTAATTACTTTTCGTACAGAGCAAGGTACCTACCTTTTCTTTTGAGAATAATATTTATAGGCTTGACTTTAAACTATAATTATGTTTTATTCTTTTATCACATTAGAATATGAAATATGTAAAGTATTTCTATCATGCTGTATACAGTGTGTTCTAGTAAACCTTAGTTTTTTGGATATTGTTACATACAACTGTGTTAATAAATAATATACAGACTTGGATATCCTTGAATGTTTATTGTAAATTTTGAATACTTTCATTGCCTACTGTATAATTTTTGCAAAGTACTATATTTTTAAACTTTTACCCCACATTCTGGTCACATTGCAATATTTTTCTTGATAGTAAATAATTTAATCTGAATTACTTTTTACGTATTCTTGGGCATCCGTTTTTTCCTAATTTATGCAGGTGCTTACATTTTATTAAATTGTTTATTGCTTCTTGTGAAAAATTGATAAGAGCTTTCTCTTTAAGGAAATATTCTACATCTTTATATAACTTAAAATAACAGCCTGTTGTCTTTTTTTTTTTTGTTATTTATTTTTATGAACCTATATAGCACACCATAGTATTTTCTTGGTTGAAAATTAGCACTTTACTTTTCGTACAGAGCAAGGTACATTTCTTTTGAGAATAATATTTATAGGCTTGACTTTAAACTATAATTATGCTTTATTCTTCCATCAAATTAGAATATGAAATATGTAAAGTATTTCTACCATGCTGTATACAGTGTGCTCTAGTAAACCTTAGTTTTTGAATATTATTATATACAGCTGTGTTAATAAATAATATACAGACTTGGATATCCTTGAATGTTTACTGAAAATTATGACTGATACTTTAATTGTTTACTGTATAATTTTTGCAAAGTACTATATTTTTAAGCTTTTCACATTCTATCACATTGCAATATTTTTCTTGACAATAAATAATTTAATTTGAATTACTTTTTACGTATTCTTGGGCGTTCGTAAGTCTTAGTGTAAAGTACGAATCTCTATAAATCATGGTAATTTTGCTATAATTATTAAACATTTTTATTTTTATCTTGAAGAGTCTGAATTTTTTAAAAACGTCGACTTTTTTATAATGCATTAGGTAATTTAAAATTTTTATTCAAAATAAAAAAGGTTACCTTAACTTTCGAGCGTTTTAATACAGATATTACATATAGGTATACAATTTTGAGCATCACGCTTTAAACGTAAGCACTTTTCAAAGCAGATGCTTAAATTTCTTATAAACGAAATATTTAAGAAAAAGTTATCTGTAGAAAACCCTTGCGATAATTTGTTTAGGCCCTCTGGTATAGAATCATTATAAATAAATGAAATTTTAAAAAGCTCTAAATAATTTTCAAAATCAATCTCGGGTACCGATAATAGTATCTCATTTTTAAGGTTATATGTAAAAATTTTTTCGCATAAATGACAATTAAACATTTTAAAATTGTTCATATTACAGGCACGATATTTTGTAATAACTGTAGGTATAGATATTATATATACTAGGTATATTATAATAGGTATGTTCCAACTATTAGCCCCTGACAATTCCAAACTGTCAAATACAATCAACCAGTTGTAGGACTTAACAAGGCATCCTGGGGTCTACATGCAATGGTCATCTACATCTAGTTTAGTCTATCTTTAAATGGAGCAAAGTAATAAAGGCTCATTAAATATGCAAAACGCATATTAAGAACAATTTAAACACCATCCCTTAAAATCTATTGTGTTTACATTAAAGGGTCCAAATAATGAGCATTCTTCAGGTAGGTCCACCCTGAATTTATCGCAAGCTATTGGTATATTTGAGGATTTATTATTGTTATTGGGACAAATTATTAAATTAACAATCTTAAACATGCCTATTCTCCTAAAATTGTATTATCTTGTATTCGTAGGTATTTATAACATAAGAAAACACTTAAAAAATCGAATTAACTAATAAATAACAATGGGTGGTACTATTTTACATAATATAATTACAAAAACAAGATATATAATATAGAATCTTACAAACAAAGCAATTTCAAAAATCGAATAATACTTTGTCGTTATGGCTTAATCGTAGTCCGATTCGGAAGATGAACTTTTATTGACATCGTTTATAATAAGCGATTCAACCATTTCTTCAATTATTAGGTATATCTACTTGCCACATTTTGGCTTCTTCTTCTCACATGATCAATACACTTTTTCCACTTTTCTGCACTGACTTTACCCATAGCTTCAGTTAAGAATCTTTTTAAATCCACCATTTTATAAGTCGTGTTTTTTTTCTGGCGACATCTGTCTTTATTTAAGCCCATACATATATGTTCAATCGGGTTTAATTCGTAGTGGTAAGGAGGGAGTCTGAGCACAGATATTCCTCGTTACTTTGCCATTTCATCGACTACATAGTTTTTTAATGCATTTTTATGTAAATTGGCTAGTACCTACCATTAGTTTTTTTAAGAAATCTACTGGAAATTCTATTTGTCATCAAACTTAGCCATTCTGTTATTCCACTTTTACGTCACGCACTTGTCGGTAATTTTTCCGTCAGCCTAGAATGATAATTGCATTATCCAATACAATTATTGCATCTTTTCGTATAAGATCCAACATTTGCTCAAACCAATCTTCTTAAGTAATTTCTTCTCCAACAGACGATATCGCTTCTGTCTATTAAAATCGGTTGCCTATTATGTTTTTTTCACCGAAACCCCATTTTTTTTTTAATAATTTCCAAAACCTACACATAAATGGGTAATTTTAATCTTCTCAAGTTTTGGTCGTCCTGCGAAAGCTTTTGGAGGTTTGACGCCAACACTTTTATCTTTAAAAAGTTTATATATGTTCTCGATATTGTTGTTTTCCCAACGTTAAGCATATCTGCTGTAAATTGCACTGCATTGTCAACACGTAAATCCGCATTCTTACTTTTAAGCTTTAATAGAATCGTAACGGTTAAGAATTAATTTTTTTTTTCACTTACTGTACAGGGTTATCCAACCAAGACTAGACAAGGCGATTTTTTGACTTTTCCTGTACTTTTATAAAAAAACTGAAATAGCCATCTTAAGTCATTTTCTCCCGCGAATTCGAATATCTTCAGCAAAAAACAATTGAACATCAAACAAAAGTACTAGGGGTCACTTTGATATTTTTTTAAATAGGATGCCGTATTTTTAATGAGCTTATCCGATTTCTCATATAAATTTTGATCTAAAATGTTGGATTTTTAATTCAAAAACGCCTTTTTTCTTCAGTTTTAAATTCGGAAAATGTTAAAAATAAAAAAAATAAAATAAATAGATATGCCTTCTTGTGCGGTAATGTTCCTAATATAAATGTTTCTAGTCCTAGTTTTTTAATTGTATGTAGATATGCCTATTCTTGCACGGTAAATGTTTCTAATCCTTAGTTTTAACTGTAAATATTTTTCGCTAAATTTTGAACTTATAATATATTGTACCTATATACAAGATTGGCGATAAGTGTCTTGTGTCAAATTTTTATTTCGTTCAGGTATTATTTTTGATGCAAGATACTTGTCTTATTTAAATATTTTTGCTAACTAGTGCTGTAATAGTGTATTTGACTTGAAAACTGCATATATTTCTGGCATAAAACGTTGTTAAATAATTACAGATATGTCTTTTTATTTTACGCCGATTTTTTTATTCCTTTAATGTAATATACCAGGGTGATAGTAAGTGATATTGTTATGTTGTGAATAAAAAAGTTTTAAAATTGATTGATTTTTATTTAATTATACAATCATGAATGGCATTCCGATAGGGTTATTATATGGGTATTTTTATCAATGCGATATGGGGTGAATGCTGTTGGAATCGGGGTTATAAAATAGGGGAGTGATGAGTGGAAACGGAATTCAATTGGGGAATTATAGTATAAACAGGTGTGTGAAGAAACAGGAGATAGTTGGGTGATTATAACAGGGGGCTGTTGAGAGTACATTATATACCTAATAATTTACATTTGCCTAGGGGGTGGCATTCCCGTGTAGATAGCGGCATCCCTGCACCCCAGAGTTATTAATAAATTGATGGAACCCTGGTTCAGTTTAAGGTTTAAGATTTGTTAATAAATTGGTATCGATAATAATATATCCCTATAACCACACTTAAGGTTCTTTGTTTTACCTAGTTACTGTTGCGAACGGCTATTACAATATGACCTAAGCGTATTTTCTTAAATTTTCAGTATTGGAACGGCGGTGTTGCCGTTTCGACAATTTTTATGTTGAATAAGAGGAAATATTGGTTTGGCAACGCCATTAGTACTGGTTTGTCGATAAAATGGTGAATGCATTATAAAAGCTAGGTTTACCGCCATTTTGTCATCATCGCCACACTTAAGGTTTGTTAATAAATTGGTGAAGGCAATATTTGCTGATAAGGGCTTCTGGTTGCATAAGTTCAGGTAGTACCCAGATAGCGGGAGTATGCGCGAACGTAATTATAGATGGCGTCTGAAAATACTGTTTGCCAAAAGGACATACTAGATCCCCGGTTGTCTAATTACATACCACGCGGCCTCTAACAATGTTCATTGATGACATGTTATGGCGCATGCATACTGCAACAGATGATTGTCTCCAATAGTATGTAGACATAAACAACTATGGCTACCACCATTTGCCATCGTCTCCACACTTGGGCCCTTTGTTCCACCTATACGTTATAATTGACGGGTCCCCCATATTTTTAGTTTGTCAACATTGATCAACTCTTTTAATGTATACGCTCTCGTAGTGTATTTTATAAGGTTTTAGATCGGAATCGGGAGGTTCCTGGTTCAAATCCCGCAGGGGACAAAAACTTTTTTATGGTATTATTATATTTTAAAATATTTTAACTGATTTACAACGTTATACCTACCATCGCGGTAAACAAGATGTCTTATATGAAAAGCAGGTGGCGCTACAGGTCTTAAGATTACAGGTACGTACATCTCCCCCCGTTAGGTGGCACCCCTACAATGATATTACTATATAATCGGGGTAACACGTGATCTGGGTTCCGTTGGGGCAAAAGTTAAGTTAGAATAATGGGTGGGGGGTTAGGTGGCTGCAGTGGAGGGTTCCACACAGGCCAATAGAGCCCTATATTACCGGCATCGAGCAGTTATGACGTCACTCACTAGGTGGCGATAGTAGCTGGGTTCCACTTAGGTTAAGAGAGGATGGTGGCTTCCAGGAAAAGTGCCACGCCCTAAAATGGCCCGAAAAATGCAGATTTCAGCTCCCATGTTATTTCTTATGGGATTTTGGGTTGAAAACGGCACTGCTATACTACTGGTTTCATATGTAATAAGGAAGTTTATCCGTTGAATGATTCATTTTAAAATTTTAAAATTTTCACTGAAAGTTAACTTTTTGGGTTTGGTGAAATTTCTCAGGTTTGAAAATTTCAAAACAGAAAATTTTATTTGAAACTTTCGAATACCTCAATGCTAGTCGTAAGTCTTTAGTAGGCATGACGCTAGACCTATTGGTCTGTAGGATGTTGATACATTTGTAGGTTTCCCTAGCTTTAATATCGGAATTATAATGTATTTTTCGGGAATAAGATGGTCGCCATTAAACATTTTGTTGTATATATTTGCCAATACATTTCTTGGAGAATTGGGTAGATTTGCTAACATGAAGTAGTATCAAATTAGCCCAACATCATTAAATATCAATATTGTTAAAGACCTCTCGGATCTTTTTTGTGTCTAACTGATTGGAAATATTACATTCAAAGGTATAATTTTACTATTTACTGAACATCATGTTGCTCTTCCTCCCGTGCATACTAATGTATGTAATTAGGTGTATTGTAAGATATGTTCACTGTAATAACAACTTGGCCACGTCATGGATAAGAACCTATTTTTTTCCTCTTATATTTCCGTCTAGTTTTTACTTATTGTGCTATAAGTCGGTAGCATTAAACTTTAGTTAAAACTAGAGGAATGTAGGAAGAAAAGAAAATATCACTTCTCCAGGAATGTGATGTGTTTTTGAATAATCGGGTGCTACACGTAATTTCTTAGAACGTTTTAGTTTCTTTAGTTATTTTGTACGGCAGGGTCCATTTCTATCTGTACACGGTGGCTCACGTAAGATGATCCTGTACAGAGTATTTTCTCGTATTTTGACAGCTTCTAGCAACATTACTATTCAAGATAGAAAAAAACTATTCAAATAAAAATTATAGGGATGCATCCAAACCTTCAAAATTTGCTGCCGAGAAAAACAATTGAGCATCACGGGTACATATTTTGACTAATTGTATTGTTTTAATATAACACCCTATATAATATTTATTGGATAGAGCTCAAAATTGCCTTTGCAAAAATTTGTAGCTTGCCTATAGTCACATTAGCTATTGTTGAAGTATTGGCAATGAACAAATTTATTATATTATGATATAAATCACAGTGGCAATGGAAAAACTAAGCTATGAAAAAATAGCATTACTGATGGCATAGGTATGAATAATAGTAAGTCGCAAAATGGGTTATTCCGAAAAGAAAAAGAGGGAGTTAATTGATCAGTTTTATAAGACTAATTAAAATGCAACTGCAGCACAAGTCGATTATCAGGTTTTGCACCAAACTATACCGCTGCCTTCAAGAGGCACATTCTACAACATAGAAAGATATTATGCAAAAATTTGCAAAGGAGAAAAATTTCTGCTCGGACAAATGAGAAGGCAGAATAAGATTGTTTATTATATTTTGAAGGTAAATAACTAATCAGGATTTTAAATTTTGTAAAATTAATTTATATGTATTCTTTAAGAAAATCCTACTTTTCTACTGAAGATGCCAGTAAATATTTCAGTAGGTCGAAAAAGAAGACTAGTACAGTACTAACTACCCTTCGTAAATATGGATATCATCATTACAAAATTTTACCTGTTCAGAAGTTGATGTGGAACAACACGTTAGTAGGCAAACATTTGCAGATACATGCTTCAACAAAAGTTAACAGTTTGCAATTTCTTTAAAAACATATTATGGGGCGATGAAGCTGCTTTTATTTACTACGGTTAGTTTCTTCTAACAGGAAAAACAGTCATGCCATGGGCATTATAAAACCCTCGTGGAATGTGTGAAATTAAATTCCAATGCAGAAGATCAGTTCCTATCTGGTGCCGTACTCTCAACACTAAAGTTATATGTCCTATTTTTTACGAATTTTCTTTAAATGGTGAAAGATATTATTTAGAGTTCCTTGTAAACGACATAGAGAAAATACTTGGAAAATTTACCTTTTCGTCAGTATCAGGACATAATCTGGCAGCAAGACGGTGCTCCACCCCATAATGTCTTGTTTGTCGGTAATTTTCTTCTTTATGGATAGGTAAATATAGCGGCATTGTATGCCAACGAATAGTCCTGATTTGTCAATTTTAGATTTTTTATTTTGGGGTACATGGAAAATGAAGTTTATAAAGAACGAAGTCCATCGTTAGAAGAGTTAGGATTAAAAATTATGAATTATTATGAATAAATGAGATTTTATTTTATTATATTTTTATGTATACAGGGTAAGTCGTTTGGCTAGAGTTGATACTATATGATTGACTATATGATTATAGGTGTTTTTTGTTAATACATACAGCGTATCCCAAACTCGATGGTACATTAGGAGAGTCTAGAAAACAAATATTAATATAGTGCTGAAATTTTGAAAATAGTGATAAAACATGACATTCTAGCCTCTAAAAATATTTTTAAGCATACGGCGTTGCCAGTTCTACCTCTATCGGATACTAACTTTAGAATTTTAAATATGTTGTACGATTTTTTGATACTGCGATTAAATCTGACTAACTTTTATTAATCATGTCCTATATCTATCTCCTATTGTTCCTTAGATGTTAATTATTTTTAATTTTTTGCGGCCACAACGGGAATAACAAAAAATCAAAAATTGTAAGTATCTATGGATCTAACGATCTCAAATTTTTAAAATATTTAAACAATGTACAGGTATTTCGGTTATATAGCAAACTTGGAAAATATTTTATACAGGGTGTCCAAAAAATATGTCTCGGTGGGCCTTTACAAAAAAATACCAAAAGTCGCTTTCTTCAATTGAACCACCTTCTATATTATTAAACCAGATGATTGGGCAGAACATTTCCAATGTCTTAGTATAACATTTTCCTATACCTATATTTAATCGTTTTTGACTTATAAGGGTTTCTATTGATAAGAAATTAATGTACCTACCCTTTTAAAAATTTTAAATTAATATAAATGGCAGGTTGGTTTTAGAAACAATAAATATATAAGTGAGTCAAATGGAGAACAATTACACCAATTAAGTTATTTTAAATTTATTTTATATTCACGCAGACTGCAAGAAATTGTGTTAGGAACCTGCGGGAGATTTAATGAACTTCATCCAAATTTACCGTCAATAAATCTGCGAAAATTTAGAAGGATTCAACTTAATTATATTAATTTTGCAAGAAATACTGCCCCAAGAGATCCAAAACAACCAGTTACTGGAGATGAAGAAAATGATAAATCCGTCTTAGGGTATTTTGCCTCAATATCCAGCGCTGAGAATGATATTGGAATATCTCACTCTTCAATTTGTACAGCTCTGCATATCATAAGCATATTATTCCAAAAATATCTACAAATTTTAACGACAACAGTTTCCAACATTTTGGATAAATTGCCGCTTAATGTCTCCCAAAGTTCTTGGTATCAATTGGATGCGGCTCTACATACATATAAAGTAAGCAATGTAAGCAAGGAGCTGAATTTATTGTTTTAAGATCTATGGATAAGACGTACATGCGCCTTTCAAGAATTTGCATGATCCAGAAGGGCTACAACTGAACATATGATGACTATGATTCATTAGTGTCTACTTTTAAATGATCAGCACTTCAAACAACTAAGCTATTAGATATAAGAGAAAACTTATTCCTATGTTTTAGTTTCATTTTTTAGTACTTAGTTCTTGTTTATTTTAGTAATTTAAACTGTTTTTATGTTTTGCGATTTAGGATGTAGGTAACTATAAACTACAAAAATTACTTCGTACTATATAAATTTTGATTTACTACCCTAAATTTTAAATTTTTAGTATCAATAGAAATACATGTAAGTCAAAAACGATTAAACATAGGTGTATGCTATACTTTACATTAAGAATTTTCTGCCCTATCATATGGTTTAATAATACACGGGGTGTTTCATTTGAAAAAAGACTTTTGGTATTTATTTGGAAAGGCCCACCGAAACATATTTTTTGGGCACCCTGTATAAAATATTTTTAAGATTTGTTATAGAACCAAAATACCTGCATATTGTTTAAATGTTTCAGAAATTTGGGATCGTTAAATCCATAGATACCTACGATATTTGATTATTTGTTATCCCTGTTTTAGCCGCAAAACATAACATAATAATTAATATCTAAGGAACAATGGGAGATAGATATAGGAGATGGTTAATAAAAATTACTTAGATTTAATCGCAGTATTAAAAAATCGAATAACATACAGGGGTTGCATTTGAAATTCTAAAGTGAGGAACCGGTAGAAGTAGAACTGGCAACGCCGCATTTTTACAAATATTTAGAGGCTAAAATGCTTGGTCTTATCGCCATTTCTAAAATTTCAGCACGATGTTTATATTAGTTTTCTAGATTCTCCTAATGTGCCATCGAGTTTAAGATACCCTGTATATTTAAAATTCTAAAAGATTCTTCAGTAAATTTGATATTTCCATAATGTTTATAATCACAATTCTTATACATATAGCCAACAATTTACATGCGTTAAGTTACATCCAAGCAATTAAACAATTATATACAAACTATACTTAATAAATGATTAAGTTAAAAAAATTTGCATGCAGTTGATGTAAAATATTATACAGGGTGTTTGAAACACATACCTAAGACTGCTAAATTTTAAACATGCATATCTCAGATTTTTTTAATGAGATACCATATACAGGGTATCCGGATAAGGATACGGAGCGGCAATATTTTATGACCGATACAATAAACTATAAAAGGTATAATAGAACACTGAAAAAAATATGAATATGAATGTGTTATGAATATGAAAATATACACACATTTTAGGACTAGAAATAATTAACAATTTAGTAAGAAAACAATCACAAATTTTCAAAATGTTTTTCATCATTTGCTAAGCACGTAGTTATTCTTCTTTCAGTAGAAAACACAGCTCCACTAATTTGGGCCGTGGATAAGCCTTCCATTTCTTATCCTTTCCATCATGTTTTCACTTAAGTTACAAGTCAGCTATGGAAAGACACAAATTAATAATTGCATGTTGATGAGTTCTAAATGTCAAGCAACTTATATTGGGTATTATTTTTTAATTTATATTGCCTTTTTCCACAAAAAGGACGCCATTTACTAACGCAAAAGCGTATGATATGTTAAATATATCGTACCCAATGTTTTAAAAATGCTGCCATTGTGTTGCGGCAATACGCAATCCGATTTTTATAAAGGTTTAAGAGGTGTTCTCAAGATTAGCTTGAAAATTAAGGGAAATCGGCAATGTACAGCCCATTTAACGATCCGTGCGTATTCGTAGGACCGGCAATGAAGCACCAGAAAGGTTTCCCTTGACTTAAGGGTTCCAAAAACAAGTGTCCACGAGATTCTACAAACTAGTAGCATGCATCCTTACCACATCGCTTTACACCAGGCATTGACCGACACTTATCATGATCGTCAATTGAACATCTGTCACTGGCTAATAGATATGACTCAGGTTAATCCAAATTTCCTTGCACAAATATTATGAGTGAGAATTTGCACAATATGCACTATTGGTTAGAATAAACCCCTTATTGGATAGAGTAAGTGGCTTATCAAAACCGCTAAAGTTTAAATGTTCGGTGCGGGATCGTGAAAGGGAATATTATACGTGCATATTTTTTGGACCACAACATTATTCGAGCAAGATTTTTATACTTTTTGGCCGCTTTCCTTCCACCTCTTTTGTCAATACCTAGATGGGCAATATGGGAATCATGTAATTGGAATAGGAAGCTTGTTTCTCTGGCAGGGTCATTCCCCGGAGCTTACATATCTGGATTTTTACCTATGAGGTAAGTTAGAAGATCCGATATTCCAAAAGAGACCAACAACCAGGAAAAACATGATAGAAAGGATGAGAAATGTCGTTAGAAGCTTTTCCACGGCTGAAATTAAAGTAAGTGTTTAGAAAAGCATTGAAAATATTTTGAATATTTTTGATTTCTTTCTTGCTATACAGGGTGACTCGGATCTAAATGTACATACATCACCAGGAGATAGTGGACATCTTGGGGGTTCTAAATAATCTATCTTTAGTGGGTCCATCTTACCTGGTTACTTAGATACAGAGTGTTTTATAAGGTTTGGCTCATTTTTGTTTTTGCCATAATTCTTTTAGCACCCGGTATAAAATGTTCATATTCGGTGGAAATATTTTGAGTAGCTATCGCTTCAAAATGCCGTGTGAAAATTTTTTGAAATTCAGGTCCGGACTTTAAAAACAAGACTGATTTCATTTTTTTTAAATTCAACACCCGTATATCCTATTTTTGTCAATTTTATTTTTTATTTGAAAAACACATAAAAAACTAATTCTAATGACATACTTATCAAAATCCCCGCACTCGCCGCTCAGCCATAATAAATTGCTCTTCTTTAGATGTTGAAACACATACAAAATAATAACTGTTTTTATAACGACAATAATACCAATAATAACAAAAATAACAAAAACATAATTATTTGCGAATATTTTCAAAATGCCCACCATTAACTTTTTCACATTTTCTTCATCTGATATTTAAATTTGAAACTGCACTTCTGATTACACCTGGTCTATTTTTTATTTCCTAAAATGAAGTGATAATGCGTTGCAAGAGCTGGTCCCGTGTATTAATTTCTTCCTCGTAAACTAAATTTTTCATATACCCCCAAAAAAAGAAGTCCAGCGGGTTAAAGTCGGGAGATCTTGCTGGCCAAGAATGGGGCCCCCCACGACCTATCCATCTGTTGGGATATCTATTGTTTAAAAGTTCGTAAACAATTCCTGCATAATGTGGAGGGGCTCCATCGTGTTGGAAATACATTCCTCTTAAATTAACATTCTCATTTTGGAGAAGATTTGGCAAAATGTTTTCCAAAAAGTGTAAATATTGGTTTCCATCTAATCTTTCTTCAAAGATGTGTGGGCCAAACAATTTACCATTGATTATACCTGCCCAAACATTTATCGAAAATCTATGTTGCGAGTGCGACTGCCTAATAGCATTTGGATTTTCTAGAGACCATAGATGACAATATCTGGATTGTTGACTCCATCTCTGGTAAACTGAGCTTCATCGGTCCACAAAGTCCGGTGAATATCTCTTTGGTGCCTCCTAATCCACTGACAAAAAACCAAACGGTTAGCATAATCACCTGGTTCCAACCTTTGTACCTCTTGGATATGATAAGGATATAAGCCTTCATTTTTTATTGTTGAATGGGTTAATTTTTGCGTTATATGCAGACGTCTAGCAATTTTCCTTGTGGATGTTTTTGGATTTTCTTCAATCAAATTTAAAATGTCTTCTTCCTGTTAAACTGGGTGTCTTACAGGCTGATCAATATTATTTTGTGTCGGAAAATGTCCTTGATCACGAACAAAAGAAAATACATTTGAAAATGTTAGATGGTTTGGACATCTTCTTCCAGGAAGCCTTAATTCATACTCTCGAGAAGCGGCTCGCCCGTTACCATCGCAAAATCCATATACAAATATTATATCAGCGTATTCTTGGTTTGAAAATTGATGGGGCATTTTAAACGAGAAGTAAATGTTTAACAAAAAATCCTCGTAATGCCCAAAAATCTGACAGGTTACAACTGACAATGACTTATTATGTTTTGTTGCCCCCCAATATTTCGTTGTTCTGAGGTGCCGAGCCATGGAGTCTAATTGAATTGAAAATTTTCAAATTTAAACACGCCGCTATTTTATTACTTTGGTTTATTTCTTATTATTGGTATTATTGTCGTTATAAAAACAGTTATTATTTTGTATGTGTTTTAACATCTAAAGAAGAGCAATTTATTATGGCTGAGCGGCGAGTGCTGGGATTTTGATAAGTATGTCATTAGAATTAGTTTTTTATGTGTTTTTCAAATAAAAAATAAAATTGACAAAAATATGATATACAGAGTGTTGAATTAAAAAAAATGAAATCTGTCTTGTTTTTAAAGTCCGGACCTGAATTTCAAAAAATTTTCATACGGCATTTTGAAGCGATAGCTACTCAAAATATTTTCACCGAAAATGAACATTTTATACCGGGTGCTAAAAGAATTATGGCAAAAACAAAAATGAGCCAAACCTTATAAAACACTCTGTATCTAAGTAACGAGGAAAGATGGACCCACTAAAAATAGATTATTTAGAACCCCCAAGATGTCCACTATCTCCTGGTGATGTATGTACATTTAGATCCGAATCACCCTGTATTGCTAATTATTTCTAGTTCTAAGATTTGTGCATATTTTTATATTCATAATTCATGCATATTAAGTGTTATTGATGTTTATTTGGCATTTTGGCATTTTGGCCTTTAATTATACCTTTTATAGTTTATTATATCAAGTGATAAAATTAGTTGTTATCTTGCTTATTGCGGTTATACCGGGTACTGGTAAATGAAAACTGAATCATATTTTAAAGAAGAATCAAAGTAACTCTTTAACTGTTAGTGATATTGATTTGTGGTTTGGATGAGTCGTTTTCAATGCAAATTACCTCCTACACTACCTGAAAAAGGTTTACCATTCAATTAAAATATATCGAAAAATTCATGAAATAAGTTAGATTAAATAACAGCGCCATCTTAAAATAGTATTAGGAAACTTGTTACAATTCCTAAGTCATTTATTTAAACTCCAATGGATTCCTTTTTAAACAAGTCCGAGTTTAAGAAAATTCGTTGAAGGATAACAACATAATAACAGTTTTTTAAAAATGCCTCACTCCTTTATTAGGCGAGATTCAAAAAAATACAAATAATAAAAATTGTAGTGAACGATCTATTGATTTTAATTATTTATTTGTTTTTCCACGGTTAGGTGGCAATTTTCAACGTATAATGAACTTTTACAAGTAAATGAGTCGTTACGCTCTCTTGCGGCATTTTCCGAAACTTCAAATTATTTTCAATGAATTTCTCTAGGCAATTTTTATAATGCTAGATTATTTTCAAATCTGTGAGAAGTATCGTTTCCGAGATATGGCCGCTCCGTATCGTTATCCGGACACCCTGTATGTTTTAATTTATTTTCATTAAGGCGCTCATTTCCTATCATATACGTAAATTAAATACTTTTGCCTTTTTTCTTTATTTAAGTTATTATTCCAAAATTTTATAATATACCTCACCATAAAAAAATATATTGGGATATAAAATATCAGCCGAGCGACATGTTAGAACAAGAAAAATGTAAATATATACAGGGTGTTCCGAAATTAAGGGGCAATACTTCACCACCATATTCTCCGGCTTAAAATAAAAGAATTTTTTCATATCCGCATAAGTGCAGAAATGCTTGTTATGCTCGAATGGGGAACCATGAAATCGTTTTTTTTTTGAACCCGTTCATAATTAAATTTTGAAATTAGGTATGATTATAAACTTTTAACGATAAATCAGTTTCTGAATTCAGAATTTCAAAAGTTACCATTATGAAATTTCAAAGTATTCTGCGTAAAAAAGGTACCCTTAGTTCACCTTGATAGGACTTACAGTTTTTGAGTACAATCGCTTTAAAGAAAATGACGTCCATAAAGGAGACAATTAATAAGAATAATAATCAAAGTGAAATTTGTGCATAAAGGCCATGGATTAAAATTGAAATTTTTGTTTCCTTTGACATATCTGTGTCAGATATTGTCTGCTGTTATTTCTGTTGTAAAATTAGACATAATAAATAAGAAAATGCAAAATTTTTCAAACCACGAGCTTACCCATTTCCATTTTGTATACGGATATTGTAATGGACGTTCCTTTGCTGCGGTACAGGAATATCGCAGACGTTTTCCGCAACGGAGACTTCCTGGACGCGAAGTATTTAAGAGGGTTCATAGAAATTTGATGGAGAATGGTTCGTTTGAACGCCTTCGTAGCAAGGACAACCTAGGGGGGACTATGATTTGGAAAATGCACTTTAACAAATAGTAGATAATCCTCAAGTTGGACTCAGACCATTGGCTACAGAAGTCAACATTTCGAAATCAATTGTAATGCGTGTTGCTTTACCATATTGCTAACCATAATTATAACGAATATTTATTTTAGATAGGAAGAATGACTCAGATGCAAGGGCTTCACCCATATCATTTCCAGAGGGTTCAAGAGCTGTTGCCTAGAGGTTTCCCACCCAGAATCGAGTTTTGTCGGTGGATTTTAGGACATCAAAGTTTGCTAATCAAAGTTTTCTGGTCTTATGAGGCAACATTTAGTAGAACTAAAGTGTTTAATACTCGTAACACTCATTTTTGGCACGATGAAAATCCAAGAACAGTCCGAAGAACTAATTGTCGAAATAGGTTCTCCGTCAATTTGTGGGCGGAAATAGGTTAAGTGAGAAAGCTTTGCTTCAACTTTGCCTTTTGTAATTCTCTTTTTCTTAAATTACAATAAAGACATAATTATTATTATTATTATTAATTGGAAATCAGTTAATTGGTCCAATTGAAACGCCCAATAATTTAACCAGCGAGAGATATTTAACCTTTCTTTAAAATCAGTTAGCAGGACTGTTGGACGAAGTACCCTTTAGATCCAGGTTGGGGATGTATTTCCAACACGACGGTGCCCCTGACCATTTTGGACGGCCTGCTTGTAACTGGTTAGATGAGAATTATCCTGAAAAGTGGATAGGCAGAGGTGGACTACTATCCTGGCCAGCGAGATCGCCGGACTTAAATCCACTCGACTATTATTTTTGGGGTCATATGTGCAACATAGTTTATGCAACGGAGGTGAATACCCGTGAGGATCTACTTTAGCGAATTTTTTAAGCAGGAAATGAAATAAGAAGGAATCATTTTCAGATTCTTCGAGCATCTCACAACATTCGCCGTAGAGCTGGACTTTGTATCAGAGAAAATGGGGTCTATTTGAACACCTTCACAAGGAATAGTTCTTGGTTTAAATTTAAATTTTATACTTCAAAAAATTTTGTTAAACAACCCTATTTTATGTCGCATTATTACTCTCTAAATAAGTTGTAATATTTAGTTATTTTTCAATTTATTTAGTTTCGTAAGAGGCGTAAGTGCTGACTGCGTATATTTTAAAAGCATTTACTTTCATTAGTTTGCAGTTTTTAGAACATTTTTGATATCTTTAAGAATAATTTTATTAATTAACTCCTTTATGGACGTGACTTTCTTTAAAACGATTTTACTCAAAAACTGTAAGTCCTATTAAGGTGAACTAAGGGTACCTTTTTTACGCAGAATACTTTAAAATTTCATAATAATTGTTAAGAAAATAATAAAAAAAACGGCTGGTTGAAAAAATGGGATTATTTTAACCCTTAACCACCCCGGTATGTGACGCCTATGACCAAATTTTTAAAATTCTGAATTCAGAAACTGATTTATCGTTAAAAGTTTATAACCATACCTAATTTTAAAATTTAATTATGAACGGGTTCGAAAATATTTAAAAAAAAAACGATTTCAGGGTTCCCCATTCAAGCACTTCTGCACTTATGTCCATATGAAAAAATTCTATTGTGGTGGTAAAGTATTGCCCCTTAATTTCGGAAAACCATGTATATTAAATATTTAATATATAATAAGAAACTAAAACAAAACAAAAATAATTCTAAAATAAAGAAATGCGGGAAAATATTGTAAAACATTCTTAACTTGCATGGTAATACACGCTGTATGTATTGTTTCGATCTTTCTAACGATATTCCTGATAGCATAACTTTTATTAATGTGTGTTATTTCTGTTTGTATCCTCCTTTGAAGCTGGATTGTATTCGGTAATCGAGTTGTATAGACGCTTTCATTAAGAGTTCCCCATAAAAAATAATGTAGCGGTGTTAAATCTGAACTTCGTGCAGGCCAAGGTGTTGTCCAGTGTCCCCCTATCCATAACAATTAGGACTTAAAAAAAAAGCCATAACCGATACTACAGTATGATAGGTTTCACCATCTTGATGATAAACAATATTTTCTCTCAAATAATTTGGCAATTGATCAATAAGTGGTGTAATATCTCATTTGTCAGCATATTGAGATAAAGTTCTTTTCACGAAAAATTGTTTTAATGACTGCAATAAAAGTTAGATAGATAAGCAAACTATAAAGATACAGTAAAGGGTCGAACTAAAGAATACAAATAATGATGCTCGTATACTCGGTACTCTATAATAATGTATTGTGATAATATCAAATGAAAAAAACCCAAATAATTTAAATTTCTAATTATTACCTACTTATATTTGTTTATATGTATAATAATGTTAATATACATGTAGTTTTGTTGGGCTGTAGCTATCCTCGTCTAAATTAATTGTTATCAAAAGGAATCATTATATTCCGGCCCCGACAACAAATACTGTAAATTTAAGGGTTTTTACGACCACACTTAACACCCATTTTATTTCAGTCATGAAACCATAACCATTTTTCGTAAACAGGACTTATTCCGTTTGGGGCATAATTGTAAAATATTGGTCCAATTATTCGATCGACTATAACACTCCGCATTAAACATTCATAGTTTGACGCCCTAGTTTTTAAATCATTTTTACTCGATGCACATTACTGGAAGCCCAATAGTGTAAGTTTTTTCTATTAAATAAACTAGCTGTAAAAGTGGCCTCGTCTGTCCAAAAAATCATATAAAATATGTTGTTTTCAAATTGTTCATTACCCTGCAAGAGGTCATACCGTTATCAAAGTCCGTCTGTGATAATTCTTGAACCGGAAGAAATTCATATTGATGAACATTATTAACTTCTAATGTCCGCTGAATACTTGACCTACTTATGGCCTGCAAGTCTTTATCAGCATCTCCTTTAGAGTTCTCATAATTTTCCTCGAAATACAACAATACTTCTTAATGCTTTCCTCGGTTAGAATTGTTTACGGACGATTTATTTTTTATTTGCAACCACGCCGTTTTCTAAAACTCTTATTGTCCTTGAAAAAATTTTGTTTGTAGGCATTCTATTTTTAGGGTATAATTGACGATACTCTCTTATGGCCAGTTGTTGACTTTTGTTGTTTCTAACAAAACACTCAAATAACTTTAAACGTTCGTCTACACTATACATGTACAGGATGTGTCGGGAGGAACCGACCAAACTCCAGGAGTGTGTTATACACGCGAAAATAATGTGAAAAAAATCCATATCCGTTTTCAATTGTTTTCAAGTTATAGCGACAGTATTTGAACGTTAATTTTCAAGTTTGAATCATTAAAGTGTTACAAAATGCCGCAGAGTTTTCAACAAATTGTACGAGGCCGGTAAGCTTCCCAGCGCTAACATAACATCTGAACAAGCTACTCGACGAGGTTTAGAAGAAGTAGAAAATATTCTGGATTTAGTAGAAGAAGACGCAACGACCAGCTGAAGATGGCTTAGGTGGCGTGAAGTTGCTCTGTGCGCTAACGTATCGTCGCTGTGCTGTTGTCTCCGGTTTCCAGGGTGGGAAATATATGAAAAGTGCTATGATGATGTTTCCAAGATCAAAATGCTCCAGAGTTAAAATCGCCTTCCGATCGCATCTCCGGGTGGGGGCGGGTCCTGGCGCGTCGTCAAGCAAAATTATCCAAACATCCACCATGTCCAGTAGCCAGGCAGGTCCTTCGAACAATATTCAAAATGGAAATCGGGTGACAACTGAAGTTTTTAAAAGATTCGAGATTAGCAGCTTCCAAATTGACTTTTGTAATATGAGAGGACTGAACTCGGACATCAATGCAGTCCATCAACATAGACAATCCACCAAACCTCATGTACTCGCACTAACCGAAACAAAGGTCAGATCATCTATTAGTACGGTCAGCTATTTATATCCGGGTACGACTTCCATCACCGATTTAGGAGTAATTTTGACCTTTGTCTTTTTGTCCGCAGTGACATTCCTTGGCAACGAGAGGAGACATTCGAGCCTACCGTTTTTAATGTAATGTGGTTTAAAATACTAACGCAGAGATTACTGAATTCATCTCTTGCCTTTACCGGCCGCCAAGCGATACACATTATAGAGACTTGTATTTCTCTCTTGCTAATACTATCGATTTTTTGCAAACCCACCATCCCAATTCCTAAGTTGTTATCCTTGACGACTTTAACGTTCATAATGTCAACTGGCTCAAATACTCAAATATAACCGACGAGCACGGTCGCGAAGACGAATTCTTTGCCATCAGCTCTGGCCTAACCTAACTCGTAGGTGAACCAACTCAGATTCCAGACCGAGATGGGGATTATGCTAGTTTGTTGGATCTTTTCTTAACTTTAAACCCTGACTTGTACACCATCGTCGTGAAGCCTTCGTTTGGAACGTCTGACCACAACCTTATTTCGGCACTGAACAAACTACCAATTAGTGCCGAACAGCCTCCTAAACTATGCAAGATCTGGCATTATACGTCAGCTAAGTGGGATGACCTAAAGATCCATTTTCGAACCTTTCCTTGGCGGGACGTTTGTTTTACCTCCGATGATCCATTTATCTGCGCAACAGTTGTATCGGAGGTTATCCTTACTGACATGGAAGCCTTTATGCCTTTCTCTAAACAGTGCACTTCTAGCGGCAAGCCTTGGTTTACCAAAACTTGCGGACGAGCTGTTAAATTAAAAAAATATTTCTACCGACAATGGCGTAAGAACCCTACCGCCGAAAATCGTACTATCTGTATTAACGCTAGAAACCAATGCAAGCAAACGATATACCAAAGCAAAGAAGCACAGAACCAGAGAATCAAAGACAAACTTCTTGAATATCCTAACGGCTCAAAATTATTTTGGTCGGTAGCTAAGGCCGTCAGTCAGAACTTTATCAAGTCAACCATTCCACCTCTAACACGTCCTGATGGCTCCATTGCGACGAAAGCACAGAAAAAAGCAAACTCACTGGTGAAACTAATCTCTTTACCTTCAATGGTTAATTTTCAAGAACGAACATTTCCAAAGCTTTTGACCAAGTAGGGCATGAGGGGCTCCTAACTAAAGTGAGCATAAGGAATGCCGGTTCAATTGTGTTCATGGCTGTCGAGCTTTCTTAAAAACCTTTCTTTACTAGTGGCGATGGACAAATTTCTTTCAGTCACATTAAACATCAACGCCGGAGTTCCTTAAGGTTCTATATTGTCGCCCACCCTCTTTTTACTATACATTAACGATCTTTTGGAAAAAACTAAAAATCCTATATATAGCTTCGCTAATGACAGCACACTTGTTTTATCTTTTACTTTAGATGCTCGGACATTGACTGCCAGTGCACATCTCTATAGGCAGCAAGAGGTCTCATATCTCAACAAAGACTTGGAAGAAATTCTGTCTTGGAGTGACAGTAACCAAATAGAATTTAATGCTTAGAAAACCCAGGCGGCAGTTTTTTCTAAAAAAGTTAATGTCGAGGAACCGGATATAGTCATGGCGGGACACTCGATTCCCTTGGATTCATCAATTTATTTATTGGGCGTCAATTTGGATAGTCATAGTCACGTTGCGGTCCTTGCTAAGGCAGCCTCGCAGAAGCTTGGAATACTTTTCCGAAGTAAGAACCGCTATACACCCCAACAACTTTTGATGCTTTATAAAGCCCAAATTCGACCATCGCTGAAGTACTGTTCGCATATTTGGAGTTCTGTTCCTAAACATACCCTGAGATTGCTAAATTCCATTCATGGAAAAACCATTCGCTTGATCGGTGACCGTGATCTGACAAACAACCTGGAAAGCATCGAAGGCAGGTTGGCGACTTGAGTCAATTTTACAAATATTTTCATGGCAAGTGCTCAACTAAGGTTGCCCGCTTAATTTCACCCAGAGCGGTGCATGGTAGAAATACACGAGAAGCCACTGCAGACCACCCGTACGTGATTCAGCTTAGGGTCCCTCGACCGACACTGTTTAAAAATTATTTCATCTGGAGAACGTCATCACTCTGAAACGACCTCCCTGAGGCCGTGTTCCCCAACGAGTATAATCTCCAAAGATTTAAGATGAAGGTGAATCGTTTCCTGCGCACACGCACCTCTCGCAGAGCGCCATAAAGGATTAATCCTGCAGCAGTGTGCATTAGCATAAAGAAAAAAAACTCACGAAGAATGGATACCCACTTGGGCATTCCACAAAAAAGAGTAATAAACAAACTTCATCAGCAAGGCTTATATCAATACCATGTACAGACAGTACAGCACCTGAAACCGGAAGATCATGCTAAACGTATGGAATTTTATCGGTCGTTAAATAATAATCATCGTATTGAATTGCGTATACTTTTTACGGATGAAGCAACATCCACCCGTAACGGCATTAAAATTACTCGTAACTCTCATGTATGGTCATTCGAAAATCCCCACGCAATAGTCGAAGGTAATTTTCTGTAAACGTGTGGTGTGAAATGCTCGATAGTTACTTAATTGGCCGTTTCATTTTGGAGTATCGCCTCACAGGAGACCACTACTTCAATTTTTTACAAGATAAATTAGAAGGACTACAAGAGGATGTTCATGTAAACATCAGAATGCAAATGCACCACCATGGGACTGGTTTAAAAATAAAGTATATAAAGTAAAAGTGGACACTCGGAATGCACTAATTCTATGTATTAGAAATACTGCAGCTATTATTAAAGAAAGAAGACATGAAGCAATTAGGAGAGCAACAGGCGCTCTTCGTAGACGAAGCAGAAAATGTTTAGAGGTTAGGTTAGGCGGTATTTTCGAACATTTTTTAAAAGGAGGCTGTGATTAAAAAAATGTTAATGTATGAAATTTTGTTTTGTTTATTTGTTATTAGGCTATACCTTAAAAACAAATTAAAATCGGATAAGAACATATGGGTTTTTTCACATTGTTTTCGCTTGTATAATACACTCCTGAAGTTTGTTCCGTTCCTCCCGACTCACCCTGTATATCCGCATATTATAAGAATTGTTTTCAATATAAGTTATTACCCAAAAATTGCAATAAAAATGTTGACTGCGGATTTGCATTACAACAGTCAGTTTAAAGAATCATAAACCACTAAGTTAAAGAAAATTAAAAAATACCTATGGCTTCATTAGTCTCATAACAGTAATTTTCAAAGGAAAGCAGGTTGTTCGGATGCAGATCCCAATTTATTGTTCTATGGTGAGATAGAGGTATTATATAATTTTGGAATAATAATTTAAACTGAAATAACACATACAAAAAAGTGAAATTGCAGACAAAAAAAATTAAAAGTATTTAATTTAGGTCTTCGGAAGTTCTTACCATATGAAAACTTTTTTAATGTCGACCTTAGAGACAGAGATACTTCTTTATAAAAAGGTTATGCTTTTTGAAGAAACAACTTTCGAGTTAGGCAAAATCATATAGGACATACTGGGCGGTCAGAAAAGGGGAAAATTCACAATTTACCCAACCGAGAAGTACACTTAGATTTTATTTTAGAGCAGAATGTCATAGTCATAAGGAAATACTTCTTAAAATTAAAAGCCATGTCCAAGTTTAGACTCATGAACTCCCATTAAAAAAGTAAAGTTTTCTAATGTTTGCAATGCAAACATTTTTAAAATAAGTTAACGCTGACAAACTGCCATACTGTACCTAAATAACGTTTTCCAGGTTTTAGTAATTGTAAAATAAATATTAGAAATGGTGATTAAACTGATAATGGTTAAAAAAATAGAAATAGTTTATATCATCGACGATTATTATAGGACGCATCGAGAGCCCGCCAAAATTTTTAATAGGCTCCCAGAAAAACATATCACTCACGTTAATGTCGGCAATGTATTCTCTAAATTTAAAAACACTGGCTCTGTAAAAATTGATTTCATGAAAAAATATAAAGTTCGAACTACTTAATCTAACAAAAATGAGTTTTTAAATTCCGGTAAACTCCTTAAAGAGGTTTCTGAGCCACAGACACATAATGGAAAAATCAAATTAAATTATCGATATTTTTAACGAGCAGTGTGTTTCGATCAGCATTTCTTTTATTTTATTATTATTTATTTAGTAAGACGGTTGACTTTCTTTAAAATTTAACAAAAATATCTAAAAATTGCCAATGTCTGATCAAACTTCTATTTTAAAATGGGCTCTCTTAATAGTTCTTTGCTTATTTTCTTACTCCGTAAGATAAGAAGGTACGATTTAAAAATAGGAAATATTCTTTTTAAATTAGTTGCTTTGTTGACTATAGCTTGCAATATATCTGTTAAAAGCTTACAGTTCTCTAAAATTACTATACAGGGTGAGTCGGGAGGAATGGGCCTAACTCTAAATGTGTAATCTATGCATCAAAATAATAAGAAAAAACTGAAATCTTATTATCCAATATTCATTTGTTTTCAAGTTACAGCGTTAAATAAAAAATTAATATTGTTAAACCAAAATATCCAACATTAACAGTGTTTTAAAGAAATCATTGGTTTAGCAAATTTTCAAAAACACCGCCATTGACTTCCAAACATTTCCTGCTTCGTTCACGAAGGGCGCGCGTGGATCTTCTAATTGATTCGTGCCTTTCTTTAATATTGAGTACAGCATTTCTAATGCGTCTAATTAATGCATCCCTAGTATTTACTTTTACTTTGTAAACCTCAGTTTTTAACCAACCCCATAAATTGTAGTCCAACGGCGTGAGGTCTGGCGATCTAGGAGGCCAACTAGTACGACCACCGCGACCATTTGGTCTAAATATTGATAAATTGATAATACATTTCAATTTTGATGTTTAAAGGAATCTCATCCAGTAGTCCTTGCAATTCATTTTGTAAAAAACTTGAGTAGTGATCCCCTGTAAGGCGATTTTCCAAAAGAAAAGGGCCAATTAAATTATTATCGATCATGCCGAACCACACGTTTACTAAAAACCTGTGTTGAAAATTACTTTCGACTATTGCGTGAGGATTTTCGGCCGACCATACATGGGAGTTTCGATTATTATTGATGCCGTCACGGGTGAATGTAGCTTCGTCAGTAAAAAGTATGTGCGGTAGAAGATGACGATTATTGATTATCCACTCACAAAATTGCATACGCTTGGCGTAGTCTCCAGGTTGAAGATTCTGTACACGCTGTACATGGTACGGGTATAAGCCTTGCTCGTGAAGCGTATTGATCACTCTTTTTTGCGGAATCCCCAACTGAATTCCAATTCTTCGTGAGCGTGTCGTCGCATCTTCTTCTACTAAAGCTAGAACATTTTCTATTTCTTCTAAATCCAGTTGAATTGCTCGTTGGGATGTTACATTAGCACTTGGAAGCGTTCCGGTCTCGCAGAGTTTGTTGAAAACTCTTATAAAGGCCTTTCTGTTCGGTGTTCTTTCATGTGGAAATCGTTCACGATATTCTTCAGCAGCCGCTGTAGCATTCCCATTACACAAACCATAAATAAAAACCATATGGGCGTATTCGAGATGTGAATAATTGTGTGGCATTTGATAAAATTAAAATCATACAAATCCGAAAGTTAACGGTGAATCAATGTAACATTTTATACTGACACTAATAGTATAACATTTATTACAGGAAAGCTAAATTAATGCAATATTTTGTATTTGCCTTGTAACGCTCAGATTTCGCCAATAACACTTTTGCCATTTTAGTGACTCTACCTACATACTGGCTTAGAAGTATGTTACTTCTAACACAATTTATTTTGCCTGATAATTTATTAACTACACTTACACACTTACCGGTGATCCTTAGTATTGCTTATTCATGACCCTTAAATATGTTTCTATAGATTTTATCATATTTCCTTGTCAATGCCCTGTTACCTTGTAATTTTTAGTTTGATCGACTTAAGGTCTCTTTGTTAACAGACACTGCATACCTATAAATAGTTGGGAGTTACAGTCTTACGCTGTAGAATATCATTTATTGATGTTTTGTTCAGATTATACCTTGTGTTGGACCGGCTTGTAACTTTACCTATCATCTTATTCGCTTGATTTTGGAGTATCGAGGCCATTCTGGATTATTTTAGGTTTTTTGCACTGGAATTCACTTCCTATCGGGCCAGAGAATTTGTATGGTTTCAATTTTTAGTATTGCCTGTCAAATTGGCTGATGAATTTTCTAGGTTAAAATTCTTCTTCTGAAACATGTTTGGGCCATAATATACGGCAGCCAAACTTCAATGGCCGTTTGCTTCTCGAATGGAAGGGATATTTTAGGACTTGGGTTTTCTTTAAATAATTTTTAATGAATTGTAGGATTTACGAATTGACTTCTTATGTAAAACTAAATTTGGGTGCATCTGTTTCGTTTCTCTTGGCTTTGAGTATCTGCAATTGAATGGGCATGGCTCTGAAGACTTCTTCAGTGACCTCACTTAACTTCCAGCGAGCAACGAGGCAGCAGGCGTTTCTGGATCCAGGGCTATTCAAGCCAGGATTTGGGATCTTGAAGCGTTACTTTCTGTGCCCCTTTAGTTTGCTTGATTCATTTTTGGTTTCCGGGGCCACAGAAAGCCCCATCGTGGGATTTTTTGTCACAAGTTGTTCGCTGATTGAAGGTAGGTTTAATTTTTTATATACCATGCCGTTTCTTTGTCAATTTTTCAACTTTTCTCCTAATACACCATCTGGGGCTCTCTTTTAGTTAAGTCGGGTCCCTAAGACCATAAGGGGCCGACCATCTGGAGCACACATCAACGTTGGAACCCCCAATATCAATATTAAAGACCCTTCAGCTCCCATTAGGTAAGCGTAATTCATTTTTCTTTCCTATTTGTCCCTGCATATTGCTTTTAAGTTGATATAATTTGATACCACATGCTTTGTTCAGATAAATGTGCTTTTGTACTTATGACCGAGTATAATTGGTCTCGTTAGCTAAGTAATTAATATTCTTTATTGTTTTACGATTAAGTGGACCCCATTTTACCTATGCTACAGGATTTGTTTTTTTTGTTACCTGTTTACTGTTAATTTGGTTTAAATTCAATTAATCTTGACCTTGAAATTTAATTAATTTTATTTAAACTCTATAATTTTTTCTTTATGAAGGGGTCCAACTTACTGCTTTATTTTGGTACGTTTTCTTTGTTTTATATAGCACAAGTTTGCTTGAAGGCCAGTGTTGCATGGTATCTTAATTCTTGCCATACAGGGTGTGCCCTAAATATAAATATTTTAAGTGCTTTAAAATCAAACCAAATATAATTAATTGTCACAATTCAAACCATTTTAACATCTACAAAATTAAAATAAATTATTTGATCAAATTTGAGATGTTCTAGTGTTAATCATTTAGTGTTATCTTGTATAATGGAGCCTTATTTGATTATAATTATTGTAAATCCACCAATTTGTCAAGATGGTTCTTGAATGGACTTTTTTTAGTTTGTATTATTTATTTTAAATAGTAACACTAGGGTCTGATGAGCTCTCTTTTTAATAGCGGCATATCCTGATTATGTAATTATTTTTTTTATTAAGTCCTAGCTTTAATAAATTATTGATTGGTTTGCTAATTGATAACTAATATGTTGACATTACTTGTGCTATATTTTATATAGTTGTATATTTCCCTTATGTGTGTACATAATTAATTATTTTTTTTTATGATGAAACCTTAGTACATAGGCGTACGTGCTGGCTTGACAAATTAATTTTATTTTAAGTTTTTGGCTCTTCAAGCTTAATTAAAATATTTAATCAATATAATAACGTCCCTGAATATAATTTTATAAATTTATTTTTTTATCTCAAACCAAAATTTGATTTGTGACTTTAATTATTTTTATTGACTTTTTTAAAATTAATTTAATTCAAATTTAATTATTGCTTGTAATTAAACATTTTTATAGTTGCTTTAATTCTTTTTATATAGTTCCTTTTTCCTTTTGTTTATTTTCACTTAGTTGGTTTTGCCATTTTAATTTTATTGTACGAAGGGAAAAGGAACTAGGTAATTTTTTATTAATAAGCCATCAGCTAATGCTTTTCTTTTTTAATAGGGTCTTCTCTTCTCTTCTTCTCCGTCTTCTTTCTTCTTCTTTTCTTATCTTTCTTCTGTTTCCATCCCCTTGTCTTCGTCTATCTGACGCCTTGTCGACGTCCTTGGACGCACCATCGTCTTCTTCCCTTGGAAGGAGTCTTCTACAGATAAGTTTAGGTTTAATACTAACCCCCATATATTTCTTCATTTTATTTTTTTTTAATAAAGCCAGCATTAATAATTTTTAATTATGTTTGTTTTATTTATACAGCTCTCCCTGTGGTTTTCTTCTCCTTTTTTTTAACCTGAAGTGTGAAGTCCAGCTGAGAGTGAGGCCCCAGCACGATCTTGAAGGTTTCCGTTTTGACCTGGCTGCAAAACGGTGGCGCCCTATTTAAACCCCCCCCCCCCTTACTCTCTGGCAATAGAGCTAGGGCATTTGCACGCGGTCCCTCAGCCTCTCACCACCTCAGCTTGGCTTCGTTTTGGCTCCAACTTCTTTTAATTTAATTTAAGTAAATTTTTTAATTAATAAAAAAAAAATTAATAACAGCGAAAGACGCGTTGCAGCCTTATAACTTGAAAACAAATGAATATTGGATACCAACCTTTGAGTTTTTTCTTATTATTTTGATGCATAGATTACACCCTTAGAGTTAGGCACATTCCTCCCGACTCACCCTGTATACAACATAATCAAATTTCACCTAGAATACAAACACCAACCTATTTTAATTTTCTCTAGCAATAGAATTAAAAATTATGATCTCGTAGATCGATACAATCGACTTTATTGGCAACAAATTTATATTTTTACAAACTTACAAAATTCAAAATTTTCGAAAATCGATTTAGGCTTTTTAAAATAAATATACCTACATTTTAAAACACTAAATGTCTATTTTGATTACATTATCTTTTTTATTTTTTATATCTTTTTTTTTTAGTATATTTTTCTTTTCTTGTATTTTAAAAATTTTTTTTTTTTGTAATTAATTTTCTTTTTTTATATAATTTTATGTTTCTTTTCACAAGAGATTCATATAGTATTTTGTAAACATTAATATTACTACTAATATGTAGACTTTCCAAATTAAATGGAAAGTTCACAATATCTTTTAATTTGTTGAATAATATATTTAAGGTTAATTCGTGCTCTTGGCACCCCAATATGATTTCCTAACTCTCCGCATTCGCAATCCTCACTCGCTTGTAGTCCTATTTTTTCCTATATTTTTGTTACAGTGCATGTCCATTTCGAATGCGTGAAATAGTTCTGATAAAACTACGATTGGATTCACCAACAAACCAAGGTTTTTTATTAATTTGGAGAACATAGTTCTATAGGCATATCCCTTGTTTGATTGGTTAAACTGGTCCTGCCAATTACAATACATGTTTTTTTTTTAAGTGAGAATATATCTGCATAAGGTATATAGAAGTTCTTAACAAAATTTGTAATCTTTGTTGCGTTTTTAGCTAAACTATCGACAATTTCGTTTTCCAAGGTTCCGATATGAGCCCTAATCGAGACAAAAGTGACATGTTTATTAACCTTTTTTTAATATTTTACAGGTATTAATTATTTTTTTAACTATATTATTGGCAGGGGCCGTACATCTTCAATTTGATATTGCTTGTAATGAACTTTGCTATCGGAAAATATAACAAAATTATTGTTTCCCTCACAAACTATACAATACAAAAGAGCCTCCCAAATATAACATAGTTCTGCAGTAAAAATGGAGGAGTTATTTAATAATCTAAACTGTTGAGATTTTTTTTTATTCCTATGGTAAAATGCTCCTCCGGTTTTACTATCTAGAACAGGTTAGTTCAGGTTAGAGAAAACAGTGGATAGATTTGTTAAAAATTGATTTCAATATGGGTGGGTGTAATTTGGACGCACCATCGTCTTCTTCCCTTGGAAGGAGTCTTCTACAGATAAGTTTAGGTTTAATACTAACCCCCATATATTTCTTCATTTTATTTTTTTTTAATAAAGCCAGCATTAATAATTTTTAATTATGTTTGTTTTATTTATACAGCTCTCCCTGTGGTTTTCTTCTCCTTTTTTTTTTAACCTGAAGTGTGAAGTCCAGCTGAGAGTGAGGCCCCAGCACGATCTTGAAGGTTTCCGTTTTGACCTGGCTGCAAAACGGTGGCGCCCTATTTAAACCCCCCCCCCCCCTTACTCTCTGGCAATAGAGCTAGGGCATTTGCACGCGGTCCCTCAGCCTCTCACCACCTCAGCTTGGCTTCGTTTTGGCTCCAACTTCTTTTAATTTAATTTAAGTAAATTTTTTAATTAATAAAAAAAAAAAATAATAACAGCGAAAGACGCGTTGCAGCCTTATAACTTAAAAACAAATGAATATTGCATACCAACCTTTGAGTTTTTTCTTATTATATTGATGCATAGATTACACCCTTAGAGTTAGGCACATTCCTCCCGACTCACCCTGTATACAACATAATCAAATTTCACCTAGAATACAAACACCAACCTATTTTAATTTTCTCTAGCAATAGAATTAAAAATTATGATCTCGTAGATCGATACAATCGACTTTATTGGCAACAAATTTATATTTTTACAAACTTACAAAATTCAAAATTTTCGAAAATCGATTTAGGCTTTTTAAAATAAATATACCTACATTTTAAAACACTAAATGTCTATTTTGATTACATTATCTTTTTTATTTTTTATATCTTTTTTTTTTAGTATATTTTTCTTTTCTTGTATTTTAAAAATTTTTTTTTTTTGTAATTAATTTTCTTTTTTTATATAATTTTATGTTTCTTTTCACAAGAGATTCATATAGTATTTTGTAAACATTAATATTACTACTAATATGTAGACTTTCCAAATTAAATGGAAAGTTCACAATATCTTTTAATTTGTTGAATAATATATTTAAGGTTAATTCGTGCTCTTGGCACCCCAATATGTTTTCCTAACTCTCCGCATTCGCAATCCTCACTCGCTTGTAGTCCTATTTTTTCCTATATTTTTGTTACAGTGCATGTCCATTTCGAATGCGTGAAATAGTTCTGATAAAACTACGATTGGATTCACCAACAAACCAAGGTTTTTTATTAATTTGGAGAACATAGTTCTATAGGCATATCCCTTGTTTGATTGGTTAAACTGGTCCTGCCAATTACAATACATGTTTTTTTTAAGTGAGAATATATCTGTATAAGGTATATAGAAGTTCTTAACAAAATTTGTAATCTTTGTTGCGTTTTTAGCTAAACTATCGACAATTTCGTTTTCCAAGGTTCCGATATGAGCCCTAATCGAGACAAAAGTGACATGTTTATTAAGCTTTTTTTAATATTTTACAGGTATTAATTATTTTTTTAACTATATTATTGGCAGGGGCCGTACATCTTCAATTTGATATTGCTTGTAATGAACTTTGCTATCGGAAAATATAACAAAATTATTGTTTCCCTCACAAACTATACAATACAAAAGAGCCTCCCAAATATAACATAGTTCTGCAGTAAAAATGGAGGAGTTATTTAATAATCTAAACTGTTGAGATTTTTTTTTATTCCTATGGTAAAATGCTCCTCCGGTTTTACTATCTAGTACAGGTTAGTTCAGGTTAGAGAAAACAGTGGATAGATTTGTTAAAAATTGATTTCAATATGGGTGGGTGTAATTTAATATTGTAAGAGTGTGGATCTTATCCACTATTTCGCTATCTTTGGAGATTAATTTTAACAATAGTTTATCGCTCAAATCAGCTCTTCTCAGCGCTTAGGGTGTATCTGCTATTTCTGCTTCCATTACAGCTATCGGCGTGCTTTTTAAAAAACCGATGCAATGTCTCAAACACTTATTCTTGATTTGTTCCATTTTATTAAGATGCATTTCTGCAGCTGAACCGTAAAATTGGTACCCATAATCCAAAATGGATCTCACATATGCTTAGTAAAACATTAAAGTAATGTTTGGGTCTGCACCCCACTTTTTATGGTTGAATACTCTCAATATGTTTATGCCATTTTCTGCTCGTTTAGTAAGATAATGGATATGGTCTTTCCACAATAGGTTTTTGTCAAGAAATATTCCTAGATATTTGATACTGTTTTTGTATGAGATTTGTAGTCCTGCGAGTGATATTGTATTAGGCATATTTATTCTCTTTCTGGTAAAAGTACAGAGCGACGATTTTTCCACTGATAAACTAAGTCCATTATTTTTTAGCCATTCTGAAGTTTGACTAAATTTTGTTTCAATTTTATTATTACAGGTGTCTATTAATTTGTCGTTGGTATATATGCATACATCATCAGCAAATTGCAGGATTCTGATGTCACTGTTAAACATGAATTCTAAGTCATGGGTATAAATTATGTATAAAAGGGGACTGAGGATACCTCCCTGTGGTAGACCAACTCGTGCTAATCTCGAATCTGTAAGTCCTTCAGTAGTTCGTGCATATATTGACCGAGTGCAATATAGAGAATAAATATTTTTGACTATTTTTCTGGGCATTTCTAGTTGGATCATCTTTTTTATAAGAATCTCATAATTTATATTGTCATATGCACCCTGGATGTCCAAAAACAATGCTGACGTACTTTGATTATTCGTGAATCCTAGTTGAATATCTGTTACTAGAAGAGCTATAGCTTCTTGTGTGGAATTATATCTTCGAAATTCTTTTTGGGTTTTTGGATATTTTTGGTTTGCTTCCATCCAAAACTCAATTCTATTTTTTTGTATTCTTTCATGAGTTTTTAATAAGCATGACGCTAATGCTATTGGTCGGTAATAAGTTAATACATTTTGTGGCTTTCCTGGTTTTAAGATTGGAATTATAACGTATTCTCTCCAGTCTGTAGGTATGGGATGATCTCCATTAAATATTCTGTTAAAGATATCCAACAATACAGTTTTAGCAGAAATCGACAGATTTGATAACATACTGTAATGGATGTTATCTTTACCTGGGGCAGTGTTGTTACTTGTTTTTATTGCCTTGTTCAGTTCCTCCATACTAAATGGACGAGTCATATAATTATCATTGGTTAGCAAAATTTCAAAAACACCGCCATTGACTTCCAAACATTTCCTGCTTCGTTCACGAAGGGCGCGCGTGGATCTTCTAATTGATTCGTGCCTTTCTTTAATATTAAGTACAGCATTTCTAATGCGTCTAATTAATGCATCCCTAGTATTTACTTTTACTTTGTAAACCTCAGTTTTTAACCAACCCCATAAATTGTAGTCCAACGGCGTGAGGTCTGGCGATCTAGGAGGCCAACTAGTACGACCACCGCGACCATTTGGTCTAAATATTGATAAATTGATAATACATTTCAATTTTGATGTTTAAAGGAATCTCATCCAGTAGTCCTTGCAATTCATTTTGTAAAAAACTTGAGTAGTGATCCCCTGTAAGGCGATTTTCCAAAAGAAAAGGGCCAATTAAATTATTATCGATCATGCCGAACCACACGTTTACTAAAAACCTGTGTTGAAAATTACTTTCGACTATTGCGTGAGGATTTTCGGCCGACCATACATGGGAGTTTCGATTATTATTGATGCCGTCACGGGTGAATGTAGCTTCGTCAGTAAAAAGTATGTGCGGTAGAAGATGACGATTATTGATTATCCACTCACAAAATTGCATACGCTTGGCGTAGTCTCCAGGTTGAAGATTCTGTACACGCTGTACATGGTACGGGTATAAGCCTTGCTCGTGAAGCGTATTGATCACTCTTTTTTGCGGAATCCCCAACTGAATTCCAATTCTTCGTGAGCGTGTCGTCGCATCTTCTTCTACTAAAGCTAGAACATTTTCTATTTCTTCTAAATCCAGTTGAATTGCTCGTTGGGATGTTACATTAGCACTTGGAAGCGTTCCGGTCTCGCAGAGTTTGTTGAAAACTCTTATAAAGGCCTTTCTGTTCGGTGTTCTTTGATGTGGAAATCGTTTACGATATTCTTCAGCAGCCGCTGTAGCATTCCCATTACACAAACCATAAATAAAAACCATATGGGCGTATTCGAGATGTGAATAATTGTGTGGCATTTGATAAAATTAAAATCATACAAATCCAAAAGTTAACGGTGAATCAATGTAACATTTTATACTGACACCAATAGCATAACATTTATTACAGGAAAGCTAAATTAATGCAATATTTTGTATTTGCCTTGTATCGCTCAGATTTCGCCAATAACACTTTTGCCATTTTAGTGACTCTACCTACATACTGGCTTAGAAGTATGTTACTTCTAACACAATTTATTTTGCCTGATAATTTATTAACTACACTTACACACTTACCGGTGATCCTTAGTATTGCTTATTCATGACCCTTAAATATGTTTCTATAGATTTTATTCTATTTCCTTGTCAATGCCCTGTTACCTTGTAATTTTTAGTTTGATCGACTTAAGGTCTCTTTGTTAACAGACACTGCATACCTATAAATAGTTGGGAGTTACAGTCTTACGCTGTAGAATATCATTTATTGATGTTTTGTTCAGATTATACCTTGTGTTGGACCGGCTTGTAACTTTACCTATCATCTTATTCGCTTGATTTTGGAGTATCGAGGCCATTCTGGATTATTTTAGGTTTTTTGCACTGGAATTCATTTCCTATCGGGCCAGAGAATTTGTATGGTTTCAATTTTTAGTATTGCCTGTCAAATTGGCTGATGAATTTTCTAGGTTAAAATTCTTCTTCTGAAACAGGTTTGGGCCATAATATACGGCAGCCAAACTTCAATGGCCATTTGCTTCTCGAATGGAAGGGATATTTTAGGACTTGGGTTTTCTTTAAATAATTTTTAATGAATTGTAGGATTTACGAATTGACTTCTTATGTAAAACTAAATTTGGGTGCATCTGTTTCGTTTCTCTTGGCTTTGAGTATCTGCAATTGAATGGGCATGGCTCTGAAGACTTCTTCAGTGACCTCACTTAACTTCCAGCGAGCAACGAGGCAGCAGGCGTTTCTGGATCCAGGGCTATTCAAGCCAGGATTTGGGATCTTGAAGCGTTACTTTCTGTGCCCCTTTAGTTTGCTTGATTCATTTTTGGTTTCCGGGGCCACAGAAAGCCCCATCGTGGGATTTTTTGTCACAAGTTGTTCGCTGATTGAAGGTAGGTTTAATTTTTTATATACCATGCCGTTTCTTTGTCAATTTTTCAACTTTTCTCCTAATACACCATCTGGGGCTCTCTTTTAGTTAAGTCGGGTCCCTAAGACCATAAGGGGCCGACCATCTGGAGCACACATCAACGTTGGAACCCCCAATATCAATATTAAAGACCCTTCAGCTCCCATTAGGTAAGCGTAATTCATTTTTCTTTCCTATTTGTCCCTGCATATTGCTTTCAAGTCGATATAATTTGATACCACATGCTTTGTTCAGATAAATGTGCTTTTGTACTTATGACCGAGTATAATTGGTCTCGTTAGCTAAGTAATTAATATTCTTTATTGTTTTACGATTAAGTGGACCCCATTTTACCTATGCTACAGGATTTGTTTTTTTTGTTACCTGTTTACTGTTAATTTGGTTTAAATTCAATTAATCTTGACCTTGAAATTTAATTAATTTAATTTAAACTCTATAATTTTTTCTTTATGAAGGGGTCCAACTTACTGCTTTATTTTGGTACGTTTTCTTTGTTTTATATAGCACAAGTTTGCTTGAAGGCCAGTGTTGCATGGTATCTTAATTCTTGCCATACAGGGTGTGCCCTAAATATAAATATTTTAAGTGCTTTAAAATCAAACCAAATATAATTAATTGTCACAATTCAAACCATTTTAACATCTACAAAATTAAAATAAATTATTTGATCAAATTTGAGATGTTCTAGTGTTAATCATTTAGTGTTATCTTGTATAATGGAGCCTTATTTGATTATAATTATTGTAAATCCACCAATTTGTCAAGATGGTTCTTGAATGGACTTTTTTTAGTTTGTATTATTTATTTTAAATAGTAACACTAGGGTCTGATGAGCTCTCTTTTTAATAGCGGCATATCCTGATTATGTAATTATTTTTTTTATTAAGTCCTAGCTTTAATAAATTATTGATTGGTTTGCTAATTGATAACTAATATGTTGACATTACTTGTGCTATATTTTATATAGTTGTATATTTCCCTTATGTGTGTACATAATTAATTATTTTTTTTTTATGATGAAACCTTAGTACATAGGCGTACGTGCTGGCTTGACAAATTAATTTTATTTTAAGTTTTTGGCTCTTCAAGCTTAATTAAAATATTTAATCACTATAATAACGTCCCTGAATATAATTTTATAAATTTATTTTTTTATCTCAAACCAAAATTTGATTTGTGACTTTAATTATTTTTATTGACTTTTTTAAAATTAATTTAATTCAAATTTAATTATTGCTTGTAATTAAACATTTTTATAGTTGCTTTAATTCTTTTTATATAGTTCCTTTTTCCTTTTGTTTATTTTCACTTAGTTGGTTTTGCCATTTTAATTTTATTGTACGAAGGGAAAAGGAACTAGGTAATTTTTTATTAATAAGCCATCAGCTAATGCTTTTCTTTTTTAATAGGGTCTTCTCTTCTCTTCTTCTCCGTCTTCTTTCTTCTTCTTTTCTTATCTTTCTTCTGTTTCCATCCCCTTGTCTTCGTCTATCTGACGCCTTGTCGACGTCCTTGGACGCACCATCGTCTTCTTCCCTTGGAAGGAGTCTTCTACAGATAAGTTTAGGTTTAATACTAACCCCCATATATTTCTTCATTTTATTTTTTTTTAATAAAGCCAGCATTAATAATTTTTAATTATGTTTGTTTTATTTATACAGCTCTCCCTGTGGTTTTCTTCTCCTTTTTTTTAACCTGAAGTGTGAAGTCCAGCTGAGAGTTGAGGCCCCAGCACGATCTTGAAGGTTTCCGTTTTGACCTGGCTGCAAAACGGTGGCGCCCTATTTAAACCCCCCCCTTACTCTCTGGCAATAGAGCTAGGGCATTTGCACGCGGTCCCTCAGCCTCTCACCACCTCAGCTTGGCTTCGTTTTGGCTCCAACTTCTTTTAATTTAATTTAAGTAAATTTTTTAATTAATAAAAAAAAAAATTAATAACAGCGAAAGACGCGTTGCAGCCTTATAACTTAAAAACAAATGAATATTGCATACCAACCTTTGAGTTTTTTCTTATTATATTGATGCATAGATTACACCCTTAGAGTTAGGCACATTCCTCCCGACTCACCCTGTATACAACATAATCAAATTTCACCTAGAATACAAACACCAACCTATTTTAATTTTCTCTAGCAATAGAATTAAAAATTATGATCTCGTAGATCGATACAATCGACTTTATTGGCAACAAATTTATATTTTTACAAACTTACAAAATTCAAAATTTTCGAAAATCGATTTAGGCTTTTTAAAATAAATATACCTACATTTTAAAACACTAAATGTCTATTTTGATTACATTATCTTTTTTATTTTTTATATCTTTTTTTTTTAGTATATTTTTCTTTTCTTGTATTTTAAAAATTTTTTTTTTTTGTAATTAATTTTCTTTTTTTATATAATTTTATGTTTCTTTTCACAAGAGATTCATATAGTATTTTGTAAACATTAATATTACTACTAATATGTAGACTTTCCAAATTAAATGGAAAGTTCACAATATCTTTTAATTTGTTGAATAATATATTTAAGGTTAATTCGTGCTCTTGGCACCCCAATATGATTTCCTAACTCTCCGCATTCGCAATCCTCACTCGCTTGTAGTCCTATTTTTTCCTATATTTTTGTTACAGTGCATGTCCATTTCGAATGCGTGAAATAGTTCTGATAAAACTACGATTGGATTCACCAACAAACCAAGGTTTTTTATTAATTTGGAGAACATAGTTCTATAGGCATATCCCTTGTTTGATTGGTTAAACTGGTCCTGCCAATTACAATACATGTTTTTTTTAAAGTGAGAATATATCTGTATAAGGTATATAGAAGTTCTTAACAAAATTTGTAATCTTTGTTGCGTTTTTAGCTAAACTCTCGACAATTTCGTTTTCCAAGGTTCCGATATGAGCCCTAATCGAGACAAAAGTGACATGTTTATTAAGCTTTTTTTAATATTTTACAGGTATTAATTATTTTTTTAACTATATTATTGGCAGGGGCCGTACATCTTTAATTTGATATTGCTTGTAATGAACTTTGCTATCGGAAAATATAACAAAATTATTGTTTCCCTCACAAACTATACAATACAAAAGAGCCTCCCAAATATAACATAGTTCTGCAGTAAAAATGGAGGAGTTATTTAATAATCTAAACTGTTGAGATTTTTTTTTATTCCTATGGTAAAATGCTCCTCCGGTTTTACTATCTAGTACAGGTTAGTTCAGGTTAGAGAAAACAGTGGATAGATTTGTTAAAAATTGATTTCAATATGGGTGGGTGTAATTTAATATTGTAAGAGTGTGGATCTTATCCACTATTTCGCTATCTTTGGAGATTAATTTTAACAATAGTTTATCGCTCAAATCAGCTCTTCTCAGCGCTTAGGGTGTATCTGCTATTTCTGCTTCCATTACAGCTATCGGCGTGCTTTTTAAAAAACCGATGCAATGTCTCAAACACTTATTCTTGATTTGTTCCATTTTATTAAGATGCATTTCTGCAGCTGAACCGTAAAATTGGTACCCATAATCCAAAATGGATCTCACATATGCTTAGTAAAACATTAAAGTAATGTTTGGGTCTGCACCCCACTTTTTATGGTTGAATACTCTCAATATGTTTATGCCATTTTCTGCTCGTTTAGTAAGATAATGGATATGGTCTTTCCACAATAGGTTTTTGTCAAGAAATATTCCTAGATATTTGATACTGTTTTTGTATGGGATTTGTAGTCCTGCGAGTGATATTGTATTAGGCATATTTATTCTCTTTCTGGTAAAAGTACAGAGCGACGATTTTTCCACTGATAAACTAAGTCCATTATTTTTTAGCCATTCTGAAGTTTGACTAAATTTTGTTTCAATTTTATTATTACAGGTGTCTATTAATTTGTCGTTGGTATATATGCATACATCATCAGCAAATTGCAGGATTCTGATGTCACTGTTAAACATGAATTCTAAGTCATGGGTATAAATTATGTATAAAAGGGGACTGAGGATACCTCCCTGTGGTAGACCAACTCGTGCTAATCTCGAATCTGTAAGTCCTTCAGTAGTTCGTGCATATATTGACCGAGTGCAATATAGAGAATAAATATTTTTGACTATTTTTCTGGGCATTTCTAGTTGGATCATCTTTTTTATAAGAATCTCATAATTTATATTGTCATATGCACCCTGGATGTCCAAAAACAATGCTGACGTACTTTGATTATTCGTGAATCCTAGTTGAATATCTGTTACTAGAAGAGCTATAGCTTCTTGTGTGGAATTATATCTTCGAAATCCTTTTTGGGTTTTTGGATATTTTTGGTTTGCTTCCATCCAAAACTCAATTCTATTTTTTTGTATTCTTTCATGAGTTTTTAATAAGCATGACGCTAATGCTATTGGTCGGTAATAAGTTAATACATTTTGTGGCTTTCCTGGTTTTAAGATTGGAATTATAACGTATTCTCTCCAGTCTGTAGGTATGGGATGATCTCCGTTAAATATTCTGTTAAAGATATCCAACAATATAGTTTTAGCAGAAATCGACAGATTTGATAACATACTGTAATGGATGTTATCTTTACCTGGGGCAGTGTTGTTACTTGTTTTTATTGCCTTGTTCAGTTCCTCCATACTAAATGGACGAGTCATATAATTATCATTACAGTCTGATTCCTCGGTTAATAATGGATCCTCATTTGTAACGTAGTATGGGGTAAGTTGCATGTGATATTCTTCTATCCAGGGATCCTCTAGACTTCTAGAGATATTGTTTTGCTATTTTCGATGATTAAAGTTGTTTACTTTTTGCCATACTTGGGGTGTTGGGTTATAGATACCCAGTATTTTTCCAGGCCCTGCTGCGCAACTAGTTTGAAAAAATTTAAAAAAATTATTGAAAATCAAAAAAGTTGCTTTTATTTATGGTGCTAAGAAGTTTTAATTACAAAAAATTTGTAAAATTAAACAAAAAAAAGTAAAGTGCTCACTTATGCAGAAATTGAAAAAAAAAATTATTAACCTATGTTATCAAATATTTTTATAAATTCTTATGGTTTTTTTTATGTATCGTTAAACTTATATTATAAAAAGGCAAATCCTTAATAAAATGTTTTTGTTGTATATATAGAATGTAACATAAGGTTAAAATGCAAGCCATCATTCGATGCATTCGCGGCACATGGGAACTATGCAACTTCCGCAAATCGGCACCTTGCATGTATTACAAATTTTCTTAGTCTTTCTGTCAGAGCCAGGTGGACACTTCCTGCATCTTACTTGTTTATCCAAGTCCTGTCTGACTTCTTGTGGAATAGATTTTTGCAATATTCTACTAATATTGAGTCGCAATTCACGGGGGAGACGTTTGTTCAGAAGTCTATGATTCAGATAAGGCTCCACAAGTTTTTTGGCAAGCATTTTTATATATTTCAGCCTAGTTACATCTGGGTTTCCAGGACATGCAGAGTAAATAATGTAAGAATTTACTATGCTAATGTTCATCAGTGTGAAGAATATGGCCATCGGCCACCGTCTTGTACGACGACTTGTCGAATAGACTGTACACTTCTCATCTAATGCGTCGACCCCACCTTTCGTGCTGTTGTAAAAAGCAATGATTTCCGGCTTTTGGGTTTCCGGATCGGTTGCTTGAGTATGGTGCATTGATGATACAAGAAGGACAGCCTTACTCTTCTTTGGAACGACAGAGACTAGTGTTATGTCGTTGGTAAAACCATAGAGAACGTCTCCGTCTTCTCTTTGTTTTGCCGGTAGAAATTCTTTAGGAATTTCTCTTTTATTTTTACGCAGAGTTCCTACGTAAGTCAAGCCTCTTTTGGTTAGCTCCTGAACAAGACCTATTGCAGAAAACCAATTGTCAGCCGTTATATTCCGGTGAGTGTCGACAATCGGCTCAATTAGTTGCAGCACTGCCTGTGTTGGTTTGGGAAATTTTCGTTCTTCATCGGTGAGTGTTCTGCTATCACTGTCCTTTCCGGAATAGATGTATGCATTCAGCAAATAGTGTGTTTTTGCGTCTGTCAGTGCCATTATTTTAATTCCATATGTTCTTGGTTTATTCGAAATATACATCCGAAACCGGCATCCACCGCGAAATCCCAACTAGCATTTCGTCAATGCACGCATACTCTCCAATTGAGTAGCAATCACGACAATTTTTCAGAAACTTTTGGAATACCCATGATATGGCAGCCGTTGCGTCATTCTGTTTTCGCTCCTCTCTATCTGAAGCATCATCAAAACGTACGCTTAGTAATAGACCATAGACTTTTTTTAGTGACACCGTACAACGAAAAATATCTCGGCCAGTCCCGTCAGTGGCAAACATGGCTTCAAGATCTTTATTATTTGATTTAAAGATGGCCGTAAACATGAGAATTCCCAAAAACGCTTTCAATTCTAACAAGTCAGTATCTCTATAGTCAGTACGAGTATCATCAGACAAAGTTTGTCTGCTTATCAACAATTTTTCATTGGTTCGTCGTATGATTTCGTTTAAAATTTCCTCACTAAATAGAAGTTCCCATGGAGACTGTGGCATACAAAGCTGACCGAGGGCTCTTGCAGGACCAATTCTTCCCGGAAGATGGGTAATAATATTGTGCCTTCTTGTACGAGTGTTTGAAGCGGGTGCATGTTTTGCCCATACGAAGCCATTTTTCCCAAGGTATTTTAATTGTTTTCGTAGACGTTTTTGTCTTTTTGCAAGCGGTTCATCGTCTTCTGATGAATATGGGCTATCTGTTTCGTAGTGTTGCGATAATAGAGAGCTTGATACTACAGATAAAGGATTACTTAAAGTACCAGTAATACGACTACGTTCGTCTTCATTGTCAGATGCTTCTTGTTCTGATTCACTGTCATGGTCACTATGAAAACTTGGGTCTGTGATGTCTCCTTCATTGCCACTGCACTCACTTTCAATGTCATCAAAAACAGACGTAGCCCACTCTCTAAATCCAGGTTCATTTGATTTCATACGCAGCTTTTTAGACACCATAGCAAGTAAAAATAAAAAACAGAAAAAGCAGCGAACTGTTACTTACCTGGTGAGGGCGGGTAAAAAATACCCCGGTTTTCGGAAATTTGCTAATAAAATCAGACACAGCTCTATTTGCGGGACGCTTGCACTCTGTGCCGACCGGCGGTAAAATGATTTGAAGGTACCTGAATAAGCAGCGTCCTTGGAGTCACAGTTTGTTGCCAGTGGCGCACTAAAATTCTGTCTGGGTATTTAATACCCAACCTCACCAGTTATGGGCTAATATCGAAATAACCAAGTCAACCATAGTATTAACGCTATTGCTATTTGTATTGTTTTTATTGGGAGGTGAATTATTATAAATATTTTGGCTTCACTGTGATAAGTTAGCCTAATAAATAGGATCATTCAGTAAAGATCCAGAACTGTGGGGAAAGGTAAATTGGGATAATATTTGATTATGTTCCTCTACTGTAGGGTTGAGAGATTAAGTTCTTACCCTTTTAGGTGGTATTCTTTGTTGTGTATAATTGTTGGAGAAAATTGGTTTATATTTTTTTTCTTGTACGTCATTGTAAATTATATTGTCTAATTCGCTTAAATCAATATCTGAATTACTATTTTGAGATAAAATAGTAGCGTACGTTTTTTTTTTGAAAAATGTTTTTCAGCGTCTTTATAAGACATATTTTGTTCCGCCATTGATTTTTTAATATTTTTTTGTCTAGTGAATTCTAGACATTTTTTTATTTCGCTAGTTGAGTGATTTGAATCTTTATTTCCTTCATCTATTTTACAATAAAAACACTGCATTTCACTTTGCTGGGTACATTCATCTACTCTATGATCCCCCTTACAATTTAGGCATCTAGTTTTACTTTTGCATTGTTTACTTGAGTGCCCGTACCTAAAGCAGTTATAGCATAATAACACTTTTTGAATGTAAGGAGAAACCTTAGATCTAACATGACCTATTGCTACGTATTTTGGTAGGTTTTGCGCTCTAAAGTTAACAATTACCGATTTCGTGTTTATTAATTTTTTTCCCTTGGTTTCTCTATCTATTATGTTTTTTTTTATTCTCCTAACTGATATAATATCAAATTAGCAATGTAAATTAATCAAACATTTTAATTTTGTGTTTTAGAGTATCCTCTTCTAAGTCCTGGTCAATGTCTGATATTACCCCTTGTCTTACCACTAAGAATTTTGGGATATACGATTCTAAATTATACTTAGTTAAATTTATTGAACCTTGATGGCATTTAGCTTACCCCTAAATTCTGATGACGAATTTTCAATATATACGTGGTATGCTCCAGAATCCTTGTTATCGTATAAATAGATTATTTTCTCTTTTTTATTACTACCCTTCTCATTTTCCATAGATTGCGTATTTTTTTGTGAGGGCTGAAACCCAGTCCCAATACCTGATATCGCCCCTGTAGGGCCTAATTCGGGGGGAGTTTCCCCGCTGTCTACGTCCATCGTACATTTGAAACACCTATTCTCACTTTATTTTATTCTTATCATTCATAAGGAATTTTATCGCTACGCCGAAAAAAACACTTCGATAAACACCGTCCTACCGCTTTAAATGCCGGTTTCGAACTGATGGATACAAGGTAAACTAAAAGATTAATAACCACAAACTCGTTACTGTGTACTTACATTAACCAAAATTAAATTTTTTTTCCTGTTCCAAAACTTTTAGAAAAAGTAAATGTATTACATTCGGCGAACTGCTGGAGACTTACCTTTGTTGATCCCATTTTTCACTAAATCTATTATCGTCGTCGACTTTGTATACTGCCTGGAATTCGACAGTTTTCTTGGTTGCTCTTAGTCCGCTTTCTTTAGATGTAAGTAAGGGTCGTTGCGACAATGATGGTGAATCGTTCGGGGTGCGGGGTGCAGTGCTTGAAGTCATTTCGTTGTTTTATTGCTTTGAAACTTAAAAAGCCGTCCTGTAATAAAAAAAAAATGTAGTATGTAACTGCCACGTATGCTATAGCAGCATCCATCCTTTATTCCTAGTGCCTACAACTAAAAATAAATGTAAAAAAAATAGCTTATTATTGAATCGCTCAACGATGTAAAAACCTTGAAAAATTTCCCAACGATGCGTCCTTTCTTGATGAATTCGATAGTTCGATAGAAGTAACGAGTCCACTAGTAAAGAGGTACCGGAGAGGCAAGAGTAACGAGTCCTTTATAAAACTAGGACTCGTTACTTTTAGTGATCATTGAGTAACGATTAGTTACTTTGTTTTACTTCAGTAGAGTAGTGTAAGAGGTATTTGGGATCATGCCGTTCACGAGCCATTGCCATGCACCCGGTGTTTTCCGATCAACCCCGTACTCGATTAAACCACATGAAACCCACCGTCACGCTACTCTTATTAGTTTCAGCAGACTTGCATTCTAAATCCTGAATGAATAAAACTCGAGCTAAACCTCCGAAACGCCGAAAGAGTGTAATACATCAAAGTGAGCTAATACTTCTAGCTTTGTTTTTACGTGTTGACAATGGACACTCCTGCGCCCTTGTAACGTTCCTGTGAACCCGCGGTCACACTACTCCGCTTATTTATATTCCTGCATACCACTGAGTGTGTTTTTAGAGTTCTTATTACAGCTTTCAACTACGAATTAAAAGTTTCTTACTAGTATTACAAAACTATAGGTTTTTAAACCATGAAAACTCCCAGAACCAGAACTGTTTTTTTTGCATATTAATAATAAAAAGGATTATCAATTTTATTGAAATACGAAAATTCACATACACAGAATGTCCTAAAAGGTCGTTTTTTAATTTATGTGGCTCAAAAGCTACTTTTCAATTATCTTCATTTTTTTAAAAACAGGTAATATCTATCGAAAATATTTCGTTTTTGAGTGACTTTAATATACCTGGTGTCCCAAAGCCAATTTTCAAAATAATAACTATAGCGCTGGCTCATTTAGATATGTGTGTTGATTTTATACAGGGTTAAAAACAAAGTCACGGAAAAATTAAAACGGTTAACCAAAGCGACCGTTTTTGACAAACTTTAATGTGCTGGATATCCTAAAATATGTTTTGAGTTGAGCGAAATATAAAATAATAAAATACGGAAAATATTAAGATAAACTATTCCTTTTGCAGATTTATATTGACAACGATTATTTATGCAAATTTATTGGCGGAGAAAGACCGATGTTGTTGAAATACGAAAATTCACATATACAGGATGTCCCAAAAAGTCGTTTTTTAATTTATGTCGCTCAAAAGCTACTTTCCAATTGTCTTGATTTTTTTTAAACAGGTAATTATAGATACAAAGAAATGGAAGATTTTCATCTAAAATATGTCGTAACATTTTCAAGTGACTTTTGACCAATTTTTTAGACCAGAAGAATTATTTTTCCGCTACCACTTAGGGCCTGTTTTCCACGTTGCCGTATTCCGATAAACTATGTCAGACTTGACTATTGGGTTTTCGGCACACTTTTCTTGCGGAGTTTGTGAAGCCTATTTGAGGACCATCGACAGTATTAGCAGGCAACAAGGGGCCATCCCTTAAGATAATCAGCCACCTCTACGAGAATCCTGATAAGTACCTTCCTTTTTTTTGTAATAAACTGCAAATATCTAGCAATTTATTTTCGCGGTATACGTACAGCCAAATGTAGCTTAATGCCTTCCTAAAACTATGTATTTTCTGTTTTCTTTCAATCAGAGCCTTAAGCTATTTTTGTTAGAGAATTTAACAGTACAAATATTTTAACATCATAAGTGATTTACCATATTAAGTAAATCAGATGTACCAGGCACTATGTAAAGAAGTTGCAACTACAGCGCAATAATAATGATTGTTTAATCTAGCCCAACCTTTACTAGTTTTTGTCCGATTTGGTAAATTAAGTAACTATACACATTTATTAGCTGTTGAATTAATTATCGTTCATTGCCTTTTAATTAGGAATTAGGTGTTGTTGTGACAAGTCATGGGCTAAAAGCAGCTGTGAGTGGCGCTCAAAAACCCATCGTTTCTCTTGGCTTACATAGCAACATCCTTTGGGGGCCACACTTCGTACATATTGTTGTTGGCAAGCACCCTACTTTAAAGAACCATCCCGGTTTACAATTGCCACAAGCTTGAGCTAGCTGAGGTAGATGGTAGCCTTAACCCTTACTGAATATTTAATTGTCCATTATTTGTATTTTGTTACCAACTAATAAGGTTGTAACTTCAAAAGTTATTTAAAAATAAACGATTTCCAGAGGCGTCCTTTATGGGCCCGTATCTCCGTAGAGGGGCCGTAGGAAAAATAATGTATAGAAACTGGTCAAATTATTTTTATGTGTTCTATCTGAATCCGGGAGATTGCCCACATATTTCGGGGCACCCTGTATAGGTTTTCATGCTACAAAGTCTGCCAAAAAATCACGCATTATAGGAACTTTAAACATTATAACTTTTCGAGGAGTGGTCTATGAACCCAAACATATGCTTGTATGGGTGATAGACGTCAAAATTCTAGTTTTAAATTTACTCTTAATATTACATAGTATTGGACTTCATGTTTTCTTTTAGTGGACGTAATAATTTTTTTATAAATAGCTTATTTATTTCACAAAATTTAACAAGCAAAAGTCATTGTAATATTTCTAGTGACTATTGTATACCTAAAGAGTGAATACGTTTTTCTTTTAGTAATTTCGTATAAGTTTTAAAATATCTATTTACGATGCGGACTTGTACTTTTTTACTTTTTGTCCATGAGACACGGAATCGCGTAAAAATGGGAACAATTAATATTTGTTTTTGGTAAGTAATATTATTTTTCTCTTGCTCTCAATTGTATATTTTTAATATTTATGTGGCTCAAAAGCTACTTCCTAACTAAAATGAATGAGGACTCCTGATTTAAAAAGTGCGTATATCTTTGATGTCTTTAGATTATTTGACTAATTTCTAGGTTTTTATTTTATACAGGATGGAAAATAAGCTAGTTAAAAATTTAAAACTTACCGGATGTCGCGAACTATGTTTGAGTTTAGCAAAATTTATAATATCAATCGTAAAATGTATTAAGAATTGTTGTTTTTTGCATATTTTCTAATGAAAAGGATTTCTATGCATATTTATTGGTCGTTTTTGTTACATTTATCTAATCTTTTTGCTCATTTCATCTGTGCGTGTTTTATACAGGGCGAGAAACAAAGTAATGGAAAAATTAATAACTGTTAACTAAGCCAATTGTATATGATAATATTTTGTCGTCTTACACAATAGCGACCGTTTTTGACCGACTTTAGTGTACCGGTAATCCCAAATTATGTTTTAGTTTGGCGAAATTCATAATAAAAATTGGAAAATATTAAGAAGTTTTTTTTTGCATATGTTTTAATGAAAAGGATTATCTATGAAAACTTAGTGGTAAAGAAAGGCCAATTCTATTAAAATACAAAAATTCACATATACAAATTTTAAATGCTTCGGGACGTCTTTGACAGTATCTACTTCAATAAGGTTACAGAAAAAGTCTAAATCCTTTTAGAAAAGAATCGAATATTTTTATCTAAAATATTTCTTAAGGTTTGGGACCGACTTTAGTGTACCGGGTGTCCCAAACTATGATTGAATTTAGCTAAATTGATATTAAAGATTGAAAAATTAAAAGAAACTGATTTTTTTTGTTTACCTCCTAAAACAGAAAATAACAAATTTTGAATAAAAACGATATTTTGCCCTAAAAATTAGAATTAGCCATAAATAGAAACATAGTACAAAACTTGATTAAAATACATAAAAAATATTTACAAATAATATTAGCATAGGTGGCGCTACTCGCAATCTGCGCTATTATGTAGAATCACCACGAAAGTTAGGCCAAATTAAAGTTACCCAGAAATATAAACGTAATACTAATGCATTGACAGACACACGCAGGCACTTTAAGAAGGAAGAGAACAAAATAGGCAAATAAGATATTTTTTATTGACTATTAACTATGTGCACCCCAAGCTACCCACTAAACGTTCTCATACTTGGTAGAGCCCGTATGTTGTGCGGTATGGTATTGTATAGCTTAGCAGCATTGTAGCTAAATGGCCTCTGAAATAGAGCAGTAGTATGGCGGGTAATAGTATAAAAAGCACAGTAGCGTGTATTAGGCATATGAACAGCTTTACGTTTTGAAACCTTGGAACTCAGATAGCAAGGAGATTAATGTAAGTCTAATCTATATAAAAAACATGCGAGTTGTAGTCGAAATCGTTCGTCCAAGTTAAGCCAGCCACAATCCAAGAAACTTTCAAAAATATGATCACATTTACGTAACTTATATCCAAATCGAACACAAGCATTCTGCAGTTTTTGTAAGCTTTTATTGTCACGATTCAGGATGGCAGGCCAATAAACCATGCTAGAATAAGCAACATATGACAAAATAAGTGAATAACATAATTTTAATTTAAGAGCCTTACTCAGAATATCCTTGTGTAAATATAGATACCTCAACTTGCAATATGAAGTTTAAATTATTTTAGAAACATTATTAGAGTAGCGCAAACTTACATCTATCCATAAGCCTAGGTTTTTGCAGGAAGCACTAGAAGTAATGACCTGATTATTAACAACAACTTTAAAATTAGGGTCTGAAATAAGTGTCACTCTCTGACTCCCGAGAACCAACATCTCTGTCTTCAATTCGTTAATTACTAGACCATGTGCGACAGAGACATCACAAATAGTTAGTAGATAAGCTGATTCTGGCCCAAAATCCCATAGGAAATAACATTGGCTGAAAACCTGCATTTTTATCGCTATTTTAGGGCGTGGCACATTTCCTGGAAGCCATCATCCTCTCTTAACCTGAGTGGAACCCAGCTTCTATCGCCATTTAGTATCTGACGTCATAACTGCTCGCTGTAGATACAGGATCCGTTTTAACCTAAGTGGTGCCCCCTGGTATTACCAACCTAACTGAACAACTTAATGAATAAATAATAACAGAAAAAAAGTTATGCATTCAGCGGGGATTGAACCATGATGAGCCTCAGGGTTAGAACGTCAAAGCCTTACAACATACGCTACGAGAGCATATACCTTGAAACTGTTAAACAATGTTCGACAACGTGAAACCACGGGGACACATCTGAACAGATTGCTGAAACAAAGGTCCTTAAGTGAGATTATGGCAATATTATGGTTATAATGTACAAAATTAAGGCAAACCAGGCTGTTTCATCTACTTAGTAAAACAAAATAATTGATATCTGAGTACTACCTGAAGTTAGGCAACCAGTGTTTCACATAAAAATAAATGTTTCACATACAAATAAATATTATAAGCGTAGGCAAATATTAACAATCTTACGCATTCACAAATCTGTTTTATAATGTAAGCAGCAGCTTTCAATATTATTTTACAATCATTTACCCCGAAAGGGCTGCAACGTTTCTTATAGATAGATAGTATAAACTAAAAATCAGTAATTAACCGAAGCGTCAAGTCTTTTAGTTGATAATTAAAAACAAAGACATCAGATTACAAATTTAACAAAAAAAGCATCGTAATATAAACTGCTCTGTGTGGAATCAGATTAAACATATTATGAACCTTGTTAAACAGATCCTATTAAACCATCTGTTACAGAAAACAACCCTTGATAAAGAAACCTGTTAGGAAGCTAGAGTTGCTTCTACCAAAGTTTGGATAGTTAGCTCACCAACACAAGCCAAGTTAAAGTAGTGACTTCGGATGTTTTGCTTTATTTAGGATTCACAAGGATACCAATATTATTAAATTATTATTATACATAATATTATTAAAAATCCATTAATAATGTTAACACATTTCATCATAATAATATGTCTACCGGGTCCGCCAACGAAGCGGGGACGGAAGATTAAATCTTTATCGAGGAACTTATAAAGAATACTAAAACAGCATGAGGTCTGGAATTAGAAGCGGCATATTTTAAAAATATTTTACATTATACAGGGTGGCCCAAAAAAGTGTGGCGAACTAAACTTGTGTTTTTTTAAATGGAACACCCTGTATATTATTAGCCCAGAAGATGGGCATAGAGCTGCTGATCATTTTAATATTTGGTTATGTGGGTTTATTTTTAATAGTTTAAGAAATAATAACGATTTTATCTTAAAAATTATCTAAGTTTAGTAACCATTTCCAAATTACTAAAAACAATTGAATGAAATAGTAAACTAAAAAGCAATATGTTAGAATGTTGCCTATCTTTCCAATTAAAAATATTTGTGTTCAGTGCATTTATCATACAGGGTGATCACATTATGCAAAATATAAAAAATCTATTCTTTTTTAAATGGAACGCCCTGTATATTTTTTTATTTTTAGAAAGCCCTTTTCACATCCTTTCTACTGATACCAATTTGATACCTCTTAGAGTTTACCGTATTTTAGTTATTTCGATATAAACTTTAAAACCCCACACTTTTGCTACTTTTTATTTATTTCATTTTATTTTTATTCGTAATCGAGTTGCCATGATTTTTTTTGTTTAGATTGTCACTATGACGACCGAATACAATTATTTAACATTATTTGTTCAGTCGTCGAAATTAAGTACTAAATTTCTCAAAATGTCGAATTTTACCACTGTGGAAATGGTAAATATGATTTTTATACTGGGAGAATGTGCAAGAAATTGCCTTCTAGCGAGTCGAGTGTATGCTGAAAGATATCCAAATATTGAGAGAAAGCCGAGACCAGAGGCCTTTGAGAAGTTGTTGCGAATATTTGTAGAAACAGGAAGCGTTGCTTACAAAAAAAGGATGGTAATCAATAAACCCGTTATTAATGAAGAAAATGAATTAAGGGTTCTGTTGGCAGTACAGGAAAATCATCACGTAAGTCAGACTGGCATTTTTCAGCAAACCGTTGTTAGGAAACAAGCGTGCGGAGGATTTTAAAAAAGTATAAATATCATTTTTATCACATAGAATTACACCAAGAACTTTATGAAGATGATTTCTTAAGAAGAATCACATTCTTTAATTGGATGCTTAACAAAATTAGAGAAGTACCAGACATTTTATCAAAAGTTCTATTTAGTGACGAGTCTACATTTAAAAATAACGGAATCGTAAATAGGCATAATATGCATCATTATGCTAGTGAAAATCCACATTGGGTTCGTCATGTAGATAACCGAAATCGCTGGTCGGTTAATGTCTGGGGAGGAATATTAGGGCCTTACATTATTGGGCCATATTTTTTTGAAGAGCGTTTGACGGGACAAGTTTACTTAAACTTTCTTCAACATGATCTACCCATTTTGCTTCAAAATGTAGATGCCGACACTCTCCAAAACCACTGGTTTCAACAAGACGGCGCTCCCCCTCATTATTATGAGCCGGTAAGACAATTTTTAAATCATTGGCGAGGTAATCAGTGGATCGGACGTGGTGGACCAATCGCTTGGCCTCCTAGGTCCCCTGATTTAACTCCCCTTGATTTCTACCTCTGGGGATATGTTAAGGAAGAAGTCTATGCCATAGCTCCTACGAACCGAGACGATATGAAAAATCGTATACGAGAGGCATTTAGAAATATTAGAATAAGAACTCTACAAGATGTCCAGCAAAATTTTGTTCGAAGGCTACATTTATGCCTTCAAGAACAGGGAAGAACCTTTGAACATATCATTAGAGCCACACAATAAATTCTAATTTACCGCATAATAAGGGTTTGTTTATTTTGTTTTGTCAACTCCTTTATTTTTTTAAAGTTGTAATTTTAATTCATTATTTTTATAATAATCGTTTTAAGTTTATGTTTTATAAATGTCTTAATAAATCAGTTCATAAATAACATTTAGTTTCTTTATTGCAAAATAAAAAATAAGGAATGTCATTTGATGCTAGGTTATTAAAATAGTATTAAGAAAATGAAGTTATGCATAACAAAGGCAAACCATTTAAGGGTTACCGCTAGATTTTTCAAAAAAGTAGCAAAAGTGTGGGGTTTTAAAGTTTATATCGAAATAACTAAAATACGGTAAACTCTAAGAGGTATCAAATTGGTATCAGTAGAAAGGATGTGAAAAGGGCTTTCTAAAAGTAAAAAAATATACAGGGCGTTCCATTTAAAAAAAAATAGATTTTTTATATTTTGCATAATGTGATCACCCTGTATGATAAATGCACTGAACACAAATATTTTTAATTGGAAAGATAGGCAACATTCTAACATATTGCTTTTTAGTTTACTATTTCATTCAATTGTTTTTAGTAATTTGGAAATGGTTACTAAACTTAGATAATTTTTAAGATAAAATCGTTATTATTTCTTAAACTATTAAAAATAAACCCACATAACCAAATATTACAATGATCAGCAGCTCTATGCCCATCTTCTGGGCTAATAATATACAGGGTGTTCCATTTAAAAAAACACAAGTTTAGTTCGCCACACTTTTTTGGGCCACCCTGTATAATGTAAAATATTTTTAAATTATGCCGCTTCTAACTCCAGACCTCATGCTGTTTTAGTATTCTTTATAAGTTCCTCGATAAAGATTTAATCTTCCGTCCCCGCTTCGTTGGCGGACCCGGTATATAAGCAAAAATAATCTATATTTTTATTAGTTTTAATCTATTATTGGTCAAGTAGAGGTCAACAAGCGAAAGATAAATTTGCAACAATGTATATTATGACATTTATATACAAAATACATTTCTTTGAACAGATAAAAATTACTTAAAGCGTAATTTTATACAAAAATGTATACAGGGAAGATGTAAAGCAAGTATACAAAGACCCCCATAAGTCACACTAATGATACCTACATTATAATATTCTAGCTAAAATTAGTCACACAAAAATAATAAGACATAATATATTATTTTACAGTAGATACAATGACAAAGGCGCTAGCATTGTATCAAGAATATTATTCGATATACAAGATAATAATAATCCAAGACAGCTATATTAGAATAATTTAAAATTAAAGACAGTGCGCTTTTGGTTTTCAAGCGATGTACTGATAAAAATAATCTACATCGTAAAAGTAAAATTTTAACTACAATATAATTCACATCAATCAAAGATATTTAAATAATATGGCATATTTTATTTTAGAATACATCAAAGAATGCTGATTAATTAATACAACATTTGGTATACACATACAATAAATTCAAATTAGGTTTTCAAAAGTCGATATCTCGGAAATTATTAGGTTTAGACTTATAGTGCACTTATTAAAAAATAATGGCTACTTCATGCAAAATTCAAAAATATTCTAAGATGTAGGGTATTCCATTTAACAAAAATATAGTTTTTGGTATTACTCTTTTTTGAGACACCCTGTATTCTTAAAAATAATTTTAGGTTATAGCAGAGGCGAAACGTTATAAGTTTTATTAAGAAAATTTTCACATAGTTCAACGGTTTAACAACTATTGGCCAACGTGCCCTTGTTGGTCTACCCTGTAATATGCTTTGGTTATTATTCTATTTTATTATTCCGTATTTTTATAGATAACACCAATGCAACTAAGTAAGATCCGGGAACTTCATAAAAATAAATTAATATACATTAGATGACCTTTCAAAATTCTGAGAATTGTTGTAAAATTGAAATATCTTATATTATGCGGTTGACTGCATATTTTATTCATCGAATAATATTTAAAAATACCAAGAGTCGTAGGATAACTAGGTAATTGTATAATATAACATTTAACCCAGTGCAATGCCAAGGTTACACCAGTAATCGTGAACGTTTGCAACATTAAATCAGTCTATGCATTATTTTGTTTATCGAATTATATGACGAAAAAAATTGTAACAATACGATATGTACGAAGGCGTAGAAAGGCCATCCGAAAGAAAAAAATATTTTAATCTCGAAATTCCGACTTAAATCTCGGAATTCTGACTTAAATCTCGGAATTCCGACTTAAATCTCGGAATTCCGAGAATAAAGTCGGAATTCCGAGAATAAAGTCGGAATTCCGAGATAAAAGTAGGAATTTGGAGATTAAACTTAAAACTCGGAATTCCGAGAATAAAGTCGGAATTCCGAGATTAAAGTCGGAATTCCGAGATAAAAGTCGGAATTCCGAGATAAAAGTCGGAATTCCAAGATAAAAGTCGGAATTTCGAGATGAAACTTAAAACTCGGAATTCCGAGAATAAAGTCGGAATTCCGAGAATAAAGTCGGAATTCCGAGATTAAAGTCGGAATTCCGAGATTAAAGTCGGAATTCCGAGATTAAAGTCGGAATTCCGAGATTAAACTCGGAATTCCGAGAATAAAGTCGGAATTCCGAGATTAAACTCGGAATATTACACAAAATGTTTCTTTCTTTCGGGTGGCCTTTCTACGCCTTCGTAGATATGTGACTGAAACGCAAATAATTTTAAGTGTATTCTAATTACGTCACCGGCTTATATAAAATACAGCTATCGAGCGAGTTAGCGGGCAGTTTAGTGATATTATTATGCTTATATTCAGAGTAAGTACCAAATATTTATGAGATTTTGTTTAGTTGTTAAATATATGAGAGATAGTTATTTAACAAAATTATTCTTTTTTAGTTTTTAGATAAAATGCTTGTATATAATTATTGTGTAATATTTTGAAAAAAAACGCTTAAATATACACTAATAAATTCATAAAAATTAAGAGCCTAAAAAATAATCTTAATAATAATTAAAGCAGAATTAGGGATTCATTGTATATTTTCTGTACAGAAATGTGCAGAGACTTGAACCTATCAACTTTCCACCACATCAGCCGTTGATAAAAAAAAACTACTCATTTAAATAACCCTACTTAATATCAACCACGTCTGTTTTATTACTATAATTAAATAAAACATTATATTCACTTGCACATAAATAATAGTCTTTAAATGGATAGCTAAAATATTGAGATAAATCAGGTATCTTGGAGAGTACAAAGGTTTTCTGTGAGCATAAAAAATAGAAATAAACAATACAGTACAAATAAAGAAGGCCATATTTTATAGTCTGCATATGTGGGGAAAATAAAAGTACACATAAAAAAGACACTTATCACTAATCTCGTATATATACTACATAGATATAAAAAAAACAGTGCAAAAAATAAAATGGCATATCGTCAAGTTCAAAAGACCCTGTATATAATAATATTTGGAGTACAGTGTACTACTTAAATATATAAAACAAAAAATATTTTCAGATTAAAAATTATAAAATAAGCCCCTCTCCTGCAATTATAAAATTGAAGATTGGTAAATCCTAAGAAAGTCAAAACAGCATACACAAGTCAAAGGTCAAAGCAGTGCCATTTTACTAATTCATCAACAGATCTGATGTACTTACTTACAAAGCCAATTTTAGGATTAATGTTATGTCTCTTTTGGGAACCCATGTATGGAAATTGAAATAAATAATGAGGATCCGCTAATTTAATAAATAAATAAGTCCTAATTAATAATTAATTACAAATAAAATATTATACTAAACCTATAGCTATATAGGCACAATCTAACTATGATATAAGTGTCCAAATTAAGCCATTTTTAAAAATGTATTAAAATATAAATTATTGCATTTTTATTCGCTTTATTACAGACAGTAAACATGAATTAGCATAAATAAAGCATTATCTAAACAAGACTCGTAGGTAACTGACGATCTGCATAATGATATTACATTTTTTAAATATTATAAACAATTTTAAATTATTTCTTCTTCTTATACAAGGCGAGAGAAAAACACTTGTCTATCTAAGAAATAAAATAAATTAAAAATATGTTGGAAACACTACATTAGGAATATACCATGAAAAATATATATATATATCTTAAAAAATAAAAAATGTTCCACATAAACGTTAATGAAAAATAATACACACAAATCAACTTGTACGGTTGCAGACCCCGTGTTCATTTTAAACTTTTCAATATAGCTTAAGTGGTGTATCAAAACAGTAAAAAGGTCATAGCCAAAGATTACCTAAATTTCAACTGACTGAATGTGCTTGGTATGTACCTAAATTGTTTGATGTAAATTAGGATTTGAACAACAGAAGCCCGATAAGGAATGAAAATTGTTTTAAATTTTATTTCATACCTGTATAATATTTGTTTTAACATTTTATCTACAAGTGATTTTTTTTATTAGTATAATATCCGATACATTTAATATTATATTGTTTTTTCTTTTGATTCTTAGTCTTATATAGGTCACCCGATATATCTTTTTTTTAAATATTAGAACTCAATTCTTGTAACTTGAGTATATGTGTTTTTGTTTCAATATCTGTGTCACTTTATTTTGCTTTAAATGACACCTCCAAAAATTTTTTTTTAATATTAAACCTACCTAAATAATATTTTTTCTTAATTAAACAAACTTGTAGTCAAATAAAGCATTATCTCCATTTTAACAGAGTCATAGGCCAAATAATTCAGCAAATATAATTAATTTTAAAACAGCTGTTACACGTCAGTGTGTATTAAAATTTAATTTAACAAGTGGCGGTAAGCTAGCAAATTACAATGACCATAACACTCCGTTTGCACCGAAAAAGATAGAGGGGAAATAATTTATTTTACAACTTGTGTAGGACTTGGGACATAGGGGTTAGTATGGGTTGATTAAAGAAAACAAGGGCTCTAATAATGATAATAATAATATATTTTTATTACATCCATCAGGAAAATAGGCATAACCTAATACAGATTTAGATAGTTTGTAGGGGTAAGAAACACCATCTTTTTTCATACTATGAGATTCTGGTTCAAACGAAATTGTAATATTTGGATATAATCTGCTATAAGTAAATTCAAAATTAGAAACATCCTCCCATGCTTTAAAAGCTCTGGCTGCTATATTTCTATAGGGGGATAATCTACTAGAAGGTGGATATATGCTCCAAGACAGTCTTGTATCACCCCATCGTAATAAAGACCCTACATAATAGTTTGAATGGTCTTTGACTCCGCAGCGAAGCTTTTCCATCAATGCTAATATCTGATTATTCATAGATCCATCTGCGGGGAGACCATAAAATTCTTGAAAACTCCTTAATCCTTCAGATAATGATAATACAGAATTTTCTGTAGTATTTTCCATGCAACCAAGCTCTATTAAAAATTGATAAACATCTGTATCGTTAGTTGCAGAAACATTTGTTTCATTAGTTGTATTTGCAACAACCAACAAATCTGTTTCACTAGCTGCATTTGCAACAACCAACAAAACTAGCAAACAAATAAACACGTCCATCCTGCTTAAGACCTGTGGGTATTCTCAGGATAGAAACAAGGGGGGAGCGTATTTATTCTATGCTATTTTTGTGAAACTCTATAATCCCTAATTTCTCTAACTGCTTAAAATATTCATAATTTTTTTATTTTTATTTTTGTCGGAGCCTCTTTCAAGTTCCATCATCTGTTGTACTAATACATTAGGATCGTCATCTAACTCAAAAAAGTCACTGTTTTGTATATCTTCACTGCGTCTATTTTTAACAGTCCTTTTTGGTTGAAAAAGTCTAAAAATAATGTTTGTATACTTCCAGCTTTATATGGCTTTTACTATTAAATATTCTTCGGTGCGCACTTGACACAAGAAGAATTTCTTTATATTTCTTCAACTCTGTATTGGAATATCCTGTAGGGTGTTCTTTTGTCAATAAATCCAGTAGTCCGGTGGTTAAGGTATATTTTTCATTATCGATCATTAGTGTGTTATTTTCAATTTCTACAGGCTCATTTCCAATAAACCATTCATTTTCGCACATTCTAAAACCAAAGTCTAGTCCGTTTGGTAAAGACATAAGCGCTAATTTAATTTTTTGATTTGCCATCTTATCTCGTTGACTTCTAACCTTCTAATGAGGTACTCAGCAACGGAACGGGTATTTAAAACAAAACGATATCAAAACTGCATCACAACAGCATCACAACAGCATCACAACTGCATCACAACTGTATCACAACACTATTAAAACACTATCGTGATTGCATCAATACATCACAACACAAACACGTCAGCATCACAACACTATCAAAACACTATCGTGATTGCACCAATACATCACAACACAAACACGTCAGCATCACAACAAAAATAATAGGGCTGTTTCTAACAAATGAAAAAGACATGTATTAATGTTCAGAATACTGATGACATGTGTTTTGCTTGGTCTGTTGTTTCTGCTTTATATCCAGCTTTCAAACATTCTGAGCGAACATCATCTTATCCAAACCCGCAGGATGTTTTAAATTTAAAAGGGATACATTTTCCCATTACACGTGGTTTAATTCATCGATTTGAGAATCAAAATAATATATCAATAAATGTTTATAGATTACAGAAAATGAACAAGGGTTTTCAAATTTTACCAACATATTTAACTCAAAATAAACAGACCATACATATAAACTTGCTTCTTTTACAGGATAGTTACGTAATGGCCGAAGAGTTAGATAATAATTTAGCACCTGTTAGGTTTCATTATGTTTGGATAAAAAGTCTCTCACGACTCTTATCTCGTCAACTGAACAAAAACGGCAGACAATAGTTTATCTGTGACAGATGTTTACATTATTTTAATTCTGCAGATAAGTTGGTACATCACACAAAAGAGTGTATTAAAATTAATAATTGTGTAGTACCTGAAATACCTAGTCCCGAGTGTGCACTTATTAAATTTAAAAATTATTCGTTTAAAGAAAAAGCACCATTTGTTATGTATGCCGACACTGAGTGTCTCTTAATACTTATCGAGGACGACAATAATAAAAACACCCAAAAGTATCAGAAACATGTACCATTTAGCATTGGGTATTATGTCAAATGTAGCTATGATGACAGCCTCTCGTTTTTTAAGTCATATACCGGTGCGGATTGCATAGAGTGGTTTATGCGAGAGCTTCAACAGTTTGCCGAAGAAGTTGAAACTGTGTTCCTATGTCCTTTGCCTATGGCACCTTTATTAGCAAAAGAGTGGAATGAATTTAATCACGCAACACATTGTCATATTTGTGAGCAGCTGTTCACAAAAGAACATAAAAGAGTTCGAGACCATTGTCACTTGACTGGAGAATGGCGCGGAGCTGCCCATGAAACTTGTAATTTGAATTACCAAGATGCCCGCGTTATACCTGTTATATTCCATAATCTTAGCTGCTACGATGGTCATCTGCTAATAAAGGCGTTAGCAGAAATACCTGGAAATATAGATGTATTACCAGCGAACAAGGAAAAATATATTTCATTTCCAAAAAAAATACCCAACAGTCTAATAGAATTCAGATTCCTTGACAGCTTTCGATTTTTGGCTGCTGGACTTAATAAATTGACTTCTTATTTAGAGAATTACCCCACACTTAAATCAGAATTTCGGGACTTGCCAGAGGAACAATTTAACTTGTTAACTAGAAAAGGTGTTTTCACTTATGAATATATGGACGGTTGGGAGAAATTAAAGGCTGTATGTTTTCCACCTAAATATACTTTTTATAGCAGTCTTGAAGATAAACATTATAACTAACAGTGATTATGAGCATGCGCAACAGGTGTGGGATGTATTCAAGTGTAAAAATATGGGTGATTATTCAGACTTATATTTAAAACCGATGTTTTACTATTGGCTGATGTTTTTGAGGAATTTAGATTTATTAGTAATAAAACATATGGACTTTGCCCTGCACATGCGTATACATTGCCCGGATATGCATGGCAAGTAATGCTATATAAAACTGCGTATGAACTTGAACTTCTAACGGATTATGAGATGGTTTTATTTATTAAAAAGGGTATACGGGGAGGTGTAAGTCAGTGTTCTAAAAGATATGCTGAAGCAAATAATAAATACATGCCTGATTATGATCCTTCCAAGGAATCGAAATATCTTTCATATCTAGATATTAATAATCAATATGGCTGGGCGATGTCGCAATATCTACCATATGGTGGTTTTAGATGGTATTCTCAAGATGAAATTACTCAGTTAAATGTTCTAGATATTTTTGATAATGCTCATGAAGGCTGTATCTTGGAGGTTGACCTCGAGATTCCTTATGAGTTACATGATAAATTTTCTGATCTTCCACCTTGTCCAGAACATAAAATCCCCGTTGGATCGAAATGTTCTATAACTATATGATTACCTGATTTTCCGAGTGTAAGATCTTATACACGGATACTGATTCTCTTATTTATGAAATAACTCACCCCGATATGTACGAGGTAATAAAAAACGACTGTCGTCAGTATTTTGATACTTTTGATTACCCAGAGGATAATATATATGGAATTCCAAAAGTAAATAAGAAAGTTCTTGGAATTATGAAAGATGAGAACAATGGACGAATATTGACTAATTTTATTGGACTTCGTTAAAAGATGTATGCCACCAAAGTACAATATTCACCAGAAGAGTTTGAGCAAATGCGGCTAAAAATGGAACTCGAAATTAAAGAGAAAGCCGATATTGAGAGAACCTTATTAAATTTAGGTGTTACCAAAAAAAAAAAGGGTGTTAAAAAGTCTGTTAATAAAAATAAAATTACTTTTAATGATTATGTTGCATGTTTGGAATCATTTATAACAAAGCCTGTTACCCAAAATCTAATTCAGTCCCGAAAGCACGAGTTACACACTATAAAACAAAATAAAATTGGTCTCAGTCCTCATGATGATAAACGGCAAATATCTCAAACTTCACCTGTCACATTACCATGGGGGCATTACTCATCTATGGATATTTATTGATTGTTGACCTAAAAAGAATCAAAAATGTAACAAGTGATACAATTTAAAAAGAGCCATAATATTCGTATAGCAATTAACTGTTGTCTGATTTTAAAAAGAGCCATCAAATCAGATGATAGAAAAAGATGCCAAACTACAAGAGGCCAATTTAAAAAGGTTTTTGTTTTGAAAATTTGTTTTTTTTTCCTTAAGGAAATTCGTGTTTTCTTTTTTTTTTTTTTTAAAAAAGGGAAAATTCTTGTTTTCTTTAAAAAAATCAAATGGGGGCTCAAAGGGCCACGTTCACGTTGTGCCCCTGTTTAAACAGAGAGCCCTTTTCACACGTTTTTATGTGTTCAAATTTATTATATTTTTACATCTGTACTTTTTCAACACTGCCTTAAAAGGGCTTGTTAGTAATGATGTAGATTATTTTTATTTGTACGTCGCTTGAAAACCAAAAGCGCCAGTAGCTGAGTTTTGTTGTTATTAGATTAAATTTTACATTTATCTAATCACCCTGTCGATAAGTTCTTAATAATAATCGATCAGAAGTATTTAATATACAAGGTATTGCTTTTATTGTATATATCTTTTGTTCTGTGTTTTTAATTCCGTACTATTTATCATATTATGTAAACTTAATAATATAATACATACGAGGTTGATAATAAGTTTGTCCTTGTTGTTATAATATATTTAGTCCTAAGAGCATATAAATTATATTTTTTTTTTACTACATTTAAGATGTCACTGAGGGGTTTTTCAAAAATTTAAAAAGAATATTTAGGGTCTTTAGTATTTGGTTTGGTATTTAAATATATATTGCATTTATGTCTTAATTCCTAATGCTAAGGGACCTTTACAACATACAAAACAAATACCGAGCCCCTACGTAATGGCTTGTGATTGTGTGCACTAACCAAAATGTGTAGTTCTTTAACATCGTGAAATGTTTGCAGAAAATACAATGTGCTTATATTTTGAATAATTTTTAGCACGAGATCTTTAACGCTTATTGATATTTAACAGTAATAGTGTTTATATATCTCTTTTTAAAGAAAAGTATACACTTCTTTATGAAACATACAGTGTGGCTTATAATTTACAAATGTAATGACTTTGTTATATGTTTATTTATAACATTACGTCAAATTTGTTCTTGAAAGGTTACAATTTCATCAGGAAATATTTTTAGGGAATTTGGGGGGCCTGGGTGGTCTTTGTATACTTGCTTTACATCTTCCTTGTATACATTTTTGTACAAAATTACGCAAGTAATTTTTATCTGTTCAAAGAAATGCATTTTTGCATATAACTGTCATAATATACATTGTTGCAAATTACCAGTAGTGAATTAGCATAAAATAAAGATTTACTCATTCTAAGCTGCATCTTTAGTATGCATGTTTCAAAAGGAAGGTGCCGTTGTATTATATATTATTTTATCTAATTATTTTATTTAAATGGTTGACTTTTTGTATGTATATAATTTTTACATTTTTTGATTTTATTAATTTTAAAATTATGTATAATGTTGGTATCCTTGTGAATCCTAAATAAAGCAAAACATCCGAAGTCACTACTTTAACTTGGCTTGTGTTGGTGAGCTAACTATCCAAACTTTGGTAGAAGCAACTCTAGCTTCCTAACAGGCTTCTTTATCAAGGGTTGTTTTCTGTAACAGATGGTTTAATAGGATCTGTTCAACAAGGTTCATAATATGTTTAATCTGATTCCACACAGAGCAGTTTATATGACGATGTTTTTTTTGTTAAATTTGTAATCTGATGTCTTTGTTTTTAATTATCAACTAAAAGACTTGACGCTTCGGTTAATGACTGATTTTTAGTTTATACTATCTATCTATAAGAAACGTTGCAGCCCTTTCGGGGTAAATGATTGTAAAATAATATTGAAAGCTGCTGCTTACATTATAAAACAGATTTGTGAATGCGTAAGATTGTTAATATTTGCCTACGCTTATAATATTTATTTGTATGTGAAACATTTATTTTGATGTGAAACACTGGTTGCCTAACTTCAGGTAGTACTCTGATATCAATTATTTTGTTTTACTAAGTAGATGAAACAGCCTGGTTTGCCTTAATTTTGTACATTATAACCATAATATTGCCATAATCTCACTTAAGGACCTTTGTTTCAGCAATCTGTTCAGATGTGTCCCCGTGGTTTCACGTTGTCGAACATTGTTTAACAGTTTCAAGGTATATGCTCTCGTAGCGTATGTTGTAAGGCTTTGACGTTCTAACCCTGAGGCTCATCATGGTTCAATCCCCGCTGAATGCATAACTTTTTTTCTGTTATTATTTATTCATTAAGTTGTTCAGTTAGGTTGGTAATACCAGGGGGCACCACTTAGGTTAAAACGGATCCTGTATCTACAGCGAGCAGTTATGACGTCACATACTAAATGGCGATAGTAGCTGGGTTCCACTCAGGTTAAGAGAGGATGATGGCTTCCAGGAAATGTGCCACGCCCTAAAATAGCGATAAAAATGCAGGTTTTCAGCCAATGTTATTTCCTATGGGATTTTGGGCCAGAATCAGCTTAGCTACATCTACTATAGTTGTTAAGTCCGCATTAATCTTTTGAGCCGCTAAGAGTGAGTTGGATAGACAAAATGGAAGATAAATTAGTGTGTCGTCCGCATACTGATGAGATGAACATGAATTTTAATAATTGCGGAACTCCGCGGTATAAATTAAAAACAACATGGGCCCAATAATACTACCTTGCAGGACACCCCGTACTAGTGCATCAACATCTAAGCAGGCATCGTTAATATATACCTTCTGCGTTCTGTCCAGCAGAGAGTTTTTAAAAAAGTTCAAAGCGTTGTTGTCAAATCCAAAGTATTTTAGTTTTGTGCAAAGAATCTGATGATTTAAGGTACTAAATGTTTTACTATGACCGAGTAAAATGAGGCATGTATTTAGTTTGACATCCATTGCTCTAAAAATGTCGTCAGTAACTTTAAGAAGAGCGGATGTCGTGCTGTGATTAGCACGAAAACCAGACTGAGTTAACGGAATAATATTGTTATTATTTAGAACGTCATTAACCTGTATCGTTACACATCTTTCAAGAACTTTAGAGAAGGATATAAAGTTTAATATGAAAATAATAATTAAATAAATAATTGACGTCTCTACTTTCAATAAATATATATTCAAACTGTGCGTGGCCGTAGACTTCGCACAATAAATCTAATACTTAAGAACAGAAAATAGAATATTTAATTTTAATTAATGTAAAACATTTGTAAAATGTTAACCCTAACTAAGAATAATAATTATAATATACAGTGACCGGCAGAAAGTACGCACCAAGCAGGGTGCATAAATAAAACTAGTAAATATTGCGTTGTATACGAGGGAGAGGTGAAAACGTTAAATTCACTCAAGAATAAAGTGCCCTTATTTTACACCGTAGAAAATTTTTTTATTAGGAAATATTGTTTGCACTTAAAAGATATCTACAAATAACAAATTTCAGCTCGGTAGCACAAAAAGAATGTTTTTACTTTTTTTCTTACGTCCCCTCGTATAACGAATCGATAGAAGCTATGCAACCTATAAATTCAGTTTTTTAACAGCTTGTGGGCAATTAGACACATAACTTACTTAAATATATAACATAAGGTCGAAATGAAAGTTTCGGCACGGCAAACTGTTAGAAAAGTAAAGGAAATAAAACTTTAAGTGTCAGTCTTATAGTAATGTATAATAAGTCCGAAAAACGGCGAACAAGTAAAAATAACATAAAAAACACAGTTATTTAACGTTCTACATGCCCTTGATTTCGAAATGGTCGATGCTTAAAAACTTTATTTTTAAGGTAACCCCAAAAAAAGAAGTCCATTGGTATGATATCGGGCGATTTTGCGGGCCAAGGGTTTCCAGAAAAGCGCCCAATCCACCGATTAGGGAAGTAGTTATCTAACCATTCCCTTACTGCAATAGTACTATCGATTGACGCGCCATCTTGTTGAAAATAAAATTCCTGATGTACATTTAGTGGCAGATTCTCAATTAAATCGCTTACAACGGTTTGCAAAAAGTCCAAGTACATTGCAACACTTAGATTTCCACGGAAAAAAATGGTGTAAAAGTGGGGGTTCTCGTTTGACCACCACCGGCAATTTTGTGAACTTACTCTACTGTCACTAGAAAAAGTGGCTTCGTCGGTAAAGAAAACATGCCTACCAAAGTAGGGGTTATCTTCTATCGTACCTTGAAACCAAGAACAGAAGTCGAGGCGAGCATCAAAATCCCGTTCCTGAAGGGTATGTACGAATTTTGGCTTATGGGCTCTGTAATTATGTTTCTTAAAAATCCTTCGTATTGACCTTTCAGAGATACTTACATCATCTTGTCTCTGAGACAATGGCATCGTTTCAGCTTCCGCTGCAGACAGCAACACATTTAAACTTGTGTCTTCATTAAATACGTTTTTCTTGTGCGGCTGTTTGAATTTATTTTCGATTGATTCTGTTTGTTTAAATTTTTTGGCAATTCTTAAAACGGTTGAATGAACTATATTTCTATAGGGATGTCTCTGATTAAAAATATCTGCCGTCTCGCGAGAAGAATTGTGATTTTCCCCAAAAATCAAATCAATTTCAATTTGTTCTTGTGAAGACAATTTAGTTCTGCCATTTTTTACAGCTAAAATAACAACTGACGCTTAACGTCAGCTTCAATCCTAAATATTTTTTCATGGCAACTAGATTTCAATGAAAACGACTTTTATTATGTAAGGGTTTGAACTTTAATTCATGAACCGATGGGTTTAAGAGTTTTTGAAAAATTTGGCAGCGCAAAATGTTGTTAAATGTATGAAGTATACCCTTATTTGTTTTATATAAAGTTATTTCGCTTATTCATAAAATAATGTACGGTGTGCACCAGAAAAATGAGATTATTTTTGACGATATTTTATTAAACGTAAGTAAGTTATGTGTCTAATTACCCACGAACTGTTAAAAAACTGAATTTATAGGTTGCATAACTTCTATCGATTCGTTACACAAGGGGGCGTCAAAGAAGAAGTAAAAACATTTTTTTTTGTGCTACCGACCTGAAATTTAGTATTTATGGATAACTTTTAAGTGCAAACAACATTTCCCAATAAAAATTTTTTCTACGGTAAAAAAATAAGGGCACTTTATTCTTGAGTGAATTTAACGATTTCACCTCTGCCTCGTATACGACGCAATATTTACTAGTTTTGTTGATGCTCTTTTTTGTTTAAGAACATGCAGAACATTTCCACCTTCAAAAAAATTTGGTAAGTTTTCAAATAAAAAAAAATCCCCCTTGGTGCGTACTTTCTGCCGGTCACTGTATGTTAATATTTTTATTTGCTCAATTTCGTTCAAAAAATTCGAAAAATATACGCGCTTAAAGGATAACGTATAAAGTGCGTGACCATAGGCCTCGCACAGCTACGCCAAATAATTAACAATGCGTATGCCTATGGACAATCCTTACTTGACTAAAGACCCTACTGCTTCCAAATCATAGTGCACCGGAGTATACAAAAAAAAAGGCAATTATTTCACTTGTTTTTTATTAAATTTACACTCCATTTTTGGTCGAAGAAGGAACCTGATTGAATCTTTCTCGTGGCTAGTGTTTTGTGGTTAGCTGTAAATTTTTGAAAATATATTTTAATTCCTTCAGTACCTCTTACTTTAACATTTGCACCTTTTAGGTAAGGGCTCAGTGTCTGCAAAATTTCAGCTTCCTGAGCTTTACCGTTTTCGAAGTATCGCTTTTCTTTAACATCGACATTAAATTAGGGGCAGTTCTACCCTGGGGAAAAGAAGGGCCCGTCAATGTATGAATTGTGGTAAGTACTAATTAGCTGTAAAATTATAGTATATATTATTATTAATAATTAATTAATATTTTCCAATCAGTCCTCATGCGGACCCTGGTTTAAAGGTCCTATCACTACCTGACATACGTACTCTATTATGTATGTTTGCTGCGACCAAAGCCTTGCATAAGTCTTCTTTAAAAATTTCCTTTTCAAATTTCGATTTTTCTCCAACATTTTGAAATACCTTTTTTACACTGAACTGGCTCAGATTTAATTTTTTGTAACTTTGATTAATGCAGCGGTGTTTTTAAATGTTGATCGATTTGGGACTTCTTTTCACAAACAATAATTCTAGCACAAGCTTTACAGAAGACGTTTTCGTCACTTTAAACATTTTGAACACAAGTTTGAACTCACTAGTTTCACACTGAAAATACTGAAATCTTTCAACAAACTAAAACAGAAGTACGTATTACAACCCGATGTAAATACAGTTTGTTAAGCAGGTAATAATAAGGCAATATTAAATGACAATAAATAACCCCTAAAAATATACATGCAAACCCCGGAAACCCCCAATAAATACCTTGTGTGCAACCAAAATGTAAGTATTAATTATTATATAATTACCTTAAGATTAGAAAATCCTTGAAACAAGTGCCGGACTGGACATTAAACCTATGAGTACGAGTTTTTTATGACAGGGCGTTTTTAATTTTTTGATAACTCCGAAAACATAAAAATATGCTCATAAAATGATAATTTGGTGAAAATATGCATTTTATTATAATATTGACAAAATATGCAAAAAATGCATATATGCACTTTGCATATTATTATATTCCGCCCTTTAGTTATAATCCTTAAAAAGCCTTTTCATGTGGAAATCTAAGAATTTCACATATTCATGTTAGATAAAATTTAGGTTAAAAAAAACAAGTGAAAGAGACAAAAAAAACTTAAGAGACGTCACCAACAAAAGAATCCTTTCAAATCCCACTGTAAAACTCAACCGCTGACTTCTTACTTTATGGTTGGTTGTTATTTGGTTAGGCAAAGTGAAAGTGAAGTTACCTCGGGATTTGAAGGTTTAGACAAAAGACAGTTGTCCATTACCTGTCACGTCAAGAATAGGTCCGTTTATGCAGAACAAATAATGAAACTGATCTCGATTAAATAAAATGACAAAATCGAGGAAGCTTGATGTATGGAAAACTACTAAATGTTTTCCATGCATAATATGCAATTTGCAAAATGGCATGGCAATTTATCAAACGTTGTAAAGTGCACCACCTACGCTCTAGAGTAAACAAATCAAGATTTGAGTGGAACAACCAAACGAATACGCTATGCCACAAATGAACTACTGAACTGTCAACAGATTAAATGCTAAATCAACATACCCTCAAATGTTGACATCTAAAAAATTTTGATATTCAAATATCTATTCCGTTCAAGTTAATTTAAAAGAAAAAGGAATATGACTGACCAAAAATATTAATGATAAGACAAGCCATTGTCCTGAAAAATATGGGAAATCCCATACAAAATTTGGTAACCACAAATATTGGCTCCCGTATCAATTTTACATCAATCATATTAGGCTTTCTTAAAGGTCTCTGTATGATGAACTCGCACACCCAATTTTATTGTTTTCTTATTAGTCAATAAAAAGTTATTTAGAAAAAACTCTGAAAATTATTAAAATTTTAATACGTCTCCAATACATACCTCAATAAAACCGGCAGTAATAATAATTATGATAATGTCAAATGTTTCTAGAAGTTTTATTTTTTATTAATTTCAACATGTTTTACAGTATTGAAGAAAAATTAATGATTATACTAATTTAACAAATGCAAGTACTTAAAACGGAATAAATATAAGTTGGTTTACGAGTCCATCATACCTTTACAAAAGTCTAATAAAATTTTGATGTAAAATTAATAGGGGAGCCAATATTTGAGAGTAGCAAAATTTACAAGAACATTCCTATGGCCAGTCTGGCGGTGCACCACCCGGTATAGAATAGAAAGGTAAAGTATACAAATAGCTTACATAAAACCATGTAGCACCATAAAGATATATGATTACAGCAAAAATGAATGCTACACCTACAAGAAAGTTTGTCTTACAATGACAGTAATGAACTAGAATTTAATTCTGAGAAAAATAGGGGGCATGACAATATCTGGTTCTCTAGCATTACCTAAAAAAAGGCCACCCGGACTTTTTTAGCATTACATTCTACGTCGTTACTGTCACTTCAAGTCAGAATTTCTGGCAGGTCTAGCATTCCACTACCACCCGTACGTGATTCAGCTTAATGTTCCTCAAACGACACTGTTGAAAAATCTATTCATATGGAGAACGTCATCACTCTACAACGGCCTCTCTTAGTCGTATGCCCCAACGAGTTATTCTAAAAAGATTCAAAACCAACCTGAATCGCTTTCCTCACACGGACTGCTCGCACAGCGCCATAAATCATTTTTCTGCAGTGCTGTGCTTGATCATAAATTCACGCTGGAAACTGGACTCTCGCACCCAATACCCTCAAAAAATTAATGGTTACGTCGGCATTGTTGACAACCGAATTTGGATTGTTTATTGATGTAATTATGACTAGCCATAAATATTCAGTTTACTTGAAAATAATCTAGTACCATGCTTTGCCAAATGTGGCTTATAAAATGATTAAAATTATTAGGCAATCCAGAACATCTTGATGCACGAATCATTTTTTCTGGTATCAGCCAGACTACACCCGTCTTGTCCTGTGTACAAGTACCTCAATACAGTTTTTCGAATGGTCGATAGGGTCCAGTTTAATGCCCTGTGGGATTTCCGGGTTATACCCCTGCAGATTATTTATTGTGGAAGTATCTCAATTCTAAAGTCTAATTTACCCAACCAAACTAACCAAAACTAATGACTTAAAGAGCCTGACATTAATAGAAAATTACGAAGTTAATAACGTTCTGCAGGAAGTTAAAGATCGTGTTGGGTACTGCCAGGAGGTCGATAGGGTTTTTTTTTTAACATTTGCTTAGATAAATTTTTCTTGTTTCTGCATTTTACTGTATTTTCGGCAGGAAGTAATATACTTTGATGTTTTAAATTAAACGCATTTGCTCTCAAACAGTTGAATGAAATTATTTTTATTGGTCCTTTCGAAATTATGCGTTGGGTAAACCTTATACCACCCCAATCATATAGTGAACACTTGATTCCGCCAAAGCATACATACCACAGTATTCGGTATATTCCTAATTGATAAAACTGGAAAATAAGGCTTCGCAGTTGATTATTTATTTTTAAGAATGAATCCATATAAACGTCTAGATATTTAGTGAACAAAGCAAAGTAACATTTATGGATAAACTGTATACTTCGGAGTAATTTACGATGCACTGTAGGATCTTTTGTGATAAAAAATATCAATATTCATCCACTTTTTCTCCTTATAGGTAAATAAATTTTGCCACACTATAATCAAAACAAAAACAACAACAAAACAACTTTCTATAAAATTAGATTGTGACGGTTTTTCCTTCCCATAGTCTAAGGATAATAGCTTGGCGACGCGCCAGAAAACCTCGTAGTTTCAATTTATAAATTTTAGTCAAAAGAGATAGTCATCAAAGTTGATTTCTTCCCCTATACGAAAAATTGCTATAATATATAGGTCAAGAAGGACAATATATAATACGATTAGATGTTCACAAATGATTTGATTCCATTATCGTTTCTTCTGATATTTTTACTGGTTAGCCCTTCCATAGTCGCACAGGCAACGGTTGTAGCCCACTCTTATTTCAAGTAAAATTATTTTGCGTTGCGAGATGTTACGCTTGCGCGCCATTTAGTAGCTATCGCTTAAAAATTCTTCTAGTAGTCAGTAAGTCGAGGGGATTAAACTTTGTATTGGGCATAGGTCAATTTCGGCAAGAGGGTCCATGTCTAAACGAGGTAAGCAGGTATATAGTTCAAGCTGCCCTACCATATAAAACCCAACTTGAGTAATGATCTATGTATTGATAAGCGTGGTGCTTGTCTTTACTACTCAAAGTAGTGATTTAAGACTTAGACAGGATTAATTGATTACCTTAGTTGGTATATTTAATTAAGTGTCTGCTTACATAATCATGCCATTTTGTTATCCCAGATATGATTTCAAGTAGCACTGGGTTAAGCGAATAGTCCTTTACGATTTTGGCTAGATGACCATGCATTTTTGTCGCCATATTTTTTTAATTTATTTGTATACTGCATCGACCAACTAATGATCTTTATAATTTAGTACAGAACGTTTTTGATAACAAAAATTTTATCAGATTGGTAAGATTTAGGTCAATGATTAAGATATCATTCATGGCATTTTTAAACTTGTAGTTATGCCTTTGTACATTGTATTTGGGGCAATCTATAATAGTATGTTTCACCAAAAAGACTACACGGCAGATGTCGAAGATGGGTTGATTTCGAGATTTGGGTAGTTGATGTGATGGTTTGACCGATGGTTTTACCTCTAAAAATTTTGATTGTGCGTTCCATTCAGTCAGCCACGCAGTAAGTACTAAGTACTTTAATTTTTACATTTGCTTTAATAATATGCATGAGATTTCTTTCGCAAGTTTGTGTATGATGTACAGAATTCTCCTAATGAGTTGGACTATAGGATGTTGCAGTTTTTGACGCACCAGTGTAAATTATTCTTCGCGTCTCCGTCCTTCTATGATAGTGTTTTGGTAGGTACATTTTATTGCGAGCTGCGCACTATTTTAAAGGAATCAGCAAAAACTAGGCCCGCTTATCTCCCCGACCCGAGCGATACGTTAGGTTTGTTCCAACCGCAGCAAAAACCGTTCTTGAACGGTCCTGCGCATGCGTATTAAATAAAATGCGTTCCAACTGTGAATTGACGATTCATAGAACGATTCTTTAAGTGTTCCAACCAACCTTGTTACCGTTCTAGAACTAGTTCTTGAACCGTCCTTTCGATCCCTGGCCATACATTGGAATCGTTTGGGATGACCTGCGCAGTAAGGTTTTAGTAAGCTGGGGCTGACATTAGTGACATTTCCATTTGTTTATTGGTGGTTTTTGTTCGTGAGATTTTTAGTTCGACTGTGTACTTTTCTGTTTTATACTGCCTTAATTTGACTTTGGTTTATTTTTACTAAGAGTGACGAAGGAGATAGTGAGGTTATGTTCACGTTTTAATTATTTAACGCGATACCAAAATCGGTTCACAAAATCGTTCCAACCCGTCTATATTTTGCACCATCACGGAACTGTAAAATATCCACGCCTGCGCACAACATCGGTACGAGTGATCCCAATAACCGTTCGGGGACGATACCAAATTAGTTGGTTGGAACAAACCTGTTGACTCACATCTGTTATTTATTTCGTTCATTTTATTGTGCGAGCGCGTGCATTTGAATTTCGATACGGAAAACCGAGACGACGTTTTCGATATCGCCATGCCAAACAAGAGACACAAGAAAAGGAAAGCAATTACGGAATTGTGTAATTTAAAGGAGAAAATTAGGCGTCTGGAAAAATTGTTAAGTGCCCAGGACTCTTCCTCGTCTTCTGAAAGCAGGAAATCTGAATCAGACGGTTAGTAAAGTCTCAGGGTTGTACCTGTTTTTATTGTGACCAATGTGTATAATAAATTCCTTGCTAACTACTAAAATAAAGTTTCAGGGTTGTACCTGTTAACTTTGAAAGTAGTTAGGCAAAATATTAAAGCCTTAGGGTTGTACCTGTTAATTTGTAGGCTTCCCAAATGCTTAAATGAAGTGGTTGTTGTGACCAATGTGTATAAAAGAAAAATTCGTTGCTAACTACTAAAATAAAGCCTCAGGGTTGTGCCTGTTAAATTTGTGGCTTTGTAAACTTTGAGAATAGCATAGTTTGCCGTGCAATACTCTGTTCCTTGTTTTTCAGAGTCGAGTTTAACAGATAGTTCCACGCCAGCTCTGGAAACTGCGCAACAACAACCTATACCCAAAATTACTCCGGTTCAGGAGACTAATACGAACGACCTACAATTCTTAGGAGATGAACCTAGATTACAAGAGCAAATCGGAGCTAGTTTGTCTGCTATTGGCAACAATTTTAAACGCTAAACTTCTAGAGCCCAATGTAACACTGTTGTTAGACGAAACAAAGTTGCAAAACTTGGCAGAAGCAGCGCAGTTGCTTGCAAATTCCTTTCATGCGATTTTAGTCAAACGGAAGTTTGACATTCAACCTTTCCTGAGTCAAGAAAGTAGAAATGCATCCTATAAATGCCCAATAGATGAATTTTTGTTTGGTGAGGGGTTTCTAGAACAACTCAAGGCCTGTCAAAGTGTTCGGAAAACGGCGGAGAAAATCAGAAAACAGAAACAAACCTTCACTCAGCCTTTAACTTCCAAAGGTCCAGGGAAATATTTAAACTCCAAGCGCCCGACCTACAAAACCAAAAAGAAAAGGAGCCCATCACCCCCGGAACCTCAAAAGTATCGCCAGAAAGATCGGAGGAAGTAGAGAGAGCCTCAAGATCATCGCCAGAACTACCGGAAATGGAAGTCCAAGCAATAGGGGTAAATACACAACTAGCAGGTAGATTAAAATACTTTTATTTCAACTGGAAAAATTTGCCTCTTACGAAAGGGATTTTAAGCTGGATTCAGGGTATTAAAATAGCTTTTTCATCCAAGCCTACACAGTTGAATATAAAAGAAAAGTATATACAAGAATACCAAAATCTAAATTAGACTTATATACTATTGAAATAAGCAAGCTCTTCGAAAAGGGCGCTATATCAAAATGCTTTTACATAAAAGATCAGTTTTTGTCATCTTATTTTTTAATTAGAAAACCTAATAATACCTATCGTTTTGTTTTAAACCTTAAAAAACTGAATAAGTTTATTCCCGTAAACCATTTCAAAATGGAAAACCACAAAACGGCTGTTAAACTTATATCACAAGACGCCTATTTAATGAAATTAGATTTAAAAGATGCCTATTTTCTATTGCCAATTGATTCTTGCTATAGAAAATATTTCAAATTTGAGTTTAATAAGACATTATATCAATGCAATTGTTTGCCATTCGGCCTAAATATAGCGCCCCTAATTTTCACAAAAACACTAAGGCCGGTAGTCAGATGTTTACGAGAGCGAGGCGTTAAGTTAGTTATTTAGTTAGATGATTTATTAGTTATAGGAAAAACTAGGGACGAGTGCTTAAAATTTGCAATAGTGAAAAAAGTACTGTTTTACCTGTGAAAGAAATTGAATTTTTAGGGTTCATGTTTAATACCTCCTCTATGGTTTTAAGTCTCCCAGAAAGAAAAAGAGTAGCAATTACGAGGTTACTTACTAAAATTCAAAACAAAAACTAATGTAAAATCAAAGAATTTGCATCTTTGGTTGGCACTTTAGTTTCTATAGCTCCTACATTTATATATGGTTCGCTGCATATAAAACCATTTGAGTTAATTAAACAAGAGAAATTAAAGTCTAATCAAATGAATTTTAACAGAAAAATGAAAATTCCTTTTTCTTTACATAATAACCTGGTGGTTAAACAATTTATCAAAGTCGGGTAAAAAACTCATTAAAAACCCATACTCATTAGAAATATATTCAGACTCTTCAAAAACAGGGTGGGGAACACATACCGGGGATACACAGACGTGGGGGTTCTGGAGTTTACTAGAGAAAAAAAGACATATTAATTATCTAGAATTATTGGCGGCCTTTCAGGGCTTAAAATCATTACCAAGGGATTTAGGAAATTGTAATATTCTTCTTCGCATTGACAATATAACTGCCATTGCGTGTATCAATAAAATGGGTAATATCTGTTTTCTTTGTATCATGGGTAATATCAACATAAAAATTTAAACAAAATAACATCAGAACTATGGAATTGGTGGGAACTAAGGAATATCTATGTGTTTGCTTCCTACATAAACACTTCTAGTAATGTTAAGGCAGATATGTTGTCAAGATTAAAATTTATAAATACAGAATTTGAGTTAGATCCTCAATGTTTCGAAAAAATTGCAAATAAATTTGGAGAACCCACTATAGATCTGCTCGCTTCCAGAATTAATAAAAAATGTTCAACATATATATCATGGTATCCGGACCCCGATTGTTTATCAGTCGATGCTTTTACGGAAAATTGGCAGAAATATTATTTTTATGAGTTCCCGCCCTTTTCAATAATAGGCCAAGTACTACAAAAAATTAAGAATGATAAAGCCAGTGGTATTGTGATAATTCCCTATTGGCCTACACAAGCCTGGTATCCATTACTTTGTGAACTTTTAGTAGAAAAACCAATTATATTCGGTCCGCATTAAACCTTGCTTTCTTCTCCTTTCAGACAACCTCATCCGCTTCACAGATCACTTTCCCTGGTGGCAGGAAAATTTTGTGAGAAGCATTAAAATTAAAAAACATTCCAGAACAAGTCATACCAACGCTCATGGGGTCGATTTCAGAGGGTACTTTTAAACAATATACTACAATATATAAAAATGGTGGCCATATTGCATAGAAAGAAGTTATGATCCCTACGTGAAATCAACAGATAATATATTAACTTTTTTGCTTAAATTGGTAAACGATGGGCTTGCATACTCCTCATTAAATACTTCTAGGTCAGCATTTGCATTAATATTTTATTTAAATCCAGAAGATGAAAAAATCCTTAAGAGATTTTTGAAAGGCGCTTATAATAAAAACCCATCGGTTCCAAGATACTCAAATACATCGGACCCCAGTCCAGCCCTTAGGTATTTGGAAAATTTGCATCCGTTAGAATCACTCTCTTTAAAAGAATTAACACAAAAATTAACAACTTTTTTATCTTTAACCTCGGCACACAGGATGCAAACCTTGTCAAAAATTAAATTACAAAATATTTTCCAGTATGAGGATAGGCTAGAAGTAAATATCAGCGCTAAAATAAAAACCTCAGGTTTAAATAGGAAACAGCCTGTTCTTGTATTTCAATTTTTTAAAGAAAACCCAAAACTTTGTATAGCATTAATAATACTATTTTATATAAAAACAACAAAGATATTTAGAGGTAGCAATAACTCACTAATATTCACATACCAAAAACCTTATCACCCAGCGTCTCCGCAAACCTTGAGTCGATGGATAAAAGAAATTTTTATCAAATAGTAGCAGCAATACAAATGTGTATAGCGGCTATTCTGTAAGACATACGGCTATGTCAACAGCCTTTCGGTCGGGTGTAAAAAATAGGTTTGTTCCAACCAACTTATCCCCGAACGGTTATTGGGATCACTCGTACCGATGTTGTGCGCAGGCGTGGATATTTTACAGTTCCGTGACTGTGCAAATTATAGACGGGTTGGAACGATTTTGTGAACCGATTTAGGTATCCAGTTAAATAATCATAACGTGAACATAACCTCATGTTTTCTCAAACATAACCTGTGTTTGTATTTTGTGTTTATAAAAAGCAGTGTGTGAAAAAATGACAGAAAATGAAAATACAGTAGTAAGAGGTAAGTCGATAGGATTCTGCAGTAGTTTATAACAAAAAACTGTCCAATGTCACTAATGTCAGCCCCAGCTTACTAAAACCTTACTGCGCAGGTCATCCCAAATGATTCCAATGTATGGCCAGGGATCGAAAGGACGGTTCGAGAACTAGTTCTAGAACGGTAACAAGGTTAGTTGGAACACTTAAAGAATCGTCCTATGAATCGTCAATTAACAGTGGGAACGTATTTTATTTAATACGCATGCGCAGGACCGTTCAAGAACGGTTTTTGCTGCGGTTGGAACAAACCTATGACTCAATTTTATCAACTGCTGGGTGGACAAAAAATTCCCGAGTTTTCAACGCTTTCTATAACAAACCGACTACCGATGATGATGATAAAACAGAATTTGCTAAATGCTTATTAAATAAATGACTTTTTGCATTCATTTGATTTATATTGTTAAATACAATAGATTAGGCATTTACTTGATATTGTAATATAGATTAAGTAAATTTTAGATTTAGGAATCTTAAGTAATGTTAACGACCTGTCTGGGTACCTAAACGAATATTTCAGTGATTTGTATTATCTATATTTGTTAGCTATATTGAATATTAATATATTATAAACTACAAATGCCATTAACTTTATTTCTTTAATACCGATATTTTGGAATTACAGGTGTTATTTGTTACACAATAGCTCGTTTTTTCCGTTCTCAACCTGGGGCTACCACAATCGCATGCTGATGCTTTAAACATCTACCAAAACTCTATCATAGAAGGACGGAGACGCGAAGAATAATTGTAAGATTAATCGACTTACCTGTAAGGAAGATTAATCAAAATTATTCGAGCGTCGTAGTTCTTCTATGATAGGACCCTCCCACCCTAAAACTACCCTTTTGCGATTGTGTGATACAAATGAACTAAATAACAGATGTGAGTCAACGTATCGCCCGGGTCGGGGAGATAAGCGGGCCTAGTTTTTGCTGATTTCTTTAAAATAGTGCGCAGCTCGCAATAAAATGAGGCTACACTAAATATCACCGAAACCTCGGAAGCATTCGGCTCATCGGCTCCGTTCGGAGAAACGCTGGCTTTTATTCTACGGTTACTAGATTAACTGAAGTTTGTAAGCAACTGAGTGGTACTGTGGATATAGCATCCGTGTATGAGCCATAGGTCCCGGGATCGATTCCCGTTTCGGGCACTTTTTCTTTATGACTTTTTTTTTAGTTTTTTATAACTCTTTTATTTTTTTTTTAAAGTAGATCGACTCAAAAAGGGCTAAACAATGACATACATACAAAACACAAACCCCTTTACTACAAATTACCAATATACAACCTCCCACTGCCAGACGCACAATAACATTATTAGATGACGAATAAGAACGAACAAACAATAAAATAACGTAGACAAACATACAACAACATAAAACTAAAATAACAACAATTACTTGAAACACATAAATCGGCTGCAAGAATTTTGCTAGACTTTCAGCATCACTCGATCGTTTGGCGTATTTTTGCAGCCGAAAACGTGTGTTTCCGACACGAGAAACGGCAGTGGGCGGGACTTACGAGACCTCAACACTGACTAACAAACAAGGACAACCCACTAAATATGGCCACTCCCACTGTAGGAGGTGACGGAGCGAGATGGTTGTACCGCATTGCATTCAGATTGTCCGCTGTAGGCGAACATAAACAGAGCCTGTGATATTTAAAATTAACTGGGTTTTTTGAAAGTTTTCCCAGAATGCTCTGCCATTGGAATACAGTTACCGCTTTACTAATTTCCTGAAATTTTAATATTAAGCTCCACGGAGCAATGCAAGCCTCGTAAAACACCGGTAAGGCACCGCCGGAACGCGTGTGAAATAATCCTTGTAACGTAAAAAGCTAAAATTGTACCCAGGCCATTCCAACGGCCGCCGGGCTCCTAGCCCGGTTTCTTGGGCATATTTCGGGCCGTATGCTTACGGTCCGTATACGCCCAAAACTGTTCAATACTCTATCTTAGGGAATATGTGTTACTGTGCGATTTCTTAGTTGTGTAGGGGCACTAAGCCCTAGGGTAGCTTTAAGTGCAAAGTTGGCTTTGTTAACCAATAGGAAAATATACAAGTTTAAAAAGGAAAGGTAAATAATTGGCCGGTAAACTTGAAAAAGGCGAATTGGAACCAAAAAGGTGGATTAGATGCCGTGTTAGCGCTGTTTAACCAATATAAGTCTATAATTATTAGTTACAAAATTATTTAGTTGAGTTAAGCAATATAATGTTCCAATCCGTTACGTAACATAATATCTTGTTTGACATTTCCGACCGACATGCCCTATTTCTGACGCCACCAACAAATCCCCATTCGAAATTCCCGCTAGGGTATCTCCGAAAGAAGCCGAATGCGTCCGAGGTTTCGGTGATATTTAGTGTCGCCTAATAAAATGTACCTACCAAAACACTATCATAGAAGGACTACGACGCTCGAATAATTTTGATTAATCTTCCTTACAGGTAAGTTGATTAATCTTACAATTATTTCGGCGTGTGACAGACTATTAAGAATTCCTGAGAATTTGTTTTTGATAACGTTGTGGTTTGTTTCGATTTTACTGAACTGGTTAAATATGGTGAAAAAATTGACAATTATTCTAGTTTTTTTAAAATTATTAAATTGACGATCATTTCTTTTTAATGAATAGAATCTGTATTATTAGCCTGCCAAAAGCCGATAAACGCACATCCACCCACTAGTAACAGACAAGTCGCGCCGCGACTCGTATGCTTACAGTATATGTATACAGAGTGTTTAGGTGAAGATATTAAATATCAAACTCAAATTCAAATTCAAAATTTATTTATCTCATAATATTAATTGCTTATAAAAATCAGAATACATACAAAAATGCTAACAAATATGTGTATCGCGCCTAAGCACTACACGTGCTGGAGTTGCGCCCTATTCGATATGTTATTTTATTATTACCTGCATGCATTATTTGTATAGAATTACATTGGTCATTAATAATATTACATATTATATTCTGGTAGTGTCAGAACTCACCAGAATCACTTAGTAGATGTTATAATAGTCTCAGAGGATTCAGTGGTTGACAGCATAACAGTAATTAATCTACATGACATATCAGGTCATTGTGTTACATCTTGCAGGGTTAATAAAAATAAAGAAAGGACAATTCTACAATTTATCACATTTAGAAATTTTAAAAATTTTAACGAAAACATTTTTTCTGCTTATTTACAACAAATTAACTAGGATTATGTAAATAGTCTTGAATGCGCAAACCTTTGGTAGAATATCTTGTTAGCCAAATTATTCATATTTTCGACATATGTGCCCCGCTAGTAAGACAGATGCTGAACTCCTTTCTAACTCTAACTAAACTCTAAATGTCGATCAAATAAATCAAAGCTTTACAACTTTTCCAGTAATCAGGAAAACCCAGTACCAACTAGGTCTTTTGAAAAAATATGACGTCATACCCCAGTTTCGCGTAAGCTTTCAGTTCTGTCAAGTATCAAGTTATGAAGAAGCCAAAAAGTTCAGCTTAATTAAAGGCTTCGCTACCGGCTCAGATCAAATATCCTTGTTGATGCTACGCTTAATGGTTTCATATTTGAGCGATCACATAACATATACTATTAATAAAATACTCTCCTCAAATACTTTCCCTGGTGCTTGGGAACAAGCTAATGTACTTCTATTGGACAAGGTTCCTAACCCAGAAGTTTTCGGCCAACTTGGACTAATCAGTATTTTACCCACTCTCTCCAAAATACTTGAAAGAATTATGCACAAACAAATATCTGAATTTGTCTTTTCGAATAAGATAATACCCGAAATATAATCGGGCTTTCACCCATAACACAGCACCACATACCCTGATCAACATTACGGACGACATCCTAAGAAATCATGATCAAGGTAAAGTTACCAGCCTGGTTCTTTCGGATTACAGCAAGGCATTTGATACTCTTGACCATGCTACGCTGTGCAATAAACTTCCATATTTTGGATTTTCAAACAACTCAGTTTCCCTGATAAAAAGCTTTTTAAGTGATAGATCACAACAGGTCATTTACCACGCACTACTTTCCAGCCTCGTCAAATTCACACTGGAGTCCCACAAGGCTCTATCTTATCGCTACTGTGGTTTTCAATCTACACGGCTGATTTTCACACAATGGCCCAAAACTGTAAAATTCACCACTATGCAGATGATACCCAGATCTATCTTGATATTTTAAAGTTACAGTGGGCTTCCGCTAGTGAACAAATTAATAATGATTTTAAAGTCCTGACTGACATATCTTTTGTACATAACCTTAAATTAAATGCATTAAAATCCTAGTCATCATTTTTGGACCAAAAAAAGCACGCAGCATTGCTACTCACCAACTTAAAATCAAGGTCAATGAGGAGACTCTCACGTTTGTTACAGAGTGTAAAAATCTAAGTATTTGGTTGGATAGCAACCTAAGTTTTACAAAGTACGTTAGTTAGCTCTGCAAACCATCCTATAGTGTGTTAAAATAGTTATACAGCAGTCGTGAAATCTTAAACTCCACAATAAAATTGAAACTTTGAGAATCGTTGATCATCTCGAAAGTGTCGTATTATGATTCTCTCTCTCGTCCTTGTCTAACCGCGGTCGATAAAGCTAGACTTCAAAAAATCCAGAACTCTTGTAATCGCTTTGCCTATGGCATCAGGACATAGGGGTTAGTATGGGTTGATTAAAGAAAACAAGGGCGCTAATAATGATAATAATAATATATTTTTATTACATCCATCAAAAAAATAGGCATAACCTAATACAGATTTAGATAGTTTGTAGGGGTAAGAAACACCATCTTTTTTCATACTATGAGATTCTGGTTCAAACGAAATTGTAATATTTGGATATAATCTGCTATAAGTAAATTCAAAATTAGAAACATCCTCCCATGCTTTAAAAGCTCTGGCTGCTATATTTCTATAGGGGGATAATCTACTAGAAGGTGGATATATGCTCCAAGACAGTCTTGTATCACCCCATCGTAATAAAGACCCTACATAATAGTTTGAATGGTCTTTGACTCCGCAGCGAAGCTTTTCCATCAATGCTAATATCTGATTATTCATAGATCCATCTGCGGGGAGACCATAAAATTCTTGAAAACTCCTTAATCCTTCAGATAATGATAATACAGAATTTTCTGTAGTATTTTCCATGCAACCAAGCTCTATTAAAAATTGATAAACATCTGTATCGTTAGTTGCAGAAACATTTGTTTCATTAGTTGTATTTGCAACAACCAACAAATCTGTTTCACTAGCTGCATTTGCAACAACCAACAAAACTAGCAAACAAATAAACACGTCCATCCTGCTTAAGACCTGTGGGTATTCTCAGGATAGAAACAAGGGGGGAGCGTATTTATTCTATGCTATTTTTGTGAAACTCTATAATCCCTAATTTCTCTAACTGCTTAAAATATTCATAATTTTTTTATTTTTATTTTTGTCGGAGCCTCTTTCAAGTTCCATCATCTGTTGTACTAATACATTAGGATCGTCATCTAACTCAAAAAAGTCACTGTTTTGTATATCTTCACTGCGTCTATTTTTAACAGTCCTTTTTGGTTGAAAAAGTCTAAAAATAATGTTTGTATACTTCCAGCTTTATATGGCTTTTACTATTAAATATTCTTCGGTGCGCACTTGACACAAGAAGAATTTCTTTATATTTCTTCAACTCTGTATTGGAATATCCTGTAGGGTGTTCTTTTGTCAATAAATCCAGTAGTCCGGTGGTTAAGGTATATTTTTCATTATCGATCATTAGTGTGTTATTTTCAATTTCTACAGGCTCATTTCCAATAAACCATTCATTTTCGCACATTCTAAAACCAAAGTCTAGTCCGTTTGGTAAAGACATAAGCGCTAATTTAATTTTTTGATTTGCCATCTTATCTCGTTGACTTCTAACCTTCTAATGAGGTACTCAGCAACGGAACGGGTATTTAAAACAAAACGATATCAAAACTGCATCACAACAGCATCACAACAGCATCACAACTGCATCACAACTGTATCACAACACTATTAAAACACTATCGTGATTGCATCAATACATCACAACACAAACACGTCAGCATCACAACACTATCAAAACACTATCGTGATTGCACCAATACATCACAACACAAACACGTCAGCATCACAACAAAAATAATAGGGCTGTTTCTAACAAATGAAAAAGACATGTATTAATGTTCAGAATACTGATGACATGTGTTTTGCTTGGTCTGTTGTTTCTGCTTTATATCCAGCTTTCAAACATTCTGAGCGAACATCATCTTATCCAAACCCGCAGGATGTTTTAAATTTAAAAGGGATACATTTTCCCATTACACGTGGTTTAATTCATCGATTTGAGAATCAAAATAATATATCAATAAATGTTTATAGATTACAGAAAATGAACAAGGGTTTTCAAATTTTACCAACATATTTAACTCAAAATAAACAGACCATACATATAAACTTGCTTCTTTTACAGGATAGTTACGTAATGGCCGAAGAGTTAGATAATAATTTAGCACCTGTTAGGTTTCATTATGTTTGGATAAAAAGTCTCTCACGACTCTTATCTCGTCAACTGAACAAAAACGGCAGACAATAGTTTATCTGTGACAGATGTTTACATTATTTTAATTCTGCAGATAAGTTGGTACATCACACAAAAGAGTGTATTAAAATTAATAATTGTGTAGTACCTGAAATACCTAGTCCCGAGTGTGCACTTATTAAATTTAAAAATTATTCGTTTAAAGAAAAAGCACCATTTGTTATGTATGCCGACACTGAGTGTCTCTTAATACTTATCGAGGACGACAATAATAAAAACACCCAAAAGTATCAGAAACATGTACCATTTAGCATTGGGTATTATGTCAAATGTAGCTATGATGACAGCCTCTCGTTTTATAAGTCATATACCGGTGCGGATTGCATAGAGTGGTTTATGCGAGAGCTTCAACAGTTTGCCGAAGAAGTTGAAACTGTGTTCCTATGTCCTTTGCCTATGGCACCTTTATTAGCAAAAGAGTGGAATGAATTTAATCACGCAACACATTGTCATATTTGTGAGCAGCTGTTCACAAAAGAACATAAAAGAGTTCGAGACCATTGTCACTTGACTGGAGAATGGCGCGGAGCTGCCCATGAAACTTGTAATTTGAATTACCAAGATGCCCGCGTTATACCTGTTATATTCCATAATCTTAGCTGCTACGATGGTCATCTGCTAATAAAGGCGTTAGCAGAAATACCTGGAAATATAGATGTATTACCAGCGAACAAGGAAAAATATATTTCATTTCCAAAAAAAATACCCAACAGTCTAATAGAATTCAGATTCCTTGACAGCTTTCGATTTTTGGCTGCTGGACTTAATAAATTGACTTCTTATTTAGAGAATTACCCCACACTTAAATCAGAATTTCGGGACTTGCCAGAGGAACAATTTAACTTGTTAACTAGAAAAGGTGTTTTCACTTATGAATATATGGACGGTTGGGAGAAATTAAAGGCTGTATGTTTTCCACCTAAATATACTTTTTATAGCAGTCTTGAAGATAAACATTATAACTAACAGTGATTATGAGCATGCGCAACAGGTGTGGGATGTATTCAAGTGTAAAAATATGGGTGATTATTCAGACTTATATTTAAAACCGATGTTTTACTATTGGCTGATGTTTTTGAGGAATTTAGATTTATTAGTAATAAAACATATGGACTTTGCCCTGCACATGCGTATACATTGCCCGGATATGCATGGCAAGTAATGCTATATAAAACTGCGTATGAACTTGAACTTCTAACGGATTATGAGATGGTTTTATTTATTAAAAAGGGTATACGGGGAGGTGTAAGTCAGTGTTCTAAAAGATATGCTGAAGCAAATAATAAATACATGCCTGATTATGATCCTTCCAAGGAATCGAAATATCTTTCATATCTAGATATTAATAATCAATATGGCTGGGCGATGTCGCAATATCTACCATATGGTGGTTTTAGATGGTATTCTCAAGATGAAATTACTCAGTTAAATGTTCTAGATATTTTTGATAATGCTCATGAAGGCTGTATCTTGGAGGTTGACCTCGAGATTCCTTATGAGTTACATGATAAATTTTCTGATCTTCCACCTTGTCCAGAACATAAAATCCCCGTTGGATCGAAATGTTCTATAACTATATGATTACCTGATTTTCCGAGTGTAAGATCTTATACACGGATACTGATTCTCTTATTTATGAAATAACTCACCCCGATATGTACGAGGTAATAAAAAACGACTGTCGTCAGTATTTTGATACTTTTGATTACCCAGAGGATAATATATATGGAATTCCAAAAGTAAATAAGAAAGTTCTTGGAATTATGAAAGATGAGAACAATGGACGAATATTGACTAATTTTATTGGACTTCGTTAAAAGATGTATGCCACCAAAGTACAATATTCACCAGAAGAGTTTGAGCAAATGCGGCTAAAAATGGAACTCGAAATTAAAGAGAAAGCCGATATTGAGAGAACCTTATTAAATTTAGGTGTTACCAAAAAAAAAAAGGGTGTTAAAAAGTCTGTTAATAAAAATAAAATTACTTTTAATGATTATGTTGCATGTTTGGAATCATTTATAACAAAGCCTGTTACCCAAAATCTAATTCAGTCCCGAAAGCACGAGTTACACACTATAAAACAAAATAAAATTGGTCTCAGTCCTCATGATGATAAACGGCAAATATCTCAAACTTCACCTGTCACATTACCATGGGGGCATTACTCATCTATGGATATTTATTGATTGTTGACCTAAAAAGAATCAAAAATGTAACAAGTGATACAATTTAAAAAGAGCCATAATATTCGTATAGCAATTAACTGTTGTCTGATTTTAAAAAGAGCCATCAAATCAGATGATAGAAAAAGATGCCAAACTACAAGAGGCCAATTTAAAAAGGTTTTTGTTTTGAAAATTTGTTTTTTTTTCCTTAAGGAAATTCGTGTTTTCTTTTTTTTTTTTTTTAAAAAAGGGAAAATTCTTGTTTTCTTTAAAAAAATCAAATGGGGGCTCAAAGGGCCACGTTCACGTTGTGCCCCTGTTTAAACAGAGAGCCCTTTTCACACGTTTTTATGTGTTCAAATTTATTATATTTTTACATCTGTACTTTTTCAACACTGCCTTAAAAGGGCTTGTTAGTAATGATGTAGATTATTTTTATTTGTACGTCGCTTGAAAACCAAAAGCGCCAGTAGCTGAGTTTTGTTGTTATTAGATTAAATTTTACATTTATCTAATCACCCTGTCGATAAGTTCTTAATAATAATCGATCAGAAGTATTTAATATACAAGGTATTGCTTTTATTGTATATATCTTTTGTTCTGTGTTTTTAATTCCGTACTATTTATCATATTATGTAAACTTAATAATATAATACATACGAGGTTGATAATAAGTTTGTCCTTGTTGTTATAATATATTTAGTCCTAAGAGCATATAAATTATATTTTTTTTTTACTACATTTAAGATGTCACTGAGGGGTTTTTCAAAAATTTAAAAAGAATATTTAGGGTCTTTAGTATTTGGTTTGGTATTTAAATATATATTGCATTTATGTCTTAATTCCTAATGCTAAGGGACCTTTACAACATACAAAACAAATACCGAGCCCCTACGTAATGGCTTGTGATTGTGTGCACTAACCAAAATGTGTAGTTCTTTAACATCGTGAAATGTTTGCAGAAAATACAATGTGCTTATATTTTGAATAATTTTTAGCACGAGATCTTTAACGCTTATTGATATTTAACAGTAATAGTGTTTATATATCTCTTTTTAAAGAAAAGTATACACTTCTTTATGAAACATACAGTGTGGCTTATAATTTACAAATGTAATGACTTTGTTATATGTTTATTTATAACATTACGTCAAATTTGTTCTTGAAAGGTTACAATTTCATCAGGAAATATTTTTAGGGAATTTGGGGGGCCTGGGTGGTCTTTGTATACTTGCTTTACATCTTCCTTGTATACATTTTTGTACAAAATTACGCAAGTAATTTTTATCTGTTCAAAGAAATGCATTTTTGCATATAACTGTCATAATATACATTGTTGCAAATTACCAGTAGTGAATTAGCATAAAATAAAGATTTACTCATTCTAAGCTGCATCTTTAGTATGCATGTTTCAAAAGGAAGGTGCCGTTGTATTATATATTATTTTATCTAATTATTTTATTTAAATGGTTGACTTTTTGTATGTATATAATTTTTACATTTTTTGATTTTATTAATTTTAAAATTATGTATAATGTTGGTATCCTTGTGAATCCTAAATAAAGCAAAACATCCGAAGTCACTACTTTAACTTGGCTTGTGTTGGTGAGCTAACTATCCAAACTTTGGTAGAAGCAACTCTAGCTTCCTAACAGGCTTCTTTATCAAGGGTTGTTTTCTGTAACAGATGGTTTAATAGGATCTGTTCAACAAGGTTCATAATATGTTTAATCTGATTCCACACAGAGCAGTTTATATGACGATGTTTTTTTTGTTAAATTTGTAATCTGATGTCTTTGTTTTTAATTATCAACTAAAAGACTTGACGCTTCGGTTAATGACTGATTTTTAGTTTATACTATCTATCTATAAGAAACGTTGCAGCCCTTTCGGGGTAAATGATTGTAAAATAATATTGAAAGCTGCTGCTTACATTATAAAACAGATTTGTGAATGCGTAAGATTGTTAATATTTGCCTACGCTTATAATATTTATTTGTATGTGAAACATTTATTTTGATGTGAAACACTGGTTGCCTAACTTCAGGTAGTACTCTGATATCAATTATTTTGTTTTACTAAGTAGATGAAACAGCCTGGTTTGCCTTAATTTTGTACATTATAACCATAATATTGCCATAATCTCACTTAAGGACCTTTGTTTCAGCAATCTGTTCAGATGTGTCCCCGTGGTTTCACGCTGTCGAACATTGTTTAACAGTTTCAAGGTATATGCTCTCGTAGCGTATGTTGTAAGGCTTTGACGTTCTAACCCTGAGGCTCATCATGGTTCAATCCCCGCTGAATGCATAACTTTTTTTCTGTTATTATTTATTCATTAAGTTGTTCAGTTAGGTTGGTAATACCAGGGGGCACCACTTAGGTTAAAACGGATCCTGTATCTACAGCGAGCAGTTATGACGTCACATACTAAATGGCGATAGTAGCTGGGTTCCACTCAGGTTAAGAGAGGATGATGGCTTCCAGGAAATGTGCCACGCCCTAAAATAGCGATAAAAATGCAGGTTTTCAGCCAATGTTATTTCCTATGGGATTTTGGGCCAGAATCAGCTTAGCTACATCTACTATAGTTGTTAAGTCCGCATTAATCTTTTGAGCCGCTAAGAGTGAGTTGGATAGACAAAATGGAAGATAAATTAGTGTGTCGTCCGCATACTGATGAGATGAACATGAATTTTAATAATTGCGGAACTCCGCGGTATAAATTAAAAACAACATGGGCCCAATAATACTACCTTGCAGGACACCCCGTACTAGTGCATCAACATCTAAGCAGGCATCGTTAATATATACCTTCTGCGTTCTGTCCAGCAGAGAGTTTTTAAAAAAGTTCAAAGCGTTGTTGTCAAATCCAAAGTATTTTAGTTTTGTGCAAAGAATCTGATGATTTAAGGTACTAAATGTTTTACTATGACCGAGTAAAATGAGGCATGTATTTAGTTTGACATCCATTGCTCTAAAAATGTCGTCAGTAACTTTAAGAAGAGCGGATGTCGTGCTGTGATTAGCACGAAAACCAGACTGAGTTAACGGAATAATATTGTTATTATTTAGAACGTCATTAACCTGTATCGTTACACATCTTTCAAGAACTTTAGAGAAGGATATAAAGTTTAATATGAAAATAATAATTAAATAAATAATTGACGTCTCTACTTTCAATAAATATATATTCAAACTGTGCGTGGCCGTAGACTTCGCACAATAAATCTAATACTTAAGAACAGAAAATAGAATATTTAATTTTAATTAATGTAAAACATTTGTAAAATGTTAACCCTAACTAAGAATAATAATTATAATATACAGTGACCGGCAGAAAGTACGCACCAAGCAGGGTGCATAAATAAAACTAGTAAATATTGCGTTGTATACGAGGGAGAGGTAAAAACGTTAAATTCACTCAAGAATAAAGTGCCCTTATTTTACACCGTAGAAAATTTTTTTATTAGGAAATATTGTTTGCACTTAAAAGATATCTACAAATAACAAATTTCAGCTCGGTAGCACAAAAAGAATGTTTTTACTTTTTTTCTTACGTCCCCTCGTATAACGAATCGATAGAAGCTATGCAACCTATAAATTCAGTTTTTTAACAGCTTGTGGGCAATTAGACACATAACTTACTTAAATATATAACATAAGGTCGAAATGAAAGTTTCGGCACGGCAAACTGTTAGAAAAGTAAAGGAAATAAAACTTTAAGTGTCAGTCTTATAGTAATGTATAATAAGTCCGAAAAACGGCGAACAAGTAAAAATAACATAAAAAAC